>CM055121.1:106649452-107896952 GCA_029206835.1 Rana muscosa
ACTTATGTGTTTGTGATAAAAATCCTTTTGAAAATCTACACATCTCAGTACACTGCCGTGGTTGTTCACTTCCCCACCATACATGCTTCTCCTCTAAAGGAGGATGAATAGAAGTGTGGTGTTATCTTCTGATTCACTCTGATGAGATCCATGTCTCGCATCTTGTCTGCAGTTTCCTTTCTCTCTCTTTCTGGATCCTTGCAGAGTGTTTGACTGTTGTATCACTTGATCTGTTCTTCCTCTTATGCCGCGTACACACGACCGTTTTTCTCGTTGAGAAAAACGGCATTTTTTCATTTCGCCGAGAAAAACGATCGTCTGTGGGCTTTATGTCGTTTTTCTCGTCGAGAAAAACGGCATAAAAAACGACGAGAAAAATTAGAACATGTTCTAAATTTTCTCGTCGTTTTTTCCAGCATTTTTTTCCGCGGCAGTGTTTCCCATAGGGAAACACTGCCGCGGAGCCCACAGACGGTCGTTTTTCTCGTCAAGAGAAAAAATGACGGGAAAAACGACTGTGTGTAGGGAACCAAGCGGTTCCCTCGTTTTTCCTGTCATTATTCACGGCGGTTTTTTAACCGCCGTGAATAATGATCGTGTGTACGCGGCATTATTCTTTGTTTCCTGCAGTTTTTTTTCTCCCCCCCTTGTTGTAGACCACTCAAGGACCTGATCCTCAGAGGGCTCTGATTATGTCTCGCTTAGCTTTGACTTCTTACAATGTGAAAGGTAGTCCAGAAAAATTTACCAAATTGTTTGCTGTGCTTTGGTGACTTAGGTCTCAAATAGTGTTCCTACAGTAAACTAATTTTAAAAAGTGGGAAATCGTAGGTTCCACGGTCTACCACAGTGCCTCCCCAGATATAAAATTCAAAGGGGTCTTGATTTTACTTTCTAGTCAAATTCCATGGAAAGAGACCCAGGTCATTGCTGATGAGTCGCTTCGGTTTTTAGTAGTCAAGTGGCTCATTTGGGAACATAAGGTTACATTAGCAAGTCTGTACCTACCGAATGAGAATCAAATCTCTGCTCTGATCCCATGCTTAGAACAACACAAGGATGGCATTGTGATACTGGGGGGTGACTGGAACCTAGTCCTGAACCCACTTCTTGATGCATCAAGGGGGACTACTAGTCTATCGCAATCAAAATTGAGGAAGCTTAAATCCCTGCTACACGATCACCAATTGATAGCTGGCGTACCCTGAATCCCCGCAATAGGTGCTATACTTTATTTTATTTGCTTCACAAAACCTATATGTGTCATTAGGGATGTGGGGGATAGGAGAGATTGTCCACATCCCTAATGACACATCAGAAAAAAAACACAAAAACCCTCTGACGGGACTTTATAGGGCACTAATTTTTGGAGTTAAATAAAACTAGAGATTGGCAGTGTGTGTAAAGACCTGGTCTGTCTAATCCAATAGACAAACACAAACAGAAGAGACCTAGTGCTCAAAGGCACGGTATAATCCCTCTGGATTTTGAAGGTAGACCAGGTGTAAGGTTTAAAAATGTATTTATTAGAAAACATAGAATAGTATTACAAAAAAAAAGAAAGTATTGTCAAAACAAGCTCAATACAGTACAGAGATGCCTGCTATTAGATGATGCCTGACATGTTTCAGACTTTGTCGTCCTTCCTCACTAGGGATGAGCTTCGTGTTCGAGTCGAACATACGTTCGACTCGAACATCGGCTGTTCGATCGTTCGACGAAGATCGAACGATTTGGGCCGTTCGCGCCAAATTCGAGTGACGCGAACGGCCCACAATGCACTACGCCATCGCAGTGTCATCCAGGCGCTGTGATTGGCCAAGCATGCACTGTGACCCCGCATGCTTGGCCAATCACAGCGCCGGCAGCGAGGAGAGCAATGATTGGCCACAGGCAGGATGCCTGTGGCCAATTATTGCTGAGGGTGTTTAGTACACGCCCCACACTATAAAAGGCCGCCAGCACGGCGGCCTAGTGTAGTGTGTTCCGGAGCAGGGAAAGAGAAGCATAGGCAGGGACAGTGACATTTATTTTTTTCTTGCTTAACCTGGATTCCTTTAGTTTAGGGAAAGAGAAGGATAGGTAGGGAGAGTGTCAGTGTGTTTTACTGTGCGAATCCTTGTTTCTAGGGACAGGGAAGGACAGTGAGGGAATTCTCCTTGTGCTATAGTGTGCTTTAAAAAAACATTTTTTCTAGGGACAGAAAACTATAGGTAGGGAGAGTGTCAGTGTGTTTTACTGTGCAAATCCTTGTTTCTAGGGACAGGGAAGGACAGTGAGGGAATTCTCCTTGTGCTATAGTGTGCTTTAAAAAAACATTTTTTCTAGGGACAGAAAACTATAGGTAGGGAGAGTGTCAGTGTGTTTTACTGTGCGAATCCTTGTTTCTAGGGACAGGGAAGGACAGTGAGGGAATTCTCCTTGTGCTATAGTGTGCTTTAAAAAAACATTTTTTCTAGGGACAGAAAACTATAGGTAGGAAGAGTGTCAGTTTCTTTCACTGTGATAATCCTTGTTTCTAGGGACAAAGAAGGAAAGTGAGGGAAATTCTCCTTGTGCTATAGTGTGCTTTAAAAAAACATTTTTTCTAGGGACAGAAAACTATAGGTAGGGAGAGTGTCAGTGTCTTTTACTGTGCGAATCCTTGTTTCTAGGGACAGGGAAGGACAGTGAGGGAATTCTCCTTGTGCTATAGTGTGCTTTAAAAAAACATTTTTTCTAGGGACAGAAAACTATAGGAAGGAAGAGTGTCAGTTTCTTTCACTGTGATAATCCTTGTTTCTAGGGACAAAGAAGGAAAGTGAGGGAAATTCTCCTTGTGCTATAGTGTGCTTTAAAAAAACATTTTTTCTAGGGACAGAAAACTATAGGTAGGAAGAGTGTCAGTTTCTTTCACTGTGATAATCCTTGTTTCTAGGGACAGGAAAGGACAGTGAGGGAATTCTCCTTGTGCTATAGTGTGCTTTAAAAAAACATTTTTTCTAGGGACAGAAAACTATAGGTAGGAAGAGTGTCAGTTTCTTTCACTGTGATAATCCTTGTTTCTAGGGACAGGGAAGGAAAGTGAGGGAAATTCTCCTTGTGCTATAGTGTGCTTTAAAAAAACATTTTTTCTAGGGACAGAAAACTATAGGTAGGGAGAGTGTCAGTGTGTTTTACTGTGCGAATCCTTGTTTCTAGGGACAGGGAAGGACAGTGAGGGAATTCTCCTTGTGCTATAGTGTGCTTTAAAAAAACATTTTTTCTAGGGACAGAAAACTATAGGTAGGAAGAGTGTCAGTTTCTTTCACTGTGATAATCCTTGTTTCTAGGGACAAAGAAGGAAAGTGAGGGAAATTCTCCTTGTGCTATAGTGTGCTTTAAAAAAACATTTTTTCTAGGGACAGAAAACTATAGGTAGGGAGAGTGTCAGTGTCTTTTACTGTGCGAATCCTTGTTTCTAGGGACAGGGAAGGACAGTGAGGGAATTCTCCTTGTGCTATAGTGTGCTTTAAAAAAACATTTTTTCTAGGGACAGAAAACTATAGGAAGGAAGAGTGTCAGTTTCTTTCACTGTGATAATCCTTGTTTCTAGGGACAAAGAAGGAAAGTGAGGGAAATTCTCCTTGTGCTATAGTGTGCTTTAAAAAAACATTTTTTCTAGGGACAGAAAACTATAGGTAGGAAGAGTGTCAGTTTCTTTCACTGTGATAATCCTTGTTTCTAGGGACAGGAAAGGACAGTGAGGGAATTCTCCTTGTGCTATAGTGTGCTTTAAAAAAACATTTTTTCTAGGGACAGAAAACTATAGGTAGGAAGAGTGTCAGTTTCTTTCACTGTGATAATCCTTGTTTCTAGGGACAGGGAAGGAAAATGAGGGAAATTCTCCTTGTGCTATAGTGTGCTTTAAAAAAACATTTTTTCTAGGGACAGAAAACTATAGGTAGGGAGAGTGTCAGTGTGTTTTACTGTGCGAATCCTTGTTTCTAGGGACAGGGAAGGACAGTGAGGGAATTCTCCTTGTGCTATAGTGTGCTTTAAAAAAACATTTTTTCAAGGGACAGAAAACTATAGGTAGGAAGAGTGTCAGTTTCTTTCACTGTGATAATCCTTGTTTCTAGGGACAAAGAAGGAAAGTGAGGGAAATTCTCCTTGTGCTATAGTGTGCTTTAAAAAAACATTTTTTCTAGGGACAGAAAACTATAGGTAGGGAGAGTGTCAGTGTGTTTTACTGTGCAAATCCTTGTTTCTAGGGACAGGAAAGGACAGTGAGGGAATTCTCCTTGTGCTATAGTGTGCTTTAAAAAAACATTTTTTCTAGGGACAGAAAACTATAGGTAGGAAGAGTGTCAGTTTCTTTCACTGTGATAATCCTTGTTTCTAGGGACAGGGAAGGAAAGTGAGGGAAATTCTCCTTGTGCTATAGTGTGCTTTAAAAAAACATTTTTTCTAGGGACAGAAAACTATAGGTAGGGAGAGTGTCAGTGTGTTTTACTGTGCGAATCCTTGTTTCTAGGGACAGGGAAGGACAGTGAGGGAATTCTCCTTGTGCTATAGTGTGCTTTAAAAAAACATTTTTTCAAGGGACAGAAAACTATAGGTAGGAAGAGTGTCAGTTTCTTTCACTGTGATAATCCTTGTTTCTAGGGACAAAGAAGGAAAGTGAGGGAAATTCTCCTTGTGCTATAGTGTGCTTTAAAAAAACATTTTTTCTAGGGACAGAAAACTATAGGTAGGGAGAGTGTCAGTGTGTTTTACTGTGCGAATCCTTGTTTCTAGGGACAGGAAAGGACAGTGAGGGAATTCTCCTTGTGCTATAGTGTGCTTTAAAAAAACATTTTTTCTAGGGACAGAAAACTATAGGTAGGAAGAGTGTCAGTTTCTTTCACTGTGATAATCCTTGTTTCTAGGGACAGGGAAGGAAAGTGAGGGAAATTCTCCTTGTGCTATAGTGTGCTTTAAAAAAACATTTTTTCTAGGGACAGAAAACTATAGGTAGGGAGAGTGTCAGTGTGTTTTACTGTGCGAATCCTTGTTTCTAGGGACAGGGAAGGACAGTGAGGGAATTCTCCTTGTGCTATAGTGTGCTTTAAAAAAACATTTTTTCTAGGGACAGAAAACTATAGGTAGGAAGAGTGTCAGTTTCTTTCACTGTGATAATCCTTGTTTCTAGGGACAAAGAAGGAAAGTGAGGGAAATTCTCCTTGTGCTATAGTGTGCTTTAAAAAAACATTTTTTCTAGGGACAGAAAACTATAGGTAGGGAGAGTGTCAGTGTGTTTTACTGTGCGAATCCTTGTTTCTAAGGACAGGGAAGGACAGTGAGGGAATTCTCCTTGTGCTATAGTGTGCTTTAAAAAAACATTTTTTCTAGGGACAGAAAACTATAGGTAGGGAGAGTGTCAGTGTGTTTTACTGTGCGAATCCTTGTTTCTAGGGACAGGGAAGGACAGTGAGGGAATTCTCCTTGTGCTATAGTGTGCTTTAAAAAAACATTTTTTCTAGGGACAGAAAACTATAGGTAGGAAGAGTGTCAGTTTCTTTCACTGTGATAATCCTTGTTTCTAGGGACAAAGAAGGAAAGTGAGGGAAATTCTCCTTGTGCTATAGTGTGCTTTAAAAAAACATTTTTTCTAGGGACAGAAAACTATAGGTAGGGAGAGTGTCAGTGTCTTTTACTGTGCGAATCCTTGTTTCTAGGGACAGGGAAGGACAGTGAGGGAATTCTCCTTGTGCTATAGTGTGCTTTAAAAAAACATTTTTTCTAGGGACAGAAAACTATAGGTAGGGAGAGTGTCAGTGTGTTTTACTGTGCGAATCCTTGTTTCTAGGGACAGGGAAGGACAGTGAGGGAATTCTCCTTGTGCTATAGTGTGCTTTAAAAAAACATTTTTTCAAGGGACAGAAAACTATAGGTAGGAAGAGTGTCAGTTTCTTTCACTGTGATAATCCTTGTTTCTAGGGACAAAGAAGGAAAGTGAGGGAAATTCTCCTTGTGCTATCGTGTGCTTTAAAAAAACATTTTTTCTAGGGACAGAAAACTATAGGTAGGGAGAGTGTCAGTTTCTTTCACTGTGATAATCCTTGTTTCTAGGGACAGGGAAGGACAGTGAGGGAATTCTCCTTGTGCTATAGTGTGCTTTAAAAAAACATTTTTTCTAGGGACAGAAAACTATAGGTAGGGAGAGTGTCAGTGTGTTTTACTGTGCGAATCCTTGTTTCTAGGGACAGGGAAGGACAGTGAGGGAATTCTCCTTGTGCTATAGTGTGCTTTAAAAAAACATTTTTTCTAGGGACAGAAAACTATAGGTAGGGAGAGTGTCAGTGTGTTTTACTGTGCGAATCCTTGTTTCTAGGGACAGGGAAGGACAGTGAGGGAATTCTCCTTGTGCTATAGTGTGCTTTAAAAAAACATTTTTTCTAGGGACAGAAAACTATAGGTAGGAAGAGTGTCAGTTTCTTTCACTGTGATAATCCTTGTTTCTAGGGACAAAGAAGGAAAGTGAGGGAAATTCTCCTTGTGCTATAGTGTGCTTTAAAAAAACATTTTTTCTAGGGACAGAAAACTATAGGTAGGGAGAGTGTCAGTGTCTTTTACTGTGCGAATCCTTGTTTCTAGGGACAGGGAAGGACAGTGAGGGAATTCTCCTTGTGCTATAGTGTGCTTTAAAAAAACATTTTTTCTAGGGACAGAAAACTATAGGAAGGAAGAGTGTCAGTTTCTTTCACTGTGATAATCCTTGTTTCTAGGGACAAAGAAGGAAAGTGAGGGAAATTCTCCTTGTGCTATAGTGTGCTTTAAAAAAACATTTTTTCTAGGGACAGAAAACTATAGGTAGGAAGAGTGTCAGTTTCTTTCACTGTGATAATCCTTGTTTCTAGGGACAGGAAAGGACAGTGAGGGAATTCTCCTTGTGCTATAGTGTGCTTTAAAAAAACATTTTTTCTAGGGACAGAAAACTATAGGTAGGAAGAGTGTCAGTTTCTTTCACTGTGATAATCCTTGTTTCTAGGGACAGGGAAGGAAAGTGAGGGAAATTCTCCTTGTGCTATAGTGTGCTTTAAAAAAACATTTTTTCTAGGGACAGAAAACTATAGGTAGGGAGAGTGTCAGTGTGTTTTACTGTGCGAATCCTTGTTTCTAGGGACAGGGAAGGACAGTGAGGGAATTCTCCTTGTGCTATAGTGTGCTTTAAAAAAACATTTTTTCAAGGGACAGAAAACTATAGGTAGGAAGAGTGTCAGTTTCTTTCACTGTGATAATCCTTGTTTCTAGGGACAAAGAAGGAAAGTGAGGGAAATTCTCCTTGTGCTATAGTGTGCTTTAAAAAAACATTTTTTCTAGGGACAGAAAACTATAGGTAGGGAGAGTGTCAGTGTGTTTTACTGTGCAAATCCTTGTTTCTAGGGACAGGAAAGGACAGTGAGGGAATTCTCCTTGTGCTATAGTGTGCTTTAAAAAAACATTTTTTCTAGGGACAGAAAACTATAGGTAGGAAGAGTGTCAGTTTCTTTCACTGTGATAATCCTTGTTTCTAGGGACAGGGAAGGAAAGTGAGGGAAATTCTCCTTGTGCTATAGTGTGCTTTAAAAAAACATTTTTTCTAGGGACAGAAAACTATAGGTAGGGAGAGTGTCAGTGTGTTTTACTGTGCGAATCCTTGTTTCTAGGGACAGGGAAGGACAGTGAGGGAATTCTCCTTGTGCTATAGTGTGCTTTAAAAAAACATTTTTTCAAGGGACAGAAAACTATAGGTAGGAAGAGTGTCAGTTTCTTTCACTGTTATAATCCTTGTTTCTAGGGACAAAGAAGGAAAGTGAGGGAAATTCTCCTTGTGCTATAGTGTGCTTTAAAAAAAAATTTTTTCTAGGGACAGAAAACTATAGGTAGGGAGAGTGTCAGTGTGTTTTACTGTGCGAATCCTTGTTTCTAGGGACAGGAAAGGACAGTGAGGGAATTCTCCTTGTGCTATAGTGTGCTTTAAAAAAACATTTTTTCTAGAGACAGAAAACTATAGGTAGGAAGAGTGTCAGTTTCTTTCACTGTGATAATCCTTGTTTCTAGGGACAGGGAAGGAAAGTGAGGGAAATTCTCCTTGTGCTATAGTGTGCTTTAAAAAAACATTTTTTCTAGGGACAGAAAACTATAGGTAGGGAGAGTGTCAGTGTGTTTTACTGTGCGAATCCTTGTTTCTAGGGACAGGGAAGGACAGTGAGGGAATTCTCCTTGTGCTATAGTGTGCTTTAAAAAAACATTTTTTCTAGGGACAGAAAACTATAGGTAGGAAGAGTGTCAGTTTCTTTCACTGTGATAATCCTTGTTTCTAGGGACAAAGAAGGAAAGTGAGGGAAATTCTCCTTGTGCTATAGTGTGCTTTAAAAAAACATTTTTTCTAGGGACAGAAAACTATAGGTAGGGAGAGTGTCAGTGTGTTTTACTGTGCGAATCCTTGTTTCTAAGGACAGGGAAGGACAGTGAGGGAATTCTCCTTGTGCTATAGTGTGCTTTAAAAAAACATTTTTTCTAGGGACAGAAAACTATAGGTAGGGAGAGTGTCAGTGTGTTTTACTGTGCGAATCCTTGTTTCTAGGGACAGGGAAGGACAGTGAGGGAATTCTCCTTGTGCTATAGTGTGCTTTAAAAAAACATTTTTTCTAGGGACAGAAAACTATAGGTAGGAAGAGTGTCAGTTTCTTTCACTGTGATAATCCTTGTTTCTAGGGACAAAGAAGGAAAGTGAGGGAAATTCTCCTTGTGCTATAGTGTGCTTTAAAAAAACATTTTTTCTAGGGACAGAAAACTATAGGTAGGGAGAGTGTCAGTGTCTTTTACTGTGCGAATCCTTGTTTCTAGGGACAGGGAAGGACAGTGAGGGAATTCTCCTTGTGCTATAGTGTGCTTTAAAAAAACATTTTTTCTAGGGACAGAAAACTATAGGTAGGGAGAGTGTCAGTGTGTTTTACTGTGCGAATCCTTGTTTCTAGGGACAGGGAAGGACAGTGAGGGAATTCTCCTTGTGCTATAGTGTGCTTTAAAAAAACATTTTTTCAAGGGACAGAAAACTATAGGTAGGAAGAGTGTCAGTTTCTTTCACTGTGATAATCCTTGTTTCTAGGGACAAAGAAGGAAAGTGAGGGAAATTCTCCTTGTGCTATAGTGTGCTTTAAAAAAACATTTTTTCTAGGGACAGAAAACTATAGGTAGGGAGAGTGTCAGTTTCTTTCACTGTGATAATCCTTGTTTCTAGGGACAGGGAAGGACAGTGAGGAAAATTCTCCTTGTGCTATAGTGTGCTTTAAAAAAACATTTTTTCTAGGGACAGAAAACTATAGGTAGGAAGAGTGTCAGTTTCTTTCACTGTGATAATCCTTGTTTCTAGGGACAGGGAAGGACAGTGAGGGAAATTCTCCTTGTGCTATAGTGTGCTAAAGCATTCCTCATCAACCATCTTTGAAATCCTTGTTTTTTTGGACAGTCAGGGAAATTGTCGTTGTGCTATTCTGTGCAAAAGCAATCATCCTCAACCATATTTAGAAATCCTTAAGTAAAGGGACAGAGAAGGACACCTGAAGGTAGCCCTTATTGCTTTTTTCCCATCTCCCTGCAGGCCATCTATTAGAATGTCTGGAAGGCAAACAAGGAGAGGCAGACAGTCAGGAGGCAATAAAAGAGGGCAAGCAGGCTCTGTGTCTGGGGGCAACAGTGCTGGTCGTGGACGCGGTGCATTGTCATCAGCACATGGCCATGGGACACGCTTGTCCTTTTCGGCAGCTGGACATGTTGAGCCACATCATGCCGAAGACTTGGTAGAGTGGATGACCAAGCCCTCCTCCTCCTCCTCATCCTCTCTCACCCAGGCTCAGGGTACTGGAAAAGCAGCTGCCAAAGCGTCCTCTTCCCTGGTATCAATGTCAGACTCATCATCAGTCACTCCTTCCCTAGACCCACCATGTCCTCCTCCTGAGGAGTCCCCCGAACTGTTTGAGCACAGTGTTGGGTACATGCTCCAGGAGGATGCCCAGCGTTTCGAAGGGTCTGATGATGAAACCCAGCTACAGGAAGGCAGTAGCGTGAGAGCAGACAGAGGGGATGCTCAAGAAGGACACCAATCTGGCAGTCATGTTCCAGCAGCTGCAGCATACTGCCAGATTGGCTCCAGTGATGAGGAGGGAGGGGATGATGAGGTCACTGACTCCACGTGGGTGCCTAATAGGAGAGAGGAGGAGGATGAGGAGGAGGCACATCTCCAACGAGGCAGGATGCCCTTTGGTGGCCAGCGTAAGGGCAGTACACCGACGGAATCACACCGCAGAGCTCCGCCTGTGCAGGGCGCTGCCTCTGCCCGTCATTCAAAAAGTTCTTTGGTGTGGGCCTTTTTAGAGGCTAGTGCATCAGATCGCACAGCTGCTGTTTGCAACATATGTCTCAAGTGTATATCGCGTGGCCAAAACATCAGCCGCTTGGGTACCACATGCCTGACCAGACATATGTTGACCTGCCATGCAGCTCGTTGGCAAGCCTACCTCAAAGACCCACACCAAAGAACAAAGCGGACCTCTCCTTGCACCGCATCAGCTGGGATCTCCAACCCCACTATAACTTCAGTCCTCTCTGAAACATGCACTGAGAGGAATGAAGGTGTAGAATTAGGTGTGTCACAGCCAAGTACTTGCGGCCACTCTGCTAGCAGTACACCGACGTCCGATTCTAGCAGGCAAATTTCCCTGCCCCAGCTGCTGGACCGTCGAAAGAAGTTCACTCCCAGCCATCCACATGCCCAGCGGTTGAATGCTAGCTTGGCTAAATTGCTAGCGCTTCAACTGCTGCCTTTTCGGTTGGTAGACTCGGCCCCCTTCCGTGAGTTTGTGCAATGTGCGGTTCCTCAGTGGCAGGTTCCCAAACGCCACTTTTTCTCACGGAAGGCTATTCCGGCTCTCTACCGGCATGTGGAAGGCAATGTCTTGGCCTCGCTGGACAGGGCGGTCAGCGGTAAGGTGCATATTACCGCTGACTCATGGTCCAGCAGGCATGGACAGGGACGTTACCTTTCTTTCACGGCCCATTGGGTCACTCTTTTGGCAGCTGGGAAGGATGCAGGACAAGGTGCAGTAGTGTTGGAGGTTGTTCCACCGCCACGCCTCCAAAATGCTACTACTGGTTGTGACACACCTCTCTCCTCCACCCCCTCCTCTTCTTCTTCCATGGCCTCTTCCTGTGCTTTGTCCTCTGAACCAGCGGTGCTCCGTAGCCGTTCAAGGGGCTACGCAAGTACGCAGGCAAAAAGATGCCATGCCGTGCTTGCGCTGGTGTGTTTGGGGGACAGAAGCCACACTGGGGCAGAGGTCCTGTCTGCTCTGCAGGGCCAGGCCGAGAGGTGGTTGACGCCACGCCAGCTTAAGCCAGGAATGGTGGTTTGCGACAATGGCACCAACCTCCTCTCCGCCCTCCGACAGGGACAACTGACCCATGTGCCCTGTGTGGCTCACGTCCTTAACCTGGTGGTGCAGCGGTTCTTGGGCAGGTACCCGGGCTTACAGGATGTCCTGAGGCAGGCCAGGAAAGTCTGTGTGCATTTCCGCAGATCTTATAATGCCAGTGCTCGCCTGGCTGAGCTGCAAAAGGAGTTGAACCTGCCCAAGAACCGCCTTATATGTGACATGCCCACCAGGTGGAACTCAACGTTGGCCATGCTGCAGTGGCTGCACACGCAGCAGAGGGCCATCAATGAGTACCTGTGCGACTACGGCACCAGGACAGGGTCAGGGGAGCTTGTTTTTTTTTCTCCACGCCAGTGGGGCATGATCAGGGATGCATGCACTGTCCTGGCACCATTTGAGGAGGCCACGAGGATGGTGAGCAGTGACAGTGCATGCATCAGTGACACTGTACCTCTTGTCCACCTGTTGGAGCACACGCTGCGTGGAATAATGGACAGGGCACTTGAGGCAGAACAGAGGCAGGAAGAGGAGGACTTCCTTGCCTCTCAAGGCCCCCTTTACCCAGACAGTGTTCCTTCTGTCCCACCCATCGCACAGGAAGAGGAGGAGGAGGAGGAGGAGGAGGAGGAGGATTGTGTCAGCATGGAGGTGGAGGCTGGCACTCAGCATCATCAGCAGCAGTCTTTTAGGGATGATTTACAGTCCCAAGAAACCAGTGGACTTGTACGTGGCTGGGAGGAGGTGGCTGCGGATCATGTCGTCCTTAGTGACCCAGAGGACTCCGGAGCGAATGCCTCAGCAAACCTACGCTGCATGGCCTCCCTGATCCTGCAAAGTCTGCGGAAGGATCCTCGTATTCTTCGGATCAAGGAGAGGGACCATTACTGGCTGGCCACTCTCCTTGATCCACGGTACAAGGGTAAGGTTGCGGACCTTATGTTACCGTCGCAGAGGGAGCAGAGGATGAGACAACTCCGGGAGGCCTTGCAGAAAGGTCTGTGCAACGCGTTCCCAGAGACTGGGAGGTTACAAACTCCTGGTCCTGGACAACGAGTTGCTGAGGCTTCGGCCAGTCAAAGAAGGAGCGGTGGAGAAGGTGGCCGTCTGACCGATGCGTTCAGACAATTCTTTAGTCCGCAGCCCCAAAGTATGATCGGTTCCAGCAACCATCGCCAGCGTCTGATAAACATGGTGCAGGAATATCTAGGGGCAAGGTCAGACTTGGACACCTTCCCCACCGAAAATCCTCTGGTTTACTGGGTCTTGAGGATGGATCACTGGCCAGAGCTTGCACAGTATGCAATTGAGCTACTGGCCTGTCCTGCATCCAGCGTTCTTTCGGAACGCACATTCAGTGCTGCTGGAGGATTTGTCACGGATCACAGGGTGCGCCTGTCCACCGACTCGGTTGATCGACTGACTTTCATCAAGATGAACCAGTCTTGGATCACCACCAGCTACCACACACCTGATGCTGATATAACAGACTAATTGATTTTAACATGTCACATCCCTTCAAGACTGATGCTGATGCTGAGTGCCTGTGCTGTTATGTTGACTGGCTATCCTCCTCCTCCGAGTCCTCAATGATACGATTGATGATGATAGCTTGGAAGATCATTTTTGTTTATGGGTGCCGCCACCAGTGGCTAAGGCCCAATTTTTCAGCCCCTGTTTTACAGGGGCGTGTAATTACAATTTTTTTAGCAATAATTTGCCATAGGGCTCATTGCTGTGCTCCAAGTACAGTATCTGTGAGGGGTTGGAGTGTTGTGGCACCAGTGCCTAAGGCCCAATTTTTCAGCCCCTGTTTAACAGGGGCGTGTCATTACAATTTTTGAAGCAATACTTTGCAACAGGGCTCATTGCTGTGCTCCAAGTACAGTATCTGTGAGGGGTTGTAGTGTTGTGCCACCAGTGCCTAAGGCCCAATTTTTCAGCCCCTGTTCAACAGGGGCATGCAATTACAATTCTTGATCTAATAATTCACAGCAGGGCCCATTGCTGCACCCACCAAGAGTAACTCTGAGGGCTTACAGTGTTGTGGCAACGCCACCACCACCACCACCACGAAAGGCCCAATTTTTCAGCCCCTGTTCAAAAGGGGCATGTAATTACAATTCTTGATCTAATAATTCACAGCAGGGCCCATTGCTGCACCCACCAAGAGTAACTCTGAGGGCTTACAGTGTTGTGGCAACGCCACCACCACCACCACCACCACGAAAGGCCCAATTTTTCAGCCCCTGTTCAAAAGGGGCATGTAATTACAATTCTTGATCTAATAATTCACAGCAGGGCCCATTGCTGCACCCACCAAGAGTAACTCTGAGGGCTTACAGTGTTGTGGCAACGCCACCACCACCACCACCACGAAAGGCCCAATTTTTCAGCCCCTGTTCAAAAGGGGCATGTAATTACAATTCTTGATCTAATAATTCACAGCAGGGCCCATTGCTGCACCCACCAAGAGTAACTCTGAGGGCTTACAGTGTTGTGGCAATGCCACCACCACCACCACCACGAAAGGCCCAATTTTTCAGCCCCTGTTCAAAAGGGGCATGTAATTACAATTCTTGATCTAATAATTCACAGCAGGGCCCATTGCTGCACCCACCAAGAGTAACTCTGAGGGCTTACAGTGTTGTGGCAACACCACCACCACCACCACCACCACGAAAGGCCCAATTTTTCAGCCCCTGTTCAACAGGGGCATGCAATTACAATTCTTGATCTAATAATTCACAGCAGGGCCCATTGCTGCACCCACCAAGAGTAACTCTGAGGGCTTACAGTGTTGTGGCAACGCCACCACCACCACCACGAAAGGCCCAATTTTTCAGCCCCTGTTCAAAAGGGGCATGTAATTACAATTCTTGATCTAATAATTCACAGCAGGGCCCATTCCTGCACCCACCAAGAGTAACTCTGAGGGCTTACAGTGTTGTGGCAACACCACCACCACCACCACCACGAAAGGCCCAATTTTTCAGCCCCTGTTCAACAGGGGCATGCAATTACAATTCTTGATCTAATAATTCACAGCAGGGCCCATTCCTGCACCCACCAAGAGTAACTCTGAGGGCTTACAGTGTTGTGGCAACACCACCACCACCACCACCACCACGAAAGGCCCAATTTTTCAGCCCCTGTTCAACAGGGGCATGCAATTACAATTCTTGATCTAATAATTCACAGCAGGGCCCATTGCTGCAAGAGTAACTGTCAGGGCTTACAGTGTTGTGGCACCAGCACCACCATCACCATCAAAGGCCCAATTTTTACTACCACTGTTCAACAATTATATGTAATTAAAATTCCTGATATAATAGTTGACAGCAGGACGTTCCAGCACCAACCAAGAGTAACTGTGAGTGCTTACAGTGTTGTGCCAACACCAACAACTAAGGGGCCTATTTCTGCAGAGTATATACGGCAGGTCCCTACTTTCAAACATCCAACTTACAAACGACTCCTACTTGCAAACGCAAGAAGACAACAGGAAGTGAGAGGAAATCTACCACTAGGAAGGAAAATTCTCTCCTGTAAGAATAAATATGGGAGAAAGGTGTCTCCTCTGTACTGATGCTTTATCAGCAATCCTTGTTTCAAGAAAAACACCACATTTCAAAAACAGTTGTCATTGGGACGGAAAGTGAGGTGAAATGTTCTGAACAGGGGCACAGACAGCAAAACAAATGTTACAGGGGTGATAACCCTTACCTATGTTTTCCAAAAAGTTTAAAAATAGATTTTTGGGCTGGAGCTACACTTCAACAATGTACCTGTTCAAAATTACAAAGATTCTACATAAGAACAAACCTACAGTCCCTGTCTTGTATGCACCGCCTGTATACGGCTGTTCAGAGTATATAGGGCCTTTTTTATTTTATGTGCGGGTTCCCCTTAATATCCATACAAGACCCAAAGGGGCTGGTAATGGGCTGGGGTGGGGGGGGGGGGTCATGGGGTAGCTATGCCATTTTTCTTAAAGATTTTCATCCATATTACCGGGACCAGACATTACATTAAAGCCGCAAGCAGTTTTAAATGGCTTTTTTTTCCTTTAGAAGTGTCATTTTGTGCAGGGACAGTTCTAAACACGGGAAACATGTGGCACTTCACAGGCATACTTTAGACACCCCCCAGGTACGATATTTAAAGAAATATTTGACTTTTTTTTTTTCACTTTATGCATCATTAAAATGACTGCTCCCGAAAAACGACCGTTTTTAAAACTTCTTTTTGCATTGATACATGTCCCCTGGTGCACAACCCGGGTTCCCAAACCCTTTTTAGGACAATAACATGCATAATAGTTGTTATAATTAGCACTTTAGAATTCGAACGTTCGCATCCATTGTATTTAATAGGGTTCTAATGTTCGTACGAACTTTCGGTCCGTTCGCGGGTTCTGGTGCGAACCGAACCCGGGGGTGTTCGGCTCATCACTATTCCTCACAGGCTTATTGTCATGTGAAGCAATAATGTTCTAAAATGTAAACACAATAGCATATTAGTGTAAAGGTTCGTAATAATAGTAAATTCTCATTATGATCAGGCTTTTTTGGGGGCGAAGCACCTGTATACAAAGGAATAGTGCAATAGCATTGGGGAACATACTCACATGCATGAGCTAATCGCTGATGGGCATATCCAGGGGGCTAGCAGGTGGTTCGTAGCACCCAAACCAAATGATCCTCCAAGGCAAAACCCAGATGGCAAGTGGCTGGGAAATCAACCCACACAAACTGAGAAGACGGGAAATGAGGCACCCAAACCAAGCTGCAAGAACTCTCGCTGGCTTGGAGTGAACACTCCTGTCAGCAAAGGGTTGGCCAATGGGTAGTAAATTTGCTAGAAAGTGGCAATTCCTTATATCTGGAAAGCAAGGCGACAATTGGAAACAATGGGATTACCATAAAGGGGATCTCCAAAAAGGAAGTATATGAGTAAAAATCTGGGGTCATATCGTAATATGCACTCACCGTGTTTGGGTTGATAAGATCCTGTCAGCATGACATCAGCGATGTGAATGTCTGTGCTGGCAGGGTTTTTTTTATAGCCAGTAAGGCTAAATAGATACAGCTGAGATTGGCTGCGTGAGCAGCCTCCATCAGCTGTGGCCGATGAGGCTTACCTAATGGAGAGCAATTTAGATCCAAATATTTTGTTAATTGTCGCACTGCAGGGTTTGTATACCTACTACAGTGCGAATGCAATTGCTATTATTTAGGAAAAAACAAATTACCTTTCTGGCGACGAATTTACCGACATATTGCCGGTATCAACAAAAAGGATCCGGATCTCCCCATTGGCAGACACTGTCTTTTGGTGCACGTTGACCACACTCCTAAAGTGCGGTTTCTTACATTAGATCACATTTCAAACAACCCCAGAGGTGGTGATTTTAATAAAACCCTTCTACAAAGTGAATTAAGGTGGATTTTCCATCTCAATGCCACTGCACCCCCGGGCCTCAACGAGGCGTTTAATTTTAAACCATACCTGGAAGGGTTTCAATCTGGTGTGTGTGAACTAGATCTTTAGACGCTAAGATGTTTCTCTGATTTTTATATTTTTCAACATTCTGTAAAAATGCTTCTATTGCTATACCATTGCTGTCAATAACATGTGTTTCTTTGTGTTAAATGTCAACATCAATCTTTTGTATTTCCAAGCTATTGCCATTACAATATCATAGTATTAGGTTATGTGGTATGTAACTACCATTATTATTGTTTTTTATTTTCAGATTGGTGAGTAATTTTTTGGCCATCGGATCTGCTGATTGTGTTGTCATGGATGTCTGGGCTAATCGCTTTTGGTCACCAGGTGGCACTACCTTTTTCTCCAAACCCATGTGCTGACCCCCTGTTTGCATTCCCACAACGGCCGGTGAATTTCCATCACAATCCCCCCATTTGAGTGGGCGGTTTACTTGGGGTGTCCTCTCCTCGCTGCCTGGCGCGCGGGAGGCCTCTGGCTTTGGTCACGCGTGGCCGGGGCTTGGGGCCTCTTTTGCCTGTAGGAGCCTGCCATTGTTAAGGCTTCTTCCTGTTTGCATTCCAGCTTGGGGCACAGAAGGACGGGCTGTCTGCGCGCCGGTGACATGATGATGCGGGACGTGGCCCTGCCCATTTCGGGGGCGGGCCCGTGCCGTCCTGTCAGGGAATTTTGAGACAGATCATTGCTGCCACACGCTTGGCGCCATGCTCTGCCTCATCGGCCACAGCTGATGGAGGCTGCTCACGCAGCCAATCTCAGCTGTTTCTATTTAGCCTTACTGGCTAAAAAAAACTGCCAGCACAGACATTCACATCGCTGCTGTCATGCTGACAGGATCCTATCAATCCAAGCATACTGCGAGACACATGGTAAATGCATATTACGATATGACCCCAGATTTTTACTCATATACTTCCTTTTTGGAGATCCCGTTTATTGTAATCCCATTGTTCCCAATTGTCTCCTTGCTTTCCAGATATAAGGAATTGCCACTTTCTAGCAAATTTACTACCCATTGGCCGACCCTTGGCTGACAGGAGTGTTCACTCCAAGCCAGCGGGAGTTCTTGCAGCTTGGTTTGGGTGCCTCATTTCCCGTCTTCTCAGTTTGTGTGGGTTGATTTCCCAGCCACTTGCCATCTGGGTTTTGCCTTGGAGGATCATTTGGTTTGGGTGCTACAAACCACCTGCTAGCCCCCTGGATATGCCCATCAGCGATTAGCTCATGCATGTGAGTATGTTCCCCAATGCTATTGCACTATTCCTTTGTATACGGGTGTTTCGCCCCAGAAAAAAAGCCTGATCATAATGATCATAATGAGAATTTACTATTATAAAGAACCTTTACACTAATATGCTATTGTGTTTACATTTTAGAACATTATTGCTTCAGATGACAATAAGCATCTGAGGAAGAACGACAAAGTCTGAAACATGCCAGGCGTCATTTAATAGCAGGCATCTCTGTACTGTATTGAGCTTGTTTTTACAATACTTTCTTTTTTTTTGTAATACTATTGTATGTTTTCTAATAAATACATTTTTAAACCTGGTCTGCCTTCAAAATCCAGAGAGGTTATACCGTGCCTTTGAGCACTAGGTCTCTTCTGTTTTAATTTTTGGAGTTATTGCCCTATAAAGTCCCGTCAGAGGGTTTTTCACAAAACCTATACCAGACTTGACAACATATTTCTGTCACAGAATGCCCTACCTCTCCTGTTTTCAGCTACGATAAGATCTTTCCATATCAGATCATGCGCCAACTCACTGTTTTCAAACTGGGTAGAGGTGAACCACGGGCTTGTCACTGGCAGCCTAATGAGTCCCTTCTGACTGATCCTTCATATAAAGATCAACTAACCACTGATCTTAATTAATATTTCTCAATTAATGCTACAGGGGACATATCTCCCCTGGTACCTTGGGATGCCCACAAATGCGTGATGCTGGCTCGTTTATTAAATTGGGGACCCAACGTAAAAAGCGACTTGCAGAACAAATTAAAGCGGAGGTTCACCGAAAATATCAACTATATTCTAAATTAATCAATGCACTATATACATCATTAAAAGCCAGGTGAATTTTTTTATAAATATATAAATACCGTGTTATTTAGATTCCCATTTAGACTTCCGGGATTCCCCTCCCACGGGAGTAGGCGTTTCTAAGCCTTTCCCCGGCGCCGCAATGCAAGTTGGGACTTCGCTGCAATGTGTTCTGGGAGTACAGTGTCAGTGAATGTTGGGATGGCATTCACCGCTTCCAGGAAATGCTTGCTTGTGGGCTTCACAATGCCCACAAGTAAAATGGAAACTCACAGGAACGGATTTTATAACTCCGTTTTTCAAACGAAAACGGACAGCGGATAATTGAAGAGACCAAAGAAGTGAGTGTACCTTTGAATTGTTAATCCCCATAGAATGCTAAAAAAACAAAACAAAACGATCTGCGCGGGAACCCCCACTTTAACTCCCTCCTCTGGGATATCTATAAATTAGAACGGGTTCATAAGACCTCGCCTACCCAGCCAGTTGAAGATAAACACTCGGATTTGAGGGATAAGCTAAACTCAGTGCTTGCAGAGAAAGCTAAAGTTCAGCTGGTGAGGAGCAGGTGGGTGTTCTATGAGTTTGGTAATAAACCCGGTAAAATGCTGGCTAATGCTTTATGGTCCACTAGACCAGTGTTTCTCAACTCAAGGCGCCCCAACAGGTCATGTTTTCAGGATTTCCCTCAGATGAAATGGCTGTGGTAATTACTAAGGCAGTGAAACTGATCAAATCACCTGTGCAAAAATAATGGAAAGCCTGAAAACATGACCTGTTGGTGCGCCCTGAGGATTGGAGTTCAGAAACACTGCACTAGACCATGTACCTATATTGCACAACTTAAAACAAAAGACGACAAAATGGTTAGAACCTCAAACGACATTGCTAAGACATTTAGAGATTATTATACATCCTTGCATATTCTGACGCCCCAAACGCCAACCACGGCACTTAACGGTGTACGCAAATGGATCCAACAGTACCTAGAGTCTTCAGGCATGCCATGTCTAGCCATTGAAATAGTGACGGAGATAGACCAACCTATTTCGGCGGACAAATTCCTTGCGGCACTAAATTCCATGAAAACTGGCAAAACCCTGGGCCCAGATGGATTTACACTTTCTTACTACAAGATGTTTGCAGTGATCTTGGCTCCACATTTTGTGTCAGCATATAATTCCTTGAGAGATGGACACGACCTCCCTGATGTTAGCCTACTGGCCCATATGACTGTAATCCCTAAAGAGGGTAAGGACCCAGCTCATTGTGCAAGTTACAGGCCCATTTCACTCCTAAATGTGGATCTGAATTTTTTTACCACATATTCCGTCCCTGGTTCATATGTATCAGTCGGAAAACCTTGTCGGGAAGGGCGGGACAACACCCAGAGGGTCTTGAACGCGATTCACAATGCACAATCTGCTCACTCACCCTTCGTGCTTCTCTCCACAGATGCGGAGAAGGCATTTGATAGGGTTGACTGGTTGTTTCTGAATGCCACGCTGGAACACATTGGACTCGGGCCGGGGATGCGACGGTGGGTGGATGCATTATACTCGACACCCTCAGCTAGGGTGAAAGTCAACGAGACCCATTCGGACACCTTTCATATACGAAATGGGACGTGTAAGAGTTGCCCGCTTTTACCTTTAATTTTTATACTTACCTTAGAACGGTTCTTGAGAACTGTCAAAGAGCATCCGGATATCAAGGGTATTAAGACCAAAGTTAGCAAGCATAAATTGGCCACATATGCGGATGATCTAATCTTCTTTATAACGTCTTTGTCTGTATCTCTTCCGCAGAGGCGTATCTAGTGAAAATAGCACCTATGGCAAGCAGTGAAACTGCGCTCCTGTCAAAACATTTGAAACCCATTTTTCAGATGACCTTAACAAAAAAAAACACCTAACAAAACAACAAGTCAAAATTTCAAAATATAAAATTGTAGTATATTTGTTATGGTGACACCCCCTATTGTAAGTGGAGTTATTTTGTTTCTTGAGGGGGTGTTACCATCACCCCCTCATATTGCAACTTGTTATCAAAAATCTTTTGAGGGGGTGTCAATATCACTAATATGCTGCAATTTTATATTTTGATATTGTTATTTGTTTGAAAGATATAAAGTTGTATATTTGGTTTACAGAACACCACATATACAGTTTATGGTATTCAGATGGAGGGCTCCACCATCACTTAAAGTGGAAGTAAACTTCCTTTACTGCCTACGGCGCTCCTATACACACAGAGCCACTGGGTAAGAAGAGCTGCAGTGTCAGGACTGTGAAGCTGGAGAGGAGGGAGAGCACAGCGCACCTCCCGACTCCTTTCCCCTCTCCTGCACGGCAGCCTATTTTGCAAATAACCAAGGGGGACGCCACTGCCTAAACTTCTCTTTCCCTTTGTGCACTGCAGTCAGTGCCTGTGCCTCACATGTTTCTTGTGCAGGTCGGAGAAGATGCAGGGAGGAGGTGGGTGGAGCTAAGCAGTGGGCGCAAAGGAGGAAGTTAAATCTCCTCCGCTCTGAATGCTGGATCTCTGCCTCTCTCCACCTTGTGACGACAGTGGTTGCTAGACGCCAGGCGGGCCGTGGCTAGAAACCAGTTTGGGCAGTGAGCCAGGGGCCAGTGGTGAATGACCTAAAGCAGTCTTCGCTGGCCAGGATCCCACCCCAGGCTGACAGTAAGTAACAGTGGCGATATCAGGGCCATTTTAAGAAGGGGGATTAGCGTTAGCGAGGATACATGACGTTGGCGGGGATCCGCCTAGGATCGGGGGGCCATATCTAGCGGGGGACAGACCATCTCTTCCTCTCTGCGCGCTCCGAGGCATCACTTTCTACACGCTGCACTCCCACAAGGTCAGGTAAATGGGGCACTCACATCTCTCTTACTACATTTTTTCACCATACACACAAACTCACACTGATTCTCATATATACACATTACACAACTTATATATGCATACACATATTTATTGACACTTACACACACATACACCCATTTACAGTACATATGTGCACACACACTTTCGCACATTCTAATTCATTACATTCATCCTTCAATCACTGGCGCATTCTTTTTGTTATAAATATGTTATAGATATGCTCCCTTATATGCATTTGACATGCATATAAATCAATTTATTAACATTTTCATTACACTGCCACACCACCCACTTATTTTGTGGCACTTTTTTCCCAATATTTCTTCATGCCTTTATATATTTTTTTCACATTTATTATATATTTTTTTATTTTATCTTCATACAGATCTTGCTTCCACATTTTTATATAATCTGTATTTATATTCTTTCATATACTCAGTTATTTTTATCCACAATTTTCTCTTTCATTCCCACATAGAAGTGGTTCACAATCATACATCTCTTGGCGTGATGACGCGCAGCGACTGTATGGTCCGCCTCCCATGGCTCCCTGGGCATCCTGTTCTGTGGATCTCCCGCATGGTGGGGCCATCCATGCAGGACCACCTCTTTAATTCATCATCCCAACAGTGGCCATAACCTATGGGCTATCTTGTAAGTTATACTGATACTTTTTCTTTCTTTTTTTCATTTTTTAGTTGAGTTTATGGGGAGTAGTGTATCCCCAGAAACCACCTAAACATATCTCTTTATTCATTTAACCTTAGAATCCCTCTGTGCATCTTACTCCTGACGAGCGGCATACGCATTGAGTACACATCCATGGATGCCCTACATAAGCCCATTCCATCAATTACATCACATCATGTATCTATTATATATATGTCGACCATGTATGAATCATGTGTTAATTATCTGTTGATGCTTTTATTATCATGTCTGTATGTCATTAATTATGTTCCCTTATTGATCATGTGTTATTAAATTAATGATGCTTATTATAAATTGCTCTTTTATGATCACATTTCTGTGTCATAAATGTATCTTGGTTACTGATTTATTATTTTATAATTATGCTATACTTGAGGGAACCATGACATCTAACTTATTCCATTTATACACCACTATGCATCATTTAAAGTCCCAACTCCACATTTTTTTTCTTTGTTTTTACATAATACTTAGGGATGGCGCTTTTTTAGGCTGGGACAGGTCTCACCCGTTTTTTATTCCATATTAAGAAGAGATCTCTGAAAGTGCCTTGCTGCCCAGCCACTCAGGAGCACCCCCTTCATATGGCGCCCATGGCACTTGCCATATCTGCCATACCCTGGATACGCCACTGCTCTTCCATCTCTCCTCGCAGAACTTAGAAATTATAGCCAGCTGTCCAACAACAAAATAAATTACAGCAAGTCTGAGGCAATGGGAATAGAATTACCAGCCCAAACTCAAGATCAACTGAGTCGAGCGTTCAACTTTAGGTGGACGGATTTCCATATCCGCTATTTGGGAACAAATATTCCTCGCAAACTCAATAGGGTTTTCGAACTCAACTTCTCGCCTTTGCTCCGTAAGCTTAAAGTAGACCTCCAACGTTGGGATAGGGAAACTTTTACTTGGTTTGGTCGTTTGAATATTCTAAAAATGAATGTAATGCCGAGACTAATATATATTTTTCAGACACTGCCAATTAGGCTCCCATGGAATTTTTGGACAGAGTTACAGGCGAGGTTTACAAGGTTCGTGTGGACGGGCAGACAAGCGAGACTTCGTAGAGCAATATTGTCCCTTCCAAAAGTTTGAAGGGTATGGGTTTTCCAGATCAGGTAAGATACTATGAGGCCTCTCACCTGACAAGAATAATGGAGTTGTGTGTATTGACCAAACTTAAATTGTGGGTTGACCTCGAACAAGCGACAGTGGAATCAGTGTTAGCGGGTTTATCCTGGTTCCCCATGCAAACTTGTCCTGCGATGATAACTCTGCACCCTACAATTGGGGTGACACTACGGGTAGTTAAACACCTGTTTAAGACGATGCCTACCTCAACTCCCTCCCCAAGTCCTCTCACACCGGTGTTGGGGTCCTATGCATTTCCGCCTAGTCTGACAGACTCGAAATTTGTGGTGTTGCATCGACAGAACATCTTCAGACGTCTTAATTTCTCTTCTTTTTTTTTCAATATCTTTATTAATTTTCTCATATATTCAAATAACATTAAAAAAAAAATCGAGACCAATGACGCGATCATATCGCTTAAATACATTAAACCCATCTATATCTCCCCGCCCCCCTCCCCCCACCCAAACTCTCTGGGCGTATTTCCAGCTTGCCAGTCCTGAATGCGCCTCCTCTCTACTCGTGTCCCCTTCCTTATATTCCCATCTTATCTGAAAAACTGTTTGCATATATAAACTTAGCCCAGTCACTCCACTTTTCTTCAAAACCTTCCATTCCCACCTCCCCGCTAAATCTTAGGTACTCCAAATTCTAAATTTCATTAACTTTGTTACCCCAGTTACCCAATGTTGGGCCTTCTGGGTCCTGCCACTGTCTAGGAATTAGACTTTTAGCCGCGTTTAATAACTGAGGGACCAGTGATCTCATATATAGTTTGATTGTGTTTCTGGACCTATGGAACAAACACTCCCACAATTCTTCTGTGATCTCTACATTCGTTATATCTTTTATTGTTAGTAGGACCTCTCGCCAATATATTTAAATTTTTGGACAGAACCACCATATATGAGACATGGTTCCCACTTCCCCACAGCCTCGCCAGCATAATTGTGAAGCCTCTCTTTGAAATGAACTGAGCCTTGTCTGGAGTTATATACCATTGTGCTAAACTTTTATAGTTCGTCTCTGTGGTGTTACTATCTATTGAAGTGCCGTGTGCCAGTCTCAATATTTCCCTCACATCCATATTATTCACCCGTGTTCCTAATTCTTCCTCCCACTTGTGGATACATGGCGGCCATTCCAAACCCTTCATTTCCAGCAGAATTTTATATATACTTGCGATCCCTTTCTTCTTTGATGTAGCAGTACATAACCGCTCCAACGGAAGTAGGTTCTCTTCAGATCTAATCGGTTGGGGCAATGTTTCAATGAAGTGTTTCAGCTGGAAGTACCACCATGTATCTATCACCATCAGATCTGCTTTACCTTTTAAAGCGGTGGTTCACCCAAAATGGAACCTCCGCTTTTCGGAACCCTCCTCCCCTCTGGTTTCACATTTGGCACCTTTCAGGGGGGAGGGGGTGCAGATACCTGTATAAAACAGGTATTTGCACCACTTCCGGGTATAGACTCCCGCGGGACCCCCCGCTGTGTTCTGGGAAACACACGGTTCCCAGGACACAGCAGGGACCAGTGAGGACGGCACAGCGCGACTCGCGCATGCGCAGTAGGGATCCGGGCAGTGAAGCCGAGGATGGCGGCGGGGGAAGCTGAGAGCCGAACGGTAGCTCGGCTTTGGCTGCCGACATCGCGGGCGACCAGGACAGGTAAGTGTCAATTTTTTTTAAAGTCAGCAGCTGCAGTATTTGTAGCTGCTGGCTTTAAAAAAAAAAAAATTCCAGTGAACCTCCGCTTTCACTCCTGAAAATTGCATAGTCTTCCTTTCACCATTACGTCTTTTACTTGTGCCCTATCTTTCTTAATCCAATTCCCAAACATCCTCCCTGTGCCAGGTAAAAAATAATTAGTGTCTTTTAATGGTATAAATGGTGAATTTTATCTCCATTTTGCCCTTTTATGTGTGCTATCCCATATTGCTAAATCTTTCTGTGTAATACCATGTGTATTCTCATTCATGTTCCTTAGATGTGCAGGTATACATATAATTTTCGCCAGTGATGTGTTACTCATCGCGCTTTCCATTTTTACCCATCTTTTTTCTTTGTTATTCTTAGCCCATTCTATCACCCGTGCAAGGAGAACCGCATTGTAGTATTCTTTAAGGTCTGGTACCCCAAGGCCCCCCTGTCCCTTATCCCTTATCAGGACTGTCATATTAATTTGCGGCTTCTTATTATGCCAAATAAACCGAAGAAGTAAACTTTTTAATGTATTAAAATATGCCTGTGGGAGCGAGATCGGGAGCATTTGCATCTTATACATAATCTTTGGTAGGATTCCCATTTTAAAGATGTTAATTCTTCCTATCCATGAGATTAGTGATGAGCCGAACACCCCCGGGTTTGGTTCGCACCAGAACCCGCGAACGGACCGAAAGTTCGCACGAACTTTAGAACCCTATTAAATACAATGGATGCGAACGTTCGAAATCTAAAGTGCTAATTATAACGACTATTATGCATGTTATTGTCCTAAAAAGGGTTTGGGAACCAGGGTTCTGCACCAGGGGACATGTATCAATCCCAAAAAAAGTTTTAAAAACTGCCGTTTTTCGGGAGCAGTCATTTTAATGATGCATAAAAGTGAAAAAAAAAAAAGTCAAATATTCCTTTAAATATCGTACCTGGGGGGTGTCTAAAGTATGCCTGTGAAGTGCCACATGTTTCCCGTGTTTAGAACTGTCCCTGCACAAAATTACATTTCTAAAGGAAAAAAAGCCATTTAAAACTGCTTGCAGCTTTAATGTAATGTCTGGTCCCGGTATTATGGATGAAAATCTTTAAGAAAAATGGCATAGCTACCCCATCACAGCCCCCCCCCCCCCCACCCCAGCCCATTACCAGCCCCTTTGGGTCTTGTATGGATATTAAGGGGAACCCCGCACACAAAATAAAAAAGGCCCTATATACTCTGAACAGCCGTATACAGGCGGTGCATACAAGACAGGGACTGTAGGTTTGTTCTTATGTAGAATCTGTTTGTAATTTTGAACAGGTACATTGTTTAAGTGTAGCTCCAGCCAAAAAATCTATTTTTAAGCTTTTTGGAAAACATAGGGAAGGGTTATCACCCCTGTAACATTTGTTTTGCTGTCTGTGCAGTGTGCACCTGTTCACAGGGGAGGGCTGGCGTCCTTAGGCCTGGGGGGCAAGTCCAGTCAAGTGGCCCCTTGAACAGCCGAATCAGCTCACCATCCATGGCCCACCTGGTTTTTCAATGCAGCCTCAACAGTGCCCATCAGTGCAGCCAACTCCAGTGGCCATCAATGCAACCTGATCACTGGGGCAGGTTACATGGGGGGGATGGGGGGGAGATGGGGGGTCAGCTAGGGGTGTCAGGATCTCTCACCTCAGCGATCTCAGCTCAGCAGGTCCTTGCACGCCATGGTATCCTGGGGGGGTAACGCTCCTGATCCTGCTGTCAAGTTGCAGCCAGCTCCCAGCCCTGCAGCCCTGCGTCCCGACTCCCTGGCACGCCCTGCCTCTGTCTGCTTCCAAGAATCCGGTCCCAGGGAGTTGTAGTTTCCTCTGCGCTGCTGTGCTTTCCACCCACCTGAAGCTTGAGCGCGGACTACAACTCCCAGAATGCAACAGCTAGTGGTCGGCCGCCATGGTCATGCCCCCGGCCCGACTTCCTAGACCAGAATTTTAAAAAAATGGTAGCGGGCAGCGGCTGCCGGCCATTTTGAACATAAGTTAGGGTGGCCTGGGAGGCAATTGCCACCCTGGCCCAGCCCTCCCCTGCCTGTTCAGAACAGTTCACCTCACTTTCCGTCCTAATGACAAATGTTTTTTGAAAATTTGTTTTTTTTATTGAAACAAGAATTGGTGATAAAGCATCAGTGGAGAGGAGACACTATTTTTCCCATATTAACTCTTACAGGAGAGAATTTGCCTTCCTAGGGGTAGATTTCCTCTCACTTCCTGTTGTATCCTTCCGTTTGCAAGGAGGAGTCGTTTGTAAGTTGGATGTTTGAAAGTAGGGGCCTGCCGTATATGCTCATCTGAAATTTGCCTCTTACATGTTGGTGTTGCCACAACACTGTGAGCCCTCACAGTTACTCTTGGTGGGCGCATAAATGGGCCCTGCTGTGAATTATTAGATCAAGAATTGTTATTGCATGCCCCTGTTGAACAGGGGCTGAAAAATTGGGCCTTTGGTGGTGGTGGTGTTGATACAACACTGTAAGGCCTCACAGTTACTCTTGGTGGGCGCAGGAATGGGCCCTGCTGTGAATTATTAGATCAAGAATTGTAATTGCATGCCCCTGTTGAACAGGGGCTGAAAAATTGGGCCTTTGGTGGTGGTGGTGGTGGTGTTGACACAACACTGTAAGGCCTCACAGTTACTCTTGGTGGGCGAAGGAATGGGCTCTGCTGTGAATTATTAGATCAAGAATTGTAATTACATGCCCCTGTTAAACAGGGGCATAAAAATTGGGCCTTAGGCACTGGTGCCACAACACTGCAACCCCTCACAGATACTGTACTTGGAGCACAGCAATGAGCCCTGTTGCAAAGTATTGCATCAAAAATTGTAATTACACGCCCCTGTTAAACAGGGGCTGAAAAATTGGGCCTTAGCCACTGGTGCTGGTGCCACGACACTGCAACCTCTCCCAGATACTCTAGTTGGAGTGCAGGAATGAGCCCTGCTGCAAAGCATTGCATAAAAAATTGTAATAACACGCCCCTGTTAAACAGGGGCTGAAAAATTGGGCCTTAGCCACTGGTGCTGGTGCCACGACACTGCAACCTCCCCAGATACTCTAGTTGGAGTGCAGGAATGAGCCCTGCTGCAAAGCATTGCATAAAAAATTGTAATTACATGCCCCTGTTAAACAGGGGCTGAAAAATTGGGCCTTAGCCACTGGTGGCGGCACTCAGAAACAAAAATGTTCTTCCAAGCTATCATCATCAATTGGATCATTGAGGAGGAGGAGGATAGTCAGTCAACATAACAGGACAGTCTCTCAGCATCAGCATCAGTCCTGAAGGGATGTGACATTTGAAAAAAAAATAAGTCTGTTATATCAGCTTCAGGTGTTTGGTAGCTGGTGGTGATCCAAGACTGGTTCATCTTTATGAAGGTCAGTCGATCAACCAAGTCGGTGGACAGGCGCACCCTGTGATCCGTGACAAATCCTCCAGCAGCACTGAATGTGCGTTCTGAAAGAACGCTGGATGCAGGACAGGCTAGTAGCTCAATTGCATACTGTGCAAGCTCTGGCCAGTGATCCATCCTCAAGACCCAGTAAGCCAGAGGATTTTCGGTGGGGAAGGTGTCCAAGTCTGACCTTGCCCCTAGGTATTCCTGCACCATGTATATCAGACGCTGGCGATGGTTGCTGGAACCGATCATACCTTGGGGCTGCGGACTAAAGAATTGTCTGAACGCATCGGTCAGACGGCCACCTTCCCCACTGCTCCTTCTTTGACTGACCGAAGCCTCAGCAACTCGTTGTCCAGGACCAGGAGTTTGTAACCTCCCAGTCTCTGGGAACGCGTTGCACAGACCTTTCTGCAAGGCCTCCCGGAGTTGTCTCATCCTCTGCTCCCTCTGCGACGGTAAGATAAGGTCCGCAACCTTACCCTTGTACCGTGGATCAAGGAGAGTGGCCAGCCAGTAATGGTCCCTCTCCTTGATTCGAAGAATACGAGGATCCTTCCGCAGACTTTGCAGGATCAGGGAGGCCATGCAGTGTAGGTTAGCTGAAACCTCTAGGTCACTAAGGACGACATGATCCGCAGCCACCTCCTCCCAGCCACGTACAAGTCCACTGGTTTCTTGGGACTGTAAATCATCCCTAAAAGACTGCTGCTGATGCTGAGTGCCAGGCTCCACCTCCATGCTGACACAATCCTCCTCCTCCTCCTGTGCGATTGGTGGGACAGAAGGAACACTGTCTGGGTAAAGGGGGCCTTGAGAGGCAAGGAAGTCCTCCTCTTCCTGCCTCTGTTCTGCCTCAAGTGCCCTGTCCATTATTCCACCCAGCGTATGTTCCAACAGGTGGACAAGAGGTACAGTGTCACTGATGCATGCACTGTCACTGCTCACCATCCTTGTGGCCTCCTCAAATGGTGCCAGGACAGTGCATGCATCCCTGATCATGCCCCACTGGCGTGGTGAAAAAAACCTGAGCTCCCCTTACCCTGTCCTGGTGCCGTAGTCGCACAGGTACTCATTGATGGCCCTCTGCTGCGTGTGCAGCCGCTGCAGCATGGCCAACGTTGAGTTCCACCTGGTGGGCATGTCACATATAAGGCGGTTCTTGGGCAGGTTCAACTCCTTTTGCAGCTCAGCCAGGCGAGCACTGGCATTATAAGATCTGCGGAAATGCACACAGACTTTCCTGGCCTGCCTCAGGACATCCTGTAAGCCCGGGTACCTGCCCAAGAACCGCTGCACCACCAGGTTAAGGACGTGAGCCACACAGGGCACATGGGTCAGTTGTCCCTGTCGGAGGGCGGAGAGGAGGTTGGTGCCATTGTCGCAAACCACCATTCCTGTCTTAAGCTGGTGTGGCGTCAACCACCTCTCGGCCTGCCCCTGCAGAGCAGACAGAACCTCTGCCCCAGTGTGGCTCCTGTACCCCAAACACACCAGCGCAAGCACGGCATGGCATCTTTTTGCCTGCGTACTTGCGTAGCCCCTTGAACGCCTACGAAGCACCGCTGGTTCCGAGGACAAAGCACAGGAAGAGGCCATGGAGGAAGAAGAAGAGGAGGGGGTGGAGGAGAGAGGTGTATCACAACCAGTAGTAGCATTTTGGAGGCGTGGCGGCGGAACAACCTCCAACACTACTGCACCTTGTCCTGCATCCTTCCCAGCTGCCAAAAGAGTGACCCAATGGGCCGTGAAAGAAAGGTAACGTCCCTGTCCATGCCTGCTGGACCATGAGTCAGCGGTAATATGCACCTTACCGCTGACCGCCCTGTCCAGCGAGGCCAAGACATTGCCTTCCACATTCCGGTAGAGAGCCGGAATCGCCTTCCGTGAGAAAAAGTGGCGTTTGGGAAGCTGCCACTGAGGAACCGCACATTGCACAAACTCACAGAAGGGGGCCGAGTCTACCAACTGAAAAGGCAGCAGTTGAAGCACTAGCAATTTAGCCAAGCTAGCATTCAACTGCTGGGCATGTGGATGGCTGGGAGTGAACTTCTTTCGACGGTCCAGCAGCTGGGGCAGGAAAATTTGCCTGCTAGAATCGGACGTCGGTGTACTGCTAGCAGAGTGCCCGCAAGTACTTGGCTGTGACACACCTAATTCTACACCTTCATTCCTCTCAGTGCAGGTTTCAGAGAGGACTGAAGGTATAGTGGGGTTGGAGATCCCAGCTGATGCGGTGCAAGGAGAGGTCCACTTTGTTCTTTGGTGTGGGTCTTTAAGGTAGGCTTGCCAACGAGCTGCATGGCAGGTCAACATATGTCTGGTCAAGCATGTGGTGCCCAAGCGGGTGATGTTTTGGCCACGCGATATACGCTTGAGACATATGTTGCAAACAGCAGCTGTGCGATCTGATGCACTCGACTCAAAAAAGGCCCACACCAAAGAACTTTTTGAATAACGGGCAGAGGCAGCGCCCTGCACAAGCGGAGCTCTGCGGTGTGATTCCGTCGGTGTGCTGCCCTTACGCTGGCCCCCCGAGGGCATCCTGCCTCATTGGAGATGTGCCTCCTCCTCATCCTCCTCCTCCTCCTCCTCTCTCCTATTAGGCACCCACGTGGAGTCAGTGACCTCATCATCCCCTCCCTCCTCATCACTGGAGCCAATCTGGCAGTATGCTGCAGCTGCTGGAACATGACTGCCAGATTGGTGTCCTTCTTGAGCATCCCCTCTCTCTGCTCTCACGCTACTGCCTTCCTCTAGCTGGGTATCATCATCAGACCCTTCGAAACGCTGGGCATCCTCCTGGAGCATGTACCCAACACTGTGCTCAAACAGTTCGGGGGACTCCTCAGGAGGACATGGTTGGTCTCGGGAAGGAGTGACTGATGATGACATTGATACCAGGGAAGAGGACGCTTTGGCAGCTGCTTTGCCAGTACCCTGAGCCTGGGTGAGAGAGGATGAGGAGGATGAGGAGGGCTTGGTCATCCACTCTACCAAGTCTTCGGAATTATGCGGCTCAACACGTCCAGCTGCCGAAAAGAAGGACAAGCGTGTCCCATGGCCACGTGCTGATGGCGATGCACCGCGTCCACGACCAGCACTGTTGTCTCCAGACACAGAGCCTGCTTGCCCTCTTTTATTGGCTCCTGACTGTCTGCCTCTCCTTGTTTGCCTTCCAGACATTCTAATGGCCTGCAGGGAAATGGGAAAACCAGCAATAAGGCCTAGCTTCAGGAGTATATTTTGCAGGAATCACACTACGCCTGCTGTAGGTGCTGCAAATGCCTGTTGGTGTAACACACCAGGAAAACGCAGCAATACAGGCTAACTTCAGGTGTAATATGATCAGGAGGCACACTCCGCCCGCTGTAAGTGCTGCAAATGCCTGTTGGTGTAACACACCAGGAAAAAGCAGCAATACAGGCTAACTTCAGGTGTAATATGATCAGGAGGCACATTCCGCCCACTGTAAGTGCTGCAAATGCCTGTTGGTGTAACACACCAGGAAAACGCAGCAATACAGGCTAACTTCAGGTGTATAAGGTGCAGGAGGCACACTCCGCCCGCTGTAAGTGCTGCAAATGCCTGTTGGTGTAACACACCAGGAAAACGCAGCAATACAGGCTAACTTCAGGTGTAATATGATCAGGAGGCACACTCCGCCCGCTGTAAGTACTGCAAATGCCTGTTGGTGTAACACACCAGGAAAACGCAGCAATACAGGCTAACTTCAGGTGTAATATGATCAGGAGGCACACTCCGCCCGCTGTAAGTGCTGCAAATGCCTGTTGGTGTAACACACCAGGAAAACGCAGCAATACAGGCTAACTTCAGGTGTAATATGATCAGGAGGCACACCCCGCCCGCTGTAAGTGCTGCAAATGCCTGTTGGTGTAACACACCAGGAAAAAGCAGCAATACAGGCTAACTTCAGGTGTAATATGATCAGGAGGCACACTCCGCCCGCTGTAAGTGCTGCAAATGCCTGTTGGTGTAACACACCAGGAAAACGCAGCAATACAGGCTAACTTCAGGTGTATAAGGTGCAGGAGGCACACTCCGCCCGCTGTAAGTGCTGCAAATGCCTGTTGGTGTAACACACCAGGAAAAATCAGCAATACAGGCTAACTTCAGGTGTAATATGATCAGGAGGCACACTCCGCCCGCTGTAAGTGCTGCAAATGCCTGTTGGTGTAACACACCAGGAAAACACAGCAATACGGGCTAACTTCAGGTGTATAATGTGCAGGAGGCTTAGCAACAATGACACTGACACTGTCCCCTGCCTATCCTTCTCTCTCCCTGCACACAAGGTTTATCAAAGTATATGACACTGACACTCTTCCTGCCTATCCTTCTCTCTCCCTGCACACAAGGTTTAGCAAAGAATATGACACTGACACTGTCCCCTGCCTATCCTTCTCTCTCCCTGCACACAAGGTTTATCAAAGTATATGACACTGACACTCTCCCTGCCTATCCTTCTCTCTCCCTGCACACAAGGTTTAGCAAAGAATATGACACTGACACTGTTCCCTGCCTATCCTTCTCTCTCCCTGCACACAAGGTTTATCAAAGAATATGACACTGACACTCTCCCTGCCTATCCTTCTTTCTCCCTGCACACAAGGTTTAGCAAAGAATGTGACACTGACACTGTCCCCTGCCTATCCTTCTCTCTCCCTGCACACAAGGTTTAGCAAAGAATATGACACTGACACTCTCCCTGCCTATCCTTCTCTCTCCCTACACACAAGTTTGAGGTACAAATAGCACTGACACTGTCCCTGCCTATGTAACTCTTTCCCTGCGCCGGAACACACTACACAAGGCCGCCGCACTGGCGGCCTTTTATAGTGTGGGGCGTGTGCTAAACCCCCTGAGCTATAATTGGCCACAGGCAACCTGCCTGTGGCCAATTATGGCTCTCCTAGCTGCCGGCGCTGTGATTGGCCAAGCATGCGGGGTCACAGTGCATGCTTGGCCAATCACAGCGCTGGGATTGCACTGCGATGGCGCAGTGTATTGTGGGCCGTTCGCGTCACTCGAATTTGGCACGAACGGCCCAAATCGTTCGATGTTCGCCGAACGGTCGAACAGCCGATGTTCGAATCGAACTTATGTTCGACTCGAACACCGAGCTCATCCCTACATGAGATATGTCTTGATGCTAATTTGTTTAATTCTGATTTAATGTCATTTAGTAGTGATATATAATTTGCTTGATATAAAGTCTTGTTAGATATTGTCATTTTTACTCCTAGATATTTTAGCTCATGTTCTCTCCAGATAAATGGAAACACCTCTTGGTAAATCTGCTCCTCCTGTTGCTGCACATTAATGTTTAGGATCTCGGATTTAACCGGGTTCATTTTAAAATTGGATAATTCTCCATATAATTTTAGATGTTTAATTAGGTTAGGCAGAGTTATCCTTGGATTGGTTATAAAGAACAAAATATCGGCGTATGCCGCTAATTTGTGTTCCTCTTCTTCGATCTTAACCCCATTAATACTTTGATTCTGCCTAATCCCCACCAATAACGGTTCTAATGACAGAACAAACAGCAGGGGGGACAAAGGACACCCCTGTCTCGTGCCATTATACATCTTGAAAGATCCTGAAACTGACCCGTTTACCTTCACCCTCGCTGTGGGATGGTTATATAATGCTTTTATCCACTGGGTCATCTTTGGCCCTAACCCCATAGCCTCTAATGCACTCTGCATGAATCCCCGGTCTACCCTGTCAAACGCTTTCTCTGCGTCGTTTGACAGGAGTAGACATGGGGACCCATTTTATTTTATTTTCTGCACCAACAGGAGCGTTCTAATTCCATTGTCCCTAGTTTCTCTTCCTGGTATAATACCCACCTGGTCTGTATGCACCAGGTCGTTCATTACCTTTTTCATCCATCCTGACAAGACTTTCGCAAATAACTTCATAGCATCGTTTAGCAGTGAGATAGGTCTGTAACTAGAGCAAAGTGTCTTTCCCTTCCTTTGGTATAATAGTAATTGCTGCCTCCAAGGCCTCCTTCTGAATTTCCCATTTGGTTCCTATCCCTTTTATGTAAGAACACAATTTGGGGATTAAGATGTCTTCTTTCTTCTTTCTAAGAAGTTTTTTAATATATTCAAGATCTCATCCTGTGTCATCGGGTCCTCTAAGGATCTAAGCTTATCTTCTGTAATTTTCTTTAGACCTATTTCACTTAGGAACGTCCTCGTTTTTTCCTTCCTCTCTTTTACCTCTCCTGGTGTATCGTTTTGAGTAATCAAGTATAATTCAGCATAGTATTCCTGGAAAGTCCTGGCTATTTCCGAGGTTGTGTGTAACATTTCCCCCTTACGTGTTTGTATTTTCTCTATGTAATTTAAAGTTGTTTTCTTTTTTAACAGTTTAGCCAGAGACTTTCTAGTCCTATTCCCCCGTAGATATCTCTCCCTCTTAATTCTATTATACACCCTTCGTGTATCCTGATCAATTAATTATTTAAATTCTTCTATTTTACTGATAACTTCTGTGCGTAATGCTTTATCCCCCCTTTCTTTTTTTTTTAACAAGAAGCATCCCCCCTTTCTTTATGTCGCTGTTCTAAAACGTATATTTCTTTAGAGAGAGCAGCCCTTTTCTTTGTTCTCATCTTTTTTTTTTCTGCACCTAATGCAATCAGGATGCCTCTTATGTAGGCTTTATGGACCTCCCACAGCGTGACCTCCGTTATATCTTCCATGTCGTTTGTTTTAAAATACTGCTCTAATTCTTTCTTATTTCTCTCTTCCGCCACTTTATCCTGTAAAAGTTCTTCATTTAATCTCCAGATGGTTGTCCTATTTTAATACCCCTCTATCTTCATTATCATTGTGACTGGGGCATGGTCGGAAAGAATTGTAATTTTAATATTCGAGTCATGCACTGACTCCAACAGTCTATGTTCTATCAAGAAGAAATCTAATCTCGAGTACGTCCCGTGTACAGCTGAGTAGAAAGTGTAGTCACGTTCTTTATTATGCTGTAGTCTCCATACATCCGTTAATTGGTTTTGATGGAGTTTCTTTAATAACTTCTTCCTCTGTAAATTTCCAGTCCTCCCCACCCGGGACGTACTGTCATACCTTGGTTCAATACAGAAATTCAGGTCCCCGCCTATAATGGCTCCACCTTTCTTAAACGCCATAAACATCTCTATGATCCCCATTAGGTTTTTATAGGATTTTTATTTGGGCCATAGATATTTGCCAGGGAGTATTCCACCTCATTTATTCTTCCCCTCAGAGATAGAGTCCTTCCGGATCCGTCATTCTCTCCTCCAGGTTGAACCTTACTCCTCTGGCAAACCCAATGGCAACTCCCTTGGCTTGCTTCGTCAAGGAGTCCCCATAATACCATACTGGGTACTCTTTTGAGAATATTTTAGTGTTAGAATCATGTGAAAAATAGGATTTTTGTACTCACCATAAAATCAGTTTCTCTGACGTCCATGGACTGACACAGCTCTAATACTGAAACACGTGAGTATATGTCTCTGCACGCAGGAGAAGATCTAGGCAGAATGTTAGAGGTTAGAAACATACATTCTTGAACAAACCAGAGCTGAACAGCCCCGCCCAGGGGGGGAAGTCCCTCCGGACATAACCCTCCTACCTGCAGCCAGCAGCCTCAGTTCATAAAAAAAAGCAGTACAAACCTTAAAAGAAGGGTGAGTGCTGTGTCAGTCCATGGACGTCATAGAAACGGATTTTACGATGAGTACAAAAATCCTATTTTCTCTTATCGTCCATGGACTGACACAGCTCTAATACTGAAACACGTGGGACGTCCCAAAGCAGTATCAAAAAAGGGTGGGAGCAGTAGTAAAGTAAAAACCCAAAACTTCACTCCAAACAAGCAGAGCTCCTCAACGGAGAAGTTGCAACATTAAACAGCGGCCTGCAACACTTTGCGGCCGAAGAAAGCATCCAAAGATGCAGCCACATCAACCTTATAGAACTTAGAAAAGGTATGAACGGACGACCAGGTCGCCGCCTTGCACACATGTGCAACCGACGCTTGATGTCGGAAAGCCCAGGAAGCACCTAGTGCCCTGGTGGAATGCGCCATAACCGGAAAGGGAGGCGCCCGCTCCTTAAGGGCATAGGCCTGTATAACGGTCTGTCAGATCCACCTAGAAAAGGTGGCAGAGGACACCGCTTGGCCCTGTTTTGGACCAGAGACAGACACAAACAGTGAGTCAGACTTCCGAATGGAAACGGTAGCAGACAGGTACACCCGTAAGGCTCGTACCACATCCAATGTATGAAGCGCAAACTCTCAGGGATGCGATGGGTGAGGACACAAGGACGGAAGAACATGTCCTCATTATGGTGAAAGACCGAGACGGTCGTGGGCGCAACACCGCCTTATCCTTATGAAGGACCAAGTAAGGCGACTTGCGGGACAAGGCCGACAACTCAGACACCCGTCGAACAGAAGTAATGGCCACTAAGAAAGCCACCTTCTGGGACAAGGTCAAGCGAGGAATCTCCCTGATATTTTCAAAGGGCTGTTCTTGGAGAACCGAGAGCACCAAATTCAGATCCCGAGGAGGGGGAGGAGGCTTGACAGGGGGGATCACATGGCGGACCCCCTGCACAAAGATGCTAATCAAGGAATGGCCCGTTAGCGGTCGTTGAAAAAGACAGCCCGGGCCGAAGTCTGACCCTCGATGGTACGCAAGGCCAGCTTTTGGGTCACACCATGCTGTAAGAATAGCAAAATCTTGGGAACGGAATATGTCCGTGGACGCCATCAAGCTCCTCGCACATAGCGATGTAAGCCTTCCAGGTACGGAGATAGATCTTTCTGGAGGAAGATTTCCGTGCCCAGAACATAGATGAGATGACCGAATCCGAGAGACCTCGGTCCCTCAGCACCTGGTTTTAACAGCAATGCCAAAGCCAAGGACTGTAAAGCAGGATGAAGTATGGGACCATGAGACAGAAGGTCCACCCAAATAGGCAGTCGCCAAGGAATGTCTGCGACTAGCCAAACTAGATCGGTGTACCAATGTCGCCGTTCCAGAGCAATGAGGATCACCGGAATAGCCTCGACCACTACTCTGCGAAGCAGGCGAGGCAACAAAAGTAGCGGAGGGTAAGCTTACTTAATGCCATACTGCCCCCACGGGCCACCAACGCGTCTGACGCGTCTGCCCAGGGATCCCTGAACCTGGCCACGAATCTTGACACCTTGCGAGTGAGTCGAGAGGCCAAAAGGCCCACATCCGGTGCCCCACCTCCGGTAAAGGGGGTGAAAACACCTCCGGATGTAAGGACCCTTCTCCTGGAATGCACACAGCCGACTGGACCATCCTGCAGCGGGATGGGTATGATAATCCCAAGGAGACCCCGCAATGTATCGGAGAAGGGCTTACGGGGTGCCTCAATCTTTGGCCAAAAAAGGCAACCCGACAGAGCTTCCCTAGAAACTCGGTCAGTGGACCAGTAACTCAGTCTCTACAGGTGGCACAGACCCACCCCGGACACAGAGACCCTAGAGGCTAAAGCAGTTGCAGTGCACCTGCTGGTCGACTGATAGATGAAGCAGAGGCTCTTGCCCCGTCATTGAGCTTCAGAAACGCCAGAGACGCAGCCACTACTGGGCGTAACGCTAACCTCAGCCTGGCGAACACAGTCCAAGCCAGCTGATTGTACAAACACATAGTTTATACTGTGTATTGCGTCAAAACACGCAAATAGAGCATGGGAGGAAACCCCCTCAGCCACAAAGAGCATAGTACAACCACATACGGTGTATGTAGTTTAGTATGTGTGGATAAACATATTAAACATATTAAACACGACGAAGGCGCGCACATCATTGGGGCGTGAGTGGAAACCAGCCGCGCTGACTGCGTACACAACCGTGTAGGCATGTTAGCATGCGAATAAACAAATTGCACATGTTTATGCTGTGCATAGCGCTGAAAATGCGCACACCATTGGAGCGTGGGGGAAAAACCGGAGCACCTGGATGAGACCCACGCAGACTCCATACGCATACCGTGTAGGTACTATAGTATGTGTGATAAACATCTTGAACATGTCTATGTGTGCTTAGCGCTGAGAGACGCACACCGTAGGCGTGTGGGAGGAAACCGGAGCACCCGGAGGAACCCCACGCAGACCCAGAGAATACAATACATACATCTACTGTGAATGTATTTAGTGAAGTGTATAAACATAATGTGTATGTTTATACTGTGCATGGCACCGAAGGCGCGCATGTCATGCAGCGTGGGTGGAAACCGGAGGACCCGGAGGAAATCCACGCAGACTGCACACACATTCCGTGTAGGTATGTTAGCATGTGGAAAATCAAATCGCACAAGTTTCAGACTGCATACACATACAGCGTAGGTATAATAGTATGCATGATAAACCTATGGAACATGTTTAAATTGTGCAGAGAACCAAAGGCGCACATACCGTCAGAGCGAGGGAGGAAACCGGAACACCCGGAAGAAACCCACGCAGACAGCACACACATACCATGTAGGTATGTTAGCATGTGGATAATCAAATCGCACAAGTTTCAGACTGCATACACATACCGTGTAGGTATTATAGTATGCGTGATAAACATATGGAACATGTTTAAACTGTGCAGAGAGCCAAAGGCGCACATACCGTCAGAGCGAGGGAGGAAACCGGAACACCCGGAAGAAAACCACGCAGACAGCACACAGATACCGTGTAGGAATAATAGCATGTGATAAACATATTGCACATGGTTATGCTGTGCATTACCCTTGGAGCGTAGGAGGAAGCCGGAGTACCCGGAGGAAACCCACGCAGACAGCATACACATACTGCAAGTATTTACAGTATGTGCAATAAACATATTGAACATATTTATACTGTGCAGAGAGCCGAAGCGCACATACCGTGAGAGCGTGAGAGGACACCGGAGCACCCAGAGGACACCCACGCCGACCCAGAGAGTATAATACATACATATACTGTGAATGTATTTAGAGTCGTGTATAAACATAATGTGTATATTTATATCGTGTATGGCACTGAAGACACAGCATTGGAACGTGGGAGGAAACCCACGCAGACACAGAGATCAATAACACATACATACACTGTGAATGTATCCAGTGTAGATTTATAAGATACGTTTTAATTATGGCGCCGAGGCGCATAACCTTCTCTGTATCATTCCAACCTGCTTAAATATGCTGCCGAAGCAGCATGCAGGTAAAAGGTAACCTCTGACACCCCAGACCGTGGTCCTGTCAGAGCTCAGAGCGTTCCCCAGGAAATGGTGGGAAACCACAGGTGCAGAGACCCTGTTGTTGCCTCAGAGACATCACACAGAAGGCTCACAGGGACAATAGAAATAAATGAATAAAGTCCCCCCCCACCATGCAGCACCGACCACTGTATAATCCATGCTGCTCTCGACGCAGTGTGTGAGGAAACAGTGAAGAAGCTGTGTAAAATAAAAGCTTGAAAAGAACCAAAGGAGACAACGTCCGTCTGAGGTACCACAGCCACAGCATCCAGCTTGAAAATGTCCCTCACAGCATCAATGAGTTCACTTACAAGCGCCCTGTCATTTACTGGAGTCTTCCTCACAAGGAATGTCCTGTTCAAAAACATTCAAATATTCAGAGCTAGGGTCAGCTAGCTAGGCCCATATCTGAATCAGAGCACTCCCCATGTGTGAGATTGTGTGGGGAGAGGGCGCTTTATCGCTTTATAGCTCCCTTACGCTCACACACCGCTTCCATCCTGACAATAAATTTTTCCCAGGACTGCCGACAACTGGTCCATAGGGACCGCAGGTGCTGGAGCACTGCCAGTTGCCTCTGATAAGAGTGGGGAAGCAGGTGAATCAGACTCCATATTCGCCACCCTCTGAGACCTTATATACTATAAAGTGAATAATACTGTCCACCCACTGGCTGCGCTGAGGCTGAGGAGGGGATACCCAGAGGACTCACCAACCCTTGAAAGGACAGCTCAACTCTGCTGTATGTCACCGCGCTGCCAGCGCGAGTGAAGTCTGAGGAGAGTGTGAGGAGATTCGTGCCGCAGCAGCGGCGATAGAGGCCAAAACCGAAAGTGAAAGCGCCGCGGCTTCAAGAAAATGGCCGCCGGCCGCGTGTAAGCAGCGCCATTGATCCGCGGCAAGATGGCCGCCGAGCGCAGCTTAAACAGTAATAGCCATGCCAGCTAATGGCTTCTCCAAACACTACCTCACAGCCCCAGCACACAGACATGAGCGCCCACGCCAGGCCAGAGTGACCCCCAAGTACCCCCACACAGCACAGCGCCAGTACAGGGTGCAGAGAGCAGCATAACAGGAGGGAGACAGGGAAAAAATAACCCAGACAGAGAAACACAGCCAGCATGTACTCACCTGAAGCAGGAGAGACTACTTACCCGTCCCATAGGGACCCACTGGCTTGTTTCAGACAGACCTATCACAGAGTAGTACTGAGTAGCTGTCGGCCCGGTCCACCGCGAATGATAAAGCAGGTACTGTTCAATCTTGTGAGGACCGCGGGAGCATAAAAGCCACCCGGCCACCCCTGGAGTCATGGGGAATGTCGTGAACTGAGCCTCACGCACATAAGGCGAGGATCAGCACGCTCGATGGTCGGACAGGGAAGACTACGAGGATACCAGTGTACCAAACCTGTTGCCCAGCCGACAGTTGATTGAAGGTCTCAAAAATAAAATAATAAAATTCCCAAAGGAATAAAAATAAAATCTTCCAGGAGACTGGCTCCTGAGAGAGCCACGTCTTCTCCTTCTGCTAATCAGAAAAAAAACTGAGGCTGCTGGCTCCAGGTAGGAGGGTTATGTCCGGAGGGACCGCCCCCCTGGGCGGGGCTGTTCAGCTCTGGTTTGTTCTAGAATGTATGTTTCTAACATCTAACATTCTGCCTAGATCTTCTCCTGCAAGCAGGGACATATACCCACGTGTTTCAGTATTAGAGCTGTGTCAGTCCATGGACGATAAGAGAAAGTGTGTTTCCTGTAAGAGGACTACCTATGCCTTCAGATGCTTTATTTCTCTTACTATTTTATATCTTTTTATTGTTGAGTTTAACCCGCGTATGTTATATGACTGAAACTTAATTGTTGTTATCGTCAATCAAGGTATTTTGTACTCCCCGCACCACTCCTGTGCGCCGCTGTTTAGCTCCACTGTCACCCCACTGAGTGATGAGCACCGGCCGTGCCTGGTCGTCCGCAGGGAGTACCTCAATCCCAGACCTATCTGTAATATTGTTATTCCCCTTAGGCGCACCAGAGAGATTTCCCTTAATATAAACCCCCCCACCCTACCCCACCCCTGTTGGGGAAAACTATGTATTGAACATTATGTGTCTTTAGTTGTTCTAATAGGGGTTTTAGTATTCTTCTTTTCGCCAAGGTCCTGGCAACTAGGTCTGGAAAAATCTGTAAAGTAGTTTCTTCATATTTAGCCAACTGTTTCGTTTTTAAACATACCCAGCTCCGCTCTTTATCCTGGAAATTGTGAAATCTCGCAATCACGTCTCTGGGTATGTCCGCTGCTAGATCTGCTGGTTTTCTGATCCTGTGAATTCTCTCAAACTTAATTTTTTCTGTATCAGATTTCCTAGCATTTGCCCAAATATTTTGTCCATCTTTTCTTGTAGATCTTCTCCGTCCTCCTCCGGAAGACCTTGTACTCTTAAGTTTTTCCTCCGGTTGCAATTTTCCTGGTCTTCGATTCTGTAACTCGTGTACCTCTGTTCTTTCTGTATTCCCGGAATCTGTTCTTTTAACTCCTTTATTGCCATCGCTTGAGTCCAGTTGTTCTTCTGTACCTTCCACCCTTTTTAACATCTGATTCCAGTCCTCGTGTAAGGTGGCCATTTCTCCTTTTATGGACAGTTCCAATCTTGCGAACATCTCAGCCATTTCTCCTTTAGTGGGTAAATGCTTTTTTACTCTGGATTCCTCTGCATCCTCCTCTTCTATCCCTTCGTTTACACTCATAAAGGGATCCATATTATCTGTGTCCTTCTGCTGTCTCCTCTGGCCATTTTTTTGCGAACCCTCTGGTATTTTACTCTTAGCCCCTACCTGTTTAACCGGGCTCTCTTTGCCTCCCTCTTGTGTCATATATTTTTTGATGAAACCGGGACTCGCACTTATTTTTGGGGGATTTGCCCCCGCCCCCCTCGCTGGCTTCCCCCTCATTATATTAGAGCTGTCTGGTCAGATTGGAGAGGGACACTCAGGGATGGCGATACGTTTCCCTGTTCGGCCACAAGGATCGACAAAGTCCAAACAGGGGAACAGATATTATACTGTATAGCAATTATCTAGTTTCCGTCGTTCCCCTTAACAGTAGGTGTTATACGAGTTGGGGACCAGAGAGTACAAGAGCGTCCACCCTACCCTCTGTCAATCCGACCCCCTCCATGCGGCCCTCCCCCCCCCCCCCAACACCTTACGCCCTATTTGGGTGGTTTTGCTATGCGTTTAATGTGGGATCCAGTACTGTAGACGTTTTGACCTGGTTCTGTATGTAAACAAGACATGCAGTATAAGGACCACCGTTTGGCGTAGGGAGGGTATTTAAAGTCCGTGTTCACTTTCCTAAGAATGGCTCGGGGGTATCCCAGCGCATTAAAGATGCCACAAGGCACTTGCACCGTTTATACTAGTACACATGGGTTCTCGATTGTAGCTCAAATACAGTCTTATGTGGTCTGTTTTGTTTCCTCTATCAGACATACCGATAACCAATATATCACATTTGCAATAGGTAGTAAACAAATTAAAGTCAGCCAGCCTTAAATAAGGAGGGCGATGTTTGCACGTCCAGAGTCCCTTCTTGGGGTAAGGGGGAGGGTAGCTAGTCTGTTGGTGGTACAACTGGGCGCTAATACGGGCAATGCAATGTCACACAGTTCACAGATTTAAGCATTTGATTGCGGAAATACAGGTAACGCATATTATCTGTATACCTTAGAGCAGGGGTAGGCAACCTTTTAAGCACAGTGTGCCAATTTTTTTTTTAAAAGAAACTGAGTGTGCCGATTTTATTAAAAAATAATAATAACTTCACACTCTCAATCACAAAAATAATTTCTTATTATTTTTGAGACACGTCTACCTGTCCTGGTAAACTCATCCTGCTGATCCACCTCTCACATCCAGCCCACATGCTTGTATGTGATGTATGTGATCTCACATACAAGCATCTGAAATGGATGCGCAATGATGAGCTCAGGTCAGGGGTATTTTCTGAAAGCAGTGGGCCTGTGTGCAGGATCATAAGTTGGGCCCCTGCAGCTGAGCAAAAGTGTGGCGTGAAGCGCCGCAGCAAAAGTTGGGTGTGATTTTCTTTGTGCTGAATACTGGCTATGGCTTAAAGGGACACGGAGTGCAGGGGTTCAGTAGTAAGCAACACAAAGGTTCAGGAATAATTTCAACAAAATTCCCAGAAGCTCAACAGTAATTCCACAAACTGTCACCTGATTGTGGTTTTCTCAATCACAGTGAAATCCCTTCTTTCTGAGATTGGTAGTGGCAAACAAGTAAGTCATCTTCCTCAAGAAGGTGGTGGACGGGGCTAGCAGGACTGTGATTGGTTTAGCAGTGGCCAATGACAGTCCTCCTCCTGGAAACAGGGACCACCCCCCCCCCCTTCCCTAGCAGAACTACACCAAATCTCTTCCCTATCACAAAAGCTGACGATCGCAGCTACAGCAAAGTTAGAGAACCAAACAAGGTTTCCCATCTTTTACAATGTGTGGGGGCTCAGTGCCTCCCCCTCAGTGCAGGTGCGGTGTGGGGAATTCTGAAACTATAATGCATTAGTGTCTCACTGACACTTCCCTGTGCTGCTCTGCTGATGGGGAGGGAGTCGAGTGCGGCAAAAGAGGCTTCGAGTGCCGCTGGTTGCACCAGTGCCGGGGGTTGCCTACCCCTGCCTTAGAGGGATTTCCCAGCCTGTCCGTTTTAGCAGAGGTCTGATCTAGAGTAAACACAGTAACTCATCGATCTTCGGTCTGGTCTCCGTACCTGCCGATATAGTAACCAGAGTCCGTGCGGGTTTTAAATATGCTTGGGGTGTGTAGTCCTTATCTGTAGGCTTGCTCTTTTACTATCTCCTGTCGCGGGCACGCTCCTCCTTGCAGGTGTACTCCCGCTGTAAGGCGAGCGCCGTGAGTGCAGTCCTGGTCTGATCCCGACTACCGCCTTGTTGCCGGCATCCAGCTGCCACTGATGACGCTCACCTGGTCCTTGGTGCTCACAGCTGCCCCCGACTGCAAACCTCCTCCTCCTTCACTCACGCCGCTCTCCCCGGTGCTTACTAGCAGGTATGTGCTATGAGGGGGAGGGGGTATCAGCGCTAACCCCGCAGCGGTCCTGCAACGTGAGCTGTCCCTGGGTTTCAGCCCAGAAAGAAGCCAGGAGGTGCTAGGGGTGGGTATCCTATGCAAGCTTCCTCATGCCAGGGAGAGTAAAGCAGGCCTCACAGGCTCAGCAGCTGCACCTGTCTGATGCCCTCATCAGGCCCCTCCCTCCACATCTTAATTTCTCAGTAGCTAATAAACTTTTGTCCAGCCAGAAACTAGAGGCCCGCTTCTATACTGACTTGGACTTTTTCCATAGGGCTCAACTTGGTACTTACCTACGCTCATTACCCAGGGACCATCAAAACTTTTGCCAACTCACACCACTCAAACAAATCTGCTTAGATAAATCTCCCTCTCCCATTTCTATGCTTTGCTGACAGATCAAGGTGATATGCCGACTTGACCGTTTTACAAAAGTGGGAGGAGGACCTTTGAGTTACCGTCTCTCCATCCCAGAAAGACAAAATCATATTTTATGCACATAAAGCTTCCCTAGCAAGCAGATATCAGGAGTGAGGTTATAAACTCCACACCCGGTAGTACAGAACCCCTGACAAGCTGCATAGGACATACCCTCAGGTTTCAGATACATGTTGGCGCTGTGGAGAATCTGTGGGAACCCTTTTGCATATCTTTTAGGCATGCACAAAATTAAACTTTTGGACTGATGTAGAGTACAAGATTAGGACGCCAACAGGGGTCTCATTTGATAAAACTCCAGCAGCATTTCTGTTGAATGATACCCCCTTGTCCAATAAAAAAAAAAGTAAGAACTCCCTACTCAGACATTTACTTACTACAGAAAAAGCCTATATACTTGCTTTGTGGAAGAGTACCTGTCCTCCTACTGTTGCCCATTGGCGTACCAGAATTACAGATATTCAGATTATGAAAAAACCTCACCATGACGTTAAAAGAATAGGAAGACAAGTATTGGAAGATCTGGACTCCCTATTTTTATTATAGGGAACAAACACCATGGGCCTCTCAGCCGAATAGCATATCAGGATTGGTCTAGGATCCGTGGGGTGGTTTTCCCTCCCCATCCCCCTCTTTTTTTTTCTCCTTATACAGTTTTTGTATCTCTCTTCTGCACTTTGTATTCATGGGTTCGATCCCTTCGACCGTATTTTTCTATAGGGAAATAATAAAACTGTTTGGGAGTACCATCCCACAACATGCAATGGGGTAAACGGTTGCCGATGGTTTATTTGATAGCTGATCTAGCAGCCATTTGTGTACTAGCTTAGATGGGAAGAGCTACTGTAGTTCTTGATAATGTTTGCTTTTTGTTATTGATTCAATGCCCAATATTCCTTTCCGTGACTGCTAAATAAAAAAGAATAAAAATTACTTACCGGTATTTGTAAAATTTTATAAGAGAAATGAAGAAAAAGGTTTTTGATTCCCTCCAAATTTTCAGGCTTTTTAAATTTATTTACCAAAAAAAAAAAAAAAGCAGTGGTGAATAAATACACCAAAATAAAGCTTTATCTGTCTAAAAAAAAAAAAAAAGAAAGAATTTCATATGGGTACAGTGCTGCGCCATTGTCATTCAAAATGCGAAAGAACCGAAATCTGAAAATTGCCCTGGGCAGAGAAGGGGTGAAAGTGCCCAGTAGACATTGGTTAAAGGAATTAGAAAAATAACAGACGTACTGGTAGGGTCAAAGGGAAAAACAAAAATAGACATTGCTGCGTTAACTGCTTGACGACCGGCTCACGCTGATATACGTCAGCAGAATGGCACATAAAGGCGACGTACAGGCACTTAATCTGCCTGTAAGACGCAGCATTGTGGGCACACAAGCTCTGCAGGTCTAGCGGACTCGATGTCCGCGGGGATACCTATGATCGTTTACGGAGAGAAAGAACGGGGAAATGCTGATGTAAACAAGCATTTCCCCATTCTTGCTAGTGACATGACACAGGGAGCTGTGATCAGTAATTGGGAGCGGTGATCAGTGTTGTGTCACACATAGCCCACCCCCCCCCCTACAGTTAGAACACATCCCTAGGACACACTTAACCCCTTCAGCGCCCCCTCCTGATTAACCCCTTCCCTGACAGTCACATTTACACAGTAATAAGTGCATATTTATAGCACTGATCGCTGTGTAAATGGTCCCAAAATAGCGCCAAAAGTGTCTGCCATAATGTCGTAGTCACGATAAAAAATCACTGATCGCCACCATTACTATCAAAAAAATAAATCATTAATAAAAATTCCATAAAAAACTATCCCTTATTTTGTAGACGCTATAAGCTTTGCGCAAACCAAACACTTATTGCAATTTTTTTTACCAAAAATATGTAGAAGAATACGTATCAGCCTAAACTGAGGAAATAATAGGATTTTTTTACTCACCGTAAAATCCTTTTCTCAGAGTTCATGGACCGACACAGGTTCCTATTGACATAGTGGGTATTATCCTTTATTTAGGAGTGACTAGGCAGAAAAACTTGTAAAAAGTGTTGCATCACACCTTCTACAGCACCGCCCTGGGGGCGGACCCTCTGGGTATAATCCCTTTCTCTGCACCTAGCAGATCAGTTCGTCAAAAGCAGCACAAACTTAAAACGAGGGGGTGGGTGCTGTGTTGGTCCATGAACTCTGAGAAAAGGATTTTACGGTGAGTAAAAAAAAAATCTTATTTTCTCTTTCGTTCATGGACCGACATAGCTTCCTATTGACATAGTGGGACGTCCCAAAGCAGTGTCAAAAAATGAAGGGTGGGAACAGCATTAAAGACTTCACCCCAAACAAAACAGAGCTCCTCAACAGAGGAGTTGCAACTCTAAACAGCCGTCTGCAATAGCTTGCGGCCGAAAGAAGCATCCGAAGATGCACACACACATCAACTTGTAAAGTTTAGTGAAAGTGTGAACGGACGAGCATGTCGCCGCCTTACACACCTGGTGAAAACAGACGCTTGATGCTCTCAGAGCTCGGACAGCGTCCAAGAAATACAACGTCGTTTCCTTAGGATTCGACAGATGAGGACACAAGGATGGTAGTACAATGTCTTCCTTGATGGAAGGTCGAAAGACCCTAGGAAGAAGAGAAGGCTGCGGACGCAGCACCACCTATCCTTGTGGAAGATCAGATAGGGAGGCTTGTATGACAAGGCTGCCCTCTCAGAAACCCATCCTAACTGGCATAACAGCCACCAAAAGGACCACTTTCTAAGTAAGTGTCAACAAGGGAATCTCCCTGATGTCTCAAACTGTGGTTTCTGAGACACTTAAAGGCCATGCCTTTGAAGCCATCGACTGCAGGCAGGATGACATATGGGACCCGCCAGCAGGTCCTCTCGTAGTGGTAGACGCCGAAAGGACGTTTGCTACACAAGCCCCCCGGAGGTAGTGGAGGGTGGCCCGGAGGGGCCGCCTGCCAAACCCACTGTACAAACGTTCTCACTGGAGAGTGAGCCACCAGGGGTCGTTGAAAGAAAAAAGACAGCCAGGGCAGATACCTGCCCCCTAATTGTACTTAAAGTAAAATTTTTGGCCCGTTCCCTGCTGAAGAACAGCAGGATTCTGGAACCAATAAGTACGCGGATGCCACCTCATTTCCTCGCAATACCTCAGTGGGTGTTTCCCACTTCTTGTACAAGCTTATCAATATAAGACACACAAGGAAACACCTTAGCAGTGTGGGCTGGCTTTAGGGAACCGGTGTCTCTGCTGCATTCTCTATTTGCAGTAAACAGGTCAGATACCAAAGCCTTCTTGCGTGCTGACCTGGACTTGGAGGATTCTCACTGTCCGACCGGTCACGGTCTGCAATCTCTGATGCATCAGAATCCGGGCCATGAGCCATAGCTGGGCCTGGTTCTACATTAGAATTATCCCCGGAAGATTGCAGGGGACGTGGGCGTTTACTACCCCCCGTGTTCCTGTGTGCCGCTTCCATCCTGGCAACAGACCTAGCGTCCACAGATACATCAGGGGCACCAGCTGCCAAATCAGGCGTTTCAGGGGGAAAAAAAAGTCTGCTTCAGACGCCATGCTTACCCATGCGCTGACACCCACAGGGCTCCAGGTAAGGCATCCATAGGCCACCCTCCTAACTGATACAGAGATGCAGGATCTCCCAGAGGACTCAACACCCTTGGAACGGTACCGCTATGCTGCACCTGTGATGCTATCCCATCGCTGCTGTGTCATTCTGATTCTTTATCAGCACTTCCTTGTGAATTTTTGCCAGTGCAAATGCACCCTAGAGGCCGGAGACTATCGCAAAATGGCCACCAAGTGGCTGTATGAAAACACTGTGGGCTCTAAGAAAATGGTCACCGAGCCGAATATAGAGGCAAAAGCGGCCGTTAACCACAAAAAGACACATACATACAGCGTGAATCCTAGGAAACATGGCCACCGAACAGTCGATAGAGGCCAAAGCGGGTGTGAACCACAAGAAAATGGCGCGGAGCGGTGAAATATACATATAGGCGCAAAACCACAAGAAAATGGCCGCCGGTCACTAGAGGCCGAAACAGGCATGGACCACCGCAAAATGGCCGCCGACAGCATGGAGGGGGAAAAGCACACACAGGTAAGCAGAAAATTACATTTTTTTAACCACTTCAATACCAGGCACTTATACACCTTCCTGCCCAAGCCAATTTTGAGCTTTCAGCGCTGTCGCAATTTGAATGACAATTGCGCTGTCACTGTACCCAAACACATTTTTTTATCATTTTGTTCCCACAAATAGAGCTTTCTTTCGGTGGTATTTGATCGCCTCTGCGATTTTAATTTTTTGCACAACAAATAAAAAAAATAGCGAACATTTTGAAAAAAAACTAAGTTTTTTTTTGTTTGTTAATTTTTTTTGTAAATAAGTACCTTTTCTACTTCAATGACGGGCACTGATCAGGCGGCACTGATAAGGCGACACTGATGGGCACCAATGAGGTGGCACTGATGGGCACTCATAGGCGGCACTGATGGGTGGCACGGACGGGCACTGATAGGTGGGCACTTATGGACACTAGTAGGTGGCACTGATGACACTGGTGGCTGGCATTGCTGGGCATCACATATTGTGGTCGTGCCATGATGGTGCCAGTCAGTGCCCATTTGTGGGCACTGATTGGCATATGTTTTTTATGTATTTGTACATGTGGATGGCCATGGGGGACTTACCTGGCCATCCACATGCTTGGGGCTTCCCTGGTGGTCTAGTGTGGGTATCCGAGGGGGGGCTGCGCTGATAAACAATCAGCGTGAACTCCCCCTGTCAGGAGAGCCACCGATCGGCTCTCCTCTACTCGCGTCTGTCAAACGCGAGTGAGGAAGAGCCGATCAACAGCTCTTCCTGTTTACATCGTGATCAGACACGGCTGATCACGTGGTAAAAAGCCTCAGCCGGAGGCTCTTTACCGAGATCAGTGCAGCGGTGTGTCAGACTGACACACCGCTCCACCGATCGCCGCGATGCGCGCCTCCCCGGGCGCGCGGCGGCTGTTATCCTGCAGGACGTCAATAGACGTCCAGTGTGGCTAACAGAACCACTTCCCGGACGTCAATCTCCTATTGACTGGGCGGGAAGTGGTTAAATGACAGCTACAGCCAGCCCTGCTCCAGATGGAACCCCTTAGGTGAGCCCCAGCACCCAGCAACCTTAGCTCAGAGCCCGAGGAGGGAAGGCAGGGAGAGAGGAAAGAAAGAGGCCACAACCACTTACTTGATCTCTCCAGGAATGTCCAGCCAAGTCACCCTGCCCAAGCAGGGGAGCTACTTACCTTTCCTGCGTGGATCTTGCTGGAAGACATTCCGGACAGATCATCGTCCGTGCATGGAGGTGACTGTCGGCCAGGCTTGCTGTGATTGAACCCTAGGGAACGATCATATGCATGCCCTGTAGTGCTAGCTCACCGGACAGGCTACTGCGACTCGGCCGTAAGGTCAGCCGAAGCTGAGCAGTCCGATGCAAGCCTTGGAGCGTAAGCTCACCGGACAGGCTACTGCGACTCAGCCGTAAGGTCAGCCGAAGCTGAGCGGCGATGCAGGCCCTGGAGCGTAGCTTGGCCACCCGCAGAGCGATGGACATGTCGTGGAAAACCCAGCGCGTAGCTAAGGTCGGCACACGCTCGATGGCCGAAACTGGGGGGGGACTACAAGGATCGAGGACCCAGCCTGTCACCCAGCCGGCAGTTGATCAAAGATCGCAGGAACAAAAATAAAAGATTTAAAAATTAAATTCCCCCCCCCCGGACCCATGGGCCCGAAGGGAGCCATGTCCTACTCCTTGCTAGACAGAAAAAAACGGATCTGCTAGGTGCAGAGAGAGGGATTATACCCAGAGGGTCCGCCCCCCTGGGCGGTGCTGTAGAAGTTGTGATGCAACACTTTTTTACAAGTTTTTCTGCCTAGTCACTCCTAAATAACAGATAATACCCACTATGTCAATAGGAAGCTGTGTCGGTCCATGGACGGAAGAGAAAATATATATTATTTTTTATTTTTTTTATATATTTTTGGGGGATATTTATTAAAGCAAAAAGTAAAAAAATATTATTTTTTTTAGTTTATAGCGCAAAAAATAAACACTGCGGAGGTGATCAAATACCACCAAAAGAAAGCTCTATTTGTGGGATAAAAAGGACGTCAATTTTGTTTGGGAGCCACGTCGCACAATTGTCAGTTAAAGCGACGCAGTGCCGAATCACAAAAAGTGCTCTGGTCTTTGGCCAGCCAAATGGTCCGGGGCTTAAGTGATAAACTGCACCATACTGTATATGTCTTTTTCTCCTGATAGTTTCCCATTAACTCTGAATATACTGCATAATATAAAATATGCAAGATTTCATATTTACCCTTCAAAAGAAAAAAAATAAAAGAAAAAAATAAAAATTACAAAAATAAATAAAATATGTACAAAACACTATGCATCTCTTAAGTTTTACAGCAGATTTCACAAAAGTCACAGAAGACACAAAATAAATACTTACTGTTTATTATATCAGGACTCTAAACACAGAAACATGCAAGGAAAAAAAACTGCAATGCTCCATAACTGGTTGGCTTTAATTTAAGAAAATCAGTACAAACCTTTAATAATTTTTATTATTGCAGAACTACAAGAAAAACACAAAAGGATTGATTATGAATACGCAAAGTAAAAAGGGGAAATGTAGTAATTTTTGATGCACTGGTTGTAAGAAAAAAAATATTTTAAAAATGAAAATAAAACCTTGGGAACACGGAGCATCACTTGGTCCCTGGGTAATCAGTGTACAAATATTACCTAATTTCTCGGGGGTTTGTAAAACAGGCTGCATCTGTTTGTGCATGGAGCCTGACTATCAGCATGCCTCTATTGTGCTTACTCTGTTACCAAATTATATTCTTCAAGGCTGAACAAAATAAACAGTCCATTAATACAGCATACACAGCCTACCTGCCTAAAGTTTATATTTTTTTATCCAGACACATTTGTAGTGTCTCATATGACCCCACTACTTAAAGGACAATTTGACCCTTCATATGTATTATTTTAATGTAATTTGGCTCCATATGCACTAATAAAACATTGGGATTTTTTTTTTTTTTACTACCAAGTGCTGCAGCAACAGTTAAATACCCTATGCTGGTATAGGAGTGTTGGGCCCACTCTCATACAAAAGCAGTATATCCTTACATGCCCTTCTCGAATCTTGCTCAAATCAACAGTGCTGCTCAGGGAGTTAGGAATGCTGTTGATTCAAGCAGCATTTGGAGGGGCTACTGGACCACTAGAGCTAGCCCTCTGCTTTGTGTAAAAGTGCAGTAGCCCGACTCTCCTATGTGCTGTCAGCTCACCCTTAATCCAAAAAGAAAAACTTTGCAGTTAAAAAATAAAAGATGCCCAATATGTATTGCTGACTTCATTGCAGCAATACTTTGAATCTGCCAGTAATGTGGTATTCTGGGGAAAAAAAATAATAGTTTTGCTTTGTCATGTGAAAATTATATATACCCAGTCCCACCCAATGTAGGCTTTTACCCGTCTCGAACACAAAAACAGGAAACAGTGCACATTACAGAATCAGGAGACAAGAATCTGAACTTCAGCATTATCTGTAAAAGTTGCAGAAATGCAAATTATACATGTAAATCAGATTAAGGCAATTGTAATTTTAGTTGTAATTTTTCCTAGACAGCATTAGAAGTTAGTGGATCTTAACTACTTGTTGCCCAAAGTCACTCTTAAAGGCACCCTGATAGACAAACCCCTGCGTTAGGATTACAAAAAATAAACTTTTCCCCATTGCTTTGCACCATGGAACGCCAATGGGAGAGGAGGGAGATGGCAAACTTTTAATACAGGTTTCCTTTAAACAGAGTTAAAAGAAATATGCAGCCTGCCATTTCTGACTTCTCTGTTTGAAAATGCTGAATGATTGCTCGTCATGCAGATTAAGGGTTGGGACTTCACTCGGACCCAGCTTGCTGCATGCTTGTGGCCTCCCCCACTTGGCAGGAGTCAATTATTGAATCAACTTCTGTGGAAGGGACCTGCGGGAAAATTTTGTGATGATCAGCACCAACATTATTGTCAGAATACAATGTCCCATCAGGGGATTTCTTTTTCCACCACCTTTGTGTGGATGAAGGAATCATTTTTTTGTTTTTCCCGGCTAGCCAGCTAGGGAGATTTCTAATGGAAACCCTGTGAAATATATGTTAGAATTTCTCCATACCAATGCAAAGTAAAGAGAAATCTTTATTTTTTTTGCTTCATTAAAGTGCAGTCTTTCTATTGGATAATTCAACTGCCTGAAGTTCAGCTTTAATGGGAGAAGGAGAGTTGGACCTGTAAGTGTACTAATAGTTCTAGCTGGATGTATTCCGATGATGCACTTATGTTCATAGGCAGCCTTTGTAAAAGAGGACACCGATTTTGTTGATTACAACAACTAATACACAGGACATACTTGGGTGGGTTGGAGCTTTCATCTCTTACAAAGTAGAAAAGCAGGGGCAGCCAGGCAAACAGCATTAAGGAAAAGGTGTCAGTAGTAGCAACCTACATATTTCTCCCAGTGCAGGTTAGCTTTAGAGCAGAGGTTTGCATACAAAGCGCATGCATTTTTATTGGGTCCTAAAATGAAAAGAGCCACTTTTAACCATAGGCAAGATATACGAGTAGGTCTGAGTGCCTTGTATCACTTGGCACATTAAGGCCCCTTTCACACTGGGGCGGGAGGTGCGTCGGCGGTAAAGCACCGCTATTTTTTGCGGCGCTTTACTATCGGATTTGCAGCGCTAGCGGCCGAGAAAGGGTTAAAAACCACCGCAAAGCGCCTCCGCAGAGGCACTTTGCCGGCGGTATAGCTGCGGTGTCCCATTGATTTCAATGGGCAGGAGCGGTGGAAGAGCGGTATATATACCGCTCTAAAGATGCTGCTAGCAGGACTTTTTTTACCGTCCTGCTAGCGCACCGATCCAGTGTGAAAGCCCTCGGGGCTTTCACACTGGAGGCACAGCAACGGCCGTTTCAGGTCGGTTTGCAGGCGCTATTTTTAGCGCAATTGCGCCTGCAAAACGACCCAGTGTGAAAGGGGTCTAAAGATCAGTCCAAAAATATCTGTTTTAGAAGTCAATGTTGAAACATTAAAAAAAAATAAAAAATCAGATATACAAATGGCATATTAAAATTATACTCAAAATGTGTGCACAGATGCAAATGTAAAATATTAAACATGAAAACAAAAATTTTAAAATAAAAAACAGTTGAACTGGTAAATTTGCAGCTGATCCTACTAAGGGTCAACATTATAGTCTTTAAGACATGCCATCATCATGTTCAAGGAGTTCGGATTTGGATGCAAACAGATCAGCAAGCATGTGTTTTGGAATTTCTGAGCCTCTCACTTTTAACATGTAACAGGCATTTTCCACTTTCCCCAGGCTCTGTTTTAAGGTATACAACTTTCTTGAAATCTCGTATGGACCAGTGTTACCAATGTAAGCAAATCCATCAAAAATTTCACGCAAGAACTGAGTCAGTTCAAAGGGTGTATTGATGTCACCGTTTCCAACACTACTTATGCACAAACGCATCAGCTCTCCAGTAAGGTCAGCTACTCCAAGCAAATAATCCACATGAGTTATTTGCAGGCTTAATATGCTCTGTCTGGGTTGGTCTTCATTGTTTGAAGCAATATTAATCTAGAAATAGCAAGATAATTTGTTAATATTTAGAAAGTAAAGCTCATTAATATTTACATATCTTCTCTACATGCACATCTAAGCAATACCATACCGTGATATTGTAAGCAAAGGGCTCTGTCTAAAAGGCACAAGAACAATGTAAAAATTCTAACAAGCAGCTCTAATAACATTTTGTAAAAATAACTTAATTGCACAATAGCACAAAATCAATAGTGGTTATGAACATCACAAAACGTTGATGTTTTACAGCTTTATAAAAAAAAAATTAAATATATACAATATAACATAATAATTTGTCTAGAGCTATGCTTAAAAGCAAAACCTTTGCAACCCAAAGTATTTGCATATTTTGAAGCAGTAAAAGCACCTCTGTAGCTATAGGCATTGTGGAGAAATGTTTAAGTTCACAATAGAGACACAGAAATGTCAGCTTTTTTCTGAGTGCCGATCTGGCTTCTAAGCTCTTAGAAGCCAGCTGAATCCAGACTTCAGGGAAGGGGTGTCAAACTGAAGCCCTTCAGCTGTTGCGGACCTACAAGTCCCATAAGGCCTTGCAAGGCCGACAGTTAAAAGCATTGTTCCCAAAGGCAGGAGGCATGTTGGGACTTGTAGTCCCACAACAGCTGAAGGGCCGCAGTTAGACAAACCCATGAGTATTTTCTGTGATTTGAGAATGAACTACTTCATAGTACAAGCAGCTAGGGAGGGGATTGCCAGCTTGTATCAAATTTTTACTTCTTGTTAGTATAGTTTCCCAAAAAAATGATAATCACCTAGGCGGGTGCAGCATAAGTCCCCTGTCACCTCTGCAATGAGAACTGAGCGATCAGCAGTGTTTGATGTTCTGTTTTAAGTTATCCCCTCCGCTCTGAGCAGAGAGCGATGCCAGTCAGTCACCGGCTCTCTGCTCTGCCCCTCAAGTGCTCACTGGAGCACTGGGCTGTGGAGGGGGTGGGATCAGCTGGCTCAGTCTCCCAGCGATTTGCTGAGAGGCTGAGTCCGCTGCTGGTCCAGGCATTTAGGTGGATCCAAACTGTAAAGTTGGGATTGATCCAGTGCATGGACTGGCTGAGTGACGTCAACCAACAGCAGACTTTAGCCTGCTGTTGGCTGAAAACAGGTCACAGGAGTGCAGAATGAACTGCTCCCCTGTTATCCATAGGATAAGTTAGACCAAAAAAGATTTGGCTATACTTCTCCTTTAAAAATATGTAAATAGTGTATTGCCCATGGTCTGTGCACATGTGCTATTGCAGAAAATGTTTTGTAGGGAAAGGTAGTTAAGGTCTATAATAAAAAAAAAAAAAAAAGTTTAATCTGTCAGTCTATGCCAGTGTTTCTCAACTCCAGTCCTCAAGGCGCCCCAACAGGTCATGTTTTCAGGCTCTCCATTGTTTTGCACAGGTTATTTGATCAGTTTAACTGCTTTAGTAATTCCCACAGCTGTTTCATCTGAGGGAAATCCTTAAAACATGACCTGTTGGGGCGCCTTGAGGACTGGAGTTGAGAAACACTGGTCTATGCCAAGATAAGGAAAAAAAATAAAAAATACTAACTAACTTGTCAGTTACTACGGTAGCAGTTTATACTAGTTCTCCAAAAGTTGTCAAGACAGATGAATATCAGTTTTCTTAATAATCAAAAAAGTGAAAATAGGTAAAATGCTAAACTTGCTGCTTCTTTTATATTTACACAATATAACAATCCATATATTTGCCGTTTCTTTACTCAAGCGAATATTGAAAATCTAGGATAAGTTTAAGTTAATGCCCATTTTGATGACAATACCTGCATTCGTTTTTCCAGTTTTTTTACTTGGAAATATATCTCATCATACTATTAAAGTGAAGACAAGAGGTTTCACCAACTGTATCGTTGAGTTAAAAGATGTTTTTGCCCCCCCCCCCAATCATACTTGCCTAGGTGGATGCAGCATCGGTCCGATGCTGCATCTGTCCCCCACCACCTCTGCACTGAGAATCGAGCGATCGAACGCCGCCGATGGCTCGTTTCTCACAGATTTCTGAGCAGAGAGCTGCTGACTGTCACTCAGAAGTTCTCCACACTGCCTCCTTGCGCTCACGGGAGCACTGAGCTGTGGAGGGGCGGGGAGCGGCTCGCTGAGACGGGTATCAGTTCAGGCACCTGGCGGATTCAGACTGTCAGGATGACGCGCTGCCTGGACTGATTTCTGTGACGTCAGCAGAGAGCGGAGTTCAGACCGCTCTCTGCTAAAAAACGGGTCACAGGAGTGCAAAATTAATTGCACTCCTGTGACCCATAGGAAAAGCCGAGCCAAACGAGCTCATGCTGGACTTCTCCTTTAAGTATGTAAAGCATTTATCGAAAAGCCAGACATATCACAAATACAAACTAAGCTTGATCAGGAAGGAATTTATATTAAAATATAAAATCAAAACTAAAAACAATTTTTTCTTTTGAATAGGGAGGGATTAGTGCCCCAGACAGGTTTTTATTGCTGCCTGTGCCCCATTAGGGATATTTACCCACTGTGACTGTTGACCTATCACGGAAAGAAAAACTACAAGAAAATTAAAAAATTTCAGTTGTCAACAGAAAAGTAATATAAATGGGGACAGTAGGTATAGTGACAGCCAGGGTTTTTTCTCATTTTGGAGGGATTTCCTCTTACTTCCTGTTGTGGCTTTGGAACAGAAAGTGAAAGGAAATCTCCCAAATGGAACACAGATGGCAAAAAAAAAAACTGACAGGCTTTATAATCCTCTCCTACACTATCCAAAATGAAAACATTTTGCTTTTAGTTCTATCTTATGCAACTTTGAATAAAAAAAATAAAAAATAAAAAAAAGAAGGGGTAAAGAAAAAAAATGTAACAAATTAATACTTACATTATTATCAAATATTAGCTGTCGGTTAATATCCTCAAGGCTTAAAAGCATTCTGTTTGTAATAAAATGTTGAAAGGTGACAGCTTCAACATATTCCTGAAGACCTACGTAGGAAAAATTAAGCACTTTAACTACCGTATATGGAAGCATTACACATTAATATAGTGCAGCCCTCAAAATTTCTACTTGCCTGCTCGCATTAGGCGAGTGGAAATAAGCTGAGGGCAAGTGTGGAGACGCAACAGAGGTGGGGCGGGCAGCCCGCTCTCCACTCTGATGCCGCTTCACACTTGCCCTTAGCTGAGAAAATTTGTTCCCGTCCCCTGGAAAACACATCCACCTGCTCATCTCCTCCGCCGATGGCTGCTCCGTCCTCTTGATCATCCCCCCGCTCTCAGTGTATGGACAGTGCGGGCGGCAGCCGGCTCGGGAGGTGCAGCTGTCCTGGGAGGAGGAGATCCATTCCCCACACTGCTCCATCCACTCCACCTCCAGCAAGCCTGCACCGGCCCTGAGCTTCACACACATCCCTTCTCTCTCCCCGCCCCTGTGCTCTGTGAAGGGGATGTAGGCAGGAAAATCAGCTGACAGACACACTGAAACAAAAAGTTGCTGACCGAGCCAGTGAGCCCCTGGGGACCATTCCATGTGAGCGAGCACTGTCACTGACCAGACCCTGCACCCCCCGCCCCTTCTCTTATTACACTGAATAAGGAAAAAATACAAATATTAGCAATCGGCAATCATATTTCATTGATCCGATTGTGATAAATAAAAGAAGGATAAAATATGATTGGATACTTTAGGCACTATACACATCATTACTGCCTTGTTAAGTAAATATTGTAATGCTATATTAACCACTTGCCGACCAGCTGCCGCAGTTATACTGTGGCAGGGCGGCTCTATTGGGAGAATCGGTACAGCACTTTGTGTAATAGATACAGTGGCCGGCGCTGGCCACCCACGATCACTCCACAGAGAGGCAGAACAGGGATCTGCCAATGTAAACAAGGTGGTTCCATGTTCTGTCAGGGGAGTAGTGTGATCGTCTGTTCCTAGCGATTAGGAACAGCGATCTCTCTGTACTCCCAGTCAGTCAACTCTCCCCACAGTTAAAAACACCTCCCTAAGACAAAGTAAACCCCTTGATCGCCCCCTAGTGTTAAGCCCTACCCGGTCAGTGTCATATATATATATATATATATATATATACACAGTAATCAGTGCCTTTTTTATAGCACGGATCGCTGTATAAATGTCACTGGTCCCAAAATGGTGTCAAAAGTGTCCGATCTGACCGCCGCAATGTTGCAGTCCCGCAAAAATTTTTAATAATAATAATAATTCACCGATCACCACCATTACTAGTAGAAAAAAATAAAAAATGCCATAAATCTATCCCCTATTTTGTAGACGCTATAACTTTTGCACAAACCAATCAATGTACACTTATTGCGATTTTTTTTACCAAAAATATATATTGGCCTAAACTGATGAAGAAATTTTATTTTTTACATTTTTTGGGGCATATTTATTAATTATCGCAAAAAGTTAAAAATATTGTTTTGTTATCAAAATTGTCGGTCTTTTTTTGTTTATAGCACAAAAAATAAAAACCGCAGAGGTGATCAAATACCATCAAAATAAAGCTCTATTTGTGGGAAAAAAGACATCAATTTTGTTTGGGCACAGCGTCGCACGACCGTGCAATTGTCAGTTAACGCAATGCAGTATCATATCGCAAAAAATGGCCTGGTCATTAAGCAGGTAAATCCTTCCGGGGCTGAAGTGGCTAAATAGCATTAAAAATATTTACTTAACAAGGCAGTAACGATGTGCACAATGTAACAGTGTAATTTCATGACATAATTTACAAGGATGTGTTTAGGGGTGAAGTTAGGGGCGGGGCAGGGTAGGGGCAACTGGTAGCGAGTAACTCTTAAGGCCTGGAAAGTTGCTCATATAGTGTATATGTGCACTACTATCAAATAAATAATTATCTGTAATTTCACTTCTATTTCATAGCCCAAACTGTCCTCTCTGCTGCTCCCAAGACCTCCCGCTCTCTAGTTTCATTGTAACCTCCTCCCACAATCACCTCCAGGACTTCTCCAGCGCCTCTCCCAACCTCTGGAACTGGCCCAGTATGTCCGGTCAGCTCATACCCTGTCCACCTTTAGGCGATCCTTGAAAACTCATCTATTAAGGGAAGCCTACCCCTCCTCCACCTAAGGCAAGCCATACATGGAACAAATTTCTTTCCAGCAACCCCATTGACACAGTGTTGATGTGGGAATCCAGCACTTTGAATGGCTGTAGAGAAAAGGGAAAACTGCAAATAAACAGATAAGGTATAACTTATGTAGGAGGATTGTTTTAATCTCTGTGTATCACCTGAGGCCATTCACTTCACTGGGTATATGTAAGGGTTTAAAACCACTGAGTTAAAAATAACAGGACATGTGTGCTGGATTTGGGAAGTGTATGGGTTCATGATAGTAATTTATTATCAATAACAGGTATGTCCAGGTATACGTTAGAAGATGCGATTAGTTTAGGTTTTTCACACTATAGATTTGCATACAATGACAGTTACCAGATGTAATTGCTCTGTAGTACTGATATATATCTTCATCCACAAGCTCCAGGGCCACCTGTTTCATTTTTTCTCGTACACCATCTAGTTTTCTGTTTGCTTCAACCAGAACATCATCTTTGTTGGGTTCACTATGAATAAAAACAAAAAAGCGAGAATGTTGGATAAAAAGCCATCACTCTATTTTTAACCAAAGTCACTGTCCTCGCCTATCAAACACATCATATGGAGTAAAAATAAATAAAGCAAGCCTTCCCTGTCCTGGTGTGCACATTACAGCCCCTTAACTTTGTCCTTTTTCTCGAAGCAGCCATTGGCTCGAGGAAAGTATGCATCTGCAGGTGTGTTAAGTCAGGGTAAAAGAGCAAAAACGATAAGCGCACGGTTTTAAAATGAACTTATCTTAAAACACATTAAGTTAAATAAAATAAAAGGAGAACACTGCAGGCATAAAAGGGTCCCAAAGTGCAGTGACCTGTAGACCTTTAAATGAACGGTTACTCAAGTGCTCATTGTGAAGTGAACCTTAGCTGGCTTCTTTAAATGGATTATACCATTTATAATATCAAATGGAGAAAAGTGCTAATCTACTGCTCAGGCTACACTAGTCTGAAGGGTAGACCCACCTGACACCCAGAGAACCTGTTTAAAAGGATGACTACACTATATGGCTAAAATAAATTATGCAGCCCTGTGCTGGCATCCTATTGATTTCTATTGGGACATGCAGCTGCGCACAGACACAGCCACGGTGTCCTATTATGACATTTGAGTGAGGGTTCCCGAATGCATATACGTTTTACATTTTTTTTTTTTTTTAAATAAATAAATGGTATCACACTATATACCTCCTACTTGTTGGGACTTTGTTTTTCATAGATGACACATGAGCAACATCGGGACCCACAAGGAGAGAAACAGACATATCTGGGTGGATGGCTGGCTTTAAATCAATATGCTTATTAGTCTTCTTGTTGACCCGATTGGTTTGGCGAGTGCAATATTTACTTGCACATGGTGGAACACGTTTATGGATTTGGAAGAAGATCTTGAGCACTATATAGTACATGCTTAGCAACACAGTGATTGGATATGGAATTATAATACACTATTTATTCAGTTTTTTTATTGCATTGTGCACATTGTATATGAGCATTGAAGTGTTTGTCACACACTTTGTGCTAGAACCTCTTTTAATTTCAGCTTAAGTTTTAAAGTGTAATTTTGGCCTTTAAGGGGCAGCCGTCTTCAAATCACATTTACGCTATAGTAGGTGGGGTAGGCGCAGGCTTACGTTTTTTCTACCCTTTATTAAATGTTTACTTGTAGTGATGAGTGGAACAAGCAAACTTTGGTTTACTGGACGTTTGCCAAACAATTGGCAAACTGAAGTCTATGGAAGCTGAATCTTGTAATTTCATAAGGCCAATTTGCAACCTTTAAAAAAAAAAAAAAAAAAAAAAAAAAAAAAAAGGGGGGGGGGCATGAATAGCTGTACACTGCTATGGGGATGTGTCAGACTCTGCATTACTCTTGTTGCTGCTATTCTGTGGAAATCGTTCACATCCAAGACAAGCAGCACTTATGAATCAGAAGTCTCATTCAGCCTGGGTTCACATACAATGGGTCAAAAAAGTATTTAGTCAGCCACCAATTGTGCAAGTTCTCCCACTTAAAAAAATGATAGAGGCCTGTAACTGTCATCCTAGGTATACCTCAACTATGAGAGACAAAATGTGGAAACAAATCCAGACAGACAATCACATTGCCTGATTTGGAAAGAATTTGCAAATTATGGTGGAATATAAGTATTTGGTCAATATCAAAAGTTCATCTCAATACTTTGTTATATATCCTTTGTTGGCAATGACAGAGGTCAAACATTTTCTGTAAGTCTTCACAAGGTTGTCACACACTGTTGCTGGTATGTTGGCCCATTTCTCCATGCAGATCTCCTCTAGAGCAGTGATGTTTTGGGGCTGTCGCTGGGCAACGCGGAATTTCAACTCCCTCCAAAGGTTTTCTATGGGGTTAAGATCTGGAGACTGGCTAGGCCACTTCGGGACCTTGAAAAGCCACTCCTTCGTTGTCCAGGCGGTGTGTTTGGCAACTCAGCATTCTCTCTCCTCCAAACACGACAAGGTTTTGTTTCTACCAAACAGTTCTACTTTTTTCGTTTCATCTGACCATATGACATTCTCCCAATCCTCTTCTGGATCATCCAAATGCTCTCTAGCAAACCTCAGACGGGCCTGGACATGTACTGGCTTAAGCAGGGGGACACGTTTGGCACTGCAGGATCCGAGTCCCTGGCGGCATAGTGTGTTGCTGATGGTAGCCTTTGTTACGTTGGTCCCAGCTCTCTGCAGGTCATTCACTAGGTCCCCCCGTGTGGTTCTGGGATTTTTGCTCACCGTTCTTGTGATCATTTTGACCCCACGGGATGAGATCTTGCGTGGAGCCCCAGATCGAGGGAGATTATCAGTGGTCTTGTATGTCTTCCATTTTCTAATTATTGCTCCCACAGTTGATTTCTTCACACCAAGCTGCTTGCCTATTGCAGATTCAGTCTTCCCAGCCTGGTGCAGGTCTACAATTTTGTTTCTGGTGTCCTTCGACAGCTCTTTGGTCTTCACCATAGTGGAGTTTGGAGTGTGACTGTTTGAGGTTGTGGACAGGTGTCTTTTATACTGATAAAAAGTTGAAAGAGGTGCCATTAATACAGGTAATGAGTGGAGGACAGAGGAGCCTCTTAAAGAAGAAGATACAGGTCTGTGAGAGCCAGAAATCTTGCTTGTTTGTAGGTGACCAAATACTTATTTTCCACCATAATTTGCAAATAAATTCTTTCCAAACAAGACAATGTGATTGTCTGGATTTATTTCCACATTTTGTCTCTCATAGTTGAGGTTTACCTATGATGACAATTACAGGCCTCTCTCATCTTTTTAAGTGGGAGAACTTGCACAATTGGTGGCTGACTAAATACTTTTTTGCCCCACTGTATGCAATAACCAGCGCGATTCCAGTGCTGGTTCCCGCATCGCATCTCCCCTGCAGGCAGTTCACACTGCCCTCTGCAAACTGCTGCGGGTGTCAATACAAAGTTAATGACACCCCCAGATCGCAGTGCAAACTGTGAATTCGGACAGGAATCAGATCGCATACGATCCGATTCCAGTACAGGAAAAGGAAGAAGGAAGAAGTTCTTGCACCTTTTTTGTGCGAATCCAATGCGAGTTCAGCCATACAACTGTATGGCTGAACTTGCATTGCAAACATTGCATGTGATCGGCACAGCAATGCGGGTGCGAATCACAAGCGATGCCTGTGTTCGCATATGTGCGAAACCAGGCTCAAAGCTGTTGTTGGATAAGCTACATGTACTTTGTCCCATAGTAGACAGAACTGTAAAAAAAAATAAAAAAATAATTAGAGCTAATGCAGTTGCCAAAAAGAAACTTTTCTTTTAAAGTTGTGCTTGGAAAATTTACACATAATATAAATATACCTGAAGAGACCGCTAAAAAGTAGTAATTACTTGTAAACCATGATAATCTGAACACAAAAATACCTGATAACTCTATGTAAAAGGAATATTGTTCTCTTGCTTTCAGTTGTTATGTCTCGGCTATACTTCACAAGCCGCTCATATTTGTCATGCCTTGCATCCAGTTCATGCTGAAAAGCTGGAAAAAGTATATAAAGAAAGTAAATTAAACTGTTACATATCTAGGTTGAAATTCATGAACATGGAACATGAACATTCTGTCAATATTCATGAAAACAAAAAAAGGAAAAGACAAGTAGTAGTAAAAGGTCAACAATATTTATTAATGATTACTTACCAGGGATGGAAGCCGGAGCCCGGATGGTCCCAGAGACTGAGGAAGAAGCAACATGCATTGAAACGTGTTCCTATCTCCCAGAGGTGTCAGACATCCGCTCCATCTGAGCTTTGGCTTCCATCCCTGGTCGGGGTGTCCCCCTGCAGCAGTGTCTCTCTCCTGCCTGTGCTCTTCCACAGCGGCTCCTGGTTCCAGAGGCTGCAGCATTGACTCTTTCCGCTTTGCACAACTTGCCTTTTGTGAGTGCAATTTTAATCATTAATACTATTCACCTAGTTTACTACACTATGGAGGTTGCGCTTGTCCTTCCCCCCTTTTGTTTTCAGTGTCACAGAAATTACCCATGGCTGCTCCAAGCTGCACCTTCTAGCAAGTAATCAGTGGCAATGTATACACATATACAGTTAATTGGGCTACACTCCTCATTGTTTATATCTTATCTTTCAGTTTTTACTTTTTAAATTCTGCAAATTATCTTTTATGGTTTGCTACATTTGCAATGTCCTCGAGTCCCTTTTATTCAAACCAAAAAAGGTCATCGCCACCAAACTTGGCACATTTCATACAGAGTTTGCCCTCTGAAGAGCACTCTGCAGAGGATCACTTTTTAGAGGGCAGTTGACAGGGATTGAGGAGATCTCATGAGCCTGTTTTAACATCTTTACAATTTATCCTGGTTTTGCGGTGGGTTCTATAACAATCCCTTGTGGATTATGAGCTGCTGGGCAATTTTCCCTGCCCCTTGCTTTTCAGTTAATATTCATGGACAAAAAGATGAAGGTAGCTGTCTAAAAAGAACTGACTATACAAATTGGATCACAGCTACGATGTATGGTGGGTTAGCAGTTCCCCATGTTCAAAAGTAGACATCCCAACTGGCCTCTCTAACCAAATATCTCACTGTTTCTGAAATGTCTATATAGGTATCAATTGACGCAATCATTTGCTGGGGATAGACCATTTGCTGTGGCTCCTCTCGAAGGACAGGTCTTTTCTAGAGAACCCTACCACAGTCCGCTATCTGAAACTGCAGGATATCCCCAAATACTTGGGTGGTCTCCTGTCTTCTAATCTGCCCCTGATGTCTTTTATCATCAATCCCTCCCTCTATCCTGGCTTGGAGGAGCCTGCAGTATAGACATTGGATTGGTTCCAAACGTACTTGTTTTCACAACCTAATTACAACAGATGGTGTGAATTTGTTTTATGTTTTACAAACCACCTATAAGCTTCCCAAAATGGAACGGTCCCGGTATTTTCAAAAAAAGCGCACTGTTACCTCTATGATCCCAGCCCTCGTAAATGAAGTGTCTCTGACTTCCTTGAACAGAAATACAGAGACAACCCACATTCCCCAGGCTTGCTCACTTCACTGTACAACTCACATCTTAAGCCCCGTACACACGGTCGGACTTCCATCAGACTTTTCCGTGGTCTTTTGTCCGAACGGAGTTGGTCGGGAACACCCATAGCAAGCACACACACACACACACACACACACACACACACACACACACACTTTTCTGCAAACTTTCCCAAAACTTTTTCCAATATCACGTGGTTTTTCTGCTCTTTACCGCCACCCTTTGTTTAACTTCTGCTATTGTTGGTTGATTGTAACATTATTTGTTGTGTCCATCGGACAAAAGTTTGTCCGTTTGCAGACCCAACATTTGTCCGATAAAAAAAAAAAAAAAAAAAAGTTTGTCTGATGGAGCGTACACACGGTCGGATTGTTGGTCCAACTTGCTCAAAATGAAGTTTGTTGGCCAAAAGTCCGACCGTGTGTATGGGGCTTACCTGGTTCCTTACCACTGCGCCACACCTATATGGAGTGGTAAAGTGGGAAGTAGGTGGCACATCTCAATATTAAAATACAACCATAAAATTATCCACATTTGGGACACCACCAAGTCACACTCTCAGCGTCCTAGTCTTGAAAACAATCTATAAAGTTTTATACCTGGTATTTGGTAGCGACGTCGAACATAAAATGTTCCTGTTTGCAAGCGGCGAACGCGAATTTCCGCAAACGTTCGAGAACGGGCAAACCACCATAGACTTCAATAGGCAGGCGAATTTTAAAACCCACAGGGACTCTTTCTGGCCACAATAGTGATGGAAACTTGTTTCAAGGGGACCAACACCTGGACTGTGGCATGCCGGAGGGGGATCCATGACAAAACTCCCATGGAAAATTACGTAGTTGACGCAGAGTCGGGTTTTAATCCATAAAGGGCATAAATCACCTAACATTCCTAAATTGTTTGGAATAACGTGCTTTAAAACATCAGGTATGATGCTGTATCGATCAGGTAGTGTAAGGGTTACGCCCGCTTCACAGTGACAGACCAAACTCCCCGTTTAACGCACCACAAACAACCGCAAACCGTCCATTTGCACAACCGCAAGGCTTTAATGATCACCTTGGATGATCACAAAGAAAATTAATGTTTTTTCTATGCAAAATTATCCAGCCGATCGCTTTTGGTCTGTTCACAATGAAGCAACGACCTTATCATCTGGGGTGTGCCAACATTGCCATTGCCAACACACTCATAGAGGTGGTCGCTTCATTGTGATACGCAATCCCCTTCACCACAACAAGGTAACGATCACGAAGGGGAATTGACACATGCTTTCTTTTTTGTTTTGTTTTTGCAGCCACAGTGCAGCACCAGAGGCCAGAAAAGTTAGGCATGTACACATGCCTGAAAAAATAGGTATTGTTGCAAAAATGTATGTTTTCCAGGCAGAAAGTGCCCAGAGAAAATACAGCAGCGCGTGGACCATTTTTAGCCCAAGGCAGCTCATCTCATCAGACCTTTTTTAGTCAAAATGTATCGCCCACTGTCAGTCCCTTCGGGATCCATGCCTCATTCATCTTAATAAAGGTGAGGTAATCTAGACTTTGACATAGGCGACTTCTCTTCTCAGTGACAATACCTCCTGCTGCACTGAAGGTCCTTTCTGAAAGGACACTTGAAGCGGGGCAGGCCAGAAGTTCTATTGCAAATTGGGATAGCTCAGGCCACAGGTCAATCCTGCACACCCAGTAGTCAAGGGGTTCATCGCTCCTCAGTGTCGATATCTGCAGTTAAGGCGAGGTAGTCTGCTACCTGTCGGTCGAGTCGTTCTCTGAGGGTGGACCCCGAAGGGCTGTGGCAATGCGTAGGACTAAAAAAACTCCACATGTCCTCCATCAACAACACGTCTGTAAAGCGTCCTGTCCTTGCCGGCGTGGTCGTGGTAGGAGGAGGATTACTTTCACCTCTTCCCGTTAGATTCCTGTTGTGCTGTGACATCACCCTTATACGCTGTGTAAAGCATACTTTTTAATTTATTTTGGAACTGCTGCATCCTTTCCGACTTCCGGTAATTCTGTAACATTTCAGGCACTTTCTGCTTATACCGGGGGTCTAGTAGCGTGGCCACCCAGTACAGGTCGTTCTCATTCAGCCTTTTTTACGAGGGTCCCTCAACAGGCACGACAGCATGAAAGACCCCATTTGCACAAGGTTGGATGCCGAGCTACTCATGTTCCGTTCCTCGTCCTCACTGAAGGTCTGTTCTTCCCCCCAGCCACATACAACACCACGGGTACCAGATAGGTGACAACGAGCACCCTGGGATGCCTGCTGTGGTTGGTCTTCCTCCTCCTCCAAGCCACATTCCTCCTCTGACTCCTCTTCCTCAGACTCCTCTTCCAGCGTTGCCGCAGGTCCAGCAAGCAATGCTGATAAGGCTGTTTCTGGTGGTGATGGTGACCACAACTCTTCCTCTTCACGCTCATCTACGGCCTGATCCAGCACTCTTCGCAGGGCACACTCCAGGAAGAAAACAAATGGGATGATGTCGCTGATGGTGCCTTCAGTGCGACTGACTAGGTTTGTCACCTCCTCAAAAGGACGCACGAGCCTACAGGCATTGCGCATGAGCATCCAGTAACGTCGCAAAAAAATTCCCAGCTGCGCAGAGGCTGTCCTAGCACCCCGGTCATACGAATACTCGTTGACGGCTTTTTCTTGTTGGAGCAGGCGGTTGAACATTAGGAGTGTTGAATTCCAACGTGTCGGGCTGTCGCAAATCAAGCGCCTCACTGGCATGTTGTTTTGCCACTGGATATCTGAAAAGTGCGCCATGGCCATGTAGGAATGCCTGAAATGGCCACACACCTTCCTGGCCTGCTTGAGGACGTCCTGTAAGTCTGGATACTTATGCACAAAGCGTTGTACAATCAGATTCAACACATGTGCCATGCACGGCACGTGTCAACTTGCCCAAATTCAATGCCGCCAACAAATTGCTTCCGTTGTCACACACCACTTTGCCAATCTCCAGTTGGTGCGGAGTCAGCCACTGATCCACCTGTACGTTCAGGGCGGACAAGAGTGCTGGTCCGGTGTGACTCTCTGCTTTCAGGCAAGTCAACCCCAAGACGGCGTGACACTGTCGTATCCGGGATGTGGAATAGCCCCTGGGGAGCTGCAGTTGATGTGGAGCAAGACGCAGCAGCAGAAGAGGACTCAGCCGAGGAGGTTATCGAAGAGGATGGAGGAGGAGGAGTAGAGGAGGTGGCAGCAGGCCTGCCTGCAAGTCGTGGCGGTGTCACCACCAACTCCTCTGCAGAGCCACGCATTACATGCTTGCCAGCCGTCAGCAGGTTTACCCACTGCGCAGTGTAGGTGATATACCTGCCCTGACCGTGCTTTGCAGACCAGGTATCAGTGGTCAGATGGACCCTTGCCCCAACACTGTGTTCCAGACATGCCATGACTTCCTTTTGCACAATAGGAGTACAGGTTGGGGATTGCCTTTTGTGAAAAGAAATTTCGGCCGGGTACCTTCCACTGCAGTGTCCCAAAAGCTACAAAGTTTTTGAAGGCCACAGACTCCACCAGCTTGTATGGTAAAAGCTGGCGGGCTAAGAGTTCCGACAAGCCAGCTGTCAGACGCCGGGCAAGGGGGTGACTCTGTGACATTGGCTTCTTACGCTCAAACATGTCCTTGACAGACACCTGACTGTTGGCAGATGAGCAGGAACTGCTCAAGGCGAGAGATGGAGTGGCGGATGGTTGAGAGGGGGCAAGGAGGACAGCAGTGGTTGACGTGGCTGAAGATGCTGGACTAGGAGGATGGTGGCTTTGAGCTTGTGTGCTGCTTGTACTCGTCATCATGTGTTGATCCCATAGGCGTTTGTGATGTGCGATCATGTGCCTTCGCAAAGCAGTTGTACCTAGGTGGGTGTTGGATTTCCCACGACTCAGTTTCTTTTGGCACAGGTTGCAAATGGCATCGCTGTTATCAGAGGCAGACACACAAAAAAATTGCCACACTGCTGAGCCTTGCAATGACGGCATTCTGGTGGTGGCAACAGCATGCGTTGATTGGCGTGCTGTCTGGCTGACCCCGGGTGCCGATACATGCTGTCTGACTGTGCCACTAGCTCCTTGCGACGACCTCCCCCTGCTTCCAACTCGTCTCCTCCTCCTCTCTGTCTCTCCATCTGAACTTTCCCCCTGTTGTTCTTCTCTTCGAGCGGGCACCCACGTGACATCCACAGGCACATCGTCATCATCAACCACTTCACTTGTATCTGACAACTCAGCAAAGGAAGCAGCAGCAGGTACAACATCATCATCACACCGTACGTCCATGTGTGTAATGCTGCCTGACTGAGACATATCCCTTTTATCTACATCCTCTGGCAATAATGGTTGCGCATCACTCATTTCTTCCAACTCATGTGTAAATAACTCCTCTGACAGATCAAGTGAAGCAGCTGTGGTGCTAGTGTTGGTGGTGGCGGCAGGCGGGCGAGTGGTAACTTGAGAGGTGCCCAAAGCTGAGCTGGAGGAGGATGGTACGTCAAGGTTCCGAGTGGAAGCTGTAGAAGATTGGGTGTCCTGTGTTAGCCAGTCAACTATGTCCTCAGAACTTTTCGAGTTCAGGGTACGTGGCCTCTGAACACTGGGCATTATTCTAGGGCCAAAGGGAATCACAGCACCACGACCATGACGGCCCCTGCGGGGTGGCCTGCCTCTGCCTGTCATTTTTTTTAGATTAGTTTAGTTGTACTATGCGTGCAAGCTACTGTGACACCAGATATGAGCGGCACTGTGCACTGGCAGAAGTTGGCAGAGTAGACGCTGTAGGCCTGACACACATGCTGGCAGGCAACCGACTGCCATTCTATTGCAGTCAAAATTGTTTTTTTAAATGTAATCTACTGTGACACAAGATATATGGAGTGGTGGCACTGGGCAAGTGGGCACAGTATACGCTGTGAGCCCAACACACACACGCTGGTAGAAAAAAAAGCAGACTGATGTACTAGCCCTAAAAAGGGCTTTTTGGGGTGCTGTCAGGACACTGTCCTTACAGCAGAGATCATATGAGTCTTTCAGGACTGGAGTGGACACGGAATACACTGGCCTAGCTATAGATTACCCTATTACATCAGCAGCAGCTACACTGTCCCTCCTCCTCTCACTAAGACTGCAGCTTCCGAATGAATCTAAAATGGATGCTGTCCAGGAGGTGGGAGGGTCTGGGAGGGAGGGTCTGCTGCTGATTGGCTGGAATGTGTCTGCTGACTGTGAGGTACAGGGTCAAAGTTTGCTCAATGATAACGAATAGGGGGCGGACCGAACATCGCATATGTTCGCCCGCCGCGGCGAACAAGCTATATTCGCCGTGAACTATTCGCCGGTGAATAGTTCGGGACATCTCTAGTATTTGGTCCTTACCCATCTTGCTTATTTTACCCCGGGTTGCACAGCGAGCTACTTCCACAGCTCCTCAGACTCAGGATCCTACCTACATACATGGTGGACTTGCCCGACAGTTCAATTCTTATGGACATGGGTGAATACTTAACCTCACACTGGATGTCCTCCTGATGCATCAATTTGAGCTTATGAGCTGTTTTGACGGTAACTAAACAAACCATTGCAGATGCCTGGTTGCTTAACACTCTTTCACCATCGGATGTTAAAGCTAGACTTCCACTGTTCCCTGAGGATGCTATTGAGGGAAATGCATCAAGCCGGAGTCTTGACAGTGACGTCATCATGCACAGTCATAATGGTTTATGTTGGATCTATAGACAATTACAATTATGGCGTGTAAGTGCATAATCTTTTAATAACTTTGTTGGATAATGCACTATAGAGCTCTTTGTATGTTTTATGTATAGGATTGCAAGTCTGGCTTCTTTAAGTTATTGAGGTACCAGTGATCTGTGCACTTGACTGTAGGGGGATCTGTTGGAAAAGGACTAATCATCCGAGGTCCATTCTGACGGTATGTGGATTGCCCATAGGATATTATTATTCAATATTTGGCATGCAACCCCAGGGCCTTAACCTCTGGTAAGCAGGCCGGGTGCTCACATGGTGGGTGACAGTGTACGGAAGTAGCTGTAAATACCTTGCAGAAGATCTACCCTAATCTGTGCTCACGTGGTGGGTACTGGTACATCTATGTAGCTGCTACAGCTTGCAGAAGATACACTCTGATCAGAAATATTTTCGATAAACTCTGCTGAATTCTACAGGATATCACTTTCTACTTATTTCTTTGCACAGATGATACTGATGCTATTTTATTGTTTGATGTACAGGCAGTCCACTACTTACAAACATCCGACTTACAAATGTAGGGATACAACAGGAAGTGAGAGGAAATCTACCCCTAGGAAGAGAAATTCTCTCCTGTAAGAGTTAATATGGGAAAAATGTGTCTCCACTGATGCTTTATCACCAATCCTTGTTTCCCTAATAACCCCAAATTTTCAAAATCCAATTGTCATTGGGATAGAAAGGGAGGTGAAATCTTCTGAACAGGTGCACAGACAGCAAAACAAATGTTACAAGGGTGATAACCCTTCCCTATGCCATCTAAAAAGCTTAAAAATTGACTTTTTGGCTGGAGCTACACTTAAAAAAAAGTACCTGTTCCAACTTACAAACAGATTTAACTTAAGAACAAACCTACAGACCCTGTCTTGTTTGTAACCCAGGGACCGCCTGTATTCTTTATTTATTAAATTAGCACAGTAATTGTGGTAACTATTGATATTAATGGTTTTGAAATCACTGAGATACCGATTCAAAAGTTTAAAGCGGAGGTTCACCGGAATTTTTTTTTTTTTGAAAAGCCAGCAGCTACAAATACTGCAGCTGCTGACTTTTAACCTCCCTGGCGGTATGATTCTGTCATATTTTAGGTGCTGAAAGCGGTACCATTATTCTGCATGGAAATTTGGCGTTTTATATTGCAGGCCTGTAATTCTTAGGAATAACTCACTTAAATCTGTCCAAACAAGAGTCTAGTAGACATCCCGGGTATGATAAAGTTCAAAAAACAAAATTATACATTATAATAAAATAAATAACTATAAAATAATTATAACAAATAATATAATAATAATAATAATAATAAAAGTGTTTTTCAGTGTTTGATGACGAATTTCCCCACAAATCGCTATCGCTTAATTCTGCGAGTGATTCTAATTTATTATCGCTGTTTTTTAGCTGGTCTAAAACCACTTTTGACATAAAGGGACACTTTTTGTTTGCTATGGACAATCTCCAGTTTCTAGGCAGAAAGAAAAGTTTTTATTATATAAAAGTGCATGCAGGACACTGGGCAGACCACTAGGGACAACGGGGGTGTGTAATTATTACATACAGTACTGTAGTCTGTAAGATTACAGTGTACTGTATATGTATACTGTGTTTTAACTTTTTTGAATTTGGCGCCGGACTCCGTCCCCGTGCGTCGTAACGTCGCAGGGAACAGAGCTCGGCGGCACTCGGAAGTGTGTGAATCGAGCGAGGAGACACGGCTCGATCACACAGCAGAGAGGCATCGCAGGATCCAGGGGACAAGGTAAGTAACTCTGCCTGGATCACTGCGATGCAATCCCGAGTCTGGCTTGGGGTTACCGCTTTTGGTGCTGAAATTTAACCCCGAGCCAGACTCGGGAATACCGCTAGGAAGGTTAAAAAAAGGACACTTACCTGTCCAGGTCGCCCGCGACGTCGGCAGCCGAAGCCGAGCTACCGCTCGGCTCTCGGCTTCCCCCGCCACCATCCTCGGTGAGGGAATCGGGAAGTGAAGCGCTGTGGCTTCACTGCCCGGTTCCCTACGGCGCATACGCGGGTCGCGCTGAGCCATCCTCACTGGTCCCCGTTGTGTTCTGGGAGCCAAGTGTTTCCCAGAACACAATGGGGGGGTGGGTGTTGACGCGAAGGGGCGGGGAGTCTGCTCCCGGAAGTGGTGCAAATACCTGTTTTATACAGGTATCTGCACTCCCTCCCCCCTGAAAGGTGCCAAATGTGACAACGGCGGGGGGGAAGGTTCCGAAAAGCGGAGGTTCACTTTTGGGTGGAACTCTGCTTTAAAGGGATAGCGCACCTATACTGTATATCTGTAAGCGTTAATCTAGACTTCATTGGACATTTTCCAATGAAAAATAAGGCCCCTTTCACACGGGGTGGATCCGTTTTGACGGACTCTGCTTGCTCAGCAGGGATTGATCTTCTGATCCCCGTTGATCAGGCGGATGACAGATCCGTCTCCGCTCACTATGCTGAAACCGACCTGTCAGAGTCCTGCTCTCCTCTATGGGGAGATCGGATTAAAACTGACCGCCTGTCCGTTTTCATCCAATCCAAACTGCTGGACAGATGGCGAGCGTATCGCCATCTGTCTGTTTTCAGCAGATTTTGTTTGATCGGATGTCACTGGACACATGTCTACTGACATCCGCCTCCCCATAGGAGGACAATGGGTGGACCGATCGGGTCTGCCTTAAAATTGGACAGGCGGACCCAATCGGTCCAATCCTGTGAAAGGGGTCTAACAGTGATGTTATTAGACACTGTGTATAAATTGAAAACAAAAACATACATCCTGGGATCTTCGTTCAATGTGTTTTTATTGGAAGACCCAGTATACAGATAATTGAACATCCACATTACATATTCTGCAAGATAAAAAGTTACTGCATAACATTCAGTCTCATTGGGGTGTTCAGTGACCAGCAGTACAGGTGATGCCTGAACTGAGCCTCACACTTCCTGCGCAATTTTATTGTCATCTGATGTACTTTTGACATCTGCACCCTACTGGGCTGTGGGGTCTGAAATAATTCTCCTTGGCTCTGAGGACCCCCCCCCCAGCTCCCTCTCTTGTCTCTTTCCCAATAATATCTGTCCTGAGCCACTTGGATTCAGATTGTTTCTCTGTAGAGTTGAGATAGGATGTTGGGCTTTTCAGGTACTGCTGGTCACTGTGAACACCCCAATGAGACTGAATGTTATGCAGTAACTTTTTATCTTGCAGAATAAGTAATGTGGATGTTCAATTATCTGTATACTGGGTCTTCCAATAAAAACACATTGAACGAATAACGATGACTAAATGTAAAAATCTACTTGACAAATAATGTGGCAAAAATATATTTACATTGAAACGCAAGTATCACTGGTGATGAAGAGTCAATGGTACTTCCTTTCCCATCTTTCCTCTGGGACTGTTTAAAGTCATGTTTGCTTCTTTTAAATGTTCCGGATCCTAGGTTAAAAAAAAAAAAAAAAAAAAAAAAAACCTGTTTAATACTTAATTTAAAATTAAGACCCCTTTCACACTGAGGGTGTATTGCAGGCGCTATAGCTTTAAAAATATCGCCTGCAATCCGCCCTTAAAAAGCTGCTCCATTGTCTCCAGTGTGAAAGGGCTTTCACACTGGAGTGGTGCGCTAGCAGGATGGTAAAAAAAAAAAAAAGTCCTACTAGACGCATCTTTGGAGCGGTGAAGGAGTGGTGTGTATACCACTCCTCCACCGCTCCTGCCCACTGAAAGAAATGGGACAGCCATTGCGGGCGGTTTTAACCCTTTCTCGGCCGCTAGCGGGGGTAAAACCACCCCGCTAGCGGCCGAAATGCGCCGCAAATCCGCCCATGGCGCCCGCAGTAAAAATAGTGGCGTTTTACCGCCGACGCTATGGGCGGCTCAGTGTGAAAGGTGTCTAAAGTTATTGGCATCTTTAAAAAAACAAAAAAAAACAAAACAACACACACGGTTAACTTACCCGCTCTGCAATGGTTTTGCACAGAGAAGTCTCAATCCCCAGGAACAACACAAAATTAACAAAGGAACAACTGTAAACCCTCAGCGGAGAAATCTAGAATGGTGGATGACCCTGGGCACATCGCAGTATCCAAGGAATAGCAGAATATCTGAGGAACCGCGGGGAGGACAGCGCAGAACCGCGCGGGGGGGGGGGGGGACGCAGAACCGCGGGGGGCAGCGCAGAACCGTGGGGGGGGGGGGGAAGCGCAGAACCGCGGAGGGGAAGCGCAGAACCGCGGAGGGGAAGCGCAGAACCGCGGAGGGGAAGCGCAGAACCGCGGAGGGGAAGCGCAGAACCGCGGGGGGGAAGCGCAGAACCGCAGAGGGGAAGCGCAGAACCGCAGAGGGGAAGCGCAGAACCGCAGAGGGGAAGCGCAGAACCGCAGAGGGGAAGCGCAGAACCGCGGGGGGGGGGGAGCGCAGAACCGCGGGGGGGGGGGAGCGCAGAACCGCGGGGGGAAGCGCAGAACCGCGGGGGGAAGCGCAGAACCGCAGGGGGGAAGCGCAGAACCCTGGATACTACAGAAGACACAGCGGCAGAATCCAGGAGCAGGGAAAGCACAGCAACCTGCAGTCTCACCTTCCTTGTCACCCATGTCGGTAGGTTCGCCCAGCCTCTCTCGGAGGACCCGGGTAGACGGCTCTGTCAGGGGCAGCAGATGGAAGGCGAGGGAATATTGTACAGATCTCACAGCAAACACGCCGCTCCGTACAGACCACCCTTCCAATCACGGATAGCGGTGTTGTCATCAGAGGCCGTACAGAGTTTACATCCGGGTACATCCTTAGTGCATCATGGGAACTGTAGTCTCATTTGCAATACGGCATCTCGTTGGTATAATCATTCATACCATTCGTTAGTAAGTAATACAAAGCAATTACGTTTTAGTAATAATCTGTGAAACAGGAAGTTTGCTATATTCATACAAATATATACAAACATGTATATTCATACTAATAGAAGAATTCATGTTCCATTACATGGAGTGTCTATGTGTCCAAATATATCGCCCCCAGTGGTTCAGTTGTGTACTGCACGGACTCCTAGTGGATTTCCATAGCTGTTTTCTCAGTACCTAGCCAGACATCCCAACCTGCAAAAACTAATTTCAGGGAGTTGGCAAACTCATTTCAGGGAGGTGGGCGTGGCTTAAACCATGCTACATATTGGGTGTGGCTTAAATGGGGTGTAGTTTAAAGTGGTTGTAAACCCCTTTTTGCAACTTGCACCTACAGGTAAGCCTCCTAGATTAAGGCTTACCTGTAGGTGCAAGAAATATCTCCTAAACCTACACGGTTTAGGAGATATTTGCTAAAAATGACATTGCGCCGTAGACAACGGCGCATTCATGGGGTTAATCCCATTCACAAATCCGGCTAAGTCCCAGCATTCTCCGACTTAGCCGGATTCGACGGCTCCCGCGCGCATGCGCGGAGTCATGTCTTTGCTGCTTCGGCCAATCACAGCGCCGGAGCGGCGCTGTGATTGGCTGGAGCGGCGCTGTGATTGGCTGGAGCGGCGACACCCGGAAGTAACCTTCCGGCTATCGCCGCAGCGATGGCGGGAGAGGGAGACGAGGACGGCTTCGGGGGGCCCCGATCTAAGGTAAGTGATGCATAATGAGCTATTATGCTAGTCATATTAGCTCATTATGGCTTTCTCTTACAGGTAGTTTAAAAAAAAAAAAAATGTCAGGGGTTTACAACCACTTTAATAGAGTCTGAGATGACTTACATCTTACTTGCAGAATGTAGGTTATGTTAAATAGGAAAATTTACAGTGCGGAGTGTATGGTACGGTTGCTACTTTTTCTTCAAGCCAAACCCCGAACACTTTAGCGGCGCACAGAAAAAAAAAATATATTTTTAGTATACACTATAGCAGGGGTCTCCAAACTGCGGCCCTTTGCTTGCCTTTATCCGGCGCTTGAGTCATTATTCCTGCCATTAGCACAAACAATGGGGCAGTATTCCTTCCGCTGACATCAACGATTGGGCATCGTTTCTTCTAACGACAACAAAAATTGGGCACATTTCCTCCCATGCACTCCAATTATTTCTCTCCCTAATAATACCAAAGATCAGGCAATGTTTACTCCCACTGGGCACTGTCCAGCCCCCCTAAAGTTCGAAGGACAGTAAACTGGCCCTTTCTTTCGAATGCTTGGAGACCCCTGCACTATAGGATTGTAACATACATGGGACACCTTTGGGCGCTCCAAAGAGAATAGTAATGTGGCGTGCATAGTGCCCCCCTCACCCTCATATAGGGGCACTATTCTGAGCCACATAGCTGTCTGAATATTGTGTCCGGATTTCAGGTGGACTGAAACCTGAACATATGATTCAAAACCCAACCGAGTGAATCCCGGACAGGTGGCAACCCTAGTGTATGGCAGTGGGTAGTATCTGCATGTGAGGAGTGTGGAGTGTACAGCGGTGAGTAGTATGTGCATGTGAGGAGTGCGGAGTGTATGGCAGTGGGTAGTATGTGCATGTGAGGAGTGTACAGCGGTGATTAGTATGTGCAGGATGGTGTTAGTAGGGCAGTGGACGGTGTCAGTAGTTCTTTATTTTATTTTTTATTTTTTTACAATTGTATTTTTTTAATTATTTTACAATTTACTTTTTTTTTCACAATGATTGGGTGTAAGGTAGATGACACTGTCAGTAGAGCAGTGTGTCAGTAGTTTTTTTTTTTTATTATTTTCTCTATTTTTTACAATTTTTTTTTTTTTATTATTTTCTTTAAATAATTATTTTCAAATATTTTTTTCACAGTGCTCCTGGGGAAGGGGTGGAGAGTATGTGGCGGTGATGGTGTCAGTAGGGCAGTGGACAGTGACAGTAGTTTATTTTTACATATTGTTTTTTTACAATTTATTTATTTTTTGTCCACAATGCTTTTTTGGGGGTAGGGGATTGAGGCAGAGGATGGTGTTGGTAGGGCAGGGGGGGGCTGTCAGTAGTTTTTTTATTTTATATATTTTTTTATAATTAAATTTTTTATAATTTTTGTTTACAATTTCATATTTTTTTTTTAATCCACACTGTTGGGGGTGTAGCACTTAACCCCGATTAAGGGACCGGCTGTTTTTTGTTGGGTCTGCGAACTACAGTACCTCCATGGCTTCCGCTGTCAGGGTGTGAGAAAGTCTTTAGAAAGGCCAATGTCCACACAATGTAAAACCCAAACAGTTAAGCCTCGTACACACGACCGAGTTTCTCGTCGTTAAAAACACGTCGTTTTTTTCGACGAGATTCTTGTTAACCTTGACGAGTTTCTCGTCAAGCTTTCTATGCGTACACACTGACATTTCCCAATTTCCTCGTTGTTCTCCGCGCTCACGTCCAGCACGTACGACGGCACTATAAAGGGGAAGATCGATTTTCTTGGCGCCACCCCTTGGGCTGCTTTTGCTGATCTCGTGTTACCGCGTGTGAAGTAAAAGTTTGGGAAGAGACGATTCGCGCTTTTCAGTCTTCGTGCTTTTCAGTTCGTTTTCTGAGGTTCAGTTTGTGCTTGTGGGTTCGTATCTTGACTTTCAGGGCGTCTAGGCAGGTCGTATCTGTTTTACAGTGCGTTCTTGCCCGTTCGTTTCTGATTTTCAGTTCGTTATTCATAGGCCTTGTTGTTCTAAAGTGCGTTCTGTTCTGTACGTTCTGATAAGACAACCGTTTCCTAGCCATGTCGCCTGGACGTTCTCGTCGTCGAGTTCGTGCTGTGCGTGCGCTTGGTGTTGGTCTGCTTGTTTTGGACCAAGACCAGTCCATGAATGGTGTGAGGAGGAGTTCATGGACCAAGAATTGGTTGCTCCAGCGGGACCAATTCTGCCATATGCCTCTGCTGCGGGAGATAGTCGAGAATAATCCTGAGGACTACAGGAATTTTCTGCGGATGTCTGACCCCGTTTTTCAGGAACTGTTGGCTTTGGTGTCCCCCTATATTACCAGGCAGGACACCGTTATGCGGGAAGCCATCAGTGCTGAGCAGAGGCTCATCGCCACGTTACGTTATCTGGCGACAGGGAGAAGTCTTCAGGACTTGAAGTTCACGACAGGCATCTCCCCCCAGGCTCTGGGCCTCATAATCCCAGACACCTGTTCTGCCATCATCCAAGTCCTGCAGGAGGACTATATTAGGGTAAGTTTTCTCCTTTAACATCACATTTTATGTATTTCATGTATGCTAATGTATTGTATTTCTTTCATCCTTCCCTAATTACCATGATTGTAATATGCTGAGAATGTCCCCTTTGTCCCCATGCATGCTGGAAGCTTTAGATTGCCCCTTTTTTCTCCTCCATGCATATTTCCCTTCACTAACCTTTCCAGCAGGGGCGCCTGTTGCAACAAATGTTTGGGGGTCCAACCCCAATTTAGGAAATAAACTTCCTCCATTTTTGCAAAGGTGCCTATTAAACGCCCCCAGTTGTCCCCTCCAATGCAGCCATTTTGTAACCCTCCAATGCAGCCATTTTGTAACCCTCCAATGCAGCCATTTTGTCCCCTCCAATGCAGCCGTTTTGTAACCCTCCAATGCAGCCATTTTGTCCCCAGCCCTGCACATACCTTCTTGTGGTCAGCACCATCCTTCTTCTGTCCTTGATGTCTTCTCCTTCCCTTGATGTTGCATCAGCCAATCATGTTACCCATTAAACAGACTTGGTGAACATGATTGGCAGAGCAGCCTGTCAGTGTTTACCCAAGGAATGCTCCCCCCCCCCGCGTCCCCTATTTAACTTTTATGAAGCCAATTACATCCCTCAGGCTGTAATGTGCAAGCCTATTTGCCTCCCTGTTTCTGATATGCAATTTTCACCCCATAAATGCCGCAGTTATTCATATGTTGGTCGCTTAACAGGGGGCCATACACCTGAATAGTGGGCGGCATTGACAATACATAGGTTAATGCAAGGGAAGAACCTATGTATTGTTCTGAGTGACGGGCACAGGAGAGAGGGGGCAGTGTTCCAGCGCCCACTCTGGACGCACCGCCACTGCACTGCTATCCTGTGGCCAAACACATCTACCCCCCCCCAAAATAATGTATTAATGGACCATCAGAGGGGGTGATGAATATGAAACATGAGTCTTCCATTATACTTATTGAAAACACCTTAATAAACGTAGAATTTGATTGATGTTGGCCTCTAATGTTTTTTACTATAATCTCCTTGTAATGTAATATTTTTAAATTCTAATTTTCTTTCATCTTGTTTGACTCCCCAGCTTCCTTCCACGCCACAGGAATGGCAGACTGTGGCATCGGAGTTTGCCACGCGGTGGGACTTCCCCAACTGCGGTGGTGCCATAGACGGGAAGCACGTCCGCATCGTGCCGCCACCCCGTTCTGGGTCCTACTACTTCAATTACAAGGGGTTTCATAGCATTGTGCTGATGGCGGTGGTGTCAGCACGGTATGAATTCCTCTATGTTGATGTAGGGAAGAATGGCCGGATGTCCGATGGGGGATCCTTCATCCAGACGGAGTTTGCCCTCCGTCTCCAGAGTGACGACCTTGCATTGCCACCGGATGCAGGGAATATTGAAGGACTCCCCTTTGTTTTCTTGGCTGATGAAGCCTTTGGACTCGGACCGCATCTTATGAGGCCATTTCCACAGAGGAACCTGACCCCAGAGAAGAGGGTGTTCAATTACCGGCTGGCCAGGGGCCGAAGAGTCGTTGAAAATGCCTTTGGGATAATGGCCAGCCGGTTCCGCCTTTTTATGACTTCTATCCACTTGGCGGACTACAAAATAAACTATGTAGTGTTATGCTGCTGTGTGCTACACAACTTTCTCAGCAGAAAATCCAATTCATATATGGCCTCAGTATTGCCTGAGGCTGGACTTTCATCTGCTAATCCCCTGCCGGGCCTGGAATCTGCCCGTCCTGGCTTGCCCCCCCAAATGAGGTTCGGGACAAATATATGGAATATTTCACGGGTAGGGGGGCAATTCCTATGCCAGGCTATGGCTAAAGATTCCTGGAGAACGAGTTAAATAAAATTCTGATTTCTAATTTTAACTTTTGGTTTGTTTCCTGTCTCCTAGTTTGTCTTAGTGCATTTGTAGTGCCAAGTGTATTTTCCTTTAGTAAATAACAACCATTTCACTATGTAACCTTAAAAAAAACACAAATAATGTTAGAGCGTATTGAAAAAAGAAGCTACACGTTGTTTCTGTTCAAACATTTTACTCTGTGCACATTCACACACGTTTCCTTTTTTTTTTTTTTTCTGGCCACAAACCGCCAATTCTTTTCTTAGGAAAATACAAAAACAGTTGCATTCCAAAAATTACAACATTGGATACCTCTGAGCAATCTGACACATTCACTTACACAAACTATATGTCTCTATGTGCCCGTCCTAATATGGGGTCTTGCCACCCCTTGCCCAGCCAAAAATTGAATATGCACACATTTTGTATTATTTTCCACTAGGGATTTGAGACTCCTGATCCCTATTGTCAACATGTGCTATCTGCCATCAGGATGTGTTTCGGGGGTGCAACCCCTTTCTCAGTTCACCTACTTTAGATACGAGGAAGGGGTTGCACCCCCAAAAGACGTACATGGATATCCCCTGATGGCAGATGGCACATGTTGACACACTGTGTGCATATTCAATTTTTGGCTGGTTGCATTGTCAAAAACAGTATAAATGGTTGATGAACAGTCATTCCTGAAAAAAAAAATGGGGGTTTGGTTGACTTATTCGATTCTCCCCAAAACATCTAGAATGTCTTTAAATGTTTGATCCATCACATGATTTTTTTGTTTTATTCTGTCCAGTTCCGTGCTACATTCCATCACTTGCTGTATTATTCGGAGGGCACTGTCAGCAGAGAAACGTGTACTATCCTTCACCACAACATTTACATCCCCTAAAAACAAAATAAAAAGGTATTATATCTCTGCAGGCCTACATCTCTTACCTGAAGCTGTGGTGACAGATACTGACCTGTTGTGGTGACCAGTTCCACGTCATCCACCTCTCCTTCCTGCACTTCTCCTTCCTCCACCTCAACTTCCTCAACATCCTTCGGTTGTGGGTCTTTGGGAGTTTGAGGTTGTTGTGAAGCTGTGGGGTTCCTGTGCTCCCTGGAGTGTTTTCCTCCCAGTCTTCTCTCCCCTATGATAATCAAACAAAAGGTCTATTTATCACACTGAAATTCGCTATGAAAAATAAAAACAGGCTAAATTGTTTGGAAGTGGGGTACAAGTGTATGTTTGTGCGGAATTTAAAGATGAATGCATTATTTTGAACCAAAAATATGTTTAGTATTCACCTTTGGCTGTCAGTTTTTAGACATGGAGGCACCACAAAAATTCTCTGATGCACCTGTGTGGGACACCCAAAAAAGGCGGGTCTGGTGGCCCACACTATAGTGCTCCAAAGTACAGATGTGGAAGCAGCTGCTGAGTGTCCTCTCCTTTTACACTGACTAAAGTTTGCATTTCATTCTCTTTACAAACACATCATCTAGCCTAAAAATTTGGAACAAAAATGTTAAAAAAACACGCAGATGACTAATTACTTTTGTGGCTATAAAATAAGCCAAAACAGCGGATAGTGGCCGAACGAAGTGTCTGTAACGTAACGAACGATTACTGTGCCAAACCAAGTTCACATTATTAAATTATGGAAGGGAGTCCAATATGATAAAATCACAAAAAGGAGCAACATGTAAGTTGAGAAAAACATTATTAGCCGAAAAGTGTACATTTTACTTACTTTTAGCGAGCATTCTCTTAATGCTCCTTAACTGCTCTGGCTCCCTCAGTTTGAGGTCTGACCACCTATTTCTAAACTGCTCATTTGAGCGTTTCACCCCGAAATTCGTCTTCAGACTCTTCACGACTTTCTTGAGGATTTTGGCCTTCCTTCTATTTGGTTTGCTATACAGCCCATGCTTTGCGTCATAATCAGACTTGAGCAAGATGTCCACCATCTCCGCCATCTCCGCAAAAGATATATTAGATGCCTTGAATCTCCTCCTTGATCGTGACGTTTCCTCGGTCTCCGGGCTTGTCTCCTCCTCGTTAGTTGCGGAATTATCAGACACCTGCTGTAACTCCTCCATATCTGTCTGCGCGCCGAAAGAGAAGGGGCGGGGAAAAGATGTTAGTTAGAACGTCATGGGCGGGCGACGTGTGCAGAGCGACGTGTTCGTAGTTTGACGCATGCGTGGTGTATATATAGCAAACACACATGTGACTATACTACGTTCGGTGTGCGGAGAGAGGAGTTCAAGTTACAGACGTGCGAACGAAGGTATGTGATTTTGTGAGTTGGACAAATTGTTGGCCTATACTGTCTTGAGAATGTTGTAGAATATATATGGTGACTACGATGTTAAGGAGGTTAGACTGTGTGCCTCACATTAGTTATATATTATTTATTTTACTTGCAGACCCAAAATGAATGTGTTTATAAGTGACAAGGAATTCCTTGCGGAATTTATAGACCGGGTAAGGGAGCTGCCCGCTCTGTGGGAGACGAAAAACCCCATCCACAAAAAAAGAGGGGTGAGAAAAGCAGCGCTGGAGACCCTGCTCCAGGGGCGTACCTAGAGTATTTGGCACCCGGGGCGGATCCTATATCTGGCACCCCCCCCCACATTAAAATGTAAAAACACCCCACTGTGCCCCCTGCATACCTCTGTATCCTTCAATATCTCTTTGTCACTACTGTGTACCCCCCCTCCACAACTGCACCACTGGACCCCTTTACATTACACTGCACCCTGCACCTCTGGACCCCTATACATTACACAGCACCCTGCACCTCTGGACCCCTATACATTACACAGCACCCTGCACCTCTGGACCCCTATACATTACACAGCCCCTTGCAGCTCTGGACCCCTATACATTACACAGCAACCTGCACCTCTGGACTCCTTTACATTACACTGCACTCTGGACCCCTATACATTACACAGCACCCTGCACCTCTGGACCCCTATACATTACACAGCACCCTGCACCTCTGGACCCCTTTACATTACACAGCACCCTGCACCTCTGGACCCCTATACATTACACAGCACCCTGCACCTCTGGACCCCTATACATTACACAGCCCCTTGCAGCTCTGGACCCCTATACATTACACAGCAACCTGCACCTCTGGACTCCTTTACATTACACTGCACTCTGGACCCCTATACATTACACAGCACCCTGCACCTCTGGACCCCTATACATTACACAGCACCCTGCACCTCTGGACCCCTTTACATTACACAGCACCCTGCACCTCTGGACCCCTTTACATTACACAGCCCCTTGCAGCTCTGGACCCCTATACATTACACAGCACCCTGCACCTCTGGACTCCTTTACATTACACAGCACCCTGCATCTCTGGACCCCTTTACATTACACAGCACCCTGCACCTCTGGACCCCTTTACATTACACAGCACCCTGCACCTCTGGACCCCTATACATTACACTGCACCCTGCACCTCTGGACCCCTATACATTACACAGCACCCTGCACCTCTGGACCCCTATACATTACACTGCACCCTGCACCCCTATACTTTACACAGCACCCTGCACCTCTGGACCCCTATACATTACACAGCACCCTGCACCTCTGGACCCCTATACATTACACAGCACCCTGCACCTCTGGACCCCCTATACATTACACAGCCCCTTGCAGCTCTGGACCCCTATACATTACACAGCAACCTGCACCTCTGGACTCCTTTACATTACACTGCACTCTGGACCCCTATACATTACACAGCACCCTGCACCTCTGGACCCCTATACATTACACAGCACCCTGCACCTCTGGACCCCTATACATTACACAGCCCCTTGCAGCTCTGGACCCCTATACATTACACAGCACCCTGCACCTCTGGACTCCTTTACATTACACAGCACCCTGCACCTCTGGACCCCTTTACATTACACAGCACCCTGCACCTCTGGACCCCTTTACATTACACAGCACCCTGCACCTCTGGACCCCTATACATTACACTGCACCCTGCACCTCTGGACCCCTATACATTACACTGCACCCTGCACCTCTGGACCCCTATACATTACACTGCACCCTGCACCTCTGGACCCCTATACATTACACTGCACCCTGCACCTCTGGACCCCTATACATTACACTGCACCCTGCACCCCTATACTTTACACAGCACCCTGCACCTCTGGACCCCTATACATTACACAGCACCCTGCACCTCTGGACCCCTATACATTACACAGCCCCTTGCAGCTCTGGACCCCTATACATTACACAGCACCCTGCACCTCTGGACTCCTTTACATTACACAGCACCCTGCACCTCTGGACCCCTTTACATTACACAGCACCCTGCACCTCTGGAACCCTTTACATTACACAGCACCCTGCACCTCTGGACCCCTATACATTACACTGCACCCTGCACCTCTGGACCCCTATACATTACACTGCACCCTGCACCTCTGGACCCCTATACATTACACTGCACCCTGCACCTCTGGACCCCTATACATTACACTGCACCCTGCACCTCTGGACCCCTATACATTACACTGCACCCTGCACCCCTATACTTTACACAGCACCCTGCACCTCTGGACCCCTATACATTACACAGCACCCTGCACCTCTGGACCCCTATACATTACACAGCACCCTGCACCTCTGGACCCCTATACATTACACAGCCCCTTGCAGCTCTGGACCCCTATACATTACACAGCAACCCGCACCTCTGGACTCCTTTACATTACACTGCACTCTGGACCCCTATACATTACACAGCACCCTGCACCTCTGGACCCCTATACATTACACAGCACCCTGCACCTCTGGACCCCTATACATTACACAGCACCCTGCACCTCTGGACCCCTATACATTACACAGCCCCTTGCAGCTCTGGACCCCTATACATTACACAGCACCCTGCACCTCTGGACTCCTTTACATTACACTGCACTCTGGACCCCTATACATTTCACAGCACCCTGCACCTCTGGACCCCTATACATTACACAGCACCCTGCACCTCTGGACCCCTTTACATTACACAGCACCCTGCACCTCTGGACCCCTTTACATTACACAGCCCCTTGCAGCTCTGGACCCCTATACATTACACAGCACCCTGCACCTCTGGACTCCTTTACATTACACAGCACCCTGCACCTCTGGACCCCTTTACATTACACAGCACCCTGCACCTCTGGACCCCTTTACATTACACAGCACCCTGCACCTCTGGACCCCTATACATTACACAGCACCCTGCACCTCTGGACCCCTATACATTACACAGCACCCTGCACCTCTGGACCCCTATACATTACACAGCCCCTTGCAGCTCTGGACCCCTATACATTACACAGCAACCTGCACCTCTGGACTCCTTTACATTACACTGCACTCTGGACCCCTATACATTACACAGCACCCTGCACCTCTGGACCCCTATACATCACACAGCACCCTGCACCTCTGGACCCCTTTACATTACACAGCACCCTGCACCTCTGGACCCCTTTACATTACACAGCACCCTGCACCTCTGGACCCCTATACATTACACAGCCCCTTGCAGCTCTGGACCCCTATACATTACACAGCACCCTGCACCTCTGGACTCCTTTACATTACACAGCACCCTGCACCTCTGGACCCCTTTACATTACACAGCACCCTGCACCTCTGGACCCCTTTACATTACACAGCACCCTGCACCTCTGGACCCCTATACATTACACTGCACCCTGCACCTCTGGACCCCTATACATTACACTGCACCCTGCACCTCTGGACCCCTATACATTACACTGCACCCTGCACCTCTGGACCCCTATACATTACACTGCACCCTGCACCTCTGGACCCCTATACATTACACTGCACCCTGCACCTCTGGACCCCTATACATTACACTGCACCCTGCACCTCTGGACCCCTATACATTACACTGCACCCTGCACCCCTATACTTTACACAGCACCCTGCACCTCTGGACCCCTATACATTACACAGCACCCTGCACCTCTGGACCCCTATACATTACACAGCACCCTGCACCTCTGGACCCCTATACATTACACAGCCCCTTGCAGCTCTGGACCCCTATACATTACACAGCAACCTGCACCTCTGGACTCCTTTACATTACACTGCACTCTGGACCCCTATACATTACACAGCACCCTGCACCTCTGGACCCCTATACATTACACAGCACCCTGCACCTCTGGACCCCTATACATTACACAGTACCCTGCACCTCTGGACCCCTATACATTACACAGCCCCTTGCAGCTCTGGACCCCTATACATTACACAGCACCCTGCACCTCTGGACTCCTTTACATTACACTGCACTCTGGACCCCTATACATTACACAGCACCCTGGACCTCTGGACCCCTATACATTACACAGCACTTTGCACCTTTGGACCCCTTTACATTACACAGCACCTTGCACCTCTGGACCCCTTTACATTACACAGCCCCTTGCACCTCTGGACCCCTATACATTACACAGCACCTTGCACCTCTGGACCCCTTTACATTACACAGCACTCTGGACCCCTTTACATTACACAGCACTCTGGACCCCTTTACATTACACAGCACTCTGGACCCCTTTACATTACACAGCACCTCTGGACCCCTTACATTACACAGCACCTCTGGACCCCTTACATTACACAGCACCTTGCACCTAAGGACCTCTTTACATTACACAGCACCCTTACACCTCTGGACCCCTTTACATTACACAGCACTATGGACCCCTTTACATTACACAGCACTCTTACACCTCTGGACCCCTTTACATTACACAGCACTATGGACCCCTTTACATTACACAGTACTCTGGACCCCTTTACATTACACAGCACCCTTACACCTCTGGACCCCTTTACATTACACAGACCCCCACACAGTACAGACCCCCCCACAGTGCAGACACCCCCTACAGTGCAGACACCCCCCACAGTACAGACACCCCCACAGTGCAGACCACCCCCACAGTGCAGACACCCCCACAGTGCAGACCACCCCCACAGTGCAGACCACCCCCACAGTGCAAACCCCCCACAGTGCAGGCCACCCCCACAGTGCAGACCCCCACCCACGGTGCAGACCTCCCTACAGTGCAGACCCCCGGCCCCCACACAGTACAGACCCCCCCACAGTACAGACACCCCCTACAATACAGACACCCCCACAGTACAGACACCCCTACAGTGCAGCCCCCCACAGTGCAAACCCCCCCCACGATGCAGACCCCCACCCATGGTGCAGACCTCCCTACAGTGCAGACCCCCGGCCCCCACACAGTACAGACCCCCCCACAGTACAGACACCCCTACAGTGCAGCCCCCCCTAGTACAGGCACATAATGTACCTCAGTCTGACGATAAGCGCGGGACATGCACACTTGAACTGGTCAGGTGACGGACGGGTCCCCTCCCCCTGTGTAGGGAGGAGGAGGGGGAGGCGGCTTCACTCTGCTCGGGACTCACCCGAGACTGAACAGAGCCACGGCGCGGCAACGAGAGAGGGGGATCGCTGCGGGTGTCACTTGGCTCGTGACCCCCCCCACTCTTCTTGCAAAGCCTCTACAGGCTATGTGTGTTCTTCCTGGCGGTCGCCGCCGCGGTGCCGCGGCTTAAACCCGCCCGCCCCGCTGTCTTCATTTCAGCCGCGGGGGGGGGGGGGGGCGCCGGCCTGACACCCCCCCAGTGTCTGTCACCCGTGGCGGCCCGCCCCCCACTTAGTACGCCTCTGCCCTGCTCCCATTTGTGCATACCAAGGTGCCCACAGCCACAGCAAAACAGGTGGACACTAAAATTGGGAGCTTGAGAGGCACCTACAGGACTGAACGCTCTAAGGTCCTGGCTTCTCAGAGGTCAGGAGCAGCAGCAGATGATGTGTATGTCCCGAATTTGTGGTACTACAGCAGGATGTCCTTCCTGGATGACCAGATTGAGGCAAGGCCATCACTCTCCACTCTTCCCCCCAGACTTCCCTGCAGCCAACCTGAGCCTTCTCTGGAGCAAGAGGAGGCAGCCATCCTGGATGATCCTGATTTGGCCATCTGGAGCCAGGTATAGTATTAAATGAAAATGTATTGGGATAAAATTAATGTTCGCCAAATATGTCAAGATGAGAAACATAAACTATTTAGAGTTCCACAAGTGAAATCAAGATCTCTAGACATTAGTCTGCACTTAATTGGGTGCTAAATAGTCAATCTGATGTAGTTGTAAATTTTAGAAACTGATTTCAGGATTTACATTCTAATTGGTTCAATCATGATTATAAGTTTGGAGGCAAAGATTAAAGCAACATATTAAACTATGTCCCTTTTTCATACACAGGATGAAATCAGCCAGGAGGAGGGTCTGGAAACTGTCAGGCAGGAGGAGGAAGGGCCCAGTGGCAGCCAGGAGGTGGCAGGGCCCAGTGGAAGGCAGGAGGTGGCAGGGCCCAGTGGCAGCCAGGAGGTGGCAGGGCCCAGTGGCAGGCAGGAGGTGGCAGGGCCCAGTGGCAGGCAGGAGGTGGCAGGGCAAAGGAGAAGCACCAGATCACAGGTGCCTCCCATCCAATTTCCCAAAAGAGGCAGGAGGGACAGGACCACCAGTGAGGCAGAAATGACCCTTATTAAAGAGGCCCATGCCACCCTCAAAGAGCCCACATCCCCTGAAGAGGCCATTGCCGGCCTAGTGGAGGCAAAGTTCAAGGTGATGAGCATGGAGCAACGCCTCCTATGCGAGCCCCTGCTCATCACCTTGCTCAACAAGGGGGTGATGGGAAAAATTACCCCCAATACTGCAATTTGTGAGGTGGCACAACTGTCCCAACCTCAACCTCCTCCTCCACCTCCACCTTCTTCTTCTGCCCCACCCCCTTCTCCTCCACCTCCACCTTCTTCTTCTGCCCCACCCCCTTCTCCACCACCTCCTCCTCCACCTTGTTCTTCCGCCCCACCCCCTTCTCCTACACCTCCACCTCCACCTTGTTCTTCCTCCCCACCCCCTTCTCCTCGACCTCCACCTTGTTCTTCTGCGCCACCCCCTTCTCCTCCACCTCCTCCTGACAGGAGTACCCCTCCAGTGGCCCAGCCTCCAGCCAAACGAAGAAGGAAGGCTGCAGGGAAGGCTTCAGCAAAGGTTGCAGGAAAGGTTGCCAGGAAGACGAGGAAGTGATGGCCTTGCTTCATTGTGGTCGGACAGAAGGCAGCCTGTTGTAGTACCACACACTTGGGACATATATCTCACCTGCTGCTGTTCCTGACCTCTGGGAGGCCAGCATCAGATTGTGTTCAGAAATGTTGGCCTTCTCTCAAGCTCCCAATTTTAGTGTCCACACAGGGTTGATGTGTGCTCTGGGGTCCCTGGGATGCACAAATGGCAGCAGGTTCTCCAGCGCTGCCTTCTCTTTATTTTATTTGAAACATGAATAAATGTGATTTTTGTTTAAGTTCATACTTGACTATGTGTATTTGTAAAAATAAAAAATTTAGCTTTGGAGTAAGCAGAGACATTTGACTGACAAAAAAAGGGACAGATAACAACCCCCCTAAAAAATAAAAGAATCTGATTTCCCAAAAAGAGGGTGTAAAATTTAACAACTATATATTAAAATATTCAATGGGAGATCACTATCAAAACATTGCGAAATTAAAATTAACATCAGTTTGAAAAATATAAAAATGTTAAATATTCATAAAAACTTGCACGATATACAGTAATACACATAAATCTTCTTAAGAGCAGCATGAAAAAGGTTAAAAAAATATAGTCATAACTCTGTGTGAAGATCAGCAGCAAAAGAAGTTCTTTCGTTTTGATTAATGTAACATTCTAACGAAGATTTCAATGCACAACATTTAAACGATGCAATAATTTCGAATGTGCTATCTCCATTACGAAGGCTTGTTTTACCAGAAGATGCGCTCCCGTCTCATACTTGCTTCTGAGCATGCGTGCTTTTGAAAGACTCGTTAAAGCATACACACGAACCATTTTCTCGTCACAAAACAGGCCGACAAGAAACACGACGAGGAAATCTGGAATCCTGACGAGAAAATAGAGAGCAGGTTCTCTATTTTCTCGTCGAGATTCACGGCAATTTTCTCGTCGTAAAACCATACACACGAACGTTTTTCTCGAGAAAAAAGCTCTCGCGGCACTTTTCTTGCCGGTTTTGGACGAGAAAATCGGTCGTGTGTACGAGGCTTGAGGCTTTATTTTACTTTGAGAGGAAAATGTAGTACAGTATGAGAGAAAAACAGGGGAAGGTTCAGGCACGCAACACTAAAGTAACAACCGTCGCCACTCAAGCCTGAGTGGGTATTGCTCACCTGGATAGTCCCGTTTAGTGGTCCTAGCAGCTGAAATGCAGCACAAATCAATCTTTCTCTTTTAAGTGGAACCCTTTTTAATAGAACCAGGGATACGATCAGGAATCCTCTGCCACAGGATTATCAAAAGTCCCGAACCTCCCAGCCAAGCAATAGTAGAAGAACCTTTATGCCAGATTGGCATATTGCAGGGCTTATAATGACGATGGATCCCTCCTTAGGTGAGCTCCAGGTCTCCTCCCGAGACAGCAGTACCGTCGCTAGTCTCCTCTGGGGCAGATCCTCCCCTCGTCTCCTTCCCTAAGCTTGAGCCACCCACAGGTGGGCAGTTCAGGATCCTTCCTGAAGGTAAAGGCCTCAGCCAGCAGAGCCTTCGCCAATCAAGCAGCGATGTAGCCTCGGGCTGAAGGTGCCCGGGGCCAAAACACACGCACCCCGTGCCATGCGGGCCACGAGGCGCATACACATGACCAACGGGTCCCCAGGAACGAACCCCAAGAAAAATTGACCCCGTATCATGGTGTCTGCCCGTTATGTACCCTCTCCCAGCATGCACAGCGGGTTCACCACACCTACTGCACGGCTGCCGAGAGAGGACACCCAAGGTGTTGCAATACCCCCTGTGGTTCAACCTATGTCGGTGGTGACAGTGCCACCTACAGGCAACACTACTGCCAGGCAGTATCACACCCAGAGCAGAAGCAAATCCAGAACAATCAATTAGTCTGAGCCCAACTACTGGCTCAGACTACCCCTAAATTTACACATAGCGCCCCCAAATATTGGGGGGGCTCTACGGGGGGGGGGTTTGGTCAGATATCAGGGGTCTAAACAGACCCCTGACATCTCCTCTTTGAGACAGGGAAAGGGACTGAGGACATTGATTCCCCAGTCCCTTTCTCAGCATTGAAGATGAATGGACAGGAGACAGAGGCTCCTGTCCATTCATAAACTGAGCAGAGTAACCTTCTCTCTCCCTCTGTTTACTTCCTGGGGTCCTTCTTTGGGTGCCCACATCACTGCCTGTGTGATGTTCACACCTCATGTTGGCGGGGCGACACTTCACTTCCATTGGTCGGATCCTCTCTCCAGAGGCAGGAGAATTCACGGGGGAGGTGAGGAGACCGGTGCCCAAGAAGATAATGAGCGGGGACCAGGGCCGATCCGCCCTATAGGCTTGCTAGGCAAGCTGCGTAGGGCCCCGAGTAATTACTAGGGGCCCCCGAATCTTCGCAACCGCCGCCGCCGCCACTAGAGGTCCGCAGGCCGGGCGGAGACAATGTCCCCGCCGGCCGCCATTTTCTTGTAGACCAAGAGGAGGGTCAGGGTGGCTGCCAATAGGAATTGAGCTGCGGCACCGCCCACCTCCCGCCCCGCTAATGTCTGTCTGTGTGTGAGTGAAATGTGGGAAGGGGCGGGGGTGGGCGGCGGCGCTGCAGCTTAATTCCTATTGCCAGCCACCCGGCCGGCTCCTCCACTGTCCCCTCTGCGTAATGGCGGCGGAGAGAGTCTCTGCTGCTGGGGCATCACACCTGGTGTAAGGGGGGCCTCTGCTGGGAATGCCTGGTGTAAAGGGGGCCTCCGCTGGGAATGCCTGGTGTAAGGGGGGCCTCCGCTGGGAATGCCTGGTGTAAGGGGGGCCTCCACTGGGAATGCCTGGTGTAAGGGGGGCCTCCGCTGGGAATGCCTGGTGTAAGGGGGGCCTCCGCTGGGGAGGCCTGGTGTAAGGGGGGCCTCCGCTGGGAATGCCTGGTGTAAGGGGGGCCTCCACCTGGGAGGCCTGGTGTAAGGGGGGACTCCGCTGGGAATGCCTGGTGTAAGGGGGGCCTCCGCTGGGGAGGCCTGGTGTAAGGGGGGCCTCCGCTGGGAATGCCTGGTGTAAGGGGGGCCTCCGCTGGGGAGGCCTGGTGTAAGGGGGGCCTCCGCTGGGAATGCCTGGTGTAAGGGGGGCCTCCGCTGGGAATGCCTGGTGTAAGGGGGGCCTCCGTTGGGAATGCCTGGTGTAAGGGGGGCCTCCGCTGGGGAGGCCTGGTGTAAGAGGGGCCTCCGCTGGGAATGCCTGGTGTAAGGGGGCCTCCGCTGGGGAGGCCTGGTGTAAGGGGGGACTCCGCTGGGAATGCCTGGTGTAAGGGGGGCCTCCGCTGGGGAGGCCTGGTGTAAGGGGGGACTCCGCTGGGAATGCCTGGTGTAAGGGGGGCCTCCGCTGGGAATGCCTGGTGTAAGGGGGGCCTCCGCTGGGGAGGCCTGGAGTAAGGGGGGACTCCGCTGAGAATGCCTGGTGTAAGGGGGGCCTCCGGTGGGGAGGCCTGGTGTAAGGCGGGACTCCGCTGAGAATGCCTGGTGTAAGGGGGGCCTTCGCTGGGAATGCTTTGTGTAAGGGGGCCTCCACTGCGGAGGCCTGGTGTAAGGGGGGCCTCCGCTGGGGAGGCCTGGTGTAAGGGGGGACTCCGCTGGGAATGCCTGGTGTAAGGGGGACTCCGCTGGGAATGCCTGGTGTAAGGAGGGACTCTACTGGGAATGCCTGGTGTAAGGAGGGACTCTACTGGGAATGCCTGGTGTAAGGAGGGACTCTACTGGGAATGCCTGGTGTAAGGAGGGACTCTACTGGGAATGCCTGGTGTAAGGAGGGACTCTACTGGGAATGCCTGGTGTAAGGAGGGACTCTACTGGGAATGCCTGATATAAGGAGGAACTCTACTGGGAATGCCTGGTGTAAGGGGGACTCCGCTGGGAATACCTGGTGTAAGGAGGGACTCAGGGCTTCCACTGATTCTGCATTATGGTGAGTTGAATAATTTCATTCTATATTACAATGTAATAATAGAAATAATGCGCTTCAGTCATCCTGACACCATAACAACCATGGTGCCGGGATGATTGAAGCGCTAACACCAGGTGTTTGGAGTATCTTTATCTGCTGATTTGTTAAACTTTCTGGAATACACATATTTCTATTGTGGTGTAGGATCTGGGCCTGCTGTCCCTCCACCCCTCTTTCTTTCTTTCTCTCCCTCTTTCTTTCTCTCTCTCTTTCTTCCTCCATCCCTCATTCATCTTCGACTCTAACCACACCCCTCCGAGCCACGCCCACGTAAGCCACACCCACCATTCCGCGTAAACCACACCCATTTTTTGCCACCGTAAAGGGCCCCTTAGCAGAATTTTGCTTAGGGCCCCAGGGAGGTCAGGATCGGCACTGGCGGGGACAAATGTCTGGAGCACAGGGTGGGAAATGTGCTTGGCTCATAGAGGAAGCTGTGACTTTGATCTGTTACTCTGCAGGATGGCTTAGGAAGAGATGCTCAGAATCCAGGCTGAGGAGTAAGGTGACTGAGGCACGATGCACTATTTACACTTCATTTCTGCCCGGACTGGGGCTTTAGTTAACCACTTCAATACCGGACACTTTTACCCCCTTCCTGCCCAGGCCAATTTTCAGCTTTCAGCGTTGTCACACTTTGAATGACAATTACACGGTGAAACACTGTACTTTTTTTTTTTACACAACTACAGCTTTCTTTTGGTGGTATTTAATTTTATTTGTTGCTGAATAAACAAAAACGACAGAAACTTTTAAAAAAAAAAAGATTTTTTTTAGTTTCTGTTTATAAAATTTTGCAAATAATTAATCTTCATAATTTTTATTTTTTTTTATTACATTTTATAACAAAAGTGTTACCATAGTAACACTGCTACTCTGGGGAAGTGATCAGGAATTTTCTTTTTTACTATTATTATTGCATATATCAATGGATTTCATTCTTATAAGCAACCATTTTTTCTGAATGAAACTAGTTCATTCTGTCTTTTGTTGTGATTAGTGTGATTGGTCAAAGCTAATCACATGGTACAGATGGGATGGGATTGGCCTGTCTGAACCATGTGTTCACTGTGACCAATCACAGTTAGCAACATAACTGTATGCAGTGGATGGCATGAAAGGAAGAGATGAGATCATCCTGTCCTGTCTTGTTGCTACGACGTTGCTACGAGAATCCAAACCCTTAGACCCCTTTCACACTGGGGCGGGCAGGAGCGGTGGCGGTATAGCAGCGCGATTTTCAGCGCTGCTATACTGTCGTTCTTACCGCGGTATGCGGTCGCTAGGGGGGTTAATTTAACCCCCGCTAGTGGCCGAAAAAGGGTTAATACCGCCGGCAAACCGCGGCTATTGCCGCGGTTTGCGGGCGGTATTACCGCGCTGTCCCATTGATTTCAATGGGAGACCGCGGTAAAGGAGCGGTGAACACACCGCTCCTTTACCGCTGTAAAGAAGCGGCTAGCAGGACTTTTGGAGCGGTCCTGCTAGCGCACCGCTTCAGTGTGAAAGCCTTCGGGCTTTCACATTGAAGGCACAGGGCAGGATTTTTTCATGCGGTATAACAGCGCTATTATTAGCGCTAAACCGCATGAAAAACGCCCCAGTGTGAAAGGGGCCTTAAGCCTCGTACACACGACCAGTTTTCTCGGCAGGAAAGCTGCCATGAGAGCGTTTGGCTGGTAAAACCGGTCGTGTGTATGCTTCATGGCGGTTTCCCGACAGGAAAACTGCTGAAAAAGAATAGAGAACCTGCTCTCTATTTTCCCGTCAGGATTCCCGGCGGACTTTTTCCCGTCGAGAAAACCGGTCGTGTGTATGCTTTTCTGAGGGTAAAAAAAACGTGCATGCTCAGAATTAAGTATGATTCTAGCATTTGTAATGGAGAAAGCACATTCGCCACGCTGAAATTATTGCGTCGTTTAAATGCTGCGCATTCAAATCTTCTTTATAATGCTACAATAATGAACAATAATGAACTTGTTTTGCTGCTGATATTCACATAGAGTTCTGACTAACTTTTTCTTAAATTTTTTATCGTGATCTCATGATTATTTATTTATATTTTAGAGCAAGATCTCCTTAATAGTGTATTTTTTTTTAATTTTTTTTTTGGTTTATAACATTTTTTAATCTAGATCTGTATTTTTTTTCTTGAATTTCTAGTGATCTCCATGATTTGATTTTTAATTTTGTTGTGTCAAGTTACCACAATAACATTATTATCTTGTGTTTTTTTACCTTCAAGGAGATTGGTTGGTGTTATCTGTCCCTTTTTTAATTAGACCTTGTTTTTTTTTAAATGTATCTGCCTACTCACAAACAAAATGTACAGGTCCTTCTCAAAAAATTAGCATATTGTGATAAAGTTCATTATTTTCTGTAATGTACTGATAAACATTAGACTTTCATATATTTTAGATTCATTACACACAACTGAAGTAGTTCAAGCCTTTTCTTGTTTTAATATTGATGATTTTGGCATGCAGCTCATGAAAACCCAAAATTCCTATCTCAAAAAATTAGCATATTTCATCCGACCAATAAAAGAAAAGTGTTTTTAATACAAAAAAAGTCAACCTTCAAATAATTATGTTCAGTTATGCACTCAATACTTGGTCGGGAATCCTTTTGCAGAAATGACTGCTTCAATGCGGCGTGGCATGGAGGCAACCAGCCTGTGGCACTGCTGAGGTGTTATGGAGGCCCAGGATGCTTCAATAGCGGCCTTAAGCTCATCCAGAGTGTTGGGTCTTGCGTCTCTCAACTTTCTCTTCCCAATATCCCACAGATTCTCTATGGGGTTCAGGTCAGGAGAGTTGGCAGGTCAATTGAGCACAGTAATACCATGGTCAGTAAACCATTTACCAGTGGTTTTGGCACTGTGAGCAGATGCCAGGTCGTGCTGAAAAATGAAATCTTCATCTCCATAAAGCTTTTCAGCAGATGGAAGCATGAAGTGCTCCAAAATCTCCTGATAGCTAGCTGCATTGACCCTGCCCTTGATAAAACACAGTGGACCAACACCAGCAGCTGACATGGCACCCCAGACCATCACTGACTGTGGTTACTTGACACTGGACTTCAGGCATTTTGGCATTTCCCTCTCCCCAGTCTTCCTCCAGACTCTGGCACCTTGATTTCTGAATGTACTTTGGACCACTGAGCAACAGTCCAGTGCTGCTTCTCTGTAGCCCAGGTCAGGCGCTTCTGCCGCTTTTTCTGGTTCAAAAGTGGCTTGACTTGGGGAATGCGGCACCTGTAGCCCATTTCCTGCACACGCCTGTTCACAGTGGCTCTGGATGTTTCTACTCCAGACTCAGTCCACTGCTTCCGCAGGTCCTCCAAGGTCTGGAATCGGTCCTTCTCCACAATCTTCTTCAGGGTCCGGTCACCTCTTCTCATTGTGCAGCGCTTTCTGCCACACTTTTTCCTTCCCACAGACTTCCCACTGAGGTGCCTTGATACAGCACTCTGGGAACAGCCTATTCGTTCAGAAATTTATTTCTGTGTCTTACCCTCTTGCTTGAGGGTGTCAATGATGGCCTTCTGGACAGCAGTCAGGTCGGCAGTCTTACCCATGATTGCGGTTTTGAGTAATGAACCAGGCTGGGAGTTTTTAAAAGCCTCAGGAATCTTTTGCAGGTGTTTAGAGTTAATTAGTTGATTCAGATGATTAGGTTAATAGCTTGTTTAGAGAACCTTTTCATGATATGCTAATTTTTTGAGATAGGAATTTTGGGTTGTCATGAGCTGTATGCCAAAATCATCAATATTAAAACAAGAAAAGGCTTGAACTACTTCAAGTTGTGTTTAACGAATCTAAAATATATGAAAGTCTAATGTTTATCAGTACATTACAGAAAATAATGAACTTTATCACAATATGCTAATTTTTTGAGAAGGACCTGTATTTGTTTATAAAAACACATAGGCAAGTATTAACTGTAAAAATAAATTCCATTTACTGTATTCTGGCTCATAAAGAAAATAAATAGGAAGGCAGTGCTGGAGAACCTGCTGCAATTTGCGCAGCCCTGGGACCCCAGAGCACACATCAACTCTGTGTTGACCAGAAAATTGGGAGCTTGAGAAGCACATACAGTTGGGAGCACAATCTGGTTCTGGACTCCCAGAGGTCAGGAACAGCAGCAGATGACATATATGTCCCAAGTCTGTGGTACTACAACAGCCTGCCTTCTGTCAGACCACATTGAAGCAAGGCCATCACTTTCTAGACTTCTTGGTAACCTTCCCTGTAGTCGTCTTTGCAGCCTTCTCTGCAGCCTTCCTTCCACGCTTTGTTGAAGCCTGTGGCACTGGAGGTGTACTTGTGTCAGGAGGAGGAGAAGGAGGTGGAGGAGAAGGAGGTGGAGGTGGAGGTGGAGGATGGGCGAGCTCACAAATTTTCAGTAATTGTCCCCATCAACCCCTTATTTATTAATCTTATAAGGAGGGGCTCACATAGGAGGCGTTGGCCCATCTCCATCTGCTTCATTTTGGCACCAACTAGGGCCGCATAGCCCTCTTCAGTGGGGGTTGGTTCTTGGAGGGTGGCATGTGTGTCTCGAATCAGGGCCATTGCTGCCTCACTCATGCTCCTATCCCTCCTGGCCCTTCTTGTTGTAAGGCGGATGGGAGGCACCTGAGACGTGTTTCTGCCACTTGGCCTGGCCACCTCCTGTCTGCCGCTGGGCCTGGCCTCCTCCTGTCTTCCAATGGGCCTGGCCTCCTCCTGTCTTCCAATGGGCCTGGCCTCCTCCTGTCTTCCACTGGGCCTGGCCTCCTCCTGTCTTCCACTGGGCCTGGCCTCCTCCTGCCTGACACTTTCCCCACCCTCATCCTGGCTGAGCTCTCCCTGTGTATAAAAAAAAGGGACATAGTTTTTGGTTCATCAATCACACACAATTTTAAGCTCATGACTGTTGCAAATTGAATGTTAATGAATGACTATCATTCTGACCCCAGCAGTTATCCTTCTTGTCCCAAACTTTTTTGGCCACTACTGTCTATTGATATGTCAAATACTTTTTGCTCAAACATTAATTTCTTATCAATATTAACATGTATTTTACAGCATTAATTTTATCACAATAAATCTTTTGTAAAATACTATACCGGGCTCCAGATGTCCAAATCAGGTTCTTCCAGGATGTCAGGCTCCCCTTGCTCCAGAGAAGGCTCATCTAGGCTGCAGGGAAGACTGGAGGGAAGGCTAGAAAGTGATGACCTCACCTCAAAGTGGTCGTTTAGAAAGCTCAATCCCTTGTAGTACCACAAAGTGGGGACATACACAGCCGCTGCTGCTGCTCCTGACCTCTGTGATTTCAGGACTTTAACCACCTCCCTACTGTGCACGAAAACCCCCTTCCTGCCCAAGCCATTTTTCAGCTTTCAGCGCTGTCACACTTTGAATGACAATTGCGCGGTCGTGCGACGTGACTCCCAAACGAAATTTGTGTCCTTTTTTTCCCACAAATAGAGCTTTCTTTTGGTGGTATTTGATCACCTCTGCGGTTTTTATTTTTTGCGCTATAAACAAAAGAAGAGCGTCCAGTTTGGAAAAAAAACACTATTTTTTATTTTTTGCTATAATAAATACCCATTTTTTTTTAAAATAAAATTTTCCTCAGTTTAGGCCGATACGTATTCTTCTACATATTTTTGGTTAAAAAAAAAAATCGCAATAAGCACGTATTGATTGGTTTGCGCAAAAGTTATAGCGTGTACAAAATAGGGGATAGATTTATAGCATTTTAATTTTTTTATTTTTTTATTAGTAATGGCGGCGATCTGCGATTTTTTATTGTGACTGCGATATTGCGGCGGACACATCGGACACTTTTGACACATTTTTGGGACCATTTACATTTATACAGCGATCCCTGCTATAAAAATGCATTGATTACTGTATAAATGTGATTGGCAGGGAAGGGGTTAACCACTAGGGGGCGGGAAGGGGTTAAATATGTTCCCTCAATGTGTTCTTACTGTGGGGGGAGGGGACTGACTGGGGGAGGTGACCGATGGTTGTCCCTATGTACAAGGGACACACCATCGGTCCCCTCTCCCTCACAGGACGTGGATCTCTGTGTTTACACACAGAGACCCACTTTCCTGCTCGTTTCCCGGACAATCGCGGGTGCCCGGCGGCAATCGCGGCCGCCGGGCACGCGCACCGGGGCCTTGTGAACGCGGCGGGCGCGCCCCGCTGGCGGCGAGTGCGCGCCTTCTAGCTCGTTTTAAAGGGAGGACGTCATATGACGTCCTCCCAGAACGAGAGTATCCTCCGCCCGCCGTCAATTGACAGTGGGCGGGGGACAAGTGGTTAAAGAGCTCCCTCCTGTATGTGCCTCTCAAGGTCCCAACTTTATGATCCACCTTAAGGAGGGTTGCTCTGGGCATTCGTGTCTTCACAAATTGGAGCATGATCTCCAGCGCTGCCGTCCTTGCCCCTTTTTTCTTATGGATGGGGTTTTTTGTCTCCCACAGAGCAGGCAGCTCCCTGTATTTGTCTATGAACTCAATAAAGAAATCTTTATCTTTGAAAGCATTCATTCTTTCTGCAAGACAAAACACAAGACAAAAATACTAATGTCAGTCTAAACTCTAGTAATCTTTAGCCCCATATAGGCCATCTCTATGCAGTATAGGTCACTGATGTCCCAAGTTAAAATCTTACCTTCGGTCTCACGTTCGTCGCTTTTACTCCTATCTCCGCCCACAGAACGTAGTTACGACACATGCGTGTTAGCTTTATATACACTATGCATGCGTGAAACTCTGCACACGTCGCCCGCCCATGATGTTCTTTCTCGAATATTCCCTACCCCTTCTCTTTCGGCGCGCAGTGGGAGACGACATGGCGGAGTCACAGCAGGTGTCTGCTAATTCGTCTAACGACGAGACAAGCCCGGAACGTGAAACGTCACGATCAAGGAGGAGATACAAGGCATCTAATATGTCCTTCGCGGAGATGGCGGAGATGGTGGACATATTAAAAAAGTCGGATTATGATGGCAAGCATGGGCTGTATACCCACCCTAATCTAAGGAAGGCCAAAATAATGAGAAAAGTTGTAAAAAGTCTGCAAAAGAATTTTGGGGTACGAAGATCTAAAGAGCAGCTTAGAAAGAGGTGGTCTGACCTCTAACTGAGGGAGCCAGAGCAGTACAGGAGTATCAAGAGAATGCTTCAAAAAAGTAAGAACTTCTCCTGTGTTCCTATTATTTTATTATCAGAACTTGCATGTTACTCCATTTTTTTTTTTTTACTATTGGACATTTTAAAATGTCAACTTTCAGGTTAGTGGGCACAGTAATCAGGTCGTTAGAGACACATCGTTCACCCACTACATACAATGTTTTTGGAAAATACACAGGGTAAAATAAATTTTGACATGCCTGTTTGTATTCCAAAAATGTTATTACATTGTTGTCTAGATCAACGTTTCTCAACCAGTGTGCTGCGGCACACTGGTGTGCCGTGAAGAGTCCCCAGGTCTGCCGCGGCAAAATGAACCCCAATATAGGCAGCTATCTGATGTTTTAACTACTGCAGGCCACTTGGTTAATATTTGTTATTACGGTGGCGGCGGTGCCGGTCCGCTGTGTAAAGCTCACTTCCCGCTGCCACAGGCACTCAGGAAGCTGTCCTGGCTGTGCGGGCCTCCCGATCGTGTCTTGCCAACCGACTACATCATCGGTTGCTATGGGAGTGTCGGGCGCACGCACTGCTATCTGTGACGTGTGAGCCGCGGGTGCCAGAGTAGATCCTGGCTGGCGCGCGTTTCCCTGAGGGGAGGAGAAGAACAACACGAGTAGAGGTAAAAGAACAGTGAGGAAACAAAACAGTGAGGAGACACAGGTACAGTACTTGTACCTGTCATTTTCAATGTATGATAGTTTTATTGCAGGCATGGTGTTTATAAAAATAAAAAAACTACATAACACTTGTTGGCACTTTCATTGCCTCACTTTTCATTGCAGGCATGGTGAATTTTTTTTTAAATGTAATATATTATACATGGCCTACTGTATGTGGGTTATTATTGATAATGATAACTATATACTTCAATACTGCAGTTTAGCCGCAGTGCAGGTGTAGCACAGTGTACTTGCGGTTTTCATGTGGTTTCTCATAGACTTCTATTATGTCCCTCATTTTTGGTGTGCTTTCAGAAAATGTACCAAAAATGTACTACATAATAGAAGTTTATGAGAAACCACACGAAAACCGCAGGTACACTGTGCTACACCTGCGCTGTGGCCAAAACTGCAGTATTGAAGTATACAGTTATCATTATCAATAATAACCCACATAGCCCATGTATATTATATAAAAAAAATTAAATCACAGAGCCTGCAATGGAATGAGTCAATGTGAAAGTGCCCTAATTGTAACAATGTTATGTAGGTTTTTCAAAAGATCAATTTTTTTTTTTATTAATCTTTTGCTTTTAAAGGTAAAAAAGAGATATGAGGTCTTTTTGACCCCAGATCTCTCCATAAAGAGGACCTGTCATCCTTATATCTATTACAAGGGATGTTTACATCCCTTGTAACAGAAATAAAAGTGATATAAAAACAAATAAAAAAATGTAAAAGGGACAGTGAAAATAAAAAAAAGTTTAATAAATAAGACAACATTTTTTTTAAAGCACCCCCCATCCCTACGTAAGTGGATACGCAAGTCGCACACGCATATGTAAACAGTATTCGCACCACACATGTGAGGTATCACCCCACATGTTAGAGCGAGTGCAATAATTCTAGTGCTAGACCTCATCTTTAGCTCTAAACATGTAACCTGTGTCTGCGTGGGTTTCCACCGGGTACTCCGGTTTCCTCCCACACTCCAAAGACATGCTGGTAGGTTAATTGGATCTTGTCCAAATTGGCCCAGTATATATGTTGTGAGGGGGTTAACTCAGCAGCGGGTGTGTGTGACCCCCTGGATGGGTTCACCACACAAAAACAGGCACAGCAGACAGTGGTAGGAGAAAACAAAAGGGTGTGGTTTTATTTAAACTATATACAGACAAAAAAAATACAGCAAAAACAAAAGAAACAGGAAAATAAATCCTGGTCAACTTGACCGCTCACTACACACGTTGGTGTCCCTAACTAACAACTGGGTACAGCCTTGTGCTGTCCCAGTCCCTAGCTCCCTGCTTTTTGAAGTTCTTAGCAATAACCACACAGGCTTTGGCTCACCGCACAGAGATCACACTCCCCAGACTATCCACACAGATCTGGTTCCAGGTTGGAGCATCTCCCCTAGCATGCTGGGAGTTCTTGTAGAGGCCTCAACGAGCCACTTGATTCAGCTGGGCTCATTAACTCTTCCCCTGCAAGACTCCCAGCACTCCCCCTAGTGGTATAAATCGACATAAAGCCTGAATCTAGGACATATATACCTTCCATCCTGGATGCAACCTGGTGACTTTACCTGCCTGCTGTCACATACCCCCCCCCCCTCTTGTTTTAACCTTGGGGTTGGAACACAAGCAATCAGGCATGCATGTACTCGAGACAAAGCATCCACATTCCCCATTTGAACGCCAGGGCGATGCTTTACTGTAAAGTTGAATTCCTGTAGGGCCAGAAACCACCTATTCACTCTTCTATTTGTCTCTTTGTTTTGAGCCATCCACTTTAAAGGAGCGTGATCAGTAATCATGTCAAAGTGCCTACCTAGCAGATAGTACCGAAGGGAATCTAGAGCCCACTTCACCGCTAAACACTCCTTCTTAATCGTGGCATAATTTACCTCATGGGACTTCAATTTCCTGCTGAGGTAAATGACTGGGTGCTCTTCCCCATTCCAGACCTGGGACAATACTGCTCCTAACTAGACATGTGCAATTCGTTTAGTTACGAATTCGTTATCCGTCAAAATTCGTTATATTCGTTGATTCGTAAACATACGAATGAACGAACGGTTCGATAACATTACAAACGAACAACGAATAATCTAAACGAACGAATATGGAAAACAAATAAAATACGAATTTAGTAAATTTGAAACAAACAAAAAACGAAAAAGTGAAAAACGAAAACATAAAAACAACGAAAACACAGAAAAAAGATAAAAAATAACGAAAATAAAAATGAACGAAAACGAGATATTACGAATATTCGAAAAACAAAACAACGAATAACGAACAAAGATCCATATTAACGAATATCAAAATGAACGGAAAAAAAATTACGAATCTTCGGAAAACGGAAATGAAAACAACGACAATTCGTAAAAACTTAAATTCTATTTCGTTAGTTCTGAATTAGTTCTGGACTTTGGCCAATGGCCAATAAGCTTGTCCCTTCCCCTGAAGAGGTCGTCTCTTCCCCCAATGAGCTTGTTTCTTATAGAAATGTGCTATAATGTGTGTGTATGTGTGTTTTTCTGTGTTAGACTGCAGTGCATTCCATCCAGAGTCCAGATAGGGTGTGGTTGGGTAGGTTGCACTGTTCTGTTGGATTTTGTGAGTACATTTTTTACTTGGGAGAGAGAAATTCTTTGTTTCTTAAGGATATTAGATTGAGATTCTAGAGTCTACATTCTAATTTATAATTTTATTTATGTAATATCTCTGACATATTGTATTTTTCTTCTTTGTCAGACTACATTCTAGACAGGGTGTGGGTGGTGTTTGATTTGTGAGTCATTCAAAGAGATTGATATAGAAATTATAAATTTCTTACTATTTCTATTACTCCTAGGATTTTCTAAAGTTAGTTTTTTTCCCTTTTCTGGGACTGTGTTTTATTATATTGCTGTCTGTCTGCCCCTACCTATTTTTTTTGTTGTGTTAGCCAGTGCCACTACTAGGCCAGCCCAGGCAGCATATACTACGTATTCATGGTAGGAGAAGTAGATTAGTATATATTTTTTTTTGCATGGACCGGTAAAATAAGAATACTCCAGTCCTCAATCCCTCCACTCTCAGTCACACCAACACCAACTCTCATACCAACACACTCACTAACACCAACATTCTCACTTACAAGACTCACACGTCCATTCTCACTCCCAGACATTCCATAGTTGCCAACATTGCAAAAAAAAATCCGTGACACTTTTTCGCATATAGGCGGAGCCTTGGTATAATTAGGGGGTGGGGCATTCATTTGAAGGTGTGTTATACTTTAGGAGAAAAAAGTGGCGCACGAAGCGTGGGCGTGGTTTACGCGGGTAGTTGGAGTGGCTTAAATGAGCGTGGCTCAAAGGGGGTGTGGTTAAAGTCTGAGATGAATGAGGGATGAAGGGAGAAAGAAAGAGGGAGGGAAGGAAAGAGAAGGAAGGATGGAAGGACAGCAGGCCCAGATCCTACACCATAATAGAAATATGTGTATTCCAGAGTTTAACAATCAACAGATAAAGATAATCCAAACATCTGGTGTTAGCTCTTTAATCATCCCGGCACCATGGTTGTTAGGGTGTCAGGATGACTGAAGTGCATTATTTCTCTTATTACATTTTAATATAAAATGAAATCATTCAACTCACCAAAATGCCGAATCAGTGGAAGCCCCGAGTGTGTCACCTGCCACGTCGCCTGCCACCAGATGCCATCAGGTGTCCACAGGGGAGTCCCTCCTTACATCAGGCGTCCCCAGAGGAGTCCCTCCTTACATCAGGCGTACCCAGCGGAGTCCTTCCTTACATCAGGTGTACCCAGAGGAGTCCCCCTTACATCAGGCGTCCCCAGCGGAGTCCCCCCTTACATCAGGCGTCCCCAGCGGAGTCCCCCCTTACATCAGGCGTCCCCAGCGGAGTCCCCCCTTACATCAGGCGTCCCCATCGGAGTCCCCCCTTACATCAGGCGTCCCCAGCGGAGTCCCCCCTTACATCAGGCGTCCCCATCGGAGTCCCCCCTTACATCAGGCGTCCCCAGCGGAGTCCCCCCTTACATCAGGCGTCCCCAGCGGAGTCCCCCCTTACCTCAGCCGTCCCCAGCGGAGTCCTCCCTTACCACAGGCGTTCCCAGCGGAGTCCCCAGTTACCACAGGCATCCCCAGCGGAGTCCCCCCTTAACCACAGGCGTCTCCTGTCTCGGCCGCCATTATTGTTTCCCCTTCCCCGAAGGGGAACAAAATAGAGGCGGAGCCGACAGTGTGGCTGCAAAAAAAATAAAAAATTAAGCTGTGGCGCTGCCGACCCCCGCCCCTTTCCATTACAGACAGACCTGCAGCGGGGCGGGGCGGGGCGGGGGGGTGGCCGGCCGGCCAGCCAAAACACAGATGTAGTACAATAGAAGATAAAGCTGCTGCGGCGCCGCCCACCCCCGGGGAGGTGCGGGGTGTGGGCGGCGCCGCAGCGGCTTTATTTTCTATTGTACTACATCCATGTTTTGGTCTTCTTGAACATGGCGGCCGGCCGAGACATTGTCTCCGCCAGCCGTGGACCTCTAGCGGCGGCGGCCTGCGGCGTCCAAATTCGGGGAAAACGGGAAAAATCGGATTGGCCGGGACATTGGCCGGGACAAAATAAATCCGGGAAAAGGGTTTGAATCCCGGGAACGTCCCGGCCAATCCGTGACTGTTGGCAACTATGACATTCTAATTGCAATAAAACCACCAAACCACACAAAAACAACTACAAAAACCACAATATCACTCTCTGCACTGCTCTCTGCTCCTCCCTCACCACACCACTTACACCCTCTCAAAATGGCGTACAGGGGCGGAGGCTATAGCCGCTTGTTGAAAACGAAACTAAAATACGAGATTGCGAATGGCCGCGATGTATTTACGGGAGTACGAATGCATTCGAAGCACGTGGACGTATTTTAGTTTCATTTTCAACACGCGGCTATAGCCGCGTGTTGAAAATAAATATAACTAGTAACGCGAGATTGCGAATGACCGCGCCGAGATGTATTTACGAAAGTATAAAAAAATTACGAATCCATTCGAAGCACGGTAGTAGACACGAATCAAGGAAAACAAAACAATGTTACGAATCAACAGAAACGGCAGAGTAGTGTACAGAAAAACGAAAATTATTATCTAACAAAATTACGAATTACGAATCGTTCAGTATCAACGAAAATCAAACTGTTACGAAAGTACGAAAATAACTTAAACAGAAATACGAATCATTCAATATCAACAAAATTACGAATTTCAAATCAACGAAAATAACTTAGACAGAACTACGAATCATTCAGTATCAACGAAAATTAAACTGTTACGAACATACGAACGAGTCCGAATAGGAAAACTCGCGTCTTACGAAATTACGAATCTTTACGAACATACGGAACGAGACGAAACGAAACAATAGGAAACTAATTTTTTGGTTGTGCACATGTCTACTCCTAACCCAACGTCTGATGCATCACTTTGTACGACAAAGTCCCTAGAGAAGTCTGGTGAGTACAACACTGGCTGGCTACATAAGGCTTTTTTTAATAATTGGAATGCTGCCTCAGCCTCTGGGGTCCATTTAACCATGACCGACTCTTTCCCTTTTGTCAGGTTGGTTAGGGGCACAGCCTGAGAAGCAAAGTGGGGAATGAATCGCCGATAATAACCAGCGATTCCTAGAAAGGCTCGTACCTGCTTCTTGCTGTTGGGACGTGGCCAATTCTGTATGGCCTCGACTTTGTTGACTTGGGGTTTTATTACTCCCCTCCCAATGGTGTACCCAAGATATTTGGCCTCCTCCTGCCCAATGGTACATTTCTTGGGGTTGGCCGTAAACCCAGCTTCCCGGATAGAGTCTAGGACTGCTTGCACTTTTGGCAGATGTGAGGCCCAATCTGTGCTGTAGATAATTACATCATCCAGGTAAGCCGCGGCATACTTCTGATGGGGCCTCAGTATCTGGTCCATTTTCCGCTAGAATGTGGCCGGCGCATTCTGTAACCCAATTGGCATTCTTTTATATTGGAACGCCCCGTCTGGGGTTACAAATGCGGTTTTCTCCTTGGCCGACTTGGCCAGGGGAATTTGCCAATACCCTTTTGTGAGATCAAGAGTTGTCATGTATCGGGCTGTTCCCAGCCGGTCGATCAACTCATCTATACGTGGCATGGGGTAGGTGTCAAATTTTGTAACTTTGTTCAGTTGTCGAAAATCGTTACAAAATCGCCAGCTCCCATCCGGTTTAGGCACTAACACAACGGGACTTGACCAATCACTTTGGGACTCCTCCATCACCCCTAACTTAAGCATTTTCTGTATTTCCTCACGTATTGCCTCCCGTCGGGCCTCTGGGATCCGATAGGGTTTTAGTTTCACCCTTTCACCGGGCGGGGTAGTAATATCATGCTCTACGCCAGACGTTTGTCCCGGCAGCTCAGAGAGAACCTCCTTGTTGCGAAGCACAAACTCCTTAACCTCCTGTTGTTGGGGGTTTGACAAGGTGACTGCTATTCCAACCTCAGGAATCCCGCAATCAGAGTGAGCTGGTGACAAAGTTTCCACGACTAGGGATTCCCTATCCCTCCAGGCTTTCAACAGATTAACGTGATAGATCTGTTCAGGCTTTCGCCTTCCTGGTTGTCTGACCTTGTAATTCACTTCGCTCACTTTTTCCATTATCTCATAGGGGCCTTGCCATTTGGCGAGGAATTTTCTTTCAACCGTAGGGACAAGTACCAATACCCTATCCCCCAGGGAAAAGGTACAGGTCCTGGCTCCACGGTTGTACACTCTCTGTGGTGCCAAATGTTCCTTTACGATTGGCATTACCTGTGCAATTCTATCTTGCATCAGGGCGACATGCTCAATCACACTCCTGTGGGGAGAACTCTCACTTTCCCAGGTTTCCTTGGCGATATCCAACAGCCCTCTGGGGTGTCTCCCATAAAGTAACTCAAAGGGTGAGAAACCCGTAGAGGATTGGGGTACCTCCCTAATAGCAAACAATAAATAGGGAATTAGACAGTCCCAATCCTTTCCATCTCTATCCACCACTTTCTTTAACATTTGTTTTAGGGTTTTATTGAATCTTTCAACCAACCCATCTGTTTGGGGGTGATACACAGATGTACGCAATTGTGTCACTTTGAACAACTTACACAGCTCTTTCATAACCCGGGACATAAAGGGTGTACCTTGGTCCGTGAGCAGTTCTTTACAAATACCCACACGGCTAAAATCAAGAGATAGCTCTTTGGCTATGGTTTTGGCCGAGGTATTTCGGAGAGGAATCGCTTCCGGATAACGGGTGGCATAGTCCATTATAACCAAGATGTACTAGTGCCCCCTAGCGGACTTCATTATCGGACCTACCAAATCCATTGCGATCCTCTCAAAGGGGACCTCAATGATGGGAAGAGGTACCAGCGGGTTACGGAAATGTGGCATCGGTCCCGACCTCTGACACACAGGGCAGGAGGAACAATAATTTTCTGTTTCCTTCATGACCCCAGGCCAATAGAACCTCTGCAATACTCTCTCTCGGGTTTTCTCTGTCCCCAGATGACCTCCAAGAATGTGCCCACGGGCCAACTCTAACACCAACTTCCTGTAAGGTTTGGGCACCACAAGCTGCTCAATGGTTTCTTCTGCCCTTTTAGCCAACCGATACAGTAGGTCCTTTTCCACGATGAAGTATGGGTAAGTGCAGGTCTCATCTGGGTTCACTAACTTGCCATCTATTTCCACTACGTTTTCCTGTGCCTTTATTAGGGTGGGGTCTATTAACTGTTCTGTGGCAAAATTTTCCTCCACAGAGGCATGTTTTCGTCTGAGGATGTTGGCTCCTCCCCAGTTTCTCGAGTCTCCCCTGCCAATACCGACAAGGGAAATTCTGGAGAGTCCTCACCACTCTCAGACTGGCTATCACATTCCTGGTATATAGGGGCACCAGTGGGGGGCTCAGGACAATCCCATAGTTCCAAGAACTTTGGAAAATCCCTTCCCACAATGGCATCATGAGGCAAGTGAGACACTAATCCCACCCGATGAGAGAGGGTACCTTTGGGGGTCTCAAAACACACTGTAGTCACCGGATACTCTCGGGTGTCCTCATGCACACAAATAACAGCTACCTTGTTATTCCCAGAGACCTCTGTAGTAACGAATTCAGCCTTTATCAGTGTCACCAGGCTACCTGAATCCAGCAACACAACAACATTTCTACCATTAATACACATTTTGCATAAATGTTTCTCAGTTCCCCGAATGGCAGTGCATGCGACTGTCGCAAACAGCGACTGACGTCTGTCCCTTAGAAAGTCACATTGCATGGGTTCATCCACAACCGGGCAATTTGCTGCAATATGTCCCTCTTGTCGGCAGCGGTAACAAACAATCCTTCTTGCTGCCTCTTGAGCCCCTGACTTCCCAGGCTGTTCTCGCCAAACCTTGGGTAGAACTCCCACCCTCTCACACTCTCCACCCTCACCCCTTGGAATCATCTTACCCGCCACTGGGGATGGTCTGGTCTTAGGGTGGAAAGTCCGTGAGTCTCTGGAAGAGGCAGTCAGGTTCTCTGTAGCCAAGTACTTCTCTACTCGATCCACAAGATTATCGGCCGTTTCTGAGTCTCCATGGCTTACCCACTTTTGGATGGCAGTAGGAAGAGCTCTCAAGAAACGATCCATCACAACACATTCCACAATCTTTGGTGCGGACAAAGTCTCTGGCTGTAGCCACTTCCTGCTCAGGTGAATGAGATCATACATTTGAGACCTGGGGGGTTTTCCAAGCCGGAAAGTCCAGTTATGCACACGCTGAGCCCGGACAGCCAGGGTGACACCCAGCCGTGCCAATATTTCAGTTTTTAGCATCACATAGTCTTTTGCTTGGTCAGGCTCTAGGTCATAGTAAGCTTTCTGCGATTCACCAGTTAACGGAGGAGCCACCAGTCCAGCCCACTGCTCCTTAGGCCACTTTTCTCTTTCAGCAGTCCTTTCAAATGTGGTCAAAAACACCTCTGGATCATCCTCTCCAGTCATTTTTGTCAATAAACGACTCACCCCAAAGGACGCAGTATTAGTGGAACGACTTGCCTCACTGATCTGCGGATGTTGCTGTATTAACGTTTCCATTTGTTGTAGTCTCTGCTCTTGCTTCTGTAACAGGTCTATGAAGCGGGCCTCAGATTGCTGCTGGGCTTGTTGCTGAGCTTGCTGCTGGGCTGCGAGGCTCTGTTGCAAAGTTGCATTTGTCTGCTGCTGGGCTGCAAGGCTCTGTTGATGAGCTGCAAGGCTCTTTTGCAAACCTGCATTTGTCTGCTGCTGATTGGCATTTGCTAGAGCCAGCTGTTTCAGTATCTCCTCCATGCTGGCCTTAAAAAAACTGGCACTGGTTCTCCACCAACTGTGAGGGGGTTAACTCAGCAGCGGGTGTGTGTGACCCCCTGGATGTGTTCACCACACAAAAACAGGCACAGCAGACAGTGGTAGGAGAAAACAAAAGGGTGTGGTTTTATTTAAACTATATACAGACAAAAAAAAATACAGCAAAAACAAAAGATACAGGAAAATAAATCCTGGTCAACTTGACCGCTCACTACACATGTTGGTGTCCCTAACTAACAACTGGGTACAGCCTTGTGCTGTCCCAGTCCCTAGCTCCCTGCTTTTTGAAGTTCTTAGCAATAACCACACAGGCTTTGGCTCACCGCACAGAGATCACACTCCCCAGACTATCCACACAGATCTGGTTCCAGGTTGGAGCATCTCCCCTAGCATGCTGGGAGTTCTTGTAGAGGCCTCAACAAGCCACTTGATTCAGCTGGGCTCATTAACTCTTCCCCTGCAAGACTCCCAGCACTCTCCCTAGTGGTATAAATCGGCATAAAGCCTGAATCTAGGACATATATACCTTCCATCCTGGATGCAACCTGGTGACTTTACCTGCCTGCTGTCAGAATGTATATATGTGTGTACGACTGTGTGTCCCAAGCGTGTCGAGATCCTACGGGGTAAATGACCGCACCAGCCAGGCAGACACTGGCTGCAAAAAAAAAAAAGCGCCTAGAGGCGATTCAGTTCGCATGTGTAGCGCTATACAAGTCACTCATTCATTCATTCATTCATAAAGGTGTTTAAAACGTTGCTTATGGAGCTTTTTAAGTACCAAAGTTTGTCATCATTCCACGAGTGTGCGCAATTTTAAAGTATGACATGTTAGGTATCTTTTTACCCGCCATACCATCATTTTTCACACTATACCCAAAAATTGTTGTTTATATTGTGTTTTGTTTTAATTAATTGAAGTGAATTTTGTACAAAAAGAAATGTGTTTGCAAAACCACTGTACAAATACCATGTGGCATAGTTTTTTTTTTCTTCACATTTTTGGTTTGGTGTGCCTCAAGATTCTGACAGATTTTAAAGGGTGCCTTGGTTGAAAAAAGGTTAAAAAAACACTGGTCTAGATGATGTGTTTGGAACTAGAATGAAATGCAAACTTGAATCAGTGTAAAGAAGAGGACACTCAGCAGCTGTTTACACAGCTGCACTCTGGAAAACTAGTGTGGGACACCAGAACAACCTTTTTAGGGTGTCCCACACAGGTGCTCCGGTGGATACTTGGGGTGTGTACATGTGTGAAACTTGTCCAAAAAAGGTAAGTAGTCAAGATTTGAGAAGTGAAAAATAATGTCTTCAGCTTGGAACTCTGCCCAAACAGACAATTGTACCCCACTTCCAAGCAATGTATCATATTCCTATTTTTGCCGTCAAATATCTGTGTGCTAAGTATACCTTTTGTTTAATTCTTATAGGGGAGAGAAGACTGGGGGGACACCACTCCGAGGAGCACAGGAACCCCACACCTCAGAGAACCCCAACCTCAGCAAGAACCCCAAACCCAGGATGTAGATGAAAGAGAAGTGGAGGAAGGAGAGGTGGATGACGTGGTGGAACTTGTCACCACAACAGGTCAGTGTCTGTCACCACAGCTTCAGGTAAGAGATGTAGGCCTGCATATTTATAATACCTTTTTATTTATTTTTAGGGGATGAACATGTTGGTGAGGAAGAAACTCCAAGTTTCTCAAGGGCTAGTGCACAAAGAATTATCCAGCAAGTAATGGCGTGTAGTCGTGAACTCGACATCATGAAGAATAAGATCAATGTTATGGAGCAAACATTTAAGGACATCATTGATGTTATGGGGCGAATAGAATGAAACACAAACCCCCCCTTTTTATATTTTTGCACTTTTCAAAAATGTTTTTGCACTTTCTTCAACAAGCCAAATTTTGAAGATGCACACAGTGTGCCAGCATGTTGTCAGGAAAGGCTTCACCCGCTGGTGGTGCTGTTGGTCCTATGGACTGCAGTACTAGTGTCCACCAGCAGGTGTCCTTTTGCAGCCAATATCTTTGTTGGAGGATCTCACTTGCTGGTGGTAATGCCTGATCCATGGGCTGTAGTACTGGCGTCCACCAGCGGGTGTATTCCGGCAGTGTGGGGCAGGCAGCACTTCCTGCGCTCAGTTGTGACCTGAAGCTAATCACAAGCCTTCCTATAAATACCCGGCAAGTACAAACACTCCTTGCCCTGGTATCTCTCTCCCTGACCTAGGACCTGTGATCTGGACTTTGAACCTGCATCCTGCCTGACCCGATCCGACCTGATCCCTATCTTTAACCCATCCTGCTTCTGTCCCTCCTGTCTCCTGATTACCATGGTCCCTTGTCCTCCTGTTACCTGGATTCTTGGATCCCTGCTCTGCAGCCAATCCTTCTGTCCCCTCCCTGTTCCTGTCTGTTTCCCGTCCATACCCATCTGCTTCCATCCCCTTGTGTATGACCTCGGCCTGGCTTTCACTACGATTCCGGTATCTCCCATTATTGTATATATTTTCTATAGTCACTGTTATTTGGTTAGGGTGCTGCACTGTGTTCTGTTGGAGGTGGTTATTTGTCTGTTCACTTATCGTAATAAACTGTTATACTTTCACTTACACCCGTTTGGTCTCCTCTGTGCAGTCACACAGTCTGGTTTGTTAGCCTTCTATGACAGTATACCAGGGCCACCCCAAAACCAGACGTGGCTGCATTGAGGAACCATCCTGGTTTGTTAAATCCTGTTAAGATGGATAATAATGAAACCATTTATTATTCTCTGCTGGCAGCAGAGGATGACGAATATTGTCATCAGATTTTAAAAGATTGGACCAGTGACCAGCTGATAGAAACCATCCAATCAGCTTATTCCTTAGTGGGGCAGGTTTACATATCTTTTGAGGATATTCAGCCGTGAGTCCGGTTATGTGAAAAGCCAGCTCTGTCATTTATTCCCGATGGGAGTGACGATTTTTCGCCCCCTTTTAATTCCGACCAAAATGAATCTTTAGTATGGCAACCTCAGTTACAGCCCAGTTTGCCCAGCCCCCTACCAAATATTATTACCCAGTCTCTACTTTTCGTACCTACCCTGCCTTCAATCCACCTGCTTCTTCCCTTCCACCTGTAGCAAATCCACAAGAACCTCCTCCAGCCACTGTCCCCGTATCTCTGCCGCATTCTAGTCCTTCCTCTTACTCAATTCCATCTTTTTCATACATTCCCCCCGTTATTTGCAAGTTTGCAGAGACTAAGTCTAAGAAGAAGCGGAAGTACTTCCCGACCCACACAATCCTACCAGTAACCCAACCTACCTCCACACCCACCAACCTGCTCCAGCCTGCGTTCATGCCAGTAGAACCTGACGATCCACCTAAATCTGACGTCCCCATGCTTTTTACCCAGTCTGACGCCTCAGTGACGGTTTGCCAGCCTGAAGTTCCTGTGTCGATCTGCCAGCCTGAAGTGCCTGTGCCGGTCTGCCAGCCTGAGGCTCCTGTGACAGTCCGCCAGCCTAAGGTTCCTGTGCCAGTCTACCAGCCTGAGGTTCCTGTGCCAGTCTGTGCCAGTCCATACCCATCTGCTTCCATCCCCTTGTGTATGACCTCGGCCTGGCTTTCGAAACGATTCCGGTATCTCCCATTATTGTATATATTTTCTATAGTCACTGTTATTTGGGTAGGTTGCTGCACAGTGTTCTGTTGGAGGTGGTTATTTGTCTGTTCACTTATCGTAATAAACTGTTATACTTTCACTTAAACCCGTTTGGTCTCCTCTGTGCAGTCACACAGTCTGGTTTGCTAGTCTTCTATGACACATGTGCTATCTGCCATCACGGGATATCAATGTAAGTGTTTTGTGTGTGCAACCCCTTCCTTGCAACTCAAGTAGGTGAGAGGAAGAAGGGGTTGTACCCCCAAAACACATCCATTGATCCTTCATGATGGCAGATAGCACATGTTGACATTAGGCATGGGATTAGGAGGAAAATACCCATTTTACATTCCAAATTGTGTGCATCCTCAAAATTTGGCTTGTTCAGGGGTGACAACACCCCATCTTATGAAGGGAAGATCCACACATTTTTGACATACTATAATGTCTGAAGCCTTGTACACACGATCGGATATCCTATGGATTCTGATCCGATGGTTTTGTCCATCGGAAATCCGATGAAGCTGACTTCCATCAGTCAAAAAACCGACCTTTCCAAACGCAGTGACGTAAAACACTCCGATGAGCCGAGAAAAATGAAGTTCAATGCTTCTGAGCATGCGTCGACTTGATTCTGAGCATGCGTGGGTTTTTTAACCGATGGACTTGCCCATAGACGATCGGAATTTACTATCGGTTTTTGATCCATCGGAAAAATTTAAAACATGTTCTATTTTTTAAAACCGATGGAAAAAAGACCGATGGGTCCCATACACGATCGGTTTGTCCGATGAACAAAGTCCATCGGACTGTTTTCATCGGTAAAACCGATCGTGTGTACAGGGCTTGATATTGCCTAGAGGTTTTCAATGTTGAAGTTTATACGTTAATGAGAGTTGTGTATTTTCAGATAAAAGAAACATGCCTGTTTATGGACCAAAAATAAATAAATTATATTTTGTACCCCTAAATTTTATCAAGACCATGTGAATGTGCACAGAGTAAAAAATTGGGAAAACAAAAAAGTGTGGCTTCTTTATCAAATCCGCTATAACCTTTTTTGTGGTTATTTTTGGTGTTTCCAGTGAAATGGTTGTTATTTACTAAAGGAAAATCTACTTGGCACTACAAATGCACCAGGAAAAACTAGGAGACAGCTAAAAGAAACACAAGCAATACATCAAAAACCAAATTTAAGCAGATTATTTTTTTATTATTTGTAAAAAATGGATTAGACATTGGCTGGCATAGGAATGGCCCCCCTACCCGTAAAATATTCTACATATTGCTGCCGAACTTCACGGGCGCTTTGGGGGGGCAAGCCAGGACGGCCAGATTCTAGGCCCGGCAGGGTATTCTCTGCTGAAAGTCCGGCCTCAGGCCCAACTGTGGCCAGATAATTAGGAGAATGTTTTCGCAAATAATTGTGCAGGATGCAGCAGCAAAAGACGATGTGGTTTAGTTTATACTCCGCCATGTGGATTAAAGTGAGAAACAGGCGGAACTGGCTGGCCCTCATCCCGAAGGCATTCTCCACAACTCTTCGAGCTCTGGCCAGCCGGTAGATGAAAACCCTCCTTTCCGGGGTGAGGGTCCTCTGAGGAAATGGCCTCATGACATGTGGTCCCAGACCAAAGGCTTCATCAGCCAGAAACACGTCCACATAGAGGAATTCATACTGTGCTGACACCACCGCCATCAACACAATGCTATCAAACCTCTTGTAATTGTAGTAATAAGACTGCGAATGGGGTGGTGGCATGATGCGGACGTGATTCCCATCTATTGCCCCTCCACAGTTAGGAAAGTCCCACCGCTGGGCAAACTGGGATGCCACATTCTGCCATTCCTGTGGCATGGAAGGAAGCTGTGGAGTCAAACAAGAAAAAAATAAATTTAGTACTTTTGCACATAACATTGCAGGCAGATTATACAAAAACATTCGTGGCCAACATCAGTATAACATTTATTTTAAGGAGTATTTAAAGCCAAAAATATAAGGCCCACTTATCAGATTCATTTTAGTCTTTATTAGTTTTCAATTATTGTTATGATTACCATTGAAAATATTTTTACATACAGAGGAATTTGGGGTGTTACAATATAATCCGGTCCGTGTGTCACCTACACTAGATATGCTTCAGGGTCAGATTTGGGTGACTCCTGGAGACAAACAGAAAATGTAACATTTCTGTACGCAGTGCTCAACATTCATCTAAATCTTGCATTGAGGCAAACTGGCTCCACATTACATTTTGGAGAAAATCAATTACCAAGATGCAGAGAAAAACGTATTTCTAATACAATAATGACAATTCCTTCCAATGGTCTTTAGGCTCCAAAGCAGAACATGGGCTCAGCAGATAAATACCCCTTTGGATCTGAACTCTGGGGCCTATGAGATATTTCTGGGTTGGTATTAGCCAATCGATGGTTATACTGGGGCTGTGATTAGTGTGTAGGCAGATGCAGGTCCTCCTTCATTCTATAGGTGGCCCTGTGCCATTATTACAGATGGAGTGGAGTCTGTTAGGGGAATTGTCCCCTAACAGACACTATGAGTTTCTCAGCTGTCTGATTGGACGCTGCAACCTCTTGTGAGCTCCGGTAGCCATCTGGGTGTGGGACCAGTGGCGGCCGGTGCTCAAAATTTTTGGGGGGGCGCAAACAAACTGAAAAAAAAAAATCAATTGCCGCCACTGTGCCCATTAAACGCAGCCACTGTGCCCAAACGCCACCAGTTTGCCCCCTCAAATACAGCCAGTTTGTTTCCATATACAGCCAGTGTGCCCCCATATATACAGCCAGTGTGCCCCCATATACAGCCAGTGTGCCCCCATATATATATATATAGCCAGTGTGCCCCCATATACAGCCAGTTTGTCCCCATATACAGCCAGTTTGTCCCCATATACAGCCAGTTTGTCCCCCATATACAGCCAGTTCCCCCCAAATGCAGCCAGTTTGTCCCCCATATACAGCCAGTTCCCCCCAAATGCAGCCAGTTTGTCCCCCATATACAGCCAGTTCCCCCCAAATGCAGCCAGCGTGTCCCCCATATACAGCCAGTTCCCCCCATATTCAGCCAGTTTGTCCCCCATATACAGCCAGTTCCCCCCAAATGCAGCCAGCGTGTCCCCCATATACAGCCAGTTCCCCCCATATTCAGCCAGTTTGTCCCCCATATTCAGCCAGTTCCCCCCATATTCAGCCAGTTTGTCCCCCATATTCAGCCAGTTCCCCCCATATTCAGCCAGTTTGTCCCCCATATTCAGCCAGTTCCCCCCATATTCAGCCAGTTTGTCCCCCATATACAATGCAGCCAGTTTGTGCCCCAAATGCAGCCAGTTTGTGCCCCATATTCAGCCAGTTTGTCCCCCATATTCAGCCAGTTTGTCCCCCAAATGCAGCCTGTTCCCCCCCCAGCCCTGCACTTACTTTCCTCGGTCCGCGCCGTCCTCGATGTGTTCTCCCGCCCTCGATGTCGCTTCAGCCAATCAGGTTACCGGTAACCAGATCCGGTGAACCTGATTGGCTGAAACCTCCACACAGTCTTCTTCCAGGAACGCACCCCCGTGCGTACCTGGGAGGAGTTTTTGGAAGCCGAATACAGCGTGAGAGCTGTATTCGGAAAGCCTATCAGAGCCGCTGGCTCTGATAGACACTTCCAGAACACACCCACCGCCGGCCGCCGCTCTAATTCATATGGCCGGCGCTCACCAGGAGGCCGGCCATATGTATAGTGGGCAGCGCGGCAGCGGTGACAATACACAGATTCATACAATGCATGAATCTATGTATTGTCTTTCAGTGGCGGTGCGGGAGCGAGAGGGGGCGGCGCTCCGGCGCCCTCTATGGACGCACCGCCACTGTGTGGGACCTTATATAATAGGGTACATGCACCATTTGGGTGTTCCTGCACGTAGTAGGTCAGTGACAGAGACTCTACCGGTGACAGAAAGTGCATAGTGCTGGGGAAGGTTGCTGGGTAGGGTCAGCTAAGAGACAAGCCTATCTTGAGGAAACATCACGGGATTTAGATCAGTAATGTGAGGTCCTTCCCAGAAGTATTATAGTGCCATTCTGGTTCACTGCAAACCACCATTCCTCCAGCGGAAGCCATCCTCCAATAATACAGGTCCAAGCATGGTGACACTGATAAATAACAACTGCTACATTGCCCTACAGTATATCAATGCCTATAAACAAAAAGTCTTTATTCATTACCATTAATATTAACATTAATAAATTATAAAATCAAGAATTGTGTATGTGTGGTCTCTCCCTGATTGGGTACCCTGGGCCTAGGCCCCGCCTACAACTGCAGTGCAGTTCTGTTATATATAACACCTCTAATGTGAGGAGTTAAAGAGAACCTGTACTTGGTGTAAAGGTTTTCTTTTTCGTACATCACGGGACACAGAGCGACTTAGTCATTACTAATGGGTTATATAGTTTACCTTCAGGTGTTGGCACTGGCCAATTCCAAACCGGAAGTACCCTCCCCTATATAAGCCCCTCCCACCCGGGAGCACCTCAGTTTTTTGCCAGTGTCTAAGGTGTTGGCCAAAGAGTAACATGTGTTTTCACTGGGCTTGCGTACAGGTTCTTTTGGGCCTTAGTAAGCTGTTCCGGATCCCACCAAAAAAGCTTCATAGCTAAACGGTCGGTACCCGGGCCTTGCAGCAGAAGAGCAAGGTTTTGCCTGTAATGCTTCTCTTAGGAGGGCTGGACCCTGGGATCCAGAGCTCTGGTCATACCCACGACCAAGACGCTGTCTGTGCAGGGTGCTATACAGGTCCAGGGGAGTGGAATCCTTGGGAACCCGGTCCCTGAAGGTTTAATTACAATGCCTGCCGTGATAGGTGAAGTTTGGACTTTTGTGGACCAAACAAAGTCCTGCGGCGGGGATCAGGTAAGTGGGGGCCCTCAGGAACTTGGTTCTATTGGGGGACCCCCAAGCCTAATTTGTCTTTCTGTCTGTTACCTAACGGTATTCCCGCTAAATATCTGTGTTTGCCTATAACTACTGAAAATGTAAAATTTTAATAGTAGTCAAGAAAAAAAAAAAAAAAAACAGGGACCGCGGTACCTGTGTTAAACCACTAGAGGCCGCTGTAGTCCATTTTTCTTGTAAATGTGGATCTTTGGTTTTCTCAACTCAAAAGATCCAGGCAGCTGGTAAGTTTCTCTGAGGGAATCCACTTCCTCTGCCCTGTTGCTGCGTTCATCCACCGCACAGGCCCTCCGGCAATCTCTTAGAGATACGAGCAGCCCGGTATGCCCTAGTAGCATGGACATCCAAACTCCAGGGGTCCCCTGTCAGAATTCAATCAGACAATGCCACGGCAGTGGCATATATCAATCATCAGGGTGGCACCAAAAGTCGTGCAGCCCAGAAGGAAGCAAATTGCATCCTGGAGTGGGCAGAAAGATATGTCCCAGCCATATCTGCGGTTTTCATCCCAGGAGTGGAAAATTGGAGAGCGGACTTTCTAAGTCGCCAACAATTATGCCCGGGGGAATGGTCTCTTCACCCCGAGGTTTTCCAGGCAATATGCCAGCGGTGGGGAACACCGGATGTAGATCTGCTAGCATCCAGATTCAACGCAAAGGTGGACAGGTTTGTGTCTCGCACAAGGGATCCCCTAGCTTGCGGCTCGGATGCCCTAGTGTTCCCTTGGGATCGGTTCAAGCTGATATATGCATTCCCACCGCCACAATTGTTACCGCGATTACTCCGCAGAATCAGGGTAGAAAAGAAACCAGTGATTCTGGTGGCTCCAGCGTGGCCCCGAAGGGCATGGTACGCGGAGATGGTAAAAATGTCAGTGAGGAGTCCTTGGACCCTCCCACTTCGTCCGGACCTGCTGTCGCAAGGACCGATATACCACCCTTCCTTACCAGCCCTAGGTTTGACGGCCTGGCTATTGAAGCCCACATTCTGAAAAAGAGAGGGCTCTCTAATTCTGTGGTATCTACCATGATCAATGCCAGGAAACCGGTATCCAGGCAGATCTATTATAGGATCTGGAAAGCGTACATTACGTGGTGTGAGACCAAGAAATGGCATCCACGTAAGTACATGATAGGGAGGATTCTGGACTTCCTACAGTGGGCTGTAGATAGGAAGCTGGCCTTGAGTACTATCAAGGGTCAGATTTCGGCCTTGTCAATATTTTTTCAAAGGCCCTTGGCTTCGCATTCACTAGTCAAAGCCTTTATACAAGGAGTGATGCGTATTAGCCCTCCGGTTAGTATTCCCATATGTCCTTGGGACTTAAACCTGGTTCTGTCGGTTCTACAGAAACAACCGTTTGAACCATTACAACACATTTCCTTGGTTCTTCTCACCAGGAAATTGGTTTTCTTAGTAGCCATTTGTTCGGCTAAAAGAGTGTCGGAATTAGCAGCTATGTCCTGTAAGGAGCCATATCTGGTTGTCCATAAGGACAGAGTAGTATTACGTCCTCATCCAGCCTTTCTTCCTAAGGTGGTATCGAGGTTTCATTTGAACCAAGATGTGGTTCTTCCTTCTTTTTTCCCCAAACCTATCTCAGTAGAGGAAAAGTTATTACATTCTTTGGATGTGGTAAGAGCAGTTAAAGCTTATCTAAAAGCCACTGCTCAGATTCGCAGAACGGATTCTTTGTTTGTTCTGCCGGAAGGCCCCAGAAGGGGTCAGGCAGCATCAAAATCTACTTTAGCCAAGTGGATTCGACAGGTCATAATACAAGCCTATGGCTTGAGAAAGAGACCGCCTCCGTTCAAAGTTAGGGCGCACTCCACAAGAGCGGTTGGAACTTCATGGGCAGTGCATCACCAGGCCTCCCTGGCTCAAGTATGTAAGGCCGCAACATGGTCTTCGGTACACACGTTTACTAGATTCTATCAGGTAGACGTTAGAAGTCAGGAGGATGTCGCCTTTGGGCGCAGTGTGTTGCAGGCCGCAAAAGATCCTCATGCCTGATGGCGCCCAGCTTATGTACCCCCCCCCTCATTTGGCATTGCTTTGGGACGTCCCATTAGTAATGACTAAGTCGCTCTGTGTCCCGTGATGTACGAAAAAGAAAAAGGGATTTTTATAACAGCTTACCTGTAAAATCCTTTTCTTGGAGTACATCACGGGACACAGAGCTCCCACCCCTCTTTTTGGGACACTTATTGCTTGGCTACAAAACTGAGGTGCTCCCGGGTGGGAGGGGCTTATATAGGGGAGGGTACTTCCGGTTTGGAATTGGCCAGTGCCAACACCTGAAGGTAAACTATATAACCCATTAGTAATGACTAAGTCGCTCTGTGTCCCGTGATGTACTCCAAGAAAAGGATTTTACAGGTAAGCTGTTATAAAAATCCCTTTATTACCAGATCTGTGGAGTTTAAGGCCTTCTTCGCACGGCAGGTTATGTGCATTCTGCATATTACAGCAGCACATTATTAGCAGTGAAATGACTGGGTCATGCAAATAGCAGCAGCCAATCAGTATCTATGAACTAATGACAGGTCGACAGTGGCCACCGCTATTCAAATTTAGCTGGGGACATAAATACCTGCGGATGTTCGAGTCTTGATGCAGTCAGCTATGTCCAGGCTTGAACATCCACAGGTAAACCTGCAGTATGCGAATAGCCGCATGGTAGTTCACAGTATTGCTCTGTGATTGGAGGAGAGCTGGTCATGTGTGTTTGATAGGTCAGATAACCATGCGGTCCCCTAATTATTTTTTTTCACAACCCCATTTTAAAAAATGGTCAAATTTATCTTTGACCATTTATTAGAATAATATACATTCTCTGTAGAAAAGAGTACATAAGTTTGGTGGTTTCTATCAATCTAACTTCTCTATAGAACAGAAATAGAAATATGTCTGTGTTCAAATCCCAATAGTTTTACACACACTGTATGCATAACCCATCCTGTGCATCAATCCTCTGCACACTGCTATACATTTTTATAAGTTTCTTGCAAACTTTGCATGCAAACAGGGATTTTTGGTTCACATGCATTGCCAGTGTTGCCAACCGTACGTAGATTTACGTACAGCCCGCGATTTAACCCCTTTTTCGGGCTGTACGTAAAAGTCCGTTTATGGGCACCGGCGCCCATAAAAAAGATGGCCGCGAGCCGGCCATACAACTGCGCATGCGCCGTTCCGAATGCGCCAGCCGAGCGCATTCGGAACTCGGCCGAGCGGCGGCGGCGCACACGCAGTAACGTGATGGCGCCGCTGGCGCCATTTTTGAAAAGGCCACAGTGGCTGGCGGCAGTGGCGGGACACCTGCAGTGAGTGCATGCCATGCACTCATCATAGGTGGTCTGTGGAGGACTCGGAGCACTGACAGGGCCCAGCCAGGTGTGAGGAGGACGGACTCAAGGTCAGTGAAACAGGGGGGGATACAAGGGGACAGCGTCATCAGTGTGCTGTATCCTCCTCTGGTTCCTGTGTCCCTTTCACCTCTTCACAGGTCAGGGCAGCACAGTGCTGCCCTGACCTGTGGAGTGGTGAAAGGGGCACAGGAGGAGGACACAGCACACAGCTGATGTGCAGAAGTAATATGGTGGTGTCCGCAGCCTCTGTCCCCCTCCTGTAGTGTGTCCGCAGCCTCTGTCCCCCTCCTGTAGTGTGTCCGCAGCCTCTGTCCCCCTCCTGTAGTATGTCCACAGCCTCTGTCCCCCCTCCTGTAGTATGTCCGCAGCCTCTGTCCCCCTCCTGTAGTATGTCCGCAGCCTCTGTCCCCCTCCTGTAGTATGTCCGCAGCCTCTGTCCCCCCTCCTGTAGTATGTCCGCAGCCTCTGTCCCCCCTCCTGTAGTATGTCCGCAGCCTCTGTCCCCCTCCTGTAGTATGTCCACAGCCTCTGTCCCCCCTCCTGTAGTATGTCCGCAGCCTCTGTCCCCCCTCCTGTAGTATGTCCGCAGCCTCTGTCCCCCCTCCTGTAGTATGTCCCCAGCCTCTGTCCCCCTCCTGTAGTATGTCCGCAGCCTCTGTCCCCCCTCCTGTAGTATGTCCGCAGCCTCTGTCCCCCCTCCTGTAGTATGTCCGCAGCCTCTGTCCCCCTCCTGTAGTATGTCCGCAGCCTCTGTCCCCCTCCTGTAGTATGTCCACAGCCTCTGTCCCCCCTCCTGTAGTATGTCCGCAGCCTCTGTCCCCCCTCCTGTAGTATGTCCGCAGCCTCTGTCCCCCCTCCTGTAGTATGTCCCCAGCCTCTGTCCCCCTCCTGTAGTATGTCCGCAGCCTCTGTCCACCTCCTGTAGTTTGTCCGCAGCCTCTGTCCCCCTCCTGTAGTATGTCCGCTGTCTCTGTCCACCTCCTGTAGTATGTCCGCAGCCTCTGTCCCCCTCCTGTAGTATGTCCGCTGTCTCTGTCCACCTCCTGTAGTATGTCCGCAGCCTCTGTCCCCCTCCTGTAGTATGTCCGCAGCCTCTGTCCCCCTCCTGTAGTATGTCCGCAGCCTCTGTCCCCCTCCTGTAGTATGTCCGCAGCCTCTGTCCCCCTCCTGTAGTATGTCCGCAGCCTCTGTCCCCCTCCTGTAGTATGTCCGCAGCCTCTGTCCACCTCCTGTAGTATGTCTGCAGCCTCTGTCCACCTCCTGTAGTATGTCTGCAGCCTCTGTCCACCTCCTGTAATGGGTCCGCAGCCTCTGTCCCCCTCCTGTAGTATGTCTGCAGCCTCTGTCCCCCTCCTGTAGTATGTCTGCAGCCTCTGTCCACCTCCTGTAATGGGTCCGCAGCCTCTGTCCCCCTCCTGTAGTGTGTCCGCAGCCTCTGTCCCCCTCCTGTAGTGTGTCCGCAGCCTCTGTCCACCTCCTGTAGTGGGTCCATAGCCTCTGTCCCCCTCCTGTAGTATGTCCGCAGTCTCTGTCCAGTGTCCACCTCCTGTAGTATGTCCGCAGCCTCTGACCATCTCTTGTCTTTTATCATGTCTACAGTCTCTGAGGGGATCCTAGAAAGAAGTCAAGAGTGGAAGTGCCGCCGGGATGGGGGTTACGGCCCGGGAAGAAACAGACGTGTGGACTGGGGAGAGGAGATCAGAGCCACCAAGCTGGAGCCGTCTGACTGAGCCCCACACTGTGCACCTAAGAGGAGGTAAGTGACAGTGCCGCCAGGCCATTCTAAGGGGGGGGGTCACTGATGTAAGCAGGTGAATGAATACAATAATGTAAGGGGGCACTGATATAAAGGTTTCCCCCTTATATTAATACCCCCCCCCCCCTTACCTTAGTGTATTCACTCTGCGGAAGGTGAATACACTAAGGTAAGAGCCCCCCTCCACATCAGGGTTCCCCCTTACATCATGATCTGCAGCGTTCCCCTTTACATAAGAGTTCCCTTGCACTGTAAGGGGGCATCCTGCAGACTCTGATGTAAGAGGGAACTCTGTGCTGGCCGGGTTATAGTAACCTGACCTTCATGTAAATTGAGAAAAATGTTTTTTTACTTTTGTTTAACTTAAACACATTGATAAATAGCATTAGCTGTGTGTTTATAGTTCAAATATTGATATTTGCACTGTTTAGCACTAAAAACAGTGATTGTAGGTACTTTTTTGCAGCGTCAGTAAAAAATGCGGCTCTGCCAGCAATTTTCATGATTTTTGCCAGTAAGAAATTGCTGCCGTACAGAAATTTTGGCATCCTTGCCAGTAAATTTCACTTCAGGGGGTTGGCAACACTGTGCATTGCAATACATGTTTAAGCTGACCAACTGCGTCAAAGTAATCCCTCTCTGGCCAGTCCACACAACACACCACACGACACACGACACAACACACCACACAACACACCACACAACACACCACACAACACGTCAAAAGTCTCTGTAGAATGGGGTAACAGGCTTGAATGCTTCTATGGAGCTAAGGAATGAAGGCATCTGCTGGAACATCCTGGTGTCCTAAAAAATATTAAAAAAAGCGTGTAAGTTATGGTTGTTACTGTGCATGCTGGCATGTGTTTTTAAGTTGCACTGCAATGCCTTTTTTGCAGGTGTTCTAGTGCATTTTATTACCCCTTTCTCTTTTATTGTAATGTATATTATTACTATACACTGAAGAAAAAATACACCATGTCCTATTATTTTCAGCGCAAATCAATGGAGGGCATTAGTGTGATCTGAAACAATAGGAAGCATGCTATTTTCCTTGTGTAGCGGCCTCACCCTCTCTCCATCTTTATCGGTTACACACCAACTCATGTCTAGGGGTTCCTGGGTTGTGAGAGTGAGATGCGCCACGGCCCATGTCCTCCCCATTGTAGTAGGGAGGTGAAGGCCACTTACTGATGTTTCCTCGGGCCGGTGTGTTCTGTGAATGCACTGAGTCTGTAATTGCAAGCTCACCAGCCTCCCCTTTGCTTCCAGTAACTGGAGTTCACACACCGGAGAAAGGTCCAACACTTGTTTATTTGACACTCCAATACGCAAAGCACAATAAACAGTTCTTTTGCAGCAAACTGGTTGGGACCTATAACCTTGCCAACGGTGGAGCGAGCAGATCGAGGCACTTCCTAAAGTTTAAGTTCTATGCCACTGTACTATGACCAGCGGCGCCTAAGCCAATCCGGCTGTTACAGAACAGGAAAGATGGGGTCTCTTCCAGCAACCCCTATGAACAGCAATGGAGCCCTCTTCGATGCGCTGTGGCCCCTATCAGGGGGATGTGTCCCCCCAAGAGAGTTCCCAGAGGCCCACTGTCACCGGGTTGGTGCTGCTCCGGGTCTTCAGTGGGCAACCTCTCCGGCCTCCTCACCTCAGGTACGAGTCCCTCCGCTCAGGGACCCTCGGACAGTCCACCCTAGCGGGACCCAGTCGAAGGTACTGGGCCCCAGGCCTCCTCGATAGTACCTCACCCCAGGCTAAAGGTGCCTAGGATGGACGCCAACATGACTCCGGACCAGGCCATGGGCACCTGGACCAGACTCCTGGATCTCCAGCACCCAGGCCTAAGGGCCCTGGGTGCGGACCGCAACCCTCCTCCTCCGAGGACCTCCTTCTCCGCAAGACGACCGCGTGGTAAGGGCGTCTCCCCCTTTTATCTCCTCCCTTCAACGGCCCGGCGGGTTCCCCGCCCCAGCCATACCATCTCCGAGAAGGGACAAAACAGGGAGCACTGCAGGAGATGATTCTACCTGAAGCCTGTGGGTACCCCGCCACCCACAGGCAAAGGAGAATACTACATCCTCCAATCCTCCACGAAACAAAAAGGGGTCTGAACCCTAACACAATTATACACCTGGGTCACACTATTCCCCAGGTGTATCCCATCAATTTGAAGACCCCGCTACACATTCCCCCCTGTGATTGGACGCTGGTCCCCAGCGTCAGGTGCACACCCATGCCTCCCATAAAGTGGTGACATGGAGTGAAACCCCTGAGGCAGTTCCTCCAAATTTTTCCCAAGTGCCAAGACCTGCTCAGGGAATGGGGAACATATAAAACAACTTATGTCATAAAACACTTTAAACATCTGCATAATCACAACCCTTCTCCCACACTGTCTAAGAGCCACCCACTCTCAATGGTCTTGATTGACGATCCTCCTGCAGGGGAAAGAAAAAACAACATCCTAACATAATTTCGTGTCATTTGGCTTGAGTGGGCCCGTCAGCCGAGAGACCCACTCACTCCAACAAGCAAGGTGATGTGTGTGTGAAACATTTTCAGACATTTGTTGCGCAACACTGCCACCTGGTGACAGCGCCGCGGTCATGACACTCAACGAATCTTCGTTCTTCCAGCTTTTCCCTACTCTGCCACTATTCCCAAATGTCCTTGCCTTTGGCACATGAAGAAAAGGGGAAACACAAAAACACAACAGCCCCAAGTCTCCAACGAGAAAAAGAAAAGCCCAAACAAAAACAAAAGCAGGGCACAGTCCTGGGTGTCTGGGAATGGCTCTTCCAGAAAGTTCAAGTGCACAAAGGAAATAAACAGGAGTTCTTTTCTCCTATAAGTAAAACTTTGGATCCGGCAGATACAGGGGTTTCAGGTGTTTGTCAAATGCCTCTATCGAATACTCGACATCTTCTCCTTCTCTTCTGCAAATGACTATCTTGTCAGCATGGATATGGCGCCCCAATTTCCATTCAGCTCTGCAGTCCTCAAACCTCTTAGACACTGCCGGCACACATTCCAGGTACCTGCGAGCATGAGGCACCTTCAACTTGTCCCACACAAACTCGTCATACCATCTTGCTCTCCAGACTTCCACCTCATACAGCAAGTCCCGGGGCAGATACGGGTACTCCCACCCATATTCCCGAGCTACTTTGTGGCAAAACAGTCTCTGCAAGCGGGCCAAAGGTGGCATAGTGGCTTTCTCTCCAGTTCCAGGCAGCACAATAGCTTCCGGATGCCGAGGTGCCTTTACCAGCTCCCTGAAACTGACTTTCGGCGCTCTCAGAGAAGCGCGGGGTGTCCCCACAACCAAAGCAGGTGAGGTAACAGTAGATGAGGACACCGGTGGAGGGGTAGGTTCCCTCGTAGGCTGCGGGTCTTCCACCCGAGGTGTGCTGTCTCCTGTGTACATAGGTGAATCCCGTACCGCACGGGAAGCAAGAAGTGGCATTCTATCCCAGCCCTTGCGGCTGAACAGTTCGTCTATCTCGCCATCATCTCCGCAGTCAGACAGCGACTCTAGGTCGGAGGTGTCATACATCTCCGCAGGCAGATATCTTGCGGTGGACACAGAATCATCCTCCCTGGGGGGCTCCACCTCCAATGGGCCCCCGACACCTCCAACCACCACCACAGTCCCAGCCCCTGGCTCACCTGACCCTTGTAGAAGACTGGGATGTCCGGGACTTCCTTCTCGACCGGCGCCATCCAGGCCAGGCAAGCAGCGGGGTGAAGCTCGACCACGTCCATAGGATGCCTGTACTAGGCCAACTTTCCTCTTCGGGGGTGGGAGCAGAGAACTTGTGGCGACCGAGGCAGCATCCTCGGATTTTTCTCTGTTGGGCAGTCCATCGCCCTGGTCAGCGCGCACGGGAACCTCGACAAAGGCCTTGATCTCCCCTTCCGGAGTAGCGGTACCCGTGAGGTGGTTGAGGCGAAGGGCCCGGGGCCCTGCTGTGGACGACTCGACCTCAAAAAGGAATTCTCTGCACTCCTCACATCGCCCGAATGGCTTCAGGGTGACCACCAGTCCCGAGCAGCCGGGACAGATCACACCGAGGGCCTCCGTGTCTCTGCAAGTGTACAGAGCCAACCGCCCTCGGGGCCTGAGTCTTATCCCCGTGTCTGTGATGGGGGCAGCAAAGGAAGTCATTCTCGTGGGGTGAGGAACCATAATCCACGGGGCACTTGAGGTCATCCCGACTATCTGCTGCTCCATCATGCACTGACTCCGCGCCGGAGTCTCCACGTGTATCCCCACACTTGGCCAGACTCCTACCATGAGCTGTACATTTTCGCGGGCTTCTTCTTGACTCCGCCCACGAACGATGTCGCCATGGGGTGCCTCGTGGCGCAGTGCGTTAACAGTCCCCACGTGCAGTACGTCACACGGCTGGACCTCTCCCTTTTTCCGCTCCTCCGCATGGGCCTTTCCCGTGTTAGGGTCATTTCCACAACTCCGAGCAGGGACGCACTTTGGCCAGTAATATGGCCGATCTGCTCGGAACTCCTCTGGGCAGCAAAGTTCAAATGTAGACATTCTCAAGTCCATCTTTAGAACACACTCTATCCCGGACTCACGAGCCCCCACGTGTAGCGGCCTCACCCTCTCTCCATCTTTATCGGTTACACACCAACTCATGTCTAGGGGTTCCTGGGTTGTGAGAGTGAGATGCGCCACGGCCCATGTCCTCCCCATTGTAGTAGGGAGGTGAAGGCCACTTACTGATGTTTCCTCGGGCCGGTGTGTTCTGTGAATGCACTGAGTCTGTAATTGCAAGCTCACCAGCCTCCCCTTTGCTTCCAGTAACTGGAGTTCACACACCGGAGAAAGGTCCAACACTTGTTTATTTGACACTCCAATACGCAAAGCACAATAAACAGTTCTTTTGCAGCAAACTGGTTGGGACCTATAACCTTGCCAACGGTGGAGCGAGCAGATCGAGGCACTTCCTAAAGTTTAAGTTCTATGCCACTGTACTATGACCAGCGGCGCCTAAGCCAATCCGGCTGTTACAGAACAGGAAAGATGGGGTCTCTTCCAGCAACCCCTATGAACAGCAATGGAGCCCTCTTCGATGCGCTGTGGCCCCTATCAGGGGGATGTGTCCCCCCAAGAGAGTTCCCAGAGGCCCACTGTCACTGGGTTGGTGCTGCTCCGGGTCTTCAGTGGGCAACCTCTCCGGCCTCCTCACCTCAGGTACGAGTCCCTCCGCTCAGGGACCCTCGGACAGTCCACCCTAGCGGGACCCAGTCGAAGGTACTGGGCCCCAGGCCTCCTCGATAGTACCTCACCCCAGGCTAAAGGTGCCTGGGATGGACGCCAACATGACTCCGGACCAGGCCATGGGCACCTGGACCAGACTCCTGGATCTCCAGCACCCAGGCCTAAGGGCCCTGGGTGCGGACCGCAACCCTCCTCCTCCGAGGACCTCCTTCTCCGCAAGACGACCGCGTGGTAAGGGCGTCTCCCCCTTTTATCTCCTCCCTTCAACGGCCCGGCGGGTTCCCCGCCCCAGCCATACCATCTCCGAGAAGGGACAAAACAGGGAGCACTGCAGGAGATGATTCTACCTGAAGCCTGTGGGTACCCCGCCACCCACAGGCAAAGGAGAATACTACATCCTCCAATCCTCCACGAAACAAAAAGGGGTCTGAACCCTAACACAATTATACACCTGGGTCACACTATTCCCCAGGTGTATCCCATCAATTTGAAGACCCCGCTACACTTGTGATTGCATTTAAACTGTGTTGGGCAGCACTGCTTGTGTAAACAAACCCTTAGCCTAGGTTCACACTTATATGGTATAATTTGACTGAGGATTTTAGTGCGATTTCAATAATGTTCAGTGCGATTTCATCCAGGTTCAGGTGCGATTCCACTGCGATTTGGATACATCTGCGATTCTCTCTCTGGAAATCAGCTCAGAATGACTTTACAGCCTGCTAGAAACTGCACTGGAATCATTTAGTCTTTGAACACCTATGCGTTTTCTATGCAGTTTCCAGTAGACTGTATTGAGATGAAAATTGAATGAGGGACAAATGAGGGGGAAAGAGGGACAGAGGGACATTGCTCCAAATAAGGGACAGTCCCTCGAAATCAGGGACAGTAGGGAGCTATGCTGAAGGCCCATTGATTGACTCATCTCTGCTTGGAGTACAATGTTGTGTGTGCCCTATTCACTCCTCTGTAGGCTGTGAGCACCATCTAGTGGTTAATTTGCAAATTGTTTTCATTGAATATTTATACAACACAGAAGTAGTTGTGGATTGGGACTTTCTGCTATTGGACTATATTTAAACATGCAAATTATATTAATCAAAATTATATTATTATTATTATTAGTAGTAGTAGTAATATTATTATTATTATTATTATTAATAATAATTGATTTATTAATATTAATATACTATTAATACTATATTTAATATTATTAACTTAATAATACAAAGAGCATTAAAAATGATGTGAAAAGACTATTAAAACAGCTAGTGATTACAATACAACTTGGATATACATTTCTCATATTCCGATGTGTCCATCTGGGGAATGTTAGCCCATATTCTATCACCTGTTAGCAGAACGTTTTGAAGTTTAACTTCCTTTAATATGCCATATGCTCAACTAGGTTGTCAGTATCCATGCGAGAGTGTGACCCTGCTTCCTAACAACTTTAATATTTGACAAGTTGGGACATACTTGCCTCAGTTCGCTGTATTTTCCATTCCGGTCCCCATATTGTTTTTGAGTGGATGATCCGTGTTTTAATAAAGGATACTGTAACGAAACGTCCAACACTCCGCTTGAGTGCTTTCATTATATACCACTTCCTCCCAGTCTGGATATAGATATCAGATATTCCAACTGCTCACAAGCACACAATGAGACGATACTTGTTTGTCTGCTGACCATGGACTGTTTATTAGAACCAAAATACAAGTCTTATATACAGTAACAGAGGAGGGAGTTCACCCCTCCTGCTCATATTGCTCTAACAATACCAGAAACATAAATTAACATGAGCTAATTAACTAAATCATTTACCCAGACTAGGTGACTCAGAGATATGACCTTTTAGGGCAGACTTCACGTCTCCTAGCTCACCGGCTATACAATATACATTATCATAAGTACAAACACAGGACATCTTCACACAATAGCAGGAGCTCCACTAGGCGTCGGCTCGTCTCCTACATTGTACAGAGGCCAATGTGATCAGCTCTTTCAATTAACATGTTGCGTTCAGAATCAAACAAGCCAAGAATAGTCTTTACATATATCCTGGGCAATATTGTGGATAAATATCACTGTCCCATTTTAAGTAATCCAAGACATATTTTCTCAGTTACCCTGTGCCAGGATGGCACAGGGTGACTTAGACATAAGAGGTGCATGGGGAGCTGAAACAAGGGCCTCCCATCCTTTCCAAGGGATTCTGAGTCCCACGGGCCCTCCTGTCACATTTCTCCCCTTTTGGCAGAAGACTAACACAGGAGGAGACCCCAAACGGGTTGACCTCGAAGTTAGTCCATAGTTCCATTCCCCCAATGCCTGTATCCACACAGTACCCCAAAAAATTGCTCCAAACAGTGCATTACTCACCCAGCCAACCTCTGCCTCTCTCATAGAACATACCCGCTGCTGGGAGGAAGTGCGGACTGATCCTTCCCCCTGGAGTCTCTTTAGCCGCAGGAGAGAAGACAGGGTGGCTGGGCTCAGTCTGTCATGCTGTCGGGCATCTGGGCCGACTGCCCAGCATCCCTGGGGTATACAGGTGGAGACTGAAGTCCCATCCACCTTTACAGGAAATCCGTCCTCTGTTAGTTGAGGGCAGAGGCCAGCCGCACTCTGCCCTGTTGCCAGCCCTTCTGCTGGAAACCCCACACCATCTGCTCCAGCTAACTGTTGGGGAGGGAGGTCGATTGCCCCAGATCCCTGGAACTCTGTTGTTGTTGCCGGTGCTGGGCAGAGGTTGGTAGCACTCTGCCCTGTTGCCAACACTTCTGCTGGGGACTCCACATCATCCACTTCGGCTAACCATTGGGGCAGGAGGCTGGATTCCTCCCCTCCAAACTGTGCAGCTGCCATTGGGGAGGTAAGATGGCTGCTTCATTTTCCATTCCCTCATCAGGCTGCTGGGACGACATGTCTATAGTACTGTCTCCCAGGTGCACTGATCTTTGCTGGGGAGGAAAGACCATGTTCTCCGCCCTCGCCGACTGTTGGGGAGGGACAATAACACCTCCTCTTCCTTCTCCCCCTGTATCTGCTGCTGGGAAGTGATCGCCACCTTCTCACCCTGAGCCTCCGGAACTGCCACAGGTGTGGGGCAGAGGTCTTGGACCCTCTGTCCAGTGACCAGCGCTTCAGCTGGGGAAGTTCCTTGCAACTCCACAGATACTGCTGTTGGTGCTGGGCAGAGCAAACTGAAGTTTGGCCCTGATACCAGCTCTTCTGCTGGAGGCTCATCAGGTTGTTCTTCCTCAGCAGAAAAGTCTATCAAATCCCCTGTCTCTGCAACTGGTGTGTGGGGATAGAGGTTCACCATCTCCTGTCCATGGAACCCAGAAGATGCTATCGGTGCTGGGCAGAGGTTAGCAGAACTCTGCCCTGCTGTCAGCACTTCAGCTTTGGGGATGGCAATCTCCAGATTTTCCACTGCCGATTGTCTGGCATGTTGCTGGACAGGCACATTTCTCCATTCAAGATCATCCCATGCAGAAATAGGATCATCAAGGTCAGTCGGTACTTGCTGCATCTGCCATAAGACCTCCGCGTCCATAGCTGCGGGGGCAGGTTGGCAAAGCACACTGTTACTCTGCCACATTGCCGACTCTTCAGCCAGGATTTCAGAGTTGTCAACTGGTATTTCCTGATAGTCCCAAGCAAAGGGAGCCCAGCCCTGGCGCTGAGCAGAGTCTAGCAGCCATCTGTAGGCCATCTCCAGCTCCCATTCCTGAACGGCCAGAAACTCTATATCTTCCAGTGCCCAGTGCACTTCCGAGACGTTCAGTAGCCCTTCTCTGAAATCCCTGATTTCGTCCAACTGCCACTCCAAATCACTCCCAAAGTCCCCTGTTAGCTTCACATACAACAGTCCCAGGCCGCTGTAGCTCAAGCCTTCCGTTGGGCTGTCATCCGCTATCCAGGGACATGCTTGGGATAAATGCCACCGTCTCATCCAGCCGCACCTCTGCCCAGACCAGCCTGCTTAATTCAGCTGTCTGTTCCTTGTGCAGTTTTTCTCCCAACAACAGCACCCACAATCCATACTGCAACCAGTACCTTTCCTGGATGGAGGGCAGAACTTTTCCCTGGTGTCGCTGCTCACGGGCTAGCGCTTCTTTCCAGAGTTCGCAGAGGATAAAATCAAACCATCCCAGCAGGACCTGCTCTGATACTGGTCCTCTGTGCTGTATCTGCATCTCTCGCAACCTCCTTCCGAACTCCTCTTCCATGGTGGCTGGAATCTGTACCTCTCCTCTCCTCTCCTGCTATCCGGACCTTGGATCCAGGTGGAGGTTGGATGTCCCAGACTGCAGGAAGTGTCCCGCTGCTTGCCCCCAATGCAACGAAACGTCCCACACTCTGCTTTAGTGCTTTCGTCATATACCACTTCCTCCCAGTCTGGATATAGATATCAGATATTCCAACTGCTCACAAGCGCACAACGAGACAATACTTGTTTGTCTGCTGACCATGGACTGTTTATTAGAACCAAAATACAAGTCTTATATTCAGTAACAGAGGAGGGAGTTCACCCCTCCTGCTCATATTGCTCTAACAATACCAGAAACATAAATTAACATGAACTAATTAACTAAATCATTTACCCAGACTAGGTGACTCAGAGATTTAACCTTTTAGGGTAGACTTCACGTTTCCTAGCTCACCGGCTATACAATACACATTATCATAAGTACAAACACAGGACATCTTCACACAATAGCAGGAGCTCTACTAGGTGTCGGCTCATCTCCTACATTGTACAGAGGCCAATGTGATCAGCTCTTTCAATTAACATGTTGAGTTCAGAATTAAGCAAACCATGAATAGTCTTTACATATATCCTGGGCAATATTGTGGATAAATATCACTGTCCCATTTTAAGTAATCCAAGACATATTTTCTCAGTCACCCCGTGCCAGGATGGCACAGTGTGACTTAGACATAAGAGGTGCATGGGAAACTGAAACAAGGGCCTCCGATCCTTTCCCAAGGATACTGGGTACCACGGGCCCTCCCATCACAGATACCTTCAGCTGCCATTGTGCTCTTGCTGGGTGTTCCATGGATCTCTGTTAGTGATGAGCCGAACACCCCCGGGTTCGGTTCGCACCAGAACCCGCGAACGGACCGAAAGTTCGTACGAACATTAGAACCCTATTAAATACAATGGATGCGAACGTTCGAATTCTAAAGTGCTAATTATAACAACTATTATGCATGTTATTGTCCTAAAAAGGGTTTGGGAACCCGGGTTCTGCACCAGGGGACATGTATCAATGCAAAAAGAAGTTTTAAAAACGGTCGTTTTTCGGGAGCAGTCATTTTAATGATGCATAAAGTGAAAAAAAAAAGTCAAATATTCCTTTAAATATCGTACCTGGGGGGTGTCTAAAGTATGCCTGTGAAGTGCCACGTGTTTCCCGTGTTTAGAACTGTCCCTGCACAAAATGACACTTCTAAAGGAAAAAAAAGCCATTTAAAACTTCTTGCGGCTTTAATGTAATGTCTGGTCCCGGTAATATGGATGAAAATCTTTAAGAAAAATGGCATAGCTACCCCATGACCCCCCCCCCCCACCCCAGCCCATTACCAGCCCCTTTGGGTCTTGTATGGATATTAAGGGGAACCCCGCACATAAAATAAAAAAGGCCCTATATACTCTGAACAGCCGTATACAGGCGGTGCATACAAGACAGGGACTGTAGGTTTGTTCTTATGTAGAATGTGTTTGTCATTTTGAACAGGTACATTGTTGAAGTGTAGCTCCAGCCCAAAAATCTATTTTTAAACTTTTTGGGAAACATAGGTAAGGGTTATCACCCCTGTAACATTTGTTTTGCTGTCTGTGCCCCTGTTCAGAACATTTCACCTCACTTTCCGTCCCAATGACAACTGTTTTTGAAATGTGGTGTTTTTCTTGAAACAAGGATTGCTGATAAAGCATCAGTACAGAAGAGACACCTTTCTCCCATATTTATTCTTACAGGAGAGAATTTTCCTTCCTAGGGGTAGATTTCCTCTCACTTCCTGTTGTCTTCTTTCGTTTGCAAGTAGGAGTCGTTTGTAAGTTGGATGTTTGAAAGTAGGGACCTGCCGTATATACTCTGCAGAAATAGGCCCCTTAGTTGTTGGTGTTGGCACAACACTGTAAGCACTCACAGTTACTCTTGGTTGGTGCTGGAACGCCCTGCTGTCAACTATTATATCAGGAATTTTAATTACATATAATTGTTGAACAGTGGTAGTAAAAATTGGGGCTTTGATGGTGGTGCTGGTGCCACAACACTGTAAGCCCTGACAGTTACTCTTGGTGGGTGCAGCAATGGGCCCTGCTGTGAATTATTAGATCAAGAATTGTAATTGCATGCCCCTGTTGAACAGGGGCTGAAAAATTGGGCCTTTCGTGGTGGTGGTGGTGGTGGTGGTGTTGCCACAACACTGTAAGCCCTCAGAGTTACTCTTGGTGGGTGCAGCAATGGGCCCTGCTGTGAATTATTAGATCAAGAATTGTAATTACATGCCCCTTTTGAACAGGGGCTGAAAAATTGGGCCTTTCGTGGTGGTGGTGGTGGTGGCGTTGCCACAACACTGTAAGCCCTCAGACTTACTCTTGGTGGGTGCAGGAATGGGCCCTGCTGTGAATTATTACATCAAGAATTGTAATTGCATGCCCCTGTTGAACAGGGGCTGAAAAATTGGGCCTTAGGCACTGGTGGCACAACACTACAACCCCTCACAGATACTGTACTTGGAGCACAGCAATGAGCCCTATGGCAAATTATTGCTAAAAAAATTGTAAGTACACGCCCCTGTAAAACAGGGGCTGAAAAATTGGGCCTTAGCCACTGGTGGCGGCACCCATAAACAAAAATGATCTTCCAAGCTATCATCATCAATCGTATCATTGAGGACTCGGAGGAGGAGGATAGCCAGTCAACATAACAGCACAGGCACTCAGCATCAGCATCAGTCTTGAAGGGACGTGACATGTTAAAATCAATTAGTCTGTTATATCAGCATCAGGTGTGTGGTAGCTGGTGGTGATCCAAGACTGGTTCATCTTGATGAAAGTCAGTCGATCAACCGAGTCGGTGGACAGGCGCACCCTGTGATCCGTGACAAATCCTCCAGCAGCACTGAATGTGCGTTCCGAAAGAACGCTGGATGCAGGACAGGCCAGTAGCTCAATTGCATACTGTGCAAGCTCTGGCCAGTGATCCATCCTCAAGACCCAGTAAGCCAGAGGATTTTCGGTGGGGAAGGTGTCCAAGTCTGACCTTGCCCCTAGATATTCCTGCACCATGTTTATCAGACGCTGGCGATGGTTGCTGGAACCAATCATACTTTGGGGCTGCGGACTAAAGAATTGTCTGAACGCATCGGTCAGACGGCCACCTTCCCCACCGCTCCTTCTTTGACTGGCCGAAGCCTCAGCAACTCGTTGTCCTGGACCAGGAGTTTGTAACCTCCCAGTCTCTGGGAACGCGTTGCACAGACCTTTCTGCAAGGCCTCCCGGAGTTGTCTCATCCTCTGCTCCCTCTGCGACGGTAACATAAGGTCCGCAACCTTACCCTTGTACCGTGGATCAAGGAGAGTGGCCAGCCAGTAATGGTCCCTCTCCTTGATCCGAAGAATACGAGGATCCTTCCGCAGACTTTGCAGGATCAGGGAGGCCATGCAGCGTAGGTTTGCTGAGGCATTCGCTCCGGAGTCCTCTGGGTCACTAAGGACGACATGATCCGCAGTCACCTCCTCCCAGCCACGTACAAGTCCACTGGTTTCTTGGGACTGTAAATCATCCCTAAAAGACTGCTGCTGATGATGCTGAGTGCCAGCCTCCACCTCCATGCTGACACAATCCTCCTCCTCCTCCTCTTCCTCTTCCTGTGCGATGGGTGGGACAGAAGGAACACTGTCTGGGTAAAGGGGGCCTTGAGAGGCAAGGAAGTCCTCCTCTTCCTGCCTCTGTTCTGCCTCAAGTGCCCTGTCCATTATTCCACGCAGCGTGTGCTCCAACAGGTGGACAAGAGGTACAGTGTCACTGATGCATGCACTGTCACTGCTCACCATCCTCGTGGCCTCCTCAAATGGTGCCAGGACAGTGCATGCATCCCTGATCATGCCCCACTGGCGTGGAGAAAAAAAACCAAGCTCCCCTGACCCTGTCCTGGTGCCGTAGTCGCACAGGTACTCATTGATGGCCCTCTGCTGCGTGTGCAGCCGCTGCAGCATGGCCAACGTTGAGTTCCACCTGGTGGGCATGTCACATATAAGGCGGTTCTTGGGCAGGTTCAACTCCTTTTGCAGCTCAGCCAGGCGAGCACTGGCATTATAAGATCTGCGGAAATGCACACAGACTTTCCTGGCCTGCCTCAGGACATCCTGTAAGCCCGGGTACCTGCCCAAGAACCGCTGCACCACCAGGTTAAGGACGTGAGCCACACAGGGCACATGGGTCAGTTGTCCCTGTCGGAGGGCGGAGAGGAGGTTGGTGCCATTGTCGCAAACCACCATTCCTGGCTTAAGCTGGCGTGGCGTCAACCACCTCTCGGCCTGGCCCTGCAGAGCAGACAGGACCTCTGCCCCAGTGTGGCTTCTGTCCCCCAAACACACCAGCGCAAGCACGGCATGGCATCTTTTTGCCTGCGTACTTGCGTAGCCCCGTGAACGGCTACGGAGCACCGCTGGTTCATAGGACAAACCACAGGAAGAGGCCATGGAGGAAGAAGAAGAGGAGGGGGTGGAGGAGAGAGGTGTGTCACAACCAGTAGTAGCATTTTGGAGGCGTGGCGGTGGGACAACCTCCAACACTACTGCACCTTGTCCTGCATCCTTCCCAGCTGCCAAAAGAGTGACCCAATGGGCCGTGAAAGAAAGGTAATGTCCCTGTCCATGCCTGCTGGACCATGAGTCAGCGGTAATATGCACCTTACCGCTGACCGCCCTGTCCAGCGAGGCCAAGACATTGCCTTCCACATGCCGGTAGAGAGCCGGAATAGCCTTCCGTGAGAAAAAGTGGCGTTTGGGAACCTGCCACTGAGGAACCGCACATTGCACAAACTCACGGAAGGGGGCCGAGTCTACCAACTGAAAAGGCAGCAGTTGAAGCGCTAGCAATTTAGCCAAGCTAGCATTCAACCGCTGGGCATGTGGATGGCTGGGAGTGAACTTCTTTCGATGGTCCAGCAGCTGGGGCAGGGAAATTTGCCTGCTAGAATCGGACGTCGGTGTACTGCTAGCAGAGTGGCCGCAAGTACTTGGCTGTGACACACCTAATTCTACACCTTCATTCCTCTCAGTGCATGTTTCTGAGAGGACTGAAGTTATAGTGGGGTTGGAGATCCCAGCTGATGCGGTGCAAGGAGAGGTCCGCTTTGTTCTTTGGTGTGGGTCTTTGAGGTAGGCTTGCCAACGAGCTGCATGGCAGGTCAACATATGTCTGGTCAGGCATGTGGTACCCAAGCGGCTGATGTTTTGGCCACGCGATATACGCTTGAGACATATGTTGCAAACAGCAGCTGTGCGATCTGATGCACTAGCCTCAAAAAAGGCCCACACCAAGGAACTTTTTGAATGACGGGCAGAGGCAGCGCCCTGCACAGGCGGAGCTCTGCGGTGTGATTCCGTCGGTGTACTGCCCTTACGCTGGCCACCAAAGGGCATCCTGTCTCGTTGGAGATGTGCCTCCTCCTCATCCTCCTCCTCCTCTCTCCTATTAGGCACCCACGTGGAGTCAGTGACCTCATCATCCCCTCCCTCCTCATCACTGGAGCCAATCTGGCAGTATGCTGCAGCTGCTGGAACATGACTGCCAGATTGGTGTCCTTCTTGAGCATCCCCTCTGTCTGCTCTCACCCTACTGCCTTCCTGTAGCTGGGTTTCATCATCAGACCCTTCGAAACGCTGGGCATCCTCCTGGAGCATGTACCCAACACTGTGCTCAAACAGTTCGGGGGACTCCTCAGGAGGAGGACATGGTGGGTCTAGGGAAGGAGTGACTGATGATGAGTCTGACATTGATACCAGGGAAGAGGACGCTTTGGCAGCTGCTTTGCCAGTACCCTGAGCCTGGGTGAGAGAGGATGAGGAGGAGGGCTTGGTCATCCACTCTACCAAGTCTTCGGCATGATGTGGCTCAACATGTCCAGCTGCCGAAAAGAAGGACAAGCGTGTCCCATGGCCATGTGCTGATGACAATGCACCGCGTCCACGACCAGCACTGTTGCCCCCAGACACAGAGCCTGCTTGCCCTCTTTTATTGCCTCCTGACTGTCTGCCTCTCCTTGTTTGCCTTCCAGACATTCTAATAGATGGCCTGCAGGGAGATGGGAAAAAAGCAATAAGGGCTACCTTCAGGTGTCCTTCTCTGTCCCTTGAAACAAGGACTTGCACAGTGAAAGAAACTGACACTCTCCCTACCTACAGTTTTCTGTCCCTAGAAAAAATGTTTTTTTTAAGCACAATATAGCACAAGGAGAATTCACTCACTGTCCTTCCAGGTCCCTAGAAACAAGGACTTGCACAGTGAAAGAAACTGACACTCTCCCTACCTACAGTTTTCTGTCCCTAGAAAAAATGTTTTTTTTAAGCACACTATAGCACAAGGAGAATTCACTCACTGTCCTTCCAGGTCCCTGGAAACAAGGACTTGCACAGTGAAAGAAACTGACACTCTCCCTACCTACAGTTTTCTGTCCCTAGAAAAAATGTTTTTTTTAAGCACAATATAGCACAAGGAGAATTCACTCACTGTCCTTCCAGGTCCCTAGAAACAAGGACTTGCACAGTGAAAGAAACTGACACTCTCCCTACCTACAGTTTTCTGTCCCTAGAAAAAATGTTTTTTTTAAGCACAATATAGCACAAGGAGAATTCACTCACTGTCCTACCAGGTCCCTGGAAACAAGGACTTGCACAGTGAAAGAAACTGACACTCTCCCTACCTACAGTTTTCTGTCCCTAGAAAAAATGTTTTTTTTAAGCACAATATAGCACAAGGAGAATTCACTCACTGTCCTTCCAGGTCCCTAGAAACAAGGACTTGCACAGTGAAAGAAACTGACACTCTCCCTACCTACAGTTTTCTGTCCCTAGAAAAAATGTTTTTTTTAAGCACACTATAGCACAAGGAGAATTCACTCACTGTCCTTCCAGGTCCCTGGAAACAAGGACTTGCACAGTGAAAGAAACTGACACTCTCCCTACCTACAGTTTTCTGTCCCTAGAAAAAATGTTTTTTTTAAGCACAATATAGCACAAGGAGAATTCACTCACTGTCCTTCCAGGTCCCTAGAAACAAGGACTTGCACAGTGAAAGAAACTGACACTCTCCCTACCTACAGTTTTCTGTCCCTAGAAAAAATGTTTTTTTTAAGCACAATATAGCACAAGGAGAATTCACTCACTGTCCTTCCAGGTCCCTGGAAACAAGGACTTGCACAGTGAAAGAAACTGACACTCTCCCTACCTACAGTTTTCTGTCCCTAGAAAAAATGTTTTTTTTAAGCACAATATAGCACAAGGAGAATTCACTCACTGTCCTTCCAGGTCCCTAGAAACAAGGACTTGCACAGTGAAAGAAACTGACACTCTCCCTACCTACAGTTTTCTGTCCCTAGAAAAAATGTTTTTTTTAAGCACACTATAGCACAAGGAGAATTCACTCACTGTCCTTCCAGGTCCCTGGAAACAAGGACTTGCACAGTGAAAGAAACTGACACTCTCCCTACCTACAGTTTTCTGTCCCTAGAAAAAATGTTTTTTTTAAGCACAATATAGCACAAGGAGAATTCACTCACTGTCCTTCCAGGTCCCTAGAAACAAGGACTTGCACAGTGAAAGAAACTGACACTCTCCCTACCTACAGTTTTCTGTCCCTAGAAAAAATGTTTTTTTTAAGCACAATATAGCACAAGGAGAATTCACTCACTGTCCTTCCAGGTCCCTAGAAACAAGGACTTGCACAGTGAAAGAAACTGACACTCTCCCTACCTACAGTTTTCTGTCCCTAGAAAAAATGTTTTTTTTAAGCACAATATAGCACAAGGAGAATTCACTCACTGTCCTTCCAGGTCCCTGGAAACAAGGACTTGCACAGTGAAAGAAACTGACACTCTCCCTACCTACAGTTTTCTGTCCCTAGAAAAAATGTTTTTTTTAAGCACAATATAGCACAAGGAGAATTCACTCACTGTCCTTCCAGGTCCCTAGAAACAAGGACTTGCACAGTGAAAGAAACTGACACTCTCCCTACCTACAGTTTTCTGTCCCTAGAAATTTTTTTTTTTTTAAGCACAATATAGCACAAGGAGAATTCACTCACTGTCCTTCCAGGTCCCTGGAAACAAGGACTTGCACAGTGAAAGAAACTGACACTCTCCCTACCTACAGTTTTCTGTCCCTAGAAAAAATGTTTTTTTTAAGCACAATATAGCACAAGGAGAATTCACTCACTGTCCTTCCAGGTCCCTAGAAAAAAGGACTTGCACAGTGAAAGAAACTGACACTCTCCCTACCTACAGTTTTCTGTCCCTATAAAAAATATCTTTTTTAAGCACACTATAGCACAAGCACAAAACACACTGACACTCTCCCTACCTATCCTTCTCTTTCCCTAAACTAAAGGAATCCAGGTTAAGCAAGAAAGAAATAAAAGTCACTGTCCCTGCCTATGCTGCTCTATCCCTGCTCCGGAACACACTACACTAGGCCGCCGTGCTGGCGGCCTTTTATAGTGTGGGGCGTGTACTAAACACCCTCAGCAATAATTGGCCACAGGCATCCTGCCTGTGGCCAATCATTGCTCTCCTCGCTGCCGGCGCTGTGATTGGCCAAGCATGCGGGGTCACAGTGCATGCTTGGCCAATCACAGCGCCTGGATGACACTGCGATGGCGTAGTGCATTGTGGGCCGTTCGCGTCACTCGAATTTGGCGCGAACGGCCCAAATCGTTCGATCTTCGTCGAACGATCGAACAGCCGATGTTCGAGTCGAACGTATGTTCGACTCGAACACGAAGCTCATCCCTAATCTCTGTATCTTTATGGAGGGATGGGCTTTCTCCAGGCAAACCTGCCCCTGATCTATCCATTATGATATATACTGTATGTTCAAATTTAGGGGACTCTCAGAATTATAGAGTTAGAATGGTAGTACACTGGGGTGCCGTGACGTGGCCATTGCAACTTACACATACTGTATGTTTGTAAATGTGTGCGACTAAACCCCTTGTTTGTAACATGAACTGTTAGATCAGACTATTTGGTTTTGTTGCAGGCTGGCTGGAAAGTGAGCTGGGCTATACATGCTTAAGCCCACCTACTGCGTCAAAGTACCCCATTATCAGTGGGTCCTACGCTATCCATAGAATGGAAGATCCTGTCGGACCACACAAAGATGGTATCCGGAAAATAAGACCCAAGTTTAAAAAAATCGAATTTAATGTCCCTAGCCAGCTTGCGGGAGCATCGCAAGCCGAGGTCATTACCTCCGACATACAACACAACCACATCAGGGGGCCTATCCAATCAAGCGTAATGGTGCATTTCAGGCAGGACCCTGGATCACAGCATTCCAGGGACCCCAAGCCACCGAACTCTAACCACTCCCCTAGACCAACCCAGCTGCCTACCTTCTGGCCGAACCTCCGCCCTCCTGGCCCCCCAATAAACATAGGAGTGACCCAGGATCCACACTAGGCATGTCTCTAAATCTGAAAGAAAAAGAACAGGGAAAGGGAAAATACAACACCCTAAGAAACCCAAAACCCCCAGACACAAACAACAAGCATATTAGAAACCAACCATACATAGAGGAAGGACAGCAGGAAACTCCTGGAGAGAAAAACCTCCTCAATCTCTGACAGTTGTTTGTTACGTGGCAGCAGTCTCTGACGGTCGTTTGTTATGCAGCAGCAGTCTCTCGTGGTTGTTTGTTACACAGCAGCAGTCTCTGATGGTCGTTTGTTATGCGGCAGGAGTCTCTGATGGTCATTTGTTACACAGGAGCAGTTTCTGATGTTCATTTGTTACACTGCAGCAGTTTCTGACAGTCCTTTTTACATTGGAGCAATCTTTGTCAGACTCTGTATGTAAGATGTACTTAGTAATAATGGTTTGGAGGTTGATGCTGCTATCCTACTACTGAAAAAAATAATGAATAATAATATGATCAGAAGCCAATTTCCTAAAGCTGGTCCCACATTTCTCTATGTACAGAGAGAATTGTTACATTTGCTGTCATTGTAAGGGAGGACATTTTAGTTTTCCGGAGCTTTAATATTGCGTAGAATGCTGATGAGGTTTTATTTTATCACTATGGAGCAGGGACGTGCGGTGAGGCACTGGCTAGTATCAGGGGGTTACATACGCCGCGATTGTTAGAGCGAGAGCAATAATTCTAGCACTAGACCTCCTCTGTAACTCTAAACATGTAACCTGTAAAAAAAATTAAAGTGACGCCTATGGAGATTTTTAACCACTTCAATACCAGGCACTTACGCACCTTCCTGCCCAGGCCAATTTTCAGCTTTCAGCGCTGTCGCAATTTGAATGACAATTACGTGGTTATGCTACATTGTACCCAAACCAAATTTTTATAATTTTGTTCTCACAAATAGAGCTTTCTTTTAGTGGTATTTGATCACCTCTGCGATTTTTATTTTTTGCGCAACAAATAAAAAAAATTAGAAAAAAATAACGTTTTACTTTGTTTCTGTTAATTTTTTTTTGTAAATAAGTACGTTTTCTTCTTCAATGACGGTCACTGATATGGCTACACTGATGGGCACTGATAAGGCAGCACCGATGGGCACCCATGAGTTGGCACCAATGAGGTGACACTGATGAGGTGGCACTGATGGGTACTGATGTTGGTCACTGATAGGCGGCAATGATGGGCACTGATAGGCGGCACTGGTATGCGGCACTGATAGGCACTCATAGGCGGCACTGATGGGCACTAATAGGCGGCACTGATGGGCACACATAGGCAGCAATGATGGGTACTTATGGGTGGCACTGATGGGTACTTATGGGTGGCACTGATAGGTGGCACAGATGGGCACTGAGAGGTGGCACTGATGGACAATGATGGACACTGTTGGGTGGCACTGATGATACTGATGGGTGGCATTGCTGGGCATCACATATTTTATTATCTGACAATGAAAGGGGACCCATTAAATGGGAGGAATTACACACGCTAGTACACAGGTGTCAAACACAAGGTCCGCGGGCCGAATCCGGCCCTCCAGGCCATTTCATGTGGCCCTCACACCTCTCTTGCAGGCTCATCTCTTCCTTTCATGCCATCCACTGTATACAGTTGTGTTGCTAACTGTGGTTGGTCACAGTGAACACATGGTTCAGACAGGCCAAGCACATCCCATCTGTACCATGTGATTAGGTTTGACCAATCACAGCTAATCACAACAAAAGACACAGAATGAACTAGTTTCATTCAGAAAAAATGGTTGAGTTGAGTTGAGCTGAGAGGTATCTTAATATAGCGCGGTCTTACCCCGAAAGGTCCCGACGCGCATAGCAGAGTTCCTGGGAAAAGAGGACCCAGGAACCAAGAGCAGCACAGAGCGGCAGAAAGGGTGGAAGAGAGAGGCTACGCAGGAAAGGCATAGGTTGCTTATAAGAATGAAATCCATTGGTATATGCAATAATAATTTAAAAAAAAGAAAATTCCTGATCACCTCCCCAGAGTAGCAGTGTTAGTATGGTAACACTATATTTCTCTGGTCACAGTATGTTAGAAAAAAAATATAATAAAAAAATAAAAAAAATTATGAACATTAATTATTTGCAAAATTTTATAAACCGAAACTAAAAAAATACTTTAAAAAAAAAAAGTTTCAGTTTTTGTTTATTTCGCAACAAATAAAATTAAATACCACCAAAAGAAAGCTCTAATTGTGTGAAAAAAATGATGAAATTTTCATGAGTTCAGTGTTGTATGACCGCGCAATTGTCATTCAAAGTGTGCCAAATAACCCGTGGGCCTCGCTCTGTTTCCCAGCCGGGTCTCTTACTTCCAGATTAGAGCTGAAGGAGGACTGATAATGTGGACAGGCCGGAGCTCTCATACTGACTGCAGACATCCCAAGTCTCCCGCGAGGTGCAGGAGCCTCCCGCATTTTGGGGGCGGCTCCCAGACACCCGCAAGTGCTGCCGGTTATCTCGGCTGCGGCGCTGATCCTGGATTGTGCCTTGGTTCACAGCTGGGGATGATCCGTGCAGCAGGAGAGACAGCTGTGAACACCGATCTCCCTGTATAGCCGACAGCCGCTTCTCCTTCTCTCCCTCCCATGTAGGGTTGCCACCTTTTCTTCAAGTCAAACCCGAACACTTTAGCGGCGCATGGCAATTTTTTTTTTTTTTTATAGTATAAACTATACATATATTTTGTTATTAAATAACATTTCTAATCATATGAAGTTAATAACAAAAGTGACCCTTTACATCAGAGTCCACAGAGTTCCCCCTTTACATCTAAACTCAGAGTTCCCTTTCACTGTAAGGGGGAACTCTGCAGACTCTGATGTAAGGGAGAACTCTGGGGACTCTGACATAAGGGATGCTCTGGGCACCCTGATTTAAAGGGGAACACTGAGTACTCTGATATACAGAGAGGACACTGCTATAAGGGGGAACACTGCGGCCTCTGGTGTAAAGGGGAACTCTGATGTAAGGGGTGCTCTGAGAACCCTGATTTCCCTTCTTGTACTCACTCAGAGGCAGGAGAGAGAAGGAGGAGACTTCAGTCACAGGCAGGGATGGATGGTGAGCTAACTCACCCCTTGGCAGTCAACACCTCTTATACAGATGTATCTGAGGCTGCTGGACTTCAAATTTCCGGCCCCCACTTTCCTTTTCTGAGGCACAGTGCCGGTGATTAAAGTGTGGGCAGATACAGAGGGGTAGGGGGAAGAGATGCAGATCGAGCCCTCTCTCCTCTCCCGTCTGTGTGTGTGTTTGGGGGGGGATTGTTAATGCTGGCTTTGGGCAGTGTGAAAGAGTGTAACAGACACTCTAAGCTTAGACAACTGTAGCCAGCAACCCTGCTGGGAAGCCATTGTCCAGTCTAAATAATGTGTCTGGGTTTCAGGCAGTATGAAACCCGGATGCATGCTTCCAAACCCGAACTGTGCGGGTAAATCCTGGACAGGTGGCAACCCTACTCCCATGGCTGTCGGCTAAAAAGCTATACAGGGAGATCGGTGATCACAGCTGTCCCTCCTGCTGCACCGATCATCCCCAGCTGTTCCTGTGTCCTCCTCCAGCCCCCCTCTGTGTCCTCCTCCCCCGTTCTTCTACAGCCTCCCTCTGTGTCCTTCTCCCCCGTTCTTCTACAGCCCACCCCCCTTGTTTTTCTCTGGCTCCCTGTCCTCCTCCTCGGCCCCCCTCTTGTCCCCCGCAGCCGGCTTCCCTCCTTTCCTCTCCCGCCAGCTGTAGGGATCTGTCAGTATGGAGAGCGGAGGAAGGGACCGGTCATATACCGCTGTACACTCCACACTCCTTTAATGCACATACTACCCACTGCCATACACTCCACAATTTCCCTATTTAACATTACTACATTCTGCAAGTAAGATTTAAGTCATTTCAGACTATTAAACCACACCCCATTTAAGCCACGCCCAATATGTAGCATGGTTTAACCACTTCGCGCCCGTCATACGACTAATGACGGCCGCAAAGTGGTTCTACAATGCCGGGAGGCCGTCTTTATACGGCCTCCGCTCCTCCGGCCACTGGGTGGCGCGCGAGCGCCGCCGGCGGCTCGCGCGCATGCCCGGCGCATCACTGAGATGCCGATGCGCGTGCCTGGCGGCCGCGATGTCCGCCAGGTACCCACGATCGGCCGGTACAGAGACAAGGACATGGATCTGTGTGTGTAAACACACAGATCCATGTCCTGTCAGGGAGAGAGGAGACTGATGCTGTGTCCCTTGTACATAGGGACACAGATCGGTCTCCTCCCCCAGTCAGTCCCCTCCCCCCACAGTAGCAATCACACATAGGGAACATATTAACCCCTTCCTCGCCCCTAGTGTTAACCCCTTCCCTGCCAATCACATTTATACAGTAATCAGTGCAGTTTTATAGCACTAATCGCTGTATAAATGTGAATGGTCCCAAAAATGTGTCAAAAGTGTCCGATGTGTCCGCCGCAATATCGCAGTCCTGACAAAAATCGCAGATCGCCGCCATTACTAGTAAAAAATAAATAAAAAAAAATGTCAGAATTCTTTCCCCTATTTTTTGTAAACGCTATAACTTTTGCGCAAACCAATCACTATACGCTTATTGGGATTTTTTTAACCAAAAATATGTAGAAGAATACGTATCGGCCTCAACTGAGGAAAAAATAGTTTTTTTTAAAAAAAATTGGGATATTTATTATAGCAAAAATCCAAAAATACTGCGTTTTTTTTTAAATTGTCGCTCTTTTTTGGTTTATAGCGCAAAAAAAAAAAACCGCAGAGGTGATCAAATACCACCAAAATAAATCTCCAATTGTGGGGAAAAAAGGACGTCAATTTTGTTTGCGAGCCACGTCGCACGACCGCGCAATTGTCATTCAAAGCGACGCAGTGCCAAAAGCTGAAATTTCGCCTGGGCAGGAAGGGGGTTTATGTGCCCAGTAAGCAAGGGGTTAAGCCACGACCACCTCCCTGAAATAAGTTTGCCAACACCCTGAATTGAGTTTTTGCAGGTTGGGATGTCTGTATATATATTGTCCTATGTTGTAAGGACGTGTTTTTCTTAGGAAAATGGAGGCGCCTGGCCGGAGACTCAACACAAGACACAGTGGGGCTGATTTACGAAACGTTTGCGCCATGAGTATTGGCGCATCTGCGTGCGCAATGGCTGTTTTGGTATTTACAAAACATTAGCGCCTGTAGTGCAGCCCTATTTCCCATTTACTATAGTGTTGTCGGAGGACGGGAGGAGGCGCTCAGTGCGCCACTATGGACCTGGCGCACGGCATGTTAAAATCTAAATATAAAGAAGCTGGAAGTGAGAATATAATGGGGGTGACATGGGGTGATGTGAGGAAGTGTAGTGACACCTGCCCAAATAACTAATATGCCCAAAATAGAGTGAGAAAGTAACTTTTTCAAAACCAGCCCGCTGCGCCGGCAATTCCGATTCGAGCTGCGGGAGGTTTTTTGGAGCTCAGCGCGGGAATTTCAATGGTTCAAATGCGCTGGGACACTGCGCCGGCAAAATCTTAGTAAATGTCAAGTCATGTAACTCAATTTGCATAAGTTGAACAGGCGCAGCTCTGAACTTTCCATTGCGCCTGCAAAATGACATTTCTAAAGGAAAAAAAAAAGGCATTTAAAAGCAGCCACGGCTATAATGAATTGTCGGCTCCCGGCAATATAGAGAAAAGTCATTGAAAGTGTTTGCTAACCCCAAAAAAAAAAGCGTGGGGGTTCCCCAAATTCCATAACCAGGCCCTTCAGGTCTGGAATGGATATTAAGGGGAACCCCGCTGCAATTTTTTTAAAAAAATGACGTGGGGTTCCCCCCAAATATCCAAACCAGGCCCTTCAGATCTGGCATGGATTTTAAGGGGAACTCCACCCCAAATTTGAAAAAAAATGGCGTGGAGTCCCCCCAAAAATCTATACCAGACCCTTATCCGAGCACATAACCTTGGCGGCCGCAGGGGAAGAGGGGGGGACGATAGCGCCCCCCCTCCCTCCTGAACCATACCAGGCCACATGCCCTCAACATGGGGAGGATGTCCCCATGTTGATGGGGACAAGGGCCTCATCCCCACAACCCTTGCCCGGTGGTTGTGGGGGTCTGCGGGCAGGGGGCTTATCGGAATCTGGAAGACCCCTTTAACAAAGGGGACCCCCAGATCCCGGCCCCCCCCCTGTGTGAAATGGTAATGGGGTACATTGTACCCCTACCATTTCACGAAAAAAGTGTCAAAAATGTAAAAAATGACAAGAGCCGGTTTTTGACAATTCCTTTATTAATGTCTTCTCTTTTCTTCTATCTTCTTCCTTCTTCTTCTTCCATCTTCTTCTTTTATCCATTCGGGTTTCTTCCTCCATCTTCATCTTCCTCTTCATCTTTATCTTCATCTTCATCTTCATCTTCCTTCGGTGTTCTTGTCCGCATCTTGCTCCGGCGTCTTCCCTTCTTCTTTCTTCTCCGGCCGCTCCGTTTGAATTGGAGGTTCCCGCTGTGCGACGCTTCAGTTCTCCACTTGGTCCGCTGCCACCCGTTGGCTCCACCCCCCTCTGAAACCACGGGGAAAGTCCCCGTGAAATCCATGTGCGTCAGAGGGGGGCGGGGTCACCGGGTGTAAGCGGACCCAGAGGACCAAGTGGAGAACTGAAGCGTCACACAGCGGGAACCTCCAATTCAAACGGAGCGGCCGGGGAAAGAAGAAGGGAAGACGCCGGAGCAAGATGCGGACGAGAAGACCGAAGGAAGATGAGGATGAAGATAAAGATAAAGAGGAAGATGAAGATGGAGGAAGAAACCCGAATGGAGAAAAGAAGAAGATGGAAGAAGATGATGGAAGAAGAAGATGGAAGAAGAAGAAGGAAGAAGATGGAAGAAAGGAGAAGACATTAATAAAGGAATTGTCAAAAACCGTCTCTTGTCATTTTTTACATTTTTGACACTTTCTTTGTGAAATGGTAGGGGTACATTTGTACCCCATTACCATTTCACATAGGGGGGGCCGGGATCTGGGGGTCCCCTTTGTTAAAGGGGTCTTCCAGATTCCGATAAGCCCCCTGCCCGCAGACCCCCACAACCACCGGGCAAGGGTTGTGGGGATGAGGCCCTTGTCCCCATCAACATGGGGACATCCTCCCCATGTTGAGGGCATGTGGCCTGGTACGGTTCAGGAGGGAGGGGGGGCCGCTCTCGTCCCCCCCTCTTTTCCTGCGGCCGGCCAGGTTATGTGCTCGGATAAAGGGTCTGGTGTGGATTTTTAGGGGGACTCCACGCCATTTTTAAAAAAAATTTGGGGTGGAGTTCCCCTTAAAATCCATGCCAGATCTGAAGGGCCTGGTATGGATATTTGGGGGGAACCCACGTCATTTTTATAAAAAATTTGCAGCGGGGTTCCCCTTAATATCCATTCCAGACCTGAAGGGCCTGGTTATGGAATTTGGGGGACCCCCACGCATTTTTTTTTTTGGGTTAGCAAAGACTTTCAATGACTTTTATCTGTATTGACGGGAACCAGCAATTCATTACAGCCGCAAGGACTTTTAAATTACTATTATTTTACTTTAGAAATGTCATTTTGCTCTCCAACTGTTATAAACATGGAAAACATGTGCTACTTTACAGGCATACTATAGACACCCCCCGGGTATGATATTTAGGGCCAGTTCACACCGGATGCAGTGCAGTGCGTTTTTTTGATGCCTGAAAAACGCAAAGAAAGTTGATCACATTAATGCCAATGGCATAGTTCACACCACTGCAGTCCGTTCTAGTGCGTTTCAGAAAGCCAAAAAAAAATTGGTCATGCTGCATTTTTTAGGTACAAAACTGTACTGGACCCCAGTAAAACACATCAAAAACGCAACAGAACGTACTAAAAATGCACTAGAATGTACCGCAACGCACCTAAATGCACCAAAGACACACTGCAACACACTTGTCCTAAGTGAAAAGAGGGGGAAAAAAACACTGGACTGCATCAAAAACGCATCAAAAATGCACTGGAATGTGTCAAAAACGCGCATGCAGAAAAGCACCTGGAACGCACCCAGACTGCGTTTCTATAGTGTGAACTAGGGCCAGTTCACACCATAGAAACACAATCCGGATGCGTTCCAGGTGCTTTTCTGCATGCACTTTTTTCATGCGTTCCAGTGCATTTTTGGTACGTTTTTGATGCAGTCCAGTGCTTTTTTTCCCCCTCTTTTTTATTAACCATAGATAAGTACAAGTGTGTTCCAGTGCGTTTTTGTTGCACTTAGGTGTGTTCCTGTGCGTTCCAGTGCGTTAATGATGCGTTTTGATGCGTTCCAGTACAGTCCAGTTCAGGTAAAATGCAGCATGTTCTACTTTTTTGGTGGAACTGGAACGCACTGGAACAAACACTGCCATTTAGAACCATATAACCAACTTTCCATGCATTTTGGATGCATAAAAAACGCAATGCACTGCATGTGGTGTGAAATGGCCCTTAAGCAATTTGGCATATTTAAAGGCACTTCTCCTTGTTTTGTTTTTGGTGTTTTCCAAATTGGTGACATTGATATATGTCCCTTAGGGTGGGACCTGGGCCCCCATTTTAAGGCCAATAACTAGAAGATAAGCCAGCCAAGTGGGGACTAGCAAAATTAACAAGTCAGTTCCCATAGACTGCAATGGTATTTGTTGGTGGGGGGGGAGGGGTGATTGTCCCATCTCTAATTTTGTAGCATGCTGGATGATGTGCTTAATTTTGGATGGGTGGAGGGGGTTATTTTTTGCTAGCTGCATTGGTGTTGTTCTGCACGTGCCCAGCCAGTTCGCTTTTTTTTGCGTGCTTTTTGTGTGTGAACAGCGCCTGGATATTTCTGGGCATGCTCACTCAGAGAGCGTTTTGATGGGTTAGTAATTGAAGGACATCCTTAACAGGTGTACCCACTTTGAATTTCAGTCTCTACATTTAGGCTGGGTTCACACTGGTCCGACAAACGCTCCGACATTGGGAGCTCATGTCGCATGACGTGTGAAAATCAATGTTTCCCTATGAGGTTCACACTGGTACGACACGACAGTCATACAACTTTCATCCTACTTTGCTCTGCGACATCAGTCCTACATTGATCCTACATTGGTTCGACATCCATCCGACTTTCATGAACAGGATACTACTTTGATCCGACTTTGTGATAGTCGGACTTGTCCTTTGACCAATCAAAACAATCCCAGGGTGAGATAAATTCCTTTTACTGCTGCTGTAATCACCATGTCGGATGTCAAAAGTCAGATGGTTAGGACAAGGATCCTACATTGATCCGACTTCAATGATATTCAATGGGCTGAAGTAGGATCAAAGTCGGACCAAAGTAGTACAGGGAGCATTTTCAAAGTCGGACCGACTTGTGTCGGACCAGTTAAGACGGCTCTCATAGGGAAACATTGATTTTTACACGTCATGCGACATGAGCTCCCAATGTCGGAGCGTTTGTCGGACCAGTGTGAACCCGGCCTGAGTGAACTTGCATTTTGGGTGTTTCATGGACTGTGCATGTGTTTTCAATTGCCTCATTAGCACACAAACATATGTTATATAAAGCTCACAAGGAGCATTCGTTCGCTTGCCCTGAGAAGAGGCAAGTGTGTGTGGGGGGCAAAATGTACAAGTTGGTGTCCTTATCGAGTTTTTAACACATGTATTTTATTTGTTATGTCTTTGCAAAACAGGTGATTGGTTAACTTTTGTGGATTGTATATTTTTTGTGTGGGGGAAATGTTCCCCTGAAATAATTCTGATGTTGTTAATGTGTGTCGTTTGTTCACTTTGATTTAATTGTCTGCTGCCTTTTTTTTTTGGCCAAAAATTTCTCAAGATGTTGAGTCTGTAACTGTTTCAAATTGACCATGTTTTTTATTTTGCCTTCCCTTTTATTTTGTTGACCAATAAAATTTGATGCAAAGTTTTGATGTTTGTTTTGTGTTTTCTTTGCAACAAATGTGACAGCTGATTGGCATGTCAAAACAAAACTGGTGTGATTTGTCTAATCTGGTGCCTTCATGCTAGCATATGCATGGATTGTATTGTGTGCTGCCATGGAAAGTCACCAGGAAATGAAAAATACCGAGCTGTAAGTATTCAATTTTCCTTTTTTACTGCAGTGGTTCTCAGCCTCAGTCCTCAAGTACGCCCAACAGGACATGTTTTGTGAATTTATCTCATGGAGAATTGCTGTCCAAAAATCAAAACCATTGACTGTGATTTAAAGCACATGTGCAAGATGAAGGAAAACCTGCAAACATGGCCTGTTGGGGGTACTTGAGAAGCACTGATTTAGAGCACTGCACTTAAAAATAGCTCAAGGCCATACAATTCTAATTGTGGGCATTTTGAGGGAAACTAAGTAAGTGTTAGAACCCCTGCGTGTGTGGTTTTTTTTATTATTTTTTTTTATTTTTTTGTAGTTCGGCCTTTGTGTCTCCTTTTCTTAAAATTGGCTTCACTTCCTGTCACACAGCTAAACAGGAAGTGAAGGTAAAACCCTACCAATGTATTTTCTTGGGGACACACAGATCAATCTAACTAGTGTCCCCATTGAGCAAATTGCACTCTAGCACTTTGTTGTGTACACCCCAAATCAATGTATAGTTTGGGGTTTAGTAAAGACAAATCCACTCTGCAGTAAAAGTGTAGCTGCTGAAAATCTGAGGGAAAGTACTGGTGATTGGATGTTCCAATCATGTAAAAGCAAAGATGGTGTATTTTTTTGGCTTGCATGTCCCCCTCAGATATACAGCAAGTGCACTTGTAGTGCAAAGTAGATTTGCCTTTAGTAAATAAACCCCAAAGTCCAAAATACCTAATAATTTGGGGTGTACCCCGCAATATACTGGAGTGCAATGTGCATAATGGGGAAAGTATTTAGACTGACCTATGTGTCCCCAAGGAAAGACATTGTTAGGGATTTTCCCTCACTTCCTGTGCGGCTATGTGACAGGAAGTGAATTATTTGGAAGGATAAAGTGGCCAAATTATTTAGTTTAACTTTTCAAAGACTCATTCCTAAGTTGAATTGTGATGCATGTCAATGGCCCATTTAGACCCTCTTTAATCACTTGAGATCAGCGCTATAACTGATCGACGGCCACAGCATGGTCCTCAATTGCCGGGAGTCCGTCAATAAACGTCCTCCCCTTTGCGCGCGCTGTGGTCACAGAGTCACTGAGACTCAGGTGATAACATATCCAAGTAAGGGGCTGATCCCTGCCCTTTACCATGTGATAAGCTGTCAGCAAATGACAGCTGATCACGTGATGTAAACAAAATCTGCGTAATGGTTTTTGTTTTCTCCTTGTGCTGTCAGTGTGAGCATAAAAAAAAGGCAATCACCGGCTTATGTGCAAGGGACATGGGGCCCGAAGAGGAAGAGGCAATTCTGCATCATCTGTGACAATTAGTAGCCCCTGCCAGTGCCACCTATCAATGCCCACCACTGGTTCCAATCAGTAGCACCTAGCAGTGCTGCCTATCAGTGCCCATCACTGCCAACTATCATTGCCACCTAGCAGTGCCACTTCTCACTGCCCACCAGTGCCAAATAGCAATGCCACCTCTCAGTGCCCACCCTTGCCACCTTATCGGTGCCCATCAGTGCAGTCTCATCAGTGTACATCAATGAAGAAGAAAAATTACCTTTTTTTAAAATATTAACCAGTTTCCTACCGCCCACCGTCAAATTACATCCTTGGCTTTGGGCGGTGACATCTGAATGATGCCTGCAGTTGCAGGCATCATTCAGATATCATTCTTTTCAGCCGGCGATTCTGTGCACAATAAAAATGATCACAGTGGCAGTTCCGCCGCTTGATTGTTCTTATAGGCGGGGGGAGGGGACGTTCCCCCCCCCTCTTGCCCCCATCCGGTGCTTCTCCGGGCTCTCCCGTGCCATCTGGGGCTCGGAGAACGATTTGGAGATGACTGGTGACCAGATGGTCATCAGTCATCTCTATGACCGTCGGAGGCGCGGGCACGACGTTATGACATCACGCCGTGTTCCCGTATGTTAACCAAGCCGTGATCTCGGCTGTCAGCATGAGATTGGTGATTTTTTTGGACCAATATCATGCTTTCCAGCCTGGAGGAGAGATGCGGGGTCTTATTGACCCTGCATCTCTCCATAAAGAGGACCTGTCACACACATTCCTATTACAAGGGATGTTTACATTCCTTGTAATAGGAATAAAAGTGATCCAAAAAAATAAAAAAAGAGTAAGAAATACAAAAAAGTAAAAAAACAATATAAAAAAAATAAGCAAAAATACGAAAAAACGCCCATGTCCCCGGTAGCTCGCGCTCAGAAGCGAACACACACGTAAGTCCCGCCCACATATGTAAACGCCGTTCAAACCACACATGTGAGGTATTGCTGCGTGCGTTAGAACGAGTGCAGCAATTCTAGCATCTAGACCTCCTCTGTAATGCCAAAATGGTAACGTGTAAAAAAAATGTAAGCATCGCCTAGGGAGATTTTTAATTACTGAAGTTTGGTGTCATGCCATGTGTGTGCGCAATTTTAAAGCGTGACGTGTTAGGTATCTATTTACTCAGCATAACAACATCTTTCACATTATACTAAAAAATTGGCCGTAACTTTACTGTTTTGTAATATTTTTAGCAAACAAAAGGCGTTTGAAAATTTATTGCGCAAATACCAAGCGAGATACAAATTTGCAATGACCGCCATCTTATTCCCTAGGGTGTCTGCTCCAAAAACATATATAATGTTTGGTGTTTAGAAGTAATTTTATAGCCCTAAATTTATGATTTTTACATGAAGGAGAGAAGTGCCAGAATAGGCCCAGTGCTGAAGTGGGTAAAATATCCATTTTTTTTTTTTTAAACTCGGTCTTTTGTATTTATAGAAAAAAAATAAAAATAAAACACAAAGGTGATCAAAAGCAAGCTCTATTTGTGTGCCAACAAATAAAACATTTTCATTGGGTTACAGTGTTGTATGAGCGCGCAATTGTCATTAAAAGTGCATCAGCGCTGAAATGTGAAACTTGGTCTGGGCAGTGCGCAAGTGGTTAATATAAGGCTACATGCACACGGACGTTTTTCAAGCCGCTTGTTTGAGCGTTTTTTGCAGCTTAAAAACATCTCTCCATGTTAGCCTATGGCCTCATGGCCACCATGGCGTTTTTGAGCTGTAAATGGCATAGGCGTTTTTAGGCCCCATGTAGACGGGATGCTGGTGCAAAGTGTTCTGAACTAAGGTTGAAAGCTGCGTTTAGAAAGGCACGCTTTGTGGCGTTTGCATGCCGTGTTTTACCACATTTGCGTGTATATGATAAGGAGCCGCCCTAAGCTAAAAAAACAGTATTATTTACGATTTTAGCTTTTTTGTGAGACCAGAGTGATATCAGCAGCTGAGAGCAGCAGTGTAGTTGTATTTAGCGTGTCACTTGCCACGTCAACTGCCCCAAGTTGTGGATTGTCCACAATGCAATGGAAGCAATTTCATTTATATATATATATATATATATATATATATATATATATATATATATATTTTGGTTTTTCCTCATTTGCCATAAATTTGGAGTTTATCAATGTAAAAAAATAGGTCACCTTTAAAAACGCTTCTAAACTAAAATGCGGCTAAACGCTGGTATCGCGTCTGAAACGTGGAAATCTTTGGCGTCTGAAGGCATTTTGAGGGTTTGTGAAAAACGATTTTAAACGCAACTGCAGATTTTTTTTGCCAGGCCAAAAACAGTGTTTTGGATGTAATAGAATTCAATGGACCCACATCCAAAACGCAAGTACCGCAATTTTGCGGCGATTTTTTGTTTTACCTGTTTATAGCTGGTTGTTAAAGGAAATGTGAAAAAAAAAACGTTTTAAAAGAAAAAAAACAGCGTGGGGTCCCCCCCCCAGGTCCATACCAGGCCCTTGGGTCTAGTATGGATTCAAAGGGGACCCCCCCAAAAAAATGAAAAAAAAACTGGCGTGGGGGTCCCCCCAGAATCCATACACACCAGACCCTTTATCCAAGCACGCAACCTGGCAGGCCGCAGGGGAAGAGGGGGGGACAAGAGAGCGGCCCCCCTCCCTCCTGAACCGTACCAGGCCACGTGCCCTCAACATGGGGGGTTTGGTGCTTCGGGGCAGGGGGCGACCTGCGGCCCCCCCCACCCCAAAGCACCCTGCCCCCATGTTGATGGGGACAAGGGCCTCTTCCCGACAACCCTGGCCGTTGGTTGTCGGGGTCTGCGGGCGGGGGGCTTATCGGAATCCGGAAGCCCCCTTTAATAAGGGGGACCCCAGATACCTGCCCCCACCCTATGTGAATGAGTATGGGGTACATCGTACCCCTACCCATTCACCTGGTGGCAAAATAAGTCAATAAAAAAAGACAACACAGGTTTGAAAAGTAATTTATTGGGCAGCTCCGGGGGTCTTCTTCCGACTTCGGGGGTCTTTCTACCGGGCCCCCGCTATCTTCTGCTAGATCTTTCGCTAGCGGGGTCCCGGGCTTCCTCGCCGTCTTCTTCCGACTTCGGGGGTCTTTCTGCCGGCCCCCGCTATCTCTTCTGCTAGCTCTTTTGCTAGCGGGGGTCCCGGGCTTCCTCGCCGTCTTCGGGGGTCTTTCTGCCAGGCCCCCCGCTATCTTCTGCTAGCTCTTTTGCTAGCGGGGGTCCCGGGCTTCCTTGCCGTCTTCTTCCAACTTCGGGGGTCTTTCTGTCGGGCCCCCGCTATCTTCTGCCAGCTCTTTTGCTAGCGGGGGTCCCGGGCTTCCTTGCCGTCTTCTTCCGACTTCGGGGGTCTCTTGTTCTGTTCTCCGGTTGTTCTCCCGCTCTCCGATGCCTTCTCCACGATCTTTCTGCCGGACGCCCCGCTATCTTCTTGCAGCTCTTTTGCTAGCGGGGGCCGGTCTTCTTCGTCGCCTTCTTCCCTCTTCTCTTCGCCCGATGTTGCCTCGTCGCTGTCCCCCGCCGCAATGCTTTGTCCGAGCAGCGGTGTCACTTTTATTGGCATGGGGCGTGGTCACCGGGTGATGCCACCGCTGACCCCGCCCCCGTTTCACGTCTCAGTCCCATCATTCCCCAGGACTGTGACATCATACGGGGCGGGATCAGCGGTGGCATCACCCGGTGACCACGCCCCATGCCAATAAAAGTGGCACCGCTGCTCGGACAGATCATTGCAGCGGTGGACAGCGACGAGGCAACATCGGGCGAAGAGAAGAGGGAAGAAGGCGACGAAGAAGACCGGCCCCCGCTAGCAAAAGAGCTGGCAGAAGATAGCGGGAGCCCGGCAGAAAGACCCCCGAAGTCGGAAGAAGACGGCGAGGAAGCCCGGGACCCCCGACGCTCTCTCGTCCCCCCCTTTTTCCTTTGCGGCCTGCCAGGTTGCGTGCTCGGATAAGGGTCTGGTTTGGATTTTGGGGGGACCCCCACGCCGTTTTTCGGCTCAAGGGGGTTCACCTTAAAATCCAGACCAGACCTAAGGGTCTGGTTTGGATTTTAGGGGGAACCCCCACGCCGTTTTTTGGCTTAGGGGGTTCACCTTAGAATCCAGACCAGATGTAAGGGCCTGGTATGCTCCTGATGGGGAACCCATGCCGATTTTTTCATTAAAATTTGGCCTGGAGTTCCCCTTCATGATTCATACCAAACATGGGACAGCGAGGCTGCTGAGGACCAGCGCGATGACATCGCACTGGACACATACTCGGCCAGCTAGTCGCCTCTAGGACACGACTTGAGCGGCTGCTTCACGCTCAGGTCGTGTCCAGGTCGCCTCGCAAAGTCGCGCTGTCCCTGTGTCAGCCGGCACACGAGTCGCCCGCAAGTCGGATCCGACTTCCTGGGCGACCTCTATTCAAATCAATGGGCTCCCATAGGGAACCATTCATTTTCAATAGAGCGCCGCTGACATTTCTATTTACTATAACAGTGCGCCGCTGCTTCCTGCGCCCAGTGAAGGAGTTATCCGGCGCACCAATTAAGGTTAGAAGCAGCGCAGCGCACTGTTATTAGTAAATCAGCCCCAGTGTGTGTGTCAGCTGCTGGTACTACCTAGTAATGTTGGGGGATTGTTCACACTTCAATGAGGCTGGTGTTTTGTACTTACAGACAAATATAAATCTATAGAGCTGGCTGCAACATTGCTATATACATTTACTCTAGTAAAGTCAGATATGAATGTACAGTATGGGAAGTTCTGTGTAAATTATCAGTGCTATATAATATCTGCAATAAATATTAATAGCCAGGAAGGTGATTGAGGGCCAATCTGGGGTTGTGATGTGTGTCTGAGGTATCAGTCCTCAGGTAAGGTTTAATGGTGACAAATGGAGCAGCCATGTGCTCCGCCAGCCGCCTGCCTATTTTATCTCCTTGCCTTCCCTGGTGGAGAGATCTTCCTCCGCTTCCCCCCAGTAGTAGCTGGGGCCCGGAGAGTGAGACTTGAGAGGCTGTGAGGTGGAGAGGGGGCGGCGGCAGTGACGGGCAAAGAGAGGCAGCTGGGCTCAGCTGACTGTGTCCAGAAGCAGCAACAGAGGGGAAGCGGATCCGACCGTGGGGCTGCCAGCGCCTTCAAGGCTTCAACACAGGAGTGCTTTGGGGGTGTCTGTGAATAGACTACATTGTACTGTGTCTGTCTCTCTAGAATAATGGATGGTATCACAACTCTCAGGCAGCAGGCACTCTATCATGGCTCTGGCTGGCTCTGTCACAGTGTGTCACATAACATGTCTGCTGGGTGCTGATTTTGGCAACTTATTGGTCATAAGTATTAGCACCCAGCAGCCATGTTAAGTGACGCACTGTGAGAGCCAGCCATGATACAGTGCCTGCTGCCTGTGAGTTATCATAATGCTGATGATGTTAACCAGTTGCTGATCGCCTGATAGCAGATTTACTTCTACAGGATGGCTGCGTATATACGTAATCCTGCATTTCTGGGTATGGGAGCCAATCAGCGGCTCTGGCGGACTCGATGTCCACCAGTACACACTCATTTTCAAAGACAGAACTGTGGTCTGCCTATGTAAACAAGGCAGATTGCCGTTCTGTCTGTATGGAAGACATTGATCCTGTGTTCCTGCAAAACAGGTACAGAGATCTATGCCTTCCCTTAGTAAAAGCACCTCCCCACAGTGAAAAAACACTTTTTAGGCACACATTTAACCTTTTGATTTCCCTGGATATTATCCCCTTCCCAGCCAGTGTCATTAGTACAGTGACAGTGCATATTTATAGCACCGATCACTGTATTAGTGTCTCTGGTTCCCACAAAGTGTCATTAGTGTCCGATTTGTCCACCGCAATATCGCAGTCCTGCTATGAGTCGCTGATCGCCGCCATTACTAGTAAAAAAATTAAAAAATCTGGTCACCTTATGTTACACCCAACGGAGTTATACATTTCACTGGTTTTTTTAACAGTAAACTCAGCTTATATCGTGATACAGTATTTACAATTCTGACTGACTGTTTAGATGTTGATTTTTGAAAGCAGCAGTGTTCTGTCGGATTGGAAAACCGGTGAGATCAGCAGGCTTGCCGCTGCTTTCAAAAATGCTATTTGTTCACTAAGGTTCTCTAACAAACCTCTGAGGGTTTCACAGAACAGCTGTATTTATACTGAGATTAGATTACACACAGGTGGACTCTATTTACTAAGTAGGTGACTTCTGAAGGCAATTGGTTCCACTAGATTTTAGTTAGGGGTATCAGAGTAAAGGGGAGCTGAATACAAATGCATGCCACACTTTTCACATATTTATTTGTAAAGAATGTTGAAAATCATTTTCTTTTCACTTAACAATCATGTGCCACTTTGTGTTGGTCTATCACATAAAATCCCAATAAGATGCATGTGTGTTTTTGGTTGTAACATGACAAAATTGAATGGGGTATGAATACTTTTTCAATGCAATGTATTAAGCTTATGATCTACCAAAACCTCCAGATCCTTCTCTACTATGGATCCCCCCACATAGCCAGGAAGGGATCACATGGCCCCTTTGGTTACAGCATTTGTTCACACCTGGCTGAAACTTTTGCACAGTACTGTAGAGGGAACATTGTATATACAGATATTATGAGAAGGGGGGGTAACACTTACCAGGTGAGGCAGCCATCTTGTGAGATTGCATTGGCCGGGAATCTAACCCGGGTCAGCTGCTTGGAAAGCAGTTATGCTTACCACTGCATCACCAACGCGAGGTAGCATGTCTTTGGAGTGTGGGAGGAAACCGGAGTACCCGGAGGAAACCCACACAAACACAGGGAGAACATGCAGACTCCATGCAGACGGTGTCCTGGTCAGGATATGAACCAAACACCCCAGTGCTGCAAGGCATAAATGCTAACTACTAAGCCTCTGTGCTGCCCGATCTTAAAGCAGAACTTCACCTATAAAGGGAAGTTCCGCTTTTCATCCTCTTCCTTATTTGGCTTTAAATTTCCTAAAGGAACTGGAGATACGGGTCCATATTGTAGTGTTATGAATCTTTCATATTCTGTCCTGTAGGGGGAGACTCTGAATGGTTCTCATTCCATCCACCCTACCCATTGAGCCGTCCATATTTGCCCTTGGGTTATGATATTCTAAGTGACCTAGAGATGCAGATCCTTTTTGTAGAGTGAACAAGAGCTACAGAGTCCTTCAGCTGTTATAGGCCTCAGTGGTCACTTCTCCAATATTGGTGATGTCCTTTGTGTGGAATGGGACAAATACATGTCCTCTGGTCTGTATAGTGTGTCTATGGCTATGGATAGGCTCTGTCTTATATAAGAGGACAGGAGCTAGCAATGGGTGTAACCTGAAATGTAGACAGGCAGGGACAGGACAACTCATTTGAATGTGGAAGTCTCGCTCTTCATAGATGGTAGAGAGTCCATTCCCAGTATGGTGGATTGGGCAACAAAGATGCCCATCATCATTGTCTATGATTGTCTATTTGTGGAACTGCTACCAGCTCCACCTACTGTGGCCAGGTCTGCTGGCCGGTCTCTGCTGTTTTTATGGGCGTCTGAATGGTGACCACTTGAATGGGGCACCAGCACTACTTCTTTGACGCTCACCTAAAAGGTATTTCCACTTTTGCAGCCATATTGGGATAGCACCTACTTTATATCTGTTACATGTTCTCATTCACAGAATAAAACTTAATAAAAATTTGAAAGTTTGCTGCTTGCCTTTTAAAGAGGGAATCACGTGTGAAAAATGACAAACAAAACATGGCTCCTACAAATCTGATACCAGAACCACAGCCGAACATGCAGCCTGGCAGGCCAGGAAAGGGGGGGTGAGCGTGCACCCCCCCTCCACTCCTGAGCCATACCAGGCCACGTGCCCTCGACATGGGGACTGGACCTTGCAAAGGGGTTAACCCCCCTCCCCCTGACAAGGCACCTCTTTATGTTGAGGTCATGTGCTCTGGTATGGGTGCATGCTCACCCCCTCCCCCCTTTCCTGGCCTGTCAGGATGTATGCTTAGGAGGGGGTCTGGATTTTGGGTGGCCATGTTTTTTGTTTTGTTCTGTTTTCCATGGGGTTCCGCCATTAATTGTGATCAGCAATTTTTTAAATTTTCTTAAAGATATGCTATGTGAATGGGAACATGTAAACAATATAAAGTAGGTGTAAAAAATGTGGCTGAAAAATTGGAAATACCTTTTAGGTGATCTCAGTAGATGAAGCGTTGGTGCAGAGATCTGTCTTGGTTCAGTCGTTCCTGGTCCCTGGGAGGGCTGATTACCATTTCCTACATTGATAGTTGGTGATTCAGAAGCTGCAGAAAGGTAAAGAGAGGGCTGATGACCCTTCAGTTACTGGAGTGGCAGCCGCCACCAGTGTAGGGACCTGTGTTGGTACAGCCGTACCTGGTCCCTAGGAGGGTTCCTCAGACTTTTTGTTGAGTCTTCTTCTAGGAACAGCCATTTGTATTGTTTGTCCAACTAAATTGATAGTTGGTGATTCAGAAGCTGCTTATGAGAGTCTTTCAAGAGATTGATGACGTAGTGGATTCTCGTCATGATGGCTTGAATTGAAGATCCTCTTCCTCCATATCCACTAGTAAATCATCCTCTAATCCCTCCTCCTCATCACCTAGTTTAAATTTTCTTCCAACATTTTGGCAATTTTCAATCCCAAGAACTCCTAGGTGTGATCACGCCTAAGCGTCTATCAGTTGCTGGGTTCATCTTCTATACATTCTGGGGGAACATTTTCTTCCTCAAACATTCCACACATTCACTTCATTCTACTGCTAATACATACTTAGCATTGATCTTATATAGCATTTTTATCTCTGAGGACTCCAAGTGGCGTTGGCCGGTAATTGAACCCAGGTCAGCTGCTTGAAAGGCAGCTATGCTCACCACTGCACCACCAACGCAAGGTAGCATGTCTTTGTAGTGTAGGAGGAAACCGGAGTACCCGGAGGAAACCCACGCAAGCACAGGGAGAACATGCAAACTCCATGCAGATAGTGTCCTGGTCAGGATTTGAACCAAGGACCCCAGTGCTGCAAGGCTAACCCCTAAGCCTTTGTGCTGCCCATATGAGGCCTCTGTTCTCTAAGGCCTGCCTCCGCTGAGCGGAGTACATCAGTTATGTCCACTCAAAACTCCTCCAGAAGAAATCCAAACTTAACCTAAACTACAATCTATATATGTATATATATAAAACTCCAAAACACAACCAAAGAATGCAGCTTCTGCAGAAGCTTTAAGGTTCGACAATACATCACCCAAACATAATCACCTGTGTAGCGGCCTCCTCACTCCCCTCTCTTTCTTCAGCTCGTCTGTCTCTTGTCTAGGGGTACCTTAGAGGGGAAGGGAGCGGGGACACTACGCCAGGCCTTTATCACAGGTGTCAGTGTGATACAAGCAAAGTTCTTTTACCTTCGGGTCAGTGCTGTGCACCTGGAGCCTCCACCGAGAGTTACCTTGAACAATGTCTGTCAGGAAATGAGCCCCACACCATTAAAGTTCAACACTCCTTTATTCTTCTCGAATGAACACAATCAGTTGAACTCCCTGGGTAGAAACAGAACAGAAAAGGAGGTGTGGATGCGAACAGGCCCAGACACAATGGGGCTGATTTACAAAACGTTTGCGCCATGAGTATTGGCGCATCTGCGTGCGCAATGGCTGTTTTGGTATTTACAAAACATTAGCGCCTGTAGTGCAGCCCTATTTGCCATTTACTATAGTGTTGTCGGCGGACGGGAGGAGGCGCTCAGTGCGCCACTATGGACCTGGCGCAGGGCATGTTAAACACTAAATATAAAGAAGCTGGAAGTGAGAATATAATGGGGGTGATGTGGGGTGATGTGAGGAAGTGTAGTGACACCTGCCCAAATAACTAATATGCCCAAAATTGAGTGATAAAGTAAATTTTTCAAAACTAGCCCGCTGCGCCGGCAAGTACGATTCGAGCTGCGGGAGTTTTTTTTGAGCTCAGCGCCGGAATTTCAATGGTTCAAATGCGCCGGGACACTGCGCCGGCAAAATCTTAGTAAATGTCAAGTCACCTAAGTCAATTTGCATAAGTTGAACAGGCGCAGCTCTGAACTTCCCAGTGCGCCAGCAAAATGTAATTTCTAAAGGAAAAAAAAAACATTTAAAAGCAGCCGCGGCTGTAATGAATTGTCGGCTCCCGGCAATATAGAGAAAAGTCATTGAAAGTCATTGCTAACCAAAAAAAAAAAAGCGTGGGGGTCCCCCAAATTCCATAACCAGGCCCTTCAGGTCTGGAATGGATATTAAGGGGAACCCCGCTGCAATTCAACCTCCAATTCAAACGGAGCGGCCGGAGAAGAAAGAAGAAGGGAAGACGCCGAAGCAAGATGCGGACGAGAACACCGAAGGAAGAAGGAAGATGAAGATGAAGATGGAGGAAGAAACCCGAATGGAGAAAAGAAGAGAATGGAAGAAGATGGAAGAAGAAGATGGAAGAAGATGGAAGAAGAAGATGGAAGAAGAAGATGGAAGAAAGGAAAAGACATTAATAAAGGAATTGTCAAAAACCGGCTCTTGTCATTTTTTACACTTTCTTTGTGAAATGGTAGGGGTACATTTGTACCCCATTACCATTTCACATAGGGGGGGCCGGGATCTGGGGGTCCCCTTTGTTAAAGGGGTCTTCCAGATTCCGATAAGCCCCCTGCCCGCAGACCCCCACAACCACCGGGCAAGGGTTGTGGGGATGAGGCCCTTGTCCCCATCAACATGGGGACATCCTCCCCATGTTGAGGGCATGTGGCCTGGTACGGTTCAGCAGGGAGGGGGGCCGCTCTCGCCCCCCCTCTTTTCCTGCGGCCGGCCAGGTTATGTGCTCGGATAAAGGGTCTGGTGTGGATTTTTAGGGGGACTCCACGCTATTTTTTTTTAATTTGGGGTGGAGTTCCCCTTAAAATCCATGCCAGATCTGAAGGGCCTGGTATGGATATTTGGGTGGAACCTCACGTCTTTTTTATTAAAAATTTGCAGCGGGGTTCCCCTTAATATCCATTCCAGACCTGAAGGGCCTGGTTATGGAATTTGGGGGACCCCCACGCATTTTTTTTTGGGTTAGCAAAGACTTTAATGACTTTTATCTGTATTGACGGGAACCAGCAATTCATTACAGCCACAAGGACTTTTAAATTACTATTATTTTACTTTAGAAATGTAATTTTGCTCTCCAACTGTTATAAACATGGAAAACATGCGCTACTTTACAGGCATACTATAGACACCCCCCGGGTATGATATTTAGGGCCAGTTCACATCGGATGTAGTGCAGTGCGTTTTTTTGATGCCTGAAAAACGCAAAGAAAGTTGATCACATTAATGCCAATGGCATAGTTCACACCACTGCAGTCCGTTCCAGTGCGTTTCAGAAAGCCCAAAAAAAATTGGTCATGCTGCATTTTTTAGGTACAAAACTGTACTGGACCCCAGTAAAACACATCAAAAACGCAACAGAACGTACCAAAAATGCACTAGAATGTACCGCAACGCACCTAAATGCACCAAAGACGCACTGCAACACACTTGTCCTAAGTGAAAAGAGGGGGAAAAAAACACTGGACTGCATCAAAAACGCATCAAAAATGCACTGGAATGTGTCAAAAACGCGCATGCAGAAAAGCACCTGGAACGCACCCAGACTGCGTTTCTATAGTGTGAACTAGGGCCAGTTCACACCATAGAAACACAATCCGGATGCATTCCAGGTGCTTTTCTGCATGCACGTTTTTCATGCGTTCCAGTGCATTTTTGGTAAGTTTTTGATGCAGTCCAGTGCTTTTTTTTCCCCCCTCTTTTTTATTAACCATAGATAAGGACAAGTGTGTTCCAGTGCGTTTTTGTTGCATTTAGGTGTGTTCCTGTGCGTTCCAGTGCGTTTATGATGCGTTTTGATGCGTTCCAGTACAGTCCAGTGCAGGTAAAATGCAGCATGTTCTACTTTTTTGGTGAAACTGGAACGCACTGGAACAAACACTGCCATTTAGAACCATATAACCAACTTTCCATGCATTTTGGATGCATAAAAAACGCAATGCACTGCATGTGGTGTGAAATGGCCCTTAAGCAATTTGGCATATTTAAAGGCACTTCTCCTTGTTTTGTTTTTGGTGTTTTCCAAATTGGTGACATTGATATATGTCCCTTAGGGTGGGACCTGGGCCCCCATTTTAAGGCCAATAACTAGAAGATAAGCCAGCCAAGTGGGGACTAGCAAAATTAACAAGTCAGTTCCCATAGACTGCAATGGTATTTGTTGGTGGGGGGGAGGGGTGATTGTCCCATCTCTAATTTTGTAGCATGCTGGATGATGTGCTTAATTTTGGACGGGGGGAGGGGGGGTTATTTTTTGCTAGGTGCATTGGTGTTGTTCTGCACATGCCCAGCCAGTTAGTTTTTTTTTGCGTGCTTTTTGTGTGTGAACAGCGCCTGGATATTTCTGGGCATGCTTAATCAGAGAGTGTTTTTATGGGTTAGTAATTGAAGGACATCCTTAACAGGTGTACCCACTTTGAATTTCAGTCTCTACATTGAGTGAACTTGCATTTTGGGTGTTTCATGGACTGTGCATGTGTTTTCAATTGCCTCATTAGCACACAAACATATGTTATATAAAGCTCACAAGGAGCATTCGTTCGCTTGCCCTGAGAAGAGGCAAGTGTGTGTGTGTGGGGGGCAAAATGTACAAGTTGGTGTCCTTATCGAGTTTGTAACACATGTATTTTATTTGTTATGTCTTTGCAAAACAGGTGATTGGTTAACTTTTGTGGATTGTATATTTTTTGTGTGGGGGAAATGTTCCCCTGAAATAATTCTGATGTTGTTAATGTGTGTCGTTTGTTCACTTTGATTTAATTGTCTGCTGCCTTTTTTTTTTGGCCAAAAATTTCTCAAGATGTTGAGTCTGTAACTGTTTCAAATTGACCATGTTTTTTATTTTGCCTTCCCTTTTATTTTGTTGACCAATAAAATTTGATGCAAAGTTTTGATGTTTGTTTTGTGTTTTCTTTGCAACAAATGTGACAGCTGATTGGCATGTCAAAACAAAACTGGTGTGATTTGTCTAATCTGGTGCCTTCATGCTAGCATATGCATGGATTGTATTGTGTGCTGCCATGGAGCGTCACCAGGAAATTAAATACAGAGTGGTAAGTATTCAATTTTCCTTTTTTACTGCAGTGGTTCTCAGCCTCAGTCCTCAAGTACCCCCAACAGGACATGTTTTGTGAATTTATCTTATCGAGAATTGCTGTCCAAAAATCAAAACCATTGACTGTGATTTAAAGCACATGTGCAAGATGAAGGAAAACCTGCAAACATGGCCTGTTGGGGGTACTTAAGAAGCACTGATTTAGAGCACTGCACTTAAAAATAGCTCAAGGCCATACAATTCTAATTGTGGGCATTTTGAGGGAAACAAAGTAAGTGTTAGAACCCCTGCGTGTGTGTTTTTTTTTTTTAATAATTTTTTTTCTTTTTTTTGTAGTTTGGCCTTTGTGTCTCCTTTTCTTAAAATTGGCTTCACTTCCTGTCACACAGCTAAACAGGAAGTGAAGGTAAAACCCTACCAATGTCTTTTCTTGGGGACACACAGATCAATCTAACTAGTGTCCCCATTGAGCAAATTGCACTCTAGCACTTTGTTGTGTACACCCCAAATCAATGTATAGTTTGGGGTTTAGTAAAGACAAATCCACTCTGCAGTAAAAGTGTAGCTGCTGAAAATCTGAGGGAAAGTACTGGTGATTGGCTGTTCCAATCATGTAAAAGCAAAGATGGTGTATTTTTTTGGCTTGCATGTCCTCCTCAGATATACAGCAAGTGCACTTGTAGTGCAAAGTAGATTTGCCTTTAGTAAATAAACCCCAAAGTCCAAAATACCTAATAATTTGGGGTGTACCCCGCAATATGCTGGAGTGCATAATGGGGAAAGTATTTAGACTGACCTGTGTGTCCCCAAGGAAAGACATTGTTAGGGATTTTCCCTCACTTCCTGTGTGGCTATGTGACAGGAAGTGAATTATTTGGAAGGATAAAGTGGCCAAATTATTTAGTTTAACTTTTCAAAGACTCATTCCTAAGTTGAATTGTGATGCATGTCAATGGCCCATTTAGACCCTCTTTAATCACTTGAGATCAGCGCTATAACTGATCGACGGCCACAGCATGGTCCTCAATTGCCGGGAGTCCATCAATAAACGTCCTCCCCTTTGCGCGCTGTGGTCACAGAGTCACTGAGACTCAGGTGATGACAGATCCGAGTAAGGGGCCCGATTCCTGCCCTTTACCATGTGATCAGCTGTCAGCAAATGACAGCTGATCACGTGATGTAAACAAAATCTGCGTAATGGTTTTTGTTTTCTCCTTGTGCTGACAGCGTGAGCATAAAAAAAAGACAATCACCGGCTTATGTGCAAGGGACATGGGGCCCGAAGAGAAAGAGGCAATTCTGCATCATCTGTGACAATTAGTAGCCCCTGCCAGTGCCACCTATCAATGCCCACCACTGGTTCCAATCAGTAGCACCTAGCAGTGCTGCCTATCAGTGCCCATCACTGCCAACTATCATTGCCACCTAGCAGTGCCACTTCTCAATGCCCACCAGTGCCAACTAGCAATGCCACCTCTCAGTGCCCACCCTTGCCACCTTATCGGTGCCCATCAGTGCAGTCTCATCAGTGTACATCAATGAAGAAGAAAAATTACCTTTTTTTAAAATATTAACCAGTTTCCTACCGCCCACCGTCAAATGACATCCTTGGCTTTGGGCGGTGACATCTGAATGATGCCTGCAGTTGCAGGCATCATTCAGATATCATTATTTTCAGCCGGCGATTCTGTGCACAATAAAAACGATCACAGTGGCAGTTCCGCCGCTTGATTGTTCTTATAGGCGGGGGGAGGGGACGTTCCCCCCCCCCTCTTGCCGCCATCCGGTGCTTCTCCGGGCTCTCCCGTGCCATCTGGGGCTCGGAGAACGATTTGGAGATGACTGGTGACCAGATGGTCATCAGTCATCTCTATGACCGTCGGAGGCGCGGGCACGACGTTATGACATCACGCCATGTTCCCGTATGTTAACCAAGCTGTGATCTCGGCTGTCAGCATGAGATTGGTGATTTTTTTGGACCAATATCATGCTTTCCAGCCTGGAGGAGAGATGCGGAGTCTTATTGACCCCGCATCTCTCCATAAAGAGGACCTGTCACACACATTCCTATTACAAGGGATGTTTACATTCCTTGTAATAGGAATAAAAGTGATCCAAAAAAAAAAGAGTAAGAAATACAAAAAAGTAAAAAAACAAAATAAAAAAAATAAGCAAAAATACGAAAAAACGCCCATGTTCGCGCTCAGAAGCGAACAAACACGTAAGTCCCGCCCACATATGTAAACGCCGTTCAAACCACACATGTGAGTTATTGCTGCGTGCGTTAGAACGAGTGCAACAATTCTAGCACTAGACCTCCTCTGTAATGGCAAAATGGTAACGTGTAAAAAATTTTAAAGCATCGCCTAGGGAGATTTTTAATTACTGAAGTTTGGTGTCATGCCATGAGTGTGCGCAATTTTAAAGCGTGACGTGTTAGGTATCTATTTACTCAGCATAACAACATCTTTCACATTATACCAAAAAATTGGCCGTAACTTTACTGTTTTGTAATATTTTTAGCAAACAAAAGGCGTTTGAAAATTTATTGCGCAAATACCGAGCGAGATAAAAATTTGCAATGACCGCCATCTTATTCCCTAGGGTGTCTGCTCCAAAAACATATATAAAGTTTGGTGTTTAGAAGTAATTTTATAGCCCTAAATTTATGATTTTTAGATGAAGGAGAGAAGTGCCAGAATAGGCCCAGTGCTGAAGTGGGTAAAATATCCATTTTTTTTTTTTTAAACTCGGTCTTTTGTATTTATAGAAAAAAAATAAAAATAAAACACAAAGGTGATCAAATAGCACCAAAAGCAAGCTCTATTTGTGTGCCAACAAATAAAACATTTTCATTGGGTTACAGTGTTGTATGAGCGCGCAATTGTCATTAAAAGTGCATCAGCGCTGAAATGTGAAACTTGGTCTGGGCAGTGCGCAAGTGGTTAATATAAGGCTACATGCACACAGACGTTTTTCAAGCCGCTTGTTTGAGCGTTTTTTGCAGCTTAAAAACATCTCTCCATGTTAGCCTATGGCCTCATGGCCACCATGGCGTTTTTGAGCTGTAAATGGCATAGGCGTTTTTAGGCCCCATGTAGACGGGACGCTGGTGCAAAGTGTTCTGAACTAAGGTTGAAAGTGGCGTTTAGAAAGGCGCGCTTTGTGGCGTTTGCATGCCGTGTTTTACCACATTTGCGTGTATATGATAAGGAGCCGCCCTAAGCTCAAAAAACAGTATTATTTACGATTTTAGCTTTTTTGTGAGACCAGAGTGATATCAGCAGCTGAGAGCAGCAGTGTAGTTGTATTTAGCGTGTCACTTGCCACATCACTTGCCCCAAGTTGTGGATTGTCCACTTGCCACGTCAACTGCCCCAAGTTGTGGATTGTCCACAATGCAATGGAAGCAATTTGATTTATATATATATATATATATATATATATATATATATATATATATATATATATATATATATATATATTTTGGTTTTTCCTCATTTGCCATAAATTTGGAGTTTATCAATGTAAAAAAATAGGTCACCTTTAAAAACGCTTCTGAACTAAAATGCGACTAAACTGGTACCGCGTCTGAAACGTGGAAAACTTTGGCGTCTGAAGGCATTTTGAGTGTTTGTGAAAAACGATTTTAAACGCAACTGCAGATTTTTTTTGCCAGGCCAAAAACAGTGTTTTGGATGTAATAGAATTCAATGGACCCACATCCAAAACACAAGTACCGGAATTTTGCGGCGATTTTTTGTTTTACCTGTTTATAGCTGGTTGTTAAAGGAAATGTAAAAAAAAAAAAACGGTAAAAAAAAAAAAAAAACAGCGTGGGGTCCCCCCCCCAGGTCCATACCAGGCCCTTGGGTCTAGTATGGATTCAAAGAGGACCCCCCCCCAAAAAAATGAAAAAAACTGGCGTGGGGGTCCCCCCAGAATTCTTAACAGGCCCTTCAGGTCTGGCATGTATTTTAAGGGGAACCCCGCGCCAGAACCGAAGATCGTGGAGAAGACACCGGAGAAGAACCGGAGAACAGAACAAGAGACCCCCGAAGTCGGAAGAAGACGGCGAGGAAGCCCGGGACCCCCGCTAGCAAAAGAGCTAGCAGAAGATAGCGGGGGCCCGGCAGAAAGACCCCCGAAGATGGCGAGGAAGCCCGGGACCCCCGCTAGCAAAAGAGCTAGCAGAAGATAGCAGGGGCCCGGCAGAAAGACCCCTGAAGACGGCGAGGAAGCCCGGGACCCCCGCTAGCAAAAGAGCTAGCAGAAGATAGCGGGGGCCCGGCAGAAAGACCCCCGAAGTCGGAAGAAGACCCCCGGAGCTGCCCAATAAATTACTTTTCAAACCTGTGTTGTCTTTTTTTATTGACTTATTTTGCCACCAGGTGAATGGGTAGGGGTACGATGTACCCCATACTCATTCACATAGGGTGGGGGGCCGGCATCTGGGGGCCCCCTTTTTAAAGGGGGCGCCCGGATTCCGAAAAGCCCCCCGCCCGCATACCCCGACAACCAATGGCCAGGGTTGTCGGGAAGAGGCCCTTGTCCCCATCAACATGGGGGCATGGTGCTTTGGGGTGGGGGGGCCGCAGGTCGCCCCCCTGCCCCGAAGCACCAAACCCCCCATGTTGAGGGCATGCGGCCTGGTACAGTTCAGGAGGGAGGTGGGGCCGCTCTCTCGTCCCCCCCTTTTCCCCTGCGGCCTGCCAGGTTGCATGCTCGGATAAGGGTCTGGTTTGGATTTTGGGGGGACCCCCACGCCGTTTTTCGGCTTAAGGGGGTTCTTCTTAAAATCCAGACCAGACCTAAGGGTCTGGTTTGGATTTTGGGGGGACCCCCACGCCGTTTTTCGGCTTAAGGGGGTTCACCTTAAAATCCAGACCAGACCTAAGGGTCTGGTTTGGATTTTGGGGGGGACCCCCACGCCGTTTTTCGGCTTAGGGGGTTTACCTTAGAATCCAGACCAGACCTAAGGGCCTGGTATGCTCCTGAAGGGGAACCCATGCCGGTTTTTTCATTAAAATTTGGCCTGGAGTTCCCCTTCATGATTCATACCAAACATGGGACAGCGAGGCTGCCGAGGACCAGCGCGATGAGATCGCGCTGGACACATTCTCGGCCAGCTAGTCGCCTCTAGGACACGACATGAGCGGCTGCTTCACGCTCAGGTCGTGTCCAGGTCGCCTTGCAAAGTCGCGCTGTCCCTGTGTCAGCCGGCACACGAGTCGCCCGCAAGTCGGATCCGACTTCCCGGGCGACCTCTATTCAAAATCAATGAGCTCCCATAGGGAACCATTCATTTTCAATAGAGCGCCGCTGACATTTCTATTTACTATAACAGTGCGCCGCTGCTTCCTGCGCCCAGTGAAGGAGTTATCCGGCGCACCAATTAAGGTTAGAAGCAGCGCAGCGCACTGTTATTAGTAAATCAGCCCCAATGTGTTCTCCACTTTCCTTCGCGAAAGTGGGTTGCAGTCTCCGAACGAGGGGGGGATTTCCTTCCAAGCGGTCTCCAGTGAGAGACTCACCCGTCACTGGCAATCTGCTGCACCAGGTCTTCGAATGAGGAGCTCCCCCCGGTCCATTACGCCTTTCGGATTCGGGTACTCACTCCTGGGGTTCCCTAGGATCTCCTTCAATCGCGGAACTCAGTGTTGGGCACTGAGCTCCGGACCTCCATCTGAGTACCTCACCCCAGGCTAAAGGTGCCTGGAATGGAACACGACCTCCGGCTGTCCTCTAGGCCTAGGCCTGCCTAGAGAACCAACAGGAACCACCGTCCACAGGCTGAAGGTGCCCCTTTATACCCTCTCCCAGCAAGCACGGCGGGTTCCCCGCCCCACCATACCGCTGCCGAGGGAGGACAAAAAGGAGGCACGACACACAGCAATGATTCAACCCCAGCCCAGGGCAACAGCGCCACCCGCTGGGCTGCAGGGAATTACACATCACTAATGTCTCTGTCAAGTTCAAATTTACACCCGGGAAAGTACATACCCGCTACACCTGTAAAAAAAAGTGCCTGAGATGTTGGTGGTAATCAGCCTGCTAGGCCCGGGGGGAACCGAACCAAGTCCTCCAAAAGCTGCCTCATATCCAAAAGTTGCAGAGAGTGTAAATGTAGACATTAAGCTCTAAGGTTAATCAAAAATATCACATTCTAAAGGGAAAGGTAAAACAAGAGGGAGTATGGAAGAGGGAGAGAGGGAGGAAAATGGGGAGGAGGTTGGGGGTAAGGAAGGGATGTGGGGGTTCCCCCCAACCCTCACCCCCCTTCTTCCTCCAACCTTCCTTCCCCCCCCCTTTTCCTCCCTCTCTCTCTCTCCCATACTCCCCCTTGTTCTACCTTTCCCTTTAGAATGTGATATTTTTGATTAACCTTAGAGCTTAATGTTTACATTTACACTCTTGGCAACTTTTGGATATGAAGCAGCTTTTGGAGGACTTGGTTCGGTTCCCCCCCGGCCTAGAAGGATGATTACCACCAACATCTCAGGCACTTTTTTTTACAGGTGATTATGTTTGGGTGATGTATTGTCGAACCTTTAAGCTTCTGCAGAAGCTGCAGAAAGCTAAATAGAGGGCTGATGGGAAGACCCTCCGGTTGCTGGAGTGGCAGCCGCCACCAGTGTAGGGACCTGTGTTGGTACAGCCACTCCTGGTCCCTGGGAGGGTTCCTCAGACTTTTTGTTGAGTCTTCTTCTAGGAACAGTCAATTGTCTTGTTTGTCCAATTACATTGATAGTTGGTGATTCAGAAGTTCCAAAAACGAAAAAATGGAGGGCTGATGGGAAGACCCCCCGGTTACTGAAGTGGCAGCTGCCACCAGTGTAGGGACCTGTGTTGGTACAGCCGTACTTGGTCCCTGGGAGGGTTCCTCCAGACTTTCCACTGAGTCTTATATAACTCTATCTCCAGACACAAAACTTGAACTATGCTGAAAAGATAATGTGGCACTCCTGTTGGTGAAGATAGCTGGTGGTATTGCTCTCTTGAAGACAGGTGCTGATGAGAATCTTTCAAGAGAGTGATGACATAGTGGACTCTGGTGATGATGGCTTGACTTGAAGATCTTCTCCCTCATGTTCACTAGCAAATCATTTTCTGATCCCTTCTCCTCATCTCCTAGTTTAACATTTCTTCCAACCTTTTGTTCATCTTCATTCCCAAAAAAGCTGCACCCCTCCCATTTAGGTGCAATCCATCAGGGCTATAAAGATGATAACCGACTGAAAAGTCAGCCCAGTTCGGCATGAAGCCAAACCCCTCCTCCCTGCAATAGTTGCTCAGCCACATGTTAAGCTCCCTAAGCTCCTGCTGCCTCTCTGGTGTAGCTCGAGGTACAGGCAGTATTTCTGAAAATACTGTCTTGGAGGTCCTTTTCTTCAATATAGCCCCTAAGTCCCTGAAATAATTTTTTAGGGCACCCCATCTTCCTCGAACTTTGTCATTGGTACCAATATATACCATGACAGCTGGGTCCACTCCAGCCCCATCCAACAATCTGTCCATGCAATCAACAATGTTCCGAACCCGAGCGCCCGGTAAACAACATACTGTCCGGCGATACCGGTCTTTGTGACAGACTGCTCTCTGTATCCTTCCAATTACTGAATCCAATACCACTAGTATATTCCTATCCTTTCTTGTAACCTTGCCCCCATCTTCACTGGAGACATTCCCCTGGAATTTTGGTGGAGTATCAATGTGAACATCGCATGCTGGTGGAGTCTGCTTGTAGAAGTCACACTCTGGTGGAGTCTGCTTGTAGAAGTCGCACTCTGGTGGAATCTGCTTGTATAAGTCGCACTCTGGTGGAGTGGCCATGTCACGGTCGCACTCTGGTGGAGTGGCCATGTCACGGTCGCACTCTGGTGGAGTGGCCATGTCTAGGTCGCACTCTGGTGGAGTGGCCATGTCTAGGTCGCACTCTGGTGGAGTGGCCATGTCTAGGTCGCACTCTGGTGGAGTGGCCATGTCTAGGTCGCACTCTGGTGGAGTGGCCATGTCACGGTCGCACTCTGGTGGAGTGGCCATGTCTAGGTCGCACTCTGGTGGAGTGGCCATGTCTAGGTCGCACTCTGGTGAAGTGGCCATGTCACGGTCGCACTCTGGTGGAGTGGCCATGTCTAGGTCGCACTCTGGTGGAGTGGCCATGTCTAGGTCACACTCTGGTGGAGTGGCCATGTCTGGGTCGCACTCTGGTGGAGTGGCCATGTCTAGGTCGCACTCTGGTGGAGTGGCCATGTCTAGGTCGCACTCTGGTGGAGTGGCCATGTCACAGTCGCACTCTGGTGGAGTGGCCATGTCCCGGTCGCACTCTGGTGGAGTGGCCATGTCACGGTCACACTCTGGTGGAGTGGCCATGTCACGGTCACACTCTGGTGGAGTCTCAATGTGATGATCGCCATGTGAGCCTTGTCTGCAGTAAATACTGCGTACATCTTCAAAAAAAAAAGAAAGAGAGGAATTAGATTTAGCACCTTCACCTACATTTCATATATTTTTCTTTGTACAACATCAAATTATAGAGAGAAAACGCTTGTGTCAGACACAATGAATAAACTCAACATAACAGGGACACAAGGATGACTCTTGTTGGCCTTCGTATAAAAATGCTGGTTGCCTGCCACTCATCCCGACCCACTAGATGGCAATAATCACATGAAAAATCCAACGGGCTGGTTGTACCCAGCCCTTAATCAGCCTGCCCATACATGGTTATAATCTTGGCTGGTCCCTGCTGAGCCCGCCGAGACTTGAACTGTCTATCGCCGGCTTTAGGAGCACAGACTCTTTAAATTACAGCACTTAGGTTAAAGGGATAATTAATTAGCGCTGTTCTATTTGTATTAGTTTTGTCTGTCTGTGTATTGGTTCATTATGTATTATTTAGTAGTGCTTCCTCTCAATTCAATTTCATTATTCTGCTATGATCCTAATTCTGTATATTATTACATTAGCTATGCCGCAAGGGTGCTCATTATCTAGAGTCATATACAGTATATATATCATCTATATATACTGTATGTGCCTCTATAGACTATGTAGATACATCCAGTGTGTGTGTGTAATATATATATATATATTTCTAGCTCTATATATATTACTCACACACACACACACTGGATGTGCCTCTACAGTGTGTGTGTGTGTGTATATATATATATATATATATAATCTACATAGTCTGTAGAGGCACATACAGTATATATAGATGCAGTGCTGGCCCAAGACATTGTGCTGCCTGGTACCAAGAATGAAATGCTGCCCCCCCCCCCCAAAAGAAAAATCACGCCCACCAAAATGCCCCCATATTCATTATTTTATATCATGATAACCAAAATGGACCTGTCATGGCTCTATACATGTATATAGGAGTATAAAAGGACCTGTGCGTGGCCGTTGGCCGAGATGTCAGCTGGCCACCCGCGATCGCTCCATAGAGCCAGAACGGGGATCTGTCAATGTAAACAGACAGATCCCCATTCTGACAGGGGAGGAGAGACAGATCTGCTGTTCCTAGTGATTAGGAACAGAGATCTCTCTCCTCCTCCAGTCAGTCCCCATCCCCCCAGTTAGAAACACCTCCCAGGGAACACATTTAACCCCTTTCCTGACAGTGACATTTACACAGTAATCAGTGCATTTTTATAGCACAGATCGCTGTATAAATGTCACTGGTCCCAAAACTGTGTCAAGTGTCCAATCTGTCCACCGCAATGTCACAGTTTCGCTAAAAATCGCAGATCACCGCCATTACTAGTAAAAAAATATATAATAATAATAAAAATGCCATAAATCTATCCTCTATTTGGTAGACGCAATAACTTTTGTGCAAACTAATCAATATACACTTATTGCGTTTTTTTTTTTTACCAAACATATGTAGAAGAATACATATCGACCTAAACTGATGAAGAAATTTTTATTTTTTTGGATGTTTATTATAGCAAAAGTTAAAATAAAAACAATTTTCAAAGTTGTCGCTATTTTTGTTTATAGCACAAAAAATAAAAACCGCATAAGTTATCAAATACCACCAAAAGAAAGCTCTATTTGTTTAGGTACAACGTCACACGACCGCGCAATTGTCAGTTAAATCGATGCCGTGCCGAATCGGAAAAAAATGATTGAAGTGCATTATTTCTATTGTTATATAAAATAAAATAGTTCAACTCACCATAATGCAGAATAAGTGGGAGCCCCGAGTGTGTCACTTCCCGCGTCACCTGCCACCAGATGCAGATTGTCACTTGTTGCGAATTGTCACTTGCCACAATGCCATCTGCCACAAATTGCGGCTGGTCACTTGCCACGATGCCACACATTGCAGATTGTCACTTGCCACGACATCACCTGCCACACGTAGTGGATTGTCCCTTTGCCATGACGTCACCTGCCACACGTCTGACAGAGAGGAGGAGGGGGGTCTGACAGAGAGGAGGAGGGGGGTCTGACAGAGAGGAAGAGGGGGGTCTCACAGAGAGGAGGAGGGGGGTCTGACAGAGAGGAGGAGGGGGGTCTGACAGAGAGGAGGAGGGGGGCGGCTGATAGAGAGGAAGAGGGGGGGCTGATAGAGAGGAAGAGGGGGGCGGCTGATAGAGAGGAAAGGGGGCTGATAGAGAGGAGGGGGGGCGGCTGACAGAGCAGATGAGAGAGACGGACCTCAGGAGGGGGGGGCGAGGAGGGGGGTGGCTGATAGAGAGGAGGAGGGCCGCGGGTGGCTGACAGGGCAGATGAGAGAGACGGACCTCAGGAGGGGGGCGGATGATAGAGAGGAGGGGGGTGGCTGATAGAGAGGAAGGGGGGCGGCTGACAGAGCAGATGAGAGAGACGGACCTCAGAAGAGGGGGTGGCTGATAGAGAGGAGGGGGGGCCATGGGCAGCTGACAGGGAGATGAGAGAGACAGACCTAAGGAGGGGGGCGGCTGATAGAGAGGAGGTGGGGCAGTGGGCGGCTGACAGGGAGATGAGAGAGACAGACCTCAGGAGGGGGGCGGCTGATAGAGAGAGGGGGGGCCGCTGGCAGCTGACAGGGAGATGAGAGAGACAGACCTCAGGAGGGGGGGCGGCTGATAGAGAGGGGGGGCCGCGGGCAGCTGACAGGGAGATGAGAGAGACAGACCTCAGGAGGGGGGGCAGCTGATAGAGAGAGGGGGGGCCGCTGGCAGCTGACAGGGAGATGAGAGAGACAGACCTCAGGAGGGGGGGCTGATAGAGAGAGGGGGGCCGCGGGCAGCTGACAGGGAGATAAGAGACAGACCTAAGGAGGGGGGGGCGGCTGATAGCTGCCCGCGGCCCCCCCTCTCTCTATCAGCCGCCCCCCCCTCCTTAGGTCTGTCTCTCTCATCTCCCTGTCAGCTGCCCGCGGCCCCCCTCTCTCTGACAGGGAGATGAGAGAGACAGACCTAAGGAGGGGGGGGCGGCTGATAGAGAGAGGGGGGCCGCGGGCAGCTGACAGGGAGATGAGAGAGACAGACCTAAGGAGGGGGGGGCGGCTGATAGAGAGAGGGGGGCCGCGGGCAGCTGACAGGGAGATGAGAGAGACAGACCTCAGGAGGGGGGGGGGGGGCGGCTGATAGAGAGAGGGGGGGCCGTGGGCAGCTGACAGGGAGATGAGAGAGACAGACCTCAGGAGGGGGGGGGCGGCTGATAGAGAGAGGGGGGGCCGTGGGCAGCTGACAGGGAGATGAGAGACAGACCTAAGGAGGGGGGGGCGGCTGATAGAGAGAGGGGGGCCGCGGGCAGCTGACAGGGAGATGAGAGAGACAGACCTAAGGAGGGGGGGGGGCGGCTGATAGAGAGAGGGGGGCCGCGGGCAGCTGACAGGGAGATGAGAGACAGACCTAAGGAGGGGGGGGCGGCTGATAGAGAGAGGGGGGGCCGCAGGCAGCTGACAGGGAGATGAGAGACAGACCTAAGGAGGGGGGGGGCGATAGAGAGAGGGGGGGCTGCGGGCAGCTGACAGGGAGATGAGAGACAGACCTAAGGAGGGGGGGCGGCTGATAGAGAGAGGGGGGCCGCGGGCAGCTGACAGGGAGATGAGAGACAGACCTAAGGAGGGGGGGCGGCTGATAGAGAGAGGGGGGGGCCGTGGGCAGCTGACAGGGAGATGAGAGAGACAGACCTCAGGAGGGGGGGGCGGCTGATAGAGAGAGGGGGGCCACGGGCAGCTGACAGGGAGATGAGACAGACCTCAGGAGGGGGGGGCGGCTGATAGAGAGAGGGGGGGCCGCGGGCAGCTGACAGGGAGATGAGAGAGACAGACCTAAGGAGGGGGGGGCTGATAGAGAGAGGGGGGGCTGCGGGCAGCTGACAGGGAGATAAGAGACAGACCTCAGGAGGGGGGGGCGGCTGATAGAGAGAGGGGGGGCCGCGGGCAGCTGACAGGGAGATGAGAGACAGACCTCAGGAGGGGGGGGGGGGGGCGGCTGATAGAGAGAGGGGGGGCCGCGGGCAGCTGACAGGGAGATGAGAGACAGACCTCAGGTCTCCTGTGACACAGGGCTAGTTAGGACTCGGGGAGCATGCAGGGCTGGCGCGATTACCCACAGTCCAGCTCCTCCGCTCCTCCAGGCGAATCACAAGCCTCATGTCTGCTGTCCGTCCCTCCCACATAACCTGCTCGGCCAATCACAGGACACCCGCCGCTGCCCATTGCTGAGCTTGGCTCAAAACACAGAGAGATTTTTAGGCAGCAGTTTGAACACTGATTTGCCGCTCCCCTGAAAGTGCCGCCTGGGACCGTGGTACCATCGGGTCCCATGGTAGGGCCGGCCCTGTATAGATGACTCTAGATCATGAGAAAAGTTCAGATCGCACCCTTGCTGCATAACTAATGTAATAATATACAGAATACTGGGATCATTATTATTTAGGATTATAGCACAATGATGAAATTAGATTAAGGGCCGGTTCACACCATAGAAACGCATTCTGGATGCATTCCAGATGCTTTTATGCATGCGTGTGTTTGATGCATTTTTGATGCAGTCCAGTGCATTTTTCCCTTCTTTTTTTCTTGATTTTAAATAAGAACATGTGTGTTCTAGTGTGTTTTTGATGTGTTTAGGTGTGTTCCGTTGCATTTTTTATGCCTTTTACAGTCTTCCAGTACAGTCCAGTGCAGGAAAAATGCAACATGTTCTACTTTTTTTCTGGAACTGCAAGCACTGGTGTGAACTATGCTTTTGAAAACCATATAACCTGCTTTCTATGCATTTTTGATGCAGACAAAAAAAACAACACATTGGACTGCATGTGGTGTGAACTGGCCCTGAGTGGAAGGAATTGATGTTTGGGCATTAAGGCTTATGCGGCGTACACAGGATCGTTTTTCATGCCGTTAAAAATGCCATTTTTTAAAATGGCCATTAAAACCGATCGTGTGTATGTTCCAGAGCATTTTTAACGGCGTGAAAAACGGCCATTAAAAATTTCAAACATGCTCTATTTTTTCACGTCGTTTTTCATGTCGTTTTTTTTAACGACGTGAAAAATTATAGTGTGTATGCTTTTACGAGGGGAAAAAAACGTGCATGCTCAGAATCAAGTATGAGACGGGAGCGCTCGTTCTGGTAAAACTAGCGTTCGTAATGGAGATAGCACATTCATCACGCTGTAACGGACTGAAAAGCACGAGGCTGAAAAGCGCGAATCGCCGCTCAACAAAGTTTACTAACATGAAGGGTGGCGCCATTTGAATGGAACTTCCCCTTTACAGTGCCGTCGTACGTGTTGTACGTCACTGCGCTTTGCTCGAGCGTTTTTTTTAATGATCGTGTGGATGCAAGACAGGCTTGAGAGGAAACATGAAAAAGAAGTCGCACTCTGGTGGAGTCTGCTTGTATAAGTCGCACTCTGGTGGAGTGGCCATGTCACGGTCGCACTCTGGTGGAGTGGCCATGTCACGGTCGCACTCTGGTGGAGTGGCCATGTCACGGTCGCACTCTGGTGGAGTGGCCATATCACGGTCGCACTCTGGTGGAGTGGCCATGTCTAGGTCACACTCTGGTGGAGTGGCCATGTCTAGGTCGCACTCTGGTGGAGTGGCCATGTCTAGGTCACACTCTGGTGGAGTGGCCATGTCTAGGTCGCACTCTGGTGGAGTGGCCATGTCTAGATCGCACCCTGGTGGAGTGGCCATGTCTAGGTCGCACTCTGGTGGAGTGGCCATGTCTAGGTCGCACTCTGGTGGAGTGGCCATGTCTAGGTTGCATTCTGATGGAGTCTGCTTGTAGAAGTCGCACTCTGGTGGAGTCTGCTTGTAGAATTCGCACTCTGGTGGAGTGGCCATGTCACGGTCGCACTCTGGTGGAGTGGCCATGTCACGGTCGCACTCTGGTGGAGTGGCCATGTCTAGGTCGCACTCTGGTGGAGTGGCCATGTCTAGGTCGCACTCTGGTGGAGTGGCCATGTCTAGGTCGCACTCTGGTGGAGTGGCCATGTCTAGGTCACACTCTGGTGGAGTGGCCATGTCTAGGTCGCACTCTGGTGGAGTGGCCATGTCTGGGTCGCACTCTGGTGGAGTGGCCATGTCTAGGTCGCACTCTGGTGGAGTGGCCATGTCTAGGTCGCACTCTGGTGGAGTGGCCATGTCTAGGTCGCACTCTGGTGGAGTGGCCATGTCTAGGTCGCACTCTGGTGGAGTGGCCATGTCTGGGTCGCACTCTGGTGGAGTGGCCATGTCTAGGTCGCACTCTGGTGGAGTGGCCATGTCTAGGTCGCACTCTGGTGGAGTGGCCATGTCACGGTCGCACTCTGGTGGAGTGGCCATGTCACGGTCGCACTCTGGTGGAGTGGCCATGTCACGGTCACACTCTGATGGAGTGGCCATGTCACGGTCACACTCTGGTGGAGTCTCAATGTGATGATCGCCATGTGAGCCTTGTCTGCAGTAAATACTGCGTACATCTTCAAAAAAAAAAAAAGAGAGGAATTAGATTTAGCACCTTCACCTACATTTCATATATTTTTCTTTGTACAACATCAAATTATAGAGAGAAAACGCTTGTGTCAGAGACAATGAATAAACTCAACATAACAGGGACACAAGGATGACTCTTGTTGGCCTTCGTATAAAAATGCTGGTTGCCTGCCACTCATCCCGACCCACTAGATGGCAATAATCACATGAAAAATCCAACGGGCTGGTTGTACCCAGCCCTTAATCAGCCTGCCCATACATGGTTAGAATCTTGGCTGGTCCCTGCTGAGCCCGCCGAGACTTGAACTGTCTATCGCCGGCTTTAGGAGCACAGACTCTTTTAATTACAGCACTTAGGTTAAAGGGATAATTAATTAGCGCTGTTCTATTTGTATTAGTTTTGTCTGTCTGTGTATTGGTTCATTATGTATTATTTAGTAGTGCTTCCTCTCAATTAAATTTCATTATTCTGCTATGATCCTAATTCTGTATATTATTACATTAGCTATGCCGCAAGGGTGCTCATTATCTAGAGTCATATACAGTATATATATCATCTATATATACTGTATGTGCCTCTATAGACTATGTAGATACATCCAGTGTGTGTGTGTGTAATATATATATATATATTTCTAGCTCTATATATATTACTCACACACACACACACTGGATGTGCCTCTACAGTGTGTGTGTGTGTATATATATATATATATATATATATAATCTACATAGTCTGTAGAGGCACATACAGTATATATAGATGACTCTAGATCATGAGAAAAGTTCAGATCGCACCTTTGCTGCATAACTAATGTAATAATATACAGAATACTGGGATCATTATTATTTAGGATTATAGCACAATGATGAAATTAGATTAAGGGCCGGTTCACACCATAGAAACGCATTCTAGATGCATTCCAGATGCTTTTATGCATGCGTGTGTTTGATGCATTTTTGATGCAGTCCAGTGCATTTTTCCCTTCTTTTTTTCTTGATTTTAAATAAGAACATGTGTGTTCTAGTGTGTTTTTGATGTGTTTAGGTGTGTTCCGTTGCATTTTTTATGCCTTTTACAGTCTTCCAGTACAGTCCAGTGCAGGAAAAATGCAACATGTTCTACTTTTTTCTGGAACTGCAAGCACTGGTGTGAACTATGCTTTTGAAAACCATATAACCTGCTTTCTATGCATTTTTGATGCAGACAAAAAAAAAAACACATTGGACTGCATGTGGTGTGAACTGGCCCTGAGTGGAAGGAATTGATGTTTGGGCATTAAGGCTTATGCGGCGTACACAGGATCGTTTTTCATGCCGTTAAAAATGCCATTTTTTAAAATGGCCATTAAAACCGATCGTGTGTATGCTCCAGAGCATTTTTAACGGCGTGAAAAACGGCCATTAAAAATTTCGAACATGCTCTATTTTTTCACGTCGTTTTTCATGTCGTTTTTTTTAACAACGTGAAAAATTATAGTGTGTATGCTTTTACGAGGGGAAAAAAACGTGCATGCTCAGAATCAAGTATGAGACGGGAGCGCTCGTTCTGGTAAAACTAGCGTTCGTAATGGAGATAGCACATTCATCACGCTGTAACGGACTGAAAAGCACGAGGCTGAAAAGCGCGAATCGCCGCTCAACAAAGTTTACTAACATGAAGGGTGGCGCCATTTGAATGGAACTTCCCCTTTATAGTGCCGTCGTACGTGTTGTACGTCACTGCGCTTTGCTCGAGCGTTTTTTTTAATGATCGTGTGGATGCAAGACAGGCTTGAGAGGAAACATGAAAAAAAACGACGAGAAAAACGTTGGTTAAAAAAATGCCATGAAAAACTATCGTGTGTACGCCGCATTTAGGCTGGATTCACACCTATGCATTTTTAGTGCTTTTTGCATTTTGCAGATTTGCACTACAGAACGTGTTCCATGGGAAACCATGGTAAATGGACTGTAGTGCAAATCTGCAAAATGCAAAAAGCACAAAAAATGCAATAGGTGTGAATTCAGCCTTAGGACCAGTTCACACCACATGCAGTCCAGTGCATTTTTTGTTCTGCATCAAAAACGCATAGAAGGTAGGTTATATGGTTTCAATGACATAGTTCACATCAGTGCTTGCAGCTTGCAGTTTTTTCCAGAAAAAAAAAAGTTGAACATGTTGCATTTTTCCTGCACTGGAACTCTGTAAAACGCATCAAAAACGCACCGTAATGCACCAAAAACACAATGGAACACAGATGTCCTTATTTAACTACTTGCTTACTGGGCACTTAAACCCCCTTCCTGCCCAGGCCAATTTTCAGCTTTCAGCACGGTCACGATTTGAATGACAATTGCGCGGTCGTGCGACGTGACTTCCAAACAAAATTGATGTCCTTTTTTTCCCACAAATAGAGCTTTCTTTTGGTGGTATTTGATCACCTCTGCGGTTTTTATTTTTTGCGCTATAAACAAAAAAAGAGCGACGATTTTGAAAAAAACACAATATTTTTTATTTTTTGCTATAATAAATATCCCATTTTAAAAAAAAATAATATTTTTTTTCCTTAGTTTAGTCCGATGCGTATTCTTCTACATATTTTTGGTAAAAAAAATCGCAATAAGCGTTTATTGATTGGTTTGCGCAAAAGTTATAGCGTCTACAAAATAGGGCATAGTTTTAGAGCATTTTTATTAATAATTTTTTTTTTACTAGTAATGGCTGCGATCAGCGATTTTTATTGTGACTGCGACATTATGGCGGACACATCGGACACTTTTGACACCATTTTGGGACCATTGTCATTGATACAGCGATCAGTGCTATAAAAATGCACTGGTTACTGTAAAAATGACACTGGCAGGGAAGGGGTTAACCACTAGGGGGCGAGGAAGGGGTTAAATGTGTGCCCTGGGAGTGATTACTACTGTGTGGGGGAGGGGACTGACTGGGGGAGGTGACCGATCTGTGTCCCTATGTACAAGGGACACAGCATCGGTCTCCTCTCCCTGACAGGACGTGGATCTCTGTTTACACACAGAGATCCACGTCCCTGCTCTGTGTACACGCCGATCGCGGGTACCTGGCGGACATTGCGGCCGCCAGGCACGCGCATCGGCATCTCAGTGATGCGCCGGGCACGCGCGCGTGCCGCTGGCGGCGCTCGCGCGCCCCCCAGTGGCCGAAATAGCCGAGGACGTCTATTGACGTCCTCCCGGATTTTTAGATCCACATTGAGGCCGTCATTTGTCAATGGCCCGGATCTGAAGAGGTTAAGGTTAATTATAAAAAGGGAGAACAAAATGCACTGGACTGCATCAAAAACATGTCAAAAACGCACATGCAGAAAAGCATCTGGAACGCATCCGGACTGCGTTTCTATGGTGTGAAGCGGCCCCTAATGTACACGGGATGTTTTAAAACCTCTCCTGAACGATTTAACTTGACAGATAGTAACCAGAGGACCCCAGAGGCCCGGAGGCCCCCAGAGGCCCGGAGGTCCCCAGGGCCCCGGATGGCAACCCCCCTTTTTTTTCTTTTCTAAAAATTTTTATTTTTTTATTTTTTTTGTATTTATTTCATTTATTTTTTGTAAGGGGCCCAGAGGTCCCCGGAGGTACCCGGAGCCCCGGATGGTAACCCCCTTTTTTTATGTATTTTTTGTAAAAATAAAAATAAATTCGTAAGGGGCCCAGAGGCCCCCAGAGGCCCCGGATGGCAACCCCCCTTTTTTTTTCTTTTATAAAATTATTATTTTTTTGCAAGGGGCCCAGAGGTCCCCAGAGGCCCGGAGGTACCCTGGGCTCCGGATTGTAACCCCCTTTTTTATGTATTTTTTAGAAAAAATATATATTTTTTATTATTATTATTTTTTTTTGTAAGGGGCCCAGAGGTCCCCAGAGGCCCGGAGGTCCCCAGGGCCCCGGATGGCAACCCCCCTTTTTTTTTTGTTCTTTCTTTGTTCGTCAGCACCCCACCATTTCTCAATTTGCCCCCCCCCCCCGCTTTCTCAATTTGTGGTCGGCAGCACCCCCCCCCGGTTCTCCTCTGCTCCAGGGGGCTCATGCCTGAAGCTGTGTAAGGGGCCCCAAAATTCCTCATGGCGGCCCTACTGAGCTAGTATGCGGTGCATACTAGCTCATTATGCCTGATGATGTGCAATACGAAACAGCTGTCGAGGCGACGCTAGGCTACGTTTCTGACGTTACTTCCGGTCCCGCTGGTTCTCTCCTGGCAGAAGGTGCAACGCACGCCGGATCGTTCTTCCACTCAGATTCATTGCGCCCCGCTTGTCTAAGCTATCCAGCCTCAGTGCCGGGTCTGTGGCACTATTCAAGTAAGGGGGCATTTGTCTGTCCATTTTTTTACTATTTTTTATTAAATGAGATTACACTATTGTTGTTTTCTCTCTTTTGTGTCCCGCATATGCATGATCGAGCCTCCAGGAGGCAGGGAATCTCAGTTCCATGTATGAAATCTCTACTCATATTAGCAAGTGCCACTTGCAACAAGCGCTTTTGACTCCTTTTTAATTAAACGAGTCAATATGATCTGGTAAGCGGCCAATCTTCTTTGAGCACTATTGGGTGTCACATACTAAGTTGGTGGAGGCTATCACATCAAGATATATTTCTGATTTTTGGATCAAGTACATTCAAGCTTCATCCTATTACTGAATGTTATGAACTGTTGGAATATCACTGTTCACTATTCATTTGGACTATTATCAAGGACACTTATGTTGTATTTTGTGTTTTTCAAATTTGACACCGACCAGCAGGGGTGTCAATTCATTTAAGTGCATTTCAATTTCACATAGCTCTGTTAGATGAGTCACAGCTCCTATGGTTTTTTGATTACACACTTGGGTTGGTGTTACACTTTGTAATTTGTTATTTTTCCACACTTTCATAGTGTGGTATATATGCAGGTATCTTAATTATTGTTTCACAGGTTTCTAATATAGCACTGTGGTCAGCGCCCCCACTATACATGCACGGTGTGTATGTATAACTATACCAATCATTATGCCTTTTGCCTTACAGGGGTAAAAAAAAAAAAATTGTGTCAGCAGGTATACAACCGCTTTAAAGTCATTTTTTTTTTATTTGAAAATGTATCAGTTAGAAGCAATCATTCGAGGAAAATATGCTTATAAAAGAGTTTTGCAAATAAAAAAAATAAAAAAATGCCCCTGGATTTCATTTAAAAAATCTGGTCACCTTATATCAGACCCTACCCTCAAACAAGGCACAATCGAAGGTCCCTAACACATCCATACATACACATACTGAGGGTCAGATTTACATCATAGGAGCCTATAGGCAGAGAATTCTGAAGTCTTTTTTTTTTTCTTAATAAATTACTGCAAACGTCTAGAAAATGCAAAATTTCTGTAAAAAACACACTAAAGTGAATTTTAGGGTAAACAAACATAATAAACTACCCACATTTTTGGTACCAAATAAATAGATACCCAACATGTCCAACCTTAAATTGTGTGCGCCCGTGAAATGGTGGCATAGTACCCTATATTGTTTATAGGCGGCTCTCAGTTTAGTGTTATAGAGGAGGTCTTGTGTTATGCCGCATACACACGACCGTTTTTCATGACGTTAAAAAGGCCATTTTTAAGAATGGTCATTAAAACCGATCGTGTGTATGCTCCAGAGCATTTTTCCTGACACAGCATGACAGCATATACGTATGGGAAGGCTCCGCCTCCCTGCCCAATTCAGGACCGGTTATATTATAAAAGTAGGTCTCCTCCCTTCCTGCAGTATTCTCTTTTTTTTCCTCACTGCTACAGCCGGTTATGCTACTGCTAAAAAGCAGAATTTTTATTTTTCCCTCACCTTGCCGGACGCTTCTGGCCAAGCCGCACAGGTTCAAGCCTCTCCTGTGACGAAGCTCCCCGCTGTAAAGGCAGACAATAACGCCTATATGGGGGAGACCCCACCCCCCCTCTCAAGATCCAGGAAGATATGGGGGTGAGGGCATCTGGTCTCTAGGGAGTGCTCCTTTATCATGATGCCATGGATGGACATTCATTGGACTGTCTGTTTGGACATGAAGCATGCAGGTGGTAAGGCACCACATGGTGCACAATTCCATTCAGTTACTGCTGCAAGTATGTGGTTAAGCTTGCATTTCTGAAGGGTTGTGGTTGTGTCTGCAATACTGCTAATGATGATAGCAGGTGTGCTGTGCTGTGCTGAAGCCTTCCTACTAACTGAACAAGCCTGGCCCTACAGTCTTGACTTATTTTCTGCAGGTATGCTGTTGGTTTGCATTTCTGAAAAGCATGTGTAGCGGGGTCTCTTTTAAGGCCCCAGGACTACGTTACCCAGAACCCAATTCGGCCCCAGGGCGGAGGTTCCACCGCAGAGACTCATGGGAGGGGTTACTTAAGTGAGAGGCGAGGCGGAGCTCGCTTTCTTGGGACACGGCGCTTCAAGCAACAAGTTATCCTGTGCGGATCGGCTGTGGGGCAAGGCCTGAAGCCTGAGGCCTTGCTTGAAGTCCGAAGAGCCTTCCACCATACTGCGGAGCCTGGGTGGATCCTGACCCGTCGTGATAGGACGTGAGTTGGATCGGGGACTCGATCGGAGCAGACGCTGTGTGCGACACACATGAGGTGGAAGTCCCAGGCTGGAATCGCGCCTGGAGTGGTGAGCGGGCACCTGCCCATATCAATAGACTGAGTTGTGTTCAGGCCTGTAGACTGCCTAGGCCCGCTGTTCGCTCACCAGTGTTTCTTGGGGGGTCCGGTAGCGGGACAGAGTTGAAGTACCTACCCCCCCCCTGTTTTGCCCTGTTATTTCAAGTTAACGCCCAATGTGGATTACAAATGGTTATTTCTCCAAGTGCACCAACGAAAGCTGGCCGGTGAAGAAACCTTCCTTCCTTAGGGAAAAGAGACTCAGTTCCATCCCATGTCAGGCCTGACTTAGGCAGGGGGAGTTTAGAAAGTTTGTGTTACTACGCCATAGGAGAGCGCACGCCATAATAGCTCCGCGTGGTGGACACTGCGTGGCGCCATATTATTGTGCTGCACCTAGTACATTGATTGATGCAGGGCTCTGCAGGCCCATATATATGTTGCATGTTATACCTTGAATCTTTCGTAACCAGTAAAGCTGATATATATTTATATTCTTGCCTCAGCGTGTTGTCTGACTGTTTAGAGATTATTAAGTATAATACACCTGAGAGTGATAGGAGTTTAACCCTAGACTGACTGTGCCAGAGTGGGTCGAGTAAGATTGCCGGGGGTTGGCGGTACTGTGTGCAAGGCCCGAAATCAAATCAGCGGCTCTCTTAACTGGGGGTAGCGCTACACGTGGGGGCTCATCAGTCCGGGATCCTGTTGCAGCAAATAGCAGCCAAAAAGTACCAGCATGTACCCACTAGAAGTAGTGAAGTGGTGCGCAGCAGTCAACACAGATCCAAATGGGGCAATAATCATAGAACTCCCAGGGATCTGGCAAGAAGATGCAGTGAAACAGTTAGTGATGTCACTATCCCCACAACAGAAGGCATGGATAGTGGATGTCAGATTAGAACCTCCTTTGACATATGTACTGATAAAATGGAAGGATGGAGTCCCAGAAGACTTCAAGAAGCCAAGCATAGAAACGGTGGATAAACAGGACCCTGGAGCACTTAAATACCTTGGGATCTGGCTGACCCCCCAGCTACAGTCTATCTTTGAAAAAACTATCCACCACTTCTCAGGAGTTGTGAGAGGGATTTTAAGGATTGGCATGTGAGGTTTTTCTCCTGGTTTGGTCGTGCGGCTATCATACGGATGGTGACCCTGCCTAAGTTCCTATATGTGATGCGTACACTGCCGGTAAGGGTCCCACAGAGATTCTTCGGGGCATTGAACTCTGTCATCCTGAGGTTCCTATGGCACCACAGAAAACCTAGAATAAAACTTGTGACACTGATGAAATCTAAAGACATGGGTGGGATCGGCCTGCCAAATTTTAAAAATTATTACCAGGCATCACATATAGCTAGAGTAATAGATTGGCACTGTCATGCCCACATGAAAGATTGGGTGAGCCTAGAAGCATGCTTATGCCCGGTCCCTCTCACTCACTCCCCGTGGATTCCTTGGCACAGTCAAAAGTCTGACCTTTGTAAACACCCCATCACGAGCACGACACTTGAGATATTAAACAATCTAAGCAAGCACGGGGATATCACCACATGTCCGAGCCCTCTGACTCCCCTGAAGGATAACCCTGGCTTTGCTCCAGGCGTACGGAATTCCTCGCTCAGGTCGGTGTCACGGAGCACTCCGTTACTGGCGGGTGGGTGTTTTGAGGGGGGAAAGATACGAGACTGGACTTCCCTCAAGTTAGAGAACGATCTGCCTCACTTAAGACAGTGGACCTACTTTCAGATACGAAGTTACCTAGGTAAATTTGGTAGCCAGCAGGACATGAATAGACCCCTGACTGACCTGGAGTTGGTGTGTCGCGACAAAGCACCTTTAGATAGAGCCACGTCAATTGCGTATGCTTGGTTGCGGCGTTCCGGGGCCGGGGGGACGGGTGATCACAGGAGGAGGTGGTCGGAGGATTTGGGCGAGGAAATATCTGAATGTAGGTGGAGGTTTGCCTGTATTCTAGCGCATAAATGTTCGATTAGTACAAAACTGCAGGAAACAAATTACAAGTTGCTGACACGATGGTACAACACCCCTGACAGACTCCACAAGTGGGATGGCCAAAAAACAGATATTTGCTGGAGATGCCAGTCGGATCGGGGCACTTTGATTCACATATGGTGGCATTGTGCCCGGATCACACCCTTTTGGTCTACAATTCGGTCATTTATCAAAAAAATTACTGAAACAAAGATAGAGTTGGACGCAGCCTGCTGCCTGTTGCATGTGACCAACTTTTCCTTTAAGAGATATAAACACTCCCTGACAAAACACTTGCTCAACGCGGCCAAATCTCTGATTCCTCTACATTGGAACTCGCCTCGGATTCCTTCCTTGGCAGATTGGCTGAATAAGGTAGAGGACCTGTACGAAATGGAGGATACATTGGCCCAAGATAAAGGTACAGGGGAGAAGTTCCGCGAAACTTGGCAGCCGTGGTTGCTATTCAAATACTCTCAGGATTATATAGCTGCCAAATCGGGTCTCAACCTATGAGAACATTGTATTTAATGTCTCAATTTTAGGAGATCATTACAGCCAGAGCTGCTCATTGGAGGTCTTACTCGGAGCCCCTATGACACTTTTAGATGGGTTTCATGAAGTACTTATCTCATGTTAGGCGCCTTGTTCTTTACTCTTTTCTTCCTTTCTTTACTTTCTTTCTTTCCTTCTATTTTTTCTCCTACCCTTTCTTTTTCTAACCCTCTCTTGGTTCTGTTCTTAAAGTGCAATTAAAATCAGATTAGCAGATGATGAATACAAGGTTTGGGATTCACATATCAATACTCTCCCTTCTTTCCTGGGTTATAACTAAACTCGTTTTTGTCCATTCGGTAGACACATTGTATTCTGTCTTATAGTTACTCGCTCAACGAATAATATGTGAATTGTATAAGCCTGTAACCGCCTTCCTGGTATTTTCCGCCCGGTGAAACTAACCAAATTGTACACTTGTGTTAAGTCGTATCTCAATTGACTGTATTGATTGTTTATGTGCAGTTGCATCTGCGTTCTGCGAATTATGCGCACCGCTCCTTTTCAATTTTCAATAAACTTTTAAATGGAAAAAAAAAAAAGAAACGGTGGATAAACAAACTTATAAGCTAATACGCGCCCCACCCAACCTAAAAGATGTAAAGAAAGAAGAGAGTCCCGGGTCGCAGCAGGGCACCCTCAGCACAGAATTATGCGCGGTTCTAGGGGAAATCATAGCGCAATGCAAGAAAGACCCGGCAGATTATCAAATATCAGGCTACCGGAAACTCAGAATGTTTTCAGGAGGGAAACCTGTACCTTCAGGTGAAGAAGGATTTGAGGAGTGGTTAGACGGTGCAACTCAGGCTCTAGAGGAGTGGGAAGTCCCAGACCACAGGAAGAAGCAGAGAATTGCTGAGAGCTTGAAGGGGCCTGCTTTAGAGGCCGTACGCAACCTCAAGATGAGTAAGACAGACTGTACTGCGCAGGACTATCTAGACATTCTGCAGAATGTGTTCGGCGGAACAGAGAAGATTACTGAACTTACCTACCAACTAGAGCATTGCTATCAAAAGGCAGGGGAGAAGCTATCAGAGTTCATGATGCGCCTAGATAAGATACTGCACAAGATGATCCTAAAGAAGGGGATTGATCCGAAGAAGGTGGATGAGCCCCGGGTCCAACAGGTGATGAGAGGATCTCAACCCCTGGATCCCATCGCACTGGCGCTTCGTACAAGACAGGACGGGAAGAGCCTGGAGTACCCTGACTTGATCCAAGTAGTCAGAGAGGAAGAAGCTATGCTGGAGGAGAAAAAGAGGAGCCAACCAGTTGAGACGGTGAACCCTCCTCCGGTGATGGTCAGGACGGCCATGACCTTAGAAAGAGATGCAGAGGTGGATACCTTGAAGTCGCAGATGTCCCAAGTGCTGGGAATGTTGACCTCCTTGATGAAGAAGGAGTCAAGGGTACCAGAGAGGGAAAGTCCGAGGAAGGAATTGTTCCCGAATACCTCAGCACCCGCATCCCTGGAAAATTGGGGAAATGTGATCTGTTTCAATTGTGGGGGAGCTGGCCATCTTGCCAAAGTATGTGCCAGTCCCAAGAAGAAGAGACTGAATAACCGAAAGCCGCCGGAAAACTTCAACGGGCCCCGGTGAAGGAGTCAACTGGGTACCCATCATCATCAAGGAACTCCATACTGAATAAGAAGCACATGAGAGAAGGGGACAGGACCCCACAGAAGAAACCAAGGGTTCCTCAGAAGGAACGCACTCCAAAGAAACACAATAAAGTCCCTCAGCGGGTAGTTACACCCATACAGAGGAGAGAGATCAATGCATACCAGGCTCAGGAGAGACTTAGGTCCAAAGACAAAAGGAGAAAGGAAAGTCAAGAAGGGAAATGCAAAGATCCAAGGAAAGAGACCCCTTCAAAGCAGTACCCAGAGAAACTGGTGGGTCCCTCTCCAATTGTATCCATTCAAGTAGAGGGGATCTACACAATAGCCCTGTTGGATACTGGAGTGCAGGTGACCCTGTTGTATCGAGACTTCTACGACAGGCACCTAAGTCACCTACCCATCCAGAAGATTGAAGACTTGGAGATATGGGGAATTGGAACAGAGAAGTTTCCTTATGATGGCTATCTACCCATAAAACTGACGTTTGACCCATCCATAGCGGGGAAGGGGGAAGTGTTCGACACCTTGGCTGTGGTGTGCCCCCGACCGCCTGGAGCTAACAGGAGTTCCTTGATAATAGGAACTAACACGGATCTGGTCCGAAGACTTTTGGTCCCGCTAACAAGAAGAAAGAACCTCCCAGTTACGGAGATTCACCCAATGTTGAAGACCGCCTTCCAACGGCTGATCTTAGAGCAAAAGGCCCCAGAAGAGGGGGTAGGGAAGGTCTGGAGACTGGGAAAAAAGGGATAGTGCTGCAACCCGGTGAAGTAACCTGCTTGAAGGCCACAGTGAAACTCACTTGGGAGCAGCCGGGCCCTTTTGTGATGTTGGAACCCGACCCAAGAGAAGAACCTTCGGGCTTGGAGGTAGTCCCGGAAGTGGTCCCGGTGAGGGCTCTGAAGAAGGCCCACTGCAAGGTGCCTGTGAGTGTCAGAAACACCACGGATGGTCCCATGGAAGTCCCAGCCAGGCTGTTATTGGGCCGGGTGAGCACAGCCACACCAGTTGCCTCATCAGATGTGGGGAAGACAGATGGAGAGAGTACAGTGTGGGAGAAGCTTTCCATGGAGAATCCAAACCTGCCCAGGGCTTGGAGGGAGAAAGCCCGGAACCAGTTGACTCGGTGGGAGAGGATCTTCTCACATGACAAGTTTGATGTGGGGTGTGCTAGGAGTGCCACCCATCGAATCCGCCTCCAGGAAGACAAGCCCTTCAGAGAAAGGGTTAGGCGGGTTCCATTGGCAGACCTCGAAGATTTGAGGGAACAGCTTGCTGAGCTCAAGCGAACAGGTGTGATCCAAGAATCTAGAAGTCCGTATGCCTCCCCCATAGTAGTGGTCCGGAAGAAGAATGGGTCATTAAGGTTGTGTATTGACTATAGGACCCTCAACAGGAGAACCACCCTGGATCAGTATACCACTCCAAGGATAGAAGATGCCTTACAGAGCTTGTCCGGAGCCACGTGGTTCAGTGTTATGGACTTAAAGAGTGGGTATTATCAGATCCCGATGCACCCAGAAGACAAAGAAAAGACGGCTTTCATAACCCCAGTGGGGTTCTTTGAGTTCAACCGGATGCCTCAAGGTCTGTCTGGAGCTCCAGCCACATTCCAAAGACTCATGGAGAAGACTGTGGGAGACATGAACCTCATCGAGGTCCTTGTATACTTGGATGACATCATAGTCTTTGGCAGAACTTTGGAGGAACATGAAGAAAGGCTGGAGAAGGTCTTGAAGAGACTGAGTGAAGAAGGACTCAAGCTCTCACCTGAAAAATGCCAATTTTACCAGTCTTCAGTCAACTATCTGGGACATATAGTGTCCGAAAATGGGGTGTCCACAGACCCTGAAAAACTGGAGGCTGTCACCTCCTGGCCAAGACCTACCACCGTAACAGAACTCAGGTCCTTCCTAGGATTCTGTTCCTATTACAGGAGGTTCGTGGAGGGGTATGCTCGAATAGCGAGACCCTTGAATGAGTTGCTGAAGATGGAGGGGGAAGAGGATGACTCGGGCCCCAGGAAGCCGGGGGAGTCAGTCAAGGACCAGTGGAATGAGAAGTGTGAAGGCGCCTTCCAGATGCTGAAAAAGAGCTTGACTACCGCCCCTGTTCTGGCCTATGCAGACCCAAAGAAGCCTTACGAACTCCATGTGGATGCCAGTCATGATGGTCTGGGAGGAGTACTCTACCAGGAGCATGAAGGGCAGCAGAGACCTGTTATGTATGTGAGCAGAAGCTTGACCCCCTCCGAAAAGAACTATCCCACCAATAAGTTGGAGTTCCTGGCCCTCAAGTGGGCCGTAGTAGACAAACTTCGAGATTACCTTTATGGGGCAGACTTCACTGTCAAAACGGATAACAACCCCCTTACCTACCTGTTTACCACAGCGAAGCTGGACACCACAGGACATAGATGGCTGGCGGCGTTGTCTGCCTTCAGTTTCAGCTTGAAATATAGACCTGGGGCGGGAAACCGAGATGCGGACGCCCTGTCCAGGAGGTCTCATGTCCCCACCCACAGTATTGAAGACTGGACCCAAGTGGCACCTGACGGGGTGCGGGCCCTTTGCCAAGGGGCTGAACTCCAAGCCAAGGGAGGCTCAAGAGCAGAAGAGATAGGGGTCACTATCGTAGGAGTCCCCAAGCAGTACTGTGGAGCAACCTTACTGGGGGAAGACAACTTACCCAGACTGACCAAAAAGGAGTTGAGATCCGACCAATGGGAAGACCCTATGGGGAGATTGGTCTTAGAAGCATTAGAGAATCAGAACCCAAACATACTCTTACGTCACTGCTCGAAGGAAGCTCGCCTGTTAAAAAAAGAGTGGGACAGGCTACAGGTGCATCAGGGAGTGGTCTACCGAAGGGGCCCCTCTGATGACCAAGAAGACAAGTGGCAGTTGTTCCTGCCGGAGAAACACAGGGAGACGGTCATGATTGCCTTACATGACAGCCATGGTCACCTGGGAGCGGAAAGGACTTTCCAACTTGTTAGAGACCGTTTCTATTGGCCCTGCATGAGGGCTGAAGTCGAGGAATACTGCCATTCATGTGCACGATGCATACAGAGAAAGACTCTGCCCCATCAAGCTGCCCCAATGGGCCATTTACAAAGTGAAGGCCCGCTTGACCTGGTGTGCATTGATTTCCTCTGCCTCGAACCCGACCTGAAGGGACTAGGAAATGTTCTGGTACTACATTTCCCAGACTGCTATGCAGATGATGTATTGCAAGAGACAGTCACATGGTACTGATGTATTCCCGCACGCTGACAGCCAAGAGACTGAGGGTGGATGACACGGCGGAGCTCTTCCATGGTACAAGTCACACTATTGGTTAATCCCACTAGGGGCTGGATTCACATTATTATCAGCTCTAGCAATAGGGTATGGTGATCCCGGAAGCGGGAAATACAATGGGTGATCAGCTGTGTCTAATTTTAAAACTACATTCCTTTCTCTATAAAAGCGTGGGGGACAGAGAGTTTCTGTATATCCCAGTAGAAGTCTTATTAGACGAAACCGGTCGGGACAAATACACCAGCTCTTGCTGTTCCTATCACGCTGTCTACTTATACTCTAGAGTGTGGATTTTTTGGATTTCTTTGATATGCTTTGGAGTTTTTTTTGGATGTTCATACTGTGTGAACTTTTTATGAATACATTTTTTTTAATAAATCTTTTTTGGATTTACACCATGTGGAGCAATTTTTTGTTTTCCATGGTTATGATTGGATAAGGTAGCTGCTACCCGCTAATCCGGATTTTTCCTGGTTGGATTGCCACTGATCCTGGGAGGAGGTGTTCTATAGATCTTGGTCGTCTCTACAAAGCCTGGCTGTCTGATCCGTCCACGAAGTAGACAAAGTCTTGAAGATCCACCGCCGTACGGTGTGTTGGATCCATCCCAGCTGGTAAGAGTACCTTATCTCTCCCCCATTGACCCAAGGTGAAGGCACTCCCGGGTGTTACCACGTATATCCACATTGAACATCTATATCTACACATTCTATTACAATCCCACATTGGACTTTGGTCTTTTTGGAACTTTGTCTATTGTTAGACAACTACAGGGACACACACTCATCTGTGATGTCTGATAGAAATATAATTTAATCTCACTGGTTTAGGATTATCACTCTATTGCTATTTATGTTCAACAACATAATATTTGCACTATATTTTTTGTTGTACAGTAATATGTTGGTTAAATACTTGTAATCACAGAAGGATTACAGACACTCATTTATGTTATATATGTATTTTTATATTTTTTCACCAATTTTGAAATATATACCAATATGGGTTTTTGAATAAATTAGAATATTTTTCACACCCTACCATATTTTGGACTTTTATCCTAAATTCTCATTAGCGCCACACTTATTATATATTTACACTTAATTAATTTTGTCTGATTTTGGTGTTTGGCTGCTGTTGTTACAATATTTTTGGGTTGGCGCAGTATTATATAATTTTTATTTTTAAATGTTCTGGTAGTAACCGACCATTTCACCCGGTATGCACAGGCTTTTCCAGCCAAGGACCAGAAGGCCTCTACTGTGGCTAAAATACTCGTGGAGAAGTACTTTATATATTATGGACTGCCACAAAGGCTCCATTCAGATCAGGGGAGGGATTTCGAGAGTAAACTGATACGAAAACTACTAGATGCCTTAGGGATCAAGAAGACCAGGACTACTCCTTATCATCCTCAAGGTGATGCTCAGCCGGAGAGGTTCAACCGGACCCTGCTCAACATGCTGGGAACTTTAAGTGGCGAAAAGAAGCAACATTGGAGTAGTCACATAGCGGCCCTTGTGCATGCCTACAACAGCACTGTCAGCGATGCTACAGGATATTCACCTTACAGACTTATGTTCGGGAGAGAAGAAAGATTGCCGGTGGATCTGGCCTACGGCACTTCCATAGATCACTGTTCTGCTGCTTCCCACAAGGGGTATGTAGATTATTGGAACAGAGGGGGGCTCGCAACAAGAGGAATTTCGACCTAAAGGTTAGGATCCAAGACCTACAACCAGGAGACAGAGTGTTGTTGCGGAACCTGGGGGTCCCTGGAAAACATAAGCTTGCTGATAGATGGAGACCAGAACCTTATGTCATTTGTAAAAAATTACTGGGCCTACCCGTCTACAGACTTAAACCCGAGGGAAATCGGGGCCCTTGAAGACTTGGCATCGGAACCACCTACTTCCGTTAGCTGAAGCAGTTCGGTTGCCTCCTAGGATGGATTCTCCTGAACCCATGTCCATTCTGAACACCCCTAGACCCAACACTCGTTCTCAGACCCCTCGGATAGAGGATACAGAAGATTCATAAATGAGTGAAGATGAGGGAGAGGAAATTGGCTGGCTTTGGCCTTCCCAGGGTCCAACGACTTCTGCTATTGATCTTCCACCTGACGAAGATAACGAGGATCACACACTGAATGCAGAAGCTACGGAGTTCATTCCGTCTAGTCATTGGTCAGATGCTTGGGAGAGTGTCGGTGAACTATCCCCAGAGGAGGACCCAAGGGAAGCCATGTATCTTCCTGCTCCGGAGCCAGATGCTCCCGTATTAGAAGGAACTCCCGAGTTGGTTACAGAAGAAGAATCTGTTCCCACAGAAAGTCCAAGGGGACAGAGGAAGCGGAGGGCAATAAAACCTCCAAGGAGATTAACCTACCCACAAATGGGGGAGAGTGCGGAAGACACTGTATTCACTGCCAGAAGGAGTATGGAAGACCCTGACCCTCCCACTGTTCATTTGGTGGGAGGCAACCCCAGCTCACTCTCTGGCACAGTTAGACAGGATGCTGTTGTTAATGTGTCCTGTGGGCAGGGGAGTTCACTGCCTTGTTTCTGGTGGGAATTTCCTCTGCCGACATCCTATGGAGAATTGATGGATGTTGTTAAATGTGTAGCTTAAAGTTATGTTATCTTTGGGGACCAAAGAGTTCAAGTGGGGGGAGTGTGTAGCGGGGTCTCTTTTAAGGTCCCAGGACTATGTTACCCAGAATCCCATTCGGCCCCAGGGCGGAGGTTCCACCGCAGAGACTCATGGGAGGGGTTACTTAAGTGAGAGGCGAGGCGGAGCTCGCTCTCTTGGGACATGGCGCTTCAAGCAACAAGTCATCCTGTGCGGATCGGCTGTGGGGCAAGGCCTGAAGCCTGAGGCCTTGCTTGAAGTCCGAAGAGCCTTCCACCATACTGCGGAGCCTGGGTGGATCCTGACCGGTCGTGATAGGATGTGAGTTGGATCGGGGACTCGATCGGAGCAAACGCTGTGTGCGACACACATGAGGTGGAAGTCCCAGGCTGGGATCGCGCCTGGAGTGGTGAGCGGGCACCTGCCCATATCAATAGACTGAGTTGTGTTCAGGCCTGTAGACTGCCTAGGCCCGCTGTTCGCTCACCAGTGTTTCTTGGGGGGTCCGGTAGCGGGACGGAGTTGAAGTACCTACCCCCCCTGTTTTGCCCTGTTATTTCAAGTTAACGCCCAATGTGGATTACAAATGGTTATTTCTCCAAGTGCACCAACGAAAGCTGGCCGGTGAAGAAACCTTCCTTCCTTAGGGAAAAGAGACTCAGTTCCATCCCATGTCAGGCCTGACTTAGGCAGGGGGAGTTTAGAAAGTTTGTGTTACTACGCCATAGGAGAGCGCACGCCATAATAGCTCCGCGTGGTGGACACTGCGCGGCGCCATATTATTGTGCTGCACCTAGTACATTGATTGATGCAGGGCTCTGCAGGCCCATGTATATGTTGCATGTTATACCTTGAATCTTTCGTAACCAGTAAAGCTGATATATATTTATATTCTTGCCTCAGCGTGTTGTCTGACTGTTTAGAGATTATTAAGTATAATACACCTGAGAGTGATAGGAGTTTAACCCTAGACTGACTGTGCCAGAGTGGGTCGAGTAAGATTGCCGGGGGTTGGCGGTACTGTGTGCAGTGCCCGAAATCAAATCAGCGGCTCTCTTAACTGGGGGTAGCGCTACACATATATCACACATGTGAATCTAACTGGCTATCCATAGTGCCATTTTGTTTACTAATGTTTCACAGATTGGAGTCTGTGTCTGCAGTTTTGCTAATGCTTGAACTGATAACAGGTGATATTGAGCCCTTTCCTTTTAATGCAGGGCCTGGCCCTGCAGGCTGGGCTCACTGTGTATTGATGCTTGGTTGTGGTATGATCCTTGGTGGTACATGTGTCTAAGGTAGGTTTAACCTGCTAGTGCTAATTGTCAGGTGACTATTAACTTGCGCTGCTTGTCTATGATTACATTAACTCTACAGTGTGAATGACTGTGATGTGTTTTTTTCAATGCATTTACATGCTGACCTTGGTTCTAAAATAAAAGTCAGGATTAGTGATGAGCCGAACACCCCCGGGTTCGGTTCGCACCAGAACCCGCGAACGGACCGAAAGTTCGTACGAACATTAGAACCCTATTAAATACAATGGATGCGAACGTTCAAATTCTAAAGTGCTAATTATAACGACTATTATGCATGTTATTGTCCTAAAAAGGGTTTGGGAACCCGGGTTCTGCACCAGGGGACATGTATCAATGCAAAAAGAAGTTTTAAAAACGGTCGTTTTTCGGGAGCAGTCATTTTAATGATGCATAAAGTGAAAAAAAAAAGTCAAATATTCCTTTAAATATCGTACCTGGGGGGTGTCTAAAGTATGCCTGTGAAGTGCCACGTGTTTCCCGTGTTTAGAACTGTCCCTGCACAAAATGACACTTCTAAAGGAAAAAAAAGCCATTTAAAACTGCTTGTGGCTTTAATGTAATGTCTGGTCCCGGTAATATGGATGAAAATCTTTAAGAAAAATGGCATAGCTACCCCATGACCCCCCCCCCCCCCACCCCAGCCCATTACCAGCCCCTTTGGGTCTTGTATGGATATTAAGGGGAACCCCGCACATAAAATAAAAAAGGCCCTATATACTCTGAACAGCCGTATACAGGCGGTGCATACAAGACAGGGACTGTAGGTTTGTGTTCTTATGTAGAATCTGTTTGTAATTTTGAACAGGTGCATTGTTTAAGTGTATCTCCAGCCCAAAAATCTATTTTTAAACTTTTTGGAAAACATAGGTAAGGGCTATCACCCCTGTAACATTTGTTTTGCTGTCTGTGCCCCTGTTCAGAACATTTCACCTCACTTTCTGTCCCAATGACAACTGTTTTTGAAATGTGGTGCTTTTCTTGAAACAAGGATTGGTGATAAAGCATCAGTACAGAGGAGACACCTTTCTCCCATATTAATTCTTACAGGAGAGAATTTTCCTTCCTAGGGGTAGATTTCCTCTCACTTCCTGTTGTCTTCTTGCGTTTGCAAGTAGGAGTCGTTTGTAAGTTGGATGTTTGAAAGTAGGGACCTGCCGTATATACTCTGCAGAAATAGGCCCCTTAGTTGTTGGTGTTGGCACAACACTGTAAGCACTCACAGTTACTCTTGGTTGGTGCTGGAACGCCCTGCTGTCAACTATTATATCAGGAATTGTAATTACATATAATTGTTGAACAGTGGTAGTAAAAATTGGGCCTTTGATGGTGGTGCTGGTGCCACAACACTGTAAGCCCTGACAGTTACTCTTGGTGGGTGCAGCAATGGGCCCTGCTGTGAATTATTAGATCAAGAATTGTAATTGCATGCCCCTGTTGAACAGGGGCTGAAAAATTGGGCCTTTCGTGGTGGTGGTGGTGGTGGTGGTGTTGCCACAACACTGTAAGCCCTCAGAGTTACTCTTGGTGGGTGCAGGAATGGGCCCTGCTGTGAATTATTAGATCAAGAATTGTAATTACATGCCCCTTTTGAACAGGGGCTGAAAAATTGGGCCTTTCGTGGTGGTGGTGGTGGTGGCATTGCCACAACACTGTAAGCCCTCAGAGTTACTCTTGGTGGGTGCAGCAATGGGCCCTGCTGTGAATTATTAGATCAAGAATTGTAATTACATGCCCCTGTTGAACAGGGGCTGAAAAATTGGGCCTTAGGCACTGGTGGCACAACACTGCAACCCCTCACAGATACTGTACTTGGAGCACAGCAATGAGCCCTGTTGCAAAGTATTGCTTCAAAAATTGTAATTACACGCCCCTGTTAAACAGGGGCTGAAAAATTGGGCCTTAGGCACTGGTGGCACAACACTGCAACCCCTCACAGATACTGTACTTGGAGCACAGCAATGAGCCCTGTTGCAAAGTATTGCTTCAAAAATTGTAATTACACGCCCCTGTTAAACAGGGGCTGAAAAATTGGGCGTTAGGCACTGGTGGCGGCACCCATAAACAAAAATGATCTTCCAAGCTATCATCATCAATCGTATCATTGAGGACTCGGAGGAGGAGGATAGCCAGTCAACATAACAGCACAGGCACTCAGCATCAGCATCAGTCTTGAAGGGATGTGACATGTTAAAATCAATTAGTCTGTTATATCAGCATCAGGTGTGTGGTAGCTGGTGGTGATCCAAGACTGGTTCATCTTGATGAAAGTCAGTCGATCAACCGAGTCGGTGGACAGGCGCACCCTGTGATCTGTGACAAATCCTCCAGCAGCACTGAATGTGCGTTCCGAAAGAACGCTGGATGCAGGACAGGCCAGTAGCTCAATTGCATACTGTGCAAGCTCTGGCCAGTGATCCATCCTCAAGACCCAGTAAGCCAGAGGATTTTCGGTGGGGAAGGTGTCCAAGTCTGACCTTGCCCCTAGATATTCCTGCACCATGTTTATCAGACGCTGGCGATGGTTGCTGGAACCGATCATACTTTGGGGCTGCGGACTAAAGAATTGTCTGAACGCATCGGTCAGACGGCCACCTTCCCCACCGCTCCTTCTTTGACTGGCCGAAGCCTCAGCAACTCGTTGTCCAGGACCAGGAGTTTGTAACCTCCCAGTCTCTGGGAACGCGTTGCACAGACCTTTCTGCAAGGCCTCCCGGAGTTGTCTCATCCTCTGCTCCCTCTGCGACGGTAACATAAGGTCCGCAACCTTACCCTTGTACCGTGGATCAAGGAGAGTGGCCAGCCAGTAATGGTCCCTCTCCTTGATCCGAAGAATACGAGGATCCTTCCGCAGACTTTGCAGGATCAGGGAGGCCATGCAGCGTAGGTTAGCTGAGGCATTCGGTCCGGAGTCCTCTGGGTCACTAAGGACGACATGATCCGCAGCCACCTCCTCCCAGCCACATACAAGTCCACGGGTTTCTTGGGACTGTAAATCATCCCTAAAAGACTGCTGCTGTTGATGCTGCTGAGTGCCAGGCTCCACCTCCATGCTGACACAATCCTCCTCCTCCTCCTCCTCCTCCTCCTCGTCCTCTTCCTGTGCGATGGGTGGGACAGAAGGAACACTGTCTGGGTAAAGGGGGCCTTGAGAGGCAAGGAAGTCCTCCTCTTCCTGCCTCTGTTCTGCCTCAAGTGCCCTGTCCATTATTCCATGCAGCGTGTGCTCCAACAGGTGGACAAGAGGTACAGTGTCACTGATGCATGCACTGTCACTGCTCACCATCCTCGTGGCCTCCTCAAATGGTGCCAGGACAGTGCATGCATCCCTGATCATGCCCCACTGGCGTGGAGAAAAAAAACCAAGCTCCCCTGACCCTGTCCTGGTGCCGTAGTCGCACAGGTACTCATTGATGGCCCTCTGCTGCGTGTGCAGCCGCTGCAGCATGGCCAACGTTGAGTTCCACCTGGTGGGCATGTCACATATAAGGCGGTTCTTGGGCAGGTTCAACTCCTTTTGCAGCTCAGCCAGGCGAGCACTGGCATTATAAGATCTGCGGAAATGCACACAGACTTTCCTGGCCTGCCTCAGGACATCCTGTAAGCCCGGGTACCTGCCCAAGAACCGCTGCACCACCAGGTTAAGGACGTGAGCCACACAGGGCACATGGGTCAGTTGTCCCTGTCGGAGGGCGGAGAGGAGGTTGGTGCCATTGTCGCAAACCACCATTCCTGGCTTAAGCTGGCGTGGCGTCAACCACCTCTCGGCCTGGCCCTGCAGAGCAGACAGGACCTCTGCCCCAGTGTGGCTTCTGTCCCCCAAACACACCAGCGCAAGCACGGCATGGCATCTTTTTGCCTGCGTACTTGCGTAGCCCCTTGAACGCCTACGGAGCACCGCTGGTTCAGAGGACAAAGCACAGGAAGAGGCCATGGAGGAAGAAGAAGAGGAGGGGGTGGAGGAGAGAGGTGTGTCACAACCAGTAGTAGCATTTTGGAGGCGTGGCGGTGGAACAACCTCCAACACTACTGCACCTTGTCCTGCATCCTTCCCAGCTGCCAAAAGAGTGACCCAATGGGCCGTGAAAGAAAGGTAACGTCCCTGTCCATGCCTGCTGGACCATGAGTCAGCGGTAATATGCACCTTACCGCTGACCGCCCTGTCCAGCGAGGCCAAGACATTGCCTTCCACATGCCGGTAGAGAGCCGGAATAGCCTTCCGTGAGAAAAAGTGGCGTTTGGGAACCTGCCACTGAGGAACCGCACATTGCACAAACTCACGGAAGGGGGCCGAGTCTACCAACTGAAAAGGCAGCAGTTGAAGCGCTAGCAATTTAGCCAAGCTAGCATTCAACCGCTGGGCATGTGGATGGCTGGGAGTGAACTTCTTTCGACGGTCCAGCAGCTGGGGCAGGGAAATTTGCCTGCTAGAATCGGACGTCGGTGTACTGCTAGCAGAGTGGCCGCAAGTACTTGGCTGTGACATACCTAATTCTACACCTTCATTCCTCTCAGTGCATGTTTCAGAGAGGACTGAAGTTATAGTGGGGTTGGAGATCCCAGCTGATGCGGTGCAAGGAGAGGTCCGCTTTGTTCTTTGGTGTGGGTCTTTGAGGTAGGCTTGCCAACGAGCTGCATGGCAGGTCAACATATGTCTGGTCAGGCATGTGGTACCCAAGCGGCTGATGTTTTGGCCACGCGATATACGCTTGAGACATATGTTGCAAACAGCAGCTGTGCGATCTGATGCACTAGCCTCAAAAAAGGCCCACACCAAAGAACTTTTTGAATGACGGGCAGAGGCAGCGCCCTGCACAGGCGGAGCTCTGCGGTGTGATTCCGTCGGTGTACTGCCCTTACGCTGGCCACCAAAGGGCATCCTGCCTCGTTGGAGATGTGCCTCCTCCTCATCCTCCTCCTCCTCCTCTCTCCTATTAGGCACCCACGTGGAGTCAGTGACCTCATCATCCCCTCCCTCCTCATCACTGGAGCCAATCTGGCAGTATGCTGCAGCTGCTGGAACATGACTGCCAGATTGGTGTCCTTCTTGAGCATCCCCTCTGTCTGCTCTCACGCTACTGCCTTCCTCTAGCTGGGTTTCATCATCAGACCCTTCGAAACGCTGGGCATCCTCCTGGAGCATGTACCCAACACTGTGCTCAAACAGTTCGGGGGACTCCTCAGGAGGAGGACATGGTGGGTCTAGGGAAGGAGTGACTGATGATGAGTCTGACATTGATACCAGGGAAGAGGACGCTTTGGCAGCTGCTTTGCCAGTACCCTGAGCCTGGGTGAGAGAGGATGAGGAGGAGGAGGAGGGCTTGGTCATCCACTCTACCAAGTCTTCGGCATGATGTGGCTCAACATGTCCAGCTGCCGAAAAGAAGGACAAGCGTGTCCCATGGCCATGTGCTGATGACAATGCACCGCGTCCACGACCAGCACTGTTGGCCCCGAACACAGAGCCTGCTTGCCCTCTTTTATTGCCTCCTGACTGTCTGCCTCTCCTTGTTTGCCTTCCAGACATTCTAATGGATGGCCTGCAGGGAGATGGGAAAAAAAGCAATAAGGGCTACCTTCAGGTGTCCTTCTCTGTCCCTTTAATTAAGGATTTCTAAATATGGTTGAGGATGATTGCTTTCGCACAGAATAGCACAATGACAATTTCCCTGACTGTCCAAAAAACAAGGATTTCAAAGATGGTTGATGAGGAATGCTTTAGCACAGTATAGCACAATGAGAATTTCCCTCACTGTCCTTCCCTGTCCCTACAAACAAGGTTTAGCACAGTAAAACACACTGACACTCTCCCTACCTATAGTTTTCTGTCCCTATAAAAATTTTTTTTTTTAAAGATGGTTGATGAGGAATGCTTTAGCACAGTATAGCACAATGAGAATTTCCCTCACTGTCCTTCCCTGTCCCTACAAACAAGGTTTAGCACAGTAAAACACACTGACACTCTCCCTACCTATAGTTTTCTGTCCCTATAAAAAATTTTTTTTTTAAAGATGGTTGATGAGGAATGCTTTAGCACAGTATAGCACAATGAGAATTTCCCTCACTGTCCTTCCCTGTCCCTACAAACAAGGTTTAGCACAGTAAAACACACTGACACTCTCCCTACCTATAGTTTTCTGTCCCTATAAAAATTTTTTTTTTTAAAGATGGTTGATGAGGAATGCTTTAGCACAGTATAGCACAATGAGAATTTCCCTCACTGTCCTTCCCTGTCCCTACAAACAAGGTTTAGCACAGTAAAACACACTGACACTCTCCCTACCTATAGTTTTCTGTCCCTATAATTTTTTTTTTTTTAAAGATGGTTGATGAGGAATGCTTTAGCACAGTATAGCACAATGAGAATTTCCCTCACTGTCCTTCCCTGTCCTTACAAACAAGGTTTAGCACAGTAAAACACACTGACACTCTCCCTACCTATAGTTTTCTGTCCCTATAAAAATTTTTTTTTTTAAAGATGGTTGATGAGGAATGCTTTAGCACAGTATAGCACAATGAGAATTTCCCTCACTGTCCTTCCCTGTCCCTACAAACAAGGTTTAGCACAGTAAAACACACTGACACTCTCCCTACCTATAGTTTTCTGTCCCTATAAAAAATTTTTTTTTAAAGATGGTTGATGAGGAATGCTTTAGCACAGTATAGCACAATGAGAATTTTCCTCACTGTCCTTCCCTGTCCCTACAAACAAGGTTTAGCACAGTAAAACACACTGACACTCTCCCTACCTATAGTTTTCTGTCCCTATAATTTTTTTTTTTTAAAGATGGTTGATGAGGAATGCTTTAGCACAGTATAGCACAATGAGAATTTCCCTCACTGTCCTTCCCTGTCCCTACAAACAAGGTTTAGCACAGTAAAACACACTGACACTCTCCCTACCTATAGTTTTCTGTCCCTATAAAAATTTTTTTTTTTAAAGATGGTTGATGAGGAATGCTTTAGCACAGTATAGCACAATGAGAATTTCCCTCACTGTCCTTCCCTGTCCCTACAAACAAGGTTTAGCACAGTAAAACACACTGACACTCTCCCTACCTATAGTTTTCTGTCCCTATATATTTTTTTTTTTTAAAGATGGTTGATGAGGAATGCTTTAGCACACTATAGCACAATGAGAATTTCCCTCACTGTCCTTCCCTGTCCCTACAAACAAGGTTTAGCACAGTAAAACACACTGACACTCTCCCTACCTATAGTTTTCTGTCCCTATAAAAAATTTTTTTTTAAAGATGGTTGATGAGGAATGCTTTAGCACAGTATAGCACAATGAGAATTTCCCTCACTGTCCTTCCCTGTCCCTACAAACAAGGTTTAGCACAGTAAAACACACTGACACTCTCCCTACCTATAGTTTTCTGTCCCTATAAAATTTTTTTTTTAAAGATGGTTGATGAGGAATGCTTTAGCACAGTATAGCACAATGAGAATTTCCCTCACTGTCCTTCCCTGTCCCTACAAACAAGGTTTAGCACAGTAAAACACACTGACACTCTCCCTACCTATAGTTTTCTGTCCCTATAAAAATTTTTTTTTTTAAAGATGGTTGATGAGGAATGCTTTAGCACAGTATAGCACAATGAGAATTTCCCTCACTGTCCTTCCCTGTCCCTACAAACAAGGTTTAGCACAGTAAAACACACTGACACTCTCCCTACCTATAGTTTTCTGTCCCTATAATTTTTTTTTTTTTAAAGATGGTTGATGAGGAATGCTTTAGCACAGTATAGCACAATGAGAATTTCCCTCACTGTCCTTCCCTGTCCCTACAAACAAGGTTTAGCACAGTAAAACACACTGACACTCTCCCTACCTATAGTTTTCTGTCCCTATAATTTTTTTTTTTTAAAGATGGTTGATGAGGAATGCTTTAGCACAGTATAGCACAATGAGAATTTCCCTCACTGTCCTTCCCTGTCCCTACAAACAAGGTTTAGCACAGTAAAACACACTGACACTCTCCCTACCTATAGTTTTCTGTCCCTATAAATTTTTTTTTTTAAAGATGGTTGATGAGGAATGCTTTAGCACAGTATAGCACAATGAGAATTTCCCTCACTGTCCTTCCCTGTCCCTACAAACAAGGTTTAGCACAGTAAAACACACTAACACTCTCCCTACCTATAGTTTTCTGTCCCTATAATTTTTTTTTTTTTAAAGATGGTTGATGAGGAATGCTTTAGCACAGTATAGCACAATGAGAATTTCCCTCACTGTCCTTCCCTGTCCCTACAAACAAGGTTTAGCACAGTAAAACACACTGACACTCTCCCTACCTATAGTTTTCTGTCCCTATAAAAAAAAATTTTTTTAAAGATGGTTGATGAGGAATGCTTTAGCACAGTATAGCACAATGAGAATTTCCCTCACTGTCCTTCCCTGTCCCTACAAACAAGGTTTAGCACAGTAAAACACACTGACACTCTCCCTACCTATAGTTTTCTGTCCCTATAAAATTTTTTTTTTTTAAAGATGGTTGATGAGGAATGCTTTAGCACAGTATAGCACAATGAGAATTTCCCTCACTGTCCTTCCCTGTCCCTACAAACAAGGTTTAGCACAGTAAAACACACTGACACTCTCCCTACCTATAGTTTTCTGTCCCTATAATTTTTTTTTTTTTAAAGATGGTTGATGAGGAATGCTTTAGCACAGTATAGCACAATGAGAATTTCCCTCACTGTCCTTCCCTGTCCCTACAAACAAGGTTTAGCACAGTAAAACACACTGACACTCTCCCTACCTATAGTTTTCTGTCCCTATAAAAAATTTTTTTTTTAAAGATGGTTGATGAGGAATGCTTTAGCACAGTATAGCACAATGAGAATTTCCCTCACTGTCCTTCCCTGTCCCTACAAACAAGGTTTAGCACAGTAAAACACACTGACACTCTCCCTACCTATAGTTTTCTGTCCCTATAATTTTTTTTTTTTTAAAGATGGTTGATGAGGAATGCTTTAGCACAGTATAGCACAATGAGAATTTCCCTCACTGTCCTTCCCTGTCCCTACAAACAAGGTTTAGCACAGTAAAACACACTGACACTCTCCCTACCTATAGTTTTCTGTCCCTATAATTTTTTTTTTTTTAAAGATGGTTGATGAGGAATGCTTTAGCACAGTATAGCACAATGAGAATTTCCCTCACTGCCCTTCCCTGTCCCTACAAACAAGGTTTAGCACAGTAAAACACACTGACACTCTCCCTACCTATAGTTTTCTGTCCCTATAAAAAATTTTTTTTTTAAAGATGGTTGATGAGGAATGCTTTAGCACAGTATAGCACGATGAGAATTTCCCTCACTGTCCTTCCCTGTCCCTACAAACAAGGTTTAGCACAGTAAAACACACTGACACTCTCCCTACCTATAGTTTTCTGTCCCTATAATTATTTTTTTTTAAAGATGGTTGATGAGGAATGCTTTAGCACAGTATAGCACAATGAGAATTTCCCTCACTGTCCTTCCCTGTCCCTACAAACAAGGTTTAGCACAGTAAAACACACTGACACTCTCCATACCTATAGTTTTCTGTCCCTATAAATTTTTTTTTTTAAAGATGGTTGATGAGGAATGCTTTAGCACAGTATAGCACAATGAGAATTTCCCTCACTGTCCTTCCCTGTCCCTACAAACAAGGTTTAGCACAGTAAAACAGACTGACACTCTCCCTACCTATCCTTCTCTTTCCCTAAACTAAAGGAATCCAGGTTAAGCAAGAAAAAAAAAATGTCACTGTCCCTGCCTATGCTTCTCTTTCCCTGCTCCGGAACACACTACACTAGGCCGCCGTGCTGGCGGCCTTTTATAGTGTGGGGCGTGTACTAAACACCCTCAGCAATAATTGGCCCCATTGCTCTCCTCGCTGCCGGCGCTGTGATTGGCCAAGCATGCGGGGTCACAGTGCATGCTTGGCCAATCACAGCGCCTGGATGACACTGCGATGGCGTAGTGTATTGTGGGCCGCGAATTAGGCACGAACGGCCCTAATCGTTCGTTGTTCGGCGAACGATCGAACAGCCGATGTTCGAGTCGAACGTATGTTCGACTCGAACACCGAGCTCATCCCTAGTCAGGATCTGTTTAGTCACATTCCTTAGTACTTACCTGTTAGCAATATGTAATTGCTTGTATTATTTGGGGTACCCCACAGAAAGATATGTGGTTTGTAGTGGTTACTACTTATGGCAAATACCCCAGGCATGGCTCCAGGCTTCAGCTCATCTGTGAACCAGTAGCAATCAGCCTTCCTAGAGACCAGCAACTTTAACTAAGGTGAGGGCAGGTAGGTATATGGTATATCCTAAAAGAGTGCACATTATGGGCATAATGAGCGTAAATCTCTCCAGCCCTCAACACCAACACCAGTCAACCTACTTCTGCAACAGGGGACAGATCTTCTTCAGCCCTGAAAGAACCACTATGTAGTTAACTGCCAGTGGAGGCAGATCAAGAAGTCTCTACAGTAATCATAGTGGTCTGGTGGTAACTAGTGTGTCGACCAAAATGCAAAACAAGGTTGCAGGCCAAAGACAGTGACAAAGGGGCAGAGACTGAAAAGGCCTACAGTCACTAATGGTTCCATACCAAGCCTAATCAAACAATTGTGTTTGTTTAAAGGCAACCTCTACCTCAGAGCTTGCTTCTGGGAAATTGCTATGACAAGTTGGCATATCAGAAGCAAAAGGTGGATACTTTAACCCCATCCAAGCTGACTGTGTGGAGCTCGGAGACTAAGCTATTCAAACAAAGGCATCTAAAGGGTACCTCTGCCTCAAAAGCAGCCGGCCAAACAGGCTGCATCAGATTAACCAAGGGTGCCATTCTTCCAACAGAAGAGGCAATATCCTTTGCAGAGACCCTGGGACAGCAATCAGATCCAGAGATGAAGAAGGTTCATACTGCTGTTAAGTAGTGTTTTGTGTCCTGCGATTGTGCTCACTTCGGTAGCCAGACTGTCAGGACCCCAGACAAGATGAAAGCAGAGCTCTGCTCAGTGATAAACTCTCTATGATGGCGGATCCTAGATTGAAAATGGAGTAGCCAATGATGCAGTTCAGCCACTGCGAATACAAAGCTATATGCTTATCATCCCGTCCCCGTCAACTCTTCTCTACCTTCAACTCGCTCCTTCGTCCCCCACTGCCTCCACCCACTAACTCACTCACTGCCCAGGAGATTGCCAATCACTTCAAACAGAAGATTGATAGAATTTGCGAGGAAATCTCTACGGTTCAGATTCCCTCTATGCTATACACCTCATGCCCACAGGTACAACCTTTACTTCCCTCTTTCAACCCCACCACTATAGACGAGGTTGCTAAATTACTTGCTAATGTCCATCTTACCATCAGCGCTCTGGATCCTGTTCCCTCGCAAATGCTACGTTCACCCTCTGGCTCTATTCTACGCTCCATAACCCACATATTCAATCTCTCCCTCTCTTCTGGCATCTTCCCTAACTCTTTGAAACATGCACTAGTCAGCCCCATACTTAAAAAGCCCTCTCTGGACCCATCCAATCCCGACAACCTACGCCCCATCTCCTTGCTCCCCTTTTTATCCAAACTCCTTGAACGTCTAGTCTACAACCAACTGAGCGTCCACCTTGCTGATAATAACCTTCTTGATCCCCTTCAGTCTGGATTTCGTCCTCAGGATTCCACAGAAACTGCCCTCCTAAAATTAACAAATGATATACTAACGGCCAAAACTAAGGGACACTACTCCATACTCCTACTCCTGGACCTCTCTGCTGCCTTCGATACAGTTGACCACCCCCTCCTCTTTAAAAAACTCCATGCCTTTGGACTCCGCGACTGTGCTCTTCGCTGGTTCTCTACCTACTTATCCAACCGCATCTTTAGCGTTACTTACAACTCTACTTCCTCCTCTCCCCTTCCTTTCTCAATTGGGGTCCCCCAAGGCTCTGTTCTTGGACCTCTCCTATTCTCAATCTACACCTCCTCCCTGGGTCAGCTGATAGCCTCCCACGGCTTCCAATACCACCTCTATGCTGATGACACTCAAATCTATTTCTTTGCCCCTCAACTCACTCCTTCATTCTCCTCGCGTATCTCTAATTTACTATCAGATATATCAGTTTGGATGTCACACCACTTCCTCAAACATAATCTATCCAAAACTAAACTGGTAATTTTTCCTCCCCCTCGTGCCTCCTCCCCCGATCTCTCTGTTAAAATTAAGGGCACAACTATCAGCCCATCCCCACATGCCAAGGTCCTAGGAGTTGTTCTAGACTCTGAACTCTCCTTTAATCCTCACATCCAATCACTGTCCAAATCTTGCCGCATCAACCTCCGCAACATCTCCAAAATACGCCCCTTTTTAACCAAAGATACAACAAAGCTCCTTATCCACTCCCTGGTCATTTCTCGCCTCGATTACTGCAACTCCCTCCTCATTGGCTTACCTCGGAAAACTTTAACCCCCTTTCAGTCCATCATGAATGCTGCTGCCAGACTCATCCACCTTAACAACCGCTCTGTGTCTCCTGCTCCTCTCTGTCAATCCCTCCACTGGCTTCCGCTCACCCAACAAATTAAATTCAAAATACTAACGACCACCTACAAAGCCATCCACAACACTGCCCCTAGATACATCACTGACCTAGTCTCTAAATACCAACCTAATCGTTCTCTTCGTTCTTCTCAAGACCTCCTGCTCTCTAGCTCGCTCATCACCTCCTCCCATGCTCGTCTACAGGACTTTTCCAGGGCTTCTCCAAGCCTATGGAACTCCTTACCCCAATCTGTCCATCTATCTCCGTCTCTATTAGCTTTTAGAGGATCCCTAAAAACCCTCAGAGAAGCCTATCCCACCCACACCTAACAACTATATTTCCATTCTGTCCACCTGATCATCCCCCACAGCTAATACCCTTTGTTTCACGTGACCCTCCCTCCTAGACTGTAAGCTCTAACGAGCAGGGCCCTCTGATCCCTCTGTTTTGAATTGTATTGTGATTGAACTGTCTTCCCTGATGTTGTAAAGCGCTGCGCAAACTGTTGGCGCTATATAAATCCTGTATAATAATAATATGCGGTTTCTCCAGTAATCATTGTGGTCAGTGAACCCTTATGTCCCATCCCACAAGTAAACACATGCCGCTTTAAGTCAGAGTGGTGACTGTTCAAGTCGGATCTGGTGATATTTAGAAGGAGGATTAATTCCTTATGTTAATCACCAATGACCAGAGGATGGCCAAAAGGCAAAGTAACAAAGAGTGAATGACAGGTTAGACCTGGGAGAACTATAGCAGAGAATAAAGAATCAAGAATTATCTTTATTTGCCTAAACCCAAGCCGCCCAATAGGGTCAGCTGACAGTTATATGTAAATTTGAGCTTAGGATCCGTGGTGTTGTGGAATTCCTAGGCTGTTTGCAGAGCACACAGCCTATAATTCCTGTGCTATCTAAGCACACATCAGATTTCATCTTTTTGCAATAATGCTATCTTTAGCCTAAGTTTGCTAAAATCCACTCACCGGTCATCCCATCATTCATCCAAGAAAGGCAGCACCAACACAGCTTATCTTCTCATCAGGCCATTCCAGCATAGACTGTTCAGCCGACGCCTAATCATAGGCTTTTATTAAACTCAAAAGATCTCAAGACAGGAGGTGATTGGTTGCAGCAACCAGTCACCTCCCCCCATGGGCGGGAACATCACAGGATGTTCCTTCCACATGAGAATGACCATACAAGGACATCCTCCCAAACAGATACAATGTTCATTCAAATTGACTAACAGTGACATAGACTGCTACCAAATGACGGAAACTACACAACAATTATGCCTCAAATGGACCACAATTATTCTATAGTTATGCTACTGTTCCTGTGGACACAGATATGTGCGCTCGGAGTCATTCAACGCCCCCCGCCAGGGGCCGGCCAGTTCCCCCAACGGGGCGCAAAACAACATCTCTAAATGCAGCAAACATCGCTGTTTCCATAGGAAGATTTTCCCGCCACCGATCTTCCACCAACGTCTGTATGTGCAAATACGCTCAGATGAGCGCATTACAGCAAAACTGACACTGGGGGGACATCTGACAACATACATTAATACATTTCCATAAAAATCTCCACAACAGTCCTCCCTTTTTTGTCATATGCACCCCATGTGTCCATCGATGAGAGTTGATCTGCTTCTTACACCTGGAAATGAATCAGTCCTTAGTCCATAAAAAGGAAAACACGGCTTGACATGTAGACTCTACTTTTCAGGGGCATGACTTATAAAGGAGGACACGACATGGTGAGCTGTAGTAATCGCTGATCCGTCTGTGATCCTCTGTGTCTTGTATGTGGGTCCGGTTTCGGGGCGTCTCATCAAGGAAACTCTGGTCACGCGTCAAATCAGGCAACAGGAGCCTCTCGTCACGACATAGAAAGAATAGAAATAAAAACGACATGAGTATATATATTCCCACTTCCTTTAACCACGATCCGCTGTAAAATAAAAATTAGATCCCCAAAGATTCCCAGACCCTTAAAAAGGACTCCCAACCTTCACTTAGCTACAGCTCTGGCTTCAACAATTACATGAAGAACCCTATCCTTAACGGATGAGAATTGTTCAATCGTATCCCAAGCCCGAGCCCCCCCCACCTTGTACATGCAGGACCCCATGCCCAGACCTGGTCGGGATTGGTGAACAAATCCCTTCTAGCTGTCCCTGCCATTCTTAATTTCCTGCGCCATCAGATCCTCACGATCGGCCGCGACCTAAAATGTTGGGACAGCTTCACCATCGCGCATGAACCTCTTGCTTTGGGGGAATTACCTTTATAAGCTGCAGATCCACATAAACACCAAACTGAAGTTCAAACACACTTGTGGGCTGCCTAGATACCCAAACCGACAAGAGGCAGAGCCATTAAAACTAACCAATTTTACCCTCTAAAAATACATTGTTAGATTCCATTGACAAGTGTCTGTCTGGAGTCTTCACTAGTTTGTCAAAACTCCTCATACCCATAATAACATCATAAATGTCATGTACCTCTGTCATCGCTGGGGACTAAAACTCCTCATACCCATAATAACATCATAAATGGCATGTACCGCTGTCATCGCTGGGGACTAAAACTCCTCATACCCATAATAACATCATAAAAGGCATGTACCTCTGTCATCGCTGGGGACTAAAACTCCTCATACCCATAATAACATCATAAATGTCATGTACCTCTGTCATCGCTGGGGACTAAAACTCCTCATACCCATAATAACATCATAAATGGCATGTACCGCTGTCATTGCTGGGGACTAAAACTCGGTGAAGACTCAAAACAGACCATCGGTCCTGTTCGCTTTCTGAGCTAGTCAGGACATACACTTTAAATAATAACTTGGGATGCTTTTCACCGTTACCCTCGCTAACATTTACTAAACAACAAAAATATAAATAAACAAAGATACTCCTCATTCTTTGGTGTGGTTGAGCCGCTTCTTGCAGTGGTTGGCGTGGTCTCATCCCTCAAGCTTCTTTACAACGACCCAGTCACCTGGTTGGAAAGAATGTAAACTGATTATTAAGTCAGGGTCTGGGAGGGAATCGTGAACCCTGTGGTGGACATTTTGAAGTTCATGTCACAACGATCGCACCCACCCCATCAGCCGAGAATATAAGTGACAGCTAATGAGGAGCGTACGACCCTGATTTTGATTGACCTCAAACCAACCCTCATATGACAATAACCCAGACATCGGGACTGTGGTCACTGCATAACCTGTGCGTGGCTTACAATACCTGGAACCACTGACAAAAGGTTCTTAGCCTCTGGGATGGGAACCTACTTCACCAGACTGCTGCTTGCCGATTCAAATTCTATTAAAGAAAGACAGTCTTGGCACAAACTTGGTTAGAATTACAGAGGTTATTATTAGTTTGAAAAAAAAACTGTCACTCTTACATTTATCACTTCTCCCCCCTTTTCTTCCTCATTACAGACTGAAGGAAGAAATGCGTGGTGCAGGAAAAAAGAAACAATGAAATAGCCTATGATACTTTTACCGCCTTAGACTCATATTTATCCATATGTACAGCTGTCTACATACACTTGTTCTCTGTGTACAAACTCCTTGGACCTGAAAAATACTTATAAGCAAAATCATTACTCTATCCTTCATATCTAACCTGCAAAGAATGGAAAATAATAATGACATTCCTGTACATTGGTAAATTGTCAATGACATTCTTTCAAAACTGATTCAAACAAAACCCTCTGTAACCCTTACTTTTCCCGTTCCTACAAAAATACAACAGCCGCGACGCATCGAAGGATCGCCGCGGTAAGTTCGAACATATTCACGTTACTACATACAAACATTCCGATACAAACGTGGGGGAAATACTTCCCAGTTTCCAAAACCAAAAATGAAAAAAACAAAATCAGCCAGAATTCTACCTTCACTCTTTCAGCAATAGGAAAAAATACAATGGGAATATGAGAGCAGCTCGAGAAGCTTGCATGGACCAGCCATACAAAGTTCAAACAAACGGGCATGAGACTACACCTCCATCAACACTCATCATTACAGATTTCTGAAGCCGCAGCTTAACTACATCCATTCCAGAGGGATACCCAAAATAGTATCCTTGGACCACCTATGTTAATCTTTTTGGGGTTCAAAGGCCTTTGCCCCAAAACTAGGCTTCGTGCACTGTGTGAACGTCTGACTATGGGAAGCCTCCATTCCTTCCCTTTTCACAGACCTCCTTGTGTCCATGGCGATTCGAATCGGCTTATCGTCTTAAACCTGCGTCCAGGTTAAACCGTTGCACCCATTTTCGGAGATCACCACCCAGTGTCTTCTTATACGGTGAATTGCAGAACTACAACCACTATATGGTCAAGTCCTCCAACTAGAAACCCTAACCGAGGCGTCAACTCTATGGCTTGTTGTCCCAACAGCAACAACCACAGATCAACCCCCGAATTAGGCCTCTACCCCTCACAGTGCATGCATACACAAGCATTTTCCGCTATACACCCATACACTGCGTTGTCAGACTAAACCTCACAGAACACTTACGCCAGTTTACCACCTGCAGAACAATGTGGCTTCTCTCTGTATTTAGATGATAAAATAATGGTGATGCCCCCGTTTGCTCTCTACCCAAAACTGTATTACAGTACAAAACTTCACAAAACTGGAACAAAATATAAAAGACTTTTAAACGCCAAAATGCTTTCCATTTTCCTTCCAAGCACAAATCTCATTCAGACAACCCCAAGCTCCTTCCACCAACTTTCTGCTGGTATATAAATGCTGAAAAGAAACTTCCGGTTATGCTCAGCTACTTAAAAAAAAAAAAAACTGGTTTATTTACATATCAATTGTTCAGGAAGAGGGAGGGGGAGGGGAGGCCTTAGAATCGCCTTGTCTATCAAGACTTCAAAAAAATCCATGGCTACACATCATATATATTTCAACCATTTAAAACCTTGTCAAGGAAATGATGGAGTAAACCCCCCTTTGCAAATGGGAGGGAATCCCCCCTGACCCACATTCCCTGGAAGTCAGACCATAAGTTGGGACTCAAAATACAAACTCCTGCCAAAAGATGGCTATACAGTACAAGTTCCAAAAAATGAATTGCTCTCTGGTAAACTCCCAAATATTTAAACATAAAAACACATCATTGTACAAAAACTCTGTTAGTCTTACAATCTATCAAAATTCAGTGTAAAGTGAAGTTTTTCTTAAAACCAAAATCCAATGCAAAAAAACCCGCCGCGCATATACTGCAAAGTCAGCTGACCCTGCAATAGCTTACATTCACTTAAATGAAAACAGAGAAACCTTTCTCCTAACACCATCTGCATGGAGTTTGCATGTTGTCCCTGTCTCTGCGTTGGCCTCCTCCCACACTCCAACTGCTGGTAGGTCAGCCAGATCCCATCCATAAATAGGCCCCAGCATGTGCGTGTGTCCGCAAGCACGTTGTGGCCCCTCGGGGTAAGACCGCGCTATTTCAAGATACCACTCTACTCAACTCAAAAGGCGATGCTTAGAAAAACAATTTAAACCAGCGAATTCATTAAACAAAAACCAGTCTCTCAGTATGTCCCCCTGGTGTCTCACTACTCTTCCCAGCAGTGCACAGGTCAAACTGTAAACGCATAAAACATAAGAAAACTGCGCCGATCAACAAATGCCAATACAGCATATTCAGGAGCCGTGTTTGCTAAACTGGAACTTCCTATCTCAAACTGTAAACGTCTCTCAAAATGGCCGACAAGCCGGGACAGCAAAATGGTGGATGAAAACCGCACACCTCATGGACAACAATGGCGCCATTGACGCATGCAATTTTTCCCGCCAAAACCAGCATGGGACGTCACAATGAACAACACATTGGTTCCCCTACACAAAGAAAAACACAAATTGCCTCCACCAGGTTCCAACGTAGAAAAGATCGCACTATATTCGCACCAAACATCAAAATCTGCCCCAAAGGCTGAGAAATTCCACCAGCGAAATAGCAGACGAATGCCACATGGTATAGTGCCCAAAAGAAAGGTGGCTGCACCTTCCCTTATAGGATACCCACAGGCTAAGGAAAAACTGTGCCTCAAAATGGCAGACAAACCTGCAAGGCTAACAAAAACCAAGAATGGCACCATTACTTTTTCCCGCCAAAACCAGCATCTCTTTAAAAGAAAATCAAAAATGTTTTTCTCCACAAAGACTGACTACACAATTGAAACTTTTCTAAATTATCATCAAAATCCACTGAAAAAGGTGTCAGCTACACTCTACAAGGACCACATGTACACTTACAAACTTAGCCTCCCTTTTGCCAACTAAACAGCACATTCAATAAATGTTAGTTACATGACAATATTAAAAACATATTCATTTCTCTAAGTTCATATACTCTGAGATATTCACCACTTTTCTCTACCTAAAGTTCACACACAGTGGCCTCAGCTTCCATAACAAGCCATTGCAGAGACATACCTCCTCAATGCTAGCATCCAAAACAGCCTGCAACCATTCAAAGGGCGTATTCCTTTCAACAAACAGCTACTATTGTCTGGCTTCCAACAATGCCTGGCCACTTGAATATGCGGCAGGAATTTTCAACTTTAAAACCAAACACTTTTGTTAAAATATTTTTACACTTATGGAGACATGTGTCTTTGTCCCCTATAAAGGCAAAAATCACAATCTAACCATTTCTATTTTTCATAGAAATCACAAACACCACACACATACAGTATATTGTTGCTTGTACATCAGATTATCTCTCAGGGCGTTTCCACTACAAAACTCCTGCATGCTATTTACAGAAAGTCACCAACTTTCACCCTTGTAACTGAAATGCTGCCCGCCCCTCCCCCACTAAACCTCATGGCTTATGGCTCAATGCAGCGGCCATCTTTAACAAGGCCGCCAATCTCAGTGTAGGCTGCATGAAATACCACAGCTATACCTTCATTTCATACACAATATACAGTCTCCATCAGATCATCTCTTACACAACTTCAGTCACACTTATGGGGACACATGTCCTGCATCACACAAACAATCTAATCACACACAGGCATACACAAACAAATTCACAGGCCTACGATCGGATTCAGAGGCATACGATCTCTCTCCCAACAAAATCACACACAAACATGCACGATCGGATTCGCAGACATACACACGCACACATACACACGCTGCAAACTTAAAGCATTATTTCAAAAAGACAAAAAAATGTTCTTTTAAAGAGTAGAGCCCCCCACATCGGAACGTAGATCCACTCTTCCCCCCATCTCGATCCGATGTCCAAAGGGACTCCATCTATTCCCAAAAATCCTGGCCCGCCATTCTGTTGTGGAATTCCTAGGCTGTTTGCAGAGCACACAGCCTATAATTCCTGTGCTATCTAAGCACACATCAGATTTCATCTTTTTGCAATAATGCTATCTTTAGCCTAAGTTTGCTAAAATCCACTCACCGGTCATCCCATCATTCATCCAAGAAAGGCAGCACCAACACAGCTTATCTTCTCATCAGGCCAATCCAGCATAGACTGTTCAGCCGACGCCTAATCATAGGCTTTTATTAAACTCAAAAGATCTCAAGACAGGAGGTGATTGGTTGCAGCAACCAGTCACCTCCCCCCATGGGCGGGAACATCACAGGATGTTCCTTCCACATGAGAATGACCATACAAGGACATCCTTCCAAACAGATACAATGTTCATTCAAATTGACTAACAGTGACATAGACTGCTACCAAATGACGGAAACTACACAACAATTATGCCTCAAATGGACCACAATTATTCTATAGTTATGCTACTGTTCCTGTGGACACAGATATGTGCGCTCGGAGTCATTCAACGCCCCCCGCCAGGGGCTGGCCAGTTCCCCCAACGGGGCGCAAAACAACATCTCTAAATGCAGCAAACATCGCTATTTCCATAGGAAGATTTTCCCGCCACCGATCTTCCACCAACGTCTGTATGTGCAAATACGCTCAGATGAGCGCATTACAGCAAAACTGACACTGGGGGGACATCTGACAACATACATTAATACATTTCCATAAAAATCTCCACAACAGTGGGTCCTGTGCATTAAGGAAGCCAATGGAATTTTTTTCATTTCTCTACCAATTCATTGCATTCCCTTCATGATGCATCAGAGCACAAGGGTTGTGATTACATGGTCGTTAGTCAAAAGTAAGACTTGAATAACAGGCGGAAGGTTAAGGATCCAAAAAATTGCACAGGCCATCATTGCAATTAATCTCTCCGGCCGTCAGTAAGGCTTGACCTCCACAAATCATACCCCATGATTTCCAAGGAGTATCGTTCATAGCGGTGCGACCCCCCAAGTCGCTGCAATGGTAAAGTAGTCCCTACACTACTTTTAATCCCACTGTGATCTAACTTGGGGCCATAGACATCAAGAATACACAGGCATTGATTCAAGACACATAGAAATCGCAGTAAATCGCACGATTTTAGGTCGCAATAGTGGAAACCTAGGCTAAGACTGTCGATGGTCTTTAGACCTAGCAAGTTGTATATTTGCATGGTTGCATAGGGGGTGAGGTTGAGGATGGACACAGGTCCATCAAGTCCAACCTATGTGTGATTATATGTCGATATTACCATATATATCCTGTATGTTGTGGTCATCCACAAGTGTGGGTGTGTGTGTGTGTGTGTGTATACTGTATACACACTTCAAAATACCCATGTTGCAGCAAGTACCTTCGCTTGGCAATTCGAGTTCACTACGAGTTCATCTGGCAGACTGTGACCTTTCCACAAACTCCGGACATTTCCTGGGATATTGGGTCCAGTAAGGGCCGACTTGCGGGACCAAGGACTTCGGGTGAGCCTTGTCTGGACAACAGACTGGCGCAATGACTTCCAGATTCTGGGAAAAGAGTCCCAGTACAGACTCTGATCGAGTTGGGAGGCACCATCATCGAGAGACCATCATCGAGAGACCAACTAGTCTCATCACAACAATGACCTACCGGGAAGCAATTCTGAATCTCTGAAAATAAATACAATAAAGTTACACTCAGAGAGAGCAACAGTATAAGTATCTCACTTGAACAAATGGCTCTTTCCCATTGGTTGCATCCCACGGTCGCAAGAGCAATAAAGTAGCCGGTAGTAATCCATGAGGTCCGAGGTGCCCAAGGGAAGGTTGACAACTGTGTTAACTGGTTTTGTAGTAAGGAAAGACTTACTTCCTGAACTAGAAACAGTAACTCCACAGAGGAGAAAAGTCCCCTCTTGGGGAGGTAGCTAAACGAACTAATCTTTCAGCGTATCAGCTATTAGGCATACCAATCATCCCAAGTGGTTACTCGTCGGGTATTCATGCCAATGGAGGACAAGGTGTCCAAAATTCAGAGTTATAGCGGTCGCAGACTGGAGTCTTTCCGAAACGCAACAACTAAGCCTCAACTATGCTGAAAAGACTCAGCAAAATGGGGAAGTCCTATCTTCGCTGTCAAGAAGGAATGCAAAACTAGTCAACTTCTGTCAGATGTATCTCCCAGCACGTTAAGTAGGGTTTTCTAGAACTTACGGCCAGATGACGTAAGATACAAAAGCCGTCGGATGACAAGGGACGGTCTCCAAAACAAAAAGCTGATCAAGAGATCGGCAACAAATAAGGCTATCAAGATATTGGTCTGACTGTAACCTGGGTGGCTTCCCAGAGGTGGAAGCAAAGAAACTAATGACAGCCAACTGGGTCGGCAAATTAGCCAATATGTATATTCAACAAACCTAATACTCTCCAGGATCCTTATCCGGATTCGCAGTCATTCGGTGGTGATAACAATAATTGCCCTGTGGCTTGCAGGCCATAATATCCGCGGGTACAGTCTCAGATCCGAGAACCTCCTCCTATTCTCCTTCCTGAGATCCAACACCTCATACAGCGTAGCCAACGGTATCTTTCAAATTTCATACAAGTTATATCTAGAGGCTGGAGACCAAGAAGTAGAGGTCTCACCGTTTAGTGTTTGAAATCCTATGGAGGTCAGAGCGCCTACTCCAAACTTCAAGTACATTAGATACGAGAAAAACCTACAGAATTTAAAGGATGGAATTCTCTACTCCTTACTGTAAGGATTGCATTGTATACAAGTAAGCCTAGATACAGCATTAAAGGATACATGAAACTCAGTCGTGTCCTCACTCTATGGGATCCAGTAACGGTGGGATCCAGTAACGGTGGGATCCAGTAACGGTGGGATCCAGTAACGGTTGCATATCTTAGCAACCAATTCCGAAAGACCTGGGCAAGTTATTCTTTTCCCCATTTAGTCTTCCAAATAGTATGAGACACATTATCTCACTCTCCATTTAGAGGGATAGGACATCCTAAATATGGCCAGTAACATGGAATAAGTATTCCTTTTGGCGAATAGGTCTAGAAAGATCTCAGACATCCAAGTGTCAAGCTATAAACTACCTTGTTGCTGAAATTATCAGGCAAAATGGCTCTAGTCTCTTCCTCAACACTATACTTGACGTAATTGTAGCCGTATTAGTGCAATTGTGACAGAGAAAATTAAGTACTGTCCGTGATACTTTTTTTATTTGCACTAACATAGAATTTTTCAGGACAAGCTTTCGGGGTATGTCCCCTTCTTCAAGGTCCAAGCAGTACTGATTCACAATTTTTTTAGCAGAATGTTGAAACAAAACAAGAAAAAAAAAAAAAAATCTCAGAGGGAAAGGAAAAAAAACACATACAAATCAATGGTAATAAAGATAGCAGCAGAGTTAGTGAGATAAGACAGAGTTAGTGAGATAAGACAGAGGGAGAGCTATAGACTTGAGGGGGGAGATGCTAGTCACAGAGGGGGTCATAAAACCTTAGTATAATGGGTAAGGAAACCAATATCTAAATTTAGGCCATTTGTTTTTGTGTTAAAAAGAATTATCATTCTTAGTTCAAATGTTTTCCTTTCCTGGATAGTTCTGAAATTCCCTTTAAGAACTAAAACATTGAGGTCTTCTATAGTGTGGTCTGGTTGTGAGAAGTGATGTCCCACAGGTGTGCAGAAACTCTCTTCTTTATGTTCCTTGATGGTATGTCTGTGAAAATTCATCCTCGCTTGCAACTTCTGTCCTGTTTCACCAACATAAGATCCTTTGCCACACCTGTTGCATTGGATGAGGTACACAACATTACTGGAGGTACAGTTGTAAGATCCCATGATGGTGAAGGTCCCATTTGTGTGTGTGACACTTTTGGATGGATTGATCTGGTTGCACAGTTTGCAGCGTTTTTTATTGCAGGGTTTGCTTCCATTATTTGTGACTTCATAATCAGAGTGAAGTTTCCTGCTGATTAGTTTGTGTCTGAGGTTGGGTGGTTGTCTGAAAGCCAATAATGGGGGTTGTTGGAATATTTATTTCAGAGTTTCATCCTCTGTTATAATGGGCTGTAAATCTTTGATTATCTTTTTGATCCCTTCTAGTGTTGGGTTGTATGTGGTGACTAGAGGTACTCGGTTATTTGTTTTTTTCTCTTTGTATTGGAGGAGATTTTCTCTTCGGGTTTTCAAGGCTGTGTTTATGCTGTTGTTGATGGTTTTGTCTTTATATCCTTTCTTCTGGAAAGAGCCTGCCAGTGTTCTGAGATGTTTATCTCTGACTTCTGGGTCTGAACAAATTCGGTGGTATCTGATGGCCTGGCTGTGTATGATGGCTCGTTTAGTGTGTTGGGGATGAAAACTGGAACTATGAAGATAGCTGCATCGGTCAGTCGGTTTTCTGTATATGGAAGTGTGAAGCTTGTCATCCCTGATGTATACTGTAGTGTCTAGGAAGTTGACATGTGTGTTCGAATAGTCCATTTTTAGTTTGATAGATGGGTGAAAAGTGTTGATCAATGAGAAGAATTGGTTTAGATTTTCTTCACCTTCAGTCCATATCATGAAGATATCATCAATATAGCGATAATATCTGTATGGCTTTTGTTGTATGCTGTTCAGGAATTTGTCCTCCAGGTCAGCCATAAATAAGTTTGCATATTGGGGTGCCATTTTGCTTCCCATAGCAGTACCCATACATTGGAGATAGATGTCATTGTTGAAAGTGAAGTAGTTGTGTGTAAGAATAAATTCGATGAGCTGTGTAACATTCTCAGCCGTGTATTTGTGGTTTGGTGTGGATGATAAGAATCTGTGACATGCTGCCAACCCATCCTTGTGAGGGATGTTACTGTACAGAGATTCTACATCCATAGTGACTAGAAGTGTATTTGGTGGTAATTGTTGTATATTGTTAAGCTTGTTCAGAAAATCAGTGGTGTCTTGCAGGAAACTAGTAGTGTTCATGACTAACGGTTTTAACATGTTTTCTACAAGGCCTGAGATATGTTCGGTAAGTGTATTCATACCTGTTATAATGGGTCTGCCTGGATTTCCTGGCTTGTGAATTTTGGGCAGCATGTAGAAGTCTCCAATATCTGGATTATCTGGAATCGCATTGATGAGTTCTGAATGCAGGTGGCTTGGTATGGTCGCAATCAAACCTTTTAATTGCTTAGTAAAATCCTGGGTCGGATCATAATCCAGTTTTTTGTAGTAAGTAGTATTTGCCAGCTGCCTCTGACCCTCTTGTATATATTTGTCTGTATCCATCACAACGACTGCTCCCCCTTTATCTGCTGGTTTGATGGTTATGGCCTGATTCTTGCGCAGATCGTGTACAGCTCTTCGCTCCAGTGGTGAAAGGTTGTATAATATTTTCTTTTGCTGGGTGGATATCAGAGATGTTACTCGCAGCCTGAAGCTGTCAATATAGGTATCCAGTTTGGGGTTGCGTCCTTGTGGAGGTGTGAAGTTGCTGTTCTTTTTCTTTTTATCACCTCCTATTGTCCTAGGATTCCTTTCATTACTGTGAAAATATTCTTTGAGCCTCAGTCTCCTAAAGAATTCCTCCATATCTGACCATACCTGTAAATTATCCAATTTGGTGGTTGGGCAGAATGTGAGGCCTTTGGAGAGGACTGTTGTTTCTGGTGCAGAAAGTTTATGAGCTGACAAATTTATGATTCCAAGATCCTCTGTTATATCCACATTTTCTGTCAGGTCAGCATTTACACAAGGGATACCTTGGGATTCTGGATCGGGTTCCAAGTTGCTGATAGCAGGAGTTATAGAAGTTGTGTTTGTTTTGTGTTGTTTAGGTTGTATCCAAAAGGTCTGCTCTTGGTGTAGCTTTTGGAGTTTTTTTTGCTTCCTGTTCATGGCATGTTTTTGCAGTTGTCTTTGTAAGGTTTCAATTTCATTCTTAATTTGGCTGATGTTTGTAGGGTCCAGTGATGTTGAGGTTTCAAACACCAACTGCTTTTGTTTCCTGATTGTCTCCCTTTTACCATACAGTTTATGAATGAGGTTGTTCCTTAACCTTTCGCTGGTACGTCTGCAGAGTCCTTCTGCATAAGGAGAGTTCAGTGTATTGGCACAAGGATTTTTAATCCGGAGATTAAACACTTCCATATACAGAAAACCGACTGACCGATGCAGCTATCTTCATAGTTCCAGTTTTCATCCCCAACACACTAAACGAGCCATCATACACAGCCAGGCCATCAGATACCACTGAATTTGTTCAGACCCAGAAGTCAGAGATAAACATCTCAGAACACTGGCAGGCTCTTTCCAGAAGAAAGGATATAAAGACAAAACCATCAACAACAGCATAAACACAGCCTTGAAAACCCGAAGAGAAAATCTCCTCCAATACAAAGAGAAAAAAACAAATAACCGAGTACCTCTAGTCACCACATACAACCCAACACTAGAAGGGATCAAAAAGATAATCAAAGATTTACAGCCCATTATAACAGAGGATGAAACTCTGAAAGAAATATTCCAACAACCCCCATTATTGGCTTTCAGACAACCACCCAACCTCAGACACAAACTAATCAGCAGGAAACTTCACTCTGATTATGAAGTCACAAATAATGGAAGCAAACCCTGCAATAAAAAACGCTGCAAACTGTGCAACCAGATCAATCCATCCAAAAGTGTCACACACACAAATGGGACCTTCACCATCATGGGATCTTACAACTGTACCTCCAGTAATGTTGTGTACCTCATCCAATGCAACAGGTGTGGCAAAGGATCTTATGTTGGTGAAACAGGACAGAAGTTGCAAGCGAGGATGAATTTTCACAGACATACCATCAAGGAACATAAAGAAGAGAGTTTCTGCACACCTGTGGGACATCACTTCTCACAACCAGACCACACTATAGAAGACCTCAATGTTTTAGTTCTTAAAGGGAATTTCAGAACTATCCAGGAAAGGAAAACATTTGAACTAAGAATGATAATTCTTTTTAACACAAAAACGAATGGCCTAAATTTAGATATTGGTTTCCTTACCCATTATACTAAGGTTTTATGACCCCCTCTGTGACTAGCATCTCCCCCCTCAAGTCTATAGCTCTCCCTCTGTCTTATCTCACTAACTCTGTCTTATCTCACTAACTCTGCTGCTATCTTTATTACCATTGATTTGTATGTGTTTTTTTTCCTTTCCCTCTGAGATTTTTTTTTTTCTTGTTTTGTTTCAACATTCTGCTAAAAAAATTGTGAATCAGTACTGCTTGGACCTTGAAGAAGGGGACATACCCCGAAAGCTTGTCCTGAAAAATTCTATGTTAGTGCAAATAAAAAAAGTATCACGGACAGTACTTAATTTTCTCTGTCACAATTGCACTAATACGGCTACAATTACGTCAAGTATGATGGAAGATACTGCATATAGCCGCATTAAGAAGCAGTTAACCATCCTGATCACAAAGGAAACACAGGTTAGCAGCGACATCTTCTTTCTCTCAAGATGCAAAAAGAGGAATCTCATACCACAGGGTCTCCGGATTAAAAATCCTTGTGCCAATACACTGAACTCTCCTTATGCAGAAGGACTCTGCAGACGTACCAGGGAAAGGTTAAGGAACAACCTCATTCATAAACTGTATGGTAAAAGGGAGACAATCAGGAAACAAAAGCAGTTGGTGTTTGAAACCTCAACATCACTGGACCCTACAAACATCAGCCAAATTAAGAATGAAATTGAAACCTTACAAAGACAACTGCAAAAACATGCCATGAACAGGAAGCAAAAAAAACTCCAAATGCTACACCAAGAGCAGACCTTTTGGATACAACCTAAACAACACAAAACAAACACAACTTCTATAACTCCTGCTATCAGCAACTTGGAACCCGATCCAGAATCCCAAGGTATCCCTTGTGTAAATGCTGACCTGACAGAAAATGTGGATATAACAGAGGATCTTGGAATCATAAATTTGTCAGCTCATAAACTTTCTGCACCAGAAACAACAGTCCTCTCCAAAGGCCTCACATTCTGCCCAACCACCAAATTGGAAAATTTACAGGTATGGTCAGATATGGAGGAATTCTTTAGGAGACTGAGGCTCAAAGAATATTTTCACAGTAATGAAAGGAATCCTAGGACAATAGGAGGTGATAAAAAGAAAAAGAACAGCAACTTCACACCTCCACAAGGACGCAACCCCAAACTGGATACCTATATTGACAGCTTCAAGCTGCGAGTAACATCTCTGATATCCACCCAGCAAAAGAAAATATTATACAACCTTTCACCACTGGAGCGAAGAGCTGTACACGATCTGCGCAAGAATCAGGCCATAACCATCAAACCAGCAGATAAAGGGGGAACAGTCGTTGTGATGGATACAGACAAATATATACAAGAGGGTCAGAGGCAGCTGGCAAATACTACTTACTACAAAAAACTGGATTATGATCCGACCCAGGATTTTACTAAGCAATTAAAAGGTCTGATTGCGACCATACCAAGCCACCTGCATTCAGAACTCATCAATGCGATTCCAGATAATCCAGATATTGGAGACTTCTACATGCTGCCCAAAATTCACAAGCCAGGAAATCCAGGCAGACCCATTATAACAGGTATGAATACACTTACCGAACATATCTCAGGCCTTGTAGAAAACATGTTAAAACCGTTAGTCATGAACACTACTAGTTTCCTGCAAGACACCACTGATTTTCTGAACAAGCTTAACAATATACAACAATTACCACCAAATACACTTCTAGTCACTATGGATGTAGAATCTCTGTACAGTAACATCCCTCACAAGGATGGGTTGGCAGCATGTCACAGATTCTTATCATCCACACCAAACCACAAATACACGGCTGAGGATGTTACACAGCTCATCGAATTTATTCTTACACACAACTACTTCACTTTCAACAATGACATCTATCTCCAATGTATGGGTACTGCTATGGGAAGCAAAATGGCACCCCAATATGCAAACTTATTTATGGCTGACCTGGAGGACAAATTCCTGAACAGCATACAACAAAAGCCATACAGATATTATCGCTATATTGATGATATCTTCATGATATGGACTGAAGGTGAAGAAAATCTAAACCAATTCTTCTCATTGATCAACACTTTTCACCCATCTATCAAACTAAAAATGGACTATTCGAACACACATGTCAACTTCCTAGACACTACAGTATACATCAGGGATGACAAGCTTCACACTTCCATATACAGAAAACCGACTGACCGATGCAGCTATCTTCATAGTTCCAGTTTTCATCCCCAACACACTAAACGAGCCATCATACACAGCCAGGCCATCAGATACCACCGAATTTGTTCAGACCCAGAAGTCAGAGATAAACATCTCAGAACACTGGCAGGCTCTTTCCAGAAGAAAGGATATAAAGACAAAACCATCAACAACAGCATAAACACAGCCTTGAAAACCCGAAGAGAAAATCTCCTCCAATACAAAGAGAAAAAAACAAATAACCGAGTACCTCTAGTCACCACATACAACCCAACACTAGAAGGGATCAAAAAGATAATCAAAGATTTACAGCCCATTATAACAGAGGATGAAACTCTGAAAGAAATATTCCAACAACCCCCATTATTGGCTTTCAGACAACCACCCAACCTCAGACACAAACTAATCAGCAGGAAACTTCACTCTGATTATGAAGTCACAAATAATGGAAGCAAACCCTGCAATAAAAAACGCTGCAAACTGTGCAACCAGATTAATCCATCCAAAAGTGTCACACACACAAATGGGACCTTCACCATCATGGGATCTTACAACTGTACCTCCAGTAATGTTGTGTACCTCATCCAATGCAACAGGTGTGGCAAAGGATCTTATGTTGGTGAAACAGGACAGAAGTTGCAAGCGAGGATGAATTTTCAGAGACATACCATCAAGGAACATATAGAAGAGAGTTTCTGCACACCTGTGGGACATCACTTCTCACAACCAGACCACACTATAGAAGACCTCAATGTTTTAGTTCTTAAAGGGAATTTCAGAACTATCCAGGAAAGGAAAACATTTGAACTAAGAATGATAATTCTTTTTAACACAAAAACGAATGGCCTAAATTTAGATATTGGTTTCCTTACCCATTATACTAAGGTTTTATGACCCCCTCTGTGACTAGCATCTCCCCCCTCAAGTCTATAGCTCTCCCTCTGTCTTATCTCACTAACTCTGTCTTATCTCACTAACTCTGCTGCTATCTTTATTACCATTGATTTGTATGTGTTTTTTTTCCTTTCCCTCTGAGATTTTTTTTTTCTTGTTTTGTTTCAACATTCTGCTAAAAAAATTGTGAATCAGTACTGCTTGGACCTTGAAGAAGGGGACATACCCCGAAAGCTTGTCCTGAAAAATTCTATGTTAGTGCAAATAAAAAAAGTATCACGGACAGTACTTAATTTTCTCTGCCTCAACACTATACAAAGGTTGGTATCTTTGCAATCTGGGATAGAACATCAGCCTTCTGGCATATCCAAACTAAAGTGTTTGAAGTACCACGAACATTGAAAATAGTCAAGGTTTAAAAGAGACATAGAATTGGCCCTTCTTCTAGGAGAAAAACGATAGATTCATCAGGCCTAAGGGCATCGGAAAAAGACAATCACTGTCTAACGAAGACAATCGCAGTGGTGTGGATTAAGTTAGTCAAAGCTTAGATGACTAGGAAAAACCCATCAGATGAGGGCAGAGACCGCTCTTCCAGTCTGATTGCGCATGCATTGACGGAACTCCAGAATAGTTCCTCCAGAGTTAATATGTAAACTACGACCTGGTCTACATTCAACACGTTTGGGGGTCCATTCTTGTGGACCCAGCAGTCTTAACTACAATACATCTCAGTCGTTAGTGGGGATAGAGCTAATCCTCTTAAACACTTGAGCAGTACCCACCCTTGTTGTCTGGTGATTTGGTACATCCCATACGTATATACTGTCATGCTGTGTCAGGAAAAGGGAACATTTTATGCTTACCTGACGGTAATTTTCCTTTCCTGATGCAAGCATGACAGCATATAGGTCCCCTCCCAAAAAAATAAAATAAAAAATAAAATAAAATAAAAATATCACGAAAATATAATAAAGGCCTTCGCAGTGATACTAAGTTACGAGAATACTGCAGGAAGGGAGGAGACCTTCTTTTATAATATAACCGGTCCTGAATTGGGCAGGGAGGCGGAGCCTTCCCATTCGTATATGCTGTCATGCTTGCATCAGGAAAGGAAAATTACCGTCAGGTAAGTATAACATTTTCCCTTTTAACGACGTGAAAAACGGCCATTAAAAATTTCGAACATGCTCTATTTTTTCACATCGTTTTTCATGTCGTTTTTTTAATGTCGTGAAAAACGGTAGTGTGTATGCTTTTACGAGGGGAAAAAAAATGCGCATGCTCAGAATCAAGTATGAGACGGGAGTGCTCGTTTTGGTAAAGCTAGCGTTTGAAATGGAGATGGCACATTCGTCATGCTGGAAATAATAGCATAGTTTAATGCAGCGCAATCCTTTCTTCTTTAGATAATGCTTAAATAATGAACTTATTTTGCTAATGATATTCAGAGTTATGCCAAACTTGTTTCTTAGTAATTCTTAAGTGATCTCATGAATTTAATCTTTTTTGGTAAGCCCGATTAAATATCTTGAAACCTTTTTTTTTTTTTTTTTTTATATTTTTGAAATTTTTTTTTTTTTTTTTTCGATTTAGGAATGTTTTTTTTTTGGTTATTTTATATGTATGTATGTTTTTTATTTTTATTTTATATTTAGGAATGTTTGAAATTTTTTTTTTGTGTCAAGTTACCACACCAACATTCTAACATTCTAAAGTTGTATTATTTTCCCTCAATGAGGTTTGTGTCCCTTGACATTTAGAAATGTCCCTGCCTATTCCCTAGCAAACTCTCTTTTTGAATAGAAATCACATAGTCAAGTATTTGTTGTAAATCAAATTAATCCTTTATTTAGGCAGATAACAAATTAAAGGGGAAGGCAGCACTGGAGACCCTGCTTGAATTTGTGCATCCTTTGGACCCCACAGCAAACATTCAAGAAGAGAACACCAAACTCTGGAATAACCCAAAAATAAAAAAAGGAGCAGAATCTTGTCTTGGACTCCCAGAGGTCAGGAACAGCAGCAGATAAGTCAGATATGTCCCCAGTCTGTGGTACTACAGCAGTCATTATTTTTTCCTCTTCCTTGTAGCCTTCTCTCCAGCCTTCTCTGCAGCCTTTGTTGAGCGCTTCCTCAGAGGCTGGGGCTCAGGAGGAGAGCTTGTGGCAGGAGGAGGAGTAGGAGGAGGTGGTGGAGGAGGAGGGACGACCTCAGTTAGATCGGTGAACTGTGTAAGTTTACCCAGCAACCCCCTGTTGATCACCTTCAGCATTAGATTTTCGCTGTACAGGCGTTGCCTCAAGTCCATCTGAGATAATTTATGGGCCAGGACTGCAGCATAGCCCTCTTCAACAGAGGGTGCCTCTCTGAGGGCCGCAGTAGCCTCTCTTAGGAATGCACGTATTTCCTCCTCCACCTGCCTACCCCTCCTTGGCATTCGTTGGTGGATTTTCAGGGGAGGCATCTGGGCTCTTGTGCTGGGCCTGGCCTCCTCCTGTGTGCCACTGGGCCCAGCCTCCTCCTGTGTGCCACTGGGCTCTGCCTCCTCCTGGTCCCCAACATCACCCTCTTCCTGGCTCTGCTCTGGCTGTATAAAAAAAGGGACATTCTTTATTTTTTGGCATCATCAATCACACACATTGTTCACCTCAAGACATTTTAAAATTGAATGGCAAAAGTGATTAAAATTACAATGATTCTGACCCCTGATTTTTTTGGCTTGTCCCCATCAATTTTGACCACTACTGTCTATTGCTATGTAAATCAATTTATTTACAGACATTAAATAGATACCAATAGTAACATCTATTTTAAATCATCACTTTTGATACATATAAATGTAGATATCAACACTATACCTGGCTCCATATGTCCAAATCGGGCTCCTCAAGGACCTCTGCTTGATCCTCCGAGGAAGCCAGAGCTGGGTTGCAAGGAAGGCTGGAGGGTTGGATGCAAGGAAGGCTGGAGGGTTGGCTACAAGGAAGGCTGGATAGACCTCTGGGGGGAAGGGTTGACAGAGATTCCCTGACTTCTAGATGGTCATCCAGAAATGCTAACTTGCTGTAGTACCACAGACTGGGTTTATAAACCTTATCTGCTGCAGCACCTGACCTCTGTGACTTCAGGACCATATTTCTCTGTGTCCTGTATGTGCCCCTAATGGTAGCTAGTTTGGTGTTCACCTCTTGGCTGTTTGCAGTGGGGATCTGGGTTTGTACAAATCCAAGCAGGCTCTCCAGTGCTGCTGTCCTGGCAGCTTTATTTTTATTTTTGGCAGTTTTCATCTGCCACAGGACAGGGAGTTCCTTCCATCTGTCCAGGAACTCCCCCATGAACTCAGGATTATTGAAAGCCTGCATTTTTTCTGTAAAGTCAAGAACAACACAAAAATACTATTGTCAGTCAAGATTCCTCAAATAATCATTTTGGACATATATAGGCCACAATCTCATCCTCTGAAGAAACACAAATCCTTAAAATGTTATCTACCATTGTTAACACGTTAGTTGCTAACTCCCTCTCCCGGCAAATGAACGTATTTACGACACATGGATATTAGCTTTATATACACTGCGCATGCGTGAAACTCCGCACGCTTTGCCCGCCCCTGACGTTCGATATAGTACTTCCCCCCCCCTTCTCGCTCGTCGTAGTGCTAAACAACATGGCGGAGACACAGGTGGCTGAGATTACCTCTACAGAGGAGGAAATTCCTGAGGAACCCAAATCCCGATCCCGGAGATATAAGGCATCCAACATGAAATTCGAGGAAATGGTGGAGATGGTCGCCATTTTGAGGAGGGAGGATTATGATGCCAAGCATGGGCCGTATAAAAGGCCTAATCTTGTCAAGACAAAAATTATGGGGAAAGTGGTCAAAACTCTTCACCAAAAATTCGGGGTGTGCAGAACGAAGGAACAGCTCAGAAAACAATGGTCTGATCTCAAGTTGCGGGAGCCCTACCAATACAAAAGAATAAAGAAAGTTTTAGGAAAAAGTAAGTAATTTTCATACATTTTAAAAGAAAAATATTATTACTTGTATTATGCTGCAGGTTTTTGCCTTTAATCTAGTACAGTGAAAGATACCAACTTTCATGTTCGTCGGCACAGTAAACGGACGTAGTAAACCTCTTTCTCCGTACACTTATTAATACGAGGTTTTAGGATCATCCAGTGTTAACAAAAAAAATTCAATGTATTTTTTGGGGAGATGATTTTTGGAACATGATGATTTTATTTTTTGTGGAAAAATTTTTTATGACAAATTAAGGGTATGCATTGTAATGTTAAAGGAGAGAATGCTCAGCAGCTGATTAAACATCTGGACTCAGTGTGGCCCAACAGAACAAACTTTTTAGGGTGTCACACACAGGTGATCCAGTGTATATACTTGGGGGTGTTTCACTGTGTCAAACTTTATTAAAATAAGTAGATGTTCTTGTTTTGGCTATGTATCCAATCATGTGTTCAGGTTGTCACTGGGGCTAAAATGATAATTGGACCACACTTCCAAAGAATGTTTCAAATTTCTCTTTCAGGGTTTATTTTTGGATATAATGATTATTTAGGAAATAAACTATACCTTTTATTCCAATCTCAATAGGGCTTCAAAAAGCTTTGACAGATGAGCCTATAAATCCCACACCTCCAACAAGACCCCCAGAACCACATGATGTAGAGGAACGTGAAGTGGAGGAAGTGGAAAGTGGCACCACAACAGGTCAGTGTCAAACAACACAGATGCAGGTTAATAGATGTAGGCCTACATATTCTATAGTACATGTTTGTTTATTTTTTTTTTAGGTGCTGTTCTGCCTGAAGACCCCGAAAAGTTTACAAGTCACAGTGCACAGATCCTGATACAATACCTAATGGTCTGCTGTCGTGACCTTGAAAAAATAAAGGGAGACTTGATAGAGATCAGGCAAAATACCAAGCGGGTGGAGGAAAGGCTACAAAATATCATGGCTGTGCTTGGGCGGGTTTAATTTTTGAACACAAAAGAACTTTGAACTTGCTGTGTTTTTGCAGGTTTTGGTTTGTTTTCATCTTTAATTAATACTACATGTTTAAATTTACATTAAAGATTTTTAGATAGTTTTTTAAGCATGCCTGTTCATGCTTTTTACCCCCCCAAAATATTTTGGATACATCCAAATTTAAAAGGAAGTTTTGTAAAAAATGAGAAAAATAAAAAGAATTTTAATCCCAAAAATGTGTGGCTTAATTATGTAAATGTTGGGCAAAGTGAAATAATAAATGTTTGGTGTTTACACTGAAAATAAAGGGTATTTAAGAATGCAAAATACACATGGCACTACAAGTGCACTACGTAAACCTAGGAGAAACATAAAAGATTCAAAAACAAGAACACAATACAAATAATTTTTCTAATAAAGAATTTATTTTTAAATAAAATAAAGTTATTCATCCACAGGCATATCAATGGCCCCCCTACCCACAAAATATTCAACATATTTTTGACGAACATCACGTCCGGTTTGGGGGGCCAAGCCTGGACGGCCAGCTTCCAGGGCCACTAAATTGATATTGTCCAGTAATGAGGCCTCAGGCCCACTCAAAGAAAGGTAATTTTGTGAATGCACCCTTAAAAAATTATGTAGCACACAACACGTCATGACCACATGGTTCCATTTATAGGGGGCAAGGTGGATGGAGGTGAGGAACAAGCGGAATCGGCTGGCCATGATGCCAAAGGCATTTTCCACCACCCTTCTTGCTCTGGCCAGCCTATAGTTAAACACCCTCCTCTCAGGGGTGAGGGTGCGTTGAGGGAATGGCCTCATTAAATGTGGACCCAGGCCAAACGCCTCATCTGCTACAAACACAAATGGGAGTCCCTCCACATTCTGCTCCGCTGGTGGCAAGGCCAGCTCATCCGATAGGAGCCGTTCCCCAAACTCTGTCTGTGCAAAGACTCCTCCATCTGTCATTCTGCCATTTTTGCCAACGTCCACATACAGAAATTCATAGGTGGCCGACACTACTGCCATCATGACGATGCTGTGGAACCCCTTGTAATTGTAGTAAAAGGATCCCGAATGGGGTGGTAGTACAACCCGAACATGCTTGCCGTCGATGGCCCCTCCACAGTTTGGAAAGTTCCATCGTTGGGCAAACTCAGATGCCACATTCTGCCATTCATGTGGCGTAGAAGGGAACTGTGGAGTTAAAATAAAAAAATATTAATAATTTGAGACAGAAACATTGCAAGCTGATTTGATAAAACCATTCCTGCTACAACATTAAGATAAACATAGAAAGATTGTTAAATGATTAGTAAGCACCAAAAAAGCTAAACCACAAAAAAATTATGGGGGGGGGGGCTGAAGATGAGTTGGGGAGATCACAAATCAAGGCTGTAGCACTCTGTATGAAGTAAAAGAAAATGTAACATTCCTAAGCAATCTTTAGGGGGCGTTTAGGGTAAAGCACTACAATGGAGCAGACAACAAAATAAAGGGAAGTGACTAGGCTAGGTGGGTATGGCCCCAGGATAGCATGCTGGAGAGGTTAGCTAAGGAAAATATAAATGTAGGCCAAAAAAAAAAGATAAAAAAAAAACATGCATGGGGAGAAAGGGGACATTCCCTGCAGATTAGAATCATGGGAATTAGGGACTGATAAAATAAATAATAAACATTATTAAGCAAGAAATACATACAATGTGATGTTTAAAATTAGAACACTTACCTTAAAATAGTCCTCCTGCAAAACTTGAAGGATGGCAGAACACGTCTCTGGTATAATGATACCCAGAGCCTAGGGGGAGATGCCTGTTGAGAACTTGATGTCCTGCAGGCTTCTCCCAGTCGCCAGGTATCGCAACGTGGCGATGAGCCTCTGCTCAGCAGTGATGGCTTCCCGCATAACGGTGTCCTGCCTGGTAATATAGGGGGACACCAAAGCCAACAGATGCTGAAATACGGGGTCAGACATCCTGAGAAAATTCCTGTAATCCTCAGGATTATTCTCCCTGATCTCCCGCAACAAAGGCATGTGACAGAACTGGTGACGCTAGAGCAACCAATTCTTGGTCCATGAACTCCTCCTCACCCTGTTCATGGCCTAGAGTCGGGATACAGCATGAACCCCTGCACCAACTACAGCACGAACTCTACGACGAGTACATAGCCGCAACATGGCTAGATAACGGTCGGCTGCTCAGAACGCACTAAAAGAACGCACGGAAGAACAGCAAGGCCTATGAAGAACGAGCTGAAAAACAGTAACGAGCGGACAAGAACGGACTGAATAAACAGATACGAACTGACTACAAGCACTGAAAGACAGATACTAACCCACAAGCACAAACTGAACTCCACAAAACGATCTTCAAAGCACGAAGACTGAAAAGCGCAAATCGTCTCTCACCAAACTTTTACTAACACGCAGTAACAAGAAATCAGCAAAAGCGTCCCAAAGGGTGGCGCCATTAGAACGAATCTTCCCCTTTATAGTGCCGTCGTATGTGTTGTACGTCACTGCGCTTTGCTTGAGTGTTTTTTTTTTTCATGATCGTGTGTACGCAAGACAGGGTGGAGAGGAAACAAGAAAAAAATCGACGAGAAAAACATTGGTTTAAAAAATGACATTAAAAACGGACGTGTGTACGTGGCATTAGAATTATTGCTCTCACTCCGGTGTGCTCGTGTTTATCGCAATCAACATTTTCACATGTAGGCACCCCCAACACGTGCGTTTATGTGTGGGTGAGGGGCCTCAAATTTTTATAAATTTTTTTGGGGGAAAGGAATTTTTTGTGCTTCGGTGTAACTATTTCTTTGCAAAAAAAAACCATTATTTTTTTCCTTAATTTTTTTTCCCCATCACATAGGGGACAAAAAGTCCCCTTTGTAATGATTTTTATGTGACAGGTTCTCTTTAAAGAGACATGCAGGATCACAAATGCCCTGCATGTCTCCTCTGGGCTCCACTGAATGTAACGCAATGCACATCGCACTGCAATACATCCCTTCCTGGCTATGCTAGCCGGGGAAAGTGAGAGGGTTACCTGGAAGTGACATCATACATGTCGCTTTCCGGGTCACCAACAAGAAAGGGAGGAGAGTGGATGTGTGTCCACTGTTCTCTCTCCCCTCTACCCACAGGCACCCGCCATGTCATTCCCGGGCCCTCAGACGGGCAAGTGGAGCCCAGTATACATGGTGGGGGTGTACGCGTTTGCAGGGGGGGTGCTAGTACCGGGGGTGAGTGGAAGCAATCAGGCAGCAGCTCTGCCACCAGACAGGCAGAAGTCTGCCTGTCAGTTTTACACACAATCCTGGCAGCTGTAGCTACCGGATTGTGTGTGAAACCCCCCAATGTCAGGTCCGTATGACACACGGACCTGGCAGCGAAAGGGTTAAAAAAAAAACTCATACTGATGGGCGCCTGTAGGCACATGCCTACAGTGACTAGTTGGGATAGGAGCCAATTAACCTACCAGTATGGCTTGTAGTGCGGGAGGAAACCCAGGCGAACACAGTGAAAACATGTAAACTCCATGCAGATAGCGTTCTGACCAGGACTCAAACCAAGTACCCAGGTTTGCAAGTCAGAGGTGCTAACCACTAAGCTATGGTGCAGTGAAGTCCTTTGTTAAAAGGCTCCTGTGATCTCTCCTGAAATAGTCTCAGATCTTTGCAAAGTAACATTTTTAGTGTATGTCACGTGTCCAGCAGGGTCCTCTTCTTCTCTTTCCAACTGTGCACCAGGCCTAAATTCAGCAGAGAACAGCACTCACATTATGAGGTCAGCACCATTCTCTGAAGTATCGTACTGTGAACCCAGGGGGGCTAAACAAGAGAAATTGACTGATTGCCCCATCCACGCTGAACAGCGGGATGAAGGAATCTCCCCTGCCAGCTATTGTATTCCGACAGCCATCACCCATACCTGTCAGAATACCTGAACAGTTGCTGCATCTGATTGGATGCAGCCACTGTTTAGTCAATACATTTTCTACCTGGCTCCTTCATTTTTTAGATCTAAAGCCTCATACACACGACCGAGTTTCTCGGCAAAAACCAGCAAGAAACTTGCTGGCAGAGATTTCTTGCCGAGAAATTCGTTCGTGTGTATGGTTTCTCGTCAAGAAAAGCGACAAGAATCTCGACGAGAAAATAGAGAACCTGCTCTCTATTTTCTCGTCAAGATTCTCGTCAGCCTGTTTCTCGACGAGAAAATTGTGTGTGTGTACACTTACCTGTTCGCCGGGAAGCCCGCGCATGCTCGAAATGACTTCGACGCATGCGCGGTAGCTTCCTAGGCATAGGTAGGGTGAACCAAGATGGCGGCGACGGCATCGAATGTGACGAGCGCATGCTCGTTGTATTCGATGACGTCACCGCGTACGCTCCATTCAAAGAACTGCGGGTTCTTTGAAATGAGCGTGTGTACACTCGGCCGGGACAAGTTTCTTGTTCAAGGATCTCGTCGAAAAAAACGACATGTTTTTAATGACGAGATTCTCGGCCGTGTGTACGAGGCATCAGGATGTTCTATGGAGTGGTACTGAAAGGGACACCCACAGCTCAAATTTTTGTCTGGTTCATCAGGACTGGGCAAAATTCAGTCCATGTATGGCCAGCTTAATACATACCCAGATGGCAAGCAATTGTGCTGCAAGTTTGAAAATGACTTGCTAAGCTATTGCTAGACTTGCCAGGCTTCACACGTTTGTTGCACAATTGCAGCAAGTTTGCATTGCATGACTCCAGATCAACATTCTTTGCAAACATTCTGCAAGTCTGCTGCAAATTCTGGTTCAGTTATGTTGTGCAATAGTCATCCCGCCACAGGGGTCACTGTGGCTGAATTTCTATGCTGTAGACCAGTGTTTCTCAACTCCAGTCCTCAAGACGCCCCAACAGGTCATGTTTTCAGGCTCTCCATTGTTTTGCACGGGTTATTTGATCAGTTTAACTGCTTTAGTAATTCCCACAGCTGTTTCATCTGAGGGAAATCCTGAAAACATGACCTGTTGGGGCACCTTGAGGACTGGAGTTGAGAAACGCTGCTGTAGACTTGCAGAGATCTTGCTGTAGTTTCACTACTGCAACTTTGCGCTTGCTAGAGGCTTGCCATGCAAATTTGCTACAAGTTGGAAAATTGTCAACTAAAATTTGTGCTTCAAGTGCTCTGCAAGTGTACAACTTGCCAGTGAAAATGTGCAGCAAGTTAACAGACTTACAATTCAACACTGCCACAAATTTGTGGCAAGATATTCTTGCTATCTGGGTAGTGATACACATATTACCACATTATAAAACACATTTTTGCAAGCATTTTGACCTCAAAACAATGGATTGTGCAGGAGTCATTGTGTGTTGGTTGTCGTGGGCTCATTCAGTAATGCTGGCCTTTGGTGGTTGAACCAAAAGGGGATTACATCAAATCATCATCTTTAATTGCCTATTTTCTTTATAAGGGGTCTTGAATATGGACACTTAATGACCAGGCTATTTTTTGCGATACGGCACTGCGTTGCTTTAACTGACAATTGCGCAGTCGTTCGACGCTGTACCCAAACAAAATCGACATAATTTATTTACCACGAATAGAGCTTTCTTTTGGTGGTATTTGATCACCTCTGCGATTTTTATTTTTTGCGCTATAAACAAAAAAAGTGACAATTTAAAAAAAAATATATATATAATTATGTTTTACTTTTTGCTATAATAAATATCCCAATTTACAAAAAAAACAAACAGATTTCTTCCTCAGTTTAGGCCAATATGTATTCTTTTACATATTTTTGGTTAAAAAATCGCAATAAAGCGTATATTGATTGGTTTGCGCAAAAGTTAGTGTCTACAAAATAGGGGATAGATTTATGGATTTTTTATGGCATTTTTATTATTTATTTATTTTTTACTAATAATAGCGGTGATCTGCAATTTTTAGCGGGACTGCGACATTGCGGCGGACAGAATGGACACTTTTGACACTTTTTTGGGACCATTGACATTTATACATCGGTCAGTGCTATAGAAATGCACTGATTACTGTGTAAATGTCACTGACAGGGAAGGGGTTAACACTAGGGGGCGATCAAGGGGTTAAATGTGTTTCCTTGTGAGTGACTGGAGGAGGAGACATATCACTGTTTGTAATTACTATGAATAGCAGATCTGTCTCTCCTCTCCTGTCAGAACAGGGATTTGTGTGTTTACATACACACATCTCCGTTCTGGTTCTTGTGTCCGCGATCGCGTGGGGTCCTGCGATCATGTCGGGTGCCTGCTATGGTCCTTAAAGGAGCCGACTAACAGGTACGGCGATTCGTGGGAACGAGCAAATTTGCCAACGTAAATGTATGTGAGCTGGTCGGCAAGTGGTTATAGGAGTTGTAAAGGCAGAAGGTTTTTTTATCTTAATGCATTCTATGCATTAGGATTAGTGATGAGCCGAACACCCCCGGGTTCGGTTCGCACCAGAACCCGCGAACGGACCGAAAGTTCGCACGAACATTAGAACCCTATTAAATACAATGGATACGAACGTTCGGATTCTAAAGTGCTAATTATAACGACTATTATCCATGTTATTGTCCTAAACAGAGTTTGGGAACCCGGGTTCTGCACCAGGGGACATGTATCAATGCAAAAAGAAGTTTTAACCACTTAACGACCGCTCACTGTATATATACGTCGGCAGAATGGCACCGACAGGCACAATCACGTAGAGTGTACGTGATTGCCTTTGTACAGTTGGGGGGTCCAATCGGACCCCCCTTCTATACAGTGAGCGGTGGCTAAGTGTCCAGGAGCGTTCCGGGATGAGGGGGCAGCCATTCGTTTCTGGCTACCCCCTCGCGATCGCTCCCGGCGAATAGAAATGCCCCCTCTGTCTGTGTCAGACAGAGGGAGCAGGAGGAAGTGATGTCATCTCTGGTGCGGCGCTCACATATACCGAGCGCCGTACAAGAGAAGATATCAGGTCAGTGCACACAACACTACACTGACACCAGGACACATAGGGACATAAATCGCCCCCCCAGGCCCCCCCAGACACCCCAGATCACCCCCCAGATCACCCCCCCAGCCCCCAGTCACAGTGTCACTGATTGCAGTGACCATTTATTTAGTGATCACTGCAATCAGTGACATTTGTGACTGTAAAAGTGTCACCAAAGTTTAGTCTTAGGTCCAGTGTAGCCCCCTAACCCCCCCTAATAAAGGTTTAACCCCCTGATCACCCCCCAGATAACCCTTTCACCGCCTATCACCACTGTCGCTTAGCGATCATTTTTCTGATCGCTGTCTTAGCGTCAGTGATGCCGATCGGCAGCCAGTAATTTTTTTTAGGTTCGCCGCAGGTTTTTATAGCGTCAGGTACCCCAATATATTATCTAATAAAGGTTTAACCCCCTTGATCGCCCCCCAGGTAACCCTTTCACCCCCTATCACCACTATCACTAAGCGATCGTTTTTCTAAAGGCTGTCTTAGTGTCTGTGATGCAGATCGGTAGCCGGTAATTTTTTTTAGGTTCGCCGCAGGTTTTTATAGCGTCAGGTACCCCAATATATTATCTAATAAAGGTTTAACCCCCTTGATCGCCCCCCAGGTAACCCTTTCACCCCCTATCACCACTGTCGCTAAGCAATTGTTTTTCTAAACGCTGTCTTAGTGTCGGTGATGCAGATCGTAGCCAGTAATTTTTTTTAGGTTCGCCGCATGTTTTTATAGCGTCAGGTACCCCAATATATTATCTAATAAAGGTTTAACCCCCTTGATCGCCCCCCAGGTAACCCTTTCACCCCCTATCACCACTGTCGCTAAGCAATTGTTTTTCTAAACGCTGTCTTAGTGTCGGTGATGCAGATCGTAGCCAGTATTTTTTTTTAGGTTCGCCGCATGTTTTTATAGCGTCAGGTACCCCAATATATTATCTAATAAAGGTTTAACCCCCTTGATCGCCCCCCCAGGTAACCCTTTCACCCCCATCACCACTGTCGCTAAGCAATCGTTTTTCTAAACGCTGTCTTAGTGTCGGTGATGCAGATCGGTAGCTGGTAATTTTTTTTAAGTTCGCCGCAGGTTTTTATAGCGTCAGGTACCCCCATATATTATCTAATAAAGGTTTTAACCCCCTGATTGCCCCTAGTTAACCCTTTCACCAGTGATCACCATATAAGTGTTACGGGTGACGCTGGTTAGTTAGTTTGCTTTTTATAGTGTCAGGGCACCCGCCGTGTATATAACCCAATAAAGGTTTAACCCCCTGATCGCCCGGCGGGTGATATCAATTAGGTTTTAGCGTCAGAGAGGGTCTGAGTCACACCCCAGGCAGCGTCAGGTTAGTGCCAGTAACGCTAACACCCACGCGTGAAGCATACACCCCCCTTAGTGGTATAGTATCTGAACAGATCAATATCTGATCTGATCAGATCTATACTAGCGTCCCCAGCAGTTTAGGGTTCCCAAAAACGCAGTGTTAGCGGGATCAGCCCAGATACCTGCTAGCACCTGCGTTTTGCCCCTCCGTCCAGCCCAGGCCACCCAAGTGCAGTATCGATCGATCACTGTCACTTACAAAACAAAAACACACATAACTGCAGCGTTCGCAGAGACAGGCCTGATCCCTGCGACTCCAGTGCTGTAGGAGGTGATTTCACCACCACAGTTAAAAAAAAAAAGCAAATATGCCGAAGCATTGGGGCAGCAGGGGCATGGGAGCGATTTTGCTCCTAATGCCGCGTACATACGGTCGAAATTCCGACGGAGGCTTGCCCGTGGAAAAGTCCGACCATGTGTGTGCGGCATAACTTTTTTGCGGGAGGATGCCCCCATGCTTCGGCATATATAAATGGTGTATGCCCATCATTGGAAGTGGGTGGATGAAGGGCGGTATTCTAATGGTGGGCATACCCACCGATCAATCTCTTTTTTCGTTCAGCCAACTGGCTGCATGAAAAAAAAGATTACAATACATGTCCAACAAGGACCAGCAACGTACTGGTATGTTGCTGGACTTTGAATGTTTATACCAGAATGATGCCTGCGGGTTTAGGTATCATCTTGGTATCATTCTTTTCAGCCTGCGGCCGGCTTTCATGTAAAAGCAATCCTAGCGGCTAATTAGCCTCTGGACTGCTTTTACAAGCAGTGGGAGGGAATGCCCCCCCCCGGATATAAAAAGCGCCATTGGGAAATTGGGAAAGCATTTTATCACACCGATCTTGGTGTGGTCAGATGCTTTGAGGGCAAAGGAAAAATCTAGGGTCTAGAAGACCCCAGTTTTTTCAAAAAAAGAGTACCTGTCACTACCTATTGCTATCATAGGGGATATTTACATTCCCTGAGATAACAATAAAAATGATAAAAAAAAAAATACTTGGAAGGAACAATTTAAAAATAAAATAAAAAAGCAAAATTAATAATAATAAAAAAAAAAAGCACCCCTGTCCTGCCCTGCTCTTGCCCAATGGCGAACGCAAGCGTCGGTCTGGCGTCATATGTAAACAGCAATTGCACCATGCATGTGAGGTATCACCGCGAAGGTCAGATCGAGGGCAATCATTTTAGCAGTAGACCTCCTCTGTAAATCTACTGGGGTAACCTGTAAAGGCTTTTAAAGGCTTTTAAAAATGTATGTAGTTTGTCGCCAATGCGCGTTTGTGCGAAATTTTAAAGCATGTCGTGTTTGGTATCTATGTACTCGGCCTAAGATCATCTTTTTTATTTCATCAAACATTTGGGCAATATAGTGTGTTTTAGTGCATTAAAATTAAAAAAAGTGTATTTTTTAACCCAAAAAATGCGTTTGAAAAATCGCTGCGCAAATACTGTGTAGAAAAAAAAAATGCAACACCCACCATTTTAATCTGTAGGGCCTTTGCTTTAAATATATATATATATAATGTTTGGGGGTTCAACATAATTTTCTTGCAAAAAAAAAATTTTTTTCATGTAAACAAAAAGTGTCAAAAAGGGCTTTGTCTTCAAGTGGTTAGAAGAGTGGATGTAAGCTTCCTAATGTTGTGTATAAAATGCCAGAACAGTTCAAAACCCCCCCAAATGACCCCATTTTGGAAAGTAGACACCCCAAGCTATATACTGAGAGGCATGTCGAGTCCATGGAATATTTTATATGTTGACACAAGTTGCGGAAAAACGACAATTTTTTTTTTTTTTTGCACAAAGTTGTCACTAAATGATATATTGCTCAAACATGCCATGGGCATATGTGGAATTACACCCCAAAATACATTCTGTTGCTTCTCCTGAGTACGGGGATACCACATGTGTGAGACTTTTTAGGAGCCTAGCCATGTACGGGACCCCAAAAACCAAGCACCGCCTTCAGGCTTTCTAAGGGTGTAAATTTTTGATTTCACTTCTCACTGCCTATCACAGTTTCGGAGGCCATGGAATGCCCAGATGGCACAAAACCCCCCCAAATGACCCCATTTTGGAAAGTAGACACCCCAAGCTATTTGCTGAGAGGTATTGTGAGTATTTTGCAGATCTCGCTTTTTGTCACAAAGTTTTGAAATTTGAAAAAAAAAAAAATATATATATATATATTTTCTTTCTTCATTTTCAAAAACAAATGAGAGCTGTAAAATACTCGCCATTCCTCTCAGCAAATAGCTTGGGGTGTCTATATTCCAAAATGGGGTCATTTGGGGGGGTTTTGTGCGATTTTGGCATTTTATGGCCTTCGAAACTGTGATAGGTAGTGAGGAGTGAAATCAAAAATTTGTGCCTAGAAATCCTGAAGGCGGTGCTTGGTTTTCGGGGTCCCGTACGCGGCTAGGCTCCTAAAAAGTCCCACACATGTGGTATCCCCGTACTCAGGAGAAGCAGAAAAATGTATTTTGGGGTGTAATTCCACATATAACCATGGCATGTGTGAGCAATATATCATTTAGTGACAACTTTTTGTAATTTTTTTTTTGTCATTATTCAATCACTTGGGACAAAAAAATTATATTCAATGGGCTCAACAGGCCTCTCAGCAATTTCCTTGGGGTGTCTACTTTCTAAAATGGGGTCATTTGGGGGGGTTTTGTGCTATTTTGGCATTTTATGGCCTTCGAAACTGTGATAGGTAGTGAGGAGTGAAATCAAAAATTTGCGCCCTTAGAAATCCTGAAGGCGGTGCTTGGTTTCCGGGGTCCCGTACGCGGCTAGGCTCCCAAAAAGTCCCACACATGTGGTATCCCCGTACTCAGGAGAAGCAGCAAAATTTATTTTGGGGTGAAATTCCACATATAACCATGGCATGTGTGAGCAATATATCATTTAGTGACAACTTTTTGTAATTTTTTTTTTTTTTTTTTTTTAGTCATTATTCAATCACTTGGGACAAAAAAATAAAAAATTCAATGGGCTCAACATGCCTCTCAGCAATTTCCTTGGGGTGTCTACTTTCCAAAATGGGGTCATTTGGGGGGGTTTTGTACTGCCCTGTCATTTTAGCACCTCAAGAAATGAGATAGGCAGTCATAAATTTAAAGCTGTGTAAATTTCAGAAAATGTACCCTAGTTTGTAAACTCTATAACTTTTGCGCAAACCAATAAATATACGCTTATTGACATTTTTTTTACTAAAAACATGTGGCTGAATACATTTTGGCCTAAATGTATGACTACAATTGAGTTTATTCGATTTTTCTTATAACAAAAAGTAGAAAATATCATATTTTTTCAAAATTTTCGGTCTTTTTCCGTTTATATCGCAAAAAATAAAAATCGCAGAGGCAATCAAATAGCATTAAAAGAAAGCTCTATTTGTGGGAAGAAAAGGACGCAAATTTCGTTTGGGTACAACATTGCATGTCCGCACAATTTACAGTTAAAGCAGCGCAGTGCAAAATTCTGAATTCACCTCTGGTCCTCTAGCTACCAAATGGTCCGGGGCTTAAGTGGTTAAAAACGGACGTTTTCCGGGAGCAGTCATTTTAATGATGCATAAAGTGAAAAAAAAAAGTCAAATATTACTTTAAATATTGTACCTGGGGGGTGTCTAAAGTATGCCTGTGAAGTGCCACGTGTTTCCCGTGTTTAGAACTGTCCCTGCACAAAATAACATTTCTAAAGGAAAAAAAAGCCATTTAAAACTGCTTGCGGCTTTAATGTAATGTCTGGTCCCGGTAATATGGATGAAAATCTTTAAGAAAAATGGCATAGCTACCCCATCAATCCCCCCCCCCCACCCCAGCCCATTACCAGCCCCTTTGGGTCTTGTATGGATATTAAGGGAACCCCGCACACAAAATAAAAAAGGCCCTATATACTCTGAACAGCCGTATACAGGCGGTGCATACAAGACAGGGACTGTAGGTTTGTTCTTATGTAGAATCTGTTTGTAATTTTGAACAGCTACATTGTTTAAGTGTAGCTCCAGCCCAAATACCTATTTTTAAGCTTTTTGGAAAACATAGGGAAGGGTTATCACCCCTGTAACATTTGTTTTGCTGTCTGTGCCCCTGTTCAGAACATTTCACCTCACTTTGCGTCCCAATGACAACTGTTTTTGAAATGTGGTGTTTTTATTGAAACAAGGATTGGTGATAAAGCATCAGTAGAGAGGAGACACCTTTCTCCCATATTAATTCTTACAGGAGAGAATTTTCCTTCCAAGGGGTAGATTTCCTCTCACTTCCTGTTGTCTTCTTCCGTTTGCAAGTAGTAGTCGTTTGTAAGTTGGATGTTTGAAAGTAGGGAACCTGCCGTATATACTCTGCAGAAATTGGCCCCTTAGGTGTTGGTGTTGGCACAACACTGTAAGCACTCACAGTTACTCTTGGTGGGTGCTGGAACGCCCTGCTGTCAACTATTATATCAGGAATTGTAATAACATATAATTGTTGAACAGTGGTAGTAAAAATTGGGCCTTTGATGGTGGTGCTGGTGCCACAACACTGTAAGGCCTGACAGTTACTCTTGGTGGGCGCAGCAATGGGCCCTGCTGTGAATTATTAGATCAATAATTATAATTGCATGCCCCTGTTGAACAGGGGCTGAAAAATTGGGCCTTTGGTGGTGGTGGTGGTGGTGGTGGTGGTGGTGTTGACACAACACTGTAAGGCCTGACAGTTACTCTTGGTGGGCGCAGCAATGGGCCCTGCTGTGAATTATTAGATCAATAATTATAATTGCATGCCCCTGTTAAACAGGGGCTGAAAAATTGGGCCTTTGGTGGTGGTGGTGGTGGTGGTGATGTTGACACAACACTGTAAGGCCTGACAGTTACTCTTGGTGGGCGCAGCAATGGGCCCTGCTGTGAATTATTAGATCAATAATTATAACTGAATGCCCCTGTTGAACAGGGGCTGAAAAATTGGGCCTTTGGTGGTGGTGGTGGTGGTGGTGTTGACACAACACTGTAAGGCCTGACAGTTACTCTTGGTGGGCGCAGCAATGGGCCCTGCTGTGAATTATTAGATCAATAATTATAATTGCATGCCCCTGTTGAACAGGGGCTGAAAAATTGGGCCTTAGGCACTGGTGGCACAACACTGCAACCCCTCACAGATACTGTACTTGGAGCACAGCAATGAGGCCTGTTGCAAAGTATTGCATCAAAAATTGTAATTACACGCCCCTGTTAAACAGGGGCTGAAAAATTGGGCCTTAGCCACTGGTGGCGGCACCCATAAACCAAAATGATCTTCCAAGCTATCATCATTAATCGGATCATTGAGGAGGAGGAGGAGGATAGCTAGTCAACATAACAGCACAGGAACTCAGCATCAGCATCAGTCTTGAAGGGATGTGACATTTTAAAATCAATTAGTCTGTTATATCAGCATCAGGTGTGTGGTAGCTGGTGGTGATCCAAGACTGGTTCATCTTGATGAAAGTCAGTCGATCAACCGAGTCGGTGGACAGGCGCACCCTGTGATCCGTGACAAATCCTCCAGCAGCACTGAATGTGCGTTCTGAAAGAACGCTGGATGCAGGACAGGCCAGTAGCTCAATTGCATACTGTGCAAGCTCTGGCCAGTGATCCATCCTCAAGACCCAGTAAGCCAGAGGATTTTCGGTGGGGAAGGTGTCCAAGTCTGACCTTGCCCCTAGGTATTCCTGCACCATGTATATCAGACGCTGGCGATGGTTGCTGGAACCGATCATACTTTGGGGCTGCGGACTAAAGAATTGTCTGAACGCATCGGTCAGACGGCCACCTTCCCCACCGCTCCTTCTTTGACTGCCCGAAGCCTCAGCAACTCGTTGTCCAGGACCAGGAGTTTGTAACCTCCCAGTCTCTGGGAACGCGTTGCACAGACCTTTCTGCAAGGCCTCCCGGAGTTGTCTCATCCTCTGCTCCCTCTGCGACGGTAACATAAGGTCCGCAATCTTACCCTTGTACCGTGGATCAAGGAGAGTGGCCAGCCAGTAATGGTCCCTCTCCTTGATCCGAAGAATACGAGGATCCTTCCGCAGAGTTTGCAGGATCAGGGAGGCCATGCAGCGTAGGTTAGCTGAGGCATTCAGTCCGGAGTCCTCTGGGTCACTAAGGACGACATGATCCGCAGCCACCTCCTCCCAGCCACGTACAAGTCCACTGGTTTCTTGGGACTGTAAATCATCCCTAAAAGACTGCTGCTGATGATGCTGAGTGCCAGCCTCCACCTCCATGCTGACACAATCCTCCTCCTCCTCCTCTTCCTGTGCGATGGGTGGGACAGAAGGAACACTGTCTGGGTAAAGGGGGCCTTGAGAGGCAAGGAAGTCCTCCTCTTCCTGCCTCTGTTCTGCCTCAAGTGCCCTGTCCATTATTCCACGCAGCGTGTGCTCCAACAGGTGGACAAGAGGTACAGTGTCACTGATGCATGCACTGTCACTGCTCACCATCCTCGTGGCCTCCTCAAATGGTGCCAGGACAGTGCATGCATCCCTGATCATACCCCACTGGCGTGGTGAAAAAAACCCGAGCTCCCCTGACCCTGTCCTGGTGCTGTAGTCGCACAGGTACTCATTGATGGCCCTCTGCTGCGTGTGCAGCCGCTGCAGCATGGCCAACGTTGAGTTCCACCTGGTGGGCATGTCACATATAAGGCGGTTCTTGGGCAGGTTCAACTCCTTTTGCAGCTCAGCCAGGCGAGCACTGGCATTATAAGATCTGCGGAAATGCACACAGACTTTCCTGGCCTGCCTCAGGACATCCTGTAAGCCCGGGTACCTGCCCAAGAACCGCTGCACCACCAGGTTAAGGACGTGAGCCATACAGGGCACATGGGTCAGTTGTCCCTGTCGGAGGGCGGAGAGGAGGTTGGTGCCATTGTCGCAAACCACCATTCCTGGCTTAAGCTGGCGTGGCGTCAACCACCTCTCGGCCTGCCCCTGCAGAGCAGACAGGACCTCTGCCCCAGTGTGGCTCCTGTCCCACAAACACACCAGCACAAGCACGGCATGGCATCTTTTTGCCTGCGTACTTGCGTAGCCCCTTGAACGCCTGCGGAGCACCGCTGGTTCCGAGGACAAACCACAGGAAGAGGCCATGGAGGAAGAAGAAGAGGAGGGGGTGGAGGAGAGAGGTGTGTCACAACCAGTAGTAGCATTTTGGAGGCGTGGCCGTGGAACAACCTCCAACACTACTGCACCTTGTCCTGCATCCTTCCCAGCTGCCAAAAGAGTGACCCAATGGGCCGTGAAAGAAAGGTAACGTCCCTGTCCATGCCTGCTGGACCATGAGTCAGCGGTAATATGCACCTTACCGCTGACCGCCCTGTCCAGCGAGGCCAAGACATTGCCTTCCACATGCCTGTAGAGAGCCGGAATCGCCTTCCGTGAGAAAAAGTGGCGTTTGGGAACCTGCCACTGAGGAACCGCACATTGCACAAACTCACGGAAGGGGGCAGAGTCTACCAACTGAAAAGGCAGCAGTTGAAGCGCTAGCAATTTAGCCAAGCTAGCATTCAACCGCTGGGCATGTGGATGGCTGGGAGTGAACTTCTTTTGACGGTCCAGCAGCTGGGGCAGGGAAATTTGCCTGCTAGAATCGGACGTCGGTGTACTGCTAGCAGAGTGGCTGCAAGTACTGGGCTGTGACACACCTAATTCTACACCTTCATTCCTCTCAGTGCAGGTTTCAGAGAGGACTGAAGGTATAGTGGGTTTTGAGATCCCAGCTGATGCGGTGCAAGGAGAGGTCCGCTTTGTTCTTTGGTGGGGGTCTTTAAGGTAGGCTTGCCAACGAGCTGCATGGCAGGTCAACATATGTCTGATCAAGCATGTGGTGCCCAAGCGGCTGATGTTTTGGCCACGCGATATACACTTGAGACATATGTTGCAAACAGCAGCTGTGCGATCTGATACACTCGCCTCAAAAAAGGCCCACACCAAAGAACTTTTTGAATGACGGGCAGAGGCAGCGCCCTGCACAGGCAGAGCTCTGCGGTGTGATTCCGTCGGTGTGCTGCCCATACGCTGGCCACTCAAGGGCATCCTGCCTCGTTGGAGATGTGCCTCCTCCTCATCCTCCTCCTCCTCCTCTCTCCTATTAGGCACCCACGTGGAGTCAGTGACCTCATCATCCCCTCCCTCCTCATCACTGGAGCCAATCTGGCAGTATGCTGCAGCTGCTGGAGCATGACTGCCAGATTGGTGTCCTTCTTGAGCATCCCCTCTCTCTGCTCTCACGCTACTGCCTTCCTCTAGCTGGGTATCATCATCAGATCCTTCGAAACGCTGGGCATCCTCCTGGAGCATGTACCCAACACTGTGCTCAAACAGTTCGGGGGACTCCTCAGGAGGAGGACATGGTGGGTCTAGGGAAGGATTGACTAATGAAGATAATGATACCAGAGAAAAGGACGCTTTGGCAGCTGCTTTGCCAGTACCCTAAGCCTGGGTGAGAGAGGATGAGGAGGATGAGGTGGGCTTGGTCATCCACTCTACCAAGTCTTCGGCATGATGTGGCTCAACATGTCCAGCTGCCGAAAAGAAGGACAAGCGTGTCCCATGGCCATGTGCTGATGACAATGCACCGCGTCCACGACCAGCACTGTTGCCCCCAGACACAGAGCCTGCTTGCCCTCTTTTTTGCCTCCTGACTGTCTGCCTCTCCTTGTTTGCCTTCCAGACATTTTAATGGATGGCCTGCAGGGAGATGGGAAAAACAGCAATAAGGGCTACCTTCAGGTGTATACTGTGCAGGAGGCTTAGCAACAATGACACTGACACTGTCCCCTGCCTATCCTTCTCTGTCCCTAAACACAAGGATTTGCAATATGCTTCAGCAAGATTGGTTTAGCACAGAATAGCACACTGACAGTTTCCCTCACTGTCCTTCTCTGTCCCTACAAACAAGATTTAGCACAGAATAGCACACTGATAGTTTCCACGAGTGTCCTTCTCTGTCCCTAAACTCAAGGATTTCAAATATGGTTCAGCAAGATTGGTTTAGAACAGAATAGCACACTGACACTTTCCCTCACTGTACCTCTCTGTCCCTAAACTCAAGGATTTCAAATATGGTTCAGCAAGATTGGTTTAGAACAGAATAGCACACTGTCAGTTTCACTCACTGTCCTTCTCTGTCCCTACAAACAAGATTTAGCACAGAATAGCACACTGATAGTTTCCACGAGTGTCCTTCTCTGTCCCTAAACTGAAGGATTTCAAATATGGTTCAGCAAGATTGGTTTAGAACAGAATAGCACACTGACACTTTCCCTCACTGTACCTCTCTGTCCCTAAACTCAAGGATTTCAAATATGGTTCAGCAAGATTGGTTTAGAACAGAAGAGCACACTGTCAGTTTCCCTCACTGTCCTTCTCTGTCCCTACAAACAAGATTTAGCACAGAATAGCACACTGATAGTTTCCACGAGTGTCCTTCTCTGTCCCTAAACTCAAGGATTTCAAATATGGTTCAGCAAGATTGGTTTAGAACAGAATAGCACACTGACACTTTCCCTCACTGTACCTCTCTGTCCCTAAACTCAAGGATTTCAAATATGGTTCAGCAAGATTGGTTTAGAACAGAATAGCACACTGTCAGTTTCACTCACTGTCCTTCTCTGTCCCTACAAACAAGATTTAGCACAGAATAGCACACTGATAGTTTCCACGAGTGTCCTTCTCTGTCCCTAAACTCAAGGATTTCAAATATGGTTCAGCAAGATTGGTTTAGAACAGAATAGCACACTGACACTTTCCCTCACTGTACCCCTCTGTCCCTAAACTCAAGGATTTCAAATATGGTTCAGCAAGATTGGTTTAGAACAGAATAGCACACTGTCAGTTTCACTCACTGTCCTTCTCTGTCCCTACAAGCAAGATTTAGCACAGAATAGCACACTGATAGTTTCCACGAGTGTCCTTCTCTGTCCCTAAACTCAAGGATTTCAAATATGGTTCAGCAAGATTGGTTTAGAAAAGAATAGCACACTGACACTTTCCCTCACTGTACCTCTCTGTCCCTAAACTCAAGGATTTCAAATATGGTTCAGCAAGATTGGTTTAGAACAGAATAGCACACTGTCAGTTTCACTCACTGTCCTTCTCTGTCCCTACAAACAAGATTTAGCACAGAATAGCACACTGATAGTTTCCACGAGTGTCCTTCTCTGTCCCTAAACTCAAGGATTTCAAATATGGTTCAGCAAGATTGGTTTAGAACAGAATAGCACACTGACACTTTCCCTCACTGTACCTCTCTGTCCCTAAACTCAAGAATTTCAAATATGGTTCAGCAAGATTGGTTTAGAACAGAATAGCACACTGTCAGTTTCACTCACTGTCCTTCTCTGTCCCTACAAACAAGATTTAGCACAGAATAGCACACTGATAGTTTCCACGAGTGTCCTTCTCTGTCCCTAAACTCAAGGATTTCAAATATGGTTCAGCAAGATTGGTTTAAAACAGAATAGCACACTGACACTTTCCCTCACTGTACCTCTCTGTCCCTAAACTCAAGGATTTCAAATATGGTTCAGCAAGATTGGTTTAGAACAGAATAGCACACTGTCAGTTTCACTCACTGTCCTTCTCTGTCCCTACAAACAAGATTTAGCACAGAATAGCACACTGATAGTTTCCACGAGTGTCCTTCTCTGTCCCTAAACTCATGGATTTCAAATATGGTTCAGCAAGATTGGTTTAGAACAGAATAGCTCACTGACACTTTCCCTCACTGTACCTCTCTGTCCCTAAACTCAAGGATTTCAAATATGGTTCAGCAAGATTGGTTTAGAACAGAATAGCACACTGACACTTTCCCTCACTGTCCTTCTCTGTCCCTACAAACAAGATTTAGCACAGAATAACACACTGACACTCTCCCTACCTATCCTTATTTGTCCCTAAACACAAGGAATCCAGGATTAGTAAAGGAAAAAAAATGACACTGTCCCTGCCTATGCTTCTCTTTCCCTGCTCCGGAACACACTACACAAGGCTGCCGCGCTGGCGGCCTTTTATAGTGTGGGGCGTGTACTAAACCCCCTCAGCAATAATTGCCCACAGGCATCCTGCCTGTGGCCAATCATTGCTCTCCTCGCTGCCGGCGCTGTGATTGGCCAAGCATGCGGGGTCACAGTGCATGCTTGGCCAATCACAGCGCCTGGATGACACTGCGATGGCGTAGTGCATTGTGGGCCGTTCGCGTCACTCAAATTTGGCGCGAACGGCCCAAATCGTTCGATCTTCGTCAAACGATCGAACAGCCGATGTTCGAGTCGAACGTACGTTCGACTCGAACACGAAGCTCATCCCTAATTAGGATAAAAAGCCTTTTCTGTGTAACAGCCTCCCCATCACCCCCTAATACTCACCTGAGTCCCATCTCTGTGCAAATATGTCCACGAGTCACTCGACTGTCTGAGACTCTCCCTCCTGATTGGCTGAGACACAGCAGCGGCGCCATTGGCTCCCGAGGCTGTCAATCAAAGTCAGTTAGCCAATCGGGAGAAAGTGGGGGCGGGGCCGAACGGCATCTCCGTGTCTTAATGGACACACAGAGCTGCAGCTTAACTCGGGTGCCCCCATAGCACGCAGCTTGGTGTGGGGGAACTTGACAGGAGGGAGGGGCCAGGAGCAGCGAAGAGGGACCTGAGATGAGGAGGATTCAGGTTGCTCTGTGCAAAACCACTGCACAGATCAAGTAAGTATAACATGTTTGTTCTTTTTTTTTAAAATAAAACAAGACTTTACAATCACTTTAACCCCTGAAGAAGGACTTAAAAAAGTCTGAAACATGTTGGGTCTCACCACAACTGTTCATGGGAACTAACCTGAAAATGGACAAGGGTAGCTCTTTGGATGCCATGACTGTGTTTAGGGTATTAGTATGCAATGTACCAATGTTTTTGGTATATGTTGTAAGTACCTGTCTATTTTTCTACATTAATCTTTCCATTTTAATGATATTGATATCAAAATAAAAATATATATTTTTTTACTCTATATTATAAGTCTGCCTCAGAGTCCTTGAGAGGTATATTGTGCAATTTATGCATTTAGTTTTCTATGAGTTTCAATACGGACCTTTACAGGCGATTCCTAATATACCCCACCTTCCCTAATTCTTATCTATATTGCCACAGTATAGTGCAGTGATGGCGAACCTTGGCACCCCAGATGTTTTGGAACTACATTTCCCATGATGCTCAACTACACTGCAGAATGCATGAGCATCATGGGAAATGTAGTTCCAAAACAACTGGGGTGCCACAGTTTGCCATCACTGGTATAGTGCTTTGGAACCACCTGTGTTAAAGTGTGATCAAGGCAGTGCTGTTTGTTTTAGCCCAGGTTCACACTGAGCTGTGGGAATGAAGCCGTGCGAGTTCATCTGAACTCGCACAATTTCACTTTCGCATGTCAGTCCCGATTTCGGCCGCGATTTCACAGACGTCTGTGCGGGTTTCTGCACAGATGTCAATGGAAATCGCAATAAGTAGTAAGGAAAATACTTTTTTAAATCGGTGCAGCGCCGCAAATGCAGCGTCGCACCGATTAGGCCGGTGCCATTGCCACCGATTTGACATGAGATTTGACATGTCAAATCGCATGTCAAAACGCACCAGTGTGAACCAGGGCTGAAGGATACATATTACTGGGGGATTTACTAAAACTGGAGCACTCAGAATCTGGTGCAGCTGTGCGTGGTAGCAAATCAGCTTCTAAATGCAGCTTGTTCAATTAAGCTTTGACAATAAAACCTGGAAGCTGATTGGTTTCTGTGCAGAGCTGCACCAGATTTTGCACTCTCTAGTTTGCAGTGGTGCTTGAGGCCGGGTTCACACTTGTCCGACAAACGCTCCGACATTGGGAGCTCATGTCGCATGACGTGTGAAAATCAATGTTTCCCTATGGGAGCCGTCTTAACTGGTCCGACACATGTCGGTCCGACTTTGAAGATGCTACTTTGGTCCGACTTTGATCCTACTTCTGCCCATTGACTATCATTGAAGTCGGATCAAAGTCGGGCCGCAGTCTTGCATGATCCGACTTTGGCATGCGACTTGTTCTCTACTGATCTTGAGGGGGAACTCCACGCCAAATTTTAAATAAAAAACCGGCATGGGTTCCCCTCCAGGAGCATACCAGGTCCTTCGGTCTGGTATGGATTTTAAGGGGAACCCCCTAAGCCGAAAAAACAGCGTGGGGGTCCCCCTCAAAATCCAAACCAGACCCTTATCCGAGCACGCAACCTGGCAGGCCGCAGGAAAAGAGAGGGGGGACGAGAGAGCGCCCCCCTCCCTCCTGAACCGTACCAGGCCGCATGCCCTCAACATGGGGGTTTGGTGCTTTGGGGCAGGGGGGTGACCTGCGGCCCCCCCACCCCAAAGCACCCTGCCCCCATGTTGATGGGGACAAGGGCCTCTTCCCGACAACCCTGGCCGTTGGTTGTCGGGGTCTGTGGGCGGGGGGCTTATCGGAATCCAGGAGCCCCCTTTAATAAGGGGACCCCCAGATCCCGGCCCCCCACCCTATGTGAATAAGTATGGGGTACATCGTACCCCTACCCATTCACCTGGTGGAAAAAAATGTCAATAAAAAAACACTACACAGGTTTTTAAAGTAAATTTATTACACAGCTCCGGGGGTCTTCTTCCGACTTTGGAGGTCTCTTTCGACTTCGGGGGTCTTCTCCCGACTCCAGGGGTCTCTTCTGACTTCGGGGGTCTTCTTCCGACATCGGGGGTCTTCGGTGTCGTCTCCGCGCTCTCCGGTTCTTCTCTCGCTCTCCGGTTCTTTCTTCCTTCTGCCGGGCGCCTCCGCTATCTTCTTCCAGCTCTTTTGTTAGTGGGGGCCCGGTCTTTTCGTCGCCTTCTTCCCACTTCTCCTCTTCGATGTTGACACGTCGCTTTCTCCCGCTGTAATGCCGGGTGTGCGGTGCGCAACGATTTATATAGGCCTCTCATGACGTCACAGTCACATGCTCCGGGTGGCCACATGCTCCCATGACGTCACAGTCACATGCTCCGGGGCCACCCGGAGCTTGTGACTGTGACGTCATTAGAGGCCTATATAAATTGTTGCGCACCGCACACCCAGCATTACAGCGGGAGAAAGCGACGTGTCAACATTGAAGAGGAGAAGAGGGAAGAAGGTGACAGGGAACCTGCTGTGCCTGTCGGGAGAGGATATAAAAGGGGGCGGCCATCTTCCAGAGGGGTGGGTTCCGCGCTCAGGCACCTTATGCCTGGGTGCTTGTGTGTCGCCTCCGGGTGCCCTAGGCCCGGAGGCCTGGTTGGGTTGTCTCTGGGTGCCCTAGGCCCAGAGACGGAGCTGCTGTTCCATCTCAGACACCTTCAGTATGGGGTGAGGTACTTTGGAGAAAGGCCCGGAGCCCAGCAGCCTTCGGCTGGGAACCGCCGGGGACCGAGACTCCCAGGGATCTGCCTTGCGAGGGGACCCGTATCCAGGATGAGGAGGCCAGAGAGGTGACCCTTTCTGAAGACCCAGCGCAGAGTCGTGGTGACAGATGGGGCCTCTGGTAACTCTCCGGAGGGATGTTCTTGTCCTATAAGGGCTAGTTCACTAACGGAAATAAGTGCGTGTTCTTTAAGTCACAGTGGCAGTGATACTATGCACCCAAGGTCAGTAGCATTGACTTTCATCTTTTTCACCCGGTCAGTGGCAGTGACCAACCTCATGGTCGGTGGCAGAGACCGTGCGCCAAGCCTGTTCGTGCTAATCAGAGCAGGAGAAAACCCAATTCAAGTTTGTGCCTGGACCTCCTCCCACCTTATCTGACCTGTGTCTTGTCCCAACCTGTCTGCTCTCAAAGAGACTGTTTATTGTGCAAAAAGGAATAAATAAGTGTTGGACCTTTCAGTTGGTGTGGACAGTTGCTTACTGGGGAGAACTAAAGGCTTGTTTCTGACTACCGCAGAAACGAGGTCAGCACTGGAGGCTTTTTTTACACTGGCTGCCAGCAGGCCCGAGAAACTAACACCGCTCAACCTCCCTATTCAGGAGGGTACGGGCTTGTGGTGCGGTGTGCCTCATTCTTTTCCTGCGGAGGAGCCAAGCAGAAGAAAAGCAGGTAAAGTCTGGGGTTGGTGCGCTATATATACAAAGTGAAAGTGTTTAGGTTTGACCTCCTATTATATGGTTTTGGTAAATCTAAATGTTGTACAAGAAAATTGTATAATGTATGGCCAGCCTAAAGCCCAAACAGAATCTCACGCTCCTGGGGTTATAAAAATCATTATGACTAGGGATGAGCTCAGGCGTGTTCGCATTGAACACTTGCAGAGCCCGCCAAGGAAGTCGGCACCGTCGGAAACAACGCTGCCCTAATCACAGGCAGGGAAACATTTCCCGATCTCTGCAGCCGAGCATCAGGACAATGTCTCCCTGCCTGTGATTAGCGCAGCGCGGTTCCGACGGTGCCGACTTCCTTGGCGGGCTCTGCACGTGCTCAATGCGAACACGCCTGAGCTCATCCCTAATTATGACTATAAAAAAGTTATATATTAGCTTTTTCACTGTCATAACCATATTTCGATTTTTTGAAAGATTTCTACATTGCACAATATTTCTACAATCGTTTGCCAAACATTCCGTTTTTATAAAAATCACAAGATAACGATTGCTTGTGCAAATAACTACAATAATATCTATAAAATTACTGCTAAATCTAAATAAAGGTATTTTCATTAGCTAATTAATAGCACATACATGTAAAACACATGCATACATACAATAGAATGAAAATTGTTGTATGCAAAGTTATAAATAGTATACACTAATATATACTGTATGTTATCTAACTATTTAGTGTCAAATAAATATTATTTACCTAAATCTCTTCTAAAACCTCTAACAGGCACAGGATTATCTAACACAAGAATATTTTATTCGTAATTTTGAATATGCATGGGTTCTACTTACAGCGTGTGCGTTTGAAATGCATGCACGTGCAAGTGCCTTTTTGCACTTTATTTATATTCAAATTTTTGTGTCTGTATAGAACTTTTGTTGCTGTCAAATGAGAGCTGATTAGCGCCCCCCCCCCCCCCCCAATCCAATGCAACAGTATGTAAGTTATCCCATTACAGTTTCTCATAGTTCTGTATTAAATGACTATAAGGTCATCAGATCACTCCCAGGGGTGAATTTCTCAGCCTCTAACAGATGCCACTTGATACTGCACCACCACTCCACCATTACTACTCTAAGACTGTCAAATACTGGTAAAAGGAGACATCAGAGGCATAAGCAGATCCTTAAGGTCTCTGTTCTACTGGATATTGGTGTGAGCTCAGAAGTGCTTCGTAATGTGTACATCCTAATTTGGACTCCTGATGCCAGGCTAATCTCTGCTTTTCCAGAATATAACCAAAATATTGCCTATAATGCTTTTGATGGTAGGTGCACTCAAGACCAGGGATGTACAGGAGCAGATGACCCATTCAGGGGCGTAACTAGAAATCATAGGGCCCCATAGCAAAATGTTGTATGGCCCCCCCCCACAAAAAAATGGCGGACTTAAATGAAATAGTGGGCGTGGTTTAAAGGGCGTGTGGTTCGAGTCTGAGATGAAAGAAAGAAAGAAAGAACCCAGATCCTACACCACAATAGCAATATATGTATTCCAGAAAGTTTAATCAACAGATAAAGATACTCCAAACACCTGGTGTTAGCGCTTCAATAATCCTCACCTGTGCCCAATGCAGCGTGGTCTGCCCGTGCCCAATACTGCCTCACCTGTGCCCACTTGTGCCCAATGCAGCGTGGCCTGTGCCCAATGCAGCGTGTCCAGTGCCCAATGCAGCCTCACCTGTGCCCAATGCAGTGTGACCTGTGCCCAATGCAGCGTGTCCAGTGCCCAATGCAGCCTCACCTGTGCCCAATGCAGTGTGGCCTGTGCCCAACGCAGCCTTACCTGTGCCCAATGCAGCGTAGCCTGCCCATGCCCAATACAGCCTCATCTGTGCCCAATGCAGCCTCACCTGTGCCCAATGCAGCGTGACCCGTGCCCAATGCACCCTCACCCGTGCCCAATGCAGCCTCACCCATGCCCAATGCAGCCTCACCTGTGCCCAATACAGTGTGACCCATGCCCAATGCAGCCTCACCTGTGCCCAATGCAGCATGACCCGTGCCCAATGCAGCATGACCCGTGCCCAATGCAGCATGACCCGTGCCCAATACAGCATCACCTGTGCCCAATACAGCATGACCCGTGCCCAATACAGCCTCACCTGTGCCCAATGCAGCATGACCCGTGCCCAATACAGCCTCACCTGTGCCCAATGCAGCCTCACCTGTGCCCAATACAGCCTCACCTGTGCCCAATACAGCGTTACCCGTGCCCATAACAGCCTCACCTGTGCCCAATGCAGCATGACCCGTGCACAATGTAGCCTCACCTGTGCAGTGGAAGAGGCGAGCCAGTGGCGGAACTACCGGGGAGGATGAGGAATGCATACTGCAGCCCTCAAATGGCTATTGGCGAGCATGGGGCTGCCTCAGAGTGGGGGCGCGAGCACCGCCCGCACGGTCCCCCAGCCAGGGGAAGTGAGGAGAGGAAGAGGCGCGCTGTGCGTACAAGCAGAGAGCTGTAATAGCTTTCATTTGAATGTCCTGCGTTCCCGGGGCTCACCGTCACATAGCCCCACCTCTTGGCCCGGCGCCTTTGATGACGTCACATGTCCCGCATTAGACCGGCGTTCTGTCTATCAAAGGCGCCGGGCCAAGAGGTGGGGCTATGTGACGGTGAGCCCCGGGAACACAGGACAAGGACATTCAAATGAAAGCTATTACAGCTCTCTGCTTGTACGCACAGCTCGCCTCTTCCTCTCCTCACTTCCCCTGGCTGGGGGACCGTGCGGGCGGTGCTCGCCCCCCGGCAGTATGCATTCCTCCTTCTCCCCACGGGCCCCTCTCGGTTGCGGGCCTCATAGCGGCCGCGTGTGTCGCTATGGCAGTAGTTCCGCCACTGGACCCATTGTTGTTACTGGTGGCATAGTGTCAACTCTTTAGAGACATTGTAGATACACTGGAACCAGACCCGGACTGGGACAAAAAATAGGCCCAGGCATTTTAGACTCAGCAGCCCGGGGGGCGGGGGGGGGGGCGGCGGTTAATGATGGGATGTGGGGTTCCAGCACCTTGTACCTCTGGACCCCTTTACATTACACAGCACTCTGCACCTCTGGACCCCTTTACATTACACAGCACCCTGGACCCCTTTACATTACATAGCACCACACCTCTGGACCCTTTTACATTACACAGCACCCTACACCTCTGGGCCCCTTTACATTACACAGCACCCTGCACCTCTGGACCCCTTTACATTACTCAGTACCCTGCACCTCTGGACCCCTTTACATTACACAGCACCCTGCACCTCTGTACCCCTTTACATTACACAGCACCTTGCACCTCTGGACCCTTTTACATTACACAGCACCCTGCACCTCTGGACCCCTTTACATTACACAGCCCCCCAGTTTGTTACACAGACACCCCCTAACAGTTCTGGACCCCCTGCATGTTACACAGACCTCCCTACAGTACAGACCCCCTCCCAACAGTGCAGACCCCCTCCCTACAGTGCAGACTCCCTCCCTACAGTACAGACCCCCCTACATTACAGACCCCCTCTACAATACAGCCCCCCTCTACAATACAGACCCCGCTACATTACAGACCCCCCCTACATTACAGACCCCCTCCCTACAGTACAGACCCCCCCTACATTACAGACCCCCCCTACAATACAGACCCCTCTACAATACAGACCCCCCTACAATACAGAACCCCCCTACAATACAGACCCCCCTACAATACAGACCCCCTACATTTCAGACCCCCCTAAAATACAGAACCCCCTACATTTCAGACCCCCCCTACAATACAGAACCCCCTACATTACAAACCCCCCTACAATACAGAACCCCCCTACATTTCAGACCCCCCGCTACAATACAGAACCCCCTACATTTCAGACCCCCCTACAATACAGAACCCCCTACATTTCAGACCCCCCCTACAGTACAGAACCCCCCTACATTACAGACCCCCCTACATTACAGAACCCCCTACAATACAGAACCCCCCTACAATACAGAACCCCCTACAATACAGAACCCCCTACATTTCAGACCCCCCTACAATACAGAACCCCCCTACATTACAGACCCCTCTACAATACAGAACCCCCCTACATTTCAGACCCCCCTACAATACAGAACCCCTCTACATTTCAGACCCCCCCTACAATACAGAACCCCCCTACATTACAGACCCCCTTACAATACAGAACCCCCCTACATTTCAGACCCCCCCTACAATACAGAACCCCCCTACATTACAGGCCCCCCTACAATACAGAACCCCCCTACAATACAGAACCCCCCTACAATACAGAACCCCCTACAATACAGAACCCCCTACATTTCAGACTCCCCCCTACAATACAGAACCCCCCTACATTACAGACCCCTCTACAATACAGAACCCCCCTACATTTCAGACCCCCCTACAATACAGAACCCCCCTACATTTCAGACCCCCCCTACAATACAGAACCCTCCTACATTACAGACCCCCCTACAATACAGAACCCCCCTACATTTCAGACCACCCCTACAATACAGAACCCCCCCTACAATACAGACCCCCCCTTCAGACCCATAATGTACTTTAGATCAGTGAGGGACTGCATGTCGGGTCCCCTCCCCCTGTGTGGACATAAAGGAGGAGGGGGAGGCGACTTCACTCTGCTCGGCTGTGTGAGACAGCCGAGCCGAGACTGATCAGATCATCAGTGCCGCGGCCACCTTGTCAGAGAGAAGGGGATCATTGCGGGTCCCGGCCCCCTGATGTGCCGACGGGTGTCACTGTCACTCGAGTGCGGCTCTGACTCGCAGCTGAGAGTACACTGGGGGGAGACGGGACATGCGGCCCCGCGGCCCACCGGGTATATGCCCGGTATGCCCTATGGCCAGTCCGGGCCTGACTGGAACATATGCTTTATGATCAAGACTGTAGTTTAGTTTCCAATCTGAACGGCAGATGTTTGGCTGACAATTGCATCCACATGTTAGTTGGGTCCAAGACACTCATTGTCAAATTTATAAAATGCATGAGGTCTACGAACCTAGTGTGCTGCAAGTATGGATGTTTCCTAAAAACACATTTTTAGTTTTCCCAAGGTTAGGAAAATGTTCATTAAAAATATACTCTGCATAAAGATTATTTATGTGACTGTTTTAGGAGTAAAATGGAAATTCTAAGATTATGTTCAGAACATATATTTCAAAATGTACAAGCTAGAGCCTCTCACCCTATCAGAGATCCTTTGCAGCACTGTGTGCATTGTTTTTATTTTTAATCACATATCCATGTACTGGTTTTGTTGGATTACAGGCATTTGTAATTCCCCCATAATACATCAATCCTTCATTCCATCTGTTTGTGCTCAGAGTCTTGAATGTCCCCAGCAACTGCTTCTAACTAATTTGATATTCTCACAGTTATCTAGCACATTGTGTATTCCCATCTGGCCTTATAGTCATTCTGACAACCAACTCCCAGTGGACTCTCCAATTGGTCACAGTCCTCCAAGCTTTGTTTAGATGTTAACCTTTCTCCTGCTGCAAATATGTTATTCTCTCTACAACTCCTCTCTCTAACCACAGACAATGCAAACGGAGATATGTTTAACACATTCAGTGTGGCGTATAGTGTGAATAGGGTCAATATGTTAACCTTAATTTATAGTTGTCTTAAAATGTTTTACTGCCAACATAGATTTATAGATGTTCTCTTTCTGGTATTTATAGATTTAATCCTAAACTACATTAACTGTGCACAATCAATTAGGCATTTACAGCTATAAAGCCCTTGCATGATCAGTTATAAATCTGATGACGATGTTTGCTTAACTGCCAAAGAGTTCAATTCACAAAGCTAAGAAACCAAATCAAGTACGGTATACTTATCTAAAAAATAATGAGAGGTATTTTCAGTCCAATAGGAATTCAAAATGGCAGTCACATGTCTAAATTAGAGAGCCTTATGCCTGGGTTAAAGCTTTGTGAAATTAGTTAGTTATCTGGGATTGCAAACGCAGTGGTCGCAAATACACAAAAAATGTAATGCTTTACTGATTAACAGGCAAAGGAATTTGTGCTAGAAATGTATTTATTTTAATAAATTTCCCCCTGGGTTCATCTATGCATCAATCTCAAAGGGTGATGGTTGAGACATCTCAACCCCTTCACTGGTAACAATTTCAATATCCTCATCCCACTATTAAACATAAAACAGACCTAATCTGATTCTATCAATATAAATCTCATAAACATGTATCTCAATAGTTTAGTCTGGGTATCAGATTCAATGACAGGTGGCACTGGTGCCATAACCTTATTTACAATGGAACTACGCATGGGCCTCAAAGTAAAGGGCCAGGAGGAGGTGCCAACAGAGGGGGCAATCTTTTATTGATTGTTTATTGAATTCTATTGCACTTGTTTATTGTCTGGTATCTTCCTGGTCCCTGCCGGGCACTTGGCTGCCACAGAGCCAGCATTCTGTCTGAGTGTGTAGAGCATGGGTAGTCTACTCAAACTTTAGAGCTGTGGCATGCCCAGTTTCCCCTCACAGCTCCACTGTCTGAAAGAGTACATCAACAGACTATAGCGATGCACCCACTTGATATTGGGAAGGCCAGGATATGCCCAAGCTTCAAGGTTACAGCTGAGTTGAAGCTTTGGTCAATATGTGGTCTGCTGATTCAAATGCACTCAGGACGTTTTTTAAAAAGTAAACTACCGGTAAAGGAATCTGGTCAGTTTTATTTTTATGTGTATATGATTTTTTTTTTAATTGATGCTTTAAATGTGTCTTTTCACTATATACAGTATATCTCCACACAGAAAAATGTAGAGATAAAGTGTAAAATATTGGTTAAATAAAGGGGCAGCACAAAAGTGATTGCCTACATTAAACTATAACAATACATAAACTATAGACTGAGCTGTAAAGTAAATTCTGAATAGTTAAAAAAAATAAGAAAATTAACCAACACTAGAGATGGATCAAACACCCCCCTGTTCGGTTTCATAGCAGAGCTCCCGAACAGGGGAAAAGTTCTGCCCCAAACAACAAACTCCATTGAAGTCATATCACATTTAAATTGTATAGAGAAGAGAGTGCAGCGCTGGATAATATAATATGTAGTGCTAAAAAACATTTAAATGTAGTGATAAGTGCACAACATATAAACGTGTGTTCAAGAAGTGCAAATCATAAATATCATACAAAATCATAAAAATCTTACCAGAAAGCCAGCGACCGCCCTTCTCAGGGGGGTCAAGACAGGCTTAGCAGTGTAGGAGGAGCGCCACCAGGATAGCGGAGAAGGGCGGTAGCACTGGTGGTGAATGTTACTCTCATGGTTCCAAACTGAATATCACCTACTGAATACTAAATGACAGCATTTATGAACTTTTAAGTTTTGGTTTTGTGTGTTATACACATATACCCTGCGCATGCAGTATGGACTCTTCATTATTTATGGTTTGCACTTCTTGAACACACGTTTATATGTTGTGCACTTATCACTACATTTATATGTTTCTTAGCACTACATATTATATTATCCAGCGCTGCACTCTCTTCTCTATACATTCATTCTTTGTGCCCCATATCAGGGTTATAGTGCTTAGCTGCAGGATATCCTTCATGGTTCTTATTTTGTCCACATTCGTCTTTTAATTTTGGCACTTACACCTAGCGCAAATTTTTCTAGTTTTTATTATCACATTTAAATTGACTCGCGGATGCAATTTCCATACCCCGGCCATTTTTTTTAAAAGAAAGAAAAAAACGGCATGCCCCCCCCCCCTCAATCCATACCAGACCCTTATCCAAGCAAGCAGCCTGGCAGGTCAGGAAGGAGGGGGGGGCGAGCGAGCGCCCCCTCCTCCTGAACCATACCAGGCCACATGCCCTCAACATGGGAGGGCTGCTTTGTAGAAGGGGGGGGGGCGCTACCCCCCAAAGCACCTTGTCACCATGTCCCTCACACTGATCCATTCAGTTGTTTGTGTTGTAAAAAATAATTGGTTTATGATATTATAGGAGTAGCCTTGAGCATGCCACTTGCAAGTTGTGAATATAAAATATTCATATGAGATATTTTATATTGACCCGATTAAAAACAAAACAAATTAAACCAAATATTATCCCCAAGTATAATAATAATTAATCTTATATATATATATATATATATATATATATATATATATATATAAATATAAATATATACAGTATATATACACACAGTATCTCACAAAAGTGCTTACATCCCTCAAATTTTTGTAAATATTTTATTATATCTTTTCATGTGACAACACTTAAGAAATTACACTTTGCTACAATTTAAAGTAGTGAGTGTACAGCTTTTATAACAGTGTAAATTTGCTGTCCTCTCAAAATAACTCAACACAGAGCCATTATTTTGTAAACCGGTGACAACAAAAGTGCGTACACCCCTAAGTGAAAATGTCAAAATTTGGCCCAAAATGTCAATATTTTATGTGGCCACCATTATTTTCCAGCACTGCCTTAACCCTCTTGGGCATGGAGTTCACCAGAGCTTCACAGGTTGCCACTGGAGTCCTCTTTCACTCCTCCATGATGACATCATAAAGCTGGTGAATGTTAGAAACCTTGCGCTCCTCCACCGTCCGTTTGAGGATGCCCCACAGATGCTAAATAGGGTTTAGATCTGGAAACATGCTTGGTCAGTCCATCACCTTTAGCCTCAGCTTCTTTAGCAAGGCAGTGTGTTTGGGGTTGTTATCATGTTGGAATACTGCCTTGCGGCCTAGTCTCCGAAGGGAGGGGATCATGCTCGGCTTCAGTATGTCACAGTACATGTTGGCATTCATGGTTTCCTCAATAAACTGCAGCTCTCCAGTGCCGGCAGCACTCATGCAGCCCCAGACCATGACACTCCCACCACCATGCTTGACTGTAGGCAAGACACACTTGTCTTTGTACTCCTGACTAGGGATGAGCTTCGTGTTCGAGTCGAACATACGTTCGACTCGAACATCGGCTGTTCGATCGTTCGACGAAATTCGAGTGACGAGAACGGCCCACAATGCACTACGCCATCGCAGTGTCATCCAGGCGCTGTGATTGGCCAAGCATGCACTGTGACCCCGCATGCTTGGCCAATCACAGCGCCGGCAGCGAGGAGAGCAATGATTGGCCACAGGCAGGATGCCTGTGGCCAATTATTGCTGAGGGGGTTTAGTACACGCCCCACACTATAAAAGGCCGCCAGTGCGGCGGCCTTGTGTAGTGTGTTCCGGACCGGAGTAGGGAAAGAGAAGCATAGGCAGGGACAGTGTCATTATTTTTCCTTTACATAATCCTGGATTCCTTGTGTTTAGGGACAGATAAGGATAGGTAGGGAGAGTGTCAGTGACAGTGTGCTATTCTGTGCTAATCCTTGTTTGTAGGGACAGAGAGGTACAGTGAGGGAAAGTGTCAGTGTGCTATTCTGTTCTAAACCAATCTTGCTGAACCATATTTTCAATCCTTGAGTTTAGGGACAGAGAGGTACAGTGAGGGAAAGTGTCAGTGTGCTATTTTGTGCTAAATCTTGTTTGTAGGGACAGAGAGGTACAGTGAGGGAAAGTGTCAGTGTGCTATTTTGTGCTAAATCTTGTTTGTAGGGACAGAGAGGTACAGTGAGGGAAAGTGTCAGTGTGCTATTCTGTTCGAAACCAATTTTGCTGTTCCATATTTTCAATCCTTGAGTTTAGGGACAGAGAAGGACACTCGTAGAAATTATCAGTGTGCTATTCTGTGCTAAATCTTGTTTGTAGGGAGGGACAGAGTAGGACAGTGAGGGAAAGTGTCAGTGTGCTATTCTGTTCTAAAACTATTTTGCTGAACCATATTTTCAATCCTTGAGTTGAGGGACAGAGAGGTACAGTGAGTGAAACTGACAGTGTGCTGTTCTGTTCTAAACCAAATTTGCTGTTCCATATTTTCAATCCTTGAGTTGAGGGACAGAGAGGTACAGTGAGGGAAAGTGTCAGTGTGCTATTCTGTTCTAAAACTATTTTGCTGAACCATATTTTCAATCCTTGAGTTGAGGGACAGAGAGGTACAGTGAGTGAAACTGACAGTGTGCTATTCTGTTCTAAACCAATTTTGCTCTTCCATATTTTCAATCCTTGAGTTGAGGGACAGAGAGGTACAGTGAGGGAAAGTGTCAGTGTGCTATTCTGTTCTAAAATTATTTTGCTGAACCATATTTTCAATCCTTGAGTTGAGGGACAGAGAGGTACAGTGAGTGAAACTGACAGTGTGCTGTTCTGTTCTAAACCAAATTTGCTGTTCCATATTTTCAATCCTTGAGTTGAGGGACAGAGAGGTACAGTGAGGGAAAGTGTCAGTGTGCTATTCTGTTCTAAAATTATTTTGCTGAACCATATTTTCAATCCTTGAGTTGAGGGACAGAGAGGTACAGTGAGTGAAACTGACAGTGTGCTGTTCTGTTCTAAACCAAATTTGCTGTTCCATATTTTCAATCCTTGAGTTGAGGGACAGAGAGGTACAGTGAGGGAAAGTGTCAGTGTGCTATTCTGTTCTAAAACTATTTTGCTGAACCATATTTTCAATCCTTGAGTTGAGGGACAGAGAGGTACAGTGAGTGAAACTGACAGTGTGCTGTTCTGTTCTAAACCAAATTTGCTGTTCCATATTTTCAATCCTTGAGTTGAGGGACAGAGAGGTACAGTGAGGGAAAGTGTCAGTGTGCTATTCTGTTCTAAAATTATTTTGCTGAACCATATTTTCAATCCTTGAGTTGAGGGACAGAGAGGTACAGTGAGTGAAACTGACAGTGTGCTGTTCTGTTCTAAACCAAATTTGCTGTTCCATATTTTCAATCCTTGAGTTGAGGGACAGAGAGGTACAGTGAGTGAAACTGACAGTGTGCTGTTCTGTTCTAAACCAAATTTGCTGTTCCATATTTTCAATCCTTGAGTTGAGGGACAGAGAGGTACAGTGAGGGAAAGTGTCAGTGTGCTATTCTGTTCTAAAACTATTTTGCTGAACCATATTTTCAATCCTTGAGTTGAGGGACAGAGAGGTACAGTGAGTGAAACTGACAGTGTGCTGTTCTGTTCTAAACCAAATTTGCTGTTCCATATTTTCAATCCTTGAGTTGAGGGACAGAGAGGTACAGTGAGGGAAAGTGTCAGTGTGCTATTCTGTTCTAAAACTATTTTGCTGAACCATATTTTCAATCCTTGAGTTGAGGGACAGAGAGGTACAGGGAGTGAAACTGACAGTGTGCTGTTCTGTTCTAAACCAAATTTGCTATTCCATATTTTCAATCCTTGAGTTGAGGGACAGAGAGGTACAGTGAGGGAAAGTGTCAGTGTGCTATTCTGTTCTAAAATTATTTTGCTGAACCATATTTTCAATCCTTGAGTTGAGGGACAGAGAGGTACAGTGAGTGAGACTGACAGTGTGCTGTTCTGTTCTAAACCAAATTTGCTGTTCCATATTTTCAATCCTTGAGTTGAGGGACAGAGAGGTACAGTGAGGGAAAGTGTCAGTGTGCTATTCTGTTCTAAAATTATTTTGCTGAACCATATTTTCAATCCTTGAGTTGAGGGACAGAGAGGTACAGTTAGTGAAACTGACAGTGTGCTGTTCTGTTCTAAACCAAATTTGCTGTTCCATATTTTCAATCCTTGAGTTGAGGGACAGAGAGGTACAGTGAGGGAAAGTGTCAGTGTGCTATTCTGTTCTAAAATTATTTTGCTGAACCATATTTTCAATCCTTGAGTTGAGGGACAGAGAGGTACAGTGAGTGAAACTGACAGTGTGCTGTTCTGTTCTAAACCAAATTTGCTGTTCCATATTTTCAATCCTTGAGTTGAGGGACAGAGAGGTACAGTGAGTGAAACTGACAGTGTGCTGTTCTGTTCTAAACCAAATTTGCTGTTCCATATTTTCAATCCTTGAGTTGAGGGACAGAGAGGTACAGTGAGGGAAAGTGTCAGTGTGCTATTCTGTTCTAAAACTATTTTGCTGAACCATATTTTCAATCCTTGAGTTGAGGGACAGAGAGGTACAGTGAGTGAAACTGACAGTGTGCTGTTCTGTTTTAAACCAAATTTGCTGTTCCATATTTTCAATCCTTGAGTTTAGGGACAGAGAAGGACACTCGTAGAAATTATCAGTGTGCTATTCTGTGCTAAATCTTGTTTGTAGGGAGGGACAGAGTAGGACAGTGAGGGAAAGTGTCAGTGTGCTATTCTGTTCTAAAACTATTTTGCTGAACCATATTTTCAATCCTTGTGTTTAGGGACAGAGAAGGATAGGCAGGGGACAGTGTCATTGTCATTGTTGCTAAGCCTCCTGCACAGTATACACCTGAAGGTAGCCCTTATTGCTGTTTTCCCCATCTCCCTGCAGGCCATCCATTAAAATGTCTGGAAGGCAACCAAGGAGAGGCAGACAGTCAGGAGGCAAAAAAAGAGGGCAAGCAGGCTCTGTGTCTGGGGGCAACAGTGCTGGTCGTGTACGCGGTGCATTGTCATCAGCACATGGCCATGGGACACGCTTGTCCTTGTTTTCGGCAGCTGGACATGTTGAGCCACATCATGCCGAAGACTTGGTAGAGTGGATGACCAAGCCCACCTCATCTTCCTCATCCTCTCTCACCCAGGCTCAGGGTACTGGCAAAGCAGCTGCCAAAGCGTCCTCTTCTCTGGTATCATTATCTTCATTAGTCAATCCTTCCCTAGGCCCACCATGCCCTCCTCCTGAGGAGTCCCCCGAACTGTTTGAGCACAGTGTTGGGTACATGCTCCAGGAGGATGCCCAGCGTTTGGAAGGATCTGATGATGATACCCAGCTAGAGGAAGGCAGCAGCGTGAGAGCAGAGAGAGGGGATGCTCAAGAAGGACACCAATCTGGCAGTCATGCTCCAGCAGCTGCAGCATATTGCCAGATTGGCTCCAGTGATGAGGAGGGAGGGGATGATGAGGTCACTGACTCCACGTGGGTGCCTAATAGGAGAGAGGAGGAGGAGGAGGCACATCTCCAACGAGGCAGGATGCCCTTGAGTGGCCAGCGTATGGGCAGCACACCGACAGAATCACACCGCAGAGCTCCGCCTGTGCAGGGCGCTGCCTCTGCCCGTCATGCAAAAAGTTCTTTCGTGTGTGCCTTTTTTGAGGCGAGTGCATCAGATCGCACAGCTGCTGTTTGCAACATATGTCTCAAGCGTATATCGCGTGGCCAAAACATCAGCCGCTTGGGCACCACATGCTTGATCAGACATATGTTGACCTGCCATGCAGCTCGTTGGCAAGCCTACCTTAAAGACCCACACCAAAGAACAAAGCTGACCTCTTCTTGCACCGCATCAGCTGGGATCTCCAACCCCACTATACCTTCACTCCTCTCTGAAACCTGCTCTGAGAGGAATGAAGGTGTAGAATTAGGTGTGTCACAGGCAAGTACTTGCGGGCACTCTGCTAGCAGTACACCAACGTCCGATTCTAGCAGGCAAATTTCCCTGCCCCAGCTGCTGGACCGTCGAAAGAAGTTCACTCCCAGCCATCCACATGCCCAGCGGTTGAATGCTAGCTTGGCTAAATTGCTAGCGCTTCAACTGCTGCCTTTTCAGTTGGTAGACTCGGCCCCCTTCCGTGAGTTTGTGCAATGTGCGGTTCCTCAGTGGCAGGTTCCCAAACGACACTTTTTCGCACGGAAGGCGATTCCGGCTCTCTACAGGCATGTGGAAGGCAATGTCTTGGCCTCGCTGGACAGGGCGGTCAGTGGTAAGGTGCATATTACCGCTGACTCATGGTCCAGCAGGCATGGACAGGGACGTTACCTTTCTTTCACGGCCCATTGGGTCACTCTTTTGGCAGCTGGGAAGGATGCAGGACAAGGTGCAGTAGTGTTGGAGGTTGTTCCACCGCCACGCCTCCAAAATGCTACTACTGGTTGTGACACACCTCTCTCCTCCACCCCCTCCTCTTCTTCTTCCTCCATGGCCTCTTCCTGTGGTTTGTCCTTGGAACCAGCGGTGCTCCGTAGGCGTTCAAGGGGCTACGCAAGTACGCAGGCAAAAAGATGCCATGCCGTGCTTGCGCTGGTGTGTTTGGGGGACAGGAGCCACACTGGGGCAGAGGTCCTGTCTGCTCTGCAGGGGCAGGCCGAGAGGTGGTTGACGCCACGCCAGCTTAAGCCAGGAATGGTGGTTTGCGACAATGGCACCAACCTCCTCTCCGCCCTCCGACAGGGACAACTGACCCATGTGCCCTGTATGGCTCACGTCCTTAACCTGGTGGTGCAGCGGTTCTTGGGCAGGTACCCGGGCTTACAGGATGTCCTGAGGCAGGCCAGGAAAGTCTGTATGCTTTTCCGCAGATCTTATAATGTCAGTGCTCGCCTGGCTGAGCTTCAAAAGGAGTTGAACCTGCCCAAGAACCGCCTTATATGTGACATGTCCACCTGGTGGAACTCAACGTTGGCCATGCTGCAGCGGCTGCACACGCAGCAGAGGGCCATCAATGAGTACCTGTGCGACTACGGCACCAGGACAGGGTCAGGGGAGCTCGGGTTTTTTTCACCACGCCAGTGGGGCATGATCAGGGATGCATGCACTGTCCTGGCACCATTTGAGGAGGCCACGAGGATGGTGAGCAGTGACAGTGCATGCATCAGTGACACTGTACCTCTTGTCCACCTGTTGGAGCACACGCTGCGTGGAATAATGGACAGGGCACTTGAGGCAGAACAGAGGCAGGAAGAGGAGGACTTCCTTGCCTCTCAAGGCCCCCTTTACCCAGACAGTGTTCCTTCTGTCCCACCCATCGCACAGGAAGAGGAGGAGGAGGAAGAGGAGGAGGAGGATTGTGTCAGCATGGAGGTGGAGGCTGGCACTCAGCATCATCAGCAGCAGTCTTTTAGGGATGATTTACAGTCCCAAGAAACCAGTGGACTTGTACGTGGCTGGGAGGAGGTGGCTGCGGATCATGTCGTCCTTAGTGACCCAGAGGACTCCGGACTGAATGCCTCAGCTAACCTACGCTGCATGGCCTCCCTGATCCTGCAAAGTCTGCAGAAGGATCCTCGTATTTTTCGGATCAAGGAGAGGGACCATTACTGGCTGGCCACTCTCCTTGATCCACGGTACAAGGGTAAGGTTGCGGACCTTATCGTACCGTCGCAGAGGGAGCAGAGGATGAGACAACTCCGGGAGGCCTTGCAGAAAGGTCTGTGCAACGCGTTCCCAGAGACTGGGAGGTTACAAACTCCTGGTCCTGGACAACGAGTTGCTGAGGCTTCGGCCAGTCAAAGAAGGAGCGGTGGGGAAGGTGGCCGTCTGACCGATGCGTTCAGACAATTCTTTATTCCGCAGCCCCAAAGTATGATCGGTTCCAGCAACCATCGCCAGCGTCTGATATACATGGTGCAGGAATACCTAGGGGCAAGGTCAGACTTGGACACCTTCCCCACCGAAAATCCTCTGGCTTACTGGGTCTTGAGGATGGATCACTGGCCAGAGCTTGCACAGTATGCAATTGAGCTACTGGCCTGTCCTGCATCCAGCGTTCTTTCAGAACGCACATTCAGTGCTGCTGGAGGATTTGTCACGGATCACAGGGTGCGCCTGTCCACCGACTCGGTTGATCGACTGACTTTCATCAAGATGAACCAGTCTTGGATCACCACCAGCTACCACACACCAGATGCTGATATAACAGACTAATTGATTTTAAAATGTCACATCCCTTCAAGACTGATGCTGATGCTGAGTGCCTGTGCTGTTATGTTGACTGGCTATCCTCCTCCTCCTCCTCAATGATACGATTAACGATGATAGGCCCAATTTTTCAGCCCCTGTTCAACAGGGGCATGCGATTATAATTATTGATCTAATAATTCACAGCAGGGCCCATTGCTGCGCCCACCAAGAGTAACTGTCAGGCCTTACAGTGTTGTGGCACCAGCACCACCATCACCACCACCACCACCACCAAAGGCCCAATTTTTAAGCCCCTGTTCAACAGGGGCATGCAATTATAATTATTGATCTAATAATTCACAGCAGGGACCATTGCTGCGCCCACCAAGAGTAACTGTCAGGCCTTACAGTGTTGTGGCACCAGCACCACCATCAAAGGCCCAATTTTTACTACCACTGATTAACAATAAAATGTTATTACAATTCCTGATATAATAGTTGACAGCAGGGTGTTCCAGCACCCACCAAGAGTAACTGTGAGTGCTTACAGTGTTGTGCCAACACCAACACCTAAGGGGCCAATTTCTGCAGAGTATATACGGCAGGTCCCTACTTTCAAACATCCAACTTACAAACGACTACTACTTGCAAACGGAAGAAGACAACAGGAAGTGAGAGGAAATCTACCCCTTGGAAGGAAAATTCTCTCCTGTAAGAATTAATATGGGAGAAAGGTGTCTCCTCTCTACTGATGCTTTATCACCAATCCTTGTTTCAATAAAAACACCACATTTCAAAAACAGTTGTCATTGGGACGCAAAGTGAGGTGAAATGTTCTGAACAGGGGCACAGACAGCAAAAAAAATGTGACAGGGGTGATAACCGTTCCCTATGTTTTACAAAAAACTAAAAAAAGGAATTTGCCATGGAGCTCCACTTAAACAATGCAGCTGTTCAAAATTATAAACAGATTCTACATAAGAACAAACCTACAGTCCCTGTCTTGTATGCACCGCCTGTATACGGCTGTTCAGAGTTAGTGATGAGCCGAACACCCCCGGGTTCGGTTCGCACCAGAACCCGCGAACGGACCGAAAGTTCGAACGAACATTAGAACCCTATTAAATACAATGGATGCGAACGTTCGAATTCTAAAGTGCTAATTATAACAACTATTATGCATGTTATTGTCCTAAAAAGGGTTTGGGAACCCGGGTTCTGCACCAGGGGACATGTATCAATGCAAAAAGAAGTTTTAAAAACGGTCGTTTTTCGGGAGCAGTCATTTTAATGATGCATAAAGTGAAAAAAAAAAAGTCAAATATTCCTTTAAATATCGTACCTGGGGGGTGTCTAAAGTATGCCTGTGAAGTGCCACGTGTTTCCCGTGTTTAGAACTGTCCCTGCACAAAATGACACTTCTAAAGGAAAAAAAAGCCATTTAAAACTGCTTGCGGCTTTAATGTAATGTCTGGTCCCGGTAATATGGATGAAATTCTTTAAGAAAAATGGCATAGCTACCCCATGACCCCCCCCCCTACCCCAGCCCATTACCAGCCCCTTTGGGTCTTGTATGGATATTAAGGGGAACCCCGCACATAAAATAAAAAAGGCCCTATATACTCTGAACAGCCCTATACAGGCGGTGCATACAAGACAGGGACTGTAGGTTTGTTCTTATGTAGAGTCTGTTTGTAATTTTGAACAGGTACATTGTTGAAGTGTAGCTCCAGACCAAAAATCTATTTTTAAACTTTTTGGAAAACATAGGTAAGGGTTATCACCCCTGTAACATTTGTTTTGCTGTCTGTGCCCCTGTTCAGAACATTTCACCTCACTTTCCGTCCCAATGACAACTCTTTTTGAAATGTGGTCTTTTTCTTGAAACAAGGATTGCTGATAAAGCATCAGTACAGAGGAGACACCTTTCTCCCATATTTATTCTTACAGGAGAGAATTTTCCTTCCTAGTGGTAGATTTCCTCTCACTTCCTGTTGTCTTCTTGCGTTTGCAAGTAGGAGTCGTTTGTAAGTTGGATGTTTGAAAGTAGGGACCTGCCGTATATACTCTGCAGAAATAGGCCCCTTAGTTGTTGGTGTTGGCACAACACTGTAAGCACTCACAGTTACTCTTGGTTGGTGCTGGAACGCCCTGCTGTCAACTATTATATCAGGAATTTTAATTACATATAATTGTTGAACAGTGGTAGTAAAAATTGGGCCTTTGATGGTGGTGCTGGTGCCACAACACTGTAAGCCCTGACAGTTACTCTTGGTGGGTGCAGCAATGGGCCCTGCTGTGAATTATTAGATCAAGAATTGTAATTACATGCCCCTGTTGAACAGGGGCTGAAAAATTGGGCCTTAGGCACTGGTGGCACAACACTGCAACCCCTCACAGATACTGTACTTGGAGCACAGCAATGAGCCCTGTTGCAAAGTATTGCTTCAAAAATTGCAATGACACGCCCCTGTTAAACAGGGGCTGAAAAATTGGGCCTTAGGCACTGGTGGCACAACACTGCAACTCCTCACAGATACTGTACTTGGAGCACAGCAATGAGCCCTGTTGCAAAGTATTGCTTCAAAAATTGTAATGACACGCCCCTGTTAAACAGGGGCTGAAAAATTGGGCCTTAGGCACTGGTGGCACAACACTGCAACTCCTCACAGATACTGTACTTGGAGCACAGCAATGAGCCCTGTTGCAAAGTATTGCTTCAAAAATTGTAATTACACGCCCCTGTTAAACAGGGGCTGAAAAATTGGGCGTTAGGCACTGGTGGCGGCACCCATAAACAAAAATGATCTTACAAGCTATCATCATCAATCGTATCATTGAGGACTCGGAGGAGGAGGATAGCCAGTCAACATAACAGCACAGGCACTCAGCATCAGCATCAGTCTTGAAGGGATGTGACATGTTAAAATCAATTAGTCTGTTATATCAGCATCAGGTGTGTGGTAGCTGGTGGTGATCCAAGACTGGTTCATCTTGATGAAAGTCAGTCGATCAACCGAGTCGGTGGACAGGCGCACCCTGTGATCCGTGACAAATCCTCCAGCAGCACTGAATGTGCGTTCCGAAAGAACGCTGGATGCAGGACAGGCCAGTAGCTCAATTGCATACTGTGCAAGCTCTGGCCAGTGATCCATCCTCAAGACCCAGTAAGCCAGAGGATTTTCGGTGGGGAAGGTGTCCAAGTCTGACCTTGCCCCTAGATATTCCTGCACCATGTTTATCAGACGCTGGCGATGGTTGCTGGAACCGATCATACTTTGGGGCTGCGGACTAAAGAATTGTCTGAACGCATCGGTCAGACGGCCACCTTCCCCACCGCTCCTTCTTTGACTGGCCGAAGCCTCAGCAACTCGTTGTCCAGGACCAGGAGTTTGCAACCTCCCAGTCTCTGGGAACGCGTTGCACAGACCTTTCTGCAAGGCCTCCCGGAGTTGTCTCATCCTCTGCTCCCTCTGCGACGGTAACATAAGGTCCGCAACCTTACCCTTGTACCGTGGATCAAGGAGAGTGGCCAGCCAGTAATGGTCCCTCTCCTTGATCCGAAGAATACGAGGATCCTTCCGCAGACTTTGCAGGATCAGGGAGGCCATGCAGCGTAGGTTTGCTGAGGCATTCGCTCCGGAGTCCTCTGGGTCACTAAGGACGACATGATCCGCAGCCACCTCCTCCCAGCCACGTACAAGTCCACTGGTTTCTTGGGACTGTAAATCATCCCTAAAAGACTGCTGCTGATGATGCTGAGTGCCAGCCTCCACCTCCATGCTGACACAATCCTCCTCCTCCTCCTCCTCCTCCTCCTCCTCTTCCTGTGCGATGGGTGGGACAGAAGGAACACTGTCTGGGTAAAGGGGGCCTTGAGAGGCAAGGAAGTCCTCCTCTTCCTGCCTCTGTTCTGCCTCAAGTGCCCTGTCCATTATTCCACGCAGCGTGTGCTCCAACAGGTGGACAAGAGGTACAGTGTCATTGATGCATGCACTGTCACTGCTCACCATCCTCGTGGCCTCCTCAAATGGTGCCAGGACAGTGCATGCATCCCTGATCATGCCCCACTGGCGTGGAGAAAAAAAACCAAGCTCCCCTGACCCTGTCCTGGTGCCGTAGTCGCACAGGTACTCATTGATGGCCCTCTGCTGCGTGTGCAGCCGCTGCAGCATGGCCAACATTGAGTTCCACCTGGTGGGCATGTCACATATAAGGCGGTTCTTGGGCAGGTTCAACTCCTTTTGCAGCTCAGCCAGGCGAGCACTGGCATTATAAGATCTGCGGAAATGCACACAGACTTTCCTGGCCTGCCTCAGGACATCCTGTAAGCCCGGGTACCTGCCCAAGAAGCGCTGCACCACCAGGTTAAGGACGTGAGCCACACAGGGCACATGGGTCAGTTGTCCCTGTCGGAGGGCGGAGAGGAGGTTGGTGCCATTGTCGCAAACCACCATTCCTGGCTTAAGCTGGCGTGGCGTCAACCACCTCTCGGCCTGGCCCTGCAGAGCAGACAGGACCTCTGCCCCAGTGTGGCTTCTGTCCCCCAAACACACCAGCGCAAGCACGGCATGGCATCTTTTTGCCTGCGTACTTGCGTAGCCCCGTGAACGGCTACGGAGCACCGCTGGTTCATAGGACAAACCACAGGAAGAGGCCATGGAGGAAGAAGAAGAGGAGGGGGTGGAGGAGAGAGGTGTGTCACAACCAGTAGTAGCATTTTGGAGGCGTGGCGGTGGGACAACCTCCAACACTACTGCACCTTGTCCTGAATCCTTCCCAGCTGCCAAAAGAGTGACCCAATGGGCCGTGAAAGAAAGGTAACGTCCCTGTCCATGCCTGCTGGACCATGAGTCAGCGGTAATATGCACCTTACCGCTGACCGCCCTGTCCAGCGAGGCCAAGACATTGCCTTCCACATGCCGGTAGAGAGCCGGAATAGCCTTCCGTGAGAAAAAGTGGCGTTTGGGAACCTGCCACTGAGGAACCGCACATTGCACAAACTCACGGAAGGGGGCCGAGTCTACCAACTGAAAAGGCAGCAGTTGAAGCGCTAGCAATTTAGCCAAGCTAGCATTCAACCGCTGGGCATGTGGATGGCTGGGAGTGAACTTCTTTCGACGGTCCAGCAGCTGGGGCAGGGAAATTTGCCTGCTAGAATCGGACGTCGGTGTACTGCTAGCAGAGTGGGCGCAAGTACTTGGCTGTGACACACCTAATTCTACACCTTCATTCCTCTCAGTGCATGTTTCAGAGAGGACTGAAGTTATAGTGGGGTTGGAGATCCCAGCTGATGCGGTGCAAGGAGAGGTCCGCTTTGTTCTTTGGTGTGGGTCTTTGAGGTAGGCTTGCCAACGAGCTGCATGGCAGGTCAACATATGTCTGGTCAGGCATGTGGTACCCAAGCGGCTGATGTTTTGGCCACGCGATATACGCTTGAGACATATGTTGCAAACAGCAGCTGTGCGATCTGATGCACTAGCCTCAAAAAAGGCCCACACCAAAGAACTTTTTGAATGACGGGCAGAGGCAGCGCCCTGCACAGGCGGAGCTCTGCGGTGTGATTCCGTCGGTGTACTGCCCTTACGCTGGCCACCAAAGGGCATCCTGCCTCGTTGGAGATGTGCCTCCTCCTCATCCTCCTCCTCCTCCTCTCTCCTATTAGGCACCCACGTGGAGTCAGTGACCTCATCATCCCCTCCCTCCTCATCACTGGAGCCAATCTGGCAGTATGCTGCAGCTGCTGGAACATGACTGCCAGATTGGTGTCCTTCTTGAGCATCCCCTCTGTCTGCTCTCACGCTACTGCCTTCCTCTAAGCTGGGTTTCATCATCAGACCCTTCGAAACGCTGGGCATCCTCCTGGAGCATGTACCCAACACTGTGCTGAAACAGTTCGGGGGACTCCTCAGGAGGAGGACATGGTGGGTCTAGGGAAGGAGTGACTGATGATTTGTCTGACATTGATACCAGGGAAGACGACGCTTTGGCAGCTGCTTTTCCAGTACCCTGAGCCTGGGTGAGAGAGGATGAGGAGGAGGAGGAGGGCTTGGTCATCCACTCTACCAAGTCTTCGGCATGATGTGGCTCAACATGTCCAGCTGCCGAAAAGAAGGACAAGCGTGTCCCATGGCCATGTGCTGATGACAATGCACCGCGTCCACGACCAGCACTGTTGCCCCCAGACACAGAGCCTGCTTGCCCTCTTTTATTGCCTCCTGACTGTCTGCCTCTCCTTGTTTGCCTTCCAGACATTCTAATAGATGGCCTGCAGGGAGATGGGAAAAAAGCAATAAGGGCTACCTTCAGGTGTCCTTCTCTGTCCCTGGAAACAAGGACTTGCAGAGTGAAATAAACTGACACTCTCCCTACCTACAGTTTTCTGTCCCTAGAATAAATGTTTTTTTTAAGCACAATATAGCACAAGGAGAATTCACTCACTGTCCTTCCAGGTCCCTGGAAACAAGGACTTGCAGAGTGAAATAAACTGACACTCTCCCTACCTACAGTTTTCTGTCCCTAGAATAAATGTTTTTTTTAAGCACAATATAGCACAAGGACAATTCACTCACTGTCCTTACAGGTCCCTGGAAACAAGGACTTGCAGAGTGAAAGAAAAAAAAACACTCTCCCTACCTACAGTTTTCTGTCCCTAGAAAAAATGTTTTTTTTAATCACAATATAGCACAAGGACAATTCACTCACTGTCCTTCCAGGTCCCTGGAAACAAGGACTTGCAGAGTGAAATAAACTGACACTCTCCCTACCTACAGTTTTCTGTCCCTAGAATAAATGTTTTTTTTAAGCACAATATAGCACAAGGACAATTCACTCACTGTCCTTAGAGGTCCCTGGAAACAAGGACTTGCAGAGTGAAAGAAAATAAACACTCTCCCTACCTACAGTTTTCTGTCCCTAGAAAAAATGTTTTTTTTAAGCACAATATAGCACAAGGACAATTCACTCACTGTCCTTCCAGGTCCCTGGAAACAAGGACTTGCAGAGTGAAAGAAAAAAAACACTCTCCCTACCTACAGTTTTCTGTCCCTAGAAAAAATGTTTTTTTTAATCACAATATAGCACAAGGACAATTCACTCACTGTCCTTACAGGTCCCTGGAAACAAGGACTTGCAGAGTGAAAGAAACTGACACTCTCCCTACCTACAGTTTTCTGTCCCTAGAATAAATGTTTTTTTAAGCACAATATAGCACAAGGACAATTCACTCACTGTCCTTCCAGGTCCCTGGAAACAAGGACTTGCAGAGTGAAAGAAACTGACACTGTCCCTACCTACAGTTTTCTGTCCCTAGAATAAATGTTTTTTTTAAGCACACTATAGCACAAGGACAATTCACTCACTGTCCTTACAGGTCCCTGGAAACAAGGACTTGCAGAGTGAAATAAACTGACACTCTCCCTACCTACAGTTTTCTGTCCCTAGAATAAATGTTTTTTTTAAGCACAATATAGCACAAGGAGAATTCACTCACTGTCCTTCCAGGTCCCTGGAAACAAGGACTTGCAGAGTGAAAGAAACTGACACTGTCCCTACCTACAGTTTTCTGTCCCTAGAATAAATGTTTTTTTTAAGCACACTATAGCACAAGGACAATTCACTCACTGTCCTTACAGGTCCCTGGAAACAAGGACTTGCAGAGTGAAATAAACTGACACTCTCCCTACCTACAGTTTTCTGTCCCTAGAATAAATGTTTTTTTTAAGCACAATATAGCACAAGGACAATTCACTCACTGTCCTTAGAGGTCCCTGGAAACAAGGACTTGCAGAGTGAAAGAAAATAAACACTCTCCCTACCTACAGTTTTCTGTCCCTAGAAAAAATGTTTTTTTTAAGCACAATATAGCACAAGGACAATTCACTCACTGTCCTTCCAGGTCCCTGGAAACAAGGACTTGCAGAGTGAAAGAAAAAAAACACTCTCCCTACCTACAGTTTTCTGTCCCTAGAAAAAATGTTTTTTTAATCACAATATAGCACAAGGACAATTCACTCACTGTCCTTACAGGTCCCTGGAAACAAGGACTTGCAGAGTGAAATAAACTGACACTCTCCCTACCTACAGTTTTCTGTCCCTAGAATAAATGTTTTTTTTAAGCACAATATAGCACAAGGACAATTCACTCACTGTCCTTACAGGTCCCTGGAAACAAGGACTTGCAGAGTGAAAGAAAAAAAACACTCTCCCTACCTACAGTTTTCTGTCCCTAGAAAAAAATGTTTTTTTTAATCACAATATAGCACAAGGACAATTCACTCACTGTCCTTACAGGTCCCTGGAAACAAGGACTTGCAGAGTGAAATAAACTGACACTCTCCCTACCTACAGTTTTCTGTCCCTAGAATAAATGTTTTTTTTAAGCACAATATAGCACAAGGACAATTCACTCACTGTCCTTACAGGTCCCTGGAAACAAGGACTTGCAGAGTGAAATAAACTGACACTCTCCCTACCTACAGTTTTCTGTCCCTAGAATAAATGTTTTTTTTAAGCACAATATAGCACAATGACAATTCACTCACTGTCCTTACAGGTCCCTGGAAACAAGGACTTGCAGAGTGAAAGAAAAAAAACACTCTCCCTACCTACAGTTTTCTGTCCCTAGAAAAAATGTTTTTTTTAATCACAATATAGCACAAGGACAATTCACTCACTGTCCTTCCAGGTCCCTGGAAACAAGGACTTGCAGAGTGAAATAAACTGACACTCTCCCTACCTACAGTTTTCTGTCCCTAGAATAAATGTTTTTTTTAAGCACAATATAGCACAAGGACAATTCACTCACTGTCCTTAGAGGTCCCTGGAAACAAGGACTTGCAGAGTGAAAGAAAATAAACACTCTCCCTACCTACAGTTTTCTGTCCCTAGAAAAAATGTTTTTTTTTAAGCACAATATAGCACAAGGACAATTCACTCACTGTCCTTCCAGGTCCCTGGAAACAAGGACTTGCAGAGTGAAAGAAAAAAAACACTCTCCCTACCTACAGTTTTCTGTCCCTAGAAAAAATGTTTTTTTTAATCACAATATAGCACAAGGACAATTCACTCACTGTCCTTACAGGTCCCTGGAAACAAGGACTTGCAGAGTGAAAGAAACTGACACTCTCCCTACCTACAGTTTTCTGTCCCTAGAATAAATGTTTTTTTAAGCACAATATAGCACAAGGACAATTCACTCACTGTCCTTCCAGGTCCCTGGAAACAAGGACTTGCAGAGTGAAAGAAACTGACACTGTCCCTACCTACAGTTTTCTGTCCCTAGAATAAATGTTTTTTTTAAGCACACTATAGCACAAGGACAATTCACTCACCGTCCTTACAGGTCCCTGGAAACAAGGACTTGCAGAGTGAAATAAACTGACACTCTCCCTACCTACAGTTTTCTGTCCCTAGAATAAATGTTTTTTTTAAGCACAATATAGCACAAGGAGAATTCACTCACTGTCCTTCCAGGTCCCTGGAAACAAGGACTTGCAGAGTGAAATAAACTGACACTCTCCCTACCTACAGTTTTCTGTCCCTAGAATAAATGTTTTTTTTAAGCACAATATAGCACAAGGACAATTCACTCACTGTCCTTACAGGTCCCTGGAAACAAGGACTTGCAGAGTGAAAGAAAAAAAACACTCTCCCTACCTACAGTTTTCTGTCCCTAGAAAAAATGTTTTTTTTAATCACAATATAGCACAAGGACAATTCACTCACTGTCCTTCCAGGTCCCTGGAAACAAGGACTTGCAGAGTGAAATAAACTGACACTCTCCCTACCTACAGTTTTCTGTCCCTAGAATAAATGTTTTTTTTAAGCACAATATAGCACAAGGACAATTCACTCACTGTCCTTAGAGGTCCCTGGAAACAAGGACTTGCAGAGTGAAAGAAAATAAACACTCTCCCTACCTACAGTTTTCTGTCCCTAGAAAAAATGTTTTTTTTTAAGCACAATATAGCACAAGGACAATTCACTCACTGTCCTTCCAGGTCCCTGGAAACAAGGACTTGCAGAGTGAAAGAAAAAAAACACTCTCTCTACCTACAGTTTTCTGTCCCTAGAAAAAATGTTTTTTTTAATCACAATATAGCACAAGGACAATTCACTCACTGTCCTTACAGGTCCCTGGAAACAAGGACTTGAAGAGTGAAAGAAACTGACACTCTCCCTACCTACAGTTTTCTGTCCCTAGAATAAATGTTTTTTTAAGCACAATATAGCACAAGGACAATTCACTCACTGTCCTTCCAGGTCCCTGGAAACAAGGACTTGCAGAGTGAAAGAAACTGACACTGTCCCTACCTACAGTTTTCTGTCCCTAGAATAAATGTTTTTTTAAGCACACTATAGCACAAGGACAATTCACTCACTGTCCTTACAGGTCCCTGGAAACAAGGACTTGCAGAGTGAAATAAACTGACACTTTCCCTACCTACAGTTTTCTGTCCCTAGAATAAATGTTTTTTTTAAGCACAATATAGCACAAGGAGAATTCACTCACTGTCCTTCCAGGTCCCTGGAAACAAGGACTTGCAGAGTGAAAGAAACTGACACTGTCCCTACCTACAGTTTTCTGTCCCTAGAATAAATGTTTTTTTTAAGCACACTATAGCACAAGGACAATTCACTCACTGTCCTTACAGGTCCCTGGAAACAAGGACTTGCAGAGTGAAATAAACTGACACTCTCCCTACCTACAGTTTTCTGTCCCTAGAATAAATGTTTTTTTTAAGCACAATATAGCACAAGGACAATTCACTCACTGTCCTTACAGGTCCCTGGAAACAAGGACTTGCAGAGTGAAAGAAAAAAAACACTCTCCCTACCTACAGTTTTCTGTCCCTAGAAAAAATGTTTTTTTTAATCACAATATAGCACAAGGACAATTCACTCACTGTCCTTCCAGGTCCCTGGAAACAAGGACTTGCAGAGTGAAATAAACTGACACTCTCCCTACCTACAGTTTTCTGTCCCTAGAATAAATGTTTTTTTTAAGCACAATATAGCACAAGGACAATTCACTCACTGTCCTTAGAGGTCCCTGGAAACAAGGACTTGCAGAGTGAAAGAAAATAAACACTCTCCCTACCTACAGTTTTCTGTCCCTAGAAAAAATGTTTTTTTTTAAGCACAATATAGCACAAGGACAATTCACTCACTGTCCTTCCAGGTCCCTGGAAACAAGGACTTGCAGAGTGAAAGAAAAAAAACACTCTCCCTACCTACAGTTTTCTGTCCCTAGAAAAAATGTTTTTTTTAATCACAATATAGCACAAGGACAATTCACTCACTGTCCTTACAGGTCCCTGGAAACAAGGACTTGCAGAGTGAAAGAAACTGACACTCTCCCTACCTACAGTTTTCTGTCCCTAGAATAAATGTTTTTTTAAGCACAATATAGCACAAGGACAATTCACTCACTGTCCTTCCAGGTCCCTGGAAACAAGGACTTGCAGAGTGAAAGAAACTGACACTGTCCCTACCTACAGTTTTCTGTCCCTAGAATAAATGTTTTTTTTAAGCACACTATAGCACAAGCACAAAACACACTGACACTCTCCCTACCTATCCTTCTCTTTCCCTAAACTAAAGGAATCCAGGTTAAGCAAGAAAGAAATAACAGTCACTGTCCCTGCCTATGCTGCTCTATCCCTGCTCCGGAACACACTACACTAGGCCGCCGTGCTGGCGGCCTTTTATAGTGTGGGGCGTGTACTAAACACCCTCAGCAATAATTGGCCACAGGCATCCTGCCTGTGGCCAATCATTGCTCTCCTCGCTGCCGGCGCTGTGATTGGCCAAGCATGCGGGGTCACAGTGCATGCTTGGCCAATCACAGCGCCTGGATGACACTGCGATGGCGTAGTGCATTGTGGGCCGTTCGCGTCACTCGAATTTGGCGCGAACGGCCCAAATCGTTCGATCTTCGTCGAACGATCGAACAGCCGATGTTCGAGTCGAACGTATGTTCGACTCGAACACGAAGCTCATCCCTATTCAGAGTATATAGGTCCTTTTTTATTTTGTGTGCGGGGTTCCCCTTAATATCCATACAAGACCCAAAGGGGCTGGTAATGGGCTGGGGTAGGGGGGGGGGGGGGTGATGGGGTAGCTATGCCATTTTTCCTACAGATTTTCATCCATATTACCGGGACCACACATTGCATTAAAGCCGCAAGCAGTTTTAAATGACTTTTTTCCCTTTAGAAATGTTATTTTGTGCAGGGACAGTTCTAAACACGGGAAACACGTGGCACTTCACAGGCATACTTTAGACACCCCCCAGGTACAATATTTAAAGGAATATTTGACTTTTTTTTTTTCACTTTATGCATCATTAAAATGACTGCTCCCGGAAAACGTCCGTTTTTAAAACTTCTTTTTGCATTGATACATGTCCCCTGGTGCAGAAGCCGGGTTCCCAAACTCTGTTTCGGACAATAACATGGATAATAGTCGTTATAATTAGCACTTTAGAATCCGAACGTTCGCATCCATTGTATTTAATAGGGTTCTAATGTTCGTGCAAACTTTCGGTCCGTTCGCGGGTTCTGGTGCGAACCGAACCCGGGGGTGTTCGGCTCATCACTACTCCTTACCTGGTTGCTGCCACTCATGCTTGACACCATCTGAACCAAATAAGTTTATCTTGGTCTCATCAGACCACAGGACATGGTTTCAGTAATCCATGTCCTTAGTCTGCTTGTATTCAGCAAACTGTTTGCGGGCTTTCTTGTGCATCATCTTTAAAAGAGGCTTCCTTCTGGGACAGCCATGCAGACCAATTTGAATCAATGTGCGGCGTATGGTCTGAGCACTGACAGGCTGACCCCCCATCTCTTCAACCTCTGCAACAATGCTGGCAGCACTCTATTTCCCAAAGACAACCTCTGGATATGACGCTGAGCACGTGCACTCAACTTCTTTGGTCGACCATGGTGAGGCCTGTTCTGAGTGGAACCTGTCCTGTTAAGTATGTCGTGCTGCAGCTCAGTTTCAGGGTCTTGGCAATCTTCTCATAGCCTAAGCCATCTTTATGTAGAGCAACAATTCTTTTTTTCAGATCCTCAGAGAGTTCTTTGCCATGAGGTGCCATGTTGAACTTCCAGTGACCAATATGAGAGAGTAATGCCGCGTACACACGGCCGTTTTTCCCATCAAAAAAACGACATTTTTCCCATTCGACGAGAAAAACGATAGTCTGTGGGCTTTCTGTCGTTTTTTTCGACGAGAAAAACGGCATTCAAAACGACGAGAAAAATTAGAACATGTTCTAATTTTTCTCGTCGTTTTTTTCGACATGTTTTCCAAGGCAGTGTTTCCCATAGGGAAACACTGCCGTGGAGCCCACACACTGTCGTTTTTTTCGACCAAAAAAAAAATGACATTCAAAACGGCCGTGTGTGAGGGGAACAAGCTGTTCCTCGTTTTTAACGTCGATTTTTTCGACGGTGTTTTCACCGTCGATAAAAACGATCGTGTGTACGCGGCATGAGAGCAATAACACCACAATTATCACACCTGCTCCCCTTTCACACCTGAAACCTTGTAACACTAATGAGTCACATGACAACGGGGAGACAAAATGGCTAATTGGGCCCAATTTGGACATTTTCACTTAGGGGTGTACTCACGTTTGTTGCCAGCGGTTTAGACATTAATGGCTGTGTGTTGAGTTATTTTGAGGGGACAGCAAATTTACACTGTTATACAAGCTGTACACTCACTATTTACAATGGAACTACACATGGACCTCAAAGTAAATGGCCAGGAGACACAGTTTATATAGGAATTTGATCAACACTAAGCGCAGCAAACTGTTTTGATATACACTCACTACTTTACATTGTAGCAAAGTGTAATTTCTTCAGTGTTGTCACATGAAAATATATAATAAAATATTTACAAAAATGTGAGGGGTGTACTCACTTTTGTGAGATACTGTATATATGTATGTGTAGCACACAGATACCTGGCCTTACCTCCTCAAGGCGGGACACACCGTACCACAATGCCCAGGTTCCTTCTTGAGTAAGAGGGTGAGCGGTGTTCAGAAATTGTTGGGTCCCGCAGCGAGTTACCTTTCCTCGGCTGGTTCTTACCCCTAGAGTGTAGAAGAAAAGGAAACAGGGAAGCAGGTTCAGGCACTTGGTATCACCACTCAATCCCGAGTGGACTCTGCTCACCTGGATAGTCCCCTCTCACGGGCCTAGCAGCCGGAGTGATGCACAAACTTTACTTCACTTAAGTCCCTTTTTTTAGAGATGCGATCGGGAGATTCTCTGCCACAGAATCTTTGAGCCCGGAACCTCTCAGTGCTTGTAATCAAAGAACAGGTGCATGTTGCTGCACATTACAAGGCCTCAGATGATCTGTGGAATCCCTCCAGAAGTTTACCAGGCCTCTGCTTCACTGTGAAACTCTCACCGGTCCCTCAGAATGGTCCTCCCCCGGTCTCTTCTTCTTAGAGCGGGTTCCCCGCTCCCGGGGCACCCTGGGATTCCTCCTCTTAGAGCTGAGCCCCAGCTAAAGGTGCTGGGCCCAATGGCGAAGTTGCAGTCTTGGGCTAAAGGTGCCTGGGACCGATGCATACGCGCACCCCTGGCCTGGAGGGCCAGGTCACGCAACCCGAACTCCGGAGCCCCGGAACCACGAACCCCTCTCCAGGTGGAGTCTGCCCCTTATGTATCCCCTCCCGGCATGCACAGCAGGTTGACCACGCCCACAGTACTACTGCCGAGAGAGGACACCCTAAGGCACAGCACTGTTACCAGTGGTTCAACCCTGACCTGTCATGGCAGTGCCACCCACAGGCCACAAGGAACTGCACACCAGTACAACACCTGAAGAACGAATAACCAAACCTATCAATAAAAGCGGTCCGAGCCTTAATTTAGGCACATAGCACCCCTCAAAGTAGAGGGGCGCTACACGCACCCCCTCCTAAAGTAGACACTGTCCCCAGTGTCTGAAATAAGCTTGAGCCATCTCAAGCCTGAGTAGGCAAGATCTTATTTCCGAACCTATATATAACTTGAAAATTGGTGCCTGAACCATTATAAAGGGAAGGGGACAGAAAAGAAAGGATAGAAGTACAAAAGTACACACAAAAAAAAAATACTTTTGACATCCCATTCTCAATGCCATATTTATGAAATACATATTATACAATCCACCCCCTCCTGACTAACTACTCCACCCCATTCTCAGTAGAGTTGCTTGCATTTTCACCTGTAGAGGGAGAGAAAACAATTCACACAATAAAGCATCCTATCTTTGCACTATCTACAAGAAGCGAGCCATCTCCAAAAGAGGGAGACAACTTCCTTCAATAAGAACTACACATACTAAGCCTAGTACATGCTATAAAATTTCTCATAATTGCAGGCTATTGAAAAGTTCTGCAGAACACTGCAATCTGGTGGCAGCGCAAAGTCACTGCAACCAACACTTGTTCCATAGAAATGCGGCCAGAAATCAAGCATTTCCTATCTTGAACACAACGGGTTTCCAACCTTTGCCCTAACTTATCTACCCCAAAGTTCAGTTCTTATGCCCCATACACACGATCGTTTTTCATGCCGTTAAAAATGCCATTAAAAATGATCGTGTGTAGGCTCCAGAGCATTTTTAACGACGTGAAAAACGGCCATTAAAAATTTCGAACATGCTCTCTTTTTTCACGTCGTTTTTCATGTCGTTTTTTTTAACGACGTGAAAAACGATAGTGTGTATGCTTTAACGACGTGAAAAAAAACGCGCATGCTCAGAATCAAGTATGAGACAGGAGCGCTCGTTCTGGTAAAACTAGCGTTCGTAATGGAGATAGCACATTCGTCACGCAGTCACGGACTGAAAAGCACGAGACTGAAAAAAGCGAATCGTCGCTCAACAAACTTTACTAACATGAAGGGTGGCGCCATTCGAACGGAACTTCCCCTTTATAGTGCCGTCGTACGTGTTGTACGTCACTGCGCTTTGCTTGATCGTTTTTTTAAATGATCGTGTGTACGCAAGACAGGCTTGAGAGGAAACATGAAAAAAAACTACGTGAAAAACGGCAAGAAAAAAAATGGCAAGAAAAACGATCGTGTGTATGGGGCATTAGTGGTGCTGCAGATGGAGAGATACAAACAGCAACAGCTCTCCTTGTCCTCAGCAGAGTAGATCACACCAAGTAGTGGAGGGCAAAGTTATCGAGTTCCAGAACAACCCCCAGAGTAGGTTAAAAAAAAACACAAGCTCCCACTCTAGAGATAGTAGTGAGGATCCGGCAAGACAAGAAGTTTCCATTTTGTGTTGAAAGTTTCGATAGAGTACACAGCGTCTTCTCGCTCCTTGTTGCAAACTACTACTCGGTCTGCATGTATATGCCGACCATAGTTCCACTCTTGTCGGCATCCTTTAAAACGATCCGCCTTAGCAGCTGAACATATAAAGTATCTGCGGGCTGCAGGCACTTTCAAGTGTTCCCAGACAAAATCAGCATACCACCTCTCACGGTAGGCCTCAATCTCAAACAAAAGTTCCCTGGGAACATAGGGGTATTCCCAGCCACATTCAATGGCAACTTTCTTGTTAAGGAGCCGCTGCAACCTAGCAATAGGTGGAAGGGTTGCACGGTCTCCTCTACCAGGCAAAACAATTGCGTCTGGGGATCTAGGCACTTTCACTGCCTCAAGCTCCGGCAAAGGTGCCCGGAGAGGTACACGTCCAGCTGTAGTGGCAGGTGCTGGTGATGCGGGAACGGGCAATGTAGGTGCGGGAATAATTTCTTCCTCACGTGTAGGGGCATCCACCCGGAGTGTAGTTTCCCCAGAGTCCATGGGCGATCCCTCTATAACGCTTCGGGGTGAGGTTAACGAAATTCTGTCCCAACCCTTCTTTATAAACAACTCGTCCATCTCAAAATCATCCCCCACGTCTGAGGATGAGTCCAGGTCGGAGGTGTCATACTCCTCCGCTGGCAGGCAGTCTCTAGTAGACACAGACTCACTGTCTTTTAAAAGTTTCTGTGGGTTGGGTATCCAAGCATCCCCAATGGTACGGACACTGAGCTTCTTCCCCTTCCCCGGCAAGCTTTTCACCACAATGTCCCCAGTCTCCTTACCGTCCCCAACTGTGGACCTCCTGGAGGTCCCTCCGGGCTGGATCTCCGGTTCAGGCAGGCGCTGGGGTGGACCTCGACTGCGCCCGCCGGGAGGCTTTCACGTAGCCCACCTTTCTCTTGGCAGGCGGGATAGACGTCTCAGTAGTGACGGAGGCAGCATCCGCTGTAGCTTCCGTCGCTGGCTCTGCGGTGGCTGGGACTTCATCCTTTAAATCCGCTACAGCCGTAGTGGTGCGCGTGGGCCCGGCCACTGGGGCGTTTTTCCCTTCTGCAGAAGTAACCCTCCCCATAAGGAAGTTGACCTGGTACACTCGGGGTGACTCGGTGGGTTGCTCCACTTCGAACAAGAACTCTCCACAGGTCAGGCATCTTCCGAATGGCCGTATCTGTATAGCCAGTCCTTGGCAACTCGGACAGAGCACGCCCATGCCCTCCACATCCCTACAGGTATAGAGCGCGAAGCGGCCCCGGGGCTTGAGCCGGATCCCTGTATCCATCAGGGGGGCAGTGATGGGAGCAATATCCATGGTCGAAGCAGTCGGGAACATTCGGGGTCCCGGTGGAACTGGAATCCATGGAGTAGTAGCGGACATGTTGCTTCTTCTTCACTGATTTGGCTCGTACTGTCCCTTTGGCGCCAAAGACACCACGTGCAACACACACTTGGCGGGGGCTCCTCCCCCTTTTCCTCTTCTGCACGCAGCTTGCGGGCTTTTCCTAGTTCTGGACATGCCCACGAACTACGCACCTAGAAAAAAACTCAAACACATTCCTGTACCTCCATTTTCTTCAATAAAACGTGGCGCAGTCCAACTTTCACAATGGCCAAAAACAGTCCAACCTCCAGGGGGCAGCTGCAGAATCCCGGACTCGAGCCCCCACATGTAGCACACAGATCCCTGGCCTTACCTCCTCAAGGCGGGACACACCGTACCACAATGCCCAGGTTCCTTCTTGAGTAAGAGGGTGAGCGGTGTTCAGAAATTGTTGGGTCCCGCAGCGAGTTACCTTCCCTCGGCTGGTTCTCACCCCTAGAGTGTAGGGAAGAGTCTGTTGTAGGTGCACCAATAAGGCCAATGTCCAGACAGATTAAACCTTAATGAAGGAAGGTTTATTTTCTTTATGCTGATAACTGGATAGGAAAGTTGGAGTTGAAGAAGAAAAGGAAACAGGGAAGCAGGTTCAGGCACTTGGTATCACCACTCAATCCCGAGTGGACTCTGCTCACCCAGATAGTCCCCTCTCACGGGCCTAGCAGCCGGAGTGATGCACAAACTTTACTTCACTTAAGTCCCTTTTTTTAGAGATGCGATCGGGAGATTCTCTGCCACAGAATCTCTGAGCCCCGAACCTCTCAGCGCTTGTAATCAAAGAACAGGTGCAAGTTGCTGCACATTACAAGGCCTCAGATGATCTGTGGAATCCCTCCAGAAGTTTACCAGGCCTCTCCTTCACCGTGAAACTCTCACCGGTCCCTCAGAAAGGTCCTCCCCCGGTCTATTCTTCTTAGAGCGGGTCCCCTCTCCCGGGGCACCCTGGGATTCCTCCTCTTAGAGCTGAGCCCCAGCTAAAGGTGCTGGGCCCAATGGTGAAGTTGCAGCCCCAGGCTAAAGGTGCCTGGGACCGATGCATACACGCACCCCTGGCCTGGAGGGCCAGGTCAAGCGACCCGAACTCCGGAGCCCCGGAACCACGAACCCCTCTCCAGGTGGCGTCTGCCCCTTATGTAGCCTGGCTACTAGCTCAGACCAACCCCTAAATTTAGGCACACAGCACCCCTCAAAGTAGAGGGGCGCTACATATGTATATATTTATATGACTTTTTAACAGATATCTGTAAGTGTTAATGTCATTGGTTTGTTGAGTTTGCCAATTCTATGTCTTCTTTTAATGTGGTATATGCTTGAATAAATCCATGCCATATAGGCAAAAGATTAGGTTGCTGTTAAACTCTAGGCAGGCCAGCTTCACTGCAAACTCTTAATTTTTTTCAAGCTCTATTGAAATTTCTCAGCTAAAACAGTGTTAGTCTCAGAGTCACACGTTGCACAGACTTTGCAGTTTTAATGTACTCTTAGTCACACATTGCACAGATTTAGAAGTTTTAATATTCTCTTGGACCATATTCCATAGCCATTAGCTCCTAACACCTAATGCCTAGCTCACAGACTGGTGATTCACAACCTTTAACAAGTCGTGACACACCATGATGAGACGTCAGATGTTTGTGACACATATTATCATACATTATAAATGAAGCCTTACAAATTACAAGTGCCAGCATGACCACTCAGGTCTCCCTACAAAATAATAATGCTATACGGGAAGCTCTTACACAGAGTGTAAATAATATATCGTAATATATTGCTTTGAAATCAATTTACCAGCATTTTGCTCTTTAAGTCAACAGAAACAAAAAGTAAAACACTTCTAATACACATAGGACATATGCTAATAATGGTGTGAATGAATCTTTTAGGACCATTATGCTGTATATCTATGGACCTTGGTGGTTACTACTACCTTAATAAGAAAGAATTTTGGGGGCAATTTTTAAAAAGAACCCAAGTACCATACATTCACCTTCCTGGATACAGCCCTAATTCGCTATTTCATCTTTAAAATGTATAGTTTTTTATTATTATTATTTGGTGCATAGAGCAATACCAGAATGTACAGATAAGGCTTGTAGGCTAAAATCCTTATTTTCACAAAATCAAAGGGGCAGTAACAATCATGAGAGATTGATGGTGCTGGGTATTCCATGGGATTCCATAGTAAATCAATTAATAAATCAAAATCGATTATTCATCAATGCATAACAGGATGGGTAATCAACCAAATTATCAGACCAGAGTGTACCTGTAACTTGCAGTTTAATAAACAAGTGTAAAGTTAAAATCAATAATGCAAAACAAGGTCATGATGGCAAAGAGCATGTAAACACTGCAGAATAATACAAACCAGATTATGAAATATGCACAAACATGGACTGTTCACACGTCTCTGGCTCATCCAGGGTAACATATGACTGCATAGCATAGTCTCTATAAAAACTCTAAAGTAGAGTGTAGCTGAAAATCACTATATCAGTGAAACAGTTCAGAACATAAACAGCTACAGTACTTGATTCCAATGATTGGCAATTTGTATGATTATACATGAATAGATTTGTGTTTATCTAAACATTACCTAAATAGATCAAACTCCTCTATACAGCACCAACAGCAACCATTCTTACTTCACTTATAGTCTATACAGGGGGACACATCAAGAATGCCCTTTGTTATATTATTCACTGTAACTGCTAAGGCATCAGGCATTAAAATACAAGATAACCCTTCCATTAAGTGTCTGAGTCTTAGATTTTACCACAAAGTCCCTGGTAATCACAGATGGCATGGTACACTATTAATTATTCCTTCCAACCGTGTCCTTAATTGGGTTTGGTTGGTAGAGGGAGGGGCATTGTGTAATCAACTGGACCATATTCGTTTTTATGTAGCAACTGGGGAATTGAACTATATGTAGTTGTACCAGTTCCTAATCAATCCACATCTGGCCATAACCTCGTTTAAATATTTAGCTATTCATACTGTGAATTTGCCTTTTTTTCTAACTTAACATTATACCCTTCCTCCACATTGTTGAAGAAAACATTCTAATTTGGAAACATTTAACTCTTAAAAATTACTCCTTTACTATCTATCAATCTTTAGATAATATGATTTCCTCTTTTCTGTGGGTAGCATCTACGCGCTAAAGAAATCTGAATTTGTTTGAAAACCCCAAACCTTTGTTAACTACTTGCTTACTGGGCACTTAAACCCCCTTCCTGCCCAGGCCAATTTTCAGCTTTCAGCGCTGTCACGCTTGGAATGACAATTGCGCGGTCGTGCGACGTGGCTCCCAAACAAAATTGACGTCCTTTTTTTCCCACAAATAGAGCTCTCTATTGGTGGTATTTGATCATCTCTGCGGTTTTTATTTTTTGCGCTATAAACAAAAATAGAGCGTCGATTTTGAAAAAAACACAATATTTTTTACTTTTTGCTATAATAAATATCCCAATTTTTATTTTATTTTTTATACTTTTTTCCTCAGTTTAGTCGGATACGTATTCTTCTACATATTTTTGGTAAAAAAAAAATCGCAATAAGCGTTTATTGATTGGGTTGCGCAAAAGTTATAGCGTTTAGAAAATAGGGCATAGTTTTATAGCATTTTTTTTAATATATTTTTTTTTACTAGTAATGGCGGTGATCAGCGATTTTTATTGTGACTGCGACATTATGGCGGACACATCGGAAACTTTTGACACCATTTTGGGACCATTGTCATTTTTACAGTGACCAGTAGACATGTGCAATTTGTTTCGTTCCGAATTAGTTTTTTAACGAATTTCGACAAATTCGTTAATTCAGAAATATCCGAATTAACGAAAACTAATTTAATGAATTTTAACGAATATTCGTAAATTCGAATATCCGAAAATTCGTAGATTCGTAAATTCGTACATTCATAAATGTGTAAATTTGTAAATTCGTACATTCGTAAATTCGTACATTCGTAAATGTGTACATTCGTAAATTCGTACATTCGTAAATTAGTAAATTCGAAGATCTGAAATAACAATTAACTAATAATAACTTAACTATTACTAACTATTAAATTATAGGTATTGGAATTTCCTTTCAAATTTGGCTGTTAGTGAACTTAACGAAGTTACGAATTGTTTTCCGAAATAATGAATGCCATATCTAAACGAATGGAACGTAATGAATTAATAATAATAATAAATAACAATAATAATAATGAAAACGTTTTATTATTATTATTAATTTGTTCCGTTCCATTTGTTTAGATGTGGCATTTGTTATTTCAGGTTATGCGTAACTTCGGATAAATTTGTATTCGTTACGTTCGCTAACAGACAAATTTGAAAGGAAATTACAATACCTATAATTTAATAGTTATTTTTTCAGATTTTCGAATTTGCAAATTTCCGAATTTCCAAATTTCCGAATCTACGAATTTACAAATTTACGAATGTACGAATTTACGAATGTATATATTTACGAATGTACGAATTTACGAATGTATAAATTTACGAATGTACGAATTTACGAATGTACGAATTTACGAATGTATATATTTACGAATGTACGAATTTATGAATGTATAAACTTACGAATGTACGAATTTACGAATTGCGATCATAACGAATGCCCTGAAAAACGAAAAAAACAAAAACGAATGAAAAGAAAACGAAAACTAACACATTTTTTGCCAGTGCACATGTCTAGCGACCAGTGCTATAAAAATGCACTGGTTACTGTAAAAATGACACTGACAGGGAAGGGGTTAACACTAGGGGGCAAGGAAGGGGTTAAATGTGTAACCTGGGAGTGATTACTACTGTGTGGGGGAGGGGACTGACTGGGGGAGGTGACTGATCTGTGTCCCTATGTACAAGGGACACAGCATCGGTCCTCTCTCCCTGACAGGACGTGGATCTCTGTGTTTACACACAGAGATCCACATCCTTGTCTGTGTACACGCTGATCGCGGGTACCTGGCGGACATCGCGGCCGCCAGGCACGCGCATCGGCATCTCAGTGATACGCCGGGCGCGCACGCCCCCCAGTGGCCGGAATAGCCGAGGCCGTCTATTGACGGCCTCCCGGATTTATAGAGCCACCTTGAGGCCGTCATTTGAACATGGCCCAGGTCTCAGGTGGTTAAAGTGGAAATAAACCCTCTTATCGTTTTCAGCCAAGGAAGCTGCCATCTTAGTCTCTGTTTGATCTTCAACTGCCATGATGCGGCATGTGTGATGAATTATGACACCAGCCATTGGATAATTTGAGTTTGGTTGAGAGTACAACTAATGTGACAGTTACATTCGCGGCACATGCCGGGAATGTAACTGTTTTATTAAATTGTTAAATCAATGAGTTTACTTCCGCTTCAACCTTTCTCTAACAGAAACCTTTTTTTAGACTGAACAGCTTAGATTTTTGTTTACAAAGTTGGGTATAACCCAAAAGATACAAACAGGTAATGGAATGTTTTTTTTCTGGCATAATTTGAGTAATGTATAAATATAGAAAATGCCCTGACATTGGTGGACATAAACAATGCCATAGGTTTGGTGGTTAGTGGGAGTAAAAAAAATCTATGGTATCAGTGGGGGGAATAGTGCCCCATAACTGGTGTCAGTGGGAGAATTTGTTCCCCACCATTGGTGTTAGTGAAAGGAATAGCGTCCCATCATTGGTGTCAGTGGAATTAATAGTGTCCCATCATTGATGTTAGTGGAAAGAGTAGTTTTCCATCATTGGTGTCAGTGGAAAAATAGTGCCACATTATTGGTGTCAGTGGAAGGAATAGTGACCCAAGGGCCAGATAAAGGCATGCTTTCATTATATATATATATATATATATATATATATATACACACACAGGTGATACTCAAAAAATTTGAACATCGTGCAAAAGTTCATTTATTTCACTAATGCAACTTAAAAGGTGAAACTAATACAGGTATATGAGATAGACTCATTACATGTAAAGCAAGATGGTTCAAGCCGTGATTTGTCATAATTGTGATGATTATGGCTTACAGCTCATGAAAACCCCAAATCCACAATCTCAGAAAATTAGAATATCTTGAAATTTGCAATATTCTAGGCTCAAAGGGGTTATTTACTAAAGGTAAATCCACTTTGCACTACAAGTGCAAACTACAAGTACAAAGTGCACTTGAATTTGCACTGAAAGTGCACTTGGAAGTACAGTCGCTGTAGATCCGAGAGGGACATGCTAGGAAAATAAAAACAGCATTTTAGCTTGCACATAATTGGATGATAAAATCAGCAGAGCTTCCCCTCATTTATGATCTTCCCCTCAGATTTACAGCGACTGCACTTCCAAGTGCACTTTCAGTGCAATTTCAAGTGCACTTTGCACTTGTAGTTTGCACTTGTAGTGCAAAGTTGATTTGCCTTTCGTAAATAACCCCCAAAGTGTCCCACTCTAATCAGCTAATTAAGCCATAACACCTGCAAAGGGCTCCTGAGCCTATAAATGGTCTCTCAGTCTGGTTCAGTAGGAATCACAATCATGGGAAAGACAGCTGACCTGACAGTTGCGCAGAAAACCATCATTTACACCCACCATAAGGAGGGAAAGCCTCAAAAGGTAATTGCAAAAGAAGTTGGATGTTCCCAAAGTGCTGTATCAAAGCACTTAAATAAAAAGTAATGTGGAAGAGAAAAGTGTGGAAGAAAAAGGTGCACAAGCAGCAGGGATGACCGCACCCTGGAGGGGATTGTCAGGAAAAGGCCATTCAAAAGTATTGGGGACATTCACAAGGAGTGGACTGAGGCTGGAGTCAGTGCATCAAGAGCCACCACACACAGACGGATCCTGGACATGGGCTTCAAATGTCGTATTCCTCTTGTCAAGCCACTCTTGAACAACAAACAACCTCAGAATATACCTGGGCTAAAGAAAAACAGACCTGGTCTGTTGCTCAGTGGTCCAGAGTCCTCCTGTTGGTCCACTGTGCTTCATTAAGTCCAGGGTCAACGCAGCGGTCTACCAGGAGATTTTGGAGCACTTCATGCTTCCTTTCCGCAGACAAGCTCTATGGGAATGCTGACTTCATTTTCCAGCAGGACTTGGCACCTGCCCACACTGCCAAAAGCACCAAAACCTGGTTCAATTGCCGTGGGATTACTGTACTTGATTGGCCAGCAAACTCGCCTAACCTGAACCCCATAGAGAATCTATGGGGCATTGCCAAGAGAAAGATGAGAGACATGAGATCGAACAATGCAGAAGAGCTGAAGGCCGATATTGAAGCATTCTGGTCTTCCATAACACCTCGTGACCTCAGCAGTGCCACAGGCTGATAGCTTCCATGCCACGCTGCATTGAGGCAGTAATAACTGAAAAAGGTGCCCAAACGAAGTACAGAGTACATATGCATGCTTAAGCCCCGTACACACGATCGGATAACCTATGGATTTTCGTCCGATGGATTTGTCCATCGGAAATCCGATGAAACTGTTTTTCATCAGTCTTGGCCACACACCATCAGTCAAAAAACCGACCGTTCCAAACGCAGTGACGTAAAACACTCCGATGAGCCGAGAAAAATGAAGTTTAATGCTTCTGAGCATGCGTCGACTTGATTCTAAGCATGCGTGGGTTTTTTAACCGATGGACTTGCCCATAGACGATCGGAAATTCACATCGGTTTTTTATCCATCGGAAAATTTTAAAACAAGTTCTATTTTTTACAACCGATGGAAAAAAGACCGATGGGTACCATACACGATCGGTTGGTCTGATGAAAACCATCCATCGGACGGTTTTCATCAGTCAAACCGATCGTGTGTACGGGGCTTTATACTTTTCAGAGGTGCGATATTGTTCTATGTACAATCCTTGTTTTATTGATTGCATGTAATATTCTAACTTTCTGAGATTGTGGATTTGGGGTTTTCATGAGCTGTAAGCCATAATCATCACAATTATGACAAATCACGGCTTGAACTATCTTGCTTTGCATGTAATTAATCTATCTCATATATTAGTGTAGCGGGTATTTGAATTTAGGGGAGGTATCTGGGTAGTAGTGTAACCCAGATACACTGATTGTTAGGGAATCTGGGACCCTTTTATGGTTCTTGGAGGACTCTGGTGGTGTGAGGTTCCCTGCGGCCTGCAGGTGGCATTGTTGCCCTGGGCCGGAGTTGAACCCTCACCACAAGACTGCATCCCTTTTTGTCCTTTTCCGGCGCTTGTACAGCGGGGCGGGGAACCTGCTGTGATGCAAAGGGAGAGGCGATAAAAGGGTCGGACGCCCTGAACACGGGGTTCAGAGTCGGAGGTCACCGCCGCGCCCAGGCACCTTCAGCCTGAGTGCGGGCGTTCGGAGTTCCGGGTACAGGGGCCCTTGACCTGGACGGAGCGGGAGATGGAGTCTATCCCAGGCACCTTTAGCCCTGGGGTGAGGTACTATTGAGGAGGCCTGGGACCCAGTACCTTCCACTGGGTTCCGCAAGGGTGGAGGAGTCCGAGGGGCCCTAAGGTGTTGGGCGCCCGAATCTGAGACGAGGAGTCCGGGGAGTGTAACCCTTCCGAACAGCCCGGTGCAGCATTTGCCGGTGACGGTGGGGCCTCCGGTAACGCTCTCGGAAGGATGTCTTCCCTTTGACTGGGGACTGGGGCCAGTGTTTAAAGAAGGTAACTCCTATTTCATGTTCGTCAGAGTTGCTGGTAGAGACTCAGAAAAGGAAAGAAGTACATTCACAGCCACTGTGCGTTATAACCATTGGTGATATCTCAATGGTTTAGTTTGATCGAGGATTGTGCCTTGGTTACTGGGAGCAAAGGGGGGTCAGTTAGTGAAAAGACTTGACCCTGGGTTATACACACGGCCGATGGAAAACATACGTTCGGGCCTTCACCTCTATCCAGAAGAGGACATGGGCCATGGTGGATCTCATCCCTCCCCCCAGGTTCCCCTAGACAAGACAGCAAGCCGAGAAGAATAAGGGGTGAGAGGGGTGAGCCCGCTACATGTGGGGGCTCGTCCGGGATGTGTGTTATACCGTCTGAATTTTAACTTTGCTGCTGGAGGAGTTCCGAGTAGGTCAGCCATATTGGCCAATGCGCCACGAGGCACACCATAGCTGCGCAGTTCGTAGGCGGGGAGAAGAGAAAGCCCGCAAACAAATGCAGAGTATGGGAGGAGTCTGGCCATGTGGAAGGACACATGTGGAGATTCCGGCGTGGATTGGGCATTGCGCAATGGAGCAGCAGACAGTCAAGATGACCTCAAACACTCCGTAGATTTCTGTTTCTCCTACAGCGGAGATGACTTATTTTGCTGCTCCGATTATGGACACAGGAATAAGGCTAAGGCCCAGAGGACGATTGGCTCTGTACACATACAGATCTGTCCCGGCTGTTCAGGACTGGTGGTCCACTTGAAGCCGTTCGGGCGATGTGAGGCATGCAAGGAATTCCTCTTTGAGGTGGAGCCATCCACAGAAAGGCCTTGCGCCTACCACCTCAACTACCTCACAGGTACTGCCACTCCGGAGGGAGAGATCGAAGCCTATGCGGGCATTCCTGTGCGCACTGACCAGGGCGAAGTGAAGGCCCCAGAGGTGACTAAAAGAGAGAAATCCGAGGATGCTGCCTCAGTCACCACAAGCTCCCTGCTCCCACCGCCAAAGAGGAAAGTTGGCCTAGTGAAGGCATCCTATGGACGTGGAAGAGCTTCGCCCCGTTGCTTGCCTGGCCTGGATGGATCCAGAGGGAAGAGCCCTGGACGTCCTTGTTCTACTAAAGACCCAGGTGAGCCAGGGGTTGGGACTGTGTGTGTGGTTGGAGGTGTCGGCAGTCCACAGTCGGTGGGGGCCGTTCAGGGGAGCGATTCCGTGTCTACTGGGAATTATCTGCCCGCGGAGCTTTATGACACCTCCGACCTGGAGTCATTATCTGACACCGGTGATGATGGGGAGATTGATGAGATCTTTCACAAGAAGGGATGGGACAAGATGCCATTACCCTCGTCCCATGCAACAAGGGACCCACCCATGTCTACTGGGGATAGTACACCCCGGGTGGAGGCCTCGGAGCCTAGGGAGGAATCTGGTCCTCTGTCTACCTGTCTACTTCTTGAACCATCAGGTGTTTCACCTGCTCCTGTTGTGGGAGTGCAACGTGCATCACTGTGGGCTCCTAAGCCCAAATCTACAGAGGTGGTGAAAGTACCTCGTCACCCTGAATCCATCGTTCTGCCTGGAGAGGGAGCCACCTTTGGCCAGGCTGCAGCGTCTCTTTTGACAGAAGGTTGCCTGTGAATATGGGTGGGAATATCCATATTTGCCGCGAGAATTGCTTTATGAGGTGGAAGTCTTGAGGCAGCGGTGGTACAATGAGTTTGTCTGGACAAAGCTTAAGGTACCTCACGCACATAGATACCTCTCGTGTTCACCTACAGTTACCAGAAAATTCAAGGACTGTAAGGCAGAGTGGATGTGGGGGAGGCACATCCATGCTGACAGGGTGATTATCTGTCAGAAGGATGGAGAGAACATTGAATATATTGTGGAGACCTTTGACAAGCATTTAAAGCCCTTGTTCCTGCCGCACCCAAAGTTCTACTTATAGGAGAAAAAGACTCCTTTATATTCTCTTTTTGCTGACTACAGGGACTGTATCCTAAAAAATTTTTTTCCCTTGGGGTGTTTTACTCTTTGGAGAAATGGGAGCAGTTGCTGTTGTTTGTTCTCCCTTCTTCTCCTTCCATCAAGGAAAAAGAAAAGAAGAATCAGTGACTTTGGGGCATAGCCAGTATAGGGCCACAGCACAGAGAAGCAAAGTTCATCTGGATCTGTCAAGTGTCTTTACCGTGGCATTGCCACCAGGTGGCGGTGTTGCGCAACGATTGTTTGTTTTACACTCTGCACTATACTTATTGGAGCGAATGGGTTTCTTTACGGATAGACCCATTCCTTCCAAGAAAGCACATATATTATGATAGGATGTGTTTTTCTCTTTCTTCTTCCCCTCTGCAGGAGACTCATCTGTCAAGGCTGCTGAGAATGGGGTGGTCCTTAGATAGCAAGAGGGGATGGAATGTCAATGTGTGTAATGCTTGTGCAATGCTTGAAGTATAAAAAAAGAAAAAAAGAGAGTTCATTGTTTTATATATCTGTTTCCCTTTCCCATTTTAGGTCCTGGCACAATTCATGGCTAAGTTGGAGGGGTTTGGTCCTACGTGTAGTTGGTCTCTGGGTTGAACATATGTTACCACTCTTTGGAGACATGAGTTTGCACCAGACACTGGGGACCAGTGTCAAATTACCTGGGGGAGAGTGTAGCGGGTATTTGAATTTAGGGGAGGTATCTGGGTGGTAGTGTAACCCAGATACACTGATTGTTAGGGAATCTGGGACCCTTTTATGGTTCTTGGAGGACTCTGGTGGTGTGAAGTTCCCTGCGGCCATGCAGGTAGCGTTGTTGCCCTGGGCCGGAGTTGAACCCTCACCACAAGACTGCATCCCTTTTTGTCCTTTTCCAGCGCTTGTACAGCAGGGCGGGGAACCTGCTGTGACGCAAAGGGAGAGGAGATAAAAGGGGCGGATGCCCTGAACACGGGGTTCAGAGTCGGAGGTCACCGCCGCGCCCAGGCACCTTCAGCCTGGGTGCGGGCGTTCCGGAGTTCCGGGCACAGGGGCCCTTGACCTGGCCGGAGCGGGAGATGGAGTCCATCCCAGGCACCTTTAGCCCTGGGGTGAGGTACTATTGAGGAGGCATGGGACCCAGTACCTTCCACTGGGTTCCGCAAGGGTGGAGGAATCCGAGGGGCCCTAAGGTGTTGGGCGCCCGAATCTGAGATGAGGAGGCCGGGGAGTGTAACCCTTCCGAACAGCCCGGTTCAGCATTTGCCGGTGATGGTGGGGCCTCCGGTAACTCTCTCAGAAGGATGTCTTCCCTCTGACTGGGGCCAGTGTTTAAAGAAGGTAACTCCTATTTCATGTTCGTCAGAGTTGCTGGTAGAGACTCAGAAAAGGTCATTCACAGCCACTGTGCGTTATAACCATTGGTGATATCTCAATGGTTTAGTTTGATCGAGGATTGTGCCTTGACCTACTCGCCACCTATACTGAACTGTTCGTTGGTCACAAACTGTCTGTGCTAAGTGGCGATTTATTACTGCTGAAGAATAAATAAGAGTTGGACCTTTTCAGTGGTGTGGAACTCTGGTTACTGGGAGCAAAGGGGGGTCAGTTAGTGAAAAGACTTGACCCTGGGTTATACACACGGCCCGATGGAAAACATATGTTCGGGCCTTCACCTCTATCCAGAAGAGGACATGGGCCGTGGTGGATCTCATCCCTCCCCCCAGGTTCCCCTAGACAAGACAGCAAGCCGAGAAGAAGGGGGTGAGAGGGGTGAGCCCGCTACATTAGTTTCACCTTTTAAGTTGCATTAGTGAAATAAATGAACTTTTGCACGATATTCAAATTTTTTGAGTATCACCTGTATACAGTATCTCACAAAAGTAAGTATACCCCTCACATTTTTTAAAATATTTTATTATATCTTTTCATGTGACAACACTGAAGAAATTACACTTTACTACAATGTAAACTAGTGAGTGTACAGATTGTATAACAGTGTAAATTTGCTGTCCCCTCAAAATAACTCAACAAACAGCCATTAATGTCTAAACCGCTGGGAACAAAAGTGAGTACACCCCTAAGTTAAAATATCCAAATTGGGTCCAATTAGCCATTTTCCCTCCCCTCATATCATGTGACTCATTAGTGTTACAAGGTCTCAGGTGTGAATGGGAAGCAGGTGTGTTAAATTTGGTGTTATCACTCTCACTCTCTCATACTGGTCACTGGAAGTTCAACATGGCACCTCATGGCAAAGAACGCTCTGAGGATCAGAAAAAAATAATTGTTGCTCTACATAAAGATGGCCTAGGCTATAAGAAGAGTGCCAAGACCCTGAAACTGAGCTGCAGCACGGTGGCCAAACCATACAGCGATTTACAGGACAGGTTCCACTTAGAACAGGCCTCGCCATGGTCGACCAAAGAAGTTGAGTGCACGTGCTCAGCATCATACCCAGAGGTTGTCTTTGGGAAATAGATGTATGAGTGCTGCCAGCATTGCTGCAGAGGTTGAAGAGGTGAGGGCTCAGCCTGTCAGTGCTCAGGCCATATGCCACACACTGCATCAAATTGGTCTGCATGGCTGTAGTTCCAGAAGGAAGCCTATTTTAAAGATGATGCACAAGAAAGCCTGCAAAAAGTTTGGTGAAGACAAGCAGACTAAAGACATGGATTACTGAAACCATGTCCTGTGGTCTGATGAGACCAAGATAAACTTATTTGGTTCAGATGATGTCAAGCGTGTGTGGTGGCAACCAGGTGAGGAGTACAAAGACAAGTGTGTCTTGCCTACAGTCAAGCATGGTTGTGGGAGTGTCATGGTCTGGGGCTGCATGAGTGCTGCCGACACTGGGGAGCTACAGTTCATTGAGGGAACCATGAATGCCAACATGTACTGAAGCAGAGCATGATCCCCTCCCTTCATAGACTGGGCCGCAGGGCAGTATTCCAACATGACAATGACCCCAAACACTCCTCCAAGACGACCACTGCCTTGCTAAAGAAGCTGAGGGTAAGGGTGATGGACTGGCCAAGCATGTCTCCAGACCTAAACCCTATTGAGCATCTGTGGGGCATCCTTAAAGGGAATGTGGAGGAGCACAAGGTCTCTAACATCCTCCATAATGTCGTCATGGAGGAGTGGAAGAGGACTCCAGTGGCAACCTGTGAAGCTCTGGTGAACTCCATGCCCAAGAGGGTTAAGGCAGTGCTGAAAAATAATGGTGGCCGCACAAAATATGACACAAAATAAAGACACTTTGGGCCCAATGTGGACATTTTCACTTAGGGGTGTACTCACTTTTGTTCCCAGCGGTTTAGACATTATTGGCTGTGTGTTGAGTTATTTTGAGGGGACAGCAAATTTACACTGTTATACAAGCTGTACACTCACTACTTTGTAGCAAAGGGTAATTTCTTCAGTGTTGTCACATAAAAAGATATAATAAAATATTTTCAAAAATGTGAGGGGTGTACTCACTTTTCTGAGATACTGTGTGTAATATATATATATATATATATATATATATATATATATATATGTAGCGGCCTCCTCACTCCCCTCTTTGCATCAGCTCGTCTTTCTCTTGTCTAGGGGTACCTTAGAGGGGAGAGAGCAGGGTCACCATGCCAAGCCTTCACCACGTGTGTCTGTGCGGTGTAAGCAAAGTTCCTTCTCTACCTTCGGGTCAGTGCTGTGCACCTGGAATTACCTTGAACAATGTCCACCAGAAAAGAGCCCCACACCATTAAAGTCCAACACTCCTTTATTCTTCTCTTGTGAACAGCATAATCAGTTAGACTCCCTTAGAGAACAGAACAAACAAGGAGGTGTGGATGCAAGTAGGCCCAGACACAATGAACTCTCCACTTTCCTTCCTGAAAGTGGGCTGAGGTCTCCTAGCGAGGGGGGATTTTCCTTCCAGGCGGTCTCCGATGGAAGGCTCACCTGTCACTGGCCATCTGCTGCACCCGGTCTTCAAGTGAGGAGCTCCCCCCGGTCCATTACGCCTTCTGGATTCGTGTACCCAATCCCTGGGTTCCCTAGGACCTCCTTCCCTCCCGGAACTCAGTGTTGGGCACTGAGCTCCAGACCTCCATCCGAGTACCTCACCCCAGGCTAAAGGTGCCTGGGATGGAACACGATCTCCGGACGTCCTCTAGGCCTAGGCCACCTAGAGGACCGACACGAACCACACGCCCTCAGGCTGAAGGTGCCTGGGACTCGACCCCGTGACAAAGATGGCCGGCCCCTTTATACCCTCTCCCAGCAAGCATGGCGGGTTCCCTGCCCCACCATACCACTGCCGAGAGGGGACAAAAAGGAGGCACAGCACACAATGATGGTTCAACCCCAGCCCGAGGCGACAGCGTCACCCACTGGACCGCAAGGAACTGCACATCACTGGTGTCTCTGCCAGTTTGAATTACACCCGGGAAAGTACATACCCGCTACACACACACACACACACACACACACACACGATAAAAAAGGGGAAAAAAAGAAGGGTTTTTTTGGGACTTTAAATGAGGTTCAGGGGCCGTTCAGATCCCCTCCTCCATCCCGGGTTTAGTATTCAAAAAGGAAAGTAGAGGGCGGGACTTTGTATGAGGCACACGGACACAAAGAGATAACTTTGATGGAGGACAGCTTTTAATTGGTTCAAATCGCAATACAATTTCATATTTAAATTTTATGCATTTTGCTATATATCAATACTTTTTTATATTTCATCCGAACCAAATATTGCACAATAGTAAATAGTTAATAAATATTCCATCAAGGATATTTCATATATTTGCAGATACACAGTACATATCTTCCAGACATTGCAGTCGCTACCTATGCAACTTGGTAATCCACTAAAACATTTTTTTTTTTAAAAAGGAGACATAAGCAGGGGGGGATTTGGTATATATTGGAAGGAACGTCCATAAAGGTTGATGGGTATATACACTTATCGGTAGATATTAGCTCTATGCATTTCGGGCCTTGCGGGCCGCTCATCAGGAGCAAAAACCGAAGTGATCATCTGGGGATTAAAAAGACAGATACATTTTAATGATCTAAAAGAATGCTACAGAGCTGGTGGGCAAACATAGAATAGGAGAAAAATACCCCACCCATACATTTAACCCACAGAACTTACGGATGCGTCTGCATGGGGGTGGTGCGTCCACGAGAGTCACGGACCAGCCAGAGGGCGTCACAACCGGGAGCTGGGGAGGAATGGCAGGGCGACAACGACCCATACTGACAACGCCCCGTGAGGGTGGAAAAATAAAATTCAAAGTGGTTATAAGCTATGTAGGGTAACCCCAAATGTGGGGACCTCTGTGAAAAAAGAAAAAAAAATTAAAACTGTCACACTGAAAAAATGTTGTAACACTAAAAGCTGTGTGTATCTGTATGTGAAAAAGTGGTGTGTATCAGGGTGTGGGGGAGGGTAGTGTGAGGTGAGAGGACATTAATTAGGCAGGGAAAGAAAAGAAAAAGGGAGAAAAAGAAACAGAGAAAAGGCTGAGAAAAAATAAAAATAAAAAAAAGGAAGCAATAAAAGGGATTAAAGATAGGAAAGCCAATTAGTGAGTGAATATTGGGAAGAGAAGAAGATACCTGTTGACCTGTCCGTGACTCTCGTGGACGCACCACCCCCATGCAGACACATCCGTAAGTTCTGTGGGTTAAATGTATGGGTGGGGGATTTTTCTCCTATTCTATGTTTGCCCACCAGCTCTGTAGCATTCTTTTAGATCATTAAAATGTATCTGTCTTTTTCATCCCCAGATGATCACTTCGGTTTTTGCTCCTGATGAGCGGCCCGCAAGGCCCGAAATGCATAGAGCTAATATCTACCGATAAGTGTATATACCCATCAACCTTTATGGACGTTCCTTCCAATATATACCAAATCCCCCCCTGCTTATGTCTCCTTTTTAAAAAAAAAAATGTTTTAGTGGATTACCAAGTTGCATAGGTAGCGACTGCAATGTCTGGAAGATATGTACTGTGTATCTGCAAATATATGAAATATCCTTGATGGAATATTTATTAACTATTTACTATTGTGCAATATTTGGTTCGGATGAAATATAAAAAAGTATTGATATATAGCAAAATGCATAAAATTTAAATATGAAATTGTATTGCGATTTGAACCAATTAAAAGCTGTCCTCCATCAAAGTTATCTCTTTGTGTCCGTGTGCCTCATACAAAGTCCCGCCCTCTACTTTCCTTTTTGAATATATATATTGTGAGGGGGTTAGCTCGGCAGCGGGTGTGTGTGACCCCCGGGATGGGCTCCCCACACAAAACAGGCCCAGCAAACGGAGGTTGTGGTTTTCAAAATCAAAAAAGGTGCGGTTTATTTTCTATTTACAGTGACAAAACACAGCAAAGCAAAAGAAACATAACCAAAATAAATCCTGGTCAAGTTGACCTCTGACTAAACATACAGGTTTCCTAACTAACAACTGGGATCAGCCTAGTGCTGTCCTAGTCCCTAAGTCCCTGGTTTTAAATGTCCAAGCAAATAGCCACACAGGCTTTGTCTCACCGCACAGGGGTTCACTCTCCCTAGACAGTCCACACAGGTCTGGGTCCAGGCATGAGCTAACATCTAATGAAGCTGGGAGTTCTTATAGAGGCCTAAATGAGCTGACAAGCTTCAGCTGGTCTCATCAACTCCCTGTCTGCACGACGCCCAGCCCTCTCCCTAGAGGTATGAGTCATCCATGAGCCCACTAGCCTTATACAACTCTCCACCTAGTTGTATAAGTCGGCGTAAAGCCTGAATCTGGGCGAAATATATCTACCCCCCTGGATGCAACCAGGTGACTTTACCTTCCTGCTGTCACATACCCCCCCCTCTTGTTTTAACCTCGGGGTTGGAACACCAGCAATCAGGCATTCATGTACTCGAGACAAAGCATCCACATTCCCCATTTGAACGCCAGGGCGATGCTTTACTGTGAAGTTGAATTCCTGGAGGGCCAGGAACCACCTATTCACTCTTCTATTTGTTTCCTTGTTTTGAGCCATCCACTTTAACGGAGCGTGATCCGTAACCATGTCAAAGTGCCTACCTAGCAGGTAGTACCGAAGGGAATCTAGAGCCCACTTCACCGCTAAACACTCCTTTTCAACGGTGGCGTAATTTACCTCATGGGACTTCAACTTCCTGCTGAGGTAAATGACTGGGTGCTCTTCCCCGTTCCAGACCTGGGACAATACTGCTCCTAACCCCACATCTGACGCATCACTTTGTACGACAAAGTCTTTAGAGAAGTCGGGTGAGTACAACACTGGCTGGCTACATAAGGCTTGTTTCAAGAATTGGAATGCTGCCTCAGCCTCGGGGGTCCATTTAATCATGACCGACCCTTTCCCCTTCGTCAGGCTGGTTAGGGGCACAGCCTTAGAAGCAAAGTGGGGAATGAATCGCCGATAATACCCAGCGATTCCCAGAAAGGCTCGTACCTGCTTCTTGCTGTTGGGACGTGGCCAACTCTGGATGGCCTCGACTTTGTTGAGTTGGGGTTTTATTACTCCCCTCCCAATGGTGTACCCAAGATATTTGGCCTCCTCCTGCCCAATGGTACACTTCTTGGGGTTAGCCGTAAACCCCGCTTCCCGAACAGAGTCCAGGACTGCTTGCACTTTTGGCAGATGTGAGGCCCAATCTGTGCTATGGACAATTACGTCATCCAGGTAAGCCGCAGCATACTTCCGATGGGGCCTCAGCATCTGGTCCATTTTCCGCTGGAATGTGGCCGGCGCATTCTGTAACCCGAACGGCATTCTTTTATATTGGAACGCCCCGTCTGGGGTTACAAATGCGGTTTTCTCTTTGGCCGACTTGGCCAGGGGGATTTGCCAATACCCTTTTGTGAGGTCAAGAGTCGTCATGTATCGGGCTGTTCCCAGCCGGTCGATCAACTCATCTATACGTGGCATGGGGTAGGTGTCAAATTTTGTAACTTTGTTCAACTGACGAAAATCGTTACAAAATCGCCAGCTCCCATCCGGTTTAGGCACCAACACGATGGGACTAGACCAATCACTTTGGGACTCCTCTATCACCCCTAAGTTCAGCATTTTCTGTACTTCCTCCCGTATTGCCTCCCGTCGAGCCTCTGGGATCCGATAGGGTTTTAACTTCACCCTTTCACCGGGCGGGGTAATGATGTCATGCTCTACCCCAGATGTTTGTCCCGGCAGCTCAGAGAATACCTCCTTGTTGCGAAGCACAAACTCCTTAACCCCCTGTTGTTGGGGTTGTGACAAGGTGGCTGCTATTCCAACCTCAGGAATCACGCAACCAGTTTGAGCTGGTGACCAAGTGTCTGCGACTAGGGACTCTCTATCCCTCCAGGCTTTCAACAGATTAACGTGATAGATCTGTTCGGGCTTTCGCCTTCCTGGTTGTCTGACCTTGTAATTCACTTCGCTCACTTTTTCCATTATCTCGTAGGGGCCTTGCCATTTGGCAAGGAATTTACTTTCAACCGTAGGGACAAGTACCAATATCCTATCCCCCGGGGAAAAGGTACGGGTCTTGGCTCCACGGTTGTACACTCTCTGCTGTGCCAACTGCGCTTGGGCCAAATGTTCCTTCACGATGGGCATTACCTGTGCAATTCGATCTTGCATCAGGGCGACATGCTCAATCACACTCCTGTGGGGAGAACTCTCACTTTCCCAAGTTTCCTTGGCAATATCCAACAGCCCTCTTGGGTGTCTCCCATACAGTAACTCAAAGGGGGAGAATCCCGTAGAGGATTGGGGCACCTCCCTAATAGCAAACATCAAATAAGGAAGTAAACAGTCCCAATCCTTTCCATCTCTATCCACCACTTTCTTCAACATTTGTTTTAGGGTTTTGTTGAATCTTTCAACCAGCCCATCGGTTTGGGGGTGATACACAGACGTACGCAATTGCGTCACTTTGAACAATTTACACAGCTCTTTCATAACCCGGGACATAAAGGGTGTACCTTGGTCCGTAAGCAGTTCTTTACAAATACCCACCCGGCTAAAAACAAGAGATAGCTCTTTGGCTATGGTTTTGGCCGAGGTATTTCGGAGAGGGATCGCTTCTGGATAACGGGTGGCATAGTCCATTATAACTAATATGTACTGGTGCCCCCTAGCGGACTTGATTATAGGACCTACCAAATCCATGGCGATCCTCTCAAACGGGACCTCAATGATGGGTAGAGGGACCAGCGGGCTACGGAAATGTGGCATCGGGGCCAACCTCTGACACACAGGGCAGGAGGAACAATAATTTTCTACGTCCTTCATCACCCCCGGCCAATAGAATCTCTGTAATACCCTCTCTCGGGTTTTCTCTGTCCCCAGATGACCTCCAAGAATGTGCCCATGGGCCAACTCCAACACCAACTTCCTGTAAGGTTTGGGCACCACAAGCTGCTCAACGGTTTCTTCTGCCCTTTTTGCCACCCGATACAGTAGGTCCTTCTCTACGCTGAAGTATGGGTAAGTGCAGGTATTATCTGGGTTCACTAACTCGCCATCTATTTTCACTACGTTTTCCCGTGCCTTTATTAGGGCGGGGTCTTTCAACTGTTCTGTGGCAAAGTTTTCCCTGTGAACCTCAAGATCAGAAAACTCCACAGACGGTAGGTTTTCGTCTGAGGAGGTGGGCTCCTCTCCAGTTTCTTGAGTCTCCCCTGCCAATACTGATAAGGGAAATTCCGGAGAGTCCTCACCACTCTCAGGGGAGTTCTGGCTATCACATTCCTGGTACATAGGGGCACCAGTGAGGGGCTCAGGATCATCCCACAGTTCCCAGAACTTCGGAAAATCCCTTCCCACAATGGCGTCATGCGGTAACTGAGATACTAAGCCCACTGGATGAGAGAGGGTACCTTTGGGGGTCTCGAAACACACTGTAGTCACTGGATACTCTCGGGTGTCCCCATGCACACAAATAACAGCTACCTTGCTATTCCCAGAGACCTCTGTTTTAACTAACTCAGCCTTTATCAGGGTCACAAGGCTACCTGAATCCAGCAATACCACAACATTTCTACCATTAACACACATTTTGCATAAATGTTTCTCAGTTCCTCGAATGGCAGTGCATGCGACTGTCGCACACAGCGACTGACGTCTGCCCGTCAGAAAGTCACACTGCATGGGTTCCTCCACAACCGGGCAATTGGCTGCAATATGTCCCGCTTGCCGGCAGCGGTAGCAAACGATCCTTCTTGCCGCCTCTTGAGCCGCTGATTTCCCAGGCTGTTCTCGCCAAACTTGGGGTAGAGCTCCCACCCTCTCACTCTCTCCACCCTCACCCCTTGGAATCCTCTTATCCGCCCCTGGGGATGGTCTGGTCTTAGGGTGGAAAGTCCGAGTGTCTCTGGAAGAGGCCGTCAGGTTCTCTGTAGCCAAGTATTTCTCCACACGATCCACAAGACCATCGGCCGTCTCTGGGTCTCCATGGCTTACCCACTTTTGGATGGCAGTAGGAAGAGCTCTCAAAAACCGATCCATTACAACACGTTCCACAATCTTTGGTGCGGACAAAGTCTCTGGCTGTAGCCACTTTCTGCTCAGGTGAATGAGATCATACATTTGAGACCTGGGGGGTTTTCCAAGCTGGAAAGTCCAGTTATGCACACGCTGAGCCCGGACAGCCTGGGTGACACCCAGCCTTGCCAATATTTCAGCTTTTAGCATCACATAGTCTTTTGCTTGGTTAGGCTCTAGGTCATAGTAAGCTTTCTGCGATTCACCAGTTAACAGAGGAGCCACCAGTCCAGCCCACTGCTCCTCAGGCCACTTTTCTCTTTCAGCGGTCCTTTCAAATGTGGTCAAAAATACCTCTGGATCATCCTCTCCAGTCATTTTTGTCAATAAACGACTCACCCCAAAGGACGCGGTATTAGTGGGACGGCTTTCCTCACTGGTCTGCGGACGTTGCTGCATTACTGCTTCCATCTGTTGTTGTAGTCTCTGCTCTTGCTTCTGCAACAGGTCTATGAAGCGGGCCTCAGATTGCTGCTGGGCTCGTTGCTGAGCCTCCAGACTCTGTTGCAAAGTTGCGTTTGTCTGCTGCTGGGCTGCAAGGCTCCTTTGCAAACCTGCATTTGTCTGCTGTTGATTGGCATTTGCTAGAGCCAGCTGCTTCAGTATCTCCTCCATGCTGGCTTAAAAAAAACTGCCACTGGTTCTCCACCAACTGTGAGGGGGTTAGCTCGGCAGCGGGTGTGTGTGACCCCCGGGATGGGCTCCCCACACAAAACAGGCCCAGCAAACGGAGGTTGTGGTTTTCAAAATCAAAAAAGGTGCGGTTTATTTTCTATTTACAGTGACAAAACACAGCAAAGCAAAAGAAACATAACCAAAATAAATCCTGGTCAAGTTGACCTCTGACTAAACATACAGGTTTCCTAACTAACAACTGGGATCAGCCTAGTGCTGTCCTAGTCCCTAAGTCCCTGGTTTTAAATGTCCAAGCAAATAGCCACACAGGCTTTGTCTCACCGCACAGGGGTTCACTCTCCCTAGACAGTCCACACAGGTCTGGGTCCAGGCATGAGCTAACATCTAATGAAGCTGGGAGTTCTTATAGAGGCCTAAATGAGCTGACAAGCTTCAGCTGGTCTCATCAACTCCCTGTCTGCACGACGCCCAGCCCTCTCCCTAGAGGTATGAGTCATCCATGAGCCCACTAGCCTTATACAACTCTCCACCTAGTTGTATAAGTCGGCGTAAAGCCTGAATCTGGGCGAAATATATCTACCCCCCTGGATGCAACCAGGTGACTTTACCTTCCTGCTGTCACAATATATATATATATATATATATATATATATATATATATATATATATATATACACACACACATACACACCACAGCATTGTGTGCAAATCTAGTACCAGGGCAATATACTCAAGATGTCCAATCACCCATTTATTGGAGTGATTACGACACAGGACCTGAAAGTTTCTTATAATTACTCTAGACACTTCTAATGCCAGAATTATGCCATTTGGCCTAATGCTTAGCGCTAACTGGAAGAAAAAAATTGTTGCTGAACAGTGGAAGTGAGGTGACATTTAATTTATATTATCCTTATTCTTATTGCTGAAATTTTGTAGATTTCAGTATTGAGTCGGCCCACCCTTTGCAGCTATAACAGCTTCAACTCTTCTGGGAAGGCTGGCCACAAGGTTTAGGAGTGTGTCTATGGGAATGTTTGACCATTCTTACAGAAGCGCATTTGTGAGGTCAGGCACTAATGTGGATGATAAGGCATGGCTGGCAGTCTCCGCTCGAATTCATCCCAAAGATGTTCCATCAGGTTAAGGTGCGCAAACAAGGTTCATAAAAACATGGATGAACGAGTTTGGGGTGGAGGAACTTGACTGGCCTGCACAGAATGCTGACGTCAACCTGATATAACATCTTTGGGCTTAATTAGAGTGGAGACTGCAAGGCAGGCCTTCTCAATCAACATCAGTGCCTGACCTCACAAATGCGTTTCTGGAAGAATGGTCAAACATTCTCATAGACACACTCCTAAACCTTGTGGACAGCCTTCCCAGAAGAGTTGAAGCTATTTCAGCTGCAAATGGTGGGCCATCTCAATATTGAACCCAACAGACTTATGCCGCGTACACACGATCGGAATTTCCGACAATAAAACCGTGTTTTTTTCCCGACTGATTTTCGCTCAAACTTGTTTTGGATACACACGGTCGCACAAATGTTGCTCGGAAATTCCGATGGTCAAGAACGCAGAGACGTACAACACTACGACGAGCCGAGAAAAATGAAGTACAATGATTCCGAGCATGCGTCAAAATGATTCCGAGCATGCGCAGAACTTTTTTGCGTCGGAAATGGCTACACACCGTCGGAATTTCCGACAAGGACTTTTCTTGTCGGAAAAATAGAGTACCTGCTCTCAAACATTTTGTTGTCAGAAATTCCGACAGCAAATGTCCGATGGAGCCTTCACACGGTCGGAATATCTGACGAAAAGCTCACAGCGAACCTTTTTTTTTGTCGGATATTCCGATCGTGTGTATGCGGCATAAGACTGGGATGCCATTAAAGTTCATGTGCGTGTAAAGACAGTTGTCCCAATACTTTTGGTAATATAGTGTATAGTACCTTAACAACTGTATAAAACGGACAAACTCCCACATTCTAAGATGTTATCAGTTTCTGACATGCTAATATGGTAATGTGCCTTTAGTTTAATACATCATGATAGGGGCAAGGTTATATTGGGTGATTTGTATTTTGTACATCGTGAGACTTCAGTGTTGGTTTTCAATTTCATTTAGGCCCCTTTCACACTGAGGCGTTTTTACCGCGTTTTCGTGGTAAAAATAGCGCTGTAAAAATGCCTGAAATAATCCTGCCCCACCATTCTCAATGTGAAAGCCCTGAGTGCTTTCACACTGAGGCGTTTTGCTGGCTGTGCGTTGTAAAAAATCCTGCAAACAGCTTTTTTGGAGCATCTTTAGGGCGCATAAAATAGCGCTGTAAAAACACCTATCTCCATTGAAATGAATGAGTAACGCGGTAAAAACGCGGTAAAAACGCATAGGCGTTAGCGCTATTTTTACCGCGAACGTGGTAAAAACTTGGTAAAATCGCGGTAAAAAATCTCATAATTTTTTTGCATTTTTTTTAATGCCTCTGTGTGAAAGGGGCCTTAACCACTTGCTGTCCGGGCCAATTTTAACATTTTTCAGATACATGTTTTTTCCTGGAAACTGACTTAGAACTCCAAAACATTATATATTTTCTGAAAGCAGAGGAGAATAAAATGGTGGTTGTTGCAATTTTTTATGTTGCTCGCTATTTGCGAAAAAATACAAAATTTATTTTAGTGCACACAAATAAAAATAATACCCAATTTGAAAAATTCTAAAAGATGATGTTGCTAGTAAATAGATACCTAACATGTTAAGGGGGTTGTAAACCCTCAAGGTTTTTCACCTTAATGCATTCTATGCATTAAGGTGAAAAACCTCCTGTGATGCAGTTGCCCCCCAGAGTCCCCGTTTTACTTACCTGAACCTGGTCTTTCCAGCGACGGGGACAGGGAACACCAGCTCCATCCGGTGTTTCTGGTCCTGATAGGATAGATTGATAGCAGCGCAGCCATTGGTTCCCGCTGCTGTCAATCAAATCCAATGTTGCGGGAGCAGGGGGGCGGGGCCGAGTCCTGCTGTCTGTTACATAGTTAGTCAGGTTGAAAAAAGACACAGGTCCATCCAGTTCAACTGTGCTGCCTTTACAGGCTAATTTAATTATAGTTACTTATATAGAATGTGTAGTTTACCACTGCCATCTAGTGGCAAAAGTATGTAGCAGCTTTATCTCTAGTTATAAAATTCTCAGACAGGAAGTTACACTTTGCTCTAGGAAGTTCTTCAGCCATTTTTTGGTTTTGTCATTCTCCATGAATGCAGCATGTCTGTTTCTCACCCAAGAGGCTTGAGACATAATCACCTGTAAGCAGTGGCGTCTCCAGCTTTCATATTTAGGGGGGGGGGGGCACATGGGGGGACAGGGACAAAAGTAGGGGGGCCAACTATAAAATGCAATTTTATATATATATATATATATATATATATATATATATATCCTGGGGCCCTTTACTACGATCCCACAATGGGCCCTTTCACATGTTCTGCAGTGAGCTCCCTTCCTACTATACTGGGGCCCCACTAGGGTGGCAGAAAACAAGAGATATATGTCACCAGCACACCAAGAACATATAAGGGTCCAAAGCAGTGGGAAAACTATCAGGGTTGCAAAGGTTGTCTTGCCACCGGGCCCTGGTGTTCTGCCAATGTGGGGTTCCCCAGCTGTCCTGTTATTGACAGAGCTGGTCTGGCATCTGTCTCCTTGGCACCGGCGGCAGTCTATTAGGACTTTGTGCTGATGACATTATGCGTGCATGTAGGGGAAGGCTGGCACTATTGGTTATAGAGAGCCGAGCCCCCAGCTGGTCACCTAGCAGCAGTAATGCTGTATAACCTTCTCTGTTGACATGCTGATCGGGATGTGATCCTAGTGATGCTCCCAGTCAGATCTAATAAACACAGTATTTATTAGCATCAAGAGTACAACCACATATATATAATCAACTGTATGTTCAGCAGCCATGTGGGCTCTATGCCTGTAAAGTGTGGGCTTTGATCAATAAAATCACTGATATTTAACACTAGGATTTGACTAGGAGCATCATCTGGATTGCATCATGATCAGCATGTCAGAAGGCTCCACTGCTGCTAAGCAACCTGCAGGGAGCTCAACTGTCTACAAACAATAGAGATGGGCTCGGGTGTGTTTGAAATCCCACATGCCCGATCCCGCCAGGAAGCCAACACTCCACAGTGCTAATCACAGCCAGTGAGACATTTCCTGATCTGTGGAGCTGCGGACCGGGAAATGTCTCACTGCCTGTGATTAGCGCTGTGCAGTGTGGGCTTCCTGGCAGGCACTGGCATGTGGAATTTTGAACATGCCCAGCCCATCTCTAACAACAAATTGTGCTGGCCCTCCTGTACATCAGCCCCATAAAGTAACCAGCACTGGGTTCCAATGTGCTGCCGCCGCTACCATGGAGACAGAGACCAGCGCTGTGAATAGCCGGGACAGGACAGCAACTCTGGTTGTTCCAGCACTGGTCCACACTGGGAGGATTCCCCCATCCACCTATAATGTGTAGATGGGGGAATTGGATAATTTCCTTTTTTTTTTCATTCAACTTAATAGTTGAATGAAAAAAAGTGATCAATGTATGGGCTGCCTAAGAGCCTAGACCAGCCATAGACAGTTTAAATCTCAGCTGGTTCAGCAGGAACTGGCTGAGATTCGAACCATTAATGAGCAGATTCTCTTATGATTATCACTAGTGGTTGCTATAGCCACTAGTGATAATCACCGTTTGTCAGGAGAATACAATTGCTGGGCAGGAGGGATATTCCCCTGTCAGCATTGTCTGTGTTGATGGGGTAATTATGCAAGTTTCTTTCCTGCAATCTGTGGATGCAGGAAAGAAATTTTCACTGTATATTACCTGCCTAACTGAAAGTGAAAGTAAATTGTGAATGTCTTGAAAGAACAGGAGAGGGGGAGGGAGACAGATGGGGGAGAGAAGGGATGGAGATAATGCAGTTCAGTGATTACAGTGTACTGCAGTCTGAGGAGACCTTAAATTTTAGAGTTAGGACTGCAGTACACAGGGAGCCTTGACGGGGCCTGCAGCTTACACATGTATTTGCAAATGCGTGCAACTAAACCCCTGTTTTTAAACGCACTGTTAGACAGGTGAATTCGTTTGGTTGCTGATTGGTTGGTAAGTTGAGCTTGGATATTTTGTGTTTTTTGTCTACATGCGTCCGCCCATCCAGTGCTCCTTGCCGTGAAGACCTGTCATAGGTGGGGGCAGTGACAGTATTTTTTGTATTGATGTCATTGTGGTCAGGCAACGCACTAGCACCTTTGCTTCTATGTGCTGGGTGTCTAGTGTGCTCCTGCCCCTTTAAGGAGGGTGGGGCTCCCTCCAGTCATCTGCCCTTCATCTATCCATCAGCATACATGTGCTTCCACTGAGGAGACCTTAAATTTTAGAGTTAGGACTGCAGTACACAGGGAGCCTTGACGGGGCCTGCAGCTTACACATGTATTTGCAAATGCGTGCAACTAAACCCCTGTTTTTAAACGCACTGTTAGACAGGTGAATTCGTTTGGTTGCTGATTGGTTGGTAAGTTGAGCTTGGATATTTTGTGTTTTTTGTCTACATGCGTCCGCCCATCCAGTGCTCCTTGCCGTGAAGACCTGTCATAGGTGGGGGCAGTGACAGTATTTTTTGTATTGATGTCATTGTGGTCAGGCAACGCACTAGCACCTTTGCTTCTATGTGCTGGGTGTCTAGTGTGCTCCTGCCCCTTTAAGGAGGGTGGGGCTCCCTCCAGTCATCTGCCCTTCATCTATCCATCAGCATACATGTGCTTCCACTGAGGAGACCTTAAATTTTAGAGTTAGGACTGCAGTACACAGGGAGCCTTGACGGGGCCTGCAGCTTACACATGTATTTGCAAATGCGTGCAACTAAACCCCTGTTTTTAAACGCACTGTTAGACAGGTGAATTCGTTTGGTTGCTGATTGGTTGGTAAGTTGAGCTTGGATATTTTGTGTTTTTTGTCTACATGCGTCCGCCCATCCAGTGCTCCTTGCCGTGAAGACCTGTCATAGGTGGGGGCAGTGACAGTATTTTTTGTATTGATGTCATTGTGGTCAGGCAACGCACTAGCACCTTTGCTTCTATGTGCTGGGTGTCTAGTGTGCTCCTGCCCCTTTAAGGAGGGTGGGGCTCCCTCCAGTCATCTGCCCTTCATCTATCCATCAGCATACATGTGCTTCCACTGAGGAGACCTTAAATTTTAGAGTTAGGACTGCAGTACACAGGGAGCCTTGACGGGGCCTGCAGCTTACACATGTATTTGCAAATGCGTGCAACTAAACCCCTGTTTTTAAACGCACTGTTAGACAGGTGAATTCGTTTGGTTGCTGATTGGTTGGTAAGTTGAGCTTGGATATTTTGTGTTTTTTGTCTACATGCGTCCGCCCATCCAGTGCTCCTTGCCGTGAAGACCTGTCATAGGTGGGGGCAGTGACAGTATTTTTTGTATTGATGTCATTGTGGTCAGGCAACGCACTAGCACCTTTGCTTCTATGTGCTGGGTGTCTAGTGTGCTCCTGCCCCTTTAAGGAGGGTGGGGCTCCCTCCAGTCATCTGCCCTTCATCTATCCATCAGCATACATGTGCTTCCACTGAGGAGACCTTAAATTTTAGAGTTAGGACTGCAGTACACAGGGAGCCTTGACGGGGCCTGCAGCTTACACATGTATTTGCAAATGCGTGCAACTAAACCCCTGTTTTTAAACGCACTGTTAGACAGGTGAATTCGTTTGGTTGCTGATTGGTTGGTAAGTTGAGCTTGGATATTTTGTGTTTTTTGTCAACATGCGTCCGCCCATCCAGTGCTCCTTGCCGTGAAGACCTGTCATAGGTGGGGGCAGTGACAGTATTTTTTGTATTGATGTCATTGTGGTCAGGCAACGCACTAGCACCTTTGCTTCTATGTGCTGGGTGTCTAGTGTGCTCCTGCCCCTTTAAGGAGGGTGGGGCTCCCTCCAGTCATCTGCCCTTCATCTATCCATCAGCATACATGTGCTTCCACTGAGGAGACCTTAAATTTTAGAGTTAGGACTGCAGTACACAGGGAGCCTTGACGGGGCCTGCAGCTTACACATGTATTTGCAAATGCGTGCAACTAAACCCCTGTTTTTAAACGCACTGTTAGACAGGTGAATTCGTTTGGTTGCTGATTGGTTGGTAAGTTGAGCTTGGATATTTTGTGTTTTTTGTCTACATGCGTCCGCCCATCCAGTGCTCCTTGCCGTGAAGACCTGTCATAGGTGGGGGCAGTGACATTATTTTTTGTATTGATGTCATTGTGGTCAGGCAACGCACTAGCACCTTTGCTTCTATGTGCTGGGTGTCTAGTGTGCTCCTGCCCCTTTAAGGAGGGTGGGGCTCCCTCCAGTCATCTGCCCTTCATCTATCCATCAGCATACATGTGCTTCCACTGAGGAGACCTTAAATTTTAGAGTTAGGACTGCAGTACACAGGGAGCCTTGACGGGGCCTGCAGCTTACACATGTATTTGCAAATGCGTGCAACTAAACCCCTGTTTTTAAACGCACTGTTAGACAGGTGAATTCGTTTGGTTGCTGATTGGTTGGTAAGTTGAGCTTGGATATTTTGTGTTTTTTGTCTACATGCGTCCGCCCATCCAGTGCTCCTTGCCGTGAAGACCTGTCATAGGTGGGGGCAGTGACAGTATTTTTTGTATTGATGTCATTGTGGTCAGGCAACGCACTAGCACCTTTGCTTCTATGTGCTGGGTGTCTAGTGTGCTCCTGCCCCTTTAAGGAGGGTGGGGCTCCCTCCAGTCATCTGCCCTTCATCTATCCATCAGCATACATGTGCTTCCACTGAGGAGACCTTAAATTTTAGAGTTAGGACTGCAGTACACAGGGAGCCTTGACGGGGCCTGCAGCTTACACATGTATTTGCAAATGCGTGCAACTAAACCCCTGTTTTTAAACGCACTGTTAGACAGGTGAATTCGTTTGGTTGCTGATTGGTTGGTAAGTTGAGCTTGGATATTTTGTGTTTTTTGTCTACACTTTTTAAGTTAGGTCAAATTGCGCATTTGGAATACCAAATTAATTCCTACTGCCAACACTACTCTGCTCCAATGGACCATCCGGATAGAGCTAGGGCATAAAAACGGACTCCAGAGGAGACGAGAAAGAAACTTTCATAGTGTAGTATTTTAAATAGGATTTAAAAGCAATGAAAAAGGTGGTAGATTGCACTCACATGTTAAAGTGCCTAGCCTGGCACTGGGTAAAACAGCATGTGCAGATCTGGCTAGTTCCTATGGCATTAGCGTGCATTCCGCATCGCCCTCATAGGGGTAAAGCCTGGTGTGGGGTGACAATTTTTTTTATTTTTTTATTTTTTTAAACTGAACCTTTAGATATCCTTTAAAATTTAAAATTCTGCACACCTGTAAAATGGTAAAGAACTTTGGTACCTAAAAATCTCCATAGGCAAGGCTTTAAAAGCCTTTCAAGAGGTTACCAGTTTAGAGTTAAACATGAGCTCTTATGCTAGAGTTATTGCTTTCACTCTGACATTCCCGACGATACCTCACATTGTGTTGTGCAATCACTGTATACATTTACATTTGCATTTACATTTGTTCATGAACATGGGGGGATGGAGGTGCTTTTCATTTTTCTTTTTATTTAAATGTGTATACAGTGGGGCAAAAAAGTATTTAGTCAGCCACCAATTGTGCAAGTTCTCCCACTTAAAAAGATGAGAGATAGTCGGTGCTTTAGTCGGTGCTCCCCTGTTTATTTATTACCCCCCCTTTCCTTCGTGTTCCTTGGTGTAAGTCACCGTCGTTGTCGCCGCAGCATCAAGAATTTAAGGAAGGTTAATAACCTGAAGAAAAGAGCGAAGAATTTTTTTTTAAACGTCAACTACACCCGTAGTTACCTGTTGGCGCTAAACATCCAGCATTGAGACGTAGGACAGAGACCCCACCTTTTCCATTCAGAAGAAGCCTTGTTTTCTTTTCATAGGCGTGCTGTAACAATGGAGGACATGATGGCCAGCAACATCACTAATAAAACAGATCCCTGTTCTTTAAACTCCCGAGTGTTTATTGGGAACCTAAACACGTTAGTGGTGAAGAAAGCAGACGTAGAAGCAATCTTTTCTAAATATGGAAAAATTGTGGGCTGCTCCGTACACAAGGGTTTTGCATTTGTACAATACAACAATGAGCGCACTGCCCATACAGCTGTAGTGGGTGAAGATGGACGCATGATAGCTGGGCAAGTCCTGGACATAAACCTTGCTGCTGAGCCCAAAGTCAACAGAGGAAAAGGAGGAATGAAACGATCAGCAGTTGATATGTATGGGTCTTCATTTGAACTGGACTATGATTTTCAGCGAGACTACTATGATGGATATTCTGCAGCCAGATTACCCCCACCACCACCTATTGCTCGAGCTGTCGTACCTTCAAAACATTAGAGGGTTTCTGGTAACACTTCATGCCGTGGAAAGAGCTTTAACTCTAAGGGTGGTCAGCGGGGTGGATCATCCAAGTCTAACAGATTGAAGGGAGATGATCTTCAAACCATTAAAAAGGAGCTCAGTCAGATAAAACAGAGAGTAGACTCTCTTCTGGAAAGCTTAGAGCGAATTGAACGTGAGCAATCTAAACCAGAGACAAAAGTGGATGAAGAGCAGAGTGGCAGCTCTGTGAAGAAGGAAGAAACAAGTGTTAAGATGGCTGCAGAGGAAGGAGGAGATTCTGGCGAAGAGGGAGATTTACTTGATGATGATGATCAGGGAGAGGACACGCTTGAAGAAATTAAAGATGGTGACAAAGAAACAGAGGAGGGAGAAGATGAGGGGGACAGCGAAAACGAGGAAGACTCTTAAGTGTTCTAAATGCCCTACAATCCCTTTCTGCCTATTGTGTATAGTTGGCTCATAGCTCCACCCATTAACATCCGCCACACCACCAGCTCTTTAAGCCTGTTTATTATGCACCCTGCATTTCCTCTGCCGCCTCTTCATTTTAATACCTATTTGTGACTTCTAGAATAAAAGTGTATTGTTTTAAAAAAAAAAAAAAAAGAGAGATTCCTGTAATTGTCATCATAGGTATACCTCAACTATGAGAGACAAAATGTGGAAACAAATACAGACAATCACATTGTCTGTTTTGGAAAGAATTTTTTTTTGCAAATTATGGTGGAATATAAGTATTTGGTCAATATCAAAAGTTCATCTCAATACTTTGTTAAACAGTGAGGCAAAAAAGTATTTAGTCAGCCACCAATTGTGCAAGTTCTCCCACTTAAAAAGATGAGAGAGGCCTGTAATTGTCATCATAGGTATACCTCAACTATGAGTTACAAAATGTTGAAAAAAATCCAGACAATCACATTGTCTGATTTGGAAATATTTTTTTTTGCAAATTATGGTGGAAAATAAGTATTTGGTCACCTACAAACAAGCAAGATTTCTGGCTCTCACAGACCTGTATCTTCCTCTTTAAGAGGCTCCTCTGTCCTCCACTCATTACCTGTATTAATGGCACCTGTTTGAACTTGTTATCAGTATAAAAGACACCTGTCCACAACCTCAAACAGTCACACTCCAAACTCCACTGTGGTGAAGACCAAAGAGCTGTCGAAGAACACCAGAAACAAAATTGTAGACCTGCACCAGGCTGGGAAGACTGAATCTGCAATAGGCAAGCAGCTTGGTGTGAAGAAATCAACTGTGGGAGCAATAATTAGAAAATGGAAGACATACAAGATCACTGATAATCTCCCTCGATCTGGGGCTCCACGCAAGATCTCACCCCCTGGGGTCAAAATGATCACTAGAACGGTGAGCAAAAATCCCAGAACCACACGGGGGGACCTAGTGAACGACCTGTAGAGAGCTGGGACCAACGTAACAAAGGCTACCATCAGTAACACACTACGCCACCAGGGACTCAGATCCTGCAGTGCCAGACGTGTCCCCCTGCTTAAGCCAGTACATGGCCGGGCCCGTCTGAGGTTTGCTAGAGAGCATTTGGATGATCCAGAAGAGGATTGGGAGAATGTCATATGGTCAGATGAAACCAAAGTAGAACTGTTTGGTAGAAACACAACTCGTCGTGTTTGGAGGAGAGAGAATTCTGAGTTGCAACCAAAGAACACCATACCTACTGTGAAGCATGGGGGTGGCAACATCATGCTTTGGGGATGTTTCTCTGCAAAGGGAACAGGACGACTGATCTGTGTACATGAAAGAATGAATGGGGCCATGTATCGTGAGATTTTGAGTGCAAACCTCCTCCCATCAGCAAGGGCATTGAAGATGAAACGTGGCTGGGTCTTTCAGCATGACAATGATCCCAAACACACCGCCCGGGCAACGAAGGAGTGGCTTCGTAAGAAGCATTTCAAGGTCCTGGAGTGGCCTAGCCAGTCTCCAGATCTCAACCCCATAGAAAACCTTTGGAGGGAGTTGAAAGTCCGTGTTGCCCAGCGACAGCCCCAAAACATCACTGCTCTAGAGAAGATCTGCATGGAGGAATGGGCCAACATACCAGCAACAGTGTGTGACAACCTTGTGAAGACTTACAAAAAACGTTTGACCTCTGTCATTGCCAACAAAGGATATATAACAAAGCATTGAGATGAACTTTTGATATTGACCAAATACTTATTTTCCACCATAATTTGCAAAAAAAAGTCTTTCCAAATCAGACAATGTGATTGTCTGGATTTGTTTCCACATGTTGTCTCTCATAGTGTCAGTGAAACATTATAAAGAAGCACAGCATACTTCCATTTGAACACTAGATGGCAGCAAAGTCGACAGTGGAAGCTGTCAGCTGCACACACCACATGACTTCCTGGCTGCCTATAAAAGACAGCCTGGATCCATGTTTAAGTTGCTGGTTTATCTTTCAGCTTCCCTAGTTCCTTGCTTGTGTTTCCTGCCTTGATACTACAGTTGTGACCCGGATTGTCCCTGACCTGCTCCGATCTCTTCCAGCACCTGACCCTTGGCTTGCCTTTTGGACCTCTGCTACCTTTCTCCAGTGTTTGACCCTCGGCCTGCTTATGGATTATTCTACCAGTCTCCTGTGCTTGACCTCCAGCCTGCCTACAGACTTTGCTATTATCTCCTGTGCTCAAACCCCTGGCCTGATTACGGACTTGCTGTGTATCTCCAGTGTCTACTAGTACTGCACAGCTTCCAGCTCCACGTCATCCGCACGCAGACCTACTAGCCTGCCAGTACCTCGTGCCTCTTCGTGCCCTTCACCCTCTGTTCCACCACCAGGGGTGGAGTGCGCTTAGTCGCAAGGTAGAACCGCTCTCAGCATCTCGGCCTCGGTGAGTACCCTCGTGACAGTATAAACCAGCCAAAATGTCAGAGGCCGACAGAGCGTGTTCTCCTCTTGAGGCCCTGTGTCAGCAGGTCACAGCCATTATGCAGGCAGTCCAGAAGTTGCAGGAGGGTTATGTCCAGATGGATGGACGTCTTCAGCACCTATCCAGGTCACCTGCTTCAGCCACCACAGCTTCAGCAGTTTCTCCTGGGACCTCCTCTTCTCAAGCTCAGCCCAACCCTGCTGTCATTATGGGCGTTCCTGAACCATGGGTTCCTATTCCTGAGCGATTTTCGGGCAACCGAAAAAAATTCAGAGCTTTCAAGAACGCCTGCTCCCTATACTTGGCCCTCCAACCCAGGACTTTTTCTTCTGAAGTTGTCAAGGTGGGGTTCATTATCTCCTTATTATCTGAGGAACGACAAGCCTGGGCCCATGGTCTCATGGAGCAGAGAAGCCCCATATTGAACTCAATAGACACTTTCTTTGAATCCATGGCTCAACTGTATGATGACCCTCAGCGTACAGCCATGGCAGAGTCCATCTTACATGCCCTGACCCAAGGAAAGAGACCAGTGGAGGACTATACGGTTGATTTCCGTAAATGGTCAGCTGGTACAGGATGGAACGAGGCTGCTCTCAAATATCAGTACCGTCAGGGTCTTTCCGAAGCCCTTAAAGACGAACTGGCCCGGGTTGAGACCCCTACTACTTTAGAAGCTTTAATTCAATTGACTATTAAAGTGGACAGACGCATGCGGGAGTGGCGCTCCGAGCGTTTCCAGTCCACCCGACCGACCTGGATGCTACCCAAGCCTTCTCCAGTCCATCCTCCGTTCCTGGCTCCTCCTGTTATTTCTGCTCCTGAGAGTGAACCCATGCAGCTAGGTTTGGTCCGAGCTCCACTCACCCCCGATGAGAGACAGCGGAGACGCCAAGCCAACCTGTGCCTGTATTGCGGTGAAACAGGACATTACTTACATTACTGCCCCGTGAGACCCAGTAAGTCACGCAACCATTATGCTATGAACTATCAAGTTACTGGTCCTACTCAAACTCATGTTACCCTTCCTGTCTCTCTACGGGTAGTGGGAGAGGTAATTCGGCTACTGCCCATAGTCGATTCGGGCACCTGCAGCTGCTTCCTTGATGCATCATTGGCTCAGAAACTACATGTTCCTCTCCTCAACAAGAGACAGAATCTCCTGGTTCGCTTAGCCGATGGGTCCTTACCCTGCTCAGGACCTGTTACACAAGAAACTGTTCCCATTCTCACTGTCACAGACTCAGGCCACCAGGAGCACTTATGTTTTGATATTATCTGCTCCCCCATGTTCCCTGTCATCTTGGGACTTCCATGGTTACAAGCCCATGATCCTCAAATTAGCTGGCTTAATAAAGAGATTTCCTTCTCCTCTGCCTACTGCTGTCAGCATTGTTTTGTTCCAGCTCCTGCCTCATGCCTAACTGTACAACCAGTACCTGACCATCTCCAGCATGTCCCTCCCGTTTACCTCGAGTTCAAAGACATTTTTGATAAAAAGAAAGCAGATTGTTTGCCACCTCATCGGTCTTACGACTGTCCCATTGACCTCCTACCTGGCTCAGAAATCCCTTTCGGTCGCATATTTCCATTGTCCGAGACCGAGTTGGAAGCTCTTCGGGTATACATAGACGAGAATCTTGAAAAAGGCTTCATCCGTCCGTCCTCTTCACCGGCTGGAGCCGGTATCTTCTTCATCGAAAAGAAAGACGGCTCCCTAAGACCTTGCATAGACTACAGGGAGCTCAATAAAATAACTATAAAAAAACGGTACCCGCTCCCACTTATCCCAGAACTGTTTCAGCGGTTTCGTACCGCCCGCATCTTCTCCAAATTAGACTTACGGGGTGCCTACAATCTTATCCGGATTCGTGCTGGTGATGAGTGGAAGACCGCCTTCAGGTCCAGGTTCGGTCACTTTGAATACTTGGTGATGCCGTTTGGGCTATGCAATGCCCCAGCAACCTTTCAACATCTGGTGAACGATGTCTTTCGTGAATATCTCGACAACTTTGTAATTGTCTACTTGGACGATATCCTTATCTTTTCTGCCACCATTGAACTTCACCAAACTCACGTAAAAAAGGTTCTCACAATTCTTAGAAACCACAGACTTTACCTTAAAGCTGAGAAATGTGAGTTCGAGAAAACGGTTGTCCAGTTCCTGGGGTTCATTATTTCCACCGAAGGGGTTGCTATGGACCCACAGAAAGTTAAAGCTATCCAGGAGTGGCCGGCCCCTACTGATAAAAAAGGGGTGCAAAGGTTCATAGGCTTCGCCAACTTCTATCGGAGGTTCATTAAGGAATTTTCATCCATCATCTCTCCCATCACTCAGTTGACCCATCAGCAAAATCGCTTTCAATGGTCTCAGGAAACCCAGGAAGCCTTCGACAAGTTAAAAATCAGATTCATCTCGGCACCAATTTTACAGCATCCTGACCCGGCTTTGCCCTTCGTGCTGGAAGTTGACGCCTCAGAGACTGCTACAGGAGCTATTTTGTCCCAAAGACAGGGTCCCAAGGCTCTCCTTCACCCAGTGGCTTTTGCATCCCGGAAGCTAAGTTTCCCCGAAAGAAATTACGACGTCGGTGACCGGGAATTGCTAGCCATTAAATTTGCCTTGGAGGAATGGAGATATCTTCTGGAGGGTGCGTCCCACGCTATCATGATTTTCACAGACCATAAAAACCTGGAGTACCTCCGGACTGCCAAACGCCTCAGACCACGACAAGCCCGATGGGCGCTCTTTTTCTCCAGGTTTAATTTTCATATCACCTTCCGACCCGGTTCCAAGAATGGTAAAGCGGACGCACTCTCCCGGATGTTCCCCGAATTTCCTCAGACAACTGAACCTGACACCATCCTTTCTCCACAGAATTTTCTTCTCCTTGCTCAGCCCTATCTAAGAACTGCCATTGAACAGGCCTCTAGCCACTGTACCGACCCAGAGATATCTTCTCTAGAGAAACGGGGCAATCTGTTCTGGGCTCAAAAGAAAATTTTTGTCCCCCTGGAAGTAAGATCCTTGATATTAAAGACATTTCATGATCACAAGCTTGCAGGTCACTTCAGAGTACAAAAAACATCCGAACTGGTCTCTCGCTCTTTTTGGTGGCCAGGTTGGAGACGAGACTGTGAGAGCTATGTTTCTTCATGTATTTCTTGCCAGCGGAACAAGGGGGCAAGGGCCAAATCCTGGGGCCTACTGAGACCTTTACCTATATCGGAAAGACCATGGAAGGAGGTCTCTATGGACTTTATCGTGGACTTGCCCCACTCTGAAGGCTTTACCACCATTTTTGTCATTGTTGACCGCCTCTCAAAGATGGCGCATTTTCTACCTATGATTGGTACCCCCTCTGCCTTAGACACTGCCAACACATTCATTAAGGAAGTGGTGAGACTCCACGGGGTACCTGATAATATTGTCTCCGACAGAGGCGCACAATTCACCTCAAAATTTTGGAAGGAACTCTGTAAGTCATTAGAAATCAAGGTTTGTCTCTCTTCAGCTTACCACCCCCAGAGTAATGGCCAAACAGAGAGAACAAACCAAACTCTAGAACAATATCTTCGTTGTTTCTGTTCTTGCTCCCAGGACGATTGGTCTTCTTTATTACCCTATGCGGAATTTGCCTACAATAATTCCATACACTCAGCCACCAACCAGACTCCTTTTTGGTCCAACTGTGGTTTTCATCCTTCCTTCCTCCCTAAAACCATCCAGGAAATCTCAGTACCTGCAGTACAAGATCGGATAACTTCTATTCAATCCAACTTCCAAAGAATCCAGGAAACCATGCAAAAAGCTCAGGATAGTTATAAAAAACATTTTGACCGAGGAAGAAAAGCTAACCCGGCTTTCAAAGTAGGAGATGAGGTTTGGCTATCCGCCATCAACCTTAGACTCCCTTGCCCATCACGAAAATTAGGACCAAAGTTCATCGGCCCTTTCAAGATCAAAAGAATGGTAAATCCTGTGGCTTTTGAGTTGACCCTTCCTGATTCTTACAGGATACATCCCGTGTTTCATGCCTCCCTGCTAAAACCAGTGGTCCCTAGTCCTCTTTTGGGAAGAGAAGAACCTCTTCCTCCTCCAGTCGAGATTGATGGAGAGAATGAATTTGAGGTGGAAGCTATAATAAACTGTAGGAAGAGGGGTAGGCAACTTCAATACCTAATTAAGTGGAAGGGGTACCCGCCTGAAAATAATTCTTGGGAACCCTCAAGGAACATACACGCCCCTCGCTTGATCCAAACTTTTCAGTTGGAACACCCAGAATTAATGTCCAGTTTGGGCGTCCAGAGGCCGCTCCTCGGGGGGGGGGGCACTGTCAGTGAAACATTATAAAGAAGCACAGCATACTTCCATTTGAACACTAGATGGCAGCAAAGTCGACAGTGGAAGCTGTCAGCTGCACACACCACATGACTTCCTGGCTGCCTATAAAAGACAGCCTGGATCCATGTTTATGTTGCTGGTTTATCTTTCAGCTTCCCTAGTTCCTTGCTTGTGTTTCCTGCCTTGATACTACCGTTGTGACCCAGATTGTCCCTGACCTGCTCCGATCTCTTCCAGCACCTGACCCTTGGCTTGCCTTTTGGACCTCTGCTACCTTTCTCCAGTGTTTGACCCTCGGCCTGCTTACGGATTATTCTACCAGTCTCCTGTGCTTGATCTCCAGCCTGCCTACGGACTTTGCTATTATCTCCTGTGCTCAAACCCCTGGCCTGATTACGGACTTGCTGTGTATCTTCAGTGTCTACTAGTACTGCACAGCTTCCAGCTCCACGTCATCCACACGCAGACCTACCAGCCTGCCAGTACCTCGTGCCTCTTCGTGCCCTTCACCCTCTGTTCCACCACCAGGGGTGGAGTGCGCTTAGTCGCAAGGGAGAACCGCTCTCAGCATCTCGGCCTCGGTGAGTACCCTCGTGACACATAGTTAAGGTATACCTATGATGACAATTACAGGCCTCTCTCATCTTTTTAAGTGGGAGAACTTGCACAATTGGTGGCTGACTAAATACTTTTTTGCCCCACTGTATCTGCAGTGTTTTGTTACCTTTCTACAAAGCACTATGTCCCATAGCTGTCTCCTGCTTTGTTCTTCTGTTATCAACCTGATAACTTCTGGCAAGTTCTCCGTCACATATGATAAAAGCAGCCAGAGTTTTGTATTGGGAGGATGCTATAAATAGATTAGCAGAGCCCTGAACTATTCAACGATAAGCTCTGAAAGTCTCTACCTATGGGGAGAGGGGGTGTGTGCCTTTACTCCAATCAGCTGTCTTGGCTGTATGCCCAGACTTCACTACAGTGTTGAACAGGAAGAGAAAATTTCCTAAAATGATCTGAACTTTCTAAACAGTATATAAAGCAGAAGACAGCAGATATACAAGTAAAACTTATGTAGGGATATTTGTTTAATCTCTGTTTATCATCTGAGGCTGTTTACTTCACTGGGTATATGTGAGGGTTTTTATCAATTTTAAGCTTTTCAGATCACTTGTTTGTTCATTTTGCAGGTGATTTACTAAAATTGGAAAGTGCAAAATCAGGTGTAACTCTGCATAGAAACCAATTAGCGTCCAGGTTTTTTTTTTTATCAAACTGAAGTAAGAAAGTGATTGGCTACCATGCACAGCTGAACCAGATTTTGCACTCTCCAATTTTAGTAACTCAATCCCTTCATGTAGTTAACTAGGATGAGGTTCAGGTTCACCACTACCATGGGTTCACAGTGAATCCTCGGGTTTTGCGAACTTTATGAATCATGAATTTTTAGATGAAATGTTGGCAGGTCCACCAATAGAAAAGTGCATATCTTTTGTCCCTGATCAGTGGGGTCACTAAGAGCCAATAATCTGAAATAAAAGATAACCCAGTTATATTTCTATGAAAGGGTGGGCTCACAGCACCACAATGTCAGTGTGTGTTGGATCAGTTAGGGAGAACTGACAATTCTGTGCAGAGAGAGAGATACTTTTTTTTTTTTTACATTGTACATGTCCCCCATGGCAGTGTCCACATACCCATTTTTTTTATTTTTTTTAAAATATAGCTTACTTACTACAGTGTTTCCCCGAAAATAAGCCCGGGTCTTATATTAAAGCGGAGGTCCACACAAAAAGTGAACCTCCGCTTTTCGGAACCCTCCCCCCCTCCGGTGTCTAATACAGGTATTTGCACCCACTTCCGGGAATAGACTCCCGTGGGACTCACGCCCCTTTGCATTACCCCCCGCTGTCTTCTGGGAAACACACTGGTCCCAGGAGACAGCGGGGACCAGTGACGACGCGCCGCGCTACTCGTGCATGCGCAGTAGGGAACTGGGAAACGCTTCACTTCCTGATTCTCTCACCAAGGATGGCGGCGGGGAAGCCGAGAGACGAGCGATTGCTCGGCTTCGGCTGCCGTCATCGCAGGCACCCTGGACAGGTAAGTGTCCATTTATTAAAAGTCAGCAGCTGCAGTTTTTGTAGCTGCTGGCTTTTAATTTAATTTAATTTAATTTTTTCACGGGACCTCCGCTTTAATGTTGGCAATCAAAAGAGGTAGGGGTTGCTATGCAATGTGCTGTCTTCTCTCCCCTTCTCCCTCCCTGCCTGTCAGGAATTCCCAGTGTGAACAGAGTAAAAGTGCTTGTAAAATCCTATAATCCTCTCTATTACAGTATTATTTAATGTAAAATGTGTGTGTTTCTGTAATCTAATTGTGCCGAATACCTTCTTATAGCACCGATCGGCGCTTCTGTGACCCACCGGAGCTCTCTTCTCCGCTTGAGCACTGTAAAGGGGTGGCCGAGATCCCCCGCTGACAGCTGGGATTAGAGGAGGAGAGTAGTGGGAGATCAGCTGAGTGCCGAGCGGCGCTGTACCGAAGGTATTTGACTCAATTTGATTACAGAAGCACACACATTGTACATTATATACTACTGTACTAGAGAGGATTCTAGCATTTTACAACCACTTTAAACTATTGCTTATTTTCGTGGTAGGGCTTATATTGCAGCCCTCCCTGAAAATCACAGTAGTTCTTATTTTCAGGGTAGGTCTTATTTTTGGGGAAACACAGTAGTCCTACAATATCAAGATGTGCACCCCATAGACTTCAGTGGGGTTTGCAAACTTCTATAAAAATCTTCAAAACTGTTTGCAAACTGGACCGATGAAACAAAGGCACACTTTATCCTCCCATGTAGCTAAAGCTTATCTAATCCCCAAAATTTCAAATATTGCAGCTTATCATTCCATAGATGTAGTGGCTGCATTAGTGTTACTATTTCAAGCTTTTAAAACTTTATTTTCACCTAGCGATACTGCCAGTAACACACTTCCAGTCTTAGGATGATAACGTTCACTCCTTCAACAAAAACAAGATAGGCCTACAGAGCCTCACCCTTCTCTTAGTCACCAGTCAGTGTTGTAACTAACGCCGTTTAAATAAACAGCAGCCACTTTTTGGGGTAACGAGTAATCTAACGGATTACTCTTCCCCTCATGGCAACGCCGTTCCCATTACTTGGGCGGCGGTACCCCAATTTCATCTATTCGCTGCAGCCACCGTGAGTAGATGTAATGTAACACTAACTAACCGCAAGCCGCCGTCTGCCTACCTGATCAGTGTGTCATGCAGACAGACGGCGGCCATTGCAGTGTTCAAAAGCCGCGCCTCCCGAGTCCTCGTCGTCTGTGATAGGCGGAACACTCAATTTCACAGCAGGCAGTGTTCCGCCTATCACGGACATCCGCTCATCCTCGTCTGTGTTATGAGGATGAGCGGATGTCCGTGATAGGCGGAACACTGAATGCTGGGAAATTGAGTGTTCCGCCTATCACAGACGAGGAGGAGGCGCGGCTTTTGAATACTGGAATGGCCGCCAGGACGCCGCCGATCAGGTACGGGGCTACGGGCACAGTGATTGAAGCATGGGCACAGTGAGGCATTGGGCACAATGAGGCATTGGACACAGTGAGGCATTGGGCACAGTGAAGCACAGGCACAGTGAGACTTGGGCACAGTGAAGCACGGGCACAGTGAAGCACGGGCACAGTGAGACACGGGCACAGTGAGACACGGGCACAGTGAGGCATTGAGCACAGTGAAGCACGGGCACAGTGAAACACAGGCACAGTGAAGCATGGGCACAGTGAAGCATGGGAACAGTGAAGCATGGGCACAGTGAAGCATGGACACAGTGAGGCATGGACACAGTGAGGCATGGACACAGTGAGGCATGGACACAGTGAGGCATGGACACAGTGAAGCATGGACACAGTGAAGCATGGATACAGTGAAGCATGGGCACAGTGAGGCATGGGCACAGTGAAGCATGGGCACAGTGAAGCATGGGCACAGTGAGGCATGGGCACAGTGAGGCATGGGCACAGTGAGGCATGGGCACATAACCAATATTATTTATTGTTATCCCTCCTATTATTTTTATACACTTAAAAAAGTACATATATATCATCCTTCTACCGCCCTGCCCCCGCCCCTGTGTATATATAATATAACCAATATAGTTACTTTGCTGAGTAACTAATTACTTTTTCAATGTAGAAACTGAGTTACTAACTCAATTACTTTTTGGAAGAAGTAATTTGTAACTGTAACAAATTACTTTTTTAACGTAAGATGAATAGTGATGAGCCGAACACCCCCGGGTTCGGTTTGCACCAGAACCCGCGAACGGACCGAAAGTTTGCACGAACATTAGAACCCTATTAAATACAATGGATGCGAATGTTCGAATTCTAAAGTGCTAATTATAATGACTATTATCCATGTTATTGTCCTAAACAGAGTTTGGGAACCCGGGTTCTGCACCAGGGGACATGTATCAATGCAAAAAGAAGTTTTAAAAATGGCAGTTTTTCGGGAGCAGTCATTTTAATGATGCATAAAGTGAAAAAAAAAAAGTCAAATATTCCTTTAAATATTGTACCTGGGGGGTGTCTAAAGTATGCCTGTGAAGTGCCACGTGTTTCCCGTGTTTAGAACTGTCCCTGCACAAAATTACATTTCTAAAGGAAAAAAAAGCCATTTAAAACTGCTTGCGGCTTTAATGTAATGTCTGGTCCCGGTAATATGGATGAAAATCTTTAAGAAAAATGGCATAGCTACCCCATCACCCCCCCCCCCCCCCCCCTACCCCAGCCCATTACCAGCCCCTTTGGGTCTTGTATGGATATTAAGGGGAACCCCGCACACAAAATAAAAAAGGCCCTATATACTCTGAACAGCCGTATACAGGCGGTGCATACAAGACAGGGACTGTAGGTTTGTTCTTATGTAGAATCTGTTTGTAATTTTGAACAGGTACATTGTTTAAGTGTAGCTCCAGCCAAAAAATCTATTTTTAAGCTTTTTGGAAAACATAGGGAAGGGTTATCACCCCTGTAACATTTGTTTTGCTGTCTGTGCCCCTGTTCAGAACATTTCACCTCACTTTGCGTCCCAATGACAACTGTTTTTGAAATGTGGTGTTTTTATTGAAACAAGGATTGGTGATAAAGCATCAGTATAGAGGAGACACCTTTCTCCCATATTAATTCTTACAGGAGAGAATTTTCCTTCCAAGGGGTAGATTTCCTCTCACTTCCTGTTGTCTTCTTCCGTTTGCAAGTAGTAGTCGTTTGTAAGTTGGATGTTTGAAAGTAGGGACCTGCCGTATATACTCTGCAGAAATTGGCCCCTTAGGTGTTGGTGTTGGCACAACACTGTAAGCACTCACAGTTACTCTTGGTGGGTGCTGGAACGCCCTGCTGTCAACTATTATATCAGGAATTGTAATAACATATAATTGTTGAACAGTGGTAGTAAAAATTGGGCCTTTGATGGTGGTGCTGGTGCCACAACACTGTAAGGCCTGACAGTTACTCTTGGTGGGCGCAGCAATGGGCCCTGCTGTGAATTATTAGATCAATAATTATAATTGCATGCCCCTGTTGAACAGGGGCTGAAAAATTGGGCCTTTGGTGGTGGTGGTGGTGGTGGTGGTGGTGGTGGTGGTGTTGACACAACACTGTAAGGCCTGACAGTTACTCTTGGTGGGCGCAGCAATGGGCCCTGCTGTGAATTATTAGATCAATAATTATAATTGCATGCCCCTGTTGAACAGGGGCTGAAAAATTGGGCCTTAGGCACTGGTGGCACAACACTGCAACCCCTCACAGATACTGTACTTGGAGCACAGCAATGAGGCCTGTTGCAAAGTATTGCATCAAAAATTGTAATTACACGCCCCTGTTAAACAGGGGCTGAAAAATTGGGCCTTAGCCACTGGTGGCGTCACCCATAAACCAAAATGATCTTCCAAGCTATCATCATTAATCGTATCATTGAGGAGGAGGAGGAGGATAGCCAGTCAACATAACAGCACAGGCACTCAGCATCAGCATCAGTCTTGAAGGGATGTGACATTTTAAAATCAATTAGTCTGTTATATCAGCATCAGGTGTGTGGTAGCTGGTGGTGATCCAAGACTGGTTCATCTTGATGAAAGTCAGTCGATCAACCGAGTCGGTGGACAGGCGCACCCTGTGATCCGTGACAAATCCTCCAGCAGCACTGAATGTGCGTTCTGAAAGAACGCTGGATGCAGGACAGGCCAGTAGCTCAATTGCATACTGTGCAAGCTCTGGCCAGTGATCCATCCTCAAGACCCAGTAAGCCAGAGGATTTTCGGTGGGGAAGGTGTCCAAGTCTGACCTTGCCCCTAGGTATTCCTGCACCATGTATATCAGACGCTGGCGATGGTTGCTGGAACCGATCATACTTTGGGGCTGCGGACTAAAGAATTGTCTGAACGCATCGGTCAGACGGCCACCTTCCCCACCGCTCCTTCTTTGACTGCCCGAAGCCTCAGCAACTCGTTGTCCAGGACCAGGAGTTTGTAACCTCCCAGTCTCTGGGAACGCGTTGCACAGACCTTTCTGCAAGGCCTCCCGGAGTTGTCTCATCCTCTGCTCCCTCTGCGACGGTAACATAAGGTCCGCAACCTTACCCTTGTACCGTGGATCAAGGAGAGTGGCCAGCCAGTAATGGTCCCTCTCCTTGATCCGAAGAATACGAGGATCCTTCCGCAGACTTTGCAGGATCAGGGAGGCCATGCAGCGTAGGTTAGCTGAGGCATTCAGTCCGGAGTCCTCTGGGTCACTAAGGACGACATGATCCGCAGCCACCTCCTCCCAGCCACGTACAAGTCCACTGGTTTCTTGGGACTGTAAATCATCCCTAAAAGACTGCTGCTGATGATGCTGAGTGCCAGCCTCCACCTCCATGCTGACACAATCCTCCTCCTCCTCTTCCTGTGCGATGGGTGGGACAGAAGGAACACTGTCTGGGTAAAGGGGGCTTTGAGAGGCAAGGAAGTCCTCCTCTTCCTGCCTCTGTTCTGCCTCAAGTGCCCTGTCCATTATTCCACGCAGCGTGTGCTCCAACAGGTGGACAAGAGGTACAGTGTCACTGATGCATGCACTGTCACTGCTCACCATCCTCGTGGCCTCCTCAAATGGTGCCAGGACAGTGCATGCATCCCTGATCATGCCCCACTGGCGTGGTGAAAAAAACCCGAGCTCCCCTGACCCTGTCCTGGTGCCGTAGTCGCACAGGTACTCATTGATGGCCCTCTGCTGCGTGTGCAGCCGCTGCAGCATGGCCAATGTTGAGTTCCACCTGGTGGGCATGTCACATATAAGGCGGTTCTTGGGCAGGTTCAACTCCTTTTGCAGCTCAGCCAGGCGAGCACTGGCATTATAAGATCTGCGGAAATGCACACAGACTTTCCTGGCCTGCCTCAGGACATCCTGTAAGCCCGGGTACCTGCCCAAGAACCGCTGCACCACCAGGTTAAGGACGTGAGCCATACAGGGCACATGGGTCAGTTGTCCCTGTCGGAGGGCGGAGAGGAGGTTGGTGCCATTGTCGCAAACCACCATTCCTGGCTTAAGCTGGCGTGGCGTCAACCACCTCTCGGCCTGCCCCTGCAGAGCAGACAGGACCTCTGCCCCAGTGTGGCTCCTGTCCCCCAAACACACCAGCGCAAGCACGGCATGGCATCTTTTTGCCTGCGTACTTGCGTAGCCCCTTGAACGCCTACGGAGCACCGCTGGTTCCGAGGACAAACCACAGGAAGAGGCCATGGAGGAAGAAGAAGAGGAGGGGGTGGAGGAGAGAGGTGTGTCACAACCAGTAGTAGCATTTTGGAGGCGTGGCGGCGGAACAACCTCCAACACTACTGCACCTTGTCCTGCATCCTTCCCAGCTGCCAAAAGAGTGACCCAATGGGCCGTGAAAGAAAGGTAATGTCCCTGTCCATGCCTGCTGGACCATGAGTCAGCGGTAATATGCACCTTACCGCTGACCACCCTGTCCAGCGAGGCCAAGACATTGCCTTCCACATGCCTGTAGAGAGCCGGAATCGCCTTCCGTGAGAAAAAGTGGCGTTTGGGAACCTGCCACTGAGAAACCGCACATTGCACAAACTCACGGAAGGGGGCCGAGTCTACCAACTGAAAAGGCAGCAGTTGAAGCGCTAGCAATTTAGCCAAGCTAGCATTCAACCGCTGGGCATGTGGATGGCTGGGAGTGAACTTCTTTCGACGGTCCAGCAGCTGGGGCAGGGAAATTTGCCTGCTAGAATCGGACGTCGGTGTACTGCTAGCAGAGTGGCCGCAAGTACTTGGCTGTGACACACCTAATTCTACACCTTCATTCCTCTCAGTGCAGGTTTCAGAGAGGACTGAAGGTATACTGGGGTTTGAGATCCCAGCTGATGCGGTGCAAGGAGAGGTCCGCTTTGTTCTTTGGTGTGGGTCTTTAAGGTAGGCTTGCCAACGAGCTGCATGGCAGGTCAACATATGTCTGATCAAGCATGTGGTGCCCAAGCGGCTGATGTTTTGGCCACGCGATATACGCTTGAGACATATGTTGCAAACAGCAGCTGTGCGATCTGATGCACTCGCCTCAAAAAAGGCCCACACCAAAGAACTTTTTGAATGACGGGCAGAGGCAGCGTCCTGCACAGGCGGAGCTCTGCGGTGTGATTCCGTCGGTGTGCTGCCCATACGCTGGCCACCCAAGGGCATCCTGCCTCGTTGGAGATGTGCCTCCTCCTCATCCTCCTCCTCCTCCTCCTCTCTCCTATTAGGCACCCACGTGGAGTCAGTGACCTCATCATCCCCTCCCTCCTCATCACTGGAGCCAATCTGGCAGTATGCTGCAGCTGCTGGAGCATGACTGCCAGATTGGTGTCCTTCTTGAGCATCCCCTCTCTCAGCTCTCACGCTACTGCCTTCCTCTAGCTGGGTATCATCATCAGATCCTTCGAAACGCTGGGCATCCTCCTGGAGCATGTACCCAACACTGTGCTCAAACAGTTCGGGGGACTCCTCAGGAGGAGGACATGGTGGGTCTAGGGAAGGAGTGACTAATGATGACATTGATACCAGAGAAGAGGACGCTTTGGCAGCTGCTTTGCCAGTACCCTGAGCCTGGGTGAGAGAGGATGAGGAGGATGAGGTGGGCTTGGTCATCCACTCTACCAAGTCTTCGGCATGATGTGGCTCAACATGTCCAGCTGCCGAAAAGAAGGACAAGCATGTCCCATGGCCATGTGCTGATGACAATGCACCGCGTCCACGACCAGCACTGTTGCCCCCAGACACAGAGCCTGCTTGCCCTCTTTTTTTGCCTCCTGACTGTCTGCCTCTCCTTGTTTGCCTTCCAGACATTTTAATGGATGGCCTGCAGGGAGATGGGAAAAACAGCAATAAGGGCTACCTTCAGGTGTATACTGTGCAGGAGGCTTAGCAACAAAGACACTGACACTGTCCCCTGCCTATCCTTCTCTGTCCCTAAACACAAGGATTTGCAATATGGTTCAGCAAGATTGGTTTAGCACAGAATAGCACACTGATAGTTTCCCTCACTGTCCTTCTCTGTCCCTACAAACAAGATTTAGCACAGAATAGCACACTGATAGTTTCCATGAGTGTCCTTCTCTGTCCCTAAACTCAAGGATTTCAAATATGGCTCAGCAAGATTGGTTTAGAACAGAATAGCACACTGACAGTTTCCCTCACTGTCCTTCTCTGTCCCTACAAACAAGGATTAGCACAGAATAGCACACTGACACTTTCCCTCACTGTCCTTCTCTGTCCCTACAAACAAGATTTAGCACAGAATAGCACACTGACACTTTCCCTCACTGTCCTTCTCTGTCCCTACAAACAAGGTTTAGCACAGAATGACACACTGACACTCTCCCTACCTATCCTTCTCTGTCCCAAACACAAGGAATCCAGGATTAGTAAAGGAAAAAAATGACACTGTCCCTGCCTATGCTTCTCTTTCCCTGCTCAGGAACACACTAGACAAGGCCGCCGCGCTGGCGGCTTTTTATAGTGTGGGGCGTGTACTAAACCCCCTCAGCAATAATTGGCCACAGGCATCCTGCCTGTGGCCAATCATTGCTCTCCTCGCTGCCGGCGCTGTGATTGGCCAAGCATGCAGGGTCACAGTGCATGCTTGGCCAATCACAGCGCCTGGATGACACTGCGATGGCGTAGTGCATTGTGGGCAGTCCGCGTCACTCGAATTTGGCGCGAACGGCCCAAATCGTTCGATCTTCATCGAACAGCCGATGTTCGAGTCGAACGTATGTTCGACTCGAACACGAAGCTCATCCCTAAAGATGAACAACACCAGTTCAGTAGTCCTCGGAAATAGCTAAAAATAATGTAATAGGTAAGAGTCAGCACAGGCAGAAAGCACAGGAAATTACAGCTCAGGAGATTTCTGTCAGGATTAACTTTTAGCTTATCAAAAAGATATAACACAAAGTCTTTAATGGTATTTTTAAAATGGACCAAATAAGAAAAGTTCATTGTTAGGATGTAGATACACTTTCAGAATCAGTATACATTAAACATAATTTGATCTGTAACATAACATAGCACATATACCGTAAATTGTTATCTGAATACTACTGCCTGAGAGATTTAAATGCTCTATTTGGATGAACCCTGTTATTTGATGAATGACTATGCTAAACAAGCATACTTTTTCTTTGTTGGTTTGTCTAATGAATATGCAAATGACCAACACTGCAACTGTTCAGATGTCACATAATGTTTACATTGTAGAATTGTCATGTTGCTTAGCACCCTTTTCTGCCTCTTTTTATTTGTTATAGAAACTGTCTGTATACTTTCACTGTAATTTTGTATTATTTATGATTGTCCTAAAAAAACATTGATGTTAAAAAATGCTGAAAGCTGCATAAAATATATATTTTCCTCCCTATTTGGAGGACCTGTTAGGCCTTGAACACATGGTATGAAAATCAAAAGGGAAAAGTCTGAAGACGAGCAGTCTACGGACTTTCGGATCGTTAGTACGGTGCAATCGACAGACGATTTGACTTTTACATCAGACAAAAGCTGGATGTGCAGGCTATAAAATTTTTGTCTAATGTGAACTCAACGTCTGATTTTCGGATGGTCAGTAAAAAAATCTGTCACACAAAAGTCGAAAGTACAAACACGTTTGCTCGGAATCAAGGAACGACTAGAAAGAGTTTGGTCTTGTAAACTACTGTTCGTAATCTAGAATTAACATTCGTAACGCGGCAATCGATGAAATGTCAAAATTCTCATCTTCTTTAATAGGATAATAATGAAGCTGCTTTGCATGTAGTTATGCCAAACATATTTTAAAAGGCATTTGTTTTGTAGGATCTGAAAATTGCGAATCAACGCTCACCAGACTTCTACTAACATGAAATAAGCAGAAGGGGCCCAAAGGGAGGCGTTTAAGAAATGAACTTCCTCTTTATACTCTCATAGTACGTCACTACGTTTGTGTTTGTCAAACGACAATTTGCAGGAAGTTAGTATGTTAGACAAAATCCCGCACCCGCCCTTTTGACAAAAATCTGACGCTCGGTCGTCCAACAATCAAACGGTGTGAACGAGGCTTTACACGCAAAGCCTAAATACTCTTAGTTTTGTAACCATAACAGTACAAAGACATAGGAATGCTAAGCAGATATTTTCTTTAATACAGTAGAAATCACAAAGTGCTCAGTTTAGTAGGCAAAAAATCAAGACTGGCCTGTTCTATTTATTCATCACATGCCAGGTGATAGAGGAATATATTTGCAGGAAATGTTAGCGAAATTAGGCTGTACGCAGAGCATACAGCCAGATATCGTGTCTCTAATAGTAACACATTTCGTCTCAATGATATAATGCATCTTAACCTAAGATTCACTCACCTTCATTCGAACCCCATTCATACAAATCAAGAAGCATCACCAGACTGTCCTTCTCATCTCGTCATCACAGCCTCACTGCCTGTCTACGCCCATAAAAGGCTTTTATTAAACTTCCAGCCGGAAGTGATGTCACAACATGTGACCTCCTCCATAGGAAGTGAGCTCACAGGGTGTGAGCTCCACCCAGGAGATGACCATATAAGGATATCCCTTCCAACAGGGTTATTTAAATACATACAACACATGAATACAACAAAAGAACCTTTTACAGACATGTATACATTCAAATAGACTAGCAGTGACATGCACTGCTTCCAATGACGGGAACCATACGACAATTATGGCTCAATGGACCACCATTGTCGTATAGTTATGCTATAGTTCCTGTGGACGCAGATCTGTCCGCTCTGACTCATTTAATGCCAACGCCAAGAAGTGGCCAGTCCCCTGGCGAGGCATAAAACAAATATCCCTAAAAGGAGCAAACATCGCTGTGTCCACAGGAAGGTTTTTCCCGCCACAGGTCTTCCACCAACGTCTGTATGTGTGAATACGTTCAAATAAGAACATTACAGCAAAACCGACACTGGGGGACATCTGACAACATACATTAATAAAAATTTCCACAACAGAAAGTAAGTTAAACTACAGACTTTTACAAATTAATGCAATAGTTCCAGAAATTTGAATATGGTTATACTTTAAATTAGGGCTGTGGAAATTAACTATTAATTCCTCGATTAATCGATTAAGTTTTTTGATCGATCAAAATTCTTTTGATCAATCAAAATTCCGGGTCTTCAGGGAGTTCCGTCGGAGATCCGGTGATGCCACAGACACCGGCGGGGCTTGCCGTGTCCTTCTGAATGGCTCCTTTGCTGTGCTTTCATATCTGCACGCCGGCGGGACCTTACTATCTGCCACACGCAAGGGCTGTTACACTTCCCTCTATCACCTCCCTCTATCAACCTGGGATTGTACAGCCATCCACTGGGAGTTGTGATAGTTCCCTTCACGGGACATCTACATGCCGACGGACTGATGTTAACCCTTCCTCATCTGGATTCAGCAGTGGTATCGTTGTACACATTTTTATACCAGTATCATACTTAGCTGCATGTTTTTATGACTGCTTTTGCTACCGTTTGGTATTACTCGCACCATTTTTACAGTTTATGGAGCTACATTGATTTTATCTCCAGTGCAATATTTATTTTGTTACCTACTTGAAGACTATAAAAGTTTTTTAATGCTATTCCCATCGAGCGCTGCCTTTGTGTGTTTTTTGTATCCTGCTCTCCATTTTTCCAGTGGTTGGTAGCTGCACTGGGAATTAGCCTGCAAGGAGATCAGCTAAAAGTAGTTGGATCTGTATGTGCGTTATAATTAAACGAAATTAGTCGATTAATCGATTAAAAAAACAAAACGATTAATCGAACACAAAAAATTACTTTAAATACATTTTGATCTATGCATTACCACAGTACAGGATATATTAATGAAAATACTACTGCTTGAAGAATTCAACTGCACTATTTGTAATTAGGTTACTGTTATTATTTGATGAATGCTTATGCTAAAAATTCGATTTTTTCCTGACTATCTGCAACAGTTCAGATGTCCCATAAGCATATAAATGTCTGGAACACACTGGAAAGAACTAAGTGAAAAGAAGCCATGGGTTCTATGTACCTAAAATAACAGTGGGGTTATCTGACAAACTTAGTTTACCTAACGCGGGGCTAAAAAAAAAAAATTCCAAGTGTCCTCCCAAAAAGTTTTTTAAAGCAATGATGGTTTCTACATTCACTTACAATCCAGAGCTGTTTCCCGCCCTAGCTTCTTCCTCCTCAGATGTCAATAGTCTTCCAGACTGAACTTTTTTGACTGAAACTAAACTGGTCTACAGACCCAATAATACATGGGTACACCAGTTATGCATGAAGCTCTAAAGCATGGGTCTTCAAACTATGGCCCTCCAGTTGTTCAGGAACTACAATTCCCATCATGCCTAGTCATGTCTGTGAATGTCACAATGCCTCATGGGATGTGTAGTTCCACAACAGCTGGAGGGACATAGTTTGAGGATCTCTGCTCTAAAGATTTGCTGTGAACAACCTCCTGCCTAGCAATTATAAAGAGGAGACACCTTTTTGAGCAAAACTAAAACAAAGCAAAAAAACTACCGTTAAATCAGGACTGTGACTTACATAGAAAAGAACTGATACATTTCCAGTGTGCACAAGAAAAGGTTCAAAATCCGGGCCACCCCATGAGTGCAGAAAGTCACCAAGTTCACAAAATTGGTTATACTAAGAAAAGGGCAGCAAACCAGGACTCATGGCCAAATACAGAAAAAGTCTCTTTCTCCAAAAACCACATACTGTTGTGACGGTATGCGAGGTGATATACACGATTATAGGTACATTTCACCTTGCATTCGTTCCACTGTAAGAGATTGAACCAGAGTCCAGCCCAGTTTTTCCAGCCTCTGTGGCAGGCTGGGTTCCGGTCTGGATGTTCTGGTCCACTGGAGTCCACACTCAGCTGGACATTAAAAGACCAGGAAGAGAGCACAGCAGAGCTCTGGCCTGAGACTCAGAAGGGAATCTGAGTGAGAGGAGCGCTGTCTGTTTGGATTGAAAGAAAAGGTTTGCTTTGCTTCATGTTTTGTGGGTGGCGGGGACCAGCCTCGCACCGTATAGAGAGCAGTCTTCTGTTTACATTACGGCAAGGATTTGATTTACTGTTTTGTTTATTTTTACCTGCAAACCTCTTGTAAATAAAACCTGGCGTCCGCCAGACTTTTAAGAAAGTGCCTGCAGACTGTGATTCAGAAAAGGTGATCCCCACGAGCTAATCTCCCACACTGTATACAGTATTTAGTAGTAGTTGCCTTATTGCAAATCATGTGACCCCATGGCCTTAGACCAGAGATTTAGGCTAATTATGCCCTCCTTTACATTGGTTTCGAAGCAGTGATGTTATTTAGAAATCCCTTGGCACTGCAAAGTACAAGAGGGCAGAAAGTTTACGTAAACGTGTAATTTGATTGATTACCCCTTGTGCCTTGTGTTTCCCTGATAAAGCCCCTTTAATTACATTAGTGGTCAGTATAATCACTGGGCACTTACAAAAGTCACATAGAAATCTATTTATTGTTCTATGGATGCATTAAGTGGTCTGTGGGACAACATTTCATAAACTTTAATCTATAGGAGTTAATTTTAGGTTCTTTCTGAAGATGATATCAATGTGGTAGATGCATTATGTACTTTATTTTCTCATTATCACTTAGGCTGGTTTCACACTGGGGCGGTGGGTGCGGTGGCGGTATAGCGCGGCTATTTTTAGCGGCGCTATACCGTCGGATTTGCAGAGGTATTCGGCCGCTATTCAGGTCCCGTGTGAAAGGGGCCTAACTGTGCAGAGGATAGAGGCGGCAAAAAGGAAGCTGGACATAGCTATGAGCTGGCATGAAGATGATTATAGCTAGGGAGGCAGACCTGATTGCTGAGTTGAGAGTGGTGGTAGGTAAAGATGACTGACTGTGCAACGTCAGGAAGTGGACTAAAGAGAGGCAGAGGAGGCAAATTGGGAGATGACCACTGACCTGGGATAAGACAGAATTATAACTGATATTGAATGAAATGAAGTGTAGCAAATTATTATGGGCCCCTGGGAGATTAGGAAAAGTGCAAGTTGATTGTAACGATAAGAAATTCATTTAGGATGATCATGACCACAGGAGGCATAGATGGTAGTGATCATGGTCAGTGAGGCGCAAAGAATTAGAATAGAAACTGTTCATGGAGGTGGAAGGAGACAGGGAGGAACTATTTCTGGCAGAGATGTGCTAGAACCAGGGAAAGTGGAAACTGTTTGTTGGTATACTTGTTCTAACTCTCTAAAGGCCCGTACACATGATGGGATATTCCGACAACAATTGTCCGATGGACGTGTTTTGTCAGATAATCAGACCGTCTGTATGCTCCATCGGACAATTGTTGTCCGAAGTTCCGACAACAAATGTTGGCTGGCCATGCTCTCAACTTGTCCGACAACAAATGTGTTCTGTCGGATTATCTGATCGTGTGTACACAAGTCCGTCGGACTAAAACCCAAAGTACAAACACGCATGCTCCGAACCAATGCTAACTATAAGATAACATTAGCAGAAGTTGCCCAAAGGGTGGCGCTAAAGAGCAGTAAAACCACGTAGTTTCGTGAATGTTGGCTGAAAAAGTTCTGCCGTCTGTATGCACAAGTTCATGGCCAACGCCCTTTAGGACAAAAATCCACAGATTTGTCCGATGGAAATCCGATCGTGTGTATGAGGCTTTACTGTCAGCCACTACTCCACAAACTTGCTTGAAGGAGAGATATGGCCAAAGCTTTTTTGGCTCTACTTCTCTATGGATCACAGAAATGCTGTTCGTTCTGCACTCCTGTGACCTGTTTTTAACTACAGTGGGCTAAGGTCCACTGTCAGCTGACGCTAGTCCAGGTTCTAGATCGTTCCCAATTTTACCGTCGGGATCCACCTACAAGCCTGAACCAGCAGCTGGCTCAGACTCTCAGCGAGCTGCTGAGAGCCTGAGCCAGCTGCTCCCACGCCCTCCACAGCCCAATGCTCCAGTGAGCCCTGTAAGGGCAGAGTAGAGAGCTGGTGACTGACAGTTACCATTCTCTGCTCAGAGTGGAGGGGAGAACTGACTGATCAGTGGTGTCTAATCGTTCAGTTCTCAGTGCAGAGGCGGCTGGAGACATATGCAGCATCGAATTGATGCTGCATCCACCTAATTATTTTTAGGAAACCCATACTTCTCTTTTAAATTAAATATTGCCTATAAAGGAACTTTTAGAGATTTGTGTAATACTTCCCCCACATTCCCCTTAGAGTGTAAAAACATTGTCACTTACAAAATGGTATTCACCTCACACAATAGTTTAAAGACCAATAAGTGTTTCTGGTTGTTGTTAATGTGGATTCTTCACCATTCACAAGGAATCAGCTGTTTGCCAAATAATACATAAAAATTATGAGAAGGGCGCATTGAGTGCTATTCAGGCAGCTCCTAAGAAGTCTAAAAATACAAAACAGGTCATGTACAACAGTGATCATGTACTATTGGAAGTGCACCAATGAGAATGAGGAAATTCAGAAGTTTGCCAAGCTTATGGGTGGGAGTCATGAGATGAGGAGAAGCATGAAAGCAACCCAACAAACAGCTGATTCCTTGTTAATATTGGAGAGTCTGCATAACCAACAACCAGAAGTACTTGCTGGCTTTCATACCATTGTGCCAATTCAACAACTTCCATTAAGTTATTCTATCTGCACAATCCAGAGAGAGGAAAACACAGAGGGTATGTGTGGAAAGCACTTCTAGTATCCTTGTTTAGTTTCTTTATAAGCTTTGAAGCTGGGAACTGATCATCAGTATAGGGAAGCAGAGCAGGAGGTGACTATGCATCTGGATGGCTTTGCTAGGCACCGTAGAATAGGTCACACGCCCTGCACATGGGGTACCTTTACTCGTGTCGTGCTCATCATTGCCCTGGGAAAAGAAGCTGCCCTCGGGGATAACTCAACCTTAAGGCGAACCTCCAATTTAAAGATGGCCGTACACCATGTACACTTGAATAAATAAACTGGGCTCCATGCATGCACTTAGTTAACTCTTCCTCTTCTGTACCTGTGCACAGGCTGGGGACCTCTGCAGTGCTGATCTGCACCCATTGCTATGGGAGACAAACCTGCTCACAGGGAGAGTGCCCATAACAACTCCTCCTGCAAGAGGCTATCCCACTTGGCACATGTACACACTTGTGACAGACTGCTACAGAAAACTTTGTTACTCTTGGTAACCACTTGAATCTTCATATGGTATTAACTAAGGTAGATTACTTTCATTACACCCCTTGAGTACCGTATTTTTCGCACCATAAGACGCACCTGACCATAAGACGCACCTAGGTTTTAGAGGAGGAAAACAAGAAAAAAAATATTCTGAACCAAATTGTGTACTAAAATATTTTCCAGTGCCCATTAAATGCAGCCTGACCATTGCCATAGTAAACGCAGAGGGACCATGCCATAGTAAACACAGAGGGACCATGCCACAGTAAACGCAGAGGGACCATGCCACAGTAAACGCAGAGGGACCATGCCACAGTAAACGCAGAGGGACCATGCCACAGTAAACGCAGAGGGACCATGCCACAGTAAACACAGAGTGACCATGCCACAGTAAACGCAGAGTGACCATGCCATCAGTGGTGTATTTAGGTTTTGTGCTGCCCTAGGCCTGACTAAACTTGCGCACCCCCTAATTTAAATATGACCCACCCCTTCCTGTCAAGGCCCGACCAATGTCCTCTTCATGGGAAGAGGACAGAGGGGACGTTGTGGGAAGAGGACAGAGGGTTGCCGTGGGTGAAGGACAAAGGGACACCCTGGGAAGAGGACAGAGTAACGCCCTGGGAAGAGGACAGAGTAACGCCCTGGGAGAAGGACGCCGTGGGAAGAGGACAGAGGGGACGCCGTGGGAAGAGGACAGAGGGGACGCCGTGGGAAGAGGACAGAGGGGACGCCGTGGGAAGAGGACAGAGGGGACGCCGTGGCAGTCAATAAGGCATAGAGGATATCAGGTTAGGCACTTCCTAATGGCTCAGTCCCTGGGAACAGTAATGAATAATGGCCAACAGGCCCTCTTACCAGACCCAGCGAAATCGCAACAGTGATCCCTCTGGCTGGACGTTCGCTCACTCTGGGTTGCCTGGGGTGACTCTAGTCAGTAGTGTAGCATGTCTGTATCCTGGCAGTGGCTCGGTCTTTCTCCCTCTCTGGTGGTGCGGGTACAATGTGGCTCCCTCTCTGGTGGTGCGGGTACAGCGGTTAAAGTGTGGCTCCCTCTCTGGTGGTGCGGGAACAGTGTGGCTCCCTCTCTGGTGGTGCGGGTACAGCGTGGCTCTCTGGCGGTGTGGGTACAGCGTGGCTCTCTGGCGGTGTGGGTACAGCGTGGCTCTCTGGCGGTGTGGGTACAGCGTGGCTCTCTGGCGGTGTGGGTACAGCGTGGCTCTCTGGCGGTGTGGGTACAGCGTGGCTCTCTGGCGGTGTGGGTACAGCGTGGCTCTCTGGCGGTGTGGGTACAGCGTGGCTCCCTGGTGGTGCAGGGTACAGCGTGGCTCTCTGGTGGTGCAGGGTACAGCGTGGCTCTCTGGTGGTGCAGGGTACAGCGTGGCTCTCTGGTGGTGCAGGGTACAGCGTGGCTCTCTGGTGGTGCGGGTACAGCGTGGCTCTCTGGTGGTGCGGGTACAGCGTGGCTCTCTGGTGGTGCGGGGTACAGCGTGGCTCTCTGGTGGTGCGGGGTACAGCGTGGCTCTCTGGTGGTGCGGGGTACAGCGTGGCTCTCTGGTGGTGCGGGGGGTACAGCGTGGCTCTCTGGCGGTGCGGGTACAGCGTGGCTCTCTGGCGGTGCGGGGTACAGCGTGGCTCTCTGGCGGTGCGGGGTACAGCGTGGCTCTCTGGTGGTGCGGGGTACAGCGTGGCTCTCTGGTGGTGCGGGGTACAGCGTGGCTCTCTGGTGGTGCGGGGTACAGCGTGGCTCTCTGGTGGTGCGGGTACAGCGTGGCTCTCTGGTGGTGCGGGGTACAGCATGGCTCTCTGGTGGTGCAGGGTACAGCGTGGCTCTCTGGTGGTGCGGGGTACAGCGTGGCTCTCTGGTGGTGCGGGGTACAGCGTGGCTCTCTGGTGGTGCGGGGTACAGCGTGGCTCTCTGGTGGTGCGGGGTACAGCGTGGCTCTCTGGTGGTGCGGGGTACAGCGTGGCTCTCTAGTGGTGTCCCCCAGCAGAGTATTCTCTTTTGCTCCTCTTCAAGTTCTAACACCCCCTCCCTCCCCTCCAGCAGAGTGCTTGCATGCTGGGGGAACTGGTGCCAGAACTCTGCAGGGACTTCATTTCCCATGATGCCCCCAGTGTCTTCTGATTGGCCCTCTGCTGTGGCCAATCATGGGGGGGGAAACAGTGGGTAGGAAGCTGGGTGGCGACCCAGCAAATCCAATTAGAGCCGCTCTCTCTCTCTTCTCCTTACAGAAAGGGAAGGGGGCGGCGGGGGATATACAGACAGCCCGCAGCTCTCCTCTCCCTGTCACAGTGCCGCTGCTCTATTTGCCAGAGAACTCGGCAGCGGCGCTGTGACAGGGAGAGGAGAGCTGCGGATATCCCCCGCCGCCCCCTCCCTTTCTGTAAGCAAAAGAGAAAGAGAGAGAGAGCGGCTCTAATTCAAATCGCAAAGCCCCTGACACTGCGGCGGGGGGGCGGAGCTAGTGGCGGGGTCGGGGATTCCAGAGGCTGTGAGCAGATGGCAGGGGCGGTGCCCGCGACGGTGGGGGGCGGGGCCCCTGTAATGTATTCGGACCATAAGACGCAGGGACATTTTCCCCCATATTTCTGGGGGAAAAAAGTGCGTCTTATAGTCCGAAAAATACGGTAACTTCAGACCAGGCAAAGAAAACTTGGCGTGACAGTTAGACAAAGACAACAGTCTTTCCCTAAACTAATCTCTGAATCAGGCTTGTGGCTGCCCCAGCGTACCTTCACAGGCAAGAGTCCATACAAAGCCACAGAGTCCACAGATGCAGATATCCAGAACTGGTGTTCTTCAGGGAGGATTGCAGGTCTCAGAAATCCCCCTACATAGCGGATGTGACAGCAGGCAGGCTTGCTCTCTGAGGTGGAACTACTTCCCCTTCTCCCTTCTCGGTAAGCAGCTGGAGATTACATGCTGTGGCTTATCTGTGTATTTTCTTCCCATGCAGACTGTGTCACTGGGCAGAGCCCTCGCCCCTTTTATTAGCAAAAAAGGAGAGGCAGAGCTCAGAAAAAAGTGCAGGAAACAGTCTGTTTCCCTCTCAAGTGGGTCAGCAGCTGTCTAACTAACCAGTATTTCAACCTGCTTACACGCATTTAAACCATTTTTAGTGTCATGTCACGAACTGTTCACATTCTTTCTCTGCATGTGTGAAGTGGTGGTGCAGTTGGGAAAGGCTTAGCAGGAAGAGGTGGGACTTTTTTCTTATGTATCCCCCTAGCTTTCTCAACACTTTTATGTTTCAGCCAGCACTGGATTTCTACATAGTCAACACAAAGCATGGCCTAGTGCAGCAGGGTTGGCAGTGGTGACCTAGCCCCCTACATACCATGTAGTAGTCAATAACACATTCCTGTTTATAATAATAAGTCAATCTCTGCAAAGCATATTGGCCCTATTATTGCTTCCCCTGTACAGTTTGTGCATACAGGTGAAACTCGAAAAATTAGAATATCGTGCAAAAGTTCATTTATTTCACTAATGCAACTTAAAGGTGAAACTAATATATGAGATAGACTCATTACATGCAAAGCAAGATAGTCCAAACCGTCATTTGTCATAATTGTGATCAATATGGCTTACAGCTCATGAAAACCCCAAATCCACAATCTCAGAAAATTAGAATATTACATGTGTAGCGGCCTCACCCCTCTCTCCCCTTCTCATGCTAACCACTGTGATATCACCAGTGGCAGATAGTCACTGCCACTGACTATATTGAGTAGAATGTGAATTTACCTTCGCTAGCACGGCCCCTGTCAGGGGAAGGAGATCCGTCCAAGGGAGAAACAGGAGGCCTCTCTGTCACCAGCAATGCTGCGCTGGACTCTTCAGAGAAGTTCCGCACACCAGTCCTCACGAACTCAGACACGGGCACCCAAGGAGTTAGGGCCCCCTCGGATTCCTCCACCCTTGCGGAACTCAGTTGAAGGTACTGAGCTCCAGGCATCCGCCATAGTACCTCACCCCAGGCTAAAGGTGCCTGGGATGGACACCATCTCCCACTCCGGCCAGGTCAAGGGCACCTGAGCCCGGAACTCCGGAACGCCAGCACCCAGGCTGAAGGTGCCTGGGTGCGGCCACGTCCTCCAACTCTCTCTGAACTCTGAACCCCGTGGTAAGTGTGTCCGCCCCTTTTATCCCCTCTCCCTTTGTGCCACAGCGGGTTCCCCGCCCCGCTGTACCAGCTCCAGGGGAGGACAAAAAGGTACAGTCTTGCGGTGTGAGTTCAGCTCCGACCCAGGGTAACAGTGCCACCTGTGGACCGCAAGGAACCTCACACCACCAGAGTCCTCCAAGAACCAGAAAAGGGTCTCGGATCCCCTAGCAATTGGTGCATCTGGGTTACACTACCACCCAGATGCCTCCCCTAAATTCAAACACCCGCTACACATGCAATCAATAAAACAAGGATTGTACATAGAACAATATTGGACCTCTGAAAAGTATAAGCATGCATAGGTACTCAGTACTTGGTTTGGGCCCCTTTTGCAGCAATTACTGCCTCGTGGCATGGAAGCTATCAGCCCGTGGCACTGCTGAGGTGTTATGGAAGACCAGGATGCTTCAATAGTGGCCTTCAGCTCTTCTGCATTGTTCGGTCTCATGTCTCTCATCTTTTTCTTGGCAATGCCCCATAGATTCTCTATGGGGTTCAGGTCAGGCGAGTTTGCTGGCCAATCAGGCACAGTAATCCCCTGGTCATTGAACCAGGTTTTGGTGCTTTTGGCAGTGTGGGCAGGTACCAAGTCCTGCTGGAAAATGAAGTCAGCATCCCCATAGAGCTCGTCTGCAGAAGGAAGCATGAAGTGCTCCAAACTCTCCTGGTAGACGGCTGCATTGACCCTGGACTTAATGAAGCACAGTGGACAAACACCAGCAGATGACATGGCTCCCCAAATCAACACAGACTGTGGAAACTTCACAATGGACTTCAAGCATCTTGCAGTGTGTGCCTCTCCATTCTTCCTCCATACTCTGGGTCCTTGGTTTCCAAATGAGATGCAAAATTTGTTCTCATCAGAAAAAAGGACTTTGGACCACTGAGCAACAGACCAGGTCTATTTTTCTTTAGCCCAGGTAAGACGCTTCTGAAGTTGTTTGTTGTTCAGGAGTGGCTTGACAAGAAGAATACGACATTTGAAGCCCATGTCCAGGATCCGTCTGTGTGTGGTGGCTCTTAATGCACTGACTCCATCCTCAGTCCACTCCTTGTGAAAGTCCCCAACACTTTTGAATGGCCTTTTCCTGACAATGCTCTCCAGGCTGCGGTCATCCCTGCTGCTTGTGCACCTTTTTCATCCACACTTTTCCCTTTCACATAACTTTCTATTAATGTGCTTTGATACAGCACTTTGGGAACATCCAACTTCTTTTGCAATTACCTTTTGAGACTTTCCCTACTTATGGAGGGTGTCAATGATGGTTTTCTGCACAACTGTCAGGTCAGCAGTCTTTCCCATGATTGTGATTCCTACTGAACCATACTGAGACCATTTAAAGGCTCAGGAACCCTTTGCATGCATTATGGCTTAATTAGCTGATTAGAGTGGGGCACTTTGAGCCTAGAATATTGCACCTTTTCTCAATATTCTAATTTTCTGAGATTGTGGATTTGGGGTTTTCATGAGCTGTAAGCCATAATCATCACAATTATGACAAATCACGGCTTGAACCATCTTGCTTTGCATGTAATAAGTCTTTCTCATATATTAGTTTCACCTTTTTAAGTTGCATTAGTGAAATAAATGAACTTTTGCACGATATTCAAATTTTTTGAGTTTCACCTGTATGTGACAAAACAAAGAAATAGTGAGCTTTGTTGACAACTACCATAAAATGCATCCGGGGGTCTGCAAGCCTTTCTAAACAAATTAATCTAAGAATAATTCTAAGAATAAACAATTAGCACTACTTTCAATTACAAGGCTTCAACCATCTTTCTCATTCTTATGCAAAGAGTGACAATAAAACCAACACATACTAATAGAGTACAAATAACACTCCTCATACAATTAAACTTCTTCAGGCTTTCAGATTATACTTTCAATTGAAAAACAATTTTTATCACCTTGTTAATTGCATTTCTCACTCCTAGTCTTTCCTTATTTCTCTCAGATAACACCTTGTTGTAGAGTATGGCATGTTCAAGTTGGGTACCAGAAGACTTAAAGGGCACCCACTCAACTGAGCTAAGACAGTTGGCGCTTGCACATCTGCATTTACAGTGACTGAAGAGGTGCAGGGGTACAGAAATGACCACTGGCCATACATAGGGTTACCACTGTTTGGTCCATGGACGACTGCATTTGAAGTAGAGTAATTTAATTCTAATTGGCACGTTTAAACAGCCAGGTGTCATTACATTTTGTTAGCTTTTTTTTTTTAAAACAAAACAATCTTCCATATGGGTATTATATTCATTTATAGCTTTTAAAAGTAAAAATAAATTACTCTGCAATTTGTAACTTTTAAAAATTCACTAAAATTATGTTTCTGGTTCAAAATGTATGGCACTACAGACAAAAACACAAATTGAAAAAGTTCACATGCAAATGGTAGCTAGCGAGTTCAAAAATGCTTTAAAAACATAAACGAAACAAAAATTCATTTGTATTATTTATTTATTACTTACCGGTATTTGTATAGCACCAACGCTTTACATATACACTCACCGGCCACTTTATTAGGTACACCTTGCTAGTTCCTGGTTGGACCCCCTTTTGCCTTCAGAACTGCCTTAATTCTTCGTAGCCTAAGTTCAACAAGTTGTTGGAAACATTCCTCAGAGATTTTGGTCCATATTGACCTGATAGCATCACACATATTGTACATTCATAGCAGTCACTTAAAGATTAAAAAAAAGTCATAGCCATAGGTACAGCTGTCTATCCAATGTCCTGCCACACTCAGTGCTGGATTCAGAATAGAGTAGGACTGGCAAGGCTCCAGCTTCAGAGCTTGTAGCTGGCAGAAGCTCTGAAGCTGCTAGAGTTTTAATTTGAATACAAATGAAATTAGTTGCGTGAAGCTGACATTCCGGAACAGCTGTTTTCAGTGCTACTTAACACAATGGTTGTATAGATAAAGTCTATGTAAAATCTTTTTTATTTTTTGGTCCCTTTGGATCTGGTAAATATACAATTGAAAACGTTTTGGCTTCATGTACACGGGACGTTTTTACAACCTCTCCTAAACGATTTAACTTGACAGATAGTAATCCACATTTAAAACGTCAGTTTTGCCACGTTTACATGCCGCGTTTAGCGGGGTTTTGCCGCGTTTGCGTTTAGAAGCGTTTGGCGTCTGAAACGTCCGAAACGTCAGCGTTTTAACTCATTTTTTTGCCTTCAAAAAAAGGCCTATAAACGCAATTGCCTAAAAACGACAGTTAAAACCCATTCACACAGGGACGACTTTGGATCCGACTTCAAGTCGCCCGAAGTCGCCTCAAGTCGCGCTGCATGAGAAAATCAATGTAAGTGAATGGAGCCGTCTTAATGCACACTACTGCAGTCGCTCCGACTTCAAAAAAGGTTCCTGTACTACTTCAATCCGACTTCTAGGCGACTTGTACCCATTGATTTCAATGGAAGTCGCCTCAGAAGTCAGATCACTGTCTTAACAGAAGCAACTTTCCAGGAAGAGAACATACATTTCTGAGGCAAACCCCTCCCTCCCCCCTCCCTCCCACAGAGCTGATTCTTGTTTGATTGGCCACTTCAGTCGTGTTGTAAGTCGCCCCAAGTCGCGCTGTGATTCAAACTCAGGTCGTTTCCAAGTTGCCTCCCAAAGTCGTGCTGGAAGTCGTGTTGCCCCTGTGTGAATGGGGTCTAAATGAACCTGTGTACATGTACACATAAGATAACATTGAATGAGTTCAGGGGCAGTTAAAAAAAGTGTCCAACTGCCTCTGAACATCCGTTTAGCAGCAGCAGTGTACATGGGGCCTTACTGTTATTAGTTACATTGTTCTCTGAGGACTACAGAACCATTTCCCTCTATGTTATAGACAGTAGCAGAGGTGCCAGATTCCATAGTCCTATTGTGTTTCTGTTGTCCTGATACAGTGAGTTAAGTGTTGTCAACCTAGGACAGAAAGTATGTTAATGGCAGGATCACTGCTGTAAATAATTTTAGAATATGTCTTGCCGAAACGAGGACTGCTGTGATAAAATAATTTTGTAGTAACAAAACAAATGTCTGAACAGTAGTAGAAATAATGATGTTTTAAAATACTTTCTTGAATCTATTCTTGATTATGCATACTAATGCACATGTCTTTGAACCCTTGCACGTTTAGATTGTACGCTCTAACGAGCAGGGCCCTCTGATTCCTCCGATATTAAATTGTATTGTAACTGTACTGTCTGCCCTCATGTTGTAAAGGGTTGCGTAAACTGTTAGCGCAGGGCTTGACAAATTTGCTTGGAATCTAGGAGCCAGCTAAAAAAGTTAGGAGCCAGTTTTTTTTTTTAACGACCGATGTGTGCAGAAGCGAACACATACGTGAGTAGCGCCCGCATATGAAAGTGGTGTTCAAACCACACATTTGAGGTACCGCCGCGATCGGTAGAGCGAGAGCAATAATTCTAGCTCTAGACATACTCTAATGCCACGTACACACGGCCGTTTTTAATGTCATTGAAAAAAACAACGTTTTTCTCGACGTGATTTTTCGTGTTTCCTCTCAAGCCTGCCTTGTCTACACACTATCGTGAAAAAAAATGCTCGAGCAAAGCGCGGTGACGTACAACACGCACGAAGGCACTATAAAGGGGAAGTTCCATTCGGATGGCGCCACCCTTTGGGCTGCTTTTGCTGATCCTCGTGTTAGTAAAGTTTGGTGAGAGACGATTCGCGCTTTTCAGCCTCATGCTCTTCAGTCCGTTACAGCGTGACAAATGTGCTATCTGCATTACGAACGCTAGTTTTACCAGAACGAGCGCTCCCGTCTCATACTTGATTCTGAGCATGCGCATTTTTTTCCCCTCGTAAAAGCATATACACTACCGTTTTTCACGACGTTAAAAAGAATGACGTGAAAAACGACGTGAAAAAATAGGGCAGGTTCTAATTTTTTTTAGGCCATTTTTCACGTCGTTAAAAATGCTCTGGAGCCCACACACAATCGTTTTTAATGACCAATTTAAAAAATGGCATTTTTCACGCCATGAAAAACGGTCGTGTGTACGCGGCATAACTCAAAACACGCAATTTTGAAGCGTGACATGTTGGGTATCAATTTACTCTACGTAACATTATCTTTCACAATATAAAATAAATTGGGCTAACTTTACTGTTGTCTTATTTTTTAATAAAAAAAAGTGTATTTTTTCCTCAAAAAAGTGCGCTTGTAAGACTGCTGCGCAAATACGGTGTGACAGAAAGTATTGCAATGACCGCTATTTTATTCTCTAGGGTGTTAGAATAAAAAATATATATAATGTTTGGGGGTTAACTTCTAATTAAAGGGAAGGAGATGGGCGGGCAGTGAAACAGGCAAGCATTGCTGGTTGTGTTGTCATACCAACGGCCACCACAAGAGGGCGCCAGATTACAGAATGAATCATAGGCCTGCAGAAGGCCGCAAAGTCGCGGCCTCAATTACCGGCCAGCGCGGCCCGACGAGATCGCGGGGGGGTGGGGGCGCACGGAGACACAGGAAACCTCAGCTGTGCTGCCTCAGGCGCCAGGTCGCTAATTCTAGTCGCATTTGCGACCTGGCGCCCGGGTTTTGTCGAACCCTGTGTTAGCGCTAAATAAATCTTGCATAATAATAATAATATGAACTATTTAATATCCTAGCCTTTTCATGAATAGAATTCATGAAAATGGTGATAGTGGAAAATGTAGAGATTGTTATACAAATTTTTAATGTTACCGTAATTTAAAAACATCCAGAGAGAAATGATTCCTCTCCTTCAGATAGTATCTGTCAGGTCACCTGTGGCCAGGTGACAGATGCACACCGTAGGGGGTCAGGAGTGCACCAAAAGGTAGTGAACCCTATGGCTGACTGCTGCGGATAGGATACTGGGTGGTTGTGGAAAGCGGGACCGGAGGAGCACAACCGGGATCCACAGGAAGCTAGAGCCGAGATTCCCCAGGGCGCGGAGTCTACGACCCAGCAGGTCTTCACCAGAGCCTCTAGTGGTGAGGATGTTACGCTGCAGCTAGGTCCAGGTCGCGACCCCTAGAGTCTCCTAGCTCATGCCTCGTAGGGTAAGGAGGAAAGAGGGGGAGCAGCAGCACAGGATACAAGAATAGTGAGGGGAAAGGCCAAGGTCAGGGCCACAGGCAGGCAAGGATAAACGAAGGACAAGCCGAAGGTCAAGGGTCACAAGCAGACAGGGATAGTCAGGAACAAGCCAATATCGTAACAGAGAGACAGACGTAGCACACGGCAGGCAGGAACCCAAACACACAATGCTTAAACAAACATGTTGATCAGCAAGGCAGGCTTGCAGTGCACAGGTTAATATAGTGTTCTGTGATAGGGCCTGGGGTGGAGTCAGGCTGGGAGGAGATTATAAAGGAAGCCAGGTGAAAGAGTCCAGCCTCTAAGATGAACACACATGAGGAGGAAAAGGTAAGATGGCAGACAGACATTAGTGCATATCCATGACAGTATCTTTTAAGAACTTAAAGCAGTATTAAACCCAAAAACCAAGATGTAGTGTATTACAGCTTACCAATCCTATGGGGTGGCTGCATTTGTTTTCCTTTTTATGCTTTGTTCACCAGATGATCTGGTCAGTAACACACTTCCTGTATTGAAGTGCCTCCACTCTGGATGAAGGAGAATAAGGCCCCTTTCACACTGGGGCGGGAGGTGCGCTGGTTGTATAGCGCCGCTATTTTTAGCGCCGCTATACCGTCAGAATTGTGGCGGTATTTGGCCACTAGCGGTGCGGTTTTACCCCCCGCTAGCGGCCGAAAAAGGGTTAATACTGCCTCTGCAGAGGCGCATTGCCAGCGGTATAGCCGCGGTGTCCCATTGATTTCAATGGGAAGGAGCGATGGAGGAGCGGTATACACACCGCTCCTTCACGGATCCAAAGATGCGACTAGCAGGACTTTTGGAGCGGTCCTGCTAGCGCACCGCTCCAGTGTGAAAGCCCTCAGGCTTTCACACTGGAGAAACAGCAGCAGCAGCCGCTGTTTCAGGTCGGTTTGCAGGTGCTATTTTTAGCGCAATAGCTAACACTTTTAGTTTTTTTATTTTGGAGAAAGCAAGCGGAAGTAGCAAACCCTGTTTGTTTTATATGCCATCTATGTCCCATTGGGGAGATTGTCCTTCACTTCTCGTACTACAGCCAGAACAGGAAGTGAGAGGAAATCCATCCAAAGTAAGGGAATTCCTGTTTTTCACCCCAGTCACCATAACCAGTCCCCCCCCCCCCCACATTGGAAGATTTCTCCTATGTTCTGAGGACAACCCAGAGAGCAATAAAAACCAGACCCATGTGTTAATCCCTCTCCACTGTATTCTGCAATAAAAAAAGTTTTGCCTTTAGAAATGCTCTATGCCTATGCCACAATTCTTGTTTGGCTCTCATGTCCTTACAGATGTGCAAGGCCTTCTGGCCGCAGAATTGGTCTCTGGAGACAGTTTGTAGGAAACTGTTAGGATTCTGTTTGACAGAGAACTACTTTTTGGTGAGTGACTAGACACTTTTTTTTAAAGTCATGGACAGAAAAAGCACTCTCTTACCCTGAAGAAGAAACTCTACCTCTTCATGATTCCAGGTCCTACTTACTGTAGTTTTGTTGCAAGTCCTGGATGTTCAAGCTAGTCGAGTGTGGCTCCAAATCCTCCTCACAATAATTGGGTGTCCCCCCACTCTTACAACGGAGGTAAATGTATTTTATTTTATTTTGGGGCTGCTTACACTCAGGACGTTTTGGATCTATGGGTCTGGTATTTGGTGCCCAAGGGGTGCAGGCTGAAGTTTGGCTCCCTACCAACTCTCCACTTTATGCCCTCCAACCCTCTCACCTCTCTGATGATTGGAGGCTCTCCAGACTCCACTTCGAGAGTGATTGTGACAGATTTCAAGGCTTTTATTCAAACCTGTCCATTGTTTTGAAGCCCCATTCTAGAATTGAAGGTTCTCAACACATTCTTGTGCGCCCAAAAGTTCAGGATGAAATTGGCCCTGACTAACAAAGGGAATTTTTAGTATCTATAGACATTAAGGAGTGTATTTATCGTTTCAGTCAGCAGTTCATGTGATTTGCGGGGAGCAGGATTTAGCTTCAGGCAAAATTTTACCAAAAATGTATGGATGTGAATTACCCTGATTAAAGGCTACTTTCACACTGAGGTGTCGCGCCGTCGGCGGTAAAGCACCGATATTTTTTAGCGGCGCTTTTCCGGTGATTCAGCGGCGCTGCCCATTGATTTCAATGGGCAGGAGCGTTTTAGAAGCTGTGTATACATCGCTCCTACAGCACCTCAAAGATGCGTCTGGCAGGACTTTTTTGAGTGTCCTACCAGCACACCGCTCCAGTGTGAAAGCCCTCAGGCTCAAGTCTTGTTGTTTATGCCCTGGGTGACCCTCCAAGCTTATGTACGGACTCTGCGTTCCAAAAATCTTGATTTTGCATGAAGGTACTGGGCCTTATGTTTGCTTAATTCCAGGCAGTGATGTTTGCCTAGTTTCACATCAATCCACATCTAGCCTCTGCAACTCAATGTGCTGACTGAATGGGACAAGCTCACTTGGTCCCTTGACAGGCCCCTGCATCTATGTCCCAATGTCAAGATATCTCTGGTGACTGAACAGCCTTGTGCTGGAATTGGGAAGCCTTTTCTCCAAGTAACCTGATTGGTTCTCCCGACAAATGCCAACCTGCAAGGCTAGGGGGTTCCTTGGGATGGAAAAAGTCCAAGGAACATTGTCATTGAGGGAGTATGTACTTCCCTTCAACATTCTCAAACTAAGGACCATCTGCCAATTCCTGCTGCATTGGCCCAACCAGCATCAGAGGCGACCAACGAGAATTCAGTACGACAATGCCACAACGGTGGCTTACATCAATCATCAGGGTAGAACCAAGAGCCGTGGTGTCCTTTGAGAAGCAGACCTAATTCTAGCTTGGGTCAAAAAGAACGTTCCAGCCTTGTCCGTGGTCCACATTCCTGGAGTAAACAATTAACAGGTGGCCTTTCGTCACCATCTGGATAATAGGGCTTGGTCTCTTCACCCCATTGTTTTTGAGACGACTGTCAAAACTGACGGACGCCTGATGTAAATCTGTTCTGCATTCCGCTTCAACAAGGTGGATAGGTTTGTGGCCAAGAATTTTGGATCTAAAGGCCTTTGCAGTGGGTTTACTGGTGACTCCGTGGGATCAGTTTAGACTGATATATGCCTTACCTCTGGTACAGATTCTTCTGGGAGCAGGAGGGGTTAAATGGGCGGTCCTAATGACTTCCTTTGCCAGTGTCTTCACCTGAAGTTGGCAGCATAAAACCTGTAGTAAAAAATCACATGTCCTGTCCAAAAAAAGGATTTTAAGTCCAAAATCCAAATTTTTTTCCTCTAGAAGGGTAGTCGGAGATCGGTAAATAATAATCTAATGTTTACTGATCTCCTGCACAAGGCAACTGAATTGGAAGAGCTCATTCATGAGCCATTTTGAGCTTAGTGTTGTGCTGGGGAAGGAGGAGACCGAGGACTCTGCGTTCTCAGTTTTGTTCTCCAGCACAAAAGGAAAACATCAGGGGTCTGTTAAAAGGGATCTGTTAGGGCCTGTCTTCACATATGTATTGTTAGTTACCAAAAAAGATAGCAGTAAAATCCTGATAGAGGTCCTAATCCTTGTCCACCCTATTTGGAGCTAAACTAAACAAAAGTTTAAATTTTATCATGATATAATCATGAAGGTCGTATAACTAACACACATGCATTTGACATTTATTTGGAGCAGTGTTTCTCAATCTTTTTTTCAGACAAGGCACCCTTTAAATTTTAGCACAATCGTGAGGCTCCCCATTCTAAAATGTAAAAAACTAAAGTAATAGTTTTACATAATGCGGCAGCATTCACACATGTAGGACACCCAACATGATTTATTCTCCCAAAGCAAATACACCTTTGCACACTGGTACTGACCAGTATTCCAATGTTTCTCTTCTCCCTCAGTTTCTCTCCCTCATTCATTTAATGTGACCCCAGTGCTGACATGCAGGGGAGGGGCAAACAAGGATGCTGTGCAGGCACCCAATGCCCTGCTTATCAACTGATGATGTCATCAGTTGATAAGGGGGACGTTGGGTGCCTGCACATGGTTTTTAGGAGGCTGGCAGCTGGAAGGTTGTATTGGCGCACAATGAAAACCTAAAACTTTGTGTAACTAAAAGGCAGGCTTGATCCACCCATTGGTTTGTATACAATTTTTTGGAAATTTTTAGGCATTTTGCAAAGGCACCCCTGAAGAAACCTGATGGCACCCTGGTTGAAAAAGGCTGATTTAGAGAACCAAAGAAATTTGACTAGGTCTGCCGATTGTTCTAGCTGCTGCTATTATTAAATAAATAGCTGATCCCCCAAATACTTACCACTCTCCTTGAATTAGAAACCCCTCTTTACTGGCTGCTCCCAATTAGTGGGCAGTGTGAGTAAGAGATTTTTTGGAGGGTTTACCAACATAGAGGTGTGGTCATCTATAAAATGTTTTACTGACACCTGTATCAGGCAAATGCTTCTGCTGGTAGCCTGCAGTGCAAAATGGATTAATTAGTATGAGAGACATTGAACAGATCCTTAGGATGTCATGGGGCAATCAAGAGCATGGTAGGACTGAGGTACCTAGGTCCCACCTGGGAGTAAGGGCCTATCTTCATGAAGCACGAATAACACTTCATGATGGAAAAACAGGTGTGTTTTACTATGAATGAGTGTGGTTAAAGAGACATGGCTTAACAGCAGCAATGTATTCTTAGTAAGTATGAAAAGCAGGGCCAGTTTGAGAAAAACATTGGTGAACAGGCACATGGTCACAGTCACCAAAGCTTATTTTCTGCACTGCGCCTTTTAGGGCTGGGCCTTTTGCCTATTTTTGTCTTCGAGGCCTCAGGGCCCAGCCAGTGCACTATTGCACAGCCACTTATTTATTTTATTTTCCTCCCACTGTTTGTCACTTCTTTCATATTTGTGTGTGTTTTCTCACTGGATGAAGGGTGTGAGTCCATGGGCTTGCCCTGAAGTCTAGGGGGGGATTTGTGGCCCTTAGGTTCTTTCCTCCCATGCCCCTGGGGGGTCTCTCTTTGGGAGAGCCCCTCGACCAAGCATTCGATGGTCGACTTTGGCTGACCTAGAAGAACGGGGTCTGCCAGGCCTTCTGGCTAGGCAGGCCATGGAAACGCTTGGTCTCTGTCAGGAGCATTGCACCCCAGGGGATCAGGGTAGAGGTCCTACCCCTTTCAGGGGTGGACTAAAGCACACCCTTAAGTGCAAACGAAAAAACAAACAAAAAAAGAAACCTGCAAGGCAAAGGCATAATGAGCTAGTATGCAGTGCATACTAGCTCATTTTTAAATACTTACCTTGTAACGAAGCATCGGTGACGCATCCCGGTCACCGCCGAGGGACCTGACATTTTCCCCTCTGTGTTTTTTCCGGGTTCCAATGTCGTCATTCCTGCGCTTGTATGCGGAAGTCCTCCGTTCCGGCACGATATGCCGGACCTTCACTGTGCATGCGCTGCTGATGTCAGCGGCTGCATGCATGGTGAATATCTCCTAAACTGTGTAGGTTTAGAAGATATTAATTTTACTTACAGGTAAGCCTTATTATAGGCTTACATGTAGGTAAAAATGTAAAAAAAGGGGTATACAACCGCTTTAATGTTTTTTCCATTTCAGGTTTTTGCACCACCGTGCAAAAAAAAAAAAAAAAGGGCCAGTTTGAGGAAAATATTTTGTGATCACTGCAGATTTCATTATTTTTTTTCAGTAGCATACAAGCTGATCCTACTTGCAATACCCTGCTACTATTTACTTTTTGCAAAGGTAGACTGCATGCAACAAGAAGCCAGTCAGAGACATGTTAAGAAAGATAATCAATGTGTATTAGATTTAAACTCTGTGGACCTCGTTTAACACTAATATCAGTGTATATTTTCAGTCATTAAGTATTACACAGAGTGATGTCACATTAACTTATGTCACTGCAGAATCTCCCACTGTTGTACCACCTAATACCACCGTATATAATCTGCAACTGACATATATCATGGTATATAATCTTTCACTGACCAATACGTTACATAATCCCTTAGAGGAAGTAATCTCACTATGAATAATCTGTCTCTCATAACATGTACAATATGTCATAACAACTCATGTCACTGTATATGATTTATTCCTAAAGATTACACCACATTATAGTCACTGTATAGCCACCAACTGTAACACAGGCTAATGTAAGTACAAAATCTCCCACCAACTGTTATGTAAACTAAAATGACTGCATATAATTTGTCACCTACTAACAATACTTTACATAAATATCTAACCATTTATATCAATATAAATATCTATAATTTGTCATACTGGCTCTGTCATTGTCTATTACACTGACAAATGTCAACTGTACATAATCTGATCAGCACACAAACAAGGCTGTATAAAATCTATCACTAAATGCCATGATGATTATCACTGTACACAGTATATAATCTCTCACCAACTGTCATACAAATATCTCTGTATATAATCTCTCAATAATGAGTTAAAGTATCCTGATCCAAGGGACACATGGAAAAATTCAGCATGTTCTAATGAATGCTCTTTTTCAAAGTCCATTGAATACATAAAAGCAAAATCAAATTCTTATTTCTTTCTCTCAATGATAATAATGATAATGTAATGTTAGGGGGTCACCCAGCACTTGCCGAGTTAAAGCGGAAGTAAACCCATTGATTTAACAGTTTCAAAAAGCAGTTACCGTATATACTCGAGTATAAGCCGAGTTTTTCAGCACATTTTATGCTCGAGTCAACTTTTTGCGCCTGATATCCCGGATTTTGGGGACCCGGTTCCGGCCGGCTATAGATCTCCTGGACCCCAATCTTGGCACATATATAGCCCAACTCTTCCTCTACAATTGTGCCAAGTTTGTTGTCCGGGGGACCTACAGCCAGGGAACATAGATTTTTCAAAGCCGGGCACCCCTTCCATAGACTCCCATGTTAAACAGTAATTTCTCTGGTAAATTTGGGGACCCGGTACCGGCCGGTAGTAGGTTCCCTGGACCTAAAACTTGGCACACATGTAGCCCCATTTCTCCTCTATAAGTGTGCAAAGTTTGTTGTCTAGGGGACCTACGGCCTGGAGAGCACCGATTTTTCAAATCCGGGCACCCTTTCCATAGACTCCCATGTTAAACGTCAGTCTAGTCATGGACACAGTGAGGCATGGGCACAGTGAGGCATGGGCACAGTGAGGCATGCACATGGACACAGTTAGGCAAAGTGAGGCACAGTAAGGCATGCAGATGGACACCCTAGGCTTATACTCGAGTCAATACGTTTTCCCAGTTTTTTGTGGTAAAATTAGGTGCCTCGGCTTATATTCAGGTCGGCTTATACTCGAGTATATATGGTACATTCCCGGCATGCCGGGAATGCTAACTGTCACATTGGTTGTGCTCTCAACCAAACTGTCAAACCATCCAATGGCTGGTGTCATAACTGATCACATGTGCAGCATCATGGCAGTTGAAGATTAAACAGAGGCCAAGATGGCAGCTTCCTTGCCTGAAAATGATAGGAGGGTTTACTTCCACTTTAAGCTTTGGATAAATATTTCCTGTTCTGCTGATTTCAATATTGCTGTTACTACAACGTTAAAAGGAGACTTTGCTATGATTGGTGGTCTGAGTACCCCCATCTATTGGTGGTCAGAGTCCTCCTATGCATTGAAGGTCAATGTGCTCTTGTTAACTGGTTGTCAGTGTGCCCCCATACATTGGTGGTCACTCGCTAGAATTCATAAAGACTGGTGCAGACAGATTTTGTGAAAGTGTCTTTCATGTGTTCTAAAAGTGGTGCACAATGCAGCAAATTCATGTACTTGTCTAGAACTTGTACTTAAATTCAGTGCATGCTGCCCAAAATCTGTCTGCACCAGTTTCTCTTTCTCTGTACACCAAAAGAGAGTTTATCTTAATTACCCCCCAGAGAACTGTCGGTATTTTATTTTGAATTTGACACATTCATTGCACCACATTGTAAAAGTGGCGAATTTTAGAACTACCTGAATTTGGTGAACAAGTTGCTGTCAGAGCCAAAAGTGTTGCAAACGCTTCAAGAATTTGGCAAAATACATTACCAAGATGGATTAGGGGGAATTCTCCCCAGTGTGCTCCTGTACATTGAAGGTCAGTGTTACCTTGTAAGCTGGTAATCAGTGTACCCCCATATATTGATGGTCTGTGTGCCCCCATACATTATTGGTCAGTGTACTCCTGTACATTGGTGGTCAATCTGCCCACATACTGTACATTAGCTGTCAGTTTGTGTGTCTCTACATTCATTGGTGTTCCTGCACATTGGTGATCAGTGTGTCCCATACATTGATTGGCAGGTAACTTTCTTTGCTCACCACTTTGTTAATCCATCTGACAAGTAGGCTAATATGTAAAAGTCTGGCTACTTGCAAATAGAAAAAGTTCCATACCAATTTTTTCACTGGTAACCTTTGCTTTGGAATGGATCTTGTGCTATATGTTGAAACCCCGAGACAGTCACCTTCAAATCTAAGGTTGTTGCTTGCTGTTGCAATTATTCATCTTTTTTCTTATTGGTATGATTGATTGGATTAACAAAGTTGTGAGCACAAGACTCAGTTGCTTGGTGCCTGTGTGTGAAGGAGTATATTTAAGGAGGGACATTGATCTAAGCTGACCTGACCCAGGAGAGAGTTTTATCAGCTAGCGCCTGGATTCTGGAGGTCACACTGACAGTCTTCCCAAAGGCATTGTTTTGAAGCTAAAGGACACTCTGATTTTGCCATTATAATTATTTATTGAAGCTGGATGACTGTATCGATTGATAAAACAATTCCAATAGTAGAGTAGCTACTGTTGCATCTGCACAATATAAAGGATTTTTTGGACTGTAAAAGATTTCTCACAATACTGAAGGAGCCGCCCAATAATTTTGCATTATGTGAGGTTTTAGTTGTACCTTTTTTTTCGAAATATTTTATTTTCAGAAAAGAAATATTACAATTCAGTACATTACGGTATATCTCATTATGAATAAAATCTGGTAGATGACCTCTTAGAATAAATACTGCTATTTTGTAGATGAATAAAGACATATCATTAAAACGATAGATGTGGTTTTAGAATGTTAAGTAATTAATATGAAGAATTTAAATAAGAGAAGTTTCTCCTATTTAGGCCAACTGATAAACAAAGACATTTCTGTCCTCCTGGTGCCCCTTAACGGGAACTAACTGCACCAGGGGAAGAAACCTCTCACCATACTTGCAGTTTTACTTAAAGTTCCCCGGAATAGCCAGGCTAAAAGAGATCGGCCTTATTATCTATGAGGATATTTTATCTATCATTTTATGTATAATCAGAAAGTGAAAAGGGGGGAGATAGGTCTCCCTCAGAACATCACCAAAAATCCCTATAGGAGGGAAAAAATTAAAAGAAGGGTTAGGAAGGGGGGGGGGGGGGAAGATAGGAAACGTGCCGAACACCCTGGGTAAGAGAGATTCCTACATTACTAGCCCAGGGTTCCCAAAGGTTTTCAAATTTCGGAACAGTATCAGTTAGAATACTAGCTAGCTTTTCTTGAGTCATTATCCAAGATATATTTTTTTGGGCTTCCAAGAAAGAAGGTTTAGGTTTCTTCCACGCTTTGGCAATTGTAAGCTTGGCTCCTGTGACAATAAAATGGATTAGTTTTTGTGTAGTTTTTGGTATTTGAGGTATGTGAGCATTTAGGAGAGCTATTGAAACAGACCTATAAACCTGGCAACCAGTGACCTTGGAAATCATAGAGAAGATTTTGCCCCAAAAGGGGCGGATTCTAGGACATTCCCACCAGATATGGGTCATTGACCCTAAAAGTTGGCATCCCCTAAAACAGGTTGGATCAGCTGTAGGGTATATAGATGCAAGTTTAGAGGGGGTTAAATACCACCTGGTTATAACCTTAATATTAGCCTCCATCAGTGATACATTTAAAATACCCTTGAAGGACTTTGAGAAGGCTCTATACCAGGTGTCTAGGTCCCATTTATTTTGAAGCTCATTTTCCCAAGCCTCCATATATAAGGATTTCACTGTACGGTGAGTGCGGTACAACAACCTTTTATAATCCTGATTTGTGCCTGCTGTACCATGTACATGTATGAAAAGTATCCTGTTATCTTTGTATTACTTTGTTTGTGTGGATGCTGTGCATGAGAGCAGCCTGCTTTCCTTCAATGATTACACTTCTGCTGACACCCCCCCTCCTTCAATGATTACACTTCTGCTGACACCCCCCCCCCCCACAAACACTCAGCCATTCACTGGAAAGACTGGTGTGCGGTTGTTTCTCCTCCCCATCTCTCTGAGCTCCTTATGCAGCTGAAAGCAGAAGGAATGTGAACCTTATGAAAAAGGGAAAAAAAAGTATTTATAATGTTTTTTTATATATACAAATATATACAGATGTTTTGCCTTTCAATTCTGTTTTAAACTCAATTGGTTGTTTTACAAATTGAGGGTTCACATATAATTTAATAAACTGTGATAACACTTTTGGCAGCGTTGGAGCAAAGGTGAATACTTGTACTTTTAGTTCTGTTTCAAATCAGAACAAAATCCATTGATTTCCAAAAACAGTTACATTAACCACTTCAGCCCTCGAACATTTGGCTTCTCAATGACCAGGCCATTTTTTGCGATACGGCACTGTATCGCTTTAACTGACAATTGCGCGGTCGTGCTACACTGTACCCAAAGAAAATTGACGTCCTTTTATTTACACAAATAGAGCTTTCTTTTGGTGGTATTTGATCATCTCTGCATTTATTTTTTGCGCTATAAACAAAAAAAGAGCGTAAATTTTGAAAAAAACACAATATTTTGTACTTTTTGCTGTAATAAATATCCACAATTTTTTTTTAAAAAAGTGAATTTTTTCCTCAGTTTAGGCCGATATGTCGTCTTCTACATATTTTTGGTAATAAAAATCGCAAAAAAGCGTATATTGATTGGTTTGCGCAAAAGTTATAGCGTCTACAAAATAGGGGATAGATTTATGGCATTTTTTTTATTATTATTTTTTTTACTAGTAATGGCGGCATCTGTGATTTTTATCAGGACTGCAACATTATGGCGGACATGTCGGACACTTTTGGACACATTTTTGGGACCATTGGCATTTATACAGCGATCAGTGCTACAAAAATGCACTGATTAATGTGTAAATGTCACTGGCAGGGAAGGGGTTAACACTAGGGGGTGATCGAGGGGTTAACTGTGTTCCCTGTGTGTGTGTTCTAACTGCGGGGGGAGGGGACTGACTAGAGGAGATGATAGATCGTGGTTCCCAGCTCATAGGAACTCACAATCTCTCTCTCCTCTCCTCACAGAACTGGGATGTGTGTTTACACACACACGTCCCTGTTCTGCCTCTCGTGCCCGCGACCGCTGGCCACGAGCATTGGCACCCCCACTGTGCCTGCTATCCCGCTTAAAGGAGCCGACCTACAGCTACGACGGTTCGCGGGATCGTGCCGACCTGACACAGTAAAATGACTGTGGCTGGTCGGCAAGCGGTTAAAGGAATAATAACTATCACTGTTGTTTGTACTCTAAACCGAGCTGTCAAACCATCAAATGGCTGGTGTCATAACTGATCACATGTGCAGCTTCTTGGCAACTGCAGGTCAAACAGAAGCTAAGATGGCAGCTTAGGAGAGTTTAGTTCCATGTTAAGTTCCGTAGCTGTAGGAGCATCGCTGCTTACCCACAGCTTGGCTGAAAACTACTAATGGGGGAGATCTGCTCCACCCTACCTGTGGCACGCTGCCAGCATCATTGGAACTAGTGCTCTCTGTCTATCAAAGCTTGCAAAAGTGCAGTGCACTATTCCTAGCAGCAGTTCTGAGCCCAACTGCCGCAGCAACATGGGAAGTACTGTGCATACACAGATTTTGAAAGAGAGCTTGTTTTAACGATGCTGGGAGCGCACCTAATGTACAGGGAATCCTAGACTAGAGGCAGACCGCTCTCTTTTGAAGCGGAAAGAGTTAGAATACTTGATATATTTTTTTGGTTGTTGGAAGAAAGCAAACATTAGGTTACTACAAGTCAGAAGCCTGTAAACCCTTTAAAACCATCAAAAGATAAACCCATTAAAAGGATGGTGTCTGGAGTTTGAGCTCCAGCCCATGTGTAGGTGATATGAAGATGATGACATTGTCATGAGGAGAACTGTGATCATTGTTAGAAATAATAAATACAGTTGAACCTCGGATTACGAGCATAATCCGTTCCAGGAGTTTGCTCGTAATCCAAAGTACTCGCATATCAAAGCGAGTTTTCCCATTGATGTCAATGGAAACGAAAATATTTCGTTCCGCATTGACTTCAATGGGATGCAATACCGAATGCGGCCAGAGGTGGTGGGGTGCCGGAGAGCCTTGGAAACTGTCGAAAAGGCTCGAGGACACTTCGGCTGACCTCGGCAAACATCGGAAAGGCACAGAAACATAATATTTCCGTGTCTTCCTGAGCATTGCCGAACAGCGGCGATCGGCTGCGATCGGCGCTGTTTGGCTCTGCTCGGCTCCTGCGCCCCTGTACCTCAGCCAAATGCGGTACTGCAGGCCTATTTAGGCTTGGCTCCTGCGCCCTCGTACCTCAGGCCAAATGTGGTACTGCAGGCCTATTTAACTTGAATTCTGCTCGTCTTGCGAGTCAACACTCGCAAACCAAGTCAGAATTTTTTTTTTTTTAATTGCTCGCAAATCAAATTGCTCTCAAACCAAGTTACTCTTAAACTGAGGTTCCACTGTACACATAATTGTTACATTGAAATGTTAATTGGCATGCATGCATTTAAAGGGGAAGGAAACTTTCCTACAAAACATCCTTAATCTTTTGTCCCTACCCCACAGAATGTGATACCGACTTATATCTCACTCTGACGCCCATGGTTTCTGGCAGATCCTTGACCTAACAGCTGCACTAGTTTGGCCCTATAGGCTTCTATGGGGCTGGGAGACAGGTAGAAGTCAAGCCATGAAGAAATGCACAGGCACTAGTTTGGCCCCATAGGCTTCTATGGGGCTGGGAGACAGGTAGAAGTCAAGCCATGAAGAAATGCACAGGCACGAATGTCATATCAAGAGGCCAGTGGAGGTATGTGAAGAGTGCTCCCAGCTTGGGAATGAGATCTAGGTACGTATAGTGATTTGGGGACAGAGGTTAGGCTAACCCTACTTACTGGGAGCAAAAGGATAAGGAAACTTTGTGGGAAGGTTTCCTTACCCTTAAATTGGAGCTTAAGTCCGTACATAAGAAAATGCTAGCAGACAGAATTTTTGGCCACAAAAGACATGCAAAGTCTCTATTATTGTTCTGTCAGCTCAACAGTTTGGATCTTCAGTCTTGGTGACAATGATTACCTGGACAAACAGAGAGAGTAAATATCCTTAGTAGGACACAGACAGCAAAATAAAAACTTGGGAACAGGGGGCTGAGGGCTGTAGGTTTACGTAGCTATATGCTCTAATTTCTCCAGGAAGCTCTGTACAGTTTTCTGTATGTGCTTCGATTCCCCAAGGCCTTACTCCATGTTCAGTGACCCCAGGCAGGTCCCTAGGATGCCCTGTACCGCAAAAAGATCCAGGTTGGGGTAGGAAAGGAATCCAAGAACACAGGCTCCTTTGCTACCAGGGATCTCCATCACTGCCAAGTCACCACAGCTTCCTGACTGGTTGATTGCTATGAATTAGACACTTGTACTGTAGTCACTTCCAACAGCACCACAACCATCCAAGGGTTAACTTGGCCACTCTTAGGACACTTGTACGGTATCTTTTCCTTGCCATGTCTGTCCCCTAAGTGTAACCTTTAAAGTGATATGCCATGCATGCACCTCACCCCATAAAGGGTCTGCTGATTTGGTCCCAAGTTTTTTTTCCCCAATGGGTGCTCTAGCAGCATGACACACATTCTGAGTCACTCCTCCAACTCAATGATCACTCTAGGGGTATTCTTTTTCTTGCTTTATTGAAAGTTGAACTTGGATGGGTGCATGGTAACCTTGGTATACTGAACAAAGTCCTTACAGCAGTAAATGAAGGGCTGAGGTGCACTGGGACATAATGAACAATGTCCACTTTAAGTAAGGCTGACCCTGATGCAAGAGGGACAGCACACAGTCACTGGGTTATTACATACTGATCTGTACTCATGTCCTTGGATAATTGAATGCCTCCCTCCAATATCTTCCAGACGCCTCTCCTGTGACTTCTCCAGACCAGATCCCAAAGAAAAAAAGAAATCCCTCAGTCAACTCTGGCAAAGTTCAGCAGAATAGCATAGCTGGGACCTTGATGAGAAGTAGAAAAGCACAGCTGGACAGGGATTGTCTGGGACTGCATATATATTCAGCTGCTGATTTGACTCGCCCAACCCACTACTACAGAACCCTACAGAAGGCAGAGGGAAGCAGTCAATTCTGCAACCAGTGAGACATACACTGTAGACCAAAACAATCACAAGCAGCTCAACTGGTGGGTGCTACATAAACATATCATTTAATGAAGTTCAGACCAGACAGAAATTGTTAACTACTAATTCTTTTTACTAAAAATACTTTTTCAATTACAGCTTCACACTCCATTACAGTTCCGTTCCAATAGGCATACTTCAGCTCTTAAAGTGGATGTAAACCCACCACTCACCCAGTATAAACTAATGGCACAGTATCAATGTATATATACATGAAAGCCTCCTGCATGTATCCCTACATTGCGAATGTCCCCCCCCTTCAGCAGTAGGAGCCCTGCAAAACTCTGGAATTGGTGAGTGGGTCTCTTTGCCAGGGCTTGGTGGGCGGAGTTGTGATGTCACAAGACTCCCTGCCCACCTTTACACACTCCTACTCTTTCTGCTGGCTCTGGGAGTGGACTGCACCATGTAAATCCTTCTCAGTCACATTGATCATGCCTCATGATGAGTAACATCCAGTCAAAAGGAAAGGCACCACATGACTTCAGCATGCCCAATCATCCTGAGGTGTGGAGAAGCCAATCCTGAGAAAGCTGGAGATATAAAGAGGACAAATGTGAAGCTGGTATCGTAACACTCTCTCTCTCTCATGCCGTTCATGAGATAAAGAAATCAGATGTCAGTCACAGCAGTGGGGGATGTGGTGACACAAACTTATCTGTGTGTCCTTTTATATCTTACTAAAAAAAGACAAAAGGATTGCTCAGAACTGGATTAACGCTTCGTGGCAAGACTGGGCAAAGATGACTTGACATCCTCTACTGTACCAGGTAGAAGTCTTCATGATTTTGTTTTTCAGGTTTACATCCACTTTAATACATGGTTACAGCCTGGTTCATTCTGGTTATAGATCATAACTTTAGCATTTAGAAAGTCCAATCTGTTTAAACATAAAGTTCATGTCCTGGGAACCCCGACCGAGTTCCCACCAAGAGAAGTAAAGACAGAATATAATTACATGGCAGCATGATCCCCTCTCTTATTCCCATACACAGAGTAACCCTATAATGTTGGGTCCCCTTGTATTATAATCCACCAGCAGGGGGGAGTATCATGAACACCTGGGAGTTGGCAAAACAGTTAATTCTTTCCTGACCTGAAGGCACCATGTAAAGACATTTACATTACACAAATTACCAAAATAACATAGCAACATATAATAAAGCAATGACATGAGTGAGGTAGTATATAAACACAAAATAGGCCCCTGCCTACATACTAGCAGAATTTTGTTTAATTTTTTTGTTTTAAAAACATTTGTTAGATTTTCTAATCATTAGTGGGATCAAATTGACATTCATTTTCTAGCACAGTGGCAAGACAATTCGAAGGAGAAAGGTGAAAATGTTTTCTTGACAAATTAATTTCTAACAGTAAATGTGCTTTCCATTTGGGGAATTACATTCATTCCCAAATTGAATGTTAGCAGAACATGAAATTTTGAAGTACTTTTGAATGACAGTCAATTTCTGTTAAGCGAGGTGGCTACACACTGACCCACACACATCCGCCTGAACCCACCAGATTTTGACCCGTATATGGCCAGCTTAAGCCAAAATTATAAATAAAGTGTAAAAGAAAAACACTGAATCAATGATCTCAGCTTCTTGCTGCTCACATAACCAATGCCAGGGCGCTGGCTGCATGACATATGGTGACTGGGAAGGGCAGTGTTCAGGTAATGCCATGGCTGATCAGTGCCAGGATACCCTCAGGTCCAACAATTACAGAATTTCCCCAGGTACCACAAGCTATACACACTCTACCGTGTCTCTCTCCCTGCCAGTGCTAGGACAAGGTCATCCAGTGCCCCCTGTGAAGATGCCAAACTGTGCCCCCATACCCAAAACGTATGTTGTGTATGGGTTTAATAGTGGTACACATACTATCCCACAGGGAAATTTGGGGCTAACAGTGACAAATAAAAAAATGCCCCAGCATCGGTGTGGGGAAAAAAGTCTCTGCATTGGTGGTGTCAAAAAAGAAAAAAATGCCCCTTAGTCAGTGGTGTCACAAAAATAAAAATAAATGCTCCTACAACAATGGTGTCACTAAAAAGAAAAATTGCCACTGTGTCAGCGATGTCACTGGAAGGAAAAAATGCCCCTCTGACAGTGGTGTCACTAAAAGGAAAAATTCCTCTTGCATTGGTAGAGCCACTAAAATGGAAAAAAAAATTGCCCTTGCCTCTGTGGTGTCACTGAAAATGAAAAAAAAAAATCCTCTACATTGGTTTTGTCACCAGAAGGAAAAGATTCTCTTGTATCGGTTTTGTCACTGGAAGGAAAAAATGCCTGTGTTGGTGGTGTCACTGGAAAGAAAAAATGCCTCCACAGTTGTGCCAGTCTGAGGAGTACTACTTTGGTATCTGTGCGATTGGGATGAAGGAGGGGAGCTGAGGGAATGGGGTGGGCTCTGTGGAATGCATTTACTAAGGGGCCCTTGGAAGGTATGGTGGCTCTAAGGGGGAGAGGAGAACTCTGGGGCTAGGTTACTCCCACAACCCTCTGTGTACTTATAGCTCAGACCTGCTTCTCAGTGTGGCAACCACCTAGGAATTAAGGCATCTTATACTTCTTCCCCTCTCATGGAATATGTCACATGGCAAGGGGACAGAAAGAAAGACAGTCTGCCTTCATACCCCAGCGAGGTCAGGCTGTCTCTGCTTCACAACCTCGGCATACTGCAAAGCCGCTGATCTAATATATTTAACCCTTTCAAAGTCTAGTCATTCTCCAAGAAATATAGCCCTAAAGGAGAGAGAAACAGTTCCCCAGAAACGCGTTGGTTCTACTTGTATACTTTTATCTTTTATAGACTATAGAAATCATCAAGGGAAACTTTTTGGACATAAATCACTCCTCTCCAATCTCCCGAGTTTCTCATCTACAATTGGGATATAATCCATTGGAAGCTATTCCCTTTATACCCTCCACACAGTAATCTGCCACTAGGCCGCTGCCTCCAGCAGAACCAGTCCAGCACTGTCTTCCACCTAAATTTGATACCCCAGTGAGGGGAAAATCCTGCATCCACAGTAGTAGTGCCAAAAGGAAGGAGAAGAGATCAGAAACCTACCTCCAGCAGTCATCATGGCCACTGCTTTGTGCTCCATAACCCAGCTGTCTGAATGAATCATTCCTGTTATTAGGGCAGCTGGAGAATGGCGTAATGGCATGAATCCAGTACCCAGCTTCCCCCAAATATAAAATAGAACTCCTGTTGTTTCAGCAACTGGAGAATGGCTTGATGGCAAATGTCCAGTGCCCAGCACCCCTCATATAAAAAAAAAATTGTGCCCCTCCTGTCCTCTTTGTCCCAGCCCTGCCAGCAGCTTCAATGCATGCAGATCCTTCTTCCTGCCCCTCTAAAAACCAGTGTGCCCTGATTGGTCAGTACTTCATCCTAATCCTTAGCGAAGAATGTGTGGTGCAGTCACTGTTTCTCGTATTCAAGCATCTCATTGGCTAATGTGCCATAAGTTAGCAATGGCGAAAGCAGCCCCCACTAGGCCATCCTATTAACCTCCCCGGTGGTATGATTCTGTCAGATTTCAGGTGCTGAAAGCGGTACAATTATTTTGCTGGGAAATTTGGCGTTTTATATTGTAGGCCTGTAATTCTTAGGAATAACTCACCTAAATCTGTCCAAACAAGAGTCTAGTAGACATCCCAGGTATGATAAAGTTTGAAACACAAAATCATAAATTATAATTATTTATAGTTATTTATTATATTATAACAAATAAAAATATAATAATAATAAAAATTATTCAATCATGTAATAAAATTAAATTTGCTTACTTTCAGTGTTTGATGAAGAATTTCCCCACAAATCGCTATCGCTCAATTCTGCAAGTGATTCTAGTGTTTTCTAGCTGGTCTAAAACCACTTTTGACATAAAGGGACACTTTTTGGTTGCTATGGAAAATCTCCAAATTCCAGGCAGAAAAAACTGTATTTATAATACATAAGTGCATGCAGGACACTGGACAGACCACTAGGGACAAAGGGGGTGTGTAATTTTTTATACAGTACTGTAATCTGTAAGATTACAGTATACTGTATGTGTATTGTGTTTTTACTTTTTTGAATTTGGCGCCGATCTCCGCCCCTGTGGGCCGCAACGTCGTCACTGTGAATCGAGCGAAGCGACAGCTCGCACACACTGCGGGGAGACATCGCAGGATCCAGGGGACAAGGTAAGTAACTTTGCCTGGATACTGCGATGCAGCCCGAGTCTGGCTTGGGGTTACCGCTCATGGTACTGAAATCTTACCCTGAGCCAGACTCGGGAATACCGCCAGGGAGGTTAAACCCATGGGGCCTGGTACGGGAGGACTGCTTATATCCCCCTGTTGATGGTCCTGGTTAAATGTGACAAAATATTACTGGGCTATACCATGACCTGGATAAATGAGAACCTTCAGAAACATGGGAAAAGGGTGACCTTTGTAAGCACCCCTGGTTGTGTTATAGTTTATCTCAACCTCTTTCACTGTCATTTTTGCTACAAAGTATGGTCTAAACGTAAATGTGGAAAAAAATATACAAAGGCATATAAAAAATAAATAAATAATAGAATTCATATACTGAATACTATCATCACATGCTAATACAATCTGTGAAAACTGTGAAAGGCTTATTAATAGCACATGAACAATGATCCACAACAGCCAGGTCCAGGAACCAGCAAGCTTCTTTTTTCACTGAAACATTGGCAGAGCAACAGCAGAACACTTTTGAACGTTACGACATTCCCACAGTGGTTTTTATGCATACATTTGTGCAAAGGACTGTCTTTGCTCGCACAGGATGCACAGGTGTTCCATGCATCTAATTGCAGGCAGTGTGTCTATTACATACCTCCCAACTCACTAAACATAAACTTGCAGGAGGGGTGGGATCCATAGATTTCGAAGACTATTACCGGGCATCAATCCTGACCCAATTGCAAGACTGGTTTCAATCATATCCTCGCACTTTATGTGGTCAACTGTAGTCAGCAACATTTAGACACACTAATTTACAAAGATGGGTACTAGGAACCCCCGTGGCAACCCCATTCCAGCGGCACTACCCCCCACGGTGAGAGCCTCTGCTCTAGCTTGGAGTTAAGTTAACTAACTTAGGAACAACGCAACATCGCACCTTCTCCCCACCTCTCCCAATATAAATACTACACCAATTCTCTACAGACCTTTCTCTAGCTCACTGGGCATCAAAGGGCTTGAAACACATGCAAGACTTGTTTCAGGGGACCAACCTACTGTTCCTCTACTACAAAAAAGTTCAACCTTCCTTAATCAGAACTATTCACATACTTTCGAGTAAAACACTGCATTTCCCACATGACAACCCCACTATACACACTACCTTCTAGTGTATGGTCATATCTGACAAACTCCACCTCACAACTGAAAGGTATCTCTCTTTTTTTATAACGCCTTCCAACAAAAATGTGTATTTAATAAATCTAAATCACATCTCCAATGGGAAACAGACTTGTGGGCCATATCTTCACTGAAACACAATGGCAGGCAGCATTACATTCTATCTACAAATTCACTTAAAGCTCTGTGTTTTGGGAACTCACCCAAATAATATCCCAACAGTGGTACCTAACACCCACAAAATTTGCATCATTTAGTAAAACTACTTCGGACATCCCCTATGTTCCTCTATACATCAAAGTAGTAATCACAAAATTAAATGAGTACTAATAGGGGCAGAACAAATATGAGGACTGAGAAGATTTCCTTTATTTGAAGATGCATAGGGGAGGAGTATGGATGATAAAAAAGTGGGAAGTATGTGCAGGTGAGGTAGAGGAATGTGGAGGGTATAACAGTGGGCAATATGTACAGGAGAGGAGTGTGGAGGGTATGGCAGTTGGCACTATGTACAGGAGAGGAGTGGGGGGGGTGTAACGGCACCCCAAATACGAAAGGGGTTAACGCCGTTTAGAATATTCCCTCTCTGAACACACAACCACTATCGACCCTCCACAGCCAGGCCACCACTTCCCATAGGATTAATCCTTCCAGGGATACGAGACAATGCTCTGTATTTCAAGTTCCAAAACAGGGAATGACTTTATTTTCAAAACACATGGTAACACATTTCTCTTCAAAACCCTTCCCTCCCATCCTTGGGGGAACAGGGCGGGTTAAACTGTCCAATGACAATGGTGATACAGGTCAGGTGTGTTCAAACTTCTCCTTCAGTAAACAGTCTTAGAAGGAGGGGTGATTCCCCCCCCCCCTCCTCACAGAAGACACTTCAACATCCCATAATATGCAGCCAGACGGTCGACCAGCTCCAATCCACATCGTCACAGTAGCAGACTTAATTCATAATAGACAATAGAATGCAATCACACCTCATCACAGCAAGGATTACACAACCCCCAACCACAGTACACACCAAATCTAGATACAATGTATAAACAGCATTGAATGTGGCTATCATAGGTCAAAGTGGGGTTTTTCCATTCACCCTGTGCCCAGAGTGACCCCCTGTCACACATCTCCCCTTTCGGCAAGAGACTAACAGAGGAGGGGACCCCAGACGGGTTGACTCCGAAGTTAGTCCATAGGTCCATTCTTCTAATGTCTGGGCAACCCATCACCATTGCACTAGGGGCCCGAGGTGACGTCTGCTTGCCGGGACAACCCATCAGCATTGCCATTTTGCTTACCGGGTCGATAGCTGATGGTGAAATTGTAAGGTTGTAGGACTAGGCTCCACCGCAACAACCTGCCATTGTCTCCTGAGACCCGGTTAAGCCAGACCAATGGGTTGTGGTCGGTGACCAGTGAAAATTCCTGTCCGTATAAGTAAGGGTTCAACTTTTTAAGGGCCCAGACCAGGGCCAAACACTCCTTCTCCACTGCCGCATAGCTCACTTCCCGGGGTAATAGCTTTCTACTCAGGTATGCGACAGGGTGTTCTCCTCCATCCTCCCCAACTTGGCTCAGCACAGCCCCCAGTCCAAACATGGAAGCATCTGTGTGGACAAGAAAACGTTTGTTAGGTACTGGGGCAGCCAAGACAGGGGCATTTACAAGTGCTTGCTTGAGGGCTAGAAACGCGGTTTCACAAGCTGGAGACCACAGGACCTGCCTAGGTAAATTCTTTTTCGTCGGGTCCGTCAGGGGTTTGGCGATAGCACTATAATTAGGGACAAAACGTCGGTAGTACCCTGCAGTCCCCAAGAAGGCTAGTACCTGGGTCTTAGTACGGGGTGTGGGCCAGTTAGCTACTGCCTCTAACTTGGCTGGCTCTGGTCTCTGATTCCCACACCCCACTCGGTGTCCCAGGTACTGCACCTCCACCATACCTAGATGGCACTTGTCTGGTTTCAAGGTCAGGCCTGCGGCCCGAATTTTGTCCAGAACCACCCCTACGTGAACCAGGTGCTCCTCCCAAGACCCACTGTAGATCGCAATGTCATCCAGGTATGCACATGCAAAATCCTGGAAGCCATCGAGGAGCCTATCCACCATACGTTGGAAGGTGGCCAGGGCGTTTTTCATCCCAAATGGCATGACCCTAGACTGGTACAGGCCAAAGGGGGTAACAAATGCCTACTTGGGGATAGCATCCTCGGCCAGGGGGATCTGCCAATAACCTTTACACAGGTCTATTGTAGTTAAATAACGTCCCCTGGCTATTCGATCTAGCAGTTCATTTACCCTGGGCATCGGGTAGGCATCGGTGGTGGTCTTCTCATTGAGTCGCCTGTAGTCCACGCAGAACCGGGTAGTTCCGTCTTTCTTAGGCACCAGGACTACAGATGAGGCCCAAGGGCTGTCAGAAGGCTCAATGACTCCTAACTGAATCATCTCCTGTATCTCCTTCCGCATTCCTTCTCGGACTGCTTCAGGGATACGGTAGGGGGGCTGTCGAAGGGGTGCTTGTCCAGGGGTCTCTACCTTATGCACAGCCAGGGTCGTATAGCCCGGTTTTTGGGAGAACGTCGCCTGTTTCTCCCACAGAAGCCGCTTAGCCTGTTCCTTCTTTGTGGGGCTTAACCGGTCTCCTAGCTGCACAAGGTTAATGAGGTCAGTCTGGGGCTCTCTCTCTAGTAAGTCAGGGAGGGGTAGACCTTCTGAGTCATCCGCAGCAGGGGCACATACTGCAGCAACATCCTCTTGCCGTTCCTGATACTCCTTCAGCATGTTCACATGAAAGGTTCGCTGGATTCTTTCATCTGCACAGCTGGCAATAACATAGGTAGTATCACATACCTGGGCTACTACTTTATACGGGCCCTGCCAAGATGCCTGCATCTTGTCGGTCTTCACAGTTTTGAGCACTAAGACCTTCTGCCCAACCTGGAAGATACACTGTCAGGCCCCCCAATCGTACCATCTCTTCTGTCTTCCCTGGGCCGCCTGGAGGTTCTCCCTTACCATCAGAGGCAGTTGCTCCATGCGGTCCCGGAGTTCCAGAATGTAGGGCACTATGGGGGTCCCTTCTTGCTCTGTCTCTCCCTCCCAGTGTCCTCTGATGAGATCGAGGGGTCCGCGGACCCTTCTCCCATAGAGCAACTCGAAGGGCGAGAACCCCGTAGATTCCTGGGGTACCTCTCTGTACGCAAATAACAGGTGAGGCAGGAATCTCTCCCAGTCTCTGCAAGTGTCCGAAAGGGTCCTCAGCATTTGCTTGAGGGTCCCGTTAAAGCGTTCGCAGAGACCATTAGTCTGGGGGTGGTAAGGTGAGCTCAGCAAGGGCTTAATATTGCACACCTTCCACAACTGCTGGGTGAGCACCGCGGTAAACTGGGTTCCCTGGTCAGAGAGAATCTCCTTAGGGAACCCCACTCTGGTAAAAATCTTAACCAGGGCATCAGCTACTGTCTCTGCTTCAATGTTAGACATAGCTACTGCCTCTGGGTAACGGGTGGCGTAGTCCACCACGGTGAGAATATACTTCTTCCCGGATGGACTAGGCCTGGCTAGGGGACCCACAATGTCAACAGCTATGCGGTAAAAGGGCTCCCCAATAATAGGCATGGACATGAGTTTAGCCTTAGGGTGGTCCCCCCTCTTACCTATCCGTTGACATGTGTCACACGTTTTGCAGTATTGTCGCACATCATGGCTAAAATTGGGCCAGAAGAAATTCTGTGTAATCCTATGGGCTGTACGATGGAACCCTAGATGTCCCGCTAGCGGTACATCATGCCCGATTCGCAGAATCTCCAGCTGGTATTTCTTAGGTAACACCAGCTGTCGTTTCTGCCTAGGGGCCTTACTTCTCCGAGCTGGCTTAGGGATCCTATACAGTCTATCCCCCACCCATTCAAAAAGCTCCCCGTCTATTCCCCTTTCCTGAGTATCTGCCTTAGCCCTATACTTGTGTAAGGTCGGGTCCTCCCGAGTTTCCCTCCCGAATGCTTCTGGGGTATCCCAGCCTAAGAGCGCCTGATCTAAGGTACGTGTCGGGGAAGGTAGTCTCACCTGTGTCTCAGCAGCAAGCGGGCCGGTTCCAGCAGCACGTGTCTGGGCACGGGTAGTTACTGGGTTGACTTCAGCGGGGCCCATCGGGGCGTAAGCAGAAACGAGGGGGGCCAAATCATTCCCCAGTAGTACATCCGCTGGCAAATCCTTCATTACCCCCACATTCACGTGTCCCGAAACAACCCCCCAATCCAGGTGAACACGGGCAACGGGGACCTGGAAGACGGTACCTCCTGCTACTCTTACGGCTACAGTGTCTCCGGTATGTTGGCTCTCTGGGATGAGGTTCTTCTGCAGTAGGGTCATGGTGGCACCAGAATCACGTAATCCATTGGCTACCTTTCCATTAACCCGCACAGTCTGCCTGTGTTGTTGCCTGTTGTCCCGGTTAGCTGCTTGTATTGGATCAGCCTCGTGCAGGATGCCCCAATTTTCTTCCTCCTCAACGCAGTGGGCAGCAGGCATGAATGTGCGGGGGCTCCCCCTTGCTGGCTGTCTCCATGACTGGGACTGGCTGGCTGGATTCAATGGACAGTCTGGCTTTTTGTGTCCTAGCTGTTTACATCCGAAACACCTGATGGGTTGTGCGTAGTCCTGGGCGTTGAACCTGGGCTGCTGAGGGTAAGTGGCCGCTGGGGTTGGTGCTGAAGCTGGGTTAGAGGCTGAAAAACTGGGCCGAGATGGTGGATAGCGCTCGCTTCTGCCTGACCTTCGAGAGTCTAGATATTCATCGGCCAGCGTAGCCGCTTTCTGTACAGTCCGTGGTCGCTTATCTCGCACCCAATCCCGTAGTACCAGAGGGGTGTGGTTAAAGAACTGTTCCAAAAGTACTAGCTGGGTGATGTCCTCTATGGTATGAGCGTGGCTTCCTTGGAGCCAGCCCTTAAGGTCTCGCTGCAGACGATGTGCCCACTCCACGTATGTTATGTTGGCGTGTTTCCGGGATTCTCGAAACTTAATCCGGCTGGCTTCGGGTGTAATGGCAAATCGGGCTAGCAGAGCTTCTTTTACCCGGTCATAGTCTTTAGCATCCTCATCCTCCAGGGTCCGATACGCATCCGCCGCTCTGCCCGTTAAATTACTTGCCAGTAAGGCGACCCAATCTTGGGGCAGTACTTCATCTATCTGGCATAGTCTCTCAAAGTCCTGCAGGAACGCTTCAATTTCCTCCTCTCCTTCCTTAAATAGTTTGAACGCCCGAAAGGGCAACTTACGGAAAGGCGCTGCATCTTTAAGTGTTGTCTCTGATTGCTGTATTTCCGCCATTCTCTGCTCATGTTGCCACTCATCCTGCCGCTGGATGTCTCTATTGGCTTCCCGTATGGCGGTCTCTGATGGGCTAGCACCATATAATGCCAACCGCTGTCGAACTCTTTGTTGAAACAAGTCTTCAACTGACCAGGGTCCTGCATCACCATCCCTCTGATCCATCTCCGCTAGTTCCCTGATCAAGGTGGCCTTGTTCTTTGTCCCACCGGTGCCTCCACGGCTCTCAAGTAAGTCTTTCAGCGTGGCTCTCCTGCAGGCTGCATAGCTGGTCATTCACTGCGGTGGTTTGGAGTGTCCCAGTAACTGGAGGGAATATCCCACTGCTGCCAACCAATGTAACGGCACCCCAAATACGAAAGGGGTTAACGCCGTTTAGAATATTCCCCCTCTGAACACACAACCACTATCGACCCTCCACAGCCAGGCGACCACTTCCCATAGGATTAATCCTTCCAGAGATACGAGACAACACTCTGTATTTCAAGTTCCAAAACAGGGAATGACTTTATTTTCAAAACACATGGTAACACATTTCTCTTCAAAACCCTTCCCTCCCATCCTTGGGGGAACAGGGTGGGTTAAACTGTCCAATGACAATGGTGATACAGGTCAGGTGTGTTCAAACTTCTGCTTCAGTAAACAGTCTTAGAAGGAGGGGTGATTCCCCCCCCCCCCTCCTCACAGAAGACACTTCAACATCCCATAATATGCAGTCAGACGGTCGACCAGCTCCAATCCACATCGTCACAGTAGCAGACTTAATTCATAATAGACAATAGAATGCAATCACACCTCATCACAGCAAGGATTACACAACCCCCAACCACAGTACACACCCAATCTAGATACAATGTATAAACAGCATTGAATGTGGCTATCATAGGTCATAGTGGGGTTTTTCCATTCACCCTGTGCCCAGCGTGACCCCCTGTCACAGGGGGTATGACAGTGGGCAGTATGCACAGCAGAGGAGTTTGGAGGGTTGACAGTGGGCACTATGTACAGGAGAGGAGTGTAGAGGGTATGCCAGTGGGCAGTATGTACAATAAAGGAGTGTAGAGGGTATGATGGGGGCAGTATGTACGGGAGAGGAGTGTGGAAGGTATTATGTACAGGAGAGGGGTGAGGAGAGGAGTGTTGAGAGAAATACAGTTGGCAGCATGTACAGAAGAGGAGTGTGGATGATATGACAGTGGGCAGTATGTACAGGAGAGGAGTGTGGAGGGTATGCCAGTGTGCAGTATGTACAGGAGAGGAGTGTGGAGGGTATGATGGGGGCAGTATGTACAGGAGAGGAGTGTGGAAGGTATTAAGTACAGGAGAGGAGTGTGGAGAGAAAGACAGTTGGCAGTATGTACAGGAGAGGAGTGTGGAGGATAAGACAGTGGGCAGTATGTACAGGAGAGGAGTGTGGGGGGTATGTACAGGAGAGGAGTGTGAACAGTATGATAGTGGGCAGTATGTACAGGAGAGGAGTGTGAAGAGTATAACAGTGGGCAGTATGTACAGGAGAGGAGTGTGGAGGGTAAGACAGAGGGTAGTATTGCAGGAGAGGAGTGTGGAGGGTATGACAGTGGGCAGTATGGAGAGGAGTGTGGAGGGTATGGCAGTGAGAAATATGTACAGGAGACAAGTGTGGAGGGTAAGACAGTGGGCAGTATGTACAGGAGACGAGTGTGGGGGTATGACGGAGGGTAGTATGTACAGGAGAGGAGTGTGGGGGGTATGACAGTGAGCAGTATGTAAAGGAGAGGAGTGTGGAGGGTATGACAGTGGGCAGTATGTACAGGATAGGAGTGTGGAGGGTAAGACAGTGGGCAGTATGTACAGGAGGAGTGTGGAGGGTATGACAGTGGGCAGTATGTACAGGAGAGGAGTCTGGAGGGTATGACAGTGGGCATTATGTACAGGAGAGGAGTGTGAAGGGTAAGACAGTGTGCAGTATGTACAGGAGAGGAGTGTGAAGGGTAAGACAGTGGGTAGCATGTACAGGAGAGGAGTGTGGAGGGTTGACAGGGGGTACTATGTATAGGAGAGAAGTGTGGAGGGCATCACAGTAGGCAGTATGTACAGGATAGGAGTGTGAAGGGTAAGACAGTGGGCAGTATGTACAGGAGAGGAGTGTGAAGGGTATGACAGCGGGCACTATGTACAGATGAGGAGGATGAAGGAATCTGGGAAAGAAAAATGTAAAGGTTTGTGGAAGGATGTTTAGGGTTTAGTGGTTAAGCAGGCCATACATGAATTGAAATTAAGCCAATTAAGCATAGACCAGCCATAGTCGATTTATGTATGGGATAGCTGGTTGTACACAAGTCAATCTATTAATCGACTTGAGTACAACCAGCCTGTCAGATTTTTCCCAAAACAATCAGTATTGCCAGCTATGGTTAGCAACACTGATCATTGTATTGTGTGGGTAGGGAAGGTTCCCCACTGACAGAACACAATAACACTGCAGGGGTTTTTCCCCCATCCACAGGTCAGCAGGGGGAGGGTGTGTGGGGACAGGCTGGGGAGAGAGGTCTGTCAGCAGGTGAGAGGGTGTGTGGGGACAGGCTGGGGGTGAGAGGTCTGTCAGCAGGGGGGTGTGAGGTGGTCATGGAGGGATATCAATCAGCGGGTGGGGTGGGTTAACTGGGAGTGATATCTTTTGGAGTAGAGTCTGTCATCTGCAGGTTGGGAAATGGTCGCCTGTGGCTAAAATGGGAAGTGGCTGGGGAGTGATCTGGTTGGTGGGGAGTGTGAAATTAATGATGTGTTTCAAGTTTCTTTCACATTTGCTCTAATGCTTACTGCCCTCTGAAAAGTGATCTGTGGGGGATTGCTTTTCAACGAGTGGTATAGCAGCAGCTGACAGGCGTTCATTAGGTGCTACTGCCACCTCCTTTGTTGTTTTTACATTGCTGAATGGTAGTTTTACATTGTTGGACTATGCTGCTACTGCGAGCGAGTTTGGCTCCATTGAAATCAATAGGCGAGTTTGACAGGCGGTGTTGCCTGTCAAACTCTGCAGACTCCAAGCTGTCCATTAAGCTTGGTACCTCTGACAAGAAGTGAGGAGAGGCACTGTGAGCTCATCCTCTCAGTCTGCTGCAAACAGAGTGTGCAGCTTGTATTTAAACTGGCCGCTCTGTATGTAGCTTCTGACAGGCTTTGCAAGGATCCCTGTATCTCCGGAACCATAGGTTGTAGGAGCCCCAGATTTTGACCGATTATGGAGTAGCCCTTTAGCTACCTACCCCCCATCTGGCGTCTCTGTGACTCCTGGTCGCTGAGCCATGACCCTCGAAATCGATCGTTTCTTTTTTTAGATTTTTTTTTTTGGGCAAATGGGCCTATCTTAAGGTAAGGGGCCTGGAGCTGCAGCTCCAATAGCCCCTATGTTAATACGGCCCTGCTGTGGTCATGTACATCCATACAAAACTATTGGGAATCTATTTTTCACATATTGTCGGATATTACACAAAACCAGATACTTCCCACACCGGCATTCGCATTACTAAATCTGACAATAGAAACGATCCCCACCCCCCTCAGAAGGGTAGTAACTCATATTTTCCTAGCAGCTAGACAAACTAACCAAGCTCTGGAAAACCAGCCAAACACCTACTATAGAAAACACTCTTGACCTAGTCAACCTGCACTACAACTACGAACTAATGTTAAGCCTCGTACACATGGTCGGACTTCCATCGGACTTTTCCGTGGATTTTTGTCTGAACGGAGTTGGCCGGGCACACCCATAGCATACACACCACAGGACTTTTCTGCAAACTCTCCCAAAACTTTTCCCAACATCACGTGGTTTTTATGCTTTTCACCGCCACCCTTAGGTCAACTTCTGCTATTGTTGGTTGATTTTAACATTATTTGTTTTGTCCATCGGACAAAAGTCCGATGGTTTTCTGTACACACGGTCGGACTTTGCTCCATCAGACTTTTGTTTACACACCGAGATCCACGTCCCTGGCTCTGTAAATGGCGATTGCGGGTACTTGGCAGACATCGCGGCCGCCAGGCACGCGCATCGGCACCCGCGTGACGCGGCGGGCACAGAAGTTCCCCGATGCACGCTCGGGAGCGCACGCGGGGAACGAGGAAAGGGGAGGACGTCAATTGACGGCCTCCCGGCATTCTAGGTCCGCGCTGTAGGCGTCATTCGGCTATAGCACGGGCCTCTAGTGGTTAAGAGTAAATTGTATTTATTAAACAAATGGGTGTTAGGGGTGACAATCCCATGGGGCCACTTCTCTATTTTATTCTTTCATGGCCCTGACATTCTTGTAACACATTTGAAAAATCAATAAAAACTATTGATAAAAAATAATAATTGGGACCAGCGAGTGTATCCATGCAGCTGCTGCATTCCAATCAGACATGAATGGGACTGCCTGCACGTGGATGCATGGAACACTTGTGCATCCACTGCGGGTGAAGATGGCCCTTTGCAAGAGTGTATGCATAAATATGCCTGTGTAAAGCCCGGTTCACACAGGGGCGGCACGACTTTGGGGGCGACTCGATCTCAAGACGACTTGAGAGGCCCGGTTCAGGTGATTTGCATAATGACTTCTGTATAGAAGTCAATGCAAGTCGTCCCGAGTCGCCCCCAAAAGTAGTACAGGAACCTTTTTCTAAGTCGGAGCGACTCGAGTCGCTCCTATTAGAACGGTTTCATTCAACAGAGCGGGACGCGACTCGTCAGGCGACCGAGTCGCCCCTATGTGAACCGGGCCTGAATGAGGCCTTAAATAAAATTGTTTTGCTGGTTCTTGGGCCTGACCGTAACAGATCACTTTTATATGCTGAAAGTGGTCTGCAGTCTGGCAGGAACTAAGGTCTGTGGCCAGTACTGGGGCGGAGGCATGTTGTGTTCCCCAGTCAGTTTTTTATTTTGAGCCTGGTTAATAGATTGGGGCAGCACAGTGGCTTAGTGGTTATGTGTTGTGCAGCACCGGGGTCCTCGGTGCAAATTCTGGCCAGGCCACTATCTGCATGGAGTTTGCACCTTCTCCCTGTGTTTGTGCGACATCCAATTTCCTCCCACTCTCCAATGGCATGCTGCCTGGTAGAATTTTTAGCTACTGTCTAAATCAGCTCTAGTAGGTGTGCGTGTCTAAGGCCCCATGCACACGAGACGCCGGTGCAAACTCTGCTGAACACGCGTTTTTAAAGGCTAAAACCGGCGTTTAAAAACGCCCGTTTTGCCGCGATTTTAGTGGCGTTTTACCGCGTTTGCGTCTATAGGCGTTTAGTTAAGAAACATCATAAGACCCTCCCTAAGCTCAAAAAACATTATTATTTAACCATTTCAGCCATTTTAGGAGACCAGCAGCTGAGAGAGCAGCAGTGTACTTGTATTTAGCGTATTACTTGCCACATCATCTGCCACAAGCTGTGGATTGTCCACTTGCCACGTCACCTGATACGTCACCTGGCCACGTCACCTGCCACAAGTTGTGAATTGTCCACTTGCCACATCACCTGCCACGTCACCTGGCCACAAGTTGTGGATTGTCCACTTGCCACATCACCTGGCCACGTCACCTGGCCATGTCACCTGCCAAGTCACCTGCCACAAGTTGTGGAATGTTCACTTGCCACGTCACCTGCCACGTCACCTGGCCACGTCACCTGCCACAAGTTGTGCATTGTCCACTTGCCACGTCACCTGGCCACGTCACCTGCCACAAGTTGTGAATTGTCCACTTGCCACGTCACCTGGCCACAAGTTGTGGATTGTCCACTTGCCACATCACCTGCCATGTCACCTGGCCACGTCACCTGGCCACGTTACCTGCCACAAGTTGTGGATTGTCCACTTGCCACGTCACCTGGCCACGTCACCTGCCACAATTTGTGGATTTCCACCTGCCACGTCACCTGGCAACATCACCTGCCACAAGTTGTGGATTGTCCACTTGCCACGTCACCTGCCACAAGTTGTGGATTGTCTACAGTGCAATGCAAGCAATTACAGTTTTTTTTCATATTTTTTTGATGGTTTTTCATCATTTGCCATCATTATTGAGATTTCTAATGTTAAAAAATAGGTCACCTTTAAAAACGCTAATAAACGTTATCGCGGCAAAACGCCGGTTTTGCGTCTGAAACGTGGAAAACTTTTGCGTCTGAACCCATTTTTTTGCTTCTGGAAAAACGAGGTTAAACGCAACTGCCTAAAAACGGCAATAAACGAGACAGTGTACATGGTCACATAGGATAACATTGAATGGGTTCAGGAGCAGTTGAAAAAAGTGTCCAACTGCCTCTGAACCCGCGTTTAACAGCAAATAACAGCGTCTGGTGTGCATGGGGCCTAAAAATCCCAACCCTAAACCCCGATGACACTCTGTTGAGTGGCTAATGCAGATCGGGTATACATCACAATCATGGAGCCGCAGACGTAAAGTAAGATTCCAAGTTTTAAAGTGCACCGAAGATCGCAACACTGGTACGGTGCTGGATGGATAATAGGTTGGCAGGAAAGCTGCTGTCACAGGCGATGACGTATCAAGAACCAGTAAGCCTGGGGGGCCATGTTTTGGTAGATCTCCAACCCACCCTTTAAATCCCCAGCACTATTTGCTGAACAAGGATAATATTAATAGTAAAAAAAAACTAATCACACAGGCGTGGCTATATGTGTACCACATCCAATTGGCAGGCATAAAAGAAGGATCTTGCAGTGCTGGTGGAGCTTGTTGTTGGGCGGTGCCTGCCTTTGAGAAGAATGAGTACTTGCTGCTGGATGAAAGAGGCCTCCTCAGTATTCCTTTAGATGTGCATTTTCCCTGCACATCTCCTACTGGCCACAAGGTGGTAGTGTGCACGCAAAGATTTCTTTCTGCATGTTGCCAGACAGTCTGTGTTTAGTCTAGGATGAGTAACTCATGTCTATGAAAAATTTAAACTTGAAATGCTATTAAGCTGCAAGGCATGAGGTTTCTCTCCTACAAAATGCAGTCGGCAGTCCCTTTGTGTGGCAGGATAATATTGTTTCCCATTTACTTTAGTGTTGAGAAACTGAAGCTAAGAGCTTGCAGTGATTCTCAGTGATAATAAGAACTGGCCTGAAATGTTCCGAGCCCGGCCCTGACATTGTATCGTATCGTATATCTTGGCATATCTCCCAATGTAGAAAATATTAAAGAGAAACTGAACCCTTTACAGCCTAGGAAACCGATCTGCAGTTGACATGGCGCTGCACATATATATATGATAAGTTATGACACCAACCGTTTCGATGGCTTAACAGTTCGGTTGAGAACACAAGCAACTGCGAAAATTAGCATGCCTTGAATGTAAAATTGTTTTGGGAAACAGTTAAATCGATGAGTTGAGTTATCCTTCAAAGGGGAACTAAAGGGAAAAAGTTAAAAATTGCAAACAGGAAGGTGTTTTATTTTCTCTATCCAAAATTGGGGTTTTTAAAGGTAAATATACAATCAGTGCAACCCTAAAAACAACCTATCAAATTATTATTTAAAATGAGCAAGCTTATTACCACACAGAGAGCGCTTTATATTATGATGTTATTGGGGTTTTTGCCTCCCTCTGGATTAACTGTGGGTATAGGATTGTACATATAGAATTGTATCATTTTTTTCCCCCTTCTATTGGTTGAACTGGATGGACTTGTGTCTTTTTTCAACCAGACTAACTATGTAACTATGTGTAGCACACCAACCCAACTACTACCATCTCTCGCTTGCAGTCGGGCACACCTGCTACTTGCCCGGTATCCTCCCTTTTGGTTAAAGAGGAGCGAGCGGTGTTATTGTTTGGGCCTTGCGGCGAGTTACCTCTCTCGAGTGGATCCTTTTTTTCCTCTTTCTCCGTTGTCTAGGTAAAAGTTCCTCAAAATAACACCAATGTCCACACAGGAGTAAAACCTAAGCAGTAAGGTTTTATTATTTTGTCTTTTTCCAATAACTTGAGTAGGGACTGGAGTAAGACGATGAGAGAAGTAGGGGGTAAAGGTTCAGGCACGCAACACTTAAGCCGTGTACACACGATAGGTTTTACAGATGAAAACAGTCCGATGGACTGTTTATCGGACAAACCGATTGTGTATGGGCCCCATCGGTCTTTTTTCCATCGGTGTTTAAAAATAGAACATGTTTTAAATGTAGCGGCCTCACCCCTCTCCCTTGCTTTATCGGTTATATGGCTGTTGTCTAGGGGTACCTGGGAGAGAGAGATGATACACACCACGGCCCATGTCCTCCGTAACTAAGAGGTGAAGGCCAGAAGATTGGGCTTTTGTGTAGGTGTCCTAGAGTCAAGTCCAGTCCTTCGTCCCTGACTCCTTTGCTTAGTAACCCAAGTTCCACACAGTGAATAGGTACAACTCAGTTTTATTCTTCTTGCCAAGCAATAAAACAATCTTTCTCCTTTGGAAAATGGGGGACAGATCGAGGCACAATCCTTTCCCTTCTTGCTGCTGCCCACTGTGCTGTCACCAGTGGTGAATAGTCACTGCCACTGACTAGGTAATATAAAACGTGAATTGCCTTCGCTCACTTTGCCCCTGTCAGAGGAAGAAATCCGTCCAAGGGAGAAGTGGAGGCCTCTCCGTCACCAGCAATGCTGCGCCGGACTCTTCGGAGAAGTTACTGCGCACCAGTCCTCACGAACTCAGACACGGGCACCCAAGGCGTTAGAGCCCCCTCAGATTTCTCCACCCTCGCGGAACTCAGTCGAAGGTACTGAGCCCCAGGCATCCGCCATAGTACCTCACCCCAGGCTAAAGGTGCCTGAGATGGACTCCATCTCCGCTCCAGCTAGGCCAAGGGCGCCTAGGCCTGGAACACCGGAACGCCAGCACCCAAGCTGAAGGTGCCTGGGCACGGCCACGTCCTCCGACTCTCTCCCCAAGGTCAGGGCCTCCGCCCCTTTTATGACCTCTCCCTTTGCATCACAGCGGGTTCCCCGCCCCGCTGTACCAGCTCCAGGGGAGGACAAAAAGGCACAGTTTGCGGTGTGAGTTCAGCTCCGGTCCAAGGCAACAGCGCCACCCAGGAACCCCAAGGAACCTCACACCACCAGAGTCCTCACATAATTCAAATACCCGCTACATAAATTTATCCGATGGTTAAAAAACCGATAGCAAATTACTATCGTCTGTGGGGAACTCCATCGGATAAAAAACCCACGCATGCTCAGAATGAAATTAACGCATGCTCAAAAGCATTGAACTTCATTTTTCTCGGCTCATCAAACTGTTTTACGTCACCGCGTTTGAAACGGTCGGTTTTTTGACTGATGGTGTGTGGGCAAGACTGATGGAAGACAGTTTCATCGGATTTCCGATGGAAAAAACCATCGGATTAGAATCCATAGGATATCCGATCGTGTGTACAGGGCTTTAGAGTACAGTGTCAAACTTTTGTCGTCACTCAAGCCTGAGTGAGTATTGCTCACCCGGATAGTCCCTTTGAGAGCGGTCCTAGCAGCCGGAATGGAGCACGAATCAATCTTTCCCTTTTTCTCAGTATCTAGGGATGCGATCGGGGAATCATCTGCCACAGAATCTAAGTCCCGAACCTCCCAGCAAACAATACTGAATAAGAACCTCTGAGCCAGACCAGTGTATTGCAAGCTTGGTGACTTTGAAGATGAATCCCTCTTTAAGCGAGTTTCCAGGCCTCTTCCCGAGACAGCAGTACTGTCGCTAGTCTCCTCCGGGACTGACCCTCCCCTGGTCTCCTTTCCTAAAGTTGGGCCCCCTAGAGGTGGGCAGCCTGGGATCCCTCTTTGAAGTGTAGGCCCCAGCCAGCAGATCCGGGCCTACCATGAAATGAATTAGCCTCGGGCTGAAGGTGCCCGAGGCCCGAACACACTCGCGCACCTCGTGCCATACGGGCCACGAGGCACACACACAGGACCAATGGGTCCCCTGGAACTCTCCTCACCCCCAATGGCATCTGCCCCTTATGTACCCACTCCCAGCATGCACAGCAGGCCGACCACGCCCACTGCACAGCTGCCGAGAGAGGACACCCAGGGTGCTGTGATACCCCTCATGGTTTACCTATGCCGGTGATGACAGTGCTACCTACAGGCAACAGCGATGAAAACCGAAAAAGTTTTTCCGATGGAGCGTACACACGGTCGGATTTTTTGGAAAACGTGCTCATTTTGATGTTTGTTGGCAAAAAGTCAGACCGTGTGTATGGATGGGCCTTAAGTGAGTCTAATTGCCCTAGTCTTCATGTTTACAGGCACCCTCCCCAACTGTGAACATCTTTGGCCATTCTTCTTCTGGGTTCCAATCCTTTGGTTTTTGATTGCTTGTGCTGGAATGACGTTCATTCATCTCGGCAGATGGCAAAATTGTACACTGAGCTGCGTCATGAATGTGTCTGTGCCTGTGACAGGTCTAGTGCTCATATTAACCCCTGCAGCACCAGAAGATTACATCACAGAGGACTTTGGATTAGGACAGCTGACATCAGCACAATAGACACTTTTCATTAAATGTAGGTTCTTTCCTTTGTCCTTCATTTTTAAAATGTTTTACCTAAACTTAAACAGGGTATACACGGACTGAAAATCACCCGGTTCAGTAGGAACTGGACAACTTTCATTTCATGTGTACTGCTTTCTATCTAACGACTGGCTTCTGTAGAATGGTCATCCTGGAAAACCAGCATTCAATCAGCGCTTTCAACCCCCCCCCCCCCCCGTCAGCATACAATAGCGCCGCAGTGGAGATCCTGCATCACACATCATTCGTCTGGATGCAGGGTTCTGTGAGGTTTTTTTTGTTCAACCTACCGGTTGAAAGAAGATAAAAAAAATCGCGTGTATGTAAAAATGTACGTGTATACCCAGCATCAGGCTTTAAAGTAAATGTAAATGTAAACCATATCACTACCATTTCATGTTAATGTAATTTATTTTTTTATTCCAATTTATTTAAATCTGCAGCTTTTTATTACATAGTGCATACTGTATACAGTATAGTATATCTAAAACCACAACTTTTTTCAGTTTTGGATAGAGTAGGGAAAACCTTTTTTTGCTGTCTCATTCCTTTTCCATTTGGAAAATTTGTCTTCACTTCTTGTCTCAGAACACAACAGGAATAGAGAGAACATGTCTCCACAGTAAGGAAGATCCTTTCTTAAAGCGGAGGTCCACCCAGAATTTTTTTTTACATTCAAAATCCCCCAAAAAATAAAATTAATAGAAAAAAATAAAAAAAAATTATACTCACCCGAAATGCCCGTTGCTATGCGTAAGTCCCCAAATCTGCCTCTGATGTGCCTCTTCTAATCCGCGGTGGGTCTCCTTCCGCTTCCTCTTCTTGTGAATGGGGCGCGCTGCCCTTCTGGGAACTGTGTGTATCCCAGGAGGCAAGCCGCCCATTCACAAAGCGCCGTGCAAGTGGCGCATGCGCAGTAGGAAACGGGCAGTGAAGCCATAAGGCTTCACTGCCTGTTTCCCTTACTCAGGATGGAGGAGCCCGGACCTGCCAGCAGCGATCGATCGCCGTGGCGGGACCGACATCGCGGGCGAGTAGGACAGGTAAGTGTCCTTATTAAAAGTCTGTTAGTAGCTGCTGACTTTTAAAAAAAAAAAAAAAACTGGCTGCACCTCTGCTTTAAGGCCCATACACACGGTCTGACTTTTTGACAACAAACTTCTAAATTCCCAGGTTTTAAAAAAAAATCCGACCGTGTGTACGCTCCATCGGACAAACTTTTTCGTTTTTCATCGGACAAATGTTCGCTCTGCAAAGAGACAAACTTTTCGGCAACAAAAGTCCGATGGTGCAAAGTTCGATCGTGTGTACAGAAATCCATCAGACTTAAGTCCAAAGTACAAACACGCATGCTCAGAACCAATGCAAAAGATCAAGCAGCAATAGCAGAAGTTGCCCAAAGGGTGGCACTAAAGAGCAGAAAAAACACGTAGTACGTCAATTACGTCACTACGTTCATGTTTGTTGGCTGAAAAAGTCCTGCCGTGTGTATGCATACCAAGTTCATGGCCAACACCCTTCGAACAAAAATCCATGGAAAAGATTGTTTGAAGTCCGACCGTGTGTATGAGGCTTTAGACCTTGTTCGCATGGGGCAACTACATTTGTGCCCTGACGCGGGGATGCACAGGTTTAAAGTGGTTGTAAAGTCAGAAGGTTTTTTATCTTAATGCATTCCATGCATTAAGATAAAAAGTCTTCTGTGTGCAGCAGCCCCCCTAATACTTACCGGAGCCCTATCTCTCCTGATTGGCTGAGACACAGCAGCAGAGCCATTGGTTCCCGCTGCTGTCAATCAAAATCAGTTACCCAATCAGGTAAGAGTGGGGGCTGGGCCGAACCGCAGCGTTCGGTCCAGCCCCCGTGCGTTCAGTCTGAATGAACGAACGGAGCTGCAGCTTTGGTGGGTGCCCCCATAGAATGGGCAAAAATGTCACTCTCTAAGGCTGGGCGTTTCAAAGTCGTGTGTTTTTACAGCAATTTTACCGCGATTTTGTTCAGGTCACCAATGTAAAAGGCAGAAAAACGCCTGTAATCTGCCCCAAAGAAGCTAATGTTCTTTTTTGAGCTTAAAGCGTTTTCAGGCGTTTTGCTTCAGGTGACAAAACGCTGAGATATGAACAGGTGGCATTAAAATGAATGGGATTTTGCTTGTTGGGCGTTTTTCAGGCATCTTTTCGGGCATTTTACGAGCGTTTTATGGGCTCAGGTGTGAATGCAGCCTCAATGTGCAAAGCTGGTAGAGACATAGTCAAAAAGACTTACAGCTGTTATTGCAGTGAGAGGTGGTTCTACAAAGTATTGACTCGGGGGGGGGGGGGGGGCTGAATACAAATGCACGCCACACTTTTCAGATTTTTATTTGTAAAAATAAATAAAAACTATTTATCACTTAGGCACTATATATATATATATATGTATATATATTCTAAATTTACAGAAATCTTTGCATTATATTTTTTATACATCCCTATACCAGGGGTCTCCAAACTTTCTAAACAAAGGGCCAGTTTATTGTCCTTCAGAATTTAGAGGGGGCAGATTATGGCAAGTGGTAGAGGAAATTTTCTTGGCATCAGTGGGAGTAAACATTGCCATATTTGGTATTAGGGGGAGAAGCAGTGCCCCGTCATTGGTATCATTGGGAGGAATAGAACCCCGTCATTGGTATCATAGGAAGGAAGGGTGAACCTTCATTGGTATCATTGGAAGGGGAGGAATAATACCCCATCATCGGTATCAGTGGGAGGAATAGTGCCCCATCATTAGTATCAGTGAAAGGAATAGTGCACCATTATTTGTGCAAGTGGGAGATATTGTGCTTCATTGCTGGTGTCAGTTGGCAGAATAGTGTTTTGTGGGAGGAGTAGTCTCCCAAGGGCCGGATAAAGGCAGGCAAAGGGCCACATTCGGCCCCAGGGCCACAATTTGGAGACCACTGCCCTATACCATACATATTTGTTTAACCCCTTCCATACCGGGCCATTGGAAAATGACGACGGCAGGAACCCTCTCTCCCTCCGGGTGGACGTCATATGACGTCCTAAGCTTTGACGGGGGATATCTGAATGATGCCTGCAGCTAGAGGCATCATTCAGATATCCTTGTTTAGAGCCGGTGATCCTGCGCTACTCCTGTGCGGTTCCGCCACTTGATTGTTCTTATAGGCGGCGGGAGGGGACATCCCCCCTCCCGCCGCCATCAGGTGCTTCTCCGGGCTCTCCCGTGTGATCGGGGACCCGGAGAGAATCGTCGGCACGGGTGGTGGGTCACGTGACAAGCACTGGTCACCAGTCATCTCTATGATTGTCGGAGGCCCGGGCGCGATGTGATGACGTCACGCCCGGGTCCTTAAATGTAAACAAAGCCGCCATTGCGGCTGTAAGCATGAGATCAGTGAATTTTTTTCACAATCTCATGCTTTCCAGCCTAGAGGAGAGATGTGGGGTCTTATTGACCCCGCATCTCTCCATAAAGAGGACCTGTCACACACATTCCTATTACAAGGGATGTTTGCATTCCTTGTAATAGGAATAAAAGTGATAAAAAAAAGTGTAAAAAAAAAAGTAAAAATAAAAAATAAATAAGTAAAATAATAAAAATAATTTTTTTTTTTTTTAAAACGGCCGTCCCCAATAGCTCGCGCTTAGAAGCGAACACACACGCAAGTCCCGCCCGCATATGTAAACGCCGTTCAAACCACATATGTGAGGTATTGCCGCGTGCGTTAGAGCGCATGCAACAATTCTAGCACTAGATCTCCTCTGTAACTCTAACCTGGTAACCTGTAAAAAATTTCAAAGCGTCGCCTATGGAGATTTTCAAGTACCGAAGTTTGGCGCCATTCCATGAGTGTGCGCAATTTTAAAGCGTGACATGTTAGGTATCTTTTTACTCAGCGTAACATAAGCTTTCATATTTTATAAAAAAATTGGGCTAACTTTACTGTTTTGTTATTTTTTAATTCATGAAACCATTTTTTTCCCCAAAAAAAGGCGTTTGAAAAATTATTGCGCAAATACCGTTCAAGATAAAAAGTTGCAATGACCGTCATTTTATTCCCTAGGGTGTCTGCTTAAAAAAACATATATAATGTTTGGGGGTTCTGAGTAATTTTCTAGCAAAAGAATGATGATTTGTACATGTAGGAGAGAAGTGCCAGAATAGGCCCGGTATGGAAGTGGTATAAAAAGCCCTGTATGGAAGTGGTTAAAAGAACAAATAACTTACAATTTTTCCACAAGGAATGAATATGTGAATGAATGAGCTTGTGAAGCTCAGACAAACTTCAGCTCTCATGAGTGGTCAGATAAACTAGTCCAGTGATGGCGAACCTTGGCACCCCAGATGTTTTGGAACTACATTTCACATGATGCTCATGCACTCTGCAATGTAGTTCCAAAACATCTGGGGTGCCAAGGTTCGCCATCACTGAACTAGTCTCTAAATGTGTAAAAAACAAAAAATACCAAATAAAATCTAAGGGATAAAAAATTGTGGAAAAAGATTGGTAAATGACAATACTGATGATGTATACCAACAGTGTTAAAGATTAGCATAGGATAGCCCAGACTACTAAACGTAGCTAAAACTAGGAGCTGCAGCTAGAAGACCAGAGAGGGTGCTCTCTTTCCAACCACTGGAAGAAAACGATAGAAACAACAGCGCAATACCCCATAGTGTAGCATTAAAATAAAATAAATGTATTTTTTTGAAAAATAGAAATGCACTCACAAAAGTATGCATGTGTAGGGCATAGCATAATGGTAACTTGGGAGCCAGGAAAGTGCGAGGGGCATCCAGAGAACCACAAGCTGTGGCCACCACTGGAGAAGCCGCTGTCACTGCAACTGCATTCAGTGTTAAACCCAGGACTGGAATCCCAGATGACACATGCGTTGTAGACACGGGATACGTTTCAAACCCAGTTGGCTTCTTCATCAGCCTCAGGAGGCTTCATCAGGAGGCTGTGACATCGGGGATTTCAGTCCTGGGTTGAACACCGATTGCAATTGCAGTGATAGCGTGTTCCTCCATCTTCAGCACGCTTCATCCCCAGCCGGCGGCCAAGGCTGGTGGTTCTCTGGCTGCCCCTCGGACTTTCCTGGCTCCCAAGTCAACGCCATGCCCTAGACATGCATACTTTTGTAAGTGCATTTCTATTTTTCAGTAAATTGACATTTATTTTATTTTAATGCTATTCGCATTGTGCTGTTGTTTCTTTTGTTTTCTTCCAGTGGTTGGAAAAGTGAGTTCTAACTTTTGCCACTGAGGATCGCATTTAATTTCAAGAAACATTTTCAATCCTTCTTCTTCAATTCTTCAACTCGCTATGATGTCATCGTAGAAAATCATACATTTTGTATACAATAGTTTTCCAACAAAAGTCTGTGTATGGTTAGCATGAGGGTTTAGATCTAGAGGCCAGATGGGACAAACAAGGAGCTCCTACATCTACAGGGATGCAGTGGCTGCCTTGTTCTCCCAAACCATGATGCCGACAGGGGGAGTAAGCTAGCAGTTTTTTTATGACAAAAGTACAAAAGCCAGCAGATACAGATTTTGTAAATAGAAAAAAGAGGCTTTCGCTAATACCTCTTCTAGTCAATGAAAATTGCTTTATATTAAGAGCACCTTTTCCAGGCGACTGCTGAAGTTGAAATGGCAAACTTGCAGGCCTAATTAGAAAGCTGTTTACATGCCCTTTAAGAAAATCTCCGTTTAATCCAAGGAGGGACCGCGAAGTGTTGGGAATGCCGCGTCCTTGCGTAGGTAAATAATTTGTGATCATATGTGCTACGAATTGCGTCCAGCTGTGTTGTGTGCCCATTCATTGATTGGCGTTCATAGTACATTTTCATGACTATATTAGGAGAGGGTCATCCTGGGGCACTGTCATCTGTCTCGTGACAAGGACATGGAGTTTTTAGCTTTCTCCTTGAGGACAAGCTGAACACTTGCTATTGCCTCCTAGAAAAAATTATTAAAAAATTGAGGATTTTAATTTTTTATTTGAATTTTTCTGGATTTCTGATTAAGTATTCCCGGGGGAAATAAGACTGGATGCTTCTAGGAGAATGTTTTTTTTTTTTATCTAAGTGGTAAAACTTGCAAGCGATATAAGTATGTACGGTATAAAATCTGTTATTACCAGCTCTAATAACTATATATATTTTTTTTTTATTAATTTTTTTTTTATTAAAAATGTTGGAGGTTTTGATTCGCATCAAAAAGGTCAATAGGGGATCGTGTTCCTTAATTTTGAAAGTCATTCCCGTGGAATTTTGGTGAACATCATGAAAATTGCTTTTTATTGCCTTTCACTTAACCGGTTGTGTTGGCAACTATGTTTGCTTTTGAGTCAGTACCGCTTGTTTATTTTGGGACTGCTTTTTTTTTTTTCCTTTTTGTTTTGTTCTTCTTTTTTAATTTTCTTAAAAATGAATTCCATTGCAGCGTTATTTATGACTGAGGGGCCTGTTTGTGAAAAGTCATGATTGATTTTTATTTTTGCAATTTCTGACAGTTCTGTCTATGGGTGAAGCCGCTCTTGGCAAACACTTCACTAATGTATGCAGTTTTGAATGAGGGGTAAATAAAAAGATAACAAGGTCTAATTTGCACATTTTGCCACCTTATGAAGTTTTGATAGGAAACATTACGCCATCCCTTAAAGTACGTGTAAACCTTAAAGTGATTGTAAATGATCACCTTTATAAAACAACTTATTTAGTTTAACCACTTGGTGCCCGCGCTATAGACGAAAGATGTTTACAGCGCGGTGCTCAATTGTCCCTGGACGTCCTCCTGTTTACTTGTTTCCTGAGCGCATCAGGGAAAAAGCTGTGCCTGCCGTATCACGCGGGTTCCCGATGAGCGTGCCTGGCGGCCGCGATGTCCGCCAGGTACCCGCGATCGGCAGTTACAGAGCCAGGGACGTGGATCTCTGCCAGGGAGAGGAGACCGATGGTGTGTCCATTGTACATAGGGTAGGGTGACCAGACATCCCCGGTTTCAGGGGACAGTCCCCGGATTGAGGACACTGTCCCCGGACCAAGTCTGTCCCCGGTTTTGTCCCCGGATTGGATTTGAACAGGGGCTGGGGCAATTTCAAAGACAGTCAGTGCAGAATAAAAAATAGTTCTGAATTACACACCCCCACTCTGCCGCTCTTACTAGCTTAGGAGGGTGTATTTTTTTCCAATATCTGTGCCTCTTTCTGATGATCATGTGCTGGTTGGAGCGGAGGGAATATTTCTTCAGTTTCGGGTGCCCATTCAGCTCCGCTCACACGTTCTTCTGCCTTGGCTCAAGTCCCAGCCAGCCACCTGCCTGCCTATCTCCTTGCCTTCCCTGGTGGAGTGATCTTCCTCCGCTCCCCACCCAGTAGTAGCCGGGGCCCGGAGAGTAAGACTTGAGAGGCTGTAAAGGTGGGCAGCAGCGGCGATGGGCAGAGAGTCGCTGATTGCCGCCATTACTAGTAAAAAAAAAATATGTTCCCGGATTTCATTTTAAAAATCTGGTCACCTTAACATAGGGACACCGATCGGTCACCTCCCCCAGTCAGTCCCCTCCCCCCAAAGTTAGAATCACTCCCTAGGGAACACATTTAATCCCTTGATTGCCCCCTAGTGTTAACCCCTTCCCTGCCATCAGTGCATATTTATAGCACTGTTCGCTGTATAAATGTGAATGGTCCCAAAAGAGTGTCAAAAGTGTACGATCTGTCTGCCACAATATCGCAGTCCTGACAAAAATCGCAGATAACCGCCATTACTAGTAAAAAAAAATTTTAAAAAAAAACATTCATAAATCTATCCCCTATTTTGTAGGCGCTATAACTTTTGCGCAAACCAATCACTATACGCTTATTGCGATTTTTATTTTTATTTTTTACAAAACTATGTAGAAGAATACGTATCGGCCTAAACTGAGAAAAAAAAACATAAAAAAAAAAAAAACTGGGATATTTATTATAGCAAAAAGTAAAAAATATTGTGTTTTTTTTCAAAATTGTCAGTTTTTTTTGTTTATAGCGCAAAAAATAAAAACCGCAGAGGTGATCAAATGCCACCAAAGGAAAGCTCTATCTGTGGGAAAAAAAAAGGACGTCAATTTTGTTTGGGAGCCCGCGCAATTGTCATTCAAAGTGTGACAGTGCTGAAAATTGGCCAGGGCAGGAAGGGGGTGAAAATGCCCAGTATTGAAGTGGTTAAAATAGAAATGAAAGGCGAAACATTTTTGTATAGATATAAAGAAAACATTATAAATGCCTTTTTTCCCTTTTCTTTTCTTTTTTTTTAATTAAGTGATCACATTCCCTCTGTTCTCAGCAACATAGGAGCTGGAGGAGAAGCAGCAGCACACTGAGATTCCCAGTGAATGGCTGTGCAGCGTGGGCATGTCAGGACAAGTCTGATCATTGGAATAAGCGTACATATTCGCCAGCACACCATGGATCGACAATTTTCATCCAAAAAGTTTTAATGAGAAGAGATCACATCACAAAGGTGCATCGTTTCGGAGCCACACAGGACCCCTTCGTCAGGCATGTAATAAGGTACAACAGTGTCAAAGCAGAATATAAATACAATATCCACCAATCAAAACATGTGAAAAATGATTTATGGTGGTTTTGATTGGTGGCTATTGTATTTATATTCTGCTTTGACACTGTTGCACCTTTATTACATGCCTGACGAAGGGGTCCTGCGTGGCTCCGAAACGTTGCACCTTTGTGATGTGATCTCTTCTCATTAAAACTTTTTGGATGAAAATTGTCGATCCATGGTGTGCTGGCGAATATGTACGCTTGTTTGATGTTTCTAGGACCCAACAGATAATCGCTGCAGCACCCACCATTTTATGAGCCATATCTACCAGGAACATGTGCGATAGGAATATTGATCAGACTGATCGTTGGAATAGACCACACAGAGTTCCCAGCATAGCTAGAGAACTGACCACGGTGTGTTCTCCTGCTTAGTGTGATCTGTTTTTAATAGGAAAGCAGATGGACTGTCAGGAACACCAGGGATTTCACATAAAGGAAGCAATACAAAGAGAACAGGATACTTTCTCATACAAGTATATGGTACAGCAGCCACATATCAGGAATATGACATTTTGGTGTAACAAACGCTTTAACTGAATGGCATATACATAAATGAAAATGCTTTTCTTTTTTTCATCCTTTGTTGCATCTCAGTGCTGCTGCTTTACTGCATTCTCTTTGCAACTACTTTATGTCTACATATGTCAGTGATGGCTGCATGGCATTTCTCAGGCTAGTGGCAACAGAGGGCGATGCCCGTGTAATGTATGTTTAATTGGCCATTTGTAGTTTCCACTGAAGATCTGTGTGACAGGATTAGAACACAGGAGCAAAAGTGACAGACAAAGCATTTTTGCCCTATATCAGAAAGCACTTGAACAAGGCCTTTCATGGGAGAATTACCAGGTATTATTCTAATGGAAGCGGCACGGCTTTCATGGCATTATCCCACCTAGATTAGCAAATTTCTGTGCCGAGTATGGACAGTTGTTTACATGCAGCTGCTGCCACTCAAACTGTATGAATCAATGACAGGCTAAGATTTTCCACAGCTGTCTGCATGTAATTGCACATGGAGTGACTACCTGCGGTTAGGGACAGATGAGTAGTCCTGGACGCAAACAGTCTGTATACAGATCTGTCTTAAACCGTATGTTCTTGCCCTGTGCTGCGTAATCGCCCAATGTACGATCACAGGGGGACAGGCAGGGTGTTGACATCATGCTTTCCACCTTGTCCAATTAGAGAATGCTTTGTATTAATTCAGAAAATGCAAAGCATTCATTGAACGGCACATGTGCTGAGTGACACTTTTTGGGGACCAGTGACACTAATACAGTGATCAATGGTAAAAATATGCACTGTCACTGTACTAATGACCCTGGCAGGGAAGGGGTTAATATCAGGGGCGATCAAAGGGTGAAATGTGTGCCTAGGGAGTGCTTATTAACTGTGGATCAGGTGCTTGTACTATGAGAAGGCAGAGAGATCTGTGTTCCTGCTTTGCAGGAACGCAGGATCACAACCTTCCCCTCTCATAGAATGACGTTCTGTCGTGTTTATAAAGAAAAAAAATATTAAAAAGCATATTGATGAGGCAGGAACCTGATAGCCTTAAGTCTCCCTAGGCCAATCAGGTACAGGAGCACCGACTCACCTGGGGTAAAGTGGAGTTCCCCACATTTAAACAAAACCAATACACCAGAAAAAGAGGGAAAGAGACCCACATGTTGTCCTTAGCTCAAAGGAGGAAACTGGAACAGTCTGTGGTATTCTCCTTAATGTACCTTTATTCAAAAAATACAAACTACATGAAAAAGGCATAAGCAATAGGTGATTGCATTACAGGTGCACTGTCACTGTACTAATGACACTGGCAGGGAAGGGGTGATCAAAGGGTGAAATGTGTGCCTAGGAAGTGCTTATTAACTGTAGGTGAGGTGCTTGTACTATGGGAAGGCAGAGATCCGCGTTCCTTGTTTATATAGACAGACTGCCGTTCTGCCTGTGTCCTGAAGGATCGGCGGATCTCGGCGGACATCGCGTCCAAACACAGCGCGAGTGGGTCACCGGTAGGGTGACCAGATGTCCCGGATTGCCCGGGACAGTCCCGCATTTTGCAGGTCTGTCCCGGGCACATTCATTCCAGGACAATACAGATTCCCGGAATTAAACTGAAACTGACACAGCCACCCCCGGGCCAATCTGATGCCCCCAAAAAAGGCCGCCACATCACCGCTTTACTCACTGACAGTACTTGTCCTGCCCGGGAGTGTCTGGAGGAGCACAATCCCGCCCCCTGCTTGTGATTGGAGAAATCATAAATCCCGCCTTGTGTCCAATCACTGTGCTGTGATTCGTTACAGCACAAGCTGATTTTTGGGAAGGGAGGGTGTCCCTGAATGGTAGTTTGGAAATGTGGTCACCCTAGTCACCGGCGGTGCGCGTGCACACTCCAGGCCTGAAAGTACAGGATCACGTACAGGTACATGACCCTGCCCAGGGGAGCTGCCTTGCCACCATATATATATATATATATATATATATATGCAGTATACTGTCGACAAGAGGTCAAGTAGTTGGCGATGTCTAGTGATTGTCTGTCATTAACACTAACTATGTTCTTCACTAACTGTAGCTGGGGCTACATACAGCATACGGCACTGTTACGGGTTCGAGCCGACGCCTTCCTGTCTCATACCTGGAGCACAGTAGAGTCTATCTGATTGGCACTCAGCCATTCAGAGAAAGCAATGTATTCTATCAATGAGTCAGAGAGGTGGGCTGATGATGTCACAACCTCTGACTCAGCCAATCAGAGGAAACTTTGTATTCATTGCTAGAATATACTGCTTTCTATGATAGGCTGTGCGCTGTTTAGAGAGACTCTATTGTTTTCCGGGTATGAGACTGGAAGTATCGACTCGAACCCGGAACATAGTGCGGTATGAGGTTTGCAGCCTCAGCTACATACAGTTTATACAGCACATCCAGCAGCCTCACAGGTTAGTGAGGGACATAGTTTGTTTGGGTCAGCTTAGCCCAAACTAATTATGTAAAGTGTAACAAAAGTTGGAGTTCAGCTTTAAAGTAGGGTGACCAGATTTTTTAAATTAAATCCGAAGGACCTATTTTATTTTATTTTTTATTAGTAATGTCGGCAATCACTTGGTCCGGGAACAGTGTCCTCAATCTGGGGACTGTCCCCTGAAACCGGGGATGTCTGGTCACCCTACTTTAAAGCCCTATAATAGCTACTCACTGACATTTTTGGACCAGGTCATAGATATGTCACTGCACAATTGCTCTATAAGTCTACATGTAGCCAGTCAAAATTCACAACAGGCTGAAATACGCAGTGGCTTGATGTGGCGAGATGCTGTACAGAGCAGTACTTGCGTTTAGAACCGTATGTGTTCAGGGATGTATGCCCTGAACGCAGAATTCCTACATTCTGGGCATATGTCCCTGAAGAGGTTATGATCTATCTAAACCCAAAACTTTTTTTTTGTTATCATTTTCGATAGAGTAGTAAATAGTTAAAGCAGAACCACACTCCATCAGGGCATCGTAAATCAAAAACGCTGTTTAATTCATTTTAAATATTCAAAGCAAAATCACCCATGATGTCTCCATGCTTCATTTTGCTGAGAAATCACTTTGAAAAACTCCCCCATATTTCTGGCAGTGGCCATCTTGAGTAAGGGCGGTTAATTTATGTTGCATTTACTTCCTGGAATCCATCTGCCCTTAGCTCAGGCACGTAGGCAGGATGGTGTGCTAAGATGAGAAAACCCCTCCTCCTCTCCTAAAGACTCCTGGGATGTATGACATAATTTGCCTAGGCATGGAAACCAGGAAAGTAACTGAAGAAATGTAAAAAAAATAAAGCATTTAAAACAAATAAATATGATATACTTTCCTATTTACTAATGCTAGCAGCATAAAGATTAAAAATAGTCAATGTTGATTGATAGAGTGAACTTCCACTTTAAAAAGCCTGCCAAGTTTTTTTTATTTAGGCTTTCTGTGTCCCTTTAGGAAGATTTCCTTCACTTCCAGCCTTGAAATACAACAGGAAGTGAGAGATCTGCCCAAGATAAAGACAATCACCTCTTATGCCCCATACACACGATCATTTTTAATGTCATTTTTAAAACTGACGTTTTTCTCGTCATTTTTTTTCTTGTTTCCTCTCAAGCCTGTCTTGCGTACACACCATCATTTTAAAAAATGTTCAAGCAAAGCGCGGTGACGTACACCACGTACGACGGCACTATAAAGGGGAAGTTCCGTTCGAATGGCGCCACCCTTCATGTTAGCAAAGTTTGGTGAGAGACGATTCACTCTTTTCAGTCTAGTGCTTTTCAGTCCGTTACAGCGTGACGAATGTGCTATCTCCATTACGAACGCTAGTTTTACCAGAACGAGCGCTCCCGTCTCATACTTGATTCTGAGCATGCGCATTTTTTTTCACGTCGTTAAAGCATACACACTATCGTTTTTCACGTCGTTAAAAAAAACGACATGAAAAACGACGTGAAAAAAGAGAGCATGTTCGAAATTTTTAATGCCCGTTTTTCACGTCGTTAAAAATGCTCTGGAGCATACACACGATCATTTTTAATGGCCATTTTTTTTAATGGCATTTTTAACGGCATGAAAAATGATCGTGTGTATGGGGCATTAGACAGTTATCATTGGAACAAGTAAAGTTACCCATTCAGGGCTTGATTTCTCTTGCTTGGCCCGTGCTAAATGGAGTGGTTTGGGGAATCTTTACTGCTGGCAGTGGCGGCTGGTGTTTTTTCAATCCACCCTCAGGACGGGTCACGGACGGCACAGAACCCCCCCCAACCGGGTCGCGGGGGTCACAGGTGGCACCACCCCTGTCGGTCAGTCAGGGCCCCGCCCTTCCCTCATCTTGCAGGCAGAGGTGCGGGCGGCGGGTTCTCTCTGGGCTGCGGTCGGCTGCTGTCTCGGTTCCCCAGCATCTCCTCCCTTTTCCTCCTGGCAGCTAATGCCATAAGATCTCCTTTCAGCCAATCGGGTGACAGGTCTCATAACATGCTTCCTGATTGGCCCGGGAGGAGAATCAGTGTTACAATAGCGAATATTCATTCGCTATTGTCACACAACTTGGTGGGCTTGGAGCGCAGTGCTCTGCGCCCCGAGTCCACCCTTTTTTGAAGCCTAGAAGAGCCTCTGGCTCTAATCACATGCATAAAAAAAAAAACGATTGGAATCCAAGCGTCCGGCGCCCTGCAGTAGATCAAGGGGCCGGACGCATGGATGGGGGCGACGCCCGTGCTCCCCTAATGGACGGGCCGCCACTGACTGTTGGCTATTAGTTTCAGTAGCCACAGCACCCATGACTTGCAGAATATTCAAACAGTGATTGCATCTGATTGGGTGGAGTCATTGTTCGGCTGAAAATTTTCCATCCAGTTCAGTCAATTTTTTGTCAGTTGCTGCCTGCAGGGCCATCCACAGCTTGAATTTTGTCCAATTCAACCGTATTTAACCCAAATTTCAACTCATTTAAGGCCAAATTAAAGTCTGGTTAAAAAAAAATCAGCAAAAGGGACATGACTTACTTTCAGTGTGATGTGCATGCTGCTGGCTGTGGGAACTGTAGAAATCTTCCTCCTCCGATGGCTCCTACCCCTGATGTCCTAAACCTCCATTGCAACATGGTTTAATAGAACTGAGGGAGCTGTGATTGGCACTTACAGTGAGTTCCCCTGACTATGCCCCCCTTTCCGGTCAGCTCCTCCATTCATAGAAGCCCTACTACAGCTTCAATCAATGAATCACAATCTATCAATGGAGGGGAGCGACCTTTCAATCATCTGCCCATCCTCCGCCCTGTTTCAAATCATAAAAATAAAAAGAGGATGACTTCCCCAATGGGGGCACAGACAACAATAAAAACTTAAAGTGGTAGTAAACTCTGTACTCCCACTTGTTCCTACAGGTAAGCCTATAATAAGGCTTACCAGTAGGTACTGTAAATATCTCCTAAACTTGCACAGTTTAGGAGATATTCAGAGTGCATGCAGCTGGTGACATCATTGACGCATGCGCTCTGAAGGTCTGGCTTACAGTGCCAGACCTTCAGAGCCAGTGCCGGAAAGGGCGGCTCCCACATGCATGCGCGGGAGTGACGTCATTGCGCGCCAGGCCAATCACATAGCTGGAGCTCACAAACCCAGAAGACAGACAGCGAGAACATGTCAGCCCTCTCAGCCGTGACTTTACAGCACTGGAGGGCTTTGTTCCAATGTGAGTATTTCATAATGTGCTAGTATGATTTTTTTATTTTTTTTGACCATCGCCAGTTTACAACCACTTTAACAGGGGTTTTATTACTACTCTACCCAAGTGAAAAAAGTGTCTTTTGATACATTTTAATGTGTACGTCATTGTATACATCAGAGAAAGATTGAATACAAATGTTTATCGGGACAATTATTTGACCAACCACCAATGCTGCATGGGACAGTGTCTGCTACTAATGTTCATCTATGAGGTTACATATGTAGCGGGTGTTTGCTTTAAGGCCCAGAGACTACCATACCCAGGATGCATTTCTCCGCTAGGTCTGCTGGGGTGGGGTATTTAACCAGGGGGAGGGCCGGAGAACTTTCTCTTTGGACACCGCCCGCCCAGCAAGTGAAACTCTCTGTTGAGTCTGCTGATCCAGACAGGGCCTGAAGCCTAAGCCCTGTATTACCAAAGAGCCTTCCGTGTTCACTAAGGAGCCTGAGGGACGTCTCATCCTGCCATCCGTCTGCTGCTGCCAGGAGGACCGAAGACCCGGGTGTTGTGGAACCTGTGTACCGAGACACAGCAACGGAAGATACGGACGTGGACTGTTCCGGTTGGGTGAGAGAGCAACTGCTCAGAGAATAATACAGGATCTTTAGACCCAGTACTTGTTGTTCGGAACTAACGTTAGTGTTTGCAGTTGCACGCCGGAGGGACAGTGCATTGAATAGTGCTAGAGACTTATTCTGTGTTCACCAAGTTATCACATTCCTTTATTCTTGTGGATTACAAATTGTTCCAGAAGTGCACCACCGTTTGCTAGCGAAGATCTTTCTCTGCAGAACTTAACATAGCACAGTCAGGCCTGACTTAGTATTAGTGACATTGCTGGGCGCCATTTTGCCCACGAGGGAGAGGAACTGCAGCGGGGTCCGTTAGTTCTCATCACAGGAGTGTATATCTGTCTGGTTGCAAAAATACTTTCCATTGCAGGGCTCTGCATATGTTTATGTATACTGTTTTACCTGTTTAACCCTTATTCTCAGTAAAGTGCCAGGGTTAAGTATACCAGTTGTTGTGTCATTTACTGTACCGAAGAAACGGTTAGTGATAGCTATACCATACTGCTGTGTGTCTCTATTGTGGGATTGTGCTGCCAAGAGTCACAGGTTACACAATTCTATCATCCCCTACTAACTGTGCCAAGGGAGATTAGAGCCAATTGCTGGGGGTTGACAGTGAGTGTTACAGGGCCCAAAAAAATCACCCCAGCGTCCCTCTTAGCTGGGGGGAATCGCTACACATACATACTACCTTCAATAGTATATCATTTCCAGAGATGTCAACCTGAGAGACCAGTTTTATGGTGATAAGAAGGTGGCAAGCACTATGGCGGGAACTGTATGTGGCTAAATAGTGTAAAGCCTCGTACACACGATCGGATTTTCCGACGGGAATTGTGTGTTGACAGACTGTTGGCCTAAAATCCGACCGTTTGTATGCTCCATCGGACAATTGTTGTCGGATTTTCCGCTGCCAAATTTTGGATGGCAGGCTTTAAATTTTTCCGCGGACAACAGTCTGTTGTCAGATTTTCTGATCATGTGTACACAATCCGTCAGACAAAAGTCCAAAGTACAAACACGCAGGCTGGGAAGCAATGCTCACCAAACACAACATAAGCAGAAGGTGCCCAAAAGGTGGCGCTAAAGAGCTGAAAAAACACGTAGTACGTCATGTTTGTTGGCCGACAATTATGTGCCGTTTGTATGCAAGACAAGTTCCTGGCCAACACCTTTCGGACAAAAGTCTGACGCTTTGCCTGCGGAAAATCCGATTCTGTGTACGAGGCTTTAGGCTCCTTGCACACAAGCCATCCAGCTGCAATGCGTCCCTCCCAGTGTTTTAGTAAACCCAGCGTCAAGCCTTGCATCCAGCCCCCCTCCCTGCAGGCTGCCTATCAGAGTGTATACCAAGTGGTATTGTTGTTTACGGCTCTGTACAATCAGGGGCAAAGGCCTTGAACACTAAAGACCCCCACTCTGGATCTTTATCCCTAAGTGGACAGAACGTGAAACGTCAGTACCACTTGGTATAGCGTTCAGCCTTGTCCAGCTGCAGCCTGTCATAAAGTTTGACAAGCTGCCTGCAGAGGGCCTGTCCTTTCCAGACGCACTAAAACACCAGGAAGGATTGCACTGCACTGTGCATGGGGCCCAGGAAGTATGGCTTGCAAGCAGTACTGTATGATATATACATGCAAAGAACAAAAACAAAGAATTTTATCTAGTTTAGTAGTGCTGTGCAATTTTCATACAGAAAGGTTCTTAACGTTTAAAAAACTGTTACTGAAAAAGGTCTCAAGCACATGGGTGCCTTCTTGCTTACAGGGAAAACACACTGTCATACTTTGGTGTGCTGGATCCCCTGGTGCTGTGTACAGCCACCTTTAAACATGAATGGGTATAGGTGGCTGTACACAGCTATGCAAAATGTATAGCTCCTGTTGCTTTCAGTGAGCAGCAAGTCCGCTGAACGTGACCTATTCAAGTAAATGGGGAAGCACTGTAAACATGTAACTAAATGCAATGCATAAACATGAAGCACATTGGTGTGGTAATCACAGGGTTTAAACAGGCGCCTTGTTATGGCCAGTCACAAGTCTCTGAAATACACGTAGAATACAGATTGTTTTTCTGAGCAGGCGCGGGTTAGACACAAGTCTAAACCTAGTCTTATGCCGCGTACACACGATCGGAATTTCCGTCGGAAAAACCTTGTGTAGCGCTACCCCCAGTTAAGAGAGCCGCTGGTTTGATTTTCGGGCCCTGAGTACAGCTCCACCAACTCCCGGCAATCTTGTATAGTCCCCTGTGGCACAGTTAGTCTAGGGGGTTTTCTATTGCAGTCTACAACTGGTCACATACACACTTTAACCCCAGATTAAGTATAAGCTCTATGAGTAATAACACAGTGATGCAAGTGGCAAGGTATAACAGCTTTACTTTAGGTTAAAAGGGCATGGGTTAAAACATAACGTGTAACTGGCTTACAGAGCTCTGCAGCAATAGATGGAATATATATATGGCAATAGCACAGCGCGGTAATCCACCACGTGCAGCTATTGCTATCTATGCGCCCTATGGCGCACTAAACAATATCCTACCTCCCCTCCCTAGTCAGGCCTGACATGGAATCAAACTCAGTTTTAGGAATAAAGATTTCTTCGCATGCAAACTTGAAATGGTGGTGCACGTTCAGGAACAGTATTGTAATCCACAAAGTAGGCAGTCACAAAGAACACTGTGCTGGAGACCCTTTAGCTCTGTCCTGCAACCGGTCTCCAGCGGAAACAGCAAATAAATGAACGGTGGGCCAAGGCAGTATATAGGCCTAAACACAATACAACTGATTGGATTAAGCAGGTGCTCGCTCACCACTCCGGACGCGATCCCAGTCCGGGACTTCCACCTGCTGTGTCTCCACACACACAGCGTCCACAACGATCGGGTCCCCGATCCAACTGATGTCCACAACAAACTCTGTCAGGTGCCACCCAGGCTCCGCAGCGGGATGGAAGGCTCTTTGGAAGTTGCGCAAGGCCCCAGGGTTCAGGCCTTGTACTGCAGCAGATCCGCACAGGAAGATGTGTTGCTTGCAGCGCGGTGTCCAAAGAGACCGAGCTCCGCCTCGCCTCCTTCTTAAATAGCCCCTCCCATGAGTCTCTGCGGTGGCCAATTGCACTCTGGGTGCCGAATGGGGTTCTGGGTAACGTAGTCCCGGGGCCTTAAAGGAGACCCCGCTACACTTGGATGGTTTTTCCGATGGAATTCCGCTCAAGCTTGGCTTGCATACACACGGTCACACAAAAGTTCTCGGAACTTTTGACCGTTAAGAACGCGGTAATGCACAACACTACGACAAGGCGAGAAAATGAAGTTCAATGCTTCCGAGCATGCGTCAAATTGTTTCTGAGCATGCGTAGGAATTTTGCGCGTCGGAATTGCATGCAGACAAATGGAATTTCCGATAGGAACTTTTTCCATTGAAAAAATAGAGAACCTGCTCTCAATCTTTTCTTGGCAGAAATTCCGACAGCAAAAGTCCGATGGAGCCTACACACGGACGGAATTTCCGACAAAAAGCTCACATCAGACTTTTGCTGGTGGAATTTCCGATCGTGTGTACGCGGCGTAAGTGGTGCTTTTAGGTTCATGTTTGGGCCATAAGATGATTGTATTGCTCAGAATAGAAAGCAAGGGTACCAGTACTACCAGGCAAGTTGGAAATTTTCATCTTGGCCATGGAAAGATTTGGTTAAGTCCTCCATGTCACAGATTCTGTTCAGTCCTGTATAGTAGGGTTGTATAGTTGTTTCCAGAATTTTGAAACTGTCATTCTAGCAGCATTAATCAGGCGCATGAGTATTGGGGTCCATGTTGTTCAGATGCCGAAAAAAGAAAGTTGTTGTGGAGTTGTCATAAGAAAGTCTGTTAGCTTGGTGATAATAGGGAAGAGCAATCCCTAAACATCTTATGTTTGGGCAGGTTAAAAAAAAAGTGAAGTAAAGTCCCTTGGCATGTATGTTTAATCACAAGACTGGCTGCACAGAATTCTACATTCTTTGCCAGGGAAAACAGTTCCCATATAAGATTTAAACTGTGCATTTTGCTGCCTGTCTAAAGTTCAGTTTTAAGTGAAGATGCGATAATGAAGAATAATCTTTGGAGAGCTCAGTGTACAGATAATTCTGTCCAAACTTATTAGACACATTGTAAAGTGTTTATATGCTCCTTATATGCAGACAGTTGCAACAGCTGACTGGGCTCACTCTGGAATTGGGGGAGGATGGAGAAATCTGGTACTGGGCCCACAGTGGTTTCATGCTGAAGGCACTGCTAATGAGTGACTATCAGGCACATAAGTTGTTTTCACCCAATTAAACACTCCGCAGATCTACTTGCCAGGATATATTAGTTGTATGGGAAGAAGAAGTTGTGTTACAGCCGCATTTACTTTAGGCCTTCGCTGTTCTTTTTTTTTGTGCTATTATTGGGGCAATTCAGTGAGGTCACAGATAATCTCAAACAATGTATACTGCAATTTTCTGTATGTACTGTTGTCTGGCACAAGACACTAGTCACAAAAGGCAGAAGTAGCCATAAATTCCACCTTACATTGCATAGTGTGGGCATAGTCAAAATATGAGTATTTTGTTGCTGAAGCTAAAGAAGGCCTAAACCATAGAAGCTGTGTCCAAAAATGGGAAGCAGAAAACAAAGGGCCGATCACTTTTATTGTCGGTGGTCTTCCTGCAGCTGATCTTTACCTATTTATTCATTACAGGTTCTTATATAGTGCAAACAATTTTACACAGCACTTTACATACTACTCACTCATTTTCAATCTATCCCTATTTAACATGCAAACAATTACTAGTGTCTGTTAGCAGCTCTTTGGAGTTTGGGAGAAAACCAACACAAGCACAACGAGAACATGCAAACTTCATGCAGGTAATGTCCTGTTTGGGATTCAGACCAAAAACCCTAGTGCTGCAAGGGGGGAACACTAACCAAAAAGCTGCTGTGTTGCCCAGTGTACCATGCCTTGTTCCACACTATGTCTGTCTCATTTTGGTAAAGAGTGAAGGGCTTTGCTTTCTAATGTAAGGCCTCTTTCAAATGACACAAAAACAGGCAACTGAGGTGCCCTGTCATACTCGGGTAATGCCTGCCAGACAGCCCCATACACATTGCCATGGCCAAGAAGTTGTGCTTCGCAACATGCCAAAAAAAAGGGCATGTCATGTTCAGCAGATGAAACCACCTGGCAACACACTCCAAAGAGGTGGATGGGGCCACACCACAACCTGAAATGAATGGGGCCACACCCAACCAGGTCAGCTGCTGTTGGCAATGCAATCCACTGTGGAGTTCAGATTAACTTTAAGCAGTGACAGAACTTTCACTGTATACATTATAGCTACAATTATTTTAAATTATCCTCCAGGAACCATCATAATCTCTAGTCCCACTATAATATATAATCCTTCGGTCACTATTATCATCCTACAGCTAACATTATAATAACAGAAATAAATTTTCACGGGTTCAACATAGGCGGCTAGATGTTATTCAGATATATAATCCGCCAGACTTCATTAGAATCCACCAGGCACCATTGTAATATACTGTATAATTCACCATGCACTCTTTAAACCCTTGGCTACCATTATTATTCCCCTGAGACAATTTTAATATATTCAGTATAATCCAACAGATATTAAGCCCAGTCAACCCTATATTATATGATACTGAAGTCACAATTATAAATATAATATCCACTTTTGCAGCCACAATTACACCCCACCAGCTATCAATGGATTATTGCAACAGTGTTCATTGTATGCCTATACATTATGTGATTAGTAAATATATACAGTATATAAATGCATTTTTTTAATGGTCAGTGTTTTTTAGAAAGCATGGGGGGGTGGGGGCAGTACGTGTTTTTTTTTTTTGTTTTTTTTAGAACAGTCCACACACAATAAATATATATATATAATCTCTATCTATCTATCTTGCTTATTCTATTTTGATATCAGCTATAGTCATGCTGTTCCCCATCTGCTGGAAAGGAAGTAAGAAAGGAAGAAGTTTAAGGACGTTTTGAGAGAATAGAAATCAGTCACTGTTCACCAACTTCCTTGTTGCCAAAAATAATGGTTGTGTTCCTTTATATATTAGTATTTTTTCCTTCTTTAATTGTCTTTATTTCCTACACCTCCACAATCTTCAGTATTAGACAGAGTTGACAAGTGCAACCCATCATTGCCACCAGCTACAACGCAACTGTTTCTTTGAGCAGCTGAACTCCATATAGGGGTTTAGGCATGGTAGTGTGCAGCATTTTAGGGTTGAAGGTGTTGGTTGGGGGTTAGGTTAAAGTTAACATTAAGGATTAGGAGTATGAGGTAAAGTTAGGGCTATGATTTTAGGAGATTAGTACTGGCTATTTTTAGTTTAAACGTTAAGGGTAAAAAATGTTTGGATAGAATGGCGAGATATTAGAATACCTATCAGGTTTTCATTTCTGTCTGTGCCACCATTAAGGAGATTCTGTATGTGTTTAACATTACCACCTAAAGTGAAAAAAACTTCTAGATTTTGGGTTGTCACCAGAAATAGAGGGGACATATTCCAATGGTGACACTAGCTCTGGTGACCCTGTTAGAAACCAGGGATTCCCTCACTCTGGAAGGATTTCTTCACACTTCCTGTTTTGGCTACGAGAAAGTAAGTGATGGGAAATCTCCCTAAGGGCACACATATGGCTAAAAAATGACAGGGGTTATAACCTTCCCTTAGTCTATCCAAAATTGAACAAAGAAAGTATTTTCTATAGTTCTACGGTAGGGGTTGGATTTATAGTACAGTACCAAATTGAGTTAGGGACAGAGGCATTGTCAGCATAAGGACCTTTATGGAAGGATCACCAGGTAGTATTTTAATGAAAGCTGTAGATTTAAAAACACTAAAAATTAATTTTGAATTTATATAAGCATGTTAAAGATTAAATGAGATTTTAATGTTAGGGGGCTCACTTGAGGGGAGGGTTATATATGGGGGTTAGAAAAAGGGTTAAGTTAAGGTTAGGCGCCAGGAAATGTTTTTTTTTTTTTTTTTCCCAACCTTTTTTTTTAGGCATTGGACACTACCAGGGACTAGTTCTCAAAGCGAATGTATCACCTGTTTTTAGCCTCAGTTGTTGAACACTTTGATCTATGACTCTAAATACTACAATTTTACTATAAACTGTTGTCATTTCTGTTCATGTCGGCCAAAATATAACTGCTGTCTTTTTGTCTATTGTCAGTCTGCATAATTGATCTTTAAATGTCATCTATCATGAAGCTTCAAAATGAGATCTTATTTTAAGACAATGTAGCAGTCTAAAGCTGTTTCCTCATGACAGAAAAAAAAAAAAAAAACGTGTTTGAGGCTGTTATTTATAGGACTGAATTGCTGCTGATGAATAACTTATGCGGCGTGTACAAAACATAGGGGACGTCTGCTCTTTCCTTGAAACAGACTGACTAGGATAATACAAGTCAATACTATGATCCACAATTAATTCCACTTGCTTAATCCACTTCAGTCAGCATGGATGAAGGGGATGTGACATGTTACAGGCTCAGCAACAAGAGCAAAGCCAGTAATCAAATACAGTATTGTCTGTGGTTTTTATTCTTTTATAGCCATGTTGGCTGTGGTACTATTACCGTAAGTGTTTTATTTGCAATCTGCCTGTACATTTTTAGTCTGCCCCCTTTTATGTATTTAAAGGAGATATTTTCAAACACTGGCAAGCTTGATTATGTCTGGGCATTGTATGTTCTAAGCATGAAGAAAATACCTTTTGATCTAATGTCAGCATCACACTTAGGGTGACCACGTGTCCCGGATTGCCCGGGACAGTCCCGCATTTTGCAGGTCTGTCCCGGGCACATTCATTCCAGGACAATACAGTGTCCCGGAATGAAACTGACACAGCCACCCCCACGGGCCAATCTGATGCCCCCAAAAAAGGGTGCCACATCACCACTTTACTCACTGACAGTACTTGTCCTGGCCGGGAATGCCTGGAGGAGCACAATCCCGCCCCCTGCTTGTGATTGGAGAAATCATAAATCCCGCCTCTTGTGTCCAATCACTGTGCTGTGATTCGTTACAGCACAAGCTGATTTTTGGGAAGGGAGGGTGTCCATGAATGGTAGTTTGGAAATGTGGCCACCCTAATCAAACTCCCAGCGCTTCACTATTGATCTCTCCCTAATGTACAGTGAGTTTAGAATTTACTATCATTCCACATTCACTCAAAGTTTTTCCTTCCCACTTTGCTCAACATTACAGATTTCTACATTTAAATTGCTAGTCGACATAAATAGCTTTTTTTCCTGAAGAGGTTTTAAGAACCTGAACTGTGAAAACTGTGCTCAAAAGAGTGGATGACACAGTACTGGCCACCAATATTGACTGATGTCTTGTTTAGCATTGTGTCCCAATATGCATGAGGCCATCTTGGTAGAATTGGGGATGTGTTTTTCAATACAGAGCTGCCCCCCGATTAATGGTAATCTGGTGACTGATGGGGTAGTGATAAAGAAGCCACTAGAGAGGTTCAGAAATCACAGATCCACAGAATGAATGAAGCAGGAACAGGGAGATTCAGGCATCACAGGTCCTCTGATACAGCTTCCTCCCCAGCAAGGAGAACAGTGAGCAACACAGTAGTGATGTCACCAAATCTTACTCCAGATTTTGTAACGCTAGCAGTCAGAGATAGAGAACCATAGATGATTGTAGATATACAGTTAAGCTATGAGGCTGAAGGCACGGGAGGGCCTAGACACAGGTAGTGCATGGCTGTTTTTCAGGAGCAATTCAATTTAAAAGGCCATATTTGAGGGTACTGCTTGAGCACAGTAAATATAGACTAGATGTACCCTAAACATAGGACTTTTTGAGCGAAGGCCCGCTTTATTCATGTTTGCCCTGATGATATCATTATGCCAAAACGTGTAAAGAGGAGCTTCAATGATCCAAGAGAGAGAGTGTGTGTACGAGTGAGCTGCTGGCTTCTGCAGTCTTCCCAACAGCGCAGCTTTACTACATGCTGGTTTACAATGTGAGGGGAGGTGGCAGCTCAGTACTTTTACATGCCTGTTGATCTGGCTCTTCTCTATGAGTTCATTATAGTTTTTTTATTAAAAAGTATATGGGTTACACTATGAGGCTTTATTTGTTTTTGAGCTGGACTTGGTTTTGAAGCTGATTATTTCATTGGATGCATTTACTACACACTGAGAATCCCATTGTGCATATTTGACATCCACTTATAGCAGCCACCCAGAATCCTGGATTGAGTCTATTTTAAGGCTTAAGGCTATTTTAATGGTTCAAGGCTCCATTGGCCCCCATAATAAGGACCTATTTCCAAGGCATACACCTTTTAGGTGTTCCTGGCGGCAGTTCACATGCACTTCTGGATTGGATGATGCTCAATATATACCTGTATAAATTTTGTTTTGGATACTACGGGCTGTCACAGATTATTTTTCATGGATTTTTAATAGTGCAGAACTTTTTACACATTTTTTTCATTACGTAGACCCAGTGTGGTTGCAGTTTAACAGTATTCTTGATGCACAAACTTTTTATTTCCATCATTTAAAAAAGAGGACATTTCGATGAGTGATGTAGTGTATGTGTGGATTTGTGCATAAAGGTCATTGGTTGAAATAAGCTCATTCTAGAGATGATAAAAAAAATCCTTACATTTTTATGGTAGCATGGATATGTACCACTTTAAATAATGAGGATGTAGAAGTATTTTCTGAAATTAGGCAGATATAAGAGGCTGCAATGTACAGAAAATAAGAGTAACTTAAAATGATGTGCTTAAACAGGACCTTCACCCAAGCCATTCTAAAGGTACTGTAGCTGCTGAGTTTTACAAACATGTACTTACCAGCCAAGAAGCCCAGCACTGTCTTCCGAGTATCCGAGTACCCAGTATCCACTGCTGTTTTTGTTCCCATGCCTCACCTTGGATTCAGGAGTGTGACTTCCTGATCACTCACAGTCCCCCACCCTACTGCACATGCATATTATCCACCGACTGGGGGAGACAAGTCATAAATCCTCTTTGGATGTGTGAGGTGTGTCCCAGGGGACTGAAAGCTACACCATCCTCGCTTAGGTGAGAAAAGAGGAAGTGGGAACAAGTACCTTCTAAAAAGGTACTTTCTATCCTAATAAAATCTAAATGTGTGATAGAGAGGGGTCAAGATTAGGATGATGTGAAATTTTAAATGTGAGTTAGGGTCCCTTTTTTAAAAAAAAAAAATATTTTACAGATGGTGACTTACACCAGTACCACCACTTGTACTGGGACCAATGACTTTCTCCTTCTAGTCTCTCTCTTTAAATATTTGTGTTTTTTCTGTCAAAGCAGGATAATGTATTGCCATTTGTACCCATTTCCAAACACTCCAAATAGATGTACAGCGCCTTGCTCTAGAAAAGCACGAGTGGAACACTGCTATGGTGGCAGAGAGAGAATGGCAAGGAAGAATTGCTACTGGGTTCTTTGAACAGTTAGGCTGAATTCACACTATAGTTTTATGTGAGCAAAAATCAAGTGACTATATGTGCATCTATGAAAAGAAAAAGCCTGTCATGCTTGCAGTCCAATTTGTTGTAATAGCAACTAGGGATGAGCTTCGTGTTCGAGTCGAACATACGTTCGACTCGAACATCGGCTGTTCGATCGTTCGACGAAGATCGACCGATTTGGGCCGTTCGCGCCAAATTCGAGTGACGCGAACGGCCCACAATGCACTACGCCATCGCAGTGTCATCCAGGCGCTGTGATTGGCCAAGCATGCACTGTGACCCCGCATGCTTGGCCAATCACAGCGCCGGCAGCGAGGAGAGCAATGATTGGCCACAGGCAGGATGCCTGTGGCCAATTATTGCTGAGGGTGTTTAGTACACGCCCCACACTATAAAAGGCCGCCAGCACGGCGGCCTAGTGTAGTGTGTTCCGGAGCAGGGAAAGACAAGCATAGGCAGGGACAGTGACATTTATTTCTTTCTTGCTTAACCTGGATTCCTTTAGTTTAGGGAAAGAGAAGGATAGGTAGGGAGAGTGTCAGTGTGTTTTACTGTGCGAGTCCTTGTTTCTAGGGACAAAGAAGGAAAGTGAGGGGATTTCTCCTTGTGCTATAGTGTGCTTTAAAAAAACATTTTTTCTAGGGACAGAAAACTGTAGGTAGGGAGAGTGTCAGTTTCTTTCACTGTGCCAGTCCTTGTTTCTAGGGACAAAGAAGGAAAGTGAGGGGAATTCTCCTTGTGCTATAGTGTGCTTTAAAAAAACATTTTTTCTAGGGACAGAAAACTGTAGGTAGGGAGAGTGTCAGTTTCTTTCACTGTGCCAGTCCTTGTTTCTAGGGACAAAGAAGGAAAGTGAGGGGATTTCTCCTTGTGCTATAGTGTGCTTTAAAAAAACATTTTTTCTAGGGACAGAAAACTGTAGGTAGGGAGAGTGTCAGTTTCTTTCACTGTGCCAGTCCTTGTTTCTAGGGACAAAGAAGGAAAGTGAGGGGAATTCTCCTTGTGCTATAGTGTGCTTTAAAAAAACATTTTTTCTAGGGACAGAAAACTGTAGGTAGGGAGAGTGTCAGTTTCTTTCACTGTGCCAGTCCTTGTTTCTAGGGACAAAGAAGGAAAGTGAGGGGATTTCTCCTTGTGCTATAGTGTGCTTTAAAAAAACATTTTTTCTAGGGACAGAAAACTGTAGGTAGGGAGAGTGTCAGTTTCTTTCACTGTGCCAGTCCTTGTTTCTAGGGACAAAGAAGGAAAGTGAGGGGAATTCTCCTTGTGCTATAGTGTGCTTTAAAAAAACATTTTTTCTAGGGACAGAAAACTGTAGGTAGGGAGAGTGTCAGTTTCTTTCACTGTGCCAGTCCTTGTTTCTAGGGACAAAGAAGGAAAGTGAGGGGAATTCTCCTTGTGCTATAGTGTGCTTTAAAAAAACATTTTTTCTAGGGACAGAAAACTGTAGGTAGGGAGAGTGTCAGTTTCTTTCACTGTGCCAGTCCTTGTTTCTAGGGACAAAGAAGGAAAGTGAGGGGATTTCTCCTTGTGCTATAGTGTGCTTTAAAAAAACATTTTTTCTAGGGACAGAAAACTGTAGGTAGGGAGAGTGTCAGTTTCTTTCACTGTGCCAGTCCTTGTTTCTAGGGACAAAGAAGGAAAGTGAGGGGAATTCTCCTTGTGCTATAGTGTGCTTTAAAAAAACATTTTTTCTAGGGACAGAAAACTGTAGGTAGGGAGAGTGTCAGTTTCTTTCACTGTGCCAGTCCTTGTTTCTAGGGACAAAGAAGGAAAGTGAGGGGAATTCTCCTTGTGCTATAGTGTGCCAAAGCATTCCTCATCAACCATCTTTGAAATCCTTGTTTTTTGGACAGTCAGGGAAATTGTCGTTGTGCTATTCTGTGCAAAAGCAATAATCCTCAACCATATTTAGAAATCCTTAAGTAAAGGGACAGAGAAGGACACCTGAAGGTAGCCCTTATTGCTTTTTTCCCATCTCCCTGCAGGCCATCTATTAGAATGTCTGGAAGGCAAACAAGGAGAGGCAGACAGTCAGGAGGCAATAAAAGAGGGCAAGCAGGCTCTGTGTCTGGGGGCAACAGTGCTGGTCGTGGACGCGGTGCATTGTCATCAGCACATGGCCATGGGACACGCTTGTCCTTCTTTTCGGCAGCTGGACATGTTGAGCCACATCATGCCGAAGACTTGGTAGAGTGGATGACCAAGCCCTCCTCCTCCTCCTCATCCTCTCTCACCCAGGCTCAGGGTACTGGCAAAGCAGCTGCCAAAGCGTCCTCTTCCCTGGTATCAATGTCAGACTCATCATCAGTCACTCCTTCCCTAGACCCACCATGTCCTCCTCCTGAGGAGTCCCCCGAACTGTTTGAGCACAGTGTTGGGTACATGCTCCAGGAGGATGCCCAGCGTTTCGAAGGGTCTGATGATGAAACCCAGCTACAGGAAGGCAGTAGCGTGAGAGCAGACAGAGGGGATGCTCAAGAAGGACACCAATCTGGCAGTCATGTTCCAGCAGCTGCAGCATACTGCCAGATTGGCTCCAGTGATGAGGAGGGAGGGGATGATGAGGTCACTGACTCCACGTGGGTGCCTAATAGGAGAGAGGAGGAGGAGGAGGATGAGGAGGAGGCACATCTCCAACGAGGCAGGATGCCCTTTGGTGGCCAGCGTAAGGGCAGTACACCGACGGAATCACACCGCAGAGCTCCGCCTGTGCAGGGCGCTGCCTCTGCCCGTCATTCAAAAAGTTCCTTGGTGTGGGCCTTTTTTGAGGCTAGTGCATCAGATCGCACAGCTGCTGTTTGCAACATATGTCTCAAGCGTATATCGCGTGGCCAAAACATCAGCCGCTTGGGTACCACATGCCTGACCAGACATATGTTGACCTGCCATGCAGCTCGTTGGCAAGCCTACCTCAAAGACCCACACCAAAGAACAAAGCGGACCTCTCCTTGCACCGCATCAGCTGGGATCTCCAACCCCACTATAACTTCAGTCCTCTCTGAAACATGCACTGAGAGGAATGAAGGTGTAGAATTAGGTGTGTCACAGCCAAGTACTTGCGGCCACTCTGCTAGCAGTACACCGACGTCCGATTCTAGCAGGCAAATTTCCCTGCCCCAGCTGCTGGACCGTCGAAAGAAGTTCACTCCCAGCCATCCACATGCCCAGCGGTTGAATGCTAGCTTGGCTAAATTGCTAGCGCTTCAACTGCTGCCTTTTCAGTTGGTAGACTCGGCCCCCTTCCGTGAGTTTGTGCAATGTGCGGTTCCTCAGTGGCAGGTTCCCAAACGCCACTTTTTCTCACGGAAGGCTATTCCGGCTCTCTACCGGCATGTGGAAGGCAATGTCTTGGCCTCGCTGGACAGGGCGGTCAGCGGTAAGGTGCATATTACCGCTGACTCATGGTCCAGCAGGCATGGACAGGGACGTTACCTTTCTTTCACGGCCCATTGGGTCACTCTTTTGGCAGCTGGGAAGGATGCAGGACAAGGTGCAGTAGTGTTGGAGGTTGTTCCACCGCCACGCCTCCAAAATGCTACTACTGGTTGTGACACACCTCTCTCCTCCACCCCCTCCTCTTCTTCTTCCTCCATGGCCTCTTCCTGTGGTTTGTCCTATGAACCAGCGGTGCTCCGTAGCCGTTCACGGGGCTACGCAAGTACGCAGGCAAAAAGATGCCATGCCGTGCTTGCGCTGGTGTGTTTGGGGGACAGAAGCCACACTGGGGCAGAGGTCCTGTCTGCTCTGCAGGGCCAGGCCGAGAGGTGGTTGACGCCACGCCAGCTTAAGCCAGGAATGGTGGTTTGCGACAATGGCACCAACCTCCTCTCCGCCCTCCGACAGGGACAACTGACCCATGTGCCCTGTGTGGCTCACGTCCTTAACCTGGTGGTGCAGCGGTTCTTGGGCAGGTACCCGGGCTTACAGGATGTCCTGAGGCAGGCCAGGAAAGTCTGTGTGCATTTCCGCAGATCTTATAATGCCAGTGCTCGCCTGGCTGAGCTGCAAAAGGAGTTGAACCTGCCCAAGAACCGCCTTATATGTGACATGCCCACCAGGTGGAACTCAACGTTGGCCATGCTGCAGCGGCTGCACACGCAGCAGAGGGCCATCAATGAGTACCTGTGCGACTACGGCACCAGGACAGGGTCAGGGGAGCTTGGTTTTTTTTCTCCACGCCAGTGGGGCATGATCAGGGATGCATGCACTGTCCTGGCACCATTTGAGGAGGCCACGAGGATGGTGAGCAGTGACAGTGCATGCATCAGTGACACTGTACCTCTTGTCCACCTGTTGGAGCACACGCTGCGTGGAATAATGGACAGGGCACTTGAGGCAGAACAGAGGCAGGAAGAGGAGGACTTCCTTGCCTCTCAAGGCCCCCTTTACCCAGACAGTGTTCCTTCTGTCCCACCCATCGCACAGGAAGAGGAAGAGGAGGAGGAGGAGGAGGAGGATTGTGTCAGCATGGAGGTGGAGGCTGGCACTCAGCATCATCAGCAGCAGTCTTTTAGGGATGATTTACAGTCCCAAGAAACCAGTGGACTTGTACGTGGCTGGGAGGAGGTGGCTGCGGATCATGTCGTCCTTAGTGACCCAGAGGACTCCGGAGCGAATGCCTCAGCAAACCTACGCTGCATGGCCTCCCTGATCCTGCAAAGTCTGCGGAAGGATCCTCGTATTCTTCGGATCAAGGAGAGGGACCATTACTGGCTGGCCACTCTCCTTGATCCACGGTACAAGGGTAAGGTTGCGGACCTTATGTTACCTTCGCAGAGGGAGCAGAGGATGAGACAACTCCGGGAGGCCTTGCAGAAAGGTCTGTGCAACGCGTTCCCAGAGACTGGGAGGTTACAAACTCCTGGTCCTGGACAACGAGTTGCTGAGGCTTCGGCCAGTCAAAGAAGGAGCGGTGGGTACCTGTGCGACTACGGCACCAGGACAGGGTCAGGGGAGCTTGGTTTTTTTTCTCCACGCCAGTGGGGCATGATCAGGGATGCATGCACTGTCCTGGCACCATTTGAGGAGGCCACGAGGATGGTGAGCAGTGACAGTGCATGCATCAGTGACACTGTACCTCTTGTCCACCTGTTGGAGCACACGCTGCGTGGAATAATGGACAGGGCACTTGAGGCAGAACAGAGGCAGGAAGAGGAGGACTTCCTTGCCTCTCAAGGCCCCCTTTACCCAGACAGTGTTCCTTCTGTCCCACCCATCGCACAGGAAGAGGAAGAGGAGGAGGAGGAGGAGGAGGAGGAGGATTGTGTCAGCATGGAGGTGGAGGCTGGCACTCAGCATCATCAGCAGCAGTCTTTTAGGGATGATTTACAGTCCCAAGAAACCAGTGGACTTGTACGTGGCTGGGAGGAGGTGGCTGCGGATCATGTCGTCCTTAGTAGACTTGTGCACAACGGAAAAATTTGTTCCGTTTCGGTTCGTTTCTTTCCGGTCCTGTTGATTCGTAATCATTCGTAATTTTGCTAGACGGGATTTTTCGTGTTCGGACTCATTCGTATTTTTGCAAGCGACATTTTTCGTTGAATTTTTTGTTGCTTTATAATTCGTACTTTCGGTAGAGTACGTTGTTTTTCGTTGATTCTGGACACAACTCCTACTTTCGTAACTTTTTTTGGGTTCGTACTTTCGGTAGAGTACGTTGTTTTTCGTTGATTCTGGACACAACTCCTACTTTCGTAACTTTTTTTGGGTTCGTTGATTCGTAATTTTCCGTGTCTCTCTCACAACGACGCTGCCTATTATGCCTAATGTGCTTCGAATGGATTTGTACTTTTCTAAATACATTGCGGTTATTTGTAACGATTCGAAATCTCGTATTTTACTTTCGTTTTTAACATGCGGCTATAGGCTCCGCCCCTGTACACCATTTTGAGAGGGTTCAGCACGGTGAGGGAGAAGCAGAGAGCAGAGCAGAGTGTTATTGTGCTTCGAATGGATTCGAAATCTCGTATTTTACTTTCGTTTTTTACATGCGGCTATAACCTCCGCCCCCGTACACCATTTTGAGAGGGAGTTCAGCACGGTGTGGGAGAAGCAGAGAGCAGAGCAGAGTGAGTGTTATTGTGCTTCGTATGGATTCGTACATTCGTAACTTTTTCATAACGAATTATGCCGAAGACATTCGGGCATTCGCTATTTGCGGTATAATTTATTTCGGATTCGGTCTTATTCGTAATTGCTTTGTTCGGAAATTCGAATGCTTCCGAATGTCCGAAAGTTGCTAAATTCGGACGAATTTCAATTCGTTACGAAACGAATTGCACAAGCCTAGTCCTTAGTGACCCAGAGGACTCCGGAGCGAATGCCTCAGCAAACCTACGCTGCATGGCCTCCCTGATCCTGCAAAGTCTGCGGAAGGATCCTCGTATTCTTCGGATCAAGGAGAGGGACCATTACTGGCTGGCCACTCTCCTTGATCCACGGTACAAGGGTAAGGTTGCGGACCTTATGTTACCTTCGCAGAGGGAGCAGAGGATGAGACAACTCCGGGAGGCCTTGCAGAAAGGTCTGTGCAACGCGTTCCCAGAGACTGGGAGGTTACAAACTCCTGGTCCTGGACAACGAGTTGCTGAGGCTTCGGCAAATCAAAGAAGGAGCGGTGGGGAAGGTGGCCGTCTGACCGATGCGTTCAGACAATTCTTTAGTCCGCAGCCCCAAAGTATGATCGGTTCCAGCAACCATCGCCAGCGTCTGATAAACATGGTGCAGGAATATCTAGGGGCAAGGTCAGACTTGGACACCTTCCCCACCGAAAATCCTCTGGCTTACTGGGTCTTGAGGATGGATCACTGGCCAGAGCTTGCACAGTATGCAATTGAGCTACTGGCCTGTCCTGCATCCAGCGTTCTTTCGGAACGCACATTCAGTGCTGCTGGAGGATTTGTCACGGATCACAGGGTGCGCCTGTCCACCGACTCGGTTGATCGACTGACTTTCATCAAGATGAACCAGTCTTGGATCACCACCAGCTACCACACACCTGATGCTGATATAACAGACTAATTGATTTTAACATGTCACATCCCTTCAAGACTGATGCTGATGCTGAGTGCCTGTGCTGTTATGTTGACTGGCTATCCTCCTCCTCCGAGTCCTCAATGATACGATTGATGATGATAGCTTGGAAGATCATTTTTGTTTATGGGTGCCGCCACCAGTGGCTAAGGCCCAATTTTTCAGCCCCTGTTTTACAGGGGCGTGTAATTACAATTTTTTTAGCAATAATTTGCCATAGGGCTCATTGCTGTGCTCCAAGTACAGTATCTGTGAGGGGTTGGAGTGTTGTGGCACCAGTGCCTAAGGCCCAATTTTTCAGCCCCTGTTTAACAGGGGCGTGTCATTACAATTTTTGAAGCAATACTTTGCAACAGGGCTCATTGCTGTGCTCCAAGTAACGTATCTGTGAGGGGTTGTAGTGTTGTGCCACCAGTGCCTAAGGCCCAATTTTTCAGCCCCTGTTCAACAGGGGCATGCAATTACAATTCTTGATCTAATAATTCACAGCAGGGCCCATTGCTGCACCCACCAAGAGTAACTCTGAGGGCTTACAGTGTTGTGGCAACGCCACCACCACCACCACCACCACGAAAGGCCCAATTTTTCAGCCCCTGTTCAAAAGGGGCATGTAATTACAATTCTTGATCTAATAATTCACAGCAGGGCCCATTCCTGCACCCACCAAGAGTAACTCTGAGGGCTTACAGTGTTGTGGCAACACCACCACCACCACCACCACCACGAAAGGCCCAATTTTTCAGCCCCTGTTCAACAGGGGCATGCAATTACAATTCTTGATCTAATAATTCACAGCAGGGCCCATTGCTGCACCCACCAAGAGTAACTGTCAGGGCTTACAGTGTTGTGGCACCAGCACCACCATCAAAGGCCCAATTTTTACTACCACTGTTCAACAATTATATGTAATTAAAATTCCTGATATAATAGTTGACAGCAGGACGTTCCAGCACCAACCAAGAGTAACTGTGAGTGCTTACAGTGTTGTGCCAACACCAACAACTAAGGGGCCTATTTCTGCAGAGTATATACGGCAGGTCCCTACTTTCAAACATCCAACTTACAAACGACTCCTACTTGCAAACGCAAGAAGACAACAGGAAGTGAGAGGAAATCTACCACTAGGAAGGAAAATTCTCTCCTGTAAGAATAAATATGGGAGAAAGGTGTCTCCTCTGTACTGATGCTTTATCAGCAATCCTTGTTTCAAGAAAAACACCACATTTCAAAAACAGTTGTCATTGGGACGGAAAGTGAGGTGAAATGTTCTGAACAGGGGCACAGACAGCAAAACAAATGTTACAGGGGTGATAACCCTTACCTATGTTTTCCAAAAAGTTTAAAAATAGATTTTTGGGCTGGAGCTACACTTCAACAATGTACCTGTTCAAAATTACAAACAGATTCTACATAAGAACAAACCTACAGTCCCTGTCTTGTATGCACCGCCTGTATACGGCTGTTCAGAGTATATAGGGCCTTTTTTATTTTATGTGCGGGGTTCCCCTTAATATCCATACAAGACCCAAAGGGGCTGGTAATGGGCTGGGGTAGGGGGGGGGGGGGTCATGGGGTAGCTATGCCATTTTTCTTAAAGATTTTCATCCATATTACCGGGACCAGACATTACATTAAAGCCGCAAGCAGTTTTAAATGGCTTTTTTTTCCTTTAGAAGTGTCATTTTGTGCAGGGACAGTTCTAAACACGGGAAACACGTGGCACTTCACAGGCATACTTTAGACACCCCCCAGGTACGATATTTAAAGGAATATTTGACTTTTTTTTTTCACTTTATGCATCATTAAAATGACTGCTCCCGAAAAACGACCGTTTTTAAAACTTATTTTTGCATTGATACATGTCCCCTGGTGCAGAACCCGGGTTCCCAAACCCTTTTTAGGACAATAACATGCATAATAGTTGTTATAATTAGCACTTTAGAATTCGAACGTTCGCATCCATTGTATTTAATAGGGTTCTAATGTTCGTACGAACTTTCGGTCCGTTCGCGGGTTCTGGTGCGAACCGAACCCGGGGGTGTTCGGCTCATCACTAATAGCAACCTAAGCATGGCTACTTTGCTGTGTTTGATGTGTGTAGGGCAGCTCATTGAAATGAACGTTCAAAAACCAAGTAAAAACGTGGCTATGCATGGTGCCTGGTGTTGCACGTCACAATGTGAATAGGCCCTTATTGTACTAAAGGGGAGATACATTAAATATATATTTTCCCATATTCGCGTCTGTTAAGCCATACCCACATTTAATAAGCAACACCCATTTTTATAGCAGTGCATGAAACTTGCCACTTGTCCTTCTTGGGGCCCGGAACTCAAGGACTTCAGGATTTTGTAGTCATGAAGCCAGGTGGTTCCTAACTAGTGATGAGTGGTGACATTTCAGTACAATTCATCTCCAGTTGTTTCTACTGCATTTCACCAATATTTTCTCATAAATTGCCAAAGGCAAAATCAATTTTGACAAAACTGAGATTTTGGAAATAGAGTGACTTAGAGGGGAATTTTGCTGAAATGTTACCGCAAATTTCTGATTCTGACAAAAAACAGCTATATCTTCCATGCTCACATAGAGCTGCTATATACACATAGCTCTAATGAGCAGGGCCCTCCGATTCCTCTTGTACCAAATTGTAATGTAACTGTAATGTCTGCCTTTATTTTGTTAAGAGCTGCGCAAACTGTTGGCGCTATATAAATCCTGTATAATATACTACTCCTAGAACAGCGTTTTTCAACTAGGGTGCCCAGGTGCCCTGGTGTTCCTTTAGGTTTCTTCAGGGGTGCTTGGCAAAATTGCTAAAAATTGACCAAAAAATTGTATACAAGCCAGTGGGTGGATCAAGCCTGCCTTTTAGTTACACAAAGCCACAGGTTTTCATTGTGCACCACTAAAACCTTCTAGCCTTCGGTTTCCTAACAACCATTGACATCATCAGCTATCAATAAGGACAAGGAGGACATGCATAACACTTTTTTAATGTTTTGCGTCCTACGTGTGTGGAAGTTGCTGTGTTATGTAAAACTATTCGTTTAGATTTTTACATTTTAGGATGGAGTGCCTCAAGATTGTGCATAATTTTAAAGGGTGCCTCAAAATTGTGTATCATTTTTAGAGGGTGCCTTGACTAAAAAAATGTTGAGAAAAACTTTCCTAGAATATAACTTCTAGAGGTCCACATATCTTAATATGCAGATTGCTGGGACCAGAAAGGCTATGTATTCCTGTATATTTTATATAAAAATGTAGACATATTTAACATATTTTTATCTTGAGGTTCATTCTAATGACCTTGATCTTGCCTTGAATAAAGTATTTTAAAGTAAGCGGAGCAACAACTTCCTTGCGTTTAAGATTGTTATCACCTTCTGATGTCTTCTTACCTGGTGTGATTCTTGTCTCTTCCATCTATATTGAACTAATAATTTAAATGCATTTTAAAAAAAGAAGCAGAACTTACTGTGAACCTTCTAAGAATATAGTTAACACTTTCAAATTGCTAAGCCATACTGATGCTAATATTAATTGAGGCCGGTTCAGCCTGATTGCTAAATACATTTCTCACAGTTCCAGGTTCTAAGGTCTGACAAAAGATATTACGTGAATACGGTTTATATGTTCCTCCCACACTTCCTTTTTACAGTGTTCAGCAAATTGGCACAAGTTGCTAAGTGTAAAAATGGGAAGTGAAAAAAAAAAAACTAGTGGGAAATGAAAACCAACTAACTTTACAAAGAGAATTTCTTAAATTCCCAAAGCTACGTCACATGCATTATGTGTCATAACAATACTTATTTACAGAAAATATTAATATTGTTTGCTTTTAGTAGCTATTGCTCTGAAAAGTAATATGCGTTTCTGGCTTAGTAAATTTAATCTATTATAGGTAAAATCCTTCTTTCCTTCATACTATAAAAAAAGAAGAGCACTTTTTGTTTGTAAAAGCTCTAGAGGCTTTTTGCACTCATACAGCTTTCTGCACCGATTTTCAGATGAGTAGGAATCCTATTGCCTATTAGCATAATGCTTTAAAAGCAGGGATTTTGTTGGCACTGACCAACATTTTTGTGGAGCAGTGGGATCCTTTTGTCCACTACTGATTGGGTTGAATTTTTACTTGAACTAATGCTTGTGTATGGGGGATCCTATTGTCTCCAACTACCAGTGATTTATGGAGGGGGGTATTTTTTATTGATGTGTATCAACTGAAGGGAACTATATTACACACTCCTGACCATGACAATGCTGAACATTACACACTTCTGATTCCTGTACCTTATGCTGAGTTGTACGTCACATAGTCCTGACTCCTGCATGCTTTACACTATGTTCTATGTTACATATACTGACCCCCGCACTCTTTATGTGCTGTGTTTGTACTTTACATAGTCCTGACACATGGGCTTTATACACCATATTGTAAGTTTTTCATAGTTTTGCCCCCTACACTTTATACTGTACTCTTTGTTGTACATTACATAGTCTTTGCCCTGCATTCTACACACTACATTACTTTAATAGCCCATTATCCCTGCATGTTTTATGCTACATAATTCTAAAAATGTATTTATGGTCTCAACAGTTGCTGGTTGCTAAGTTTTTAATACTATCAGTCTTCCTACATGTAGTACAATTATGTCTGCATATGAGAGATTTCTGTGTAACATTTTTAGCAATGTGGCCATCTGGGATCGAGCCAATAATTGCGGCTTGGTTGGGGTACAAGTGCAATGTGCTCAGCAACATACTCTGCCACATTACAACCTTCTTTTTTTTTAAAAGGTACCACATTACAACCTTGCAAATATAGGTCATAAAAGTATTTTAAAACATTTAGTCCTTAGAAATATAATGGTTGTTCATGCAGCAAACTTTGATAAATCTTGTGCTAAAATGACAATAAAACACTATTTCTGTCAACTGCAATAAAGACAACAGACCTATGATCTTCTCATTTCTCCAAATTTGATAAATACATCCATTTCCATTAGAAAAATGCTTCCTCTAAAGGACGGCTTTAATAGTTTACATAATTATGTGTTAGCTTCCAGCATATTTATTATAACTATCCTGAGAAACACAAGATAATATCATTACCACTAGCCGAATTGTGTTGTGTTCAACAGATATGATAGCATATTATCAGCCTTACTTAATAAACCAATGGAAATAGCAGTTATGCACTGTAACCTTTAGCTTAAAGTTCTCCTTTAAGCAATCGGTTCTCATTTTCCTTTAAAGCAATCAGTGCAAAAAACATTTTCCTGCTTTATGTATGTATGTATCTTACTAAGGTTAATCTGTAGTGTTTACACTGTTTATAATATGTGTACAAGGGACAGTCATGCTCAATGCATGTGCATAACTTACATGCTGTGCATGCTGCTCAGTCTTGAAGATCAAAAGTATCATGAAATATTTGCAATAAAATCCCCCCCCCCTTCCATAAATGGCTATTGATCATGTTATCTCACAAAAAAAAAAGATAAAAAATTTGTATGTTGTTATAATTAAATCTAAGTAAACCAATAGCAGTTTTTTTTTATTTTAGATTTTTTATTTAAGTTGTTAACCAATAACTTTGGTTCTTGTAATCAATAACTTGCTTTTTTTTAACATAGCGAGGAGCTCATGAGGCAGCACAGTAGTAAATGAAAAAGAACAGGATAGTTGCTCGCACACGATAGAATGATTGAAGTTAAAATAGCTTGACCTTGTTCACTAAGCTAGGTGAACATTCCCTTTGTAAAGAGAAACGTCTCTACTTCTTTAATAAATCTATGCAAGTTTAGCGGCCTCACCCCATACTCCCTTGATATAATACGGCTGGCTTGTCTAGGGGTTTGAGGGAGGAGGGTGAGGAACACTACCACCAGCTCTCACCTCATGTGTGTGTGAGTTTTGAGCTAAGTTCAAGTTTACCTTCGGGTCTGCGTTCCATACGGAGCCTCTGCTTCTCCTGTGGAGGTTGATTGCCACCGCTAGAGACAGAGCATTTTGCTGCCAGTAATAGAGTTCCACACCATGAACAGTCCAACACTTATTTATTTATCTTGTAGCAATGAACAGTACCGGTTGAACTTGACACAAACAGACAGGGTGTGGGTACGAATAGGTCCAGGCACAAGCTCTCTCCTATTCCATACAGTGCAAATAGGCTTGGCGCACAATCGCTGCCACCGATTGTGAATTTGGTTCCTGCCACAAACCTTGGTGAACGTTGAGGCCTCTACCACAGACCTGAGTGTAGGTCTCTGCCACCGACCTGGGTTTAGTTGGGTCGCTGCCACCGACCATAAGCACGTGAACTACCTTCCTTGAGAGAATGGCCCCTGTCAGGGAAGACATCCATCCGGACGGTCTCCAGAGGCCCACCCGTCACGGCAATATGCTGCACCAGGTCTTCGGGAGGGACACATCTCCGGTCCCTTACGCCCTGGATTCAGGCACCCGTACCTGGGGCACCTTAGGTATGTTCCATCCCTCGCGGGACCCAGTGGAAGGCACTGGGCCCCAGGCCTTCTGTAAAGTACCTCACCCCAGAATTAAGGTGTCTGGGATGGAACTCAAACTCCACGTGTCCAGGCCAAGGGCGCCTGGACACTGACCACGGACAGCAGCCAACTGGCTGAAGGTGCCTGGGACTTCGACCTTGTGTGCAAGATGTCCACCCCCTTTATACCCTCTCCCAGCAAGCACAGCGGGTTCCCCGCCCCGCTGTACAACTGCTGCGAGAGGTCACAAAGGGTACGGCACTGCAGTGGTTGTTCAACCCCGGCCCAAGGCGACAGTGCCACCCACTGAGCCGCAGGGAACTGACACCACTGATGTCTTTACACAAATAAATAGCATTACTCTAACAATCCGTGCATCTGGGTCATGCTACCACCCAGATGCTGCCCCTAAATGTATATACCCGCTACACTAGTATTTGACCAGAATTGCTTCCTAAAGAACACTGGCTATTTCCATAAAATAAGTGTACTAAATGTCATTGCCAATATATTATTTACCTTCTAATGTAACATCGCACAAAGAGGATGCTTTAAATTCTTTACAGCCATCCTTTGGCTCTATCATGGACTGGTGGTGTTGATTTTACTAAAGCTGGAGAGTACAAAATCTAGTGCAGCTCTGCATAGAAACCAATCCGCTTCCAGGTTTTTGTCAAAGCCTAATTAAACAAGCTAAAATTAGAAGCTGATTGGCTACCAAGCACAGCTGCACCAGATTTTGCACTCTCCAATTTTAGTAAAACAACCCTATGGCGTCAGAGTCCGAGGACAAGCCCCAGAGATGCATACCATGCGCAGCATTAATCGGCAGGCCTTTTTTTTTAACCAAAACAATGTAATAATAATGTGGTTTTACGTTGCTACTTTGAAGAGGAATACCGCTACCACAACCCCGGTATCCACTTCAAGAGCGTGCGGTCCGCTTAAAGATAAAAGTGGTCACTGCGGCGGATTCGCTGTAAGATCACTTTTATCGGCGGCGGGAGAGGCCCCCCTCCCGCCGCTCTCCGGTGCCCTCCGCCGCTTACTGGAGCCATCTGTAGCCGCGGAGGCGATCGCCTCTGCTCCCTAGGCTGACATGGAGACGATTGAGGGGAAGATATCCCCCACCCATCTCCATATAATTGCAGGCCGGAAGCGACATCAAAGCGTTACTTCCGCCTAATGCTCTTAAAGGGACATTTTTTTTATTTTATTTTTAAATTGCATAAAAAAATAAAATGTATTGCATTTTAGTGTAAATATGAGATCTGAGGTCTTTTTGACCCCAGATCTCATATTTAAGAGGTTCTGTCATGCTTTTTTTCTATTACAAGGGATAATTACATTCCTTGTAATAGGAATAAAAGTGACCCATTTTTTTTTTTTTAAAGAACAGTGTAAAAATTTAAAATAAAAGGTAAAATAATTCAGAGAAAAAAAAAAATGTTTTAAATTTGCAGAAGCGAGCGCATACGTGAGTAGCTTAGACCTCTGTAACTCAAAACATGCAACCTGTAGAATTTTTTAAACGTCGCCTATGGAGATTTTTAAGGGTAAAAGTTTGTCGCCATTCCACGAGTGGGCGCAACTTTGAAGCGTGACATGTTGGGTATCAATTTACTTGGCGTAATATTATTGTTCACAATATAAAAAAAAATTAGGCTAACTTTACTGTTATTTTTTAATTCAATTAATTTTTCCCAAAAAAGTGCACTCCAAGACCGCTGCGCAAGTACGGTGTGCCAAAATATATTGCAATGACCGCTATTTTATTCTCTAGGGTGTTAGAAAAAAATATATATAATGTTTGGGGGTTCTAAGTAATTTTCTAGCAAAAAAAAAGTTTTAAACTTATAAACACCAAATCTCAGAAAGAGGCTCGGTACTTAAGTGGTTAAACCACCAAGGTAAACAACTGCGTCTCCCTATCAGGGTAGACTCTCTCTAATGGGGAGGTCTTTCACAGAGCAGCCATTCTCCAAAGCTTGACATACACTAGCAGAATTTTGTTCAACAGTCTTCGTTGTTTTATAATGATTAGTTAGTTCAAATCGACATTTGTTTTCAATCGCAGTGACGAGTAAAATCATAGGAGCAGGAAGGAAACAGGATGGTACATTCTCCCAAAATACCAATTTCTATCAGTATATGTGGTTTTTGTTTGGTAAAGTCCATCCATTCCAAAATAAAAAGCATACAAAATCTTAAACTACTTTTATATTTCAATGATGTTTATTAAAGAATTTTAAGACAATACAAAAAATATCACAGTATCTTATCGTACAGTAATAGAAACATTCTGAGGGTAGCTTGCCATTTATCATAGCACAACACAGACCACTCCTGCCTTATAAACATTTTCAGATAACTTCCCAGTATAGGCAGCAATAGTCTAAACCAGGTCAACCGGTCATGTATAAGCCTCCCCTAACATGGGTTTGCATACTGTAACATGTAGTACTGGTCCATCAAGCAAACCCCCCCCAGGAAGAGCCCACCCCCCATCCAACTATCGGGGGGGGCAGCCCCTCCCCTTATGGGAGCGAATCCCCCGAGGGCCAGACCACCCGCAGTCTAACACTCTCGAACCCGTAAGTAGATATCTACTGTAACATTTATTAAGTACTCTAACGTGAGCATGTAAAGGGGGGAGGGGACATAGGAGAGAAGAAAAAGACACATAAAAAGAAGGAAAGGAAGAAAAGGAGCAAGGTAAAATAATATAGAGGGGGATCGGGAGGGGAGGATCAGGGAAAGGGGACAAGGAGGAGCGGCGGTCCAGAGTCCAATTACCTAGTATATGTAAGAGCAACTAAGTAGCAAGCGTCCTTGGGTCATTGGTAAGATAATCGAGCCATGGGTCCCAAACTTTGTGAAATAATTTCATCTTGTCCTGGACCAGGGCCGTCAATCTCTCATTTAACATCAGCCAGGACAATTTGCCTTTTAAGTTGGCTGAATGGCAGGGCTGCGGATCTCCAACTTCTAGCTATAGTTATCCTAGCCGATACAAATATAAAATTTAGTAACCTCCTTTGGGACTTAGAGATTTCCGCCACCGTGTCACCCAAAATGGCCTGTTTGGGCGATTTTCTTTAAATTGATCTGAGTAAGGGTATAGATAAAATTGTAGACCCTGATCCAGAACCTCCTAACCTTAGGGCATGACCACCATATATGATAGGTGGTTCCTACCTGACCACATCCCCTAAAACACTTGGAGGTAGTCCCCTGCACAAAGGTGGCCAGTCTGGCCAGTACCATATACCAACGTAACAAAACCTTGTAGTTTGCTTCTATGATTGAAGTATTGAGGAGTGATCGGGACGCTGTTTCTGAAATTGCCAACCAATTGTCCAGGTCCAATGTTTCCTTGAAATCATTTTCCCATTGAAGCATATATTTCAGTTTAGTTGAAACACTCACCAATATTGTATATATAATAGATATAAATCCCATAAGTCTATCATAATGCGTACACATATGTTCCATGGGGGTCAACTCTGCTAGGTCACTCTTACGAGCTAGTGCTTGTACAAAATGCTGTATTTGAGTATAGCTATAGCTTTTTATTGGCGGCATTTGATACTACTCAATCATAGAGTGTTCGGATATTATACCCTTATGATCCTTAAACTACTTTTAAATGACATTTGAATATTCTAAAAAAAATTGTACAAACTTTCCTAAGAATTTTCGTGTGAATTTTCATTCGAAATTCTACTAGTGTATACCCAGCTTTTGCACAGCAGTCTCTCTGTGGTATTAAAGTATAACTAAAGACAAATTTTTTTGCAGTTATAGGAAAGAGTGAAGAGGGGTTAGAACACCAGTTAAACTTTTAGTGCTGTCTGTGCCCTCGTTCGGGAGATTCACCCTTTCTATGTCATATTTACCATTATTGAAAGTGAAAAAAAATCCAGATTTTTGGGTTGTCCCACTAGTTTTTATGATCCTGGTGACAACAAGAGATTCTGTTCTGCCTCTCCAAACTAAGCATTGCAGGTGTGATTACTATAACTGATCCAGTTGTCTCAAGATAGCTGCAACTTACGGTATCAGTAGAATTAGCAGAGAGTGACTCAATCCAAACAACATTTTGCAGATCGTAGAAAGTCTAAATCTAAAAACTTGTGCAGATCATAACAAATGGACATTAGATAGGCCAAGCAACCATGGTGTGTGTAGCTCCAGCAAAATACAGTACATGTAATGAATGGAGGCTAAAGCATGAAGAAGGGTGGGACTTACTAGATAGAGCATCCCTTAGCTACCGAGTGAGGAAGGAGTAAAAATATTTAAAAGACAAACTAACAGAGAATGCACGTGTAAGAGATTCCCTCTCTTTGGAGGGGTTTCCTCTCACTTCTTGTTTTAACTATGGGGCAGGAAGTAAAGGGAGAACTCCCTAATTGGACAAGATGGCAAAACACAAAATGATGGGGTTATAACCCTCCCTTACTCGATCTAAAATTAAAAAATAAAGTTCTACTACAAACTCTTTCACATAAACAAGGTTGAGTATGATGTCATCGCCCAGCAGCCTTCTGCCACATGCTTGCTTACCAATACATTTAAAAAAGGCCAGTGACTCTTTATAAATACATTTTTTTACAGTTTTCAAACTCAATGGAACCTTTAACTGTCTTTGGAAAGAATACTTGATGATATACAGTGTTATGATGATTATGAAAGAGCTGTATGAGCAAAAAATAAAATCTTTATCTGCATTTGGACATTTTTTTAGCTTAACACATTGAGCACAATAAATAAAAAAAATACCCCAAAAACTTTTTGCTAAAATTCTTTCCCCAGTATTTGCAGTTTACATCTTTCAATGTTGCTGGTTCCTGCTCTCAATGCAATCTTGAATCAGTCTGTTAGCTTGGAGAATGGGGGGGGGGGGGGGTTGCCATTCTAGGCTATGGGATCTGTATTTTTACTTATGCACGCAGTGAAGGGAGACACAATTGTAGTTCCTGCATTTAATAATGGCTCCATATGCACTGGATAAGAAAGGAGACACTCTGAAAGAGGAAAACTAGGGTAGCGGTCATGTTACCAGCTTAAACTGGAACATAGACAAAGATTAAAAGATGAAGAAGATGTGTACTCAGTAAATGATTAAATCAGCTGCTGAAAGTGCTCAAAAATACTGAGGCTTTTTACTTTAAGGAAATTTGCCATCCTCTTAAATGTCTACACTATGCAATGATACCGCATCATTTAGACATAATAAAATACAAAAACTCAATAATTATGTTTTAGGTGATTTATTTACAGCGACCATGTCTTACATGTGTTTGCTTATAATCATTTAATACAGACGCTATAATGTTTAAAATTGTCATTGTGGATTATAAATTTGAAGCAGCACAATTGAAGGAGTTAGAGCTGCACAATTAAATTGTGATCTCGATTCAACCCCCTGACGATCTCCAATGCAGAGTTTGCCGATTCTTTCATATAACAAGTGGAGAGACTTCTCAGCTGTCAAAAGAAAATATCCGGGCAGTCTGCTAAGTTCTTAACAGGAAACATTGTAACTAATGCTTCTCCCTTAGATCAAAGGGATAAACTGTGTGTGTGTAAAGAAAAAATTGTCTGCCAAGTTTGTAACAACATGAAACATTGTAACTAACTTCCTTCTTAGAGCAAACTTCTGTGTGTTAATGTAGGAAGTTTAGCCACTTAGACTCCATTCACACAGCGGCAACACGACTTCCAGCACTACTTTGGGAGGCAACTTGGACACGACTTGAGTATGAATCACAGCGCGACATGAAGCTACTTACAAGGCAACTTCAAGTTGCCTCCAGGACAGGAGACATTCCAGTGGCCAATCAAACAAGAATCTCTCTCTGTGGGAGGGAGGGGGAGGGAGAGGTTTGCCTGAGAAATGTATGTTCTCTTCTGGAAAGTTGCTTCTGTTAAGACAGGGGATTCGACTTCTGAGGCGACTTCCATTGAAATCAGTGGGTACAGGTCGCCTAGCAGTTGCCTAGAAGTCGGATTGAAGTAGTACAGGAACCTTTTTTGAAGTCGGAGCGACTGCAGTAGTGTGCATTAAGACGGCTCCATTCACTTACATTGATTTTCTCATGCAGCGCGACTTGAGGCGACTAGGGGCGACTTGGGGCGACTTGAAGTCGGATCCAAAGTTGCCCCTGTGTGAATGGGCTCTTAAAGTCTAAATCTTTTTCTGACACTTTCTTAAGTTAAAATCAATATTTTTTGCTAGAAATTACTTGGAACCCCCAAACATTATATATATTTTAGCAGAGACCCTAGGTAATAAAATGGCAATTGCTGCAATATTTTATGTCACACTGTATTTGCCCAGCGGTCTTTCAAATGCAATTTTTGGGGAAAAAATACACTTCAATGAATAAAAAAAAAAACAAACAGTAAAGTTAGCCCAATTTTTTTTTTGTTTTAATGTGAAAGATGATGTTACGCCGCGAGAATCGTGATCTATCTTCTAAGTGTAGCGGGTATTTGAATTTAGGGGAGGCATCTGAGTGGTAGTGTAACCCAGATGCACTGATTGCTAGGGAATCCGAGACCCTTTTGTGGTTCTTGGAGGACTCTGGTGGTGTGAGGTTCCCTGGGGCCTACAGGTGGTGTTGTCACCCTGGCCGGAGTTAAACTCACACCGCAAGACTGTGCCTTTTTGTCCTTTCCTGGCGCTGGTACAGCGGGGCGGGGAACCTGCTGGAACGCAAAAGGAGAGGGGATAAAAGGGGCGGATGCCCTGACCTTGGGGTTCAGAGTCGGAGGACACGGCCGCACCCAGGCACCTTCAGCTTGGGTGCTGGAGTTCCGGGCCCAGGTGCCCTTGACCTGGCCGGAGCAAGAGATGGAGTCCATCTCAGGCACCTTCAGCCTGGGGTGAGGTAATATGGCGGATGCCTGGGGCTCAGTACCTTCGACTGAGTTCCGCGAGGGTGGAGGAATCCGAGGGGGCCCTAACTCTTTGGGTACCGTGTCTGAGTTCGTGAGGACTGGTGAGCGGAACTTCTCTGGAGAGTCCGGGGCAGCATCGCTGGTGACAGAGAGGCCTCCGGTGACTCCCTTAGACGGATATCCTTCCCCTGATAGGGGCCGTGCTAGCGAAGGTAATTCATGTTCTACCTCACATAGTCAGTGGCAGTGAGTATTCGCCACTGGTGACACCACAGTGGTTAGCGATACTTTAAAGGATTGTGCCTCGACCTGCTCCCATTAATACTGAACTGTTGCAAAGGTCCCAACTTGACTGTGCTGTATGTTTATCCACTGAGAAGAATAAAACTGTGTTGGACCTATTCAGTGTGTGGAACTCTGGTTACTAGGAGCAAAGGGAGAGTCAAGAACGGAGGAAAGGATTTGACTCTGGGACACCTACACAAAGCCCGATCTTTCTGGCCTTCACCTCTTCACTATGTTTCAATCTTTTTATTCAAGTTTTGTCATACAAAATGTATAAAAGTCGCCACATAACATTGTACAGTCACAATCAACATTTGGGGTAACACAATGAAGATCACCAAGTGTAGGGGTCCTTGGAGTAGTCCGAAGCTCCGTAGAGCCGTTAACCCCTATTAGCATCGCAGATCATATCTGAACCGTCCACCCAGATGAGCCGCCCCCCCATCCATCTATCGGGGGGGGCGCAACTCAGCCGGCCGTGTGGGCAGCCCAGAGGTCTGATCAGACTGACAATGGTCCCGTAGGAGCTGAGAAAACAGGGAGCAGCACAAACCTCTAAGGTCTGGATCTGACTCCAAAAATAAACAATAAACAAATTTCAAAAGAGAGGAAAGAGGACAGTGACAAAGAATAGAAGGAAGGAGACAGAGTAAGGAAAGGACAGTTGAGGAGGGGGGAATGGGGGGAGGGAGGGGGGGAGGAGCCCCGATTCAGCATCCAGACATCTCAACCTAATCCCCTAGGCTATGCTGTAAACATCTCCGGGTCATTAGTTAGGTAACGAAGCCATGGGTCCCAAACTCCATGAAACAGTTTCATTTTATCTTGGGCCAGAGCGGTCAAGCGTTCGTTTAGCATCAACCAAGACAATTTGCCTTTAAGCTGATCGAATGGTAGAGCTGCCGATTTCCAGTTCCTAGCAATAGTGATTTTGGCTGAAATAAAAATAAATGTCAAGAGCCTCTTGCAGGACTTGGAGGCTTCCACATCTCCTCCCCCCAGTAGTGCTTGCTTAGCTGATTTAGTTAGGTTTAGTTGGGTAAGGGAGTAAACTAAATTATACACCCTGATCCAAAACCTCCGGACCTTTGGGCATGTCCACCAAATATGATAGGTGGTGCCCATCTGGCCACATCCTCTAAAGCACAACGGGGTAGCTCCTGAGACAAAAGTTGCCAGTCTGACCGGCACCATATACCACCTCAGTAGAACCTTATAATTGGCCTCAATTATTGAAGTATTGACGAGCGAACGAGATGCTGTCTCGGCTATCCTATGCCATTCGTCCAGATCCAGGGTTTCCTGCAAGTCGGTCTCCCATTGGACCATATAAGTCAGCTTTGTCGATACACTCAGCAATATCGAATATATAGCAGATAAATGTCCTTTAATTTTATCATAATTTTTGCATAGATGTTCCATGGGAGTTTGGGTTGCTAGGTTGCTCTTGCGAGCCAGGGTTTGTACATAATGTGAGATTTGGGCGAACCTATAACCCTCCGCTGGAGGCATTTGATGCCTGTCAGCCATAGTCCGTTCGGTCAGCATACCTCTATGATCGCACAAGTCAGCAATACACTTAAAACCCTTATTAGTCCACCATTCGAACGCTAGTGGAGTGAGACCCGGGGTGAATGCTTTATTTTGAAGCAGAGGTGTCAGTGGAGAATGAGGAGATTTGAATTTGTGAGATCTGGAGAGTCTGTCCCATAGTTCCAGTGACATGGATAAAGTAGGGCAAAGTATAGGAGGTCGCTCCTTGATAGGGAGCCATAAAATATAAGAAATAGGTTTGGGACGGCAGGAATAAGATTCCATAGCCATCCAAATGGCCTGTGCCTGTTGGGAGTGAAACCTTGTAAGTTGTGCTATCTGGGCAGCATAAAAATATTTTAATAAGTCTGGAAGACCAAGTCCTCCTCTCCGCTTCAACGTGTATAGAGTGCTCCTATTCACCCTGGGTCTCTTATCACCCCAAATAAACTGTAGTACTTTATTCTGGAATCGTTTAAGGTCATCACGGGCCAATGAAACTGGCAAGGTACGGAAGAAATACAATAATCGAGGTAGAACATTCATTTTAATTGAGTGAAGTCTGCCAAACCACGATGGCGGGTGAACCTGCCACTTAGCCATGTCAGCTGTTAGCCGTTTGAAAAGGGCTGGATAATTCTCTTTGTACAACTCACCAATAGATGAGGTCAGCTGTATGCCTAAATAAGGGAGAGCTGTGGATTCCCATCGGAATTGAAATGATTTTTCAAGCGTAGCCTGAGTGGAGCTTAGCAAAGATCAGTTCAGTGCTCTTGACTTACTATGATTAATTGCCAACCCGGAAATGTTGGAGAAAGGCTGCAAAATAGCATACAAGTTAGGTAGGGATGTGATCGGTGAGGTCAAGGTCAGCAACAAGTCGTCCGCAAAGAGTAAACATTTGTGTTCATAGTCTCCGCAATAAATGCCCTGTATATCTCTGCAGGCGCGAATTTTGAGCGCTAGTGGTTCAATCGCCAGGGCGAATAATAGTGGCGACAACGGGCAGCCCTGTCTAGTTCCTCTCCTGATAGGAAATGTTTGGGATGTATATCCTCTGAGCATTAGCGAGGCACTGGGGGAATCATATAATATGTGAAGGAGATCCAGAAAGCGTCTCCCAAATCCAAAGCGTGTGAGAACATCAAAAAGATAGTCCCAGGAGATAGAATCGAACGCCCTCTGGATATCCAATGAAAGTAACATTCCCCTCCTAGTCCCCTTTCCATCCCAATCAGACCGAACTGCCGAGATAAGGTTAATTATCCGGCGGGTTTGGTCCGATGCCTGTCTTGTCGGGACAAAACCTGCTTGGTCAGGATGGATATAACACTGAAGAAAAGTATTAAGTCTCTGGGCCAGTATTTTGGTTAGAATCTTAAGATCCGTATTGATCAGAGAAATTGGGCGATAATTGGAACAGTCTGTATGGTCCTTTCCTGGTTTCGGGATAACACTTATATAGGCTACATTTTCATGGCTGGGGAGCTTGCTGCCGCTTCTCAGGTCATTAAAGTAAGTACAGAGATGTGGGGCCAGAAGATCGTGATATTTCCTATAGTAGTGACCCGGGAATCCATCTGGCCCAGGGGCCTTGGTAGGGTGTAGGGTTTTGATTGCAGCCCTGACTTCAGGCTCTGTAAGAGCACCGTCCATCAGTTCCGCATGGGCTTGTGTCAATTTAGGCAGCTGTAAGTCGCGAAAGAATGTGCTCGCTTCAGATGAATCGAGCTTGTCCTGCACTCCATACAGCTTAGCATAAAATTTGTGAAATTCTCCAATTATCCGTTCGGGGTTCTGGGAGGTTAGGCCCGTGGATAGTCGTAGTTTAGGCAAAGTCGGTGTGTACGGTCGAGGAACCAGTTTTCTAGCTAACATTGTGGTAGGTTTATCACCCATCGTATAGAACCTGTGCTTAGACCAACTAATATGTTTCTCCGCTTGAGTAGTCAAGCTAAGATTTAGTGCTAGTCGAGCCTCGTCAATTTTATGCCTTATATCTACCAGGGGATTTCTGTGCTGTTCACTAAGTAAGTTATCTAAGTTAGTTTCCAGAATCTTATTTGCCTGTTCCCTATTGCGTTTAATCCTGGCTGCCACTTGTAACAATATGCCCCTAATCGCTGCTTTATGTGCTACCCAGTTAATTGCGGGGGACGTGTCCGATGCCTTATTAAGTCTAAAGTATTCCTGTATTTCCTTTTGAATCTCTAAAAAGATTGTAGGGTCATTCAGCAAGCTCACATTAAGTCTCCACGGGGAGGGTCTAGATTTAGTCCATAGCCCTGAAGTAGAGAGTTTTATCGGGGAATGATCAGACCAAGGGGTAGATAAAATCTTAACCGACTTAATAAATGGTAGCAAAGGCGTACGTACTAGAACGTGGTCTATCCTCGAGTAAGTATGATGGGCTTGTGAAAAGTGTGTAAAGTCTCTGACCGTAGGGTTATTTTCTCGCCAGGCGTCGATGAGGTCATAGAAATGAAACAGACGTGCAACCTTGCTGCTTCCAGTCGGTGGGCGTTTCAATGTTGGTCTAGAGGAGTCCGATTTATCCATAATTCTGTCCAAGGGAATATTACTATCGCCTCCCATAATGACCTGACCCTGGACTTTGGGCATAAGAATCTTCAGCATTTTGCTAAAGAATTCCGGCTGTCCAGTATTCGGGGCATAGTATGATATAAAGGACACCTCCTGGTCATGGAGCCGCCCCACTGCCATAATATATCTACCTCTCTTGTCCTTAACGATAGCGATGGGGGTAAAGGGGGTCCGTTTCGAAAAGCAGATGGCTACACCGCCCTTCCTTTCCCGACCCCCTGCCAAGTAAAACTGTGGATACTTCCCATTGAGGTAACGGGGCGCTGAGACATTGGAGAAATGAGTTTCCTGCAATAGCAGGACTTCAGCCTTCTGTTTATGATAAAACTGGAAAGCCTTAGTTCTTTTAGTAGGGGAGTTAAATCCATGTACATTGTGGCTAACTATCGAATAGTCTGTGTTATATGTGGTGGCCATCGTGGTAGGGCAGAGCACTCTTACCTTGCATAATGAATGAAGCGAGAAGGGTCCCGATGATGATGACTGTTTGGCTATGTGACCTCTCAGACCATGACATAAGGGACGGGCGCTGAACCGAGGCTCCGAAGAAAGAGGGGGAAGGGAGAGAAGGAAAAGGCATTAGAGAAGAAGAGAAACAAAAATAAAAGCAAAAAAACATATACATAGGCCTTAGGCCCAAACAACCAATATAACTCAATCCTAGCTGATGAATGAAGGAATGGGGAATAACCCCTGCCGGAGACAACATCCGGCAAATTAGGTGCAAGGGTACCATCCTTGTCGTAGGATAGGTAGTCTTGCAGTTGGGTGGCAAGCATGACCACCCCGACCCAAATATGATTACACTCTGTACGAGCAGGCTATTCGAGGTCATATCGGAAATGACAAAATCAATCAATACAGTTTTAACATAACAGGCTGTCTATAGGAACATGCATTCCCAAGGCCAGTGGCGCCGGGGCCGGAAGGGTCCCCATCGGTCGTTCCGGCCCCCGAGCCACAGCCCAACAGGGGAACACATTGCGGTCCGACTAAGGCCCCCAGACTGCTAAAAAGCAAAAAGCTAAATTTCTTCGACCAGGTTGGGCCCGTCGGGGTTGTAAAATATTCGGCTGGCAGCCAGTCCGAAGAACCAGGAACTCCAGTAACTTTGTAACCCGTGACTTTGTAACCTGTGGACTGTGAACGGTAACGATGGCCCCATCAGGCCCATAGTCCACCATGGGCCCAGGCCATATCCGTGCAATCAAGCACTAACAGTTCCCAAAAGGGGGCAAAAAAGCAAAAAGAGAGAAGAGCAATAATACTCAGGTATTCCGGCGAGCATTTCTGGCCTGTGAGCGTGTGCGATCCTGCCATATCGGGGAGAGGGGACGATGATCCAGACGAGGGGGAGATGAAATCGGAGTCGGAGAGTCCCGTGCAATGATGCCGAGACTAAGCAGTAGGTCTTCGCCTGCTTGGAACGTGGAAAAGGAGTGGGACTTTCCGTTGTAAGTGAATGATAACTTAAAAGGGAACGACCATCGATACTTAATCTGTTTGGCCATAAGTTGCTGGAGTAATGGCCGTAGGTTTCTGCGTTTCTGGACCGTTGATGGCGCCAAATCTGTAAAGAGCTGTATTGGTGTTCCAAATAGCGACAGGTCCGGCCTGTTGCGAGCCGCAAGCATCATCTTATCCTTAATGCGGTAGTGATGTGGCTTAACAATAATGTCTCGTGGTAGGCCGTCGGCCCTTGGGGCTGTCAGTGCTCGGTGAACGCGATCAACTTCCATGTGGTGGTTGGCTATATCAGGGATAAGGGTTTTCATCAGGTCTTTTACAGCCCCCTCTAGATCTGTGTGAGTTTCAGGGAGGCCACGCACGCGGACATTGTACCTACGAGAACGATTCTCCAAATCTTCAATTTTTGTGAATGCCTCTTCTAATCTATCCTGGAGGTCTGTCACCATGGCTGAGTTCTGGTTGACCCTTTTGATGGCTCCATCCACTTTGGTTTCAATTAGCTCAAAACGCTCTCCCAAGCTATGGATGTCTTTTTTCAGGTCAGTGGTGATTAATGTGCAGGCCTTAGAGAGCTCCTGCTGCAGCATGGTGGAGAATCTGCCCAACAGTACAGCATCAGGGGAATAGTGTGAGAGCTGGGGAATTGGCATATCCTGGCTGGATTGGCTGGATTGGCTAATGAGGACTTCTGCTAAGTCTGCCATGTTCCTATCCATGGAGGAGGCAGGGGAGGCAGGGGAGTTTGGAGAGTCATGTCTATCAGCGTATATGGCTGGGGATGGGGGATGTGATAGTGACTCACCCCGCTGTCCGGTCTCCACCTCTCCCGAGGATTGTGAGGAGAATGGATCCCTAGTTGGCTCCAGATTTAGCTGCCTGTCTCCTCTCTGTGTAGCGCCGTCGGATCTGGCTGCTGCCGTGCTGCCTCGTGTGTCTGGCTTACCCGGCGCCATCTTGGATCGCAGCTGTGCTGTAGGGGAAGGCCCTGCTCTCTTCTGGGCTGTAGTTTGCGTATCGTGTCCTTTCCGCGGCTGCCCCTGTGCCCTACGGTTCATCGCCACTTCGGGGCTGGTGTGGGATCGGTCCTGGCTCACGGACCTCAGTGCCTGCGCTATTGTTAGCTCTGGTGGGCCGGGGTGCCGGGAGCTCGGTCAGCACACGTCCTTCTCCGAGTCCCCGCGCATGCGCACTCACCTCTTCACTATGGAGGACATGGGCCATGGTGTATCTCATCCCTCCCCCCGGTACTAACACCTCTAGACAAAGACAGACAAGCTTAGAATGAGAAGGGGTGAGAGGGGTGAGGTCGCTACATAAGCAAAAAAAATTGTGATTCTCATTTTAGCCAGAATCATGCAGCTCTAGAAGGAGTACATACCAGCTATAGATTACCCTTTATTCTTTGAGCCACCAAGATTCTCTGACGATCCCTTGGAGGGAATGTTTGCACAGGGTGTAAGGCGTGCTTGACCCCTTGCAGGGTCGTGTAAAGGAGGTGAGCGAGCATTTCACAAGGTGGTGGGAGCACTCTGTCCATGGAGGTTGTCTGAAGACACATCACACCAGTTTTGTGCACAACGTGGATTTATTTGCTTTATGTTTCTGGACTTTTTTTTTCATATTATTGCATTATCCGTGTTTTATCACTTTTGTATATTTCACTTTTACAGCGCTGTCACACATATATTGTTATTTAATGTTTAAAATGTTCTTAATTTTTTTACTTATGGTAAATAGCAGAATTATGGTAGTATTCATGTAGAAAATGAAGCTTAGTTGATTTTTTTTTTTAAACGTCTTTGTTAGAAATTTTATGATTTAGTACATTGGTCTTCAAACTGCAGCCCTGGGGCCAGATGCGGCACTGTGCTTGCCTTTATTCGGCTTTTGGGGCAATGCTCCTCTCACTGATACAAGACAATATTCCTACCACTGACACCAACTATGGGGCACCATTCTTCCTACTGACACCAATGATGGGGTGTTCTTCTTCCTACTGACACCAATGATGGGGTGTTCTTCTTCCTACTGACACCAATGATGGGGTACTATTTCTTTCCACTAAAAATGATAGGGTACTATTCCTCTCACTGACACCAATGATGGGATAATATTAATTCCAGTACCCAAGACTGGGGACTATTCCTCCTACTGACACCAATGATGGCATACTATTCCTCCCACTGACACTAACAATAGGGTACTATTCCTCCCACTGACACCAAAATCTGTCCCCCTAAAGTCTGAAAGACAGTAAACTGCCCTTTTGTTTAAAAAAGTTGGAGACCCCTGCTTTAGTAGAATACAAAACAGAGCTTTTGAGCATTCCCCGGCTCAACACCTATAGTAGTGCATATTAACAAAAAACCTATACAGTTTTAACAAGTACTCAGGTCTACCAGGCAGTCAAAATATCTCAGGAGGCAACTTGGCAGCAAAGAAAAAGACCCCTCAAAGGGCATGGAGTAAAAAAACTAAACACAGTGAGGCAATCTGATGGACAACTTCCGATAATTTTTATAAGAGAGTAACTATAGGACAAGCTTGGTTGATTTTTAATTGGAATAATTATTACCTTTATTGATATTATGGGATGATTTACTAAATAAAAGAGCGGGGGTAAATTGCTAAAACATGCTTACTTTGCAGGCTTACAAGAGTGTACTGATGTACATGTGCAAAGTGAATGCAATTTCTGACCCTACCTAGCAGTAAACAGGTGGTAAATACAAGGTCAGTCCTAGTTTTCCATGCATATTGAGCATCCAAAAAATTGTTTTGAAGCTTCTGCTCTGGTAAAATGCACCAAGGCATGTATGTTAACATTTTACCTTAAAAGGTGAATTTAAAAAGACAAAAAATAAATAAAAAATGTGACCCCCTTTTGAAAGCAATGAAATGTGTGTGTTCCAAGAAATGCAGCAGATTAATAAACACTCATATGTCATGCTGTCAAGCATATGTACAGGTATTTTTAATTCCAAACCTGTTCAGAGATAGCATATGAAACCATGTAGGCATGCTTTCTGTTGCCACAACAGACATACTGTATATCACTGTGACACTCCCAGCATAGTGTGCATTACGGCTCTTTTAGGTTTTGGTGTTTTTATAGTCACCTTTATATCAGTATGCACATAATGCAAGTTTTTTCCTACATGAGATGCTTGGTGATCACCCCATTAATTACAGTGGGCCCCCAACATTTCATCCCAATGAAAAAGCATATGACCTTTTTAATGCACCACAACACATACAATAAATGTGCATACACATACATTGTGGTGGGCTTTGTTGGGTGAAAATAAGTTGGGTAACCTGAATAAAAAAATGAATAGGCCATTGCAAAGAGCGTTAACACATACACATGCTGAGTGCGTGCGAGTCATTACTTGCTATCTGGTCTGTTTCGTCTTAGCTCTTAACTAACCACTGCTTCATGTTTTCTTTAACACCTAATTGCCAAACACATTGTGCACGCTTTTTGTCCAGCTGTTACAGTTCTTGCCTAGCTTCTGATTCTAACATTTTAGAACTGCATTATTTGTAGTGACTTTTAGGTTTTGTGGTGGAAACAACTTTACTAAGACCCGGTTCACACAGGGGCGACTCCGGACGCGACTTCAGGTTGCCCCAAGTCGCGCTATTTTTAAAACGAATTGAAGTGAATGGAGATGTTTTAATGTACACGACTGCAGTCGCTCCGACTTCAAAAAAGGTTCCTGTACTACTTCAATCAGACTTCTAGGCGACCTGTAGGCAACTTGTCCCATTGATTTCAATGGAAGTCGCTTAGAAGTCTGATTCATTTTGAAGGCAACTTTACAGGAAGCAGAAAGGAATTTACTCAGAAGCCACAAGGAATTTACTTCAAGTCGTGTTGTTAATGACCACAAGTCGTGCTGAAGTCTCCTCCAAGTCTCGCTGCAATTCATGCTCAAGTCGTGTCTGAGTTGCTTCTGGAAGTCGTGTTGAAGTCGTGTTGCCCCTGTGTGAACCGGCTCTTGTGGGTTGCAATTCAGTGCAATAACTAAGTGATCACATATGAAGGTACTCCTCTCTTGGCTGTTGTGCCCCCGATGTGTCCCTTCCATATTTTTGGGATGATCTGGAACTCTCCCCCTTTTGAACTAAGCACCTTAAAGCGGAGCTCCGCCGGAAAAAAATATATTAAAAGCCAGCAGCTACAGCTACAGCAGCTGCTGGCTTTTAATATATGGACACTTACCTGTCCTGGAGTCCAGCGACGTCCGCAGCAGAGGACGAGCGACCGCTCATCGCTCTGCTGCTCCCTCCGCCATCCTCGCTGAGGGAACCAGGAAGTGAAGCCCTGCGGCTTCATGCCCGGTTCCCTACGGCGCATGAAAGGTGTCAATTGTGACACCGGAGGGGGGGAGGAATCCGATCCGCAGAAGTGAAAAATTAGGGTGGAGCTCGACTTTAAGGTTCTGGCTCTAGTTCTATGTATGTGAGTACCCAATATTGATCATATATTTTTTTCCCTTTTTTTTCATATTTTGTGCATAACTTTAATTCATTTCCTAGTGTAAATATGAGCTCCTGAAAAAGCCATTTCTGGTGAAATGCATAGAGATCAATACCAGCGAGCTACTGCTTATTCCCGTAATTGGCCCAATACTTGGAGAGATATCTGGCAATTGTATCTATTTGCATATGTTATATACTTACAAATGGGCTAAGTGATTGCAGGTTTCAGTATATTTGCTTATACCCATATGGGGAATGTATTCTATTGGATATATTTTTATGTAAATTTTAACTGAATTGATGTTGTTACCACAGCCACTGTACATTTACGTCGGCAGAATGCCACGAACAGGCATAATCACTTACCTGTACATGGCCCTTTAAATGCCTGCCATGTGGTCGCGAGCGAGCCTCCGTCGGTGCGCTCGTGACCCTGCCGCCATCCCCTGAGTCGGACCGCGGGTCCTGCGGACTCGATCGCCGCGGGGATCCCCGCAATCGTCTCACAGAGGTATAGAGTGGGGAGATGCTTGTGTAAACAAGCATCTCCCCGCTCTGACTAGTGACAATGACATTGATCTCTGCTCCGTGTACTGTAGCGGAGATCGGTTTCATGTGACACAGAGCCCACCCCCCCTACAGTAGGAAACACTATGCAGCAGTGGCGGTGCGTCCATAGAGGGCGCCGGAGCGCCGCCCCCTCTCGCTCCCGCACCGCCACTGAAAGACAATACACAGATTCATGCATTGCATGAATCTGTGTATTGTCACCGCTGCCGCGCTGCCCACTATACATATGGCCGGCCTCCTGGTGAGCGCCGGCCATATGAATTAGAGCGGTGGGTGGAACTTGGAAGTGCCTATCAGAGCCAGCGGCTCTGATAGGCTTTCCGAATACAGCTCTCAGGCTGTATTCGGCTTCCAAAAACTCCTCCCAGGTACGCACGGGGGTGCGTTCCTGGAAGAAGACTGTGTGGAGGTTTCAGCCAATCAGGTTCACCGGATCTGGTTACCGGTAACCTGATTGGCTGAAGCGACATCGAGGGCGGGAGAACACATCGAGGACGGCACGGACCGAGGAAGGTAAGTGCAGGGCTGGGGGGGGGACAGGCTGCATTTGGGGCACAAACTGGCTGAATATGGGGCACAAACTGGCTGAATATGGGGGACAAACTGGCTGAATATGGGGGGAACTGGCTGAATATGGGGGACAAACTGGCTGAATATGGGGGGAACTGGCTGTATATGGGGGACAAACTGGCTGAATATGGGGGACAAACTGGCTGAATATGGGGGACAAACTGGCTGAATATGGGGGACAAACTGGCTGAATATGGGGGGAACTGGCTGAATATGGGGGACAAACTGGCTGAATATGGGGGGAACTGGCTGAATATGGGGCACAAACTGGCTGCATTTGGGGGGAACTGGCTGTATATGGGGGACAACTGGCTGCATTTGGGGGGAACTGGCTGTATATGGGGGACAAACTGGCTGCATTTGGGGGGAACTGGCTGTATATGGGGGCACACTGGCTATATATATATATTGGGGCACACTGGCTGTATATGGGGCACAAACTGGCTGCATTTGGGGGGAACTGGCTGTATATGGGGGACAAACTGGCTGCATTTGGGGGGAACTGACTGTATATGGGGGACAAACTGGCTGCATTTGGGGGGAACTGGCTGTATATGGGGGCACACTGGCTATATATATATATTGGGGCACACTGGCTGTATATGGGGGCACACTGGCTGTATATGGGGGCACACTGGCTGTATATATGGGGGCACACTGGCTGTATATATGGGGGCACACTGGTTATATATATATATATGGGGGCACACTGGCTGTATATGGAAACAAACTGGCTGTATTTGAGGGGGCAAACTGGTGGCGTTTGGGCACAGTGGCTGCGTTTAATGGGCACAGTGGCGGCAATTGATTTATTTATTTATTTTCAGTTTCTTTGCTCCCCCCCCAAAAATTTTGAGCACCAGCCGCCACTGCTATGCAGGGAACACTTAACCCCTACAGCGCCACCTAGTGGTTAACCCCTTCACTGCCAGTGTAATTTTTACAGTAATCAGTGCATTTTTATAGCACTGATCACTGTGAAAATGACAATGGTCCCAAAAATGTGTCAAAAGTGTCCGATGTATCCGCCATAATGTCGCAGTCACAAAAAAAATCACTGATCGCCGCCAATACTAGTAAAAATTTATAAAAATGCCATAAAACTACCCCCTATTTTGTAAACGCTATAACTTTTGCGCAAACCAATCAATAAACGCTTATTGCAATTTTCTTTTAACCAAAAATATGTAGCAGAATACTTATCAGCCTAAACTGAGGGAAAAAAAGCTCTATTTGTGGGAAAAAAAGGACGCCAATTTTGTTTGGGAGCCACGTCTCACGACCGCGCAATTGTCAGTTAAAGCGACGCAGTGCCGAATCGCAAAAAGTGGCCTGGTCCTTTTAGCTGCAAAATGGTCCGGGGCTTAAGTGGTTAATAAACTTTTGTATTTTTATACTTTGGAGTACTCACTTTCTTCATTTGGGGTTATAGGTGGCAACCAATAAAGTCCTTTTTTTTTTTCTCTTTATTTGTACATCTTTGGATGTGGTGCCCCATCAAACAAGTTGTGTCTCATTTTTTCCCCCGCATATGAAGGTACCCCACTGCACACATGGGCCTTCCATTTTCATCTTATTATGTACCAAGAGATCTTTAGGTGATTTGCAATTTATGTTGGCAAACTTGACAAACTTGTAATTATCATTTTTGTTTCTGGATCCTCTAATAACATATTCCAATTACCGGTATCTGTATTCATCTTTTTTATTCTCCTTATGTTGTCGGTTGTTGTTGCTATTTCTTAAACAGATCCATGTCTGTTATCACTTTAATTCCTACTGTTAAGAATTAACTGGTCTCTAAGGGCAGCATTACAAGCTCTTTTACATGGCTTATTCAAATCTCTGTGTTTGTACCCTCTGGAAATTATTATTTTTAATTTTTTTTGCTCTCCAAATAGTTTTTTTCCTTTTTTTTTTTTTTTTTTAAATTTGGATTGTCTAAACAGTTGCAATTCACCCTAGCCTACAGTCGTGATCAGTGACCTGTAATGAAAGGGTTGAGCACGTAGAAACTGTAGCTGTCTGCAAAACAACAGTATGGCAATCTGACAACCTCCATTTATATGTACAGTATTTCCAAATGCAAGAACAAGAGACTGTCCTCATTATAGTTCAGGTTGTTTGTCAAACTCAGGTCACTATTTTTCAAATATAGCATAAATGTAACACATTTTTGGGCCAGAAAAATTACCCCCCCAAAAAACGAATTCTCCATATAGGTGGGAAACCTTGTAGCCAGGTCATCCCTGAAGTTCCCACTTACCGAGGTACAGACTGGAATAGGCTAATGTAAAAGCTTTGCTTATAGCGGACTGTATAATTAGAGGTAGTGGACATCCTAAAACAAAAACATAAAAGCGAATTTCTCAATGCTTAGATGTAAGGATAAGGGTCTTTTTTTTTTCTTTTTTTAGCTATGTAACTAATTTTCAAGTCTGTATTATCATATTCACTTTCCGGAGTAGTAATTACCAAACAATTGGTATGCTGCAGATTCGGGAAAGTTCCGTTGATATACAGATTTTACCAACAAAATTTTCTACAATCTAAAAGTTTGAACCTGTAACCCTCTCTAGAAACAGATTCAGATGAAAATATGAAGCAAGCACTGTTTGCTGATAGGACATTGCTAATTACTTTTTGTTGTACCCTCTTATAATTACATTTTATCTGGGAGGTTGGAATGGTGACATTGGTGTGCAAAGAGGTGACTCAGAAATAATTGCTTTTTTTTCAGGCAGGATCACAGGGAGGCAATAGAAAGAGATTTTGTTTAATTAGCCACAGCAGCATAAGCTAGCAGGCATGGCACAAACATCAAATTAAATAATAGACCCCTAAAATGCTGTGTTTGTATCTCCTGACACTACTCTTCTTTCATTAGCCAGTATAATTACCCGAGATTGTATGTAGGAGAAAAAAAAAATGCTACTCTTTGCCCCAAATTAATGGTGGTTTCCTGTTTCAAGGTAGCCAGGAAAATAGACTGGGTTCAGCCAAACAGACCTTAATTTATGCACCACATAGTGGACATAATGCACTGCCCCTGTATGCAGGGCTTTTTTTCTCAGACAATAGGTGCAGGAACTCCCCCGTTCCAAGTCACCCCTTTTCTCTGGCCCTACCCACCTCCCAGTACTGTCCCTTTTTAGACAATATAGGACCAAGTATCATTTTGTGGTGCTAAGTAATTTGTATGGAATTTGGTAATGATATCAAGAAAAGCAGTAAAATAGATCCCCTGCAGCCAGCAACAATAGATCCCCTAACAACAATGGACTACCCACAACAAAATTTCCCCACCAGCAACAATAGACTCCCGGCAGCATCAACAGATCTCGGCACAGCCAGCATTAATAGACTCTCTGGCTACCATCAACAATAGATCCCCCCAACAGTAGATCTCTTTCAGCAACAACTGACCCCCCAGCAACATAAGACCCACCCCAGCAACAATAGACCCCCCCTGCAAAAATAGATGCCCAGCAGTGAGCAGCAATACCCTGCAGCACACCCCAGTCATTACATACAGTCAGTCCAGGAGGTGCCGGAACTGCGTTTCCCCGCATTCCCGCTGAAAAAAACCCCTGCCTGTATGTAAGAAAAAGAATGTATGCTGCCAGTATCCAAAAAAATTTTTTGGATGCCTGTGGCCTGGTAAACTGCAAAATAAGAGGCTGCCATATGGCTGCTGGTATATTGCACTTCAACTGTACTGTATATGAGAGAACAAAAATAGTTTGGCTACCTCTTTAGCTCAGTGGCCAGTGAAATAAATTGCATGCCGCCAAGACGGACCTTATGCAGTGCAACCAAAAAATTACAAAGTGACTCTAAAGCCCTGTACACACGATCGGATTTCCTATGGATTCAAATCCGATGTATTTTTCCATCGGAATTCCGATGAAGCTGACTTCCATCAGTCTTGCCTACACACCATCAGTCAAAAATCCGACCGTCCCAAACGGCGTGACGTAAAACACTCCGAGCCGAGAAAAATGAAGTTCAATGCTTCTGAGCATGCGTCAACTTGATTCTGAGCATACGTGGGTTTTTTCTCCGATGGAGTTCCACACAGACGATCGGAATTTGCTATCGTTTTTTTTTTCCATCGGATAAATTTAAAACATGTTCTATTTTTTCTCACCGATGGAAAAAAGACAGATGGGGCTCATACACGATCGGTTTGTCCAATGAAAAAAGTCCATTGGACTGTTTTCATCGGTAAAACCGATTGTGTGTACAGGGCATCAGACTTCATGCAAACTGAAGCTGATAAACTGAAGTTTTTGGGTGTTTTCTTCAACAGCTCTTAAACTCCCCACTATGTTACCCTATGTGTCCATGCACACATGGACATTTTTGGACATTTTTCAGCAGGGGGGTTTATGGGCTGTTGTCTGAACGATAATAGAAAATAACTTGGTCTACTGTTTTTTGTCTTGCCCTCCATCTTCTTGCACATATAATGAAGATGAGGATGATGGTCATCGCTTTTCACTTCCTTATGTATGGCTTCCTATCCAAATCGGTTCCCAGGATCAACATGGCCGTTGGAGTAGGAACTGAATGCTTTTCTTATTCCTTGCTCCTCTTGGTGAGAATACCTGCAACATAAAAATAGGTGGAAGGGAGAGAGTCACACTGTTGATGCTGGACTTTTACCTGCTGACAAATTTTCTTTCCTCTCTATGTAACATGCTTACATTAAGAGTTGCCATTGGCCATGATAAGAGATCTCCACACAACCTGGCCCTCCTTGCAGTCATGGAGCATCAGATAGTTACAAAGTGCTTTTCACTGATAATACAGGTGGTTGAGCTTGTACAGGGTGCAATTCAATGATTGGTATGGTTGTTCATCAGCCCCTGGAAGACTAAGTTGCTCTGTTTTTAAAACCCCATTGACAATTTTTTTGCTCTATATGATCTGTGCGGAAACGGGATCAAATTTTCTTGACCATGACTGAATTTCCTGCAAATATAAAATAATTATAGAATTTTTGTACTGGCAAATTCAGGATATTAGAAAAGCAGAGAGCATGCATCAACTTCCCAAATTGCATAGTGACGATCATGTTCAATCCTTTCTCCATTTGGGGATAGTGAATGGAAAGATGGTGATAGATTTGCTAGTGGTAAAATGCTTACAGTGCTCCATGTGGGCTTTCCAGTTCAAGCCCATTAGATACAACTTGGCATGGCCGTGCTTTACTTTTTGCAGTGGTGTACAAAAGGATAGCTGAGATGAGTCTGTTGTTTCCACCAATATATTTATTTTGTACAAATACCCCTGATGTTTTTTAAGAGATCACCTCTGCATTGGAAGATTGTCAAAAAACACTTGTCTGTCTCTACTTAACATTCTAATCACAACTCATTTCAGCCTGTGTTGACTTGTCTAGACCAAAACAGCAGCGGCATCATTACGTCATTATGGAACAATTTGCCAGCATGCCCACTGTCAGCCCACACACTAAGAAAGTGAAGGCTCTTGAGAGTTTCTTGACATAGTGTGGGCTAAGCTTATGGTGGATGCGTGTGGTTGCATAACTCCACGGCAATCGTGACAAATTTGGAAATTCTTAAGCAACCATTTGCTGAAATGCAAATGTAGAACACAAAGGTAACAGAGAGAAATGACAAGTTGTATAGTAAAATGGGAAAATGAATGCCAAACCTAACTATGACTTTTATGGTGAGGCTGGAGGTGAGCTATAAAACGACTGAAGGCACCTTTTGAAATGACATGTTAAGGCTTAAATTACATTTTAGTGAATGGGTTTAGATCTATATAAAAAGTAGTGAGTCATCTCATATCATCTTCTTTTTCCTTCCACTCCTATACTGTATGTGAAGCCCTACAGTATACTTCTCTATGTTAATATACCTATGTAACTATGCATGTAACAATCCTTGTAGTTTCACACTAAAAGCTTTTTAATAACTTAAGTTATGATAAAATCGTCTCTTTCAACCATGGTACAGCAGAAAACAAATTTTCACAAGGTTGATCTCAAATGACAAGTCTTTGTTAAGCTACCGTAATTTAACTTATAAGTATGTAGATACCTCATTGTTTCTGGGAACTGCAATACTTTTAATTGAAACTGCTGAATGCTTAAAGTGGATGTAAGCCCTCTCCTATACCCAGTGAAGTGAACAGCCTCAGATGATACACAGGGATGAAACAAATCTCCCTACATAAGTTTTACATGTATGTCTGCTGTCTTCAGCTTGCTATATTCTTTAGAATTCTTATATCATGTTAGAATTTTTACTTCCTCATTCAGCAGTAGGAGTGGATTCTTGGCAAACACTGTGTGACAGCTAATTGGAGGAAAGGCACACACTCCCACTCCACATTGGCAGAGGAATGAAGATACTTTCAGAGCTGTGCTGTGACAAGACAAGCTCTCTGCTAATCTATTTATAGCACCCGCCCCCGACACAAATCTCAGGCTGGTTTTATCTCCTGTCTCAGAGATCTTGTCAGAAGTTATCATGCTAATAACAGAGGAACAAAACAGCAGAAAGACATGGGACTCAGGGCTTTGGAGAGAGATAAGTAAGTGAAGCGGCCTCCTCACTCCCCTCTTTGCATCAGCTCGTCTTTCTCTTGTCTAGGGGTACCTTAGAGGGGAGAGAGCGCGGTCACCACGCCAATCCTTCACCACATGTGTCCGTGCGGTGTAAGCAAAGTTCCTTCTCTACCTTCGGGTCAGTGTTGTGCACCTGGAGTTACCTTGAACAATGTCCACCAGAAAAGAGCCCCACACCATTAAAGTCCAACACTCCTTTATTCTTCCCGAGCGAACAGCATAATCAGTTAGACTCCCTTAAAGAACAGAACAAACAAGGAGGTGTGGATGCGAGTAGGCCCAGACACAATGAACTCTCCACTTTCCTTCCTGAAAGTGGGCTGAGGTCTCCTAGCGAGGGGGGATTTTCCTTCCAGGCGGTCTCCGATGGGAGGCTCACCTGTCACTGGCAATCTGCTGCACCCGGTCTTCAAGTGAGTAGCTCCCCCTGGTCCATTACGCCTTCTGGATTCGGGTACCCAATCCCTGGGTTCCCTAGGACCTCCTTCCCTCGTGGAACTCAGTGTTGGGCACTGAGCTCCAGACCTCCATCCGAGTACCTCACCCCAGGCTAAGGGTGCCTGGGATGGAACACGACCCCTGGACGTCCTCTAGGCCTAGGCCGCCTAGAGGACCAACACGAACCACTGCCCTCAGGCTGAAGGTGCCTGGGACTCGACCCCCTGACAAAGATGGCCGGCCCCTTTATACCCTCTCCCAGCAAGCACGGCGGGTTCCCCGCCCCACCATACCGCTGCCGAGGGAGGACAAAAAGGAGGCACAGCACACAGCAATGGTTCAACCCCAGCCCAAGGCGACAGCGCCACCCGCTGGACCGCAAGGAACTGCACATCACTGGTGTCTCTGCCAGTTCGAATTACACCCGGGAAAGTACATACCCGCTACATAAGCACTGCAGATATGATTTCTTGGCCATTTTTCAGAGAATAAGAATAACACAAAAACTTTTCTTTCACTCATGGTTAGTGTTTGGATGGAGCCATTTATTATCAATCAACTGTGTTTACTCTTTTTAAATCATAATGACAACACAAACTACCCAAATGACCCTGATCAAAAGTTTACATACCCCAGTTCTTAAGACCGTGTATTGCCTCCTTTAACATCAGTGACGCTTAAAGTCTTCTGTGGTGTTTGTGGATTAGGCTCTTTATCTTCTCAGATGGTAAAGCTGCCAATTCCTCTTGGCAAAAAGCCTCCAGTTCCTGTAAATTCTTGGGTTTTCTTACATGAACTGCACATTTGAGATCTCCCCAGAGTGGCTCAATAATATTGAGGTCAGGAGACTGAGATGGCCACTCCAGAACCTTCAATTTATTCTGCTGTAGCCAATGACAGGTTGACTTGGCCTTGTGTTTTGGATCATTGTCATGTTGGAATGTCTAAGTACGTCCCATGCGCAGCTTCATGGCTGATTAATGCAAATGTTCCTCCAGTATTTTTTGCTAACATACTGCATTCATCTTGCCATCAATTTTGACCAAATTTCCTGTGCCTTTGTAGCTCACACATCCCCAAAACATCAGTGATCCACCTCTGTGTTTCACAATAGGAATGGTGTACCTTTCATCATAGGCCTTGTTGACTCCTCTCCAAATGTATTGTTTATGGTTGTGGCCAAAAAGTAACATTTTTGGTCTCATCACTCCAAATGACTTTGTGCCAGAAGGATTGAGGCTGGGTTCACACTATACGACACGACTTTCATCCTACTTTGCTCTGCGACATCTGTCCTACATTGGTCCTACATTGGTCCGACATTGGTCTGACATTGGTCCGACATCCATCCGACTTTCATGAACAGGATACTACTTTGATCCTACTTCAATGATAGTCAATGGGCTGAAGTAGGATCAAAGTCGGACAGAAGTAGTACAGGGAGCATTTTTAATGTTGGACCGACTTGTGTCGGACCAGTTAAGACAGCTCTCATAGGGATTCATTGATTTTCACACGTCATGAGCTCCTAATGTCGGAGCGTTTGTCGCCCCAGTGTGAACCAGGCCTCAGGCTTGTCTTTGTGCTGTTTGGCGTATTGTAAGCAGGATACTTTGTGGCATTTTCATAGGAATGGCTTTCTTCTGGCGACTCGACCATGCAGCCCATCTTTCTTCAAGTGCTCCTTTTTGTGCATCTTGAAACGGCCACACCACATTTATTCAGAGAGTCCTGTATTTCCCCTGAAGTTATTTGTGGGTTTTTCTTTGCATCCCAAACAATTTTCCTGGCAGTTATGGCTAAAATTTTAGTTGGTCCACCTGACTGTAGTTTGGTTTCAACAGAAGCCCTCATTTTCCACTTCTTGATTAGAGTTTGAACACTGCTGATTGGCATTCTCAATTCCTTGGATATCTTTTTATATCCCTTTCCTGTTTTATACATTTCAACTACCTTTTTTTTTTTACCGCAGATGCTTTGACAATTCTTTTGCTTTCTCCATGACTCGGCATCTAGAAACGTCAGTGCAGCACTGGATAAAAGATGCACGGGTCTGTCAGGAGTCCAGAAACACACACTAATTATAAGCAAACAGATCACAGGTGAGGGTTGTTACCTTTTAATAGCCATTCAAACCCCTTTGTGTTAACTTGTGTGCGTGTTATCAGGCCAAAATCACCAGGGTATGTAAACTTTTGATCAGGGTCATTTGGGTAGTGTTTGTTGTCATTATGATTTAAAAAGATTAAGCACAGTTGATTGTTAATAAATGGCTTCAGCCAAACACTAGCCATGATGCAAAGAAAAGTTGTTGTGTTATCATTCATATTCTCTGATAAATGGTCAAGAAATCATAAATTCTGCTAGGGTATGTAAACTTATGAGCACAACTGTATATGTGCCTAAGTCAAATTTCATGAATCGGGTTTACATCCACTTTAATAATGCATGAATACCTTTTTCCATTGCCACCAGTGACTCAGTAAGGTGTGGAAAGAAATGATTGTTGGAATAAAAGAATGTGATTAATATTTCTGTTTATTATTATTATTATTATTATTATTGTCATCATTATTATCAATGTAGTATTTTAGTTATTTTAATTATGTATTTTGCTAAATAGAAGACCAGCACAGAAATATTCTAAAATGTCAGCTGTGGACTCTTATGCCGCGTACACACGACCGTTTTTAATGTCATTGAATAAAACAAAGTTTTTCTCAACGTGATTCTTCTCAAGCTTGCCTTACCTACACACGATCATGAAAAAAAATGCTCAAGCAAAGCGCGGTGACGTACGAAATGTACGATGGCAACCCTTTGGGCTGCTTTTGCTGATCCTTGTGTTAGTAAAGTTTGGTGAGAGGCGATTCGCGCTTTTCAGCCTCATGCTCTTCAGTCCGTTACAGCGTGACAAATGTGCTATCTCCATTACAAATGCTAGTTTTACCAGAACGAGCGCTCCCGTCTCATCACTTGCTTCTGAGCATGCGCATTTTTTTTCATGTCGTTAAAGCCTACACACGGCCGTTTTTCATGAAGAGAAAAACGACAACGTGAAAAACTACGCGAAAAATTAGAGCATGTTCCAAATTTTTAATGCCCATTTTTCACGTCGTGAAAAATGCTCTGGAGCCCACACAGGATCGTTTTTAATGACCAAATTAAAAAATTTCATTTTTTTCATCATGAATGATACATTTTTTTTTGGTGACACCAGTTTGAATTTCATTTTAAAGTAAACTAACAATGTTAAATAACCCTGAATGGCACTTGCTGTGCATTAGTTTAGGAAGCTTAAACAACACTATTCTTTTACTAGAAAATATTATATATGTTTAGGATGTGCTATACAAAATGCTTTGTTTGGTTTTAAAAAAAAAGGAATTTTTAATTGTAAGGATCAGTTACTATTCAGATTAACTTCTACGGCAGTTCTCTGCACTCTTAGTAGGCAAGGGAGTTTAGTATGCTTACCTTGTACTTGGGTCCCACCAGGTTCTTAGGCACTCAATTATTGAATATGAACAATACACTCATTCTTAAACCGGGAACAAGTACAATCCAGATAGGCATTGTCCAGAACAAAAAGACCGCAGTCAACACCAGTACAGCTCACACTGTACCAGAGGAACAAAATTAAATATAGTCATGTATCAAGCCAAAGGAGGTGTCCAGGGGAATTGGTCAAACACATTGGAAAACAGAATCGTGAATATACCAAGGTGGGGGCAGAAATTAATAAGTACAATTTGCAATGTAATATACTCCTGAGTTTAGGTTGTAACTGTGGCAGATTACGCTACCATATGCTGCTTTACACTTGTCTTGGGAAATAAAATATCTTTATGTGATGTGCGTAGAATAGTTCAAAGTCTTGCTAGTGGGGATGAATTTATAGCTCATGCATTCTGATCCATTTTTATTAAAATAAGATGCATTATGCATTTCTGTGTCTATTCCATCTGGAGATTTGGCATGTGGTAAATCAGTATGTTAAATTAAGGTTTTTCAATAACTAATTTTGATCATCTGGATTGTTGACAAAGCTGTTTTCACTATAGTGGCACTGTCAGCTTGCATATAGCTGGGCAAATAAAACCCAAGTCCTCCAATATCTTTTATTCTATGTCCGTCAATGTTTGTTCATATACTGAAAATCAAAGCCAATACCAAAAAAGGCATTAAAGGATCACATAAAGTATTTCAGTTTTTCTGTCACTGGTTTTATCTCTCAGATTACATCTCATACATGGTAATGTTTATATATATATATATATATATATATATATATATATACAAAATAATGTAGCGATGCCCCCAGTTAAGAGGGCTGCCTTGATTGTTTTGGGCCCTGTAGTGCACCGCTGTCAACCCCTGACAATCGGCTCTAACCTCTCGTGGCACAGTTAGTAAAGGGGATGATAGAATTGCAATCACTCTAATATTCTCTATGACACAATCCCACAGTAAGGCACACAGTAATGGTATGGCACAGTAAATGACACTGACAACCATTATACTTAACTCTAATGTTTTACTGTTAATTAATGTAGCGCTACCCCCAGTTAAGAGAGCCGCTGATATTGATTTGGGCCCTGTAGTGCACTGCTGTCAACCCCTGGCAATCGGCTCTAACCTCCCGTGGCACAGCTGGTGATAGAGGGATAGGACCGCGTGACCGCAACTGTTGGTGACGCAGTCCTATAACAAACATACACAGAATATACTTTAAAACTCCTATTAAAGTAAGCGGAACTGACACCAAATGTACTTTACCCAGATATTTTACTGAGGCTAATGGGCAAGTAATAAACAACAGTATAACAAGTTGCAGATCCCTGCAATAAACAGTAATAAAGATAAACAGAGTAATCAGAATAATAAAGTATTGCTATGCAACTCTAGCGCTGCCCTTTTACAGCTACTTCCCCTCATGGGTAGACTAACACCCAGCAATGTCTACCTATGCAGTCAGGCCTGACTGATCTAAATGGAAGTTCAGTGAAACAATATTCGCTAGCAATCTTTTCGGTGGTGCACTTGAAGAACAACTTTGTAATCCCAACGAATAGTAAAGATAAAGGATCTGTCTTTAAACAGCTCTCACCACCCGGACAAGTCCAAATCCGTTTCCTCCATCGATTCGTCTAGGAACAGGAATCCACCGACATCCAAGTCTTCAATCCTTCTGGTGTACTGCAGCAAGGAGGATTAGATGTCTCTAAGGCTCTGCTAGGCTGGCAGAGGGCTCTTTGGAAAGGAGCACACGGCCCAGGCTTCAGGCCTTGTGCACACAGCAGTTCAGCACAGAGATCCTCTTGCTAGGAGAGGGGTGTCCAAAGAGGCCGACCAAAACTCTGCCTCCCCTTTATAAAGTCTGCCCCAGCAGTCTCTGTTCTGGAGCAATGCACCCTGGGTGCTGCAAGATGTACTGGGAGATGTAGTCTCTCTCTCCTCTGCTTTCACTTCCATAATGTCTCTTTACTTCCTCCCGACTCACCTCTCACCTGGAACTTCTTGTCTCTCTGCATTAAAGGGGAACACCCCGCTACACACTCCCCCCACTTGAACTCTTTGGTCCCCAAAGATAAACTTCAACAAATACTGTTTACCATTTTGGACAATGTCGAGCATGATGTTGGCATAGGGAATTCCCACCAAAACTTTGGGATGGAACTCTCTTGCCCACAGGTCACACTACCATGAGTGGCCTGCCTAACTGTGCCAGAGAGTGAGCTGGGGTTGCCCTCCACCAAATGGACGGTGGAAGGATCAGGTTGTTCAACACTTCTCCTAGCCGTTACAACAAAGTCCTCTGAGCTCGTCCCCATTTGGGGGTAAGTTAGTTTCTTGGGAGGCCTGATGACTTTGCGAGCCCTCTGCTCTCTTGGTGCTTCTGACTCTGGCACCACAGGCTCTTCTTCAGGAGTAAGTTCAGGTAACATTGCTGGTTCTGGAACCTCTGATTCAGAAGTCGACTGACGTATGGAATCTCTAGAGTCCTCCTCTGCGCAAGTGTCAGGAACATCTTCCCAGTAATCAGCTGAGGGACTGAAGGGTATGAATTCAGTAGCCTCCGGATTCAGCGTTGCATCTGGGGTATCCCCTCCATTTGGGAGATCTATGGCGGACGTTCCCAGAGGCGAGGGAGGCCACAGCCAGTCCAGTTCTCCACCTTCTTCTGTACTCAATTGGGAGGCCTCCCCATCTTTGGCTCGAGAGGTCTGGGACCGAGTGTTCGGCCTAGGAATATCCAGGATAGAGGCCGGTTCAGGGGAGTCTCTCACGGGAGGTATTCTGACTGCCTCAGCAAGTGGGAGCAGGTGGTTCCGATGCCACGTCTTCAGTGGACCCACCTTTCCTTCTGGCTTTAGTTTGTAGACAGGCAAACCGGGCAACTTCCTACAGACAACATAGGGCTCAGATCTCCACCTGTCGGCAAGCTTGTGTTTTCCAGGGACCCCCAGATTGCGTAGCAGTACTCGGTCCCCGGGCTGCAGATCTTGCACTCGAACCTTCAGATCAAAATTTCTCTTGTTGCGGGCCCCCCTTTGATCCGAAGCCGCCTGGGCTTGTTCATAGGCCACCTGCAAGCTACGTCTAAGTCTGTCCACGTATCCCTTGTGGGATGTAGCTGAGGTATTGTCTATAGAAGTGCCAAAGGCCAGGTCCACAGGTAGCCTTGCTTCTCTCCCAAACATAAGTCAATAAGGGGAGTAGCCAGTGGCGTCACTTGTGGTACAGTTATAGGCATGTACTAGGGCTGATATGTGCTGACTCCAGTGTTGCTTCTTCTCTGTTTCTAAGGTTCCCAACATGTTGAGCAGGGTCCGGTTAAATCTCTCCGGCTGAGCATCTCCTTGTGGGTGGTAAGGCGTGGTTCTGGTCTTCTTTATTCCTAATGAATCCAAAAGTCTTCGGATCAACCGACTCTCAAAGTCCCTTCCTTGATCTGAGTGGAGTCTCTGTGGTAGTCCGTAATGGACAAAATACTTCTCCATAAGTATCTTGGCCACGGTGGATGCCTTCTGGTCTTTGGTTGGGAAAGCTTGAGCATAGCGGGTGAAATGGTCGGTTATTACCAGAACATTCCCCAATTCACTCAGGTCGGGTTCGAGGCAGAGAAAGTCAATGCATACCAGATCCATTGGGCCTTGACTCTGTAAGTGGCCCATTGGGGCAGCTTGATGGGGTAGGGTCTTTCTCTGAATGCATCGTGCACAGGAATGGCAATACTCCTCTACTTCTGCCCTCATGCAGGGCCAATAGAACCGATTTCTGACAAGCTGGAAGGTCCTTTCTGCCCCTAGGTGACCATGATGGTCATGCAGGGCAATTAGTACAGTCTCTCGGTGCTTCTCTGGAAGAAATAACTGCCACTTATCTTCTGAGTCATCAGAGGGGCCCCTTCGGTAGACCACTCCCTGATGTACCTGTAGCCTGTCCAATTCCTTCCTCAACAGGCGAGCCTCCTTTGAGGGGTGATGTAGGAATTTGTTGGGATCCTGATTCTCCAGGGCTTCGAGGACCAATCTCCCCATGGGGTCTTCCAATTGGTCACACCTCAACTCCTTCTTGGACAGTCTCGGTAGGTTGTCTTCCTCCAGTTGAGTTACCCCACAATAGTGTTTGGGGACTCCTACCATGGTAACCCCTATTTCTTCTGCTCTGGAGCCTCCTCTGGCTTGGAATTCAGCCCCTTGACAAAGGGCCCGCACCCCGTCCGGTGCCACTTGGGTCCAATCTTCCCAGTCATTTGTCGTGGCATGAGACCTCCGGGACAGGGCATCTGCATCCCTATTTCCGGCTCCTGGTCTGTACTTCAGACTGAAGTTGAATCCAGACAATGCGGCCAACCACCTGTGTCCGGTGGCATCTAGTTTCGCGGTGGTGAAGAGGTAGGTCAGGGGGTTGTTGTCTGTCTTCACAGTAAACTCTGCCCCATACAAGTAGTCTTTTAGCTTGTCTACTACCGCCCATTTGAGGGACAGGAATTCCAGCTTATGAGTGGGGTAATTCTTTTCTGAGGGGGTCAGGCTCCTGCTCACATAGGCCACTGGTCGCAGTTGTCCTTCATGTTCTTGGTAGAGTACACCACCTAGACCCTCATGGCTGGCATCCACATGTAATTCATAAGGTCTGGTAGGGTCGGCGTAGGCCAGGACTGGGGCAGTGGTTAAGCTCCTCTTCAGAGCATGAAAGGCCTCTTCACACCTTGGGTTCCACTGATCTTGAACTGACTCACCAGGCCTCCTGGGCCCTGAGTCATCCTCTTCCCCTTCTGCCTTTAGCAATTCATTCAACGGGCGGGCAATCCGAGCAAACCCCTCCACAAACCTCCTATAATAGGAGCAGAACCCCAGGAAGGATCTGAGCTCTGTTACTGTGGTGGGTCGTGGCCAGGAAGTGACTGCTTCCAACTTCTCAGGATCTGTGGCCACCCCTTCTTCAGACACTATGTGCCCCAGATAGTTCACAGAAGACTGGTAGAACCGACACTTCTCGGGGGAAAGCTTAAGTCCCTCTTCGCTGAGTCTTCTCAATACTTTCTCCAACCTGGCTTCATGTTCTTCCAAGGTTCTTCCAAAGACAATGACATCGTCCAAGTACACAAGGACTTCTATGAGATTCATGTTTCCAACAGTCTTCTCCATAAGGCGTTGAAAGGTAGCAGGAGCTCCAGACAGACCTTGAGGCATCCTATTGAATTCGAAGAATCCCACCGGGGTTATGAAGGCTGTCTTCTCCCTGTCTTCTGGGTGCATAGGGATTTGATAGTACCCACTCTTGAGGTCCATCACACTGAACCATTTGGCTCCAGACAAACTTTGTAGGGCATCTTCTATCCTTGGCGTGGTGTATTGGTCAGGGATGGTTCTCCTGTTGAGAGTCCTGTAATCGATACAAAGCCTCAACGACCCATTCTTCTTTCTGACCACCACGATTGGGGAGGCATAGGGACTTCTAGACTCCCGGATCACACCAGTCTTCTTTAGTTCTACAAGTTGTTCCCTCAGATCCTCCAGATCTGCCAGGGGGACCCGCCTGACCCTTTCTCGGAAGGGCTTATCTTCTTGGAGGCGGATCCGATGGGTGGCACTTCTTGCACACCCCACATCGAATTCATCTTCGGAAAAGATCTTCTCCCACCTGGTCAGCTGGGCCTTGGCTCTTTCTTTCCAAGCCCTGGGTAGGTTCGGGTTTTCCACGGACAGTTTCTCCCAAACATCTCCTCCGTCACCCGTCCCCTTGACTTCGGACCAAGTGACCGGGGCAGCAGGGCTCACCTGACCAAGCAACACTCTGGCAGGGATCTCCATGGGTCCTCCCGTAGTGTTCCTAACACTCACCGGAACTCTGCCATGGGCCTTCTTCAGGGCCTTGAACGGAATCACTTCTGGTATCACTTCCAGGCCTGAGGACTCTTCCCTTGGGTCTGATTCCAGCATGACAAAGGGGCCAGGTTGTTCCCACGAAAGCTTCACAGTGGCCCTAAGACAGGTTACTTCTCCGGGCTGTAGCACTACTCCTTCTCTGCCAAGTCTCCACACCTTCCCTATCCCCTCTCCCGGGGTCTTCTGCTCTAAGACCAGTCGTTGGTAGGCCGTCTTTAGCATGGGATGGATTTTGGTGGCTGAATGGTTTCTCTCTTTCACTAGAGGGGTCAGGAGTCTCCTGACTAGATCCGTGTTTGTCCCAATGATCAGGGAAATCTTGCTGGCTCCAGGCGGCCGGGGACACACAACTGCCAGGGTGTCAAACACTTCAGCCTTCCCAGCCACGGATGGGTCGAAAGTCATCTTTATGGGCAGGTACCCATCATAAGGGAAACTCTGGGTTCCAAGTCCCCATATCTCCAGCTCTTCTATCTTCTGGATAGGCAGATGACTCAAGTGCCTATCATAGAAGTCCCGGTATAGTAAAGTCACCTGTGCTCCGGTGTCCAAAAGAGCTTTAGTATAGACTCCTTCCACTTGAATGGGCACAGTAGGAGACGGGCCCACCAGTTCCTTTGGGTATGGCCGGACTGGGGTCACCTCTTTTTTTTGGCTTTCGACCCTTGCCCTGCTCCTTTTGGACTTTAATTTTTCCTGAGCCTGGCATGCATTGACTTTCTCCCTCTCAATGGGGGCACAAACCCGCTGAGGGATGTTATTGTTCCTTTTAGGTGGATGTTCCTTCTTTGGGGTGCTGTACTTCCACTGAGGGGTCTTGCCCCCTCCCTCTGGGGTACATCTTGGTGGGGGTGTACTATACCTCCTCCTAGGAGTTTTGTCTCCTCCATTCTTGGCCTTTTTTTTTTAGTTTGGAGCGCACTGAAGATGATGGGCACCCGGTTGACTCCTTCACCGGGGCCCTTTGGAGTTTCCCGCCGGCTTGCAATTATCTGTTCTCTTCTTCTTTGGGCTGGAGCATACGTTAGCAAAGTGGCCACTCCCTCCGCAGTTATAGCAAATCACCTCTTCTCGGTCCTGTAGGGAGGCCGGTGCTGAGGTGTTTGGGAACAACTCCTTTCTTGGGCTTGGTTTCTCTCGTCTTCTCTGATTTTTCTCCATCAAAGAGGTCAGCATCTCCAACACTTGGGCCATTTGCGATTTCAGAGTGTCAACCTCCGCATCTCTTTCTGGGCTCTTGACCGAATGGACCAACACTGGTACAGGTGTGACATTCGCCTTGGCCACCTGCTGATCTTCCTGCAGCGCCTCTTCGTCCCTAATAATTTTTATTAGATCAGAGTAGGTTAGTGACATTCCTCCTCCTGAGGTTTTCAGGTGCAGCCAGACCGGGTCTGAGCGCCGCGCTCCCCTCATGATCTGCTTCATGCGTGCTTCATCTGCATCTTTGGGCAGCATTCCCTTCTTCAGTACAATCTTGCATAACTGCCTGTTCAGCCTTCTAACATATTCTGACAGTTTCTCATTCGGCTGCTGGAGAGTGTGTTCAATTTGATAAATCATCTCTGACACCTTCTCCAGCTGACCAAACTCTTCCTGCAGCATGGCCAGGCAATCTTGAGCTGTACAGTTTTCATTTCCAAACCGGAAGCTCTTCACCGCTTCTGCCGCGGCACCTTTCAGACTTTCTAAGACTCGCTGTCTCTTCTGTGCCTCAGGCACCTCCCATGCTTCTACTGCCTGCAATGCCTGTTCCACCCAAGTGTCAAAATCTTCCTCCCCCGCAGGGACGGGGAGCTTCCCTGAGAAGGTGCTAAGCTTCCGGTAACCGGCCTCCACATGCACCGTACTGCTTTTCTGGCACTTAATTACAAGGTCTCCTAGAGCATTCAACAATTCAGGCCCTATAGCGGCCAGCGGTGATCCCGGGCTTAATAGTTCCTTAAGCTTTTCTGCTTTAGGGGATAGTGGTGGAGATAATTGTGGGAGTGATGGCTTTGGTGTCTGAAACCATTCTTCCTTCACTGGCAGCGTATGTATCAAGTGATAGATCTGATTATCTATGGCTTGTATACTCTGATTTTTAAAATGCTCTGGGATTTCGTTTTTCCATTCTACCAGTGCGTATGTAAACGAGATCACTGGATCTGGCCTAAAATCCATCACCCATGCTTTGTGGCTCGGAGACAGTAACAATACGAGCTGTTTTATCTCCTCTTCCTTCCATCTTTCCCCCGGGAGTACAATGACTACCGCCGCGGTTGGATCGGCGCCAATCGCTGCGCACCACTGTGACATTGCCAGCGGGTCCATGCTGGTACTTCTGACCGGCTTGATTGCAGCGTGCAACGTACAAGGATCCCGGACTCGAGCCCCCACATGTAGCGCTACCCCCAGTTAAGAGAGCCGCTGATATTGATTTGGGCCCTGTAGTGCACTGCTGTCAACCCCTGGCAATCGGCTTTAACCTCCCGTGGCACAGCTGGTGATAGAGGGATAGGACCGCGTGACCGCAACTGTTGGTGACGCAGTCCTATAACAAACATACACAGAATATACTTTAAAACTCCTATTAAAGTAAGCGGAACTGACACCAAATGTACTTTACCCAGATATTTTACTGAGGCTAATGGGCAAGTAATAAACAACAGTATAACAAGTTGCAGATCCCTGCAATAAACAGTAATAAAGATAAACAGAGTAATCAGAATAATAAAGTATTGCTATGCAACTCTAGCGCTGCCCTTTTACAGCTACTTCCCCTCATGGGTAGACTAACACCCAGCAATGTCTACCTATGCAGTCAGGCCTGACTGATCTAAATGGAAGTTCAGTGAAACAATATTCGCTAGCAATCTTTTCGGTGGTGCACTTGAAGAACAACTTTGTAATCCCAACGAATAGTAAAGATAAAGGATCTGTCTTTAAACAGCTCTCACCACCCGGACAAGTCCAAATCCGTTTCCTCCATCGATTCGTCTAGGAACAGGAATCCACCGACATCCAAGTCTTCAATCCTTCTGGTGTACTGCAGCAAGGAGGATTAGATGTCTCTAAGGCTCTGCTAGGCTGGCAGAGGGCTCTTTGGAAAGGAGCACACGGCCCAGGCTTCAGGCCTTGTGCACACAGCAGTTCAGCACAGAGATCCTCTTGCTAGGAGAGGGGTGTCCAAAGAGGCCGACCAAAACTCCGCCTCCCCTTTATAAAGTCTGCCCCAGCAGTCTCTGTTCTGGAGCAATGCACCCTGGGTGCTGCAAGATGTACTGGGAGATGTAGTCTCTCTCTCCTCTGCTTTCACTTCCATAATGTCTCTTTACTTCCTCCCGACTCACCTCTCCCCTGGAACTTCTTGTCTCTCTGCATTAAAGGGGAACACCCCGCTACATTAAGATAGGATAAGAAACAATCATGCAATAACAGTTGCAGAGCCCTGCAATGTAAATACACTTATGAAAACAGCAAATGTTCAAAAATGTAGCAGACAAGTTATCAGACCCCGCTGTAGCTATCCTCCCTCGTGGACAATATGGCGCCCAGCAATGTTCTATACTACCCAGTCAGGCCTGACTATAATTTGGGGTATAGTTCGGGGGTAGACAACCTTCGCTAGCAAGAACGGTGGTGCACTTTAAGAACAATTTGTAATCCAATAGGGAAAACCGATGATAGATAACTTCAAAGTACCAGGGAGACTAATAACTCAGTTCTGTGGATAGTCTCCCCAGAGTTTGACTGCAATACTGGATGGCCCTGAATACAGTTGTTGGGCTTAGAAATACTATGGTGCAGTTCTGAGCAGGTGCTCTCTCACCCAACCGGACTAGTCCTTGTCCGTTACTTCCGTTACTGTGACTCGATTCACAGTGTCCATGACACCTGGGTCTTCGGTCCTCCTGGTAACAGCACTCAGCAACAGGATCAGACACTCTGCAGGCTCCTCGATGGAGCGGAAGGCTCTTTGGAAAAACACAAGGCCCAGGCTTCAGGCCTTGTACACACAGCAGGTCAGCACAGGGATCCTCTTGCTGGGAGGGCGGTGTCCAAAGAGAAAAAACTGGGGGCTGCCTCCCTCTTATAAAGTCCATCCCAGCAGTCTTTGCACGGGGCAGTGCACCCTGGTTGCCTCAAGGTGTACTGGATAATGTAGTCTCTGAGGAATTAAAGGGCAATACCCCGCTACATATATAAATAATTTATTTACACTATGTTGTCAAAAGTATTGGGATGCCGCCTTTACATGCACAAACTTTAATGGCATCCCAGTCTTACACCGTAGGGTTCAATATTGAGTCGGCCTACCCTTTGCAGCTATAACAGCTTCAACTCCTCTGGGAAGGCTGTCCACAAGTTCCTCCACCTCAAACCCGCTCATCCACACTATATTGCCAAAAGTATTGGGCCCTCCAAATCATTTAGTAGAGGGGGATTATGGTATGGGGTTGTTTTTCAGAGGTTGGGCTTGGCCCCTTAGTTCCAGGGGCCAAGCCCCTGGAACTCTTAAGGCGTCAGCATACCAAGACATTTTGGACAATTTCATGCTCCCAGCTTTGTAAGAACAGTTTGGGGATGGCCCCTTCCTGTTCCAACATGACTGCCCACCAGTGGACAAAGCAAGGTCCATTAAGACATGGGTGAGCGAGTTTGGGGTGGAGAAACTTTACTGGCTTGCACAGAGTCCTGACCCAACCCAATAGAACACCTTTGGGATGAATTAGAGCAGAGACTGCGAGCCAGAGCTTCTCGTCCAACATTAGTACTTGACCTCACAAATAAGCTTCTGAAAGAATGGTCAAACATTCCCATAGACAGAAGCCTCGTACACACGGCCGAGATTCTCGTCGAAAAAAAAATGTCGTTTTTTTCGACGAGATTCTTGGACAAGAAACTTGTCCCGGCCGAGTGTACACACGCTCCTTTCAAAGAACCCGAGGTTTTTTGAATGGAGCGAACGCGGTGACGTCATCGAATACGACGAGCATGCGCTCGTCACATTCGATGCCATCGTCGCCATCTTGGTTCACCCTACCTATGCCTAGGAAGCTACCGCGCATGCATCTAAGTCATTTCGAGCATGCGCGGGCTTCCCGGCGAAAAGGTAAGTGTACACACACACAATTTTCTCGTCGAGAAACAGGCTGACGAGAATCTCGACGAGAAAATAGAGAGCAGGTTCTCTATTTTCTTGTCGCTTTTCTTGACGAGAAACCATACACACGAACGAATTTCTCGGCAAAAGATCTCTGCCAGCAAGTTTCTTGCTGGTTTTTGCAGAGAAACTCGTTCGTGTGTACGAGGCTTCACTCCTAAACCTTGTGGACAACCTTCCCAGAAGAGTTGAAGCTGTTTATAGCTGCAAAGGGTGGGGCAAATCAATATTGAACCCTACGGACGAAGACTGGGATGCCATTAAAGTTCATGTGCGTGTAAAGGCAGGCGTCTCAATACATTTGGCAATATAATGTGTGTGTGTGTGTATATATACACAGTTGCAAAAAAAGGTATGTGAACCCTTTTGGAATGATATGGATTTCTGCACAAATTGGTCATAAAATGTGATCTGATCTTCATCTAAGTCACAACAATAGACAATCACTGTCTGCTTAAACTAATAACACACAAAGAATTAAATCTTATGTTTTTATTGAACACACCATGTAAACATTCACAGTGCAGGTGGAAAAAGTATGTGAACCCCTAGACTAATGAGATCTCCAAGAGCTAATTGGAGTGAGGTGTCAGCCAACTGGAGTCCAATCAATGAGATGAGATTGGAGGTGTTGGTTACAGCTGCCCTGCCCTATAAAAAACACACACCAGTTCAGGGTTTGCTTTTCACAAGAAGCATTGCCTGATGTGAATGATGCCTCGCACAAAAGAGCTCTCAGAAGACCTACGATTAAGAATTGTTGACTTGCATAAAGCTGGAAAAGTATCTCCAAAAGCCTTGCTGTTCCTCAGTCCACGGTAAGACAAATTGTCTAAAAATTGAGAAAATTCAGCACTGCTGCTACTCTCCCTAGGAGTGGGCGTCCTGTAAAGATGACTGCAAGAGCACAGCGCAGACTGCTCAATGAGGTGAAGAAGAATCCTAGAGTGTCAGCTAAATTCTTACAATAGTCTCTGGCATATGCTAACATCCCTGTGCGAATCTACGATATGTAAAACACTAAACAAGAATGGATTTCATGGGAGGATACCACAGAGATAGCCACTGTTGTCCAAAAAAAACATTGCTGCACGTTTACAGTTTGCACAAGAGCACCTGGATGTTCCAGAACAGTACTGGCAAAATATTCTGTGGGCAGATGAAACCAAAGTTGAGTTGTTTGGAAGACCCCAACATCAAAACCTCATCCCAACTGTCAAGTATGGTGGTGGTTTGGGGCTGCTTTGCTGCGTCAGGGCCTGGACGGATTGCTATCATCAAAGGAAAAATGAATTCCCAAGTTTATCAAGACATTTTGCAGGAGAACTTAAGGCCATCTATCCACCACCTGAAGCTCAACAGAAGATGGGTGTTGCAACAGGACAACGACCCAGCATAGAAGTAAATCAACAACAGAATGGCTTAAACAGAAGAAAAGTCGCCTTCTGTAGTGGCCCAGTCAGAGTCCTGACCTCAACCCGATTTGAGCTGCTGTGGCATGACCTTTAAGAAAGCGATCCACACCAGACATCCCAAGAATATTGCTGAACTGAAACAGTTCTGTAAAGAGGAATGGTCAAGAATTACTCCTGACCGTTGTGCACGTCTGATCTGCAACTACAGGAAACGTTTGGTTGAAGTTATTGCTGCCAAAGGAGGTTCAACCAGTTATTAAATCCAAGGGTTCACATACTTTTTCAACCTGCACTGTGAATGTTTACATGGTGTGTTCAATAAAAACATGGTAACATTTAATTCTTTGTGTGTTATTAGTTTAAGCAGACTGTGATTGTCTATTGTTGTGACTTAGATGAAGATCAGATCACATTTTATGACCAATTTGTGCAGAAATCCATATCATTCCAAAAGGGTTCACATACTTTTTTTTGCAACTGTATATACAATATCTCACAAAACTGAGTACACGCCTTACATTTTTGTAAATATCTTATTCAATCTTTTCATGTGACAACACTGGAGAAATTACATTTTGCTACAATAGTAGTGAGTGTACAGCTTGTATAACAGTGTAAATTTGCTGTCCCCTCAAAATAACTCAACACACAGCTATTAAAGCGGAGGTTCTGTGGTCCATACATTTTTTTTTTTTATAGTCATTCTATGCAAAAAATTATACATTTTAATTACTCACATCTGCGGCGCTTTTAAACATCCCCCGTCCGTTTTGCGGTTAAAAATGACTTTATAAAACACTTCCTGTTATTCCCATCTTGAAGCCCACAAGCATATTCTTCCAGGTAGCTATGAATGCTTGTCTCCCGGCATTCATCGCTGGATCTCGCGCATGCGCAGTGTTGACGGCCAGCAGTGCCGTCAACACTTCCTGGTTACCATAACAACGGGCATCAACAGATTAAAGTACACGCCCAGTTGTGAATGGAATTCGATCCGCCCTCGTCACGTGACCGAGTAGACGAGTCACGTGACGATTAAATTCTCGTGATATTTCCAAAGAAGGCGTTACTTTATTACTCCTGGGAAGCAGGCGAGATTGCTCCCAGGAGACATTGCAGGACAGATGCTCTGCAAATGACACGCCTACTCCTGCGGGAGGAAATCCCGGAAGTAGCAACGAAGATATAATACTAAATGAAAACTGCACATTAAAAAAAAAAAAGGTAAGTCTTTTATTTATGTTCATGGTAAGAGGAACTGTTGAGAGGTAACTTGCAAATGAGGGTGAACCTCCGCTTTAATGTCTAAACCGCTGGCAACAAAAGTGAGTACACCCCTAAGTGAAAATGTCCAAATTGGTCCCAATTATCCATTTTCCCTACCCAGTGTCATGTGACTTGTTAGTGTTACAAGGTCTCAGATGTGTATGGGGAGCAGGTATGTTAAAATTGGTGTTATCACTCTCACTCACTCATACTGGTCACTGGAAGTTCAACATGGCACCTCATGGCAAAGAACTCTCTGAGGATCTGAAAAAAAGAATTGTTGCTCTACATAAAGATGACCTAGGCTATAAGAAGATTGCCAAGACCCTGAAACTGAGCCGCAGCACGGTGGCCAAGACCATACAGCGATTTAACAGGACAGGTTCCACTCAGAACAGGTCTCGCCATGGTCGACCAAAGAAGTTGAGTGCACGTGCTCAGCATCCAATCCAGAGGTTGTCTTTGGGAAATAGACATATGAGTGCTGCCAGCATTGCTGCAGAGGTTGAAGGGGTGGGGGGTCAGCCTGTCAGTGATCAGACCATACGCATGAGTGCTGCGATCACTGGGGAGCTACAGTTAATTGAGGAAACCATGAATGCCAACATGTACTGTGACATACTGAAGCAGAACATGATCCCCTTTCTTCAGAGACTGGGCCGCATGGCAGTATTCCAACATGATAACAACCCCACACACACCTCCAAGATGACCACTGCCTTGCTAAAGATGCTGAGGGTAAAGGTGATGGACTAACAAGCATGTCTCCAGACTTAAAGCGGGATTCCACCCGCGATAATTTTTTTTTTAAGTCAGCAGCTACAAACACTGTAGCTGCTGACTTTTAATAAGGACATTTACCTGTCCTAGGCGCCCGCGATGTCAGCCACTCCGAGGCCGACCCCTCGATCCTGGCGGGTCCCGGCGCTGCCATACTACTAAGGGAGACAGGCAATGAAGCTTTGCGGCTTCACTGCCCATTACCTACTGCGCATGCGCGAGTCTCGCAGCGCTGTTTGAATCGGCGGCTGCTCTCTGGGATACACACAGTTCCCAGAAGGCAGCGCGCCCCATTCCCCAGAAGACACCATGAGTAGGACGAGGAAGAAGACCTGCCGAGGACTAGGAAGAGGCAGATTAGGAACATCCGCATAGCAACCGCCTTTTCTGGTGAGTTAAAAAAAAAATCCTATTTTTTTTGCAGGATTTTTGTGTTTTTTTTTTTTTTTTTTTTTTTTTAGGGTGGAACTCCACTTTAACCCTATTGAGCATCTGTGGGGCATCCTCAAACAGAAGATGGAAAAGTGCAAGGTCTCCAACATCCACCAGCTTCGTGATGTCATCATGGAGGAGTGGTAGAGGACTCCAGTGGCAACCTGTGAAGCTCTGGTGAACTCCATGCCCAGGAGGGTTAAGGCAGTGCTGGAAAATAATGGTGGCCACAAAAAATATTGACACTTTGAGCCCAATTTGGACATTTTCACTTAGGGGTGTACTCACTTTTGTTGCCAGCGGTTTAGACATTAATGACTGTGTGTTGAGTTATTTTGAGGGGACATCAAATTTACACTGTTATACAAGCTGTACAGTCACTAATTTACATTGTAGCAAAGTGTCATTTCTTCAGTGTTGTCACATGAAAAGATATAATAAAATATTTACAAAAATGTGAGGTGTGTACTCACTTTTGTGAGATACAGTATGTGTGTTTTGTGTTATTCTTATGTAGTACCTTCCCAAGTGCCTAAAGACTAATTCTCAGAATCACATACGTTTGTGATAATACATGTGCATTTAGATGTGCTGACGTGTTTTTGAATAGCAGTACAGTGTTTTTTTGTGCTGCATTGTTCTTCATTTTGCACTATGCATTGTAAGCATTCTTGTATGTCATTTTGTGGTGACTTATTTTTAACATATTGCTTTAACATATTTCTGTAGTAGTTATAGTAGTTAGTCCCTCTGTTCCTTCTCCCAGCATCATATACTGCATGTGCTTTCAAAGGTAGTTTTAACCATAGTATTTCCGAGCGGCAAAAGTAGGCAGCAATATTATACAATGCAGTGGATTGTACAATGGTTTCCTATACACGGAAGAAAACAGGAAATGTCACAAACAAACAATCTGTAACATGTGGTGGATGCATTGTATTTTTTAATACTCTCCTTGACATTCAAGAAATGCAGAAAACTGCATCTTTTTGCAAGGACGAGCTGTAGTAAAAGTGGCGTAAATATTTAGCATTTTTGCAATCTCCAAATTTCCAACACAGATTGTGCTTGGCTTTTTTTGGCTGTTTAACCGCTTCAGTCCGGACCATTTTGGTGGTCAAGGACCAGGCAGGGTTGCCAACTTTCAGTAAATTTACGAACGGTTTGTAAAATCCATACTTTTTGCATCTGTCCTTGAATGTCTATTACGGACATGTAGGCTGCATGTCCGTAACTGACATTCATGCACAGATGCAACAAGTATGGATTTTACAAACTGTTTGTAAATTTACTGAAAGTTGGCAACCCTGGGACCAGGCCACTTTTTGCGATTCGGCACTGCGTCGCTTTAACTGACAATTGCGCGGTCGAGCGACGTGGCTCCCAAACAAAATTTATGTCCTTTTTTCCCCCACAAATAGAGATTTCTTTTGGTGGTATTTGATCACCTCTGCGGTTTTTATTTTTTGCGCTATAAACTAAAATAGAGCGACAATTTTGAAAAAAATGCAATATTTTTTACTTTCTGCTATAATAGATATCCCCAAAAAATATATAAAAAATGTATTTTTTCCACAGTTTAGGCCGATACATATTCTTCTACATATTTTTGGTTAAAAAAAAATCGCAATTACTAGAATAGTTTATTGATTGGTTTGCGCAAAAGTTATAGCTACAAAATAGGGGACTGTTTTATGTCATTTTTATTAATATTATTTTTTTTACTAGTTATGGCGGCGATCAGCGATTTTTATCGTGACTGTGACATTATGGCAGACACATCGGACACTTTTGACACCATTTTGGGACCATTGTAATTTTTACAGCGATCAGTGCTATAAAAATGCACTGATTACTGTAAAAATTAAACTGGCAGTGAAGGGGTTAACCACTAGGTGGCGCTGCAGGGGTTAAGTGTTTCCTAGGGAGTGATTATTACTGTGAGGGGGTGTGGCTACACGTGACACGTCACTGATGACCGTTCCTGATTACGGGGAACGGTCATCAGTGACAGTGTCATTAGGCAGAATTGTTTAAAAAAGGCATTCCCCTGTTCTGCTCTTGTCGACCACAATCGCGGGACTCCCGGGAACATCAAGGTTCCCAGGACCCGCAGCCGCACTCGCGAGGCACGCGGCGGGCGCACGCGCCCGCAGGGCTGCAGATTTAAAGGGACGTACCTGTACGCCAATCTGCCTGTGCGAATCTGCCGACGTACATCGGCGTGCAGCAAGTGGTTAAGAATTAATTGTATTATAAGCGGTAGGGCTTTTCTGCTAGTGAGTATTTATCAAATACTGCCAAGAGTTAAATTGCATGTAAACCCCAAATCTATTTTTCAGCATCATGTTTCACTGTGTACAGATTTGTTAAGCAAATATTTGTTTTGTAAATCTGTTGCAAAATGTATTGTCTGGAGATCCTGCAAGAAACCACACGGACAACAGTCCCTATCCCCCTGGAGCAGGATATATATATAAAGCTAGCTGTAGGTTAGAGGTTTATAGTAGAAAGTGGTGTACTGCAAGAAGTGAGTGTAGTTTAACTGTTCTGAGCCAATTTGAGAAGGTCTGGGGACTTATGTGCCACCATGTAGCAGCTCTGTGCATTACCTTTCACTGATGGGCAATAACGCAGAAACTATACCGCCTCCCCTTTCCCCCTATGCAAAGGACACAGTAGTACACTAAGGCCCCTTTCACACTGGGGCGGTTTGCAGGCGCTATTGCGCTAAAAATAGCGCCTGCAAACCGACCTGAAACAGCGGCTGCTGTTTCTCCAGTGTGAAAGCCTGAGGGCACTAAAGCGGTGCGCTAGCTAGACGGTAAAAAAAGTCCTTTTAGCCGCATCTTTGGAGCGGTGAAGGAGCGGTGTGTTTACCGCTCCTCCACTGCTCCTACCCATTGAAAGCAATGGGGCACCGCGGCTATACCGCTGGCAAAACGCCTCTGCAAAGGCGCTTTGTGGTGGTTTTTAACACTTTTTCGGACACTAGCGGGGGTGAAACTGCACCGCTAGCGGCCGAATAGCTCCGCAAAATTGGCGGTAAAGCGGCTCTAAAAAAAGCGGCGCTTTACCGCCGACGCACCTCCCGCCCCAGTGTGAAAGGGGCCTTAGAGAGAGAGAGAGTAAAAACTTTGTTGGGGCATACGCTATTAAGAGGGAACAATTTAACACTTTTGTTCTGCAATAAACCTTGTCATTTGTCTTCTAGAGTGTGGTGTTACCAGTTATGTTCCAGTAAAGCAAAAGAAAAATAATTTGTCTCTTCTTTACCAGTGGATGGTGAATGACCAATACCCTGTGGAGTGAGTAAGGGCTTGGCTCAGTCAGTGAGAGGCTGCAAGAGGTTGAGAGAAGAAGGGTCCAACTGACCATGATCCCGATACCTGTGTTTAGGGTTGGGTGTGTAGTGTGACCTCAGAGGGACCCAACCGGGGATCAAAGGACTGTTATTCTATGTCACTCTGTTCTGGAGTGGGAGTGCATGTTGGCCCCTGACGTAGGCCCATGGCCTGGAAGAATGATCCGAAATGATGTAGTTGTGAGTCAGACATGCTGCCCCCACGGGCCTTTTTAAACCACCACAGGTCCCCTAGCATAAGAAGTGGCTTAATACTGCTAGAGGTGGCTACAAGCTTGCCATGTGCACTTTTTCAGTTGGCCACTGGGCTGCTTTTCAAATCTTTTATGCAGCCTGTTGGCCAACTGAAGGAAATCCCTTACCTGAAGATTCTGCTATTAACTTCACTATTACAGGCTGACAATGCTGCTGCTTAAAAGGAGACAGTGGTGTTGTCAGCCTGCAGTAGAAAGTGATGTTACTGGCAGTGGCAGGATCCTAAAGTAAGAAATTTGCAACAGTTTCACAAAATACAATAGTTTTCTATGGCTATTTGTCCCATATTAACACGGAACCAGGAATTAATGACACCTATGGGTCCCAGCAGAGGTCCAGGGAGCACAGTGGCTAGGTGGTTAGCAGGGTCACCTAGCAGCACTAGGGTCATTGGTTTGAACCCCAACCATGGCACTACCTGCCTGGCGTTTGCATGTTCTACCTGTGGCCACATGGGTTTCCTCTGGGTACTTCGGTTTTCTCCTATACTCCCAAGACATGTTGGTATGTTAATTGGCCGCTGTCTAAATTGGCCCTAGTACATGTATGTATGAATGTAAGTTAAAGGGGTTGTAAAGGTTCATTTTTTATTTTCTAAATCGGTTCCTTTAAGCTAGTGCATTGTTGGTTCACTTACCTTTTTCCTTTGCTTTACCTTCTAAATGATTTTTTTCTTTGTCTGAATTTCTCACTTCCTGTTTCTCCTCAGTAAACTTCACACCATCATCTGAGTGGTGTGGAGTCATCCAGAACAGCTTACTGAACAGCTTACTGAGGAGGAACAGGAAGTGAGAAATTCAGACAAAGAAAACAAAGAAAAAAAATATTTAGAAGGGAAATCTAAGGAAAAGGTAAGTGAACCAACAATGCACTAGCTTAAATGAACCTATTTAGAAAATAAAAAAACGAACCTTTACAACCCCTTTAAGGGCCTTAGATAGTAAGCTCCTTGAGGGCAGGGACTGATGTGAATGTACAATATATCTATAAAGCACTTCATAAATTGATGGTGCTGTAAAGGTACCTGTAATAAATAATAAATAAATCTCTGGTTGTCTATGGCCCCTGGCATCCAGCACTAAGCCAAGAAGCTGAAACAATCACCCCTGGGCTTTCGATGCGTAAAGTGTTTACATTGGAGTAGAGGGAAGTGTTGTGATGTCATAGCACTGTTACCGTTCTTTACATCCTCTCTTTACATATATACTGCTTATCATAAAAATAATACCTAGGTCACAACAAAAATGTTGATTGATCAGGATGACATTACAATCATTGTGCAATACTCATGTAAGTAAATGCAGTTGTAGCGGGGTGTTCCCCTTTAATGCAGAGAGACAAGAAGTTCCAGGTGAGAGGTGAGTCGGGAGGAAGCAAAGAGACATTATGGAAGTGAAAGCAGAGGAGAGAGAGACTACATCTCCCAGTACATCTTGCAGCACCCAGGGTGCATTGCTCCAGAACAGAGACTGCTGGGGCAGACTTTATAAAGGGGAGGCGGAGTTTTGGTCAGCCTCTTTGGACACCCCTCTCCTAGCAAGAGGATCTCTGTGCTGAACTGCTGTGTGCACAAGGCCTGAAGCCTGGGCCGTGTGCTCCTTTCCAAAGAGCCCTCTGCCAGCCTAGCAGAGCCTTAGAGACATCTAATCCTCCTTGCTGCAGTACACCAGAAGGATTGAAGACTTGGATGTCGGTGGATTCCTGTTCCCAGACGAATCGATGGAGGAAACGGATTTGGACTTGTCCGGGTGGTGAGAGCTGTTTAAAGACAGATCCTTTATCTTTACTATTCGTTGGGATTACAAAGTTGTTCTTCAAGTGCACCACCGAAAAGATTGCTAGCGAATATTGTTTCACTGAACTTCCATTTAGATCAGTCAGGCCTGACTGCATAGGTAGACATTGCTGGGTGTTAGTCTACCCATGAGGGGAAGTAGCTGTAAAAGGGCAGCGCTAGAGTTGCATAGCAATACTTTATTATTCTGATTACTCCGTTTATCTTTATTACTGTTTATTGCAGGGATCTGCAACTTGTTATACTGTTGTTTATTACTTGCCCATTAGCCTCAGTAAAATATCTGGGTAAAGTACATTTGGTGTCAGTTCCGCTTACTTTAATAGGAGTTTTAAAGTATATTCTGTGTATGTTTGTTATAGGACTGCGTCACCAACAGTTGCGATCACGCGGTCCTATCTCTCTATCACCAGCTGTGCCACGGGAGGTTAGAGCCGATTGCCGGGGGTTGACAGCGGTGCACTGCAGGGCCCAAATCAATATCAGCGGCTCTCTTAACTGGGGGTAGCGCTACACGTGGGGGCTCGAGTCCGGGATTCTTGTACGTTGCACGCTGCAATCAAGCCGGTCAGAAGTACCAGCATGGACCCGCTGGCAATGTCACAGTGGTGCGCAGCGATTGGCGCCGATCCAACCGCGGCGGTAGTCATTGTACTCCCGGGGGAAAGATGGAAGGAAGAGGAGATAAAACAGCTCGTATTGTTACTGTCTCCGAGCCACAAAGCATGGGTGATGGATTTTAGGCCAGATCCAGTGATCTCGTTTACATACGCACTGGTAGAATGGAAAAACGAAATCCCAGAGCATTTTAAAAGTCAGAGTATACAAGCCATAGATAATCAGATCTATCACTTGATACATACGCTGCCAGTGAAGGAAGAATGGTTTCAGACACCAAAGCCATCACTCCCACAATTATCTCCACCACTATCCCCTAAAGCAGAAAAGCTTAAGGAACTATTAAGCCCGGGATCACCGCTGGCCGCTATAGGGCCTGAATTGTTGAATGCTCTAGGAGACCTTGTAATTAAGTGCCAGAAAAGCAGTACGGTGCATGTGGAGGCCGGTTACCGGAAGCTTAGCACCTTCTCAGGGAAGCTCCCCGTCCCTGCGGGGGAGGAAGATTTTGACACTTGGGTGGAACAGGCATTGCAGGCAGTAGAAGCATGGGAGGTGCCTGAGGCACAGAAGAGACAGCGAGTCTTAGAAAGTCTGAAAGGTGCCGCGGCAGAAGCGGTGAAGAGCTTCCGGTTTGGAAATGAAAACTGTACAGCTCAAGATTGCCTGGCCATGCTGCAGGAAGAGTTTGGTCAGCTGGAGAAGGTGTCAGAGATGATTTATCAAATTGAACACACTCTCCAGCAGCCGAATGAGAAACTGTCAGAATATGTTAGAAGGCTGAACAGGCAGTTATGCAAGATTGTACTGAAGAAGGGAATGCTGCCCAAAGATGCAGATGAAGCACGCATGAAGCAGATCATGAGGGGAGCGCGGCGCTCAGACCCGGTCTGGCTGCACCTGAAAACCTCAGGAGGAGGAATGTCACTAACCTACTCTGATCTAATAAAAATTATTAGGGACGAAGAGGCGCTGCAGGAAGATCAGCAGGTGGCCAAGGCGAATGTCACACCTGTACCAGTGTTGGTCCATTCGGTCAAGAGCCCAGAAAGAGATGCGGAGGTTGACACTCTGAAATCGCAAATGGCCCAAGTGTTGGAGATGCTGACCTCTTTGATGGAGAAAGATCAGAGAAGACGAGAGAAACCAAGCCCAAGAAAGGAGTTGTTCCCGAACACCTCAGCACCGGCCTCCCTACAGGACCGAGAAGAGGTGATTTGCTATAACTGCGGAGGGAGTGGCCACTTTGCTAACGTATGCTCCAGCCCAAAGAAGAAGAGAACAGATAATTGCAAGCCGGTGGGAAACTCCAAAGGGCCCCGGTGAAGGAGTCAACCGGGTGCCCATCATCTTCAGTGCGCTCCAAACTAAAAAAAAAGGCCAAGAATGGAGGAGACAAAACTCCTAGGAGGAGGTATAGTACACCCCCACCAAGATGTACCCCAGAGGGAGGGGGCAAGACCCCTCAGTGGAAGTACAGCACCCCAAAGAAGGAACATCCACCTAAAAGGAACAATAACATCCCTCAGCGGGTTTGTGCCCCCATTGAGAGGGAGAAAGTCAATGCATGCCAGGCTCAGGAAAAATTAAAGTCCAAAAGGAGCAGGGCAAGGGTCGAAAGCCAAAAAAAAGAGGTGACCCCAGTCCAGCCATACCCAAAGGAACTGGTGGGCCCGTCTCCTACTGTGCCCATTCAAGTGGAAGGAGTCTATACTAAAGCTCTTTTGGACACCGGAGCACAGGTGACTTTACTATACCGGGACTTCTATGATAGGCACTTGAGTCATCTGCCTATCCAGAAGATAGAAGAGCTGGAGATATGGGGACTTGGAACCCAGAGTTTCCCTTATGATGGGTACCTGCCCATAAAGATGACTTTCGACCCATCCGTGGCTGGGAAGGCTGAAGTGTTTGACACCCTGGCAGTTGTGTGTCCCCGGCCGCCTGGAGCCAGCAAGATTTCCCTGATCATTGGGACAAACACGGATCTAGTCAGGAGACTCCTGACCCCTCTAGTGAAAGAGAGAAACCATTCAGCCACCAAAATCCATCCCATGCTAAAGACGGCCTACCAACGACTGGTCTTAGAGCAGAAGACCCCGGGAGAGGGGATAGGGAAGGTGTGGAGACTTGGCAGAGAAGGAGTAGTGCTACAGCCCGGAGAAGTAACCTGTCTTAGGGCCACTGTGAAGCTTTCGTGGGAACAACCTGGCCCCTTTGTCATGCTGGAATCAGACCCAAGGGAAGAGTCCTCAGGCCTGGAAGTGATACCAGAAGTGATTCCGTTCAAGGCCCTGAAGAAGGCCCATGGCAGAGTTCCGGTGAGTGTTAGGAACACTACGGGAGGACCCATGGAGATCCCTGCCAGAGTGTTGCTTGGTCAGGTGAGCCCTGCTGCCCCGGTCACTTGGTCCGAAGTCAAGGGGACGGGTGACGGAGGAGATGTTTGGGAGAAACTGTCCGTGGAAAACCCGAACCTACCCAGGGCTTGGAAAGAAAGAGCCAAGGCCCAGCTGACCAGGTGGGAGAAGATCTTTTCCGAAGATGAATTCGATGTGGGGTGTGCAAGAAGTGCCACCCATCGGATCCACCTCCAAGAAGATAAGCCCTTCCGAGAGAGGGTCAGGCGGGTCCCCCTGGCAGATCTGGAGGATCTGAGGGAACAACTTGTAGAACTAAAGAAGACTGGTGTGATCCGGGAGTCTAGAAGTCCCTATGCCTCCCCAATCGTGGTGGTCAGAAAGAAGAATGGGTCGTTGAGGCTTTGTATCGATTACAGGACTCTCAACAGGAGAACCATCCCTGACCAATACACCACGCCAAGGATAGAAGATGCCCTACAAAGTTTGTCTGGAGCCAAATGGTTCAGTGTGATGGACCTCAAGAGTGGGTACTATCAAATCCCTATGCATCCAGAAGACAGGGAGAAGACAGCCTTCATAACCCCGGTGGGATTCTTCGAATTCAATAGGATGCCTCAGGGTCTGTCTGGAGCTCCTGCTACCTTTCAACGCCTTATGGAGAAGACTGTTGGAGACATGAATCTTATAGAAGTCCTTGTGTACTTGGACGATGTCATTGTCTTTGGAAGAACCTTGGAAGAACATGAAGCCAGGTTGGAGAAAGTATTGAGAAGACTCAGCGAAGAGGGACTTAAGCTTTCCCCCGAGAAGTGTCGGTTCTACCAGTCTTCTGTGAACTATCTGCGGCACATAGTGTCTGAAGAAGGGGTGGCCACAGATCCTGAGAAGTTGGAAGCAGTCACTTCCTGGCCACGACCCACCACAGTAACAGAGCTCAGATCCTTCCTGGGGTTCTGCTCCTATTATAGGAGGTTTGTGGAGGGGTTTGCTCGGATTGCCCGCCCGTTGAATGAATTGCTAAAGGCAGAAGGGGAAGAGGATGACTCAGGGCCCAGGAGGCCTGGTGAGTCAGTTCAAGATCAGTGGAACCCAAGGTGTGAAGAGGCCTTTCATGCTCTGAAGAGGAGCTTAACCACTGCCCCAGTCCTGGCCTACGCCGACCCTACCAGACCTTATGAATTACATGTGGATGCCAGCCATGAGGGTCTAGGTGGTGTACTCTACCAAGAACATGAAGGACAACTGCGACCAGTGGCCTATGTGAGCAGGAGCCTGACCCCCTCAGAAAAGAATTACCCCACTCATAAGCTGGAATTCCTGGCCCTCAAATGGGCGGTAGTAGACAAGCTAAAAGACTACTTGTATGGGGCAGAGTTTACTGTGAAGACAGACAACAACCCCCTGACCTACCTCTTCACCACCGCGAAACTAGATGCCACCGGACACAGGTGGTTGGCCGCATTGTCTGGATTCAACTTCAGTCTGAAGTACAGACCAGGAGCCAGAAATAGGGATGCAGATGCCCTGTCCCGGAGGTCTCATGCCACGACAAATGACTGGGAAGATTGGACCCAAGTGGCACCGGACGGGGTGCGGGCCCTTTGTCAAGGGGCTGAATTCCAAGCCAGAGGAGGCTCCAGAGCAGAAGAAATAGGGGTTACCATGGTAGGAGTCCCCAAACACTATTGTGGGGTAACTCAACTGGAGGAAGACAACCTACCGAGACTGTCCAAGAAGGAGTTGAGGTGTGACCAATTGGAAGACCCCATGGGGAGATTGGTCCTCGAAGCCCTGGAGAATCAGGATCCCAACAAATTCCTACATCACCCCTCAAAGGAGGCTCGCCTGTTGAGGAAGGAATTGGACAGGCTACAGGTACATCAGGGAGTGGTCTACCGAAGGGGCCCCTCTGATGACTCAGAAGATAAGTGGCAGTTATTTCTTCCAGAGAAGCACAGAGAGACTGTACTAATTGCCCTGCATGACCATCATGGTCACCTAGGGGCAGAAAGGACCTTCCAGCTTGTCAGAAATCGGTTCTATTGGCCCTGCATGAGGGCAGAAGTAGAGGAGTATTGCCATTCCTGTGCACGATGCATTCAGAGAAAGACCCTACCCCATCAAGCTGCCCCAATGGGCCACTTACAGAGTCAAGGCCCAATGGATCTGGTATGCATTGACTTTCTCTGCCTCGAACCCGACCTGAGTGGATTGGGGAATGTTCTGGTAATAACCGACCATTTCACCCGCTATGCTCAAGCTTTCCCAACCAAAGACCAGAAGGCATCCACCGTGGCCAAGATACTTATGGAGAAGTATTTTGTCCATTACGGACTACCACAGAGACTCCACTCAGATCAAGGAAGGGACTTTGAGAGTCGGTTGATCCGAAGACTTTTGGATTCATTAGGAATAAAGAAGACCAGAACCACGCCTTACCACCCACAAGGAGATGCTCAGCCGGAGAGATTTAACCGGACCCTGCTCAACATGTTGGGAACCTTAGAAACAGAGAAGAAGCAACACTGGAGTCAGCACATATCAGCCCTAGTACATGCCTATAACTGTACCACAAGTGACGCCACTGGCTACTCCCCTTATCGACTTATGTTTGGGAGAGAAGCAAGGCTACCTGTGGACCTGGCCTTTGGCACTTCTATAGACAATACCTCAGCTACATCCCACAAGGGATACGTGGACAGACTTAGACGTAGCTTGCAGGTGGCCTATGAACAAGCCCAGGCGGCTTCGGATCAAAGGGGGGCCCGCAACAAGAGAAATTTTGATCTGAAGGTTCGAGTGCAAGATCTGCAGCCCGGGGACCGAGTACTGCTACGCAATCTGGGGGTCCCTGGAAAACACAAGCTTGCCGACAGGTGGAGATCTGAGCCCTATGTTGTCTGTAGGAAGTTGCCCGGTTTGCCTGTCTACAAACTAAAGCCAGAAGGAAAGGTGGGTCCACTGAAGACGTGGCATCGGAACCACCTGCTCCCACTTGCTGAGGCAGTCAGAATACCTCCCGTGAGAGACTCCCCTGAACCGGCCTCTATCCTGGATATTCCTAGGCCGAACACTCGGTCCCAGACCTCTCGAGCCAAAGATGGGGAGGCCTCCCAATTGAGTACAGAAGAAGGTGGAGAACTGGACTGGCTGTGGCCTCCCTCGCCTCTGGGAACGTCCGCCATAGATCTCCCAAATGGAGGGGATACCCCAGATGCAACGCTGAATCCGGAGGCTACTGAATTCATACCCTTCAGTCCCTCAGCTGATTACTGGGAAGATGTTCCTGACACTTGCGCAGAGGAGGACTCTAGAGATTCCATACGTCAGTCGACTTCTGAATCAGAGGTTCCAGAACCAGCAATGTTACCTGAACTTACTCCTGAAGAAGAGCCTGTGGTGCCAGAGTCAGAAGCACCAAGAGAGCAGAGGGCTCGCAGAGTCATCAGGCCTCCCAAGAAACTAACTTACCCCCAAATGGGGACGAGCTCAGAGGACTCTGTTGTAACGGCTAGGAGAAGTGTTGAACAACCTGATCCTTCCACCGTCCATTTGGTGGAGGGCAACCCCAGCTCACTCTCTGGCACAGTTAGGCAGGCCACTCATGGTAGTGTGACCTGTGGGCAAGAGAGTTCCATCCCAAAGTTTTGGTGGGAATTCCCTATGCCAACATCATGCTCGACATTGTCCAAAATGGTAAACAGTATTTGTTGAAGTTTATCTTTGGGGACCAAAGAGTTCAAGTGGGGGGAGTGTGTAGCGGGGTGTTCCCCTTTAATGCAGAGAGACAAGAAGTTCCAGGTGAGAGGTGAGTCGGGAGGAAGTAAAGAGACATTATGGAAGTGAAAGCAGAGGAGAGAGAGACTACATCTCCCAGTACATCTTGCAGCACCCAGGGTGCATTGCTCCAGAACAGAGACTGCTGGGGCAGACTTTATAAAGGGGAGGCGGAGTTTTGGTCGGCCTCTTTGGACACCCCTCTCCTAGCAAGAGGATCTCTGTGCTGAACTGCTGTGTGCACAAGGCCTGAAGCCTGGGCCGTGTGCTCCTTTCCAAAGAGCCCTCTGCCAGCCTAGCAGAGCCTTAGAGACATCTAATCCTCCTTGCTGCAGTACACCAGAAGGATTGAAGACTTGGATGTCGGTGGATTCCTGTTCCCAGACGAATCGATGGAGGAAACGGATTTGGACTTGTCCGGGTGGTGAGAGCTGTTTAAAGACAGATCCTTTATCTTTACTATTCATTGGGATTACAAAGTTGTTCTTCAAGTGCACCACCGAAAAGATTGCTAGCGAATATTGTTTCACTGAACTTCCATTTAGATCAGTCAGGCCTGACTGCATAGGTAGACATTGCTGGGTGTTAGTCTACCCATGAGGGGAAGTAGCTGTAAAAGGGCAGCGCTAGAGTTGCATAGCAATACTTTATTATTCTGATTACTCTGTTTATCTTTATTACTGTTTATTGCAGGGATCTGCAACTTGTTATACTGTTGTTTATTACTTGCCCATTAGCCTCAGTAAAATATCTGGATAAAGTACATTTGGTGTCAGTTCCGCTTACTTTAATAGGAGTTTTAAAGTATATTCTGTGTATGTTTGTTATAGGACTGCGTCACCAACAGTTGCAATCACGCGGTCCTATCTCTCTATCACCAGCTGTGCCACGGGAGGTTAGAGCCGATTGCCGGGGGTTGACAGCGGTGCACTGCAGGGCCCAAATCAATATCAGCGGCTCTCTTAACTGGGGGTAGCGCTACACAGTGTTATTCAAATTTTTTGCGACCTTTGAAACAATTACTGATTATCTAAATTGTGCTCTCATCAACCCAACTTAATCTTATCTTAATGTTATGTCAAAAATTCATATAAACAATTTTTCCCCCATGTGCATCGCAATGTCAAATAGGAAATAAAGCTCTCCTTAAGATAAATGTATGCACTTGCTTTGATCTTTACCGCTCCGCTACATTACATTTAAGTGGCACTGATGTGATATCATTTTCAGCAGACTTTGTTGATTATATATTGAGGTAAATATATGGAGACGCGCAAATCATGTAAACACTGTGTTGGGATTTATTTTCCTAATTTATTTCTATTTATTTGTTCAAAAATGAAGGAAATAAAATATTTATAAGCAATATTGTTACCAAATAATAGCCCCATCAGTCCTGAAAAACAATCTATAATACAGTGAGGTAGACTACAAAGCCTAAGGCCCCTTTCACACTGGGGCGTTTTTCATGCGGTTTAGCGCTAATAATAGCGCTGTTATACCGCATGAAAAAATCCTGCCCTGTGTCTTCAATGTGAAAGCCCGAAGGCTTTCACACTGAAGCGGTGCGCTAGCAGGACCGCTCCAAAAGTCCTGCTAGCCGCTTCTTTACAGCGGTAAAGGAGCGGTGTGTTCACCGCTCCTTTACCGCGGTCTCCCATTGAAATCAATGGGACAGCGCGGTAATACCGCCCGCAAACCGCGGCAATAGCCACGGTTTGCGGGCGGTATTAACCCTTTTTCGGCCGCTAGCGGGGGTTAAATTAACCCCCCTAGCGACCGCATACCGCGGTAAGAACGACAGTATAGCAGCGCTGAAAATCGCGCTGCTATACCGCCACCGCACCTGCCCGCCCCAGTGTGAAAGGGGTCTTAAAGATGTCATGCGCAGAACCATGACATCGGTTGCTCTGGAACTCAAGAGGATTTAAAGCGGAGGTTCCGCGGCAAATCTTTTTTTTTTTTTTTTTAGCTTGCATGCAAAGTATTTTTAGATCACCAATTAGTACTCACGTGTTTGGTGATTTTTAACCTCCCCTGTCTTTTTTCTGGCAAAAGATGCACTTTTAAAATCAGCCGTCAGAATTTTCCATTTTGCTTGTGGGCATTGTGAAGCCCACAAGCACTGACTTCCTGGTAGCGTTGGACAGTGTTCTGCAGTAAAAGTTCCCCGGCGGATAAGGTTCCCCCCCCCTGTACTGCGCATGTGCGGCACGAACCTCAACGGAGTTTCCGAAAGTAGCTGAACATGTAGAGCTGCGAGTTAGCTCTACACGGCGCCTGCGCAATGACTAGGAGCCATGTAGAGCTGACTGCGCAGGCGCCGTGTAGAGCCGACTCGCAGCTCTACATGTTCGGCTACTTTCGGAAACTCCGTTGAGGTTCGTGCCGCGCATGCGCAGTACAGGGGGGGGGAACCTTATCCGCCGGGGAACTTTTTCTGCAGGACATGTCACATCTGGGCGAACTCCCAGATTACATTGCGGGAGAATAGAAACGCCTACTCCCGCGGGAGTGAGTACCCGGAAGCCGGAATTGAAATGACAATAGTACGGTATGTACAGAGAAAAAAAAAAAAAGTGGCTACTGTACATGTTTGTAGTGTAAGGAGTGTGGTCATATATGGATGTTATTTTGGGTGGAACTCCGCTTTAAGGAAAAAAGGCCTGGAGACCTAAGTGGATATGAAAACTGTATAAAGTGAGGCATAATGCTGAACATACTGAAAAATAGGTTTACAATTTACATAAACTTCAATGCTCTAAAGGGTTGTCCTTTTTTGTTTTATTTTTTTTATCTCCCTAACTAACCCCTGCTTGTCTCCATGAGATATAGAATTCTGTCATTTATAAAAAATTTAGGATTTTTAACATTAATATTTTAAAATGCTTACAAAAAGTTTTTCATAAACAAATTTAGTTTGACCATGATTTATCAAGACAGCATTTTGCACCATGAATTAACACTGCAGCTTGACAAATAATTTAAACTGCTCCCAACTATGAGACACATCAATAATGAAAGCATTTTTGAATTTCTAAAATTAACTCTAGAGGTACTGAATAAGGTGCCAGTACACTGCAGGCACATATCGGTACCTGTACACACCTATAGATGACCGTTTTGCAGCAGAGCCCTAGATAACAATAAAACCCCACAGAGCTTCTATCACCTTCACATATAAAGGTTTTTCATGCCGTTATACTTTAAAAACCCTTGCTATATTTCACCTTATGTGTTCCCCTCTACACAGCCAAAATGATGTTCCATGCTGTTGACAGTTTACAGATACTGTACAAAAGTTTCAACCTTGGTACCGTGTTTCCCCAAAAATAAGCCCGGGTCTTATATTAATTTTGGCAACAAAAGACACAGTAGGGCTTATTTTCAGGGTAGGTCTTACCATGTAATGTGCTGTCTCCTCCCCCCTCTCCCTCCCTGCCTGTTAGGATTTCCCAGTGTGAACTGAGTTTCTGTAATATAATTGTGCCAAATACCTTCGTTCTAGCGCCGTTCTGCGCTTCTGTGACCCGCCGGAGCTCTCTTCCCCGCAATTATATTACAGAAACACACACATTGTACATTATATACTATTGTAATAGAGTGGGTTATAGAATTTTACAAGCATTTTAAACTAGGGCTTATTTTCAGGGTAGGGCTTATATTGCAGCCCTCCTGGAAAATAACGCTAGGTCTTATTTTCAGGGTAGGTCTTATTTTCGGGGAAACACAGTATATCTGCTCTGCTAGAATGAAGCTGCAGCAAAGGGTGGGCATATTTCAACCTATCAATGGTTCTGCCTGATCACATTTCCTCCTTTGTGACAACGTCCACATTAGCCTACTGCAGCTACACCAAGTTTGAATTAGTGGAAGGTACCTGTAAACATTTTGAATGGTACATGCTAGCAAAGAATAAAGGGTGTAAAAAAGATGACATGTAGTGAGAGTTGAAATGTGTCTTACGTGTCCCTTGTGATGGATTTTGGAGGTAATGGTGGAAATCGGAAGTCTTCCGCATCCCTCCCATAACGTGAAGCTGCAATCTTCTGGTGCGGCGGGGGTTAATACCAGTGCTAGACCTGTGACAGGCTCTCACAAGAGTACTGACTTGGCCCACATTTTTCTGTCCACCTCAAATATTCGTTTGAGCTGTTCTATAGCTTCCATGAATGGAAAGTAATCTATGAATGGAGGACGGGCTGATGAATGAAAGGTCCACCTCCTCCATTCACATAGTGCTTTTCATTGATGGAAGGTATAGTACACTTTCTATGAATGGAGGCGGGGAGCAGAAAGGGTGGGCATAGATGGCACTCATGATTAGTACCTGTCACAGGTTTAGTGCTGGTATTACCCCCGCAGCACCTGAAGATTACAGCTGCGGGCTATGGGAGTGGGGGCAAAACAGGAAAAGGATTTTTCTGGATAGCAGCACTCCAAGATAAAAAGACTTTATTTCAAAAGTCCAGGAATCCAAAGCATACACTGCACATCACGACACACTGATCAAAGATTAGCTGACATGTTTCACATCAAATGATGCTTACTGCTATCCAGAAAAATCCTTTTCCTGTTTTGCTCATACTTGCATTGCTTGCACCCTTGGTTGCTGGGAGGAGGTCGTTTGGAGGATATCTACACCTGAGCGGCTCCCTTTCTCTGCTATGGGAGTGGGACACAGGATTTTTAGATTTCCACTATAATCACTAGCACAAAGGCCACTTTGGATTCAATGCAAATAAAGTCCCTTGTGCTTATTCTTTCAAAACATTTTTTTTCTCTAAACATCAACTTTAAATGCTCCCTATTGTCTAGGGTACCATTAAAAAGCAGTTTTACTTACCTTATCCCCTGTTCGCCGGGCAGCCTGCGTTCTCCTGTTCCCTTTGATGCTTTGGATTGTGGGCAGACCCTCAACGTCCCCACAATGCAGGACTGCTGGTCCTGCATTGTACCTGATGACATGTGATTGCGACTGAGAAATGGAGCGCCAAAGAGAAGCGGCTTCAGAAGCCTGGTAACGGTTGCACACAGAGGAGGAAGTCTGTGGGAGAAAATAATAAGGAAGTAAAAGGGCATTTAAAGGTACCCTAGACCACATAAAGCATGCCCTTTCCCTCCCCTGCAATGGTAGTTTTGAATTTTTCTTGGAGTTCAGCTTTAAAATTATAGATGACTGTATTTTTTTAAACTGAGTTGAAATTGAAATGTACTATTTAGGAAAAACAGGAAGCAAGAACTGTCACTGCTCTAGAATCAATCATAACAGATACTGTAGTGCACATACTGAGACCGATCAACAGAAATTAATCATCATGACCCAAATATTGCATTCCCAGACTGTTTACATTCAGCAGCATTTCATGCCTTATGGCTCTTTGTCATGCCAAAACATTGAATGAAAATATCGTTTCTAACACCAGATTTCAGCAGAATGAAGAGAGCAACACATCACTTGTGTGTTCATTGTAACATAGATATATAGTAACTACAAGAATAAAAAATAATGGAGGAATAACTAATAATTATCTTTATTGATGTCATAATGGTAACTGGGTAAATAATATATTTTTTTTCCGCAAAGTTAATATAATATACTGTGAAATCAGATAAGCATAAACATTTTGTTCAGTAAAATATACTGTATAAACACTGCATTAATTGGTATGTCAATTTTTTTCTTTTCATGTCCTTGATGACAGGGCCATATATCTCACTCATACCAGTGACAGGACCACTTTTATGATGGGGTCTTTTTGTGCATAGGCACAGTCACTTGTCTGGAGATCCAGGGAAAGAAAAAACTCCCCTATGCAGTGGCTACCGCTAAACTGCATAGGTTAAAAGCTTTTTACGGTCGAGGGGAACAAGAAAAGCAGTTTTACTTACCCAATTCTCTGCTTCCACTGGCTCACTCTGCCCTGCAGGATTGGCCTCTTCTCCCCTATGCTCCAGTGGTTGGATGTCCTCTGACATCATCAAGTACAATGCAGGGTGTCCATAGTCCTGCACTGGACATGAAGACAACAAGGAACAATCCACCTCTGGAGCGAAGGGGAGCAACAGCTGCTGTGGACGTGGAGGATTAGGAAAGTAAAACACCTATTCCCGGTTCCCTAGACCTAAACAAGCCGAACAGACGGGAGGTCCGGAAAGGCTTTGCTAATATCCTGGAGTTGGGCTTTAACCACTTAAGCCCCGGATCATTTGGTTGGCCAAAGACCAGGCCACTTTTTGCGATTCGGCACTGCGTCGATTTAACTGACAATTGCGCGGTCGTGCGACGTGGCTCCCAAACAAAATTGTCATCCTTTTTTTCCCACAAATAGAACTTTCTTTTGGTGGTATTTGATCACCTCTGCACTCTGAGCGACAGTTTTGAAAAAAATGCAATATTTTTAACTTTTTGCTATAATAAATATCCCCAAAAATTATATAGAAATTATTTTTTTCCTCAGTTTAGGCCGATACGTATTCTTCTACATATTTATGGTAAAAAAAAATCGCAATAAGCGTTTCCTGATTGGTTTGCGCAAAAGCTATAGCGTCTACAAAATAGGGGATAGTTTTATGGCATTTTTATTAATATTTTTTTTTACTAGTAATGGCGGCAATTAGCGATCAGATTTTTATCGTGACTGCGACATTATGGCGGACACATCGGATACTTTTGACACCATTTTGGGACCATTGTCATTGGTTAACCTGTAGGGGGCGCTGAAGGGGTTAATTGTTACCTAGGGAGTGATTCTAACTGTTAGGGGGCGTGGCTTGCCGTGACACATCACTGATCGCTGTTCCCGATGACAGGGAACAGAAGATCAGTGATATTTCACTAGGAAGAACGGGGAGATGTTGTGTTTCCGTGACACGATCGCGGTCACAGAGCTTGCGGCAGAGTCGCAAACGTGCCGCTTGCGGCACACGCGCGACCACTTAAAGGGGACGTACATATACTCCCATTTGGGCAGCCGTGCCATTCTGCTGACGTATACGTTTGTGCGGCGGTCGGCAAGCGATTAAGCAAATACTTTTTTTGTAAATCTGTTGCAGAGTATCTTGCCTGAAGAATTTCTTGCAACATATACTGTATTTTTGTTTTTCATGCCAAACAAGTTAGGTGGGAGAACTGAAGTCCTCTGTTTTTAATGGTCATAGCCCTCAGATTTTGACTAGGCCCCTCTAGAATGGGGAGAGAACACGCATATGGTCTTCTACATTTTTCCTTCAGAGCCTCCAACCTTAAAGTGGTTGTAAACGATCACCATGTAAAACAATCCATTCAGTTTAAAATAGAAATGAAAGGCAAAACATTTTTGTATAGATAAAAAAAAAAAACATTATAAATACAGTTTTTTCCCCCTTTTTTTTTTTTTAAATAAATGATCACATTGCCTTTGTTCTCAGCTGCATAAGAGCTGGGGGAGGAGAAGCAGCAGCACACTGAGTTTCCTAGTGAATGGCTGTGCACGAGGGGAGGGATGCCAGGACAAGTCTGATCAATGGAGGAGAGAGCAATCCCTTAAAGTACATGTAAACCATAAAAGTGATTGTAAACGGTCACCTATCCTTACCTTAACGTGATCACATACTCTCCGTTCTCAGCTGCATAAGAGCTGGGGGGAGGAGAAGCTGTGCTTTCCAGTGAATAGCTGTGCAGTGGGGGGTTATCAGGACAAGTCTGATCATTGGAGGAGAGCACACTGAGTTCCCAGCATAGCTAGAGAACTGATCATGGTGTGCTCTCCTGCTTAGTGTGGTCAGTTTTTAATAGGAAAGTAATGGGACTAGCAGGAACACCAGGGATTCCACATAAAGGAAGCAATACAAAGAGTACAGGATACTTTCTCATACAAGTACATGGTACAGCAGGCACATATCAGGAATATGAAGTGTTGGGGTAACAAGGGTTAAGTAAAGGGGGAATTCTCATCCTCTGCCTACAAGGCAGGTAGCTCAGTTAAAGGAGAAGTTCAGCCCTATTGTCTTCCCCCCTCCCTCCCTTAGAGGAGCTGCATCTTTGTGATCATGGGACCACATAGAAATACTTGAGAAAATAGGTATTTACATTGTGATTTATGCTAAAATGTATGGGTAATGGGGAGCATGGTGGATGAATCATGTTAAAGTAGGTTTATTGTTTAGGCTTTTCTTCTACTTTAGTTCTTCAAAAGTGTTGTTACTATCTATAATGTGTAACTATATATGTAAATGTGTGCAGCCATATTTGCTCATTATATACACACAATTAGGGATGAGCCGAACACCCCCGGGTTCGGTTCGCACCAGAACCTTCGAACGGACCGAAAGTTCGCGCGAATTTTCGAACCCTATTCGTTATAATGGACGCGAACGTTCGAAATCAAAATTGCTAATTACAACGGCCAATATGCATGTTAATGTCATAAAACAGGTTTGGGGACCCGGGTCCTGCCCCAGGGGACATATATCAATGCAAAAAGAAATTTTAAAAACTAAAGTTTTTTCGGGAGCAGTCATTTTAATGATGCATAAAGTGAAAAAAAAAAAGTGAAATTTTCCTTTAAATACGGTACCTGGGGGGTGTCTAAAGTATGCCTGTGAAGTGGCATGTGTTTCCCGTGTTTAGAACTGTCCTTGCACAAAATGACATTTGTAAAGGAAAAAAAGAAGCCATTTAAAACCACTTGCGGCTTTAATGTCATGTCTTGTCCTGGCCGCCATATGGCTGAAAATCCTTGAGAAAAATGGCATGGCTACCCCATCACCCCCCCCCCCCCACCCCAGCCCCTTTGGGTCTTGTATGGATACTAAGGGGGACCCCGCACCCAAAATAAAACCCTATACCTACAACCCTATATACTCTGAACAGCAGTATATAGGTGGTGCAAACAAGACATGGACTGTAGGTTTGTTCTTAAGTAGAATCTGAACAGGTACATTATGAAGTGTAGCTACATCCCAAAAAAATCAATTTTTAAGCTTTTTGGAGAACATAGGGAGGGGTTATCACCCCTGTAACATTTGCTGTCTTTGCACATCTGTTCAGAACATGTCACCTCACTTTCCGTCCCAATGACAAATGTTTTTGGAAAAGTGGGGTTTTAATTGAAACAAGGATTGGTGATAAAGCATCAGTAGAGAGGAGATACCTTTTTCCCAAATTAAATCTAACAGGATAGAATTTTCCTTCCTAGGGGTAGATTTCCTCTCACTTCCTGTTTTCTCTTGCCGTTTGCAAGTAGGAGTCGTTTGTAAGTTGGATGTTTGAAAGTAGGGGCCTGCCGTATATACTCTGCAGAAATTTGCCCTATTAGATGTTGGTGTAGCCACAAGACTGGTGGGCACAGGAATGGGCCCTGCTGTGAGTTAATAGATCAAGATTTGTACTTGCATGCACCTGTTGAACCGGGCAGAAAAATTGGGCCTTTGGTGGTGGTGGTGGTGGTGGTGGACGGTGTTGCCACAAGACTGTAAGCCCTCACAGTTACTCTTGGTGGGTGCAGGAATGGGCCCTGCTGTGAGTTATTAGATCAAGATTTGTAATTGCATGCACCTGTTGAACAGGGCAGAAAAATTGGGCCTTTGGTGGTGGTGGTGGTGGTGGACGGTGTTGCCACAAGACTGTAGGCCCTCATAGTTACTCTTGGTGGGCGCAGGAATGGGCCCTGCTGTGAACTATTAGATCAAGATTTGTAATTACACGCCCCTGTTAAACAGGGGCTGAAAAATTGTGCCTTAGGCATTGGTGCTGGTGCCACAACACTGCAACCCCTCACAGATACTGTACTTGGAGCACAGCAGTCACACCTGTTGCGAAGCATCTTTTTAAAAAATTGTAATTACACGCCCCTGTTATACAGGGGCTGAAAAATTGTGCCTTAGGCACTGGTGCTGGTGCCACAACACTGCAACCCCTCACAGATACTGTACTCTGAGCACAGCAATGAGACCTGTTGCAAAGCATTGCCTAAAAATTGTAATTACACGCCCCAACAGGGGCTGAAAAATTGTGCCTTAGGCACTGGTGCTGGTGCCACAACACTGCAACCCCTCACAGATACTGTACTCTGAGCACAGCAGTCACACCTGTTGCGAAGCATCTTTTTAAAAAATTGTAATTACACGCCCCTGTTATACAGGGGCTGAAAAATTGTGCCTTAGGCACTGGTGTGGTGGCATGGATCATTGAGGAGGAGGAAGAGGATAGTCAGTGAACATAACAGGACAGTCACTCAGCATCAGCATAGGCAGTCTTGAAGGGATGTGACATTATAAATTATTCCGTTATATCCGCTTCAGGTGTCTGGTAGCTGGTGGTGATCCAAGACTGATTCATTTTTATGAAGGTCAGTCGATCAACCAAGTCGGTGGACAGGCGCACCCTATGATCGGTGACAAATCCTCCAGCAGCACTGAATGTGCGTTCGGAAAGAACGCTGGATGCAGGACAGGCCAGTAGCTCAATTGCATACTGTGCAAGCTCTGGCCAGTGATCCATCCTCAGGACCCAGTAAGCCAGAGGATTTTCGGTGGGAAAGGTGTCCAAGTCTGACCTTGCCCCTAGGTATTCCTGCACCATGTATATCAGATGCTGGCGATGGTTGCTGGAACCGATCATACCTTGGGGCTGCGGACTAAAAAATTGTCTGAACGCATCGGTCAGACGTCCACCTTCCCCACCGCTCCTTCTGCTACTGACCGAAGCCTCAGCAACTCGTCGTCCAGGACCAGGAGTTTGTAACCTCCCAGTTTCTGGGAACGCGTTGCACAGACCTTTCTGCAAGGCCTCCCTGAGATGTCTCATCCTCTGCTCCCTCTGCGACGGCAAGATAAGGTCCGCAACCTTACCCTTGTACCGTGGATCAAGGAGAGTGGCCAGCCAGTAATGGTCACTCTCCTTGATCCGAAGAACACGAGGATCCTTCCGCAGGCTTTGCAGGATCAGGGAGGCCATGCAGCGTAGGTTAGCTGAGGCATTCGGTCCGGAGTCTTCTGGGTCACTGAGGATGACATGATCGCCAGCCACCTCCTCCCAGCCACGTACAAGTCCACTGGTTTGTTGGGACTGTACATCATCCCTAAAAGACTGCTGCTGCTGATGCTGAGTGCCAGGCTCCACCTCCATGCTCACACAATCCTCCTCCTCCTCCTCCTCCTCCTCTTCCTGTGTGATGGGTGGGACAGAAGGAACATTGTCTGGATAAAGGGGGCCTTGAGAGACAAGGAAGTCCTCCTCTTCCTGCCTCTGTTCTGCCTCAAGTGCCCTGTCCATTATCCCACGCAGCGTATGCTCCAACAGGTGGACAAGAGGTACAGTGTCACTGATGCATGCACTGTCACTGCTCACCATCCTCGTGGCCTCCTCAAATGGTGAGAGGACAGTGCATGCATCCCTGATCATGCTCCACTGGCGTGGGGAAAAAAAGCCAAGCTCCCCTGACCCTGTCCTGGTGCCGTAGTCGCAAAGGTACTCATTGATGGCCCTCTGCTGCGTGTGCAGTCGCTGCAGCATGGCCAACGTTGAGTTCCACCTGGTGGGCATGTCACATATTAGGCGGTTCTTGGGCAGGTTCAGCTCCTTTTGCAGCTCAGTCAGCCGAGCACTGGCATTATAAGATCGGCGGAAATGCACACAGACTTTCCTGGCCTGCCTCAGGACATCCTGTAAGCCTGGGAACCTGCCCAAGAACCGCTGCACCACCAGGTTGAGGACGTGAGCCATACAGGGCACATGGGTGAGCTGCCCCTGTCGCAGGGCGGAGAGGAGGTTGGTGCCATTATCAGAAACGACCATTCCTGGCTTAAGCTGGCGTGGCGTCAACCACCTCTCGGCCTGCCCCTGCAGAGCTGCCAGAACCTCTGGCCCAGTGTGGCTCCTGTCCCCCAAACACACCAGCGCAAGCACGGCATGGCATCTTTTTGCCTGCGTACTCGCGTAGCCCCTTGTACGCCTACGGAGCACCGCTGGTTCCGAGGACAGAGCACTCGAAGAGGACATGGAGGAAGAAGAAGAGGAGGGGGTGGAGGAGAGAGGTGTGTCACAACCAGTAGTAGCATTTTGGAGGCGTGGTGGCGGAACAACCTCCAACACTACTGCACCTTGTCCTGCATCCCTCTCAGCTACCAATAGAGTGACCCAATGGGCCGTGAAAGAAAGATAACGTCCCTGTCCATGCCTGCTGGACCATGAGTCAGCGGTAATATGCACCTTACCGCTGACCGCCCTGTCCAGCGAGGCATGGACATTGCCTTCCACATGCCAGTAGAGAGACGGAATCGCCTTCCGTGAGAAAAAGTGGCGTTTGGGAACCTGCCACTGAGGAACCGCACATTGAACAAACTCACGGAAGGGGGCCGAGTCTATCAACTGAAAAGGCAGCAGTTGAAGTGCTAGCAATTTAGCCAAGCTAGCATTCAACCGCTGGGCATGTGGATGGCTGGGAGTATACTTCTTTCGACGGTCCAGCAGCTGGGGCAGGGAAATTTGCCTGCTACAATCGGACGTCGGTGTACTGCAAGTACTTGGTTGTGACACACCTAATTCTACACCTTCAGTCCTCTCAGAGCAGCTTTCAGAGAGGACTGAAGATATAGTGGGGATGGAGATCCCAGCTGATGAGGAGCAAGGAGAGGTCCGCTTTGTTCTTTGGTGTGGGTCTTTTATGTGTGCTTGCCAACGAGCTGCATGGCAGGTCGACATATGTCTGCTCATGCTTGTGGTGCCCAAGCGGCTGATGTTTTGGCCACGCGAGATACGCTTGAGACAAATATTGCAAATAGCAGTGGTGCGATCTGATGCACTCGTCTCAAAAAAGGCCCACACCAAAGAACTTTTGTGATAACGTGCAGAGGCAGCGCCCTGCACAGGCGGAGCTCTGCGGTGTGGTACAGTTGCTGTGCTGGCCTCTAGCTGGCCTCCAGGGGGCATCCTGCCTCGTTGGATATGTGACGCTGCATCCTCCTCCTCCTCTCTCCCTTCAGGCACCCACGTGGAGTCAGTGACCTCATCATCCCCTCCCTCTTCACCACTAGAGCAAACCTGGCAGTAAGCTGCAGCTGGTGGAACACTACTGCCAGATTGCTGTCCTTCAGCATCCCCTCTCTCTGCGCGCACACTACTGACTTCCTCAAGCTGGGTATCATCATCCGAGCCTTCGAATCGTTGGGCATCCTCCTGGAGCATGTACCCAACACTGTGCTCAAACAGTTCGGGGGACTCCTCAGGAGGACATGGTGGGTCTAGGGAAGGGGTGGCTGATGATGCCATTGAGTACGCGTTGGCAGCTGCTCTGCCAGTACCCTGAGCCTGGGTGAGAGAGGATGAGGAGGATGAGGAGGGCTTGGTCATCCATTCTACCAAGCCTTCGGCATGATGCGGCTCCACATGTCCAGCTGCCGAAAACAAAGACAAGCGTGTCCCATGGCCACGTGCTGATGACGATGCACGACCACGTCCACGGCCAGCACTGTTGTCTCTAGAAACAGAGCCTGCCTGCCCTGTGTTCTTGCCTCGGCACGCTCTGCCTCTCCTTGGCGGTCTTCCAGCCATTGTAGTCGGTAGTGTATATAGTATAAAAAATAGAACTCCTATGTGTGCTCACAACACACTGTAGGTCCTATGGGTGCTGACACTAACACACTATAGGTACTATGTGTGCTGCTGACAAGAAAATATAGGAGCTCTGTTTGCTGCCACTAACACACTAGAAGTCCTATGGGTGCTGCTGAGAAGAAAATATAGGAGCTCTGTTTGCTGCCACTAACACACTAGAAGTCCTATGGGTGCTGCTGAGAAGAAAATATAGGAGCTCTGTGTGATGCCACTAACACACTAGAAGTCCTATGGGTGCTGCTGAGAAGAAAATATAGGAGCTCTGTTTGCTGCCACTAACACACTAGAAGTCCTATGGGTGCTGCTGAGAAGAAAATATAGGAGCTCTGTTTGCTGCCACTAACACACTAGAAGTCCTATGGGTGCTGCTGAGAAGAAAATATAGGAGCTCTGTTTGCTGCCACTAACACACTAGAAGTCCTATGGGTGCTGCTGAGAAGAAAATATAGGAGCTCTGTTTGCTGCCACTAACACACTAGAAGTCCTATGGGTGCTGCTGAGAAGAAAATATAGGAGCTCTGTTTGCTGCCACTAACACACTAGAAGTCCTATGGGTGCTGCTGAGAAGAAAATATAGGAGCTCTGTGTGATGCCACTAACACACTAGAAGTCCTATGGGTGCTGCTGAGAAGAAAATATAGGAGCTCTGTTTGCTGCCACTAACACACTAGAAGTCCTATGGGTGCTGCTGAGAAGAAAATATAGGAGCTCTGTTTGCTGCCACTAACACACTAGAAGTCCTATGGGTGCTGCTGAGAAGAAAATATAGGAGCTCTGTTTGCTGCCACTAACACACTAGAAGTCCTATGGGTGCTGCTGAGAAGAAAATATAGGAGCTCTGTTTGCTGCCACTAACACACTAGAAGTCCTATGGGTGCTGCTGAGAAGAAAATATAGGAGCTCTGTTTGCTGCCACTAACACACTAGAAGTCCTATGGGTGCTGCTGAGAAGAAAATATAGGAGCTCTGTGTGATGCCACTAACACACTAGAAGTCCTATGGGTGCTGCTGAGAAGAAAATATAGGAGCTCTGTTTGCTGCCACTAACACACTAGAAGTCCTATGGGTGCTGCTGAGAAGAAAATATAGGAGCTCTGTGTGATGCCACTAACACACTAGAAGTCCTATGGGTGCTGCTGAGAAGAAAATATAGGAGCTCTGTTTGCTGCCACTAACACACTAGAAGTCCTATGGGTGCTGCTGAGAAGAAAATATAGGAGCTCTGTTTGCTGCCACTAACACACTAGAAGTCCTATGGGTGCTGCTGAGAAGAAAATATAGGAGCTCTGTTTGCTGCCACTAACACACTAGAAGTCCTATGGGTGCTGCTGAGAAGAAAATATAGGAGCTCTGTTTGCTGCCACTAACACACTAGAAGTCCTATGGGTGCTGCTGAGAAGAAAATATAGGAGCTCTGTTTGCTGCCACTAACACACTAGAAGTCCTATGGGTGCTGCTGAGAAGAAAATATAGGAGCTCTGTTTGCTGCCACTAACACACTAGAAGTCCTATGGGTGCTGCTGAGAAGAAAATATAGGAGCTCTGTTTGCTGCCACTAACACACTAGAAGTCCTATGGGTGCTGCTGAGAAGAAAATATAGGAGCTCTGTTTGCTGCCACTAACACACTAGAAGTCCTATGGGTGCTGCTGAGAAGAAAATATAGGAGCTCTGTGTGATGCCACTAACACACTAGAAGTCCTATGGGTGCTGCTGAGAAGAAAATATAGGAGCTCTGTTTGCTGCCACTAACACACTAGAAGTCCTATGGGTGCTGCTGAGAAGAAAATATAGGAGCTCTGTTTGCTGCCACTAACACACTAGAAGTCCTATGGGTGCTGCTGAGAAGAAAATATAGGAGCTCTGTTTGCTGCCACTAACACACTAGAAGTCCTATGGGTGCTGCTGAGAAGAAAATATAGGAGCTCTGTGTGATGCCACTAACACACTAGAAGTCCTATGGGTGCTGCTGAGAAGAAAATATAGGAGCTCTGTTTGCTGCCACTAACACACTAGAAGTCCTATGGGTGCTGCTGAGAAGAAAATATAGGAGCTCTGTTTGCTGCCACTAACACACTAGAAGTCCTATGGGTGCTGCTGAGAAGAAAATATAGGAGCTCTGTTTGCTGCCACTAACACACTAGAAGTCCTATGGGTGCTGCTGAGAAGAAAATATAGGAGCTCTGTTTGCTGCCACTAACACACTAGAAGTCCTATGGGTGCTGCTGAGAAGAAAATATAGGAGCTCTGTTTGCTGCCACTAACACACTAGAAGTCCTATGGGTGCTGCTGAGAAGAAAATATAGGAGCTCTGTTTGCTGCCACTAACACACTAGAAGTCCTATGGGTGCTGCTGAGAAGAAAATATAGGAGCTCTGTGTGATGCCACTAACACACTAGAAGTCCTATGGGTGCTGCTGAGAAGAAAATATAGGAGCTCTGTTTGCTGCCACTAACACACTAGAAGTCCTATGGGTGCTGCTGAGAAGAAAATATAGGAGCTCTGTTTGCTGCCACTAACACACTAGAAGTCCTATGGGTGCTGCTGAGAAGAAAATATAGGAGCTCTGTTTGCTGCCACTAACACACTAGAAGTCCTATGGGTGCTGCTGAGAAGAAAATATAGGAGCTCTGTTTGCTGCCACTAACACACTAGAAGTCCTATGGGTGCTGCTGAGAAGAAAATATAGGAGCTCTGTGTGATGCCACTAACACACTAGAAGTCCTATGGGTGCTGCTGAGAAGAAAATATAGGAGCTCTGTTTGCTGCCACTAACACACTAGAAGTCCTATGGGTGCTGCTGAGAAGAAAATATAGGAGCTCTGTTTGCTGCCACTAACACACTAGAAGTCCTATGGGTGCTGTTGGGGTGCAATGCTGTGCTAACAGCACTGCGGTTGGTACTACTGCAATACTGTACTAACAGTAAGCACGCACCAGACTAATCCCCAGCAGCAGCTAATAACACACTAACTGTGCAATCAGCAGCAATGAACGATCAATGACTTAGGTAGCAATGGTTTAGCAAAGAAATAGCCAATGGTTTAGCAAAGAAGAGCAAATCTTTCAGTATCAAGCAAAGACAGAATCAGCAGACTAATCTCTCATAAAGCCGGAACTCATGTGACCGGGGCCGATGGCGTGGCGGCCTTTTAAATGGTGGGGCGTGTACTAAAGCCCCTGAGCTGTAATTGGCTACAGGCGTCCTGCCTGTAGCCAATTATTGCTCTCCGAGTTTCGGGCGCTGTGATTGGCCAAGCATGCGGGGTCACAGTGCATGCTTGGCCAATCATCAGCCAGCAATGCACTGCGCCGGCCGCGCCGGCCGCAATGCATTGCGGGGCCGCTCGCATCACACGAATGTGATGCGAACGGCCCAAATAGTTCTGGGCTCGACGAGCGAGCGAACGCCCGATGCTCGATTCGAACATGGGTTCGAATCGAGCACCGGGCCCATCCCTACACACAATGCTTGTGTTACTCATCCTTCTCAGGTTGTACAAGAGGCATAACTGAGAAAGGTGTGATCAGCCACTGGCTGAGAGTGCTGACTGGTGTGTTCTGGCAGGGGGGGGGCATCCCCCTGTCAGACACAATAGCTGTATCAATCACTGTACTAACATTGGATAGTTAGTTAGCTACCGTATATACTTGAGTATAAGCCGAGTTTTTCAGCACAGTTTTTTTGTGCTGAAAATGCCCCCCTCGGCTTATGCCGCATACACGCGATAGTTTTTAATGTCATTTTCAAAAACAACGTTTTTCTCGATGTGATTTTTCTTGTTTCCTCTCAAGTCTGTCTTGCATACACACGTTCATTAAAAAAAAAAATGCTCTAGGAAAGCGCAGTGACGTAGAACACGTACGACAGCACTATAAAGGGGAAGTTCCGTTTGAATGGCGCCACCCTTCATGTTAGTAAAGTTTGTTGAGCGACGATTCGCGCTTTTCAGCCTCATGCTTTTCAGTCCGTTACAGCGTGACGAATGTGCTATCTCCATTACGAACGCTAGTTTTACCAGAACGAGCGCTCCCGTCTCATACTTGATTCTGAGCATGCACGTTTTTTTTCCCTCATAAAAGCATACACACTACCGTTTTTCACGACGGTAAAAAAACGACATGAAAAACTACGTGAAAAAATAGAGCAGGTTCTAAAAAAATTTAGGCCGTTTTTCACGTCGTTAAAAATGCTCTAGAGCCTACACACGATCGTTTTTAATGACCAAGTTAAAAAAATTGCATTTTTAACGACATGAAAAACGATTGTGTGTACGCAGCATTATACTCGAGTCACCTTTTTGCGCCTGATTTTCCGGATTTGGGGACCCGGTACCGGCCGGCCATAGGTCCCCTAGACCCCAAACTTGGCACACATGTAGCCCCACTCTTCCTCTACAAGTGTGCAAAGTTTGTTGTCAGGGAGACCTACGGCCGGGGAGCACCGATTTTTTTCAAAGCCGGGTACCCCTTCCATAGACTCCCATGTTAAACGTCAGTCTAGTCATGGACGTAGTGAGGCATGGACACAGTGAGGCATGGACACAGTGAGGCATGCAGATGGACACCCTAGGCTTATACTCGAGTCAATAGGTTTTCCCATTTTTTTTGTGGTAAAATTAGGTGCCTTGGCTTATATTCGAGTCGGCTTATACTCGAGTATATACAGTAGTTTCATTTAGCTCACTGGGTTGAACGGAAAAAAAAAAACTACTAGTGTGTACCAGGCTTAAGTGAAAACAATGCACTCCCTAAGTGGCTGATGCCTTATCTCAACAGTCATTATGAGTAAAAAAAGAAACTTGCACTGTGCCAATGAGGGTGGGTAATTAACAAATCAAGAGCAATCTTAAAGGGGTTGTAATGGTTTGTTTTTTATTTTCTAAATAGGTTCCTTTTAAGCTAGTGCATTGTTGGTTCACTTACCTTTTCCTTCCATTTCCCTTCTAAATGTTTTTTTTTCTTTGTCGGAAATTCTCACTTCCTGTTCCTCCTCAGTAAGCTTGCCCCCATCATCCGAGCCGTTCTGACTGGGGGTTAGTCAGCGTGCTCGCCCCCTCCCTTGGGACTACATCCCTGCGTGGAGACGCTGACTAACCCCCAGCCAGAACGTCTCGGATGATGGGGGCAAGCTTACTGAGGAGGAACAGGAAGTGAGAAATTCAGACGAAGAAAAAAAATATTTAGAAGGGAAATCGAAGGAAAAGGTAAGTGAACCAACAATGCATTAGCTTAAATGAACCTATTTAGAAAATAAAAAACGAACCTTTACAACCCCTTTAAAAATCTAAAATTCATAACACAAAATTACTGTAGCCCCTTTCCAAGACCAGGCATGTCCAAAGTCCGGCCTGCGGGCCGGTTTTGAACGGCCCGCTTGGTTATCTGGGCATATATATCTTTTGTGGCCCCCAACGATCTCCCAGCACCGGGACCACAAAAGATATATATGTGGCATCACTAAATAGTGGATCTCGGGCCGAATCGGGACTTAGTAGTGGCCCGCAGCTTTGCTAAATTGTCAGTGTTCTCTCCCCTCTGCCGACTCTCGCATCACTCCCCGTTCCTCCCCCTCCCCACACAAGCCTGGAAGTGCTGCAGGTCCGGACAAAGGGCGGGATCTTTCAAGTTACAAAGCAGGTGATTGGTTGCTAGACAGTGGGGCGGTCCCAGCAACCAATCACCCGCCTTTAACTTGAAAAGTCTCGCCCTTTGTCTGGACCTGCCATGCCATGTGTGCTTCCTGGTTTGTGTGATTAAGGTAGGGCAGTGTGGGGAGGGGGAATGCTGCATTGATAAAAGTGACAGTCTGACTCTAATATGGAGGGAGTCTGTAATGGGGGGGTCTGAGATGGAGTGGGGTCTATGAAGTGGGCTCTGCGATGGGGGGATCAGTGATGGACTGGGGCATTCCCCAATCCCTCACAGATCCCCAGCCCATCAGATCCCCAGCCCATCACAGATCCCCAGCCCATCACAGATCCCCAGCCCATCACAGATCCCCAGCCCATCACAGATCCCCAATCCCTCACAGATCCCCAGCCCATCACAGATCCCCAGCCCATCACAGATCCCCAATCCCTCACAGATCCCCAATCCCTCACAGATCCCCAGCCCATCACAGATCCCCAGCCCATTACAGATCCCCAGCCCATTACAGATCCCCAGCCCCTCACAGATCCCCAATCCCTCACAGATCCCCAGCCCATCACAGATCCCCAGTCCCTCACAGATCCCCAATCCCTCACAGATCCCCAATCCCTCACAGATCCCCAGCCCATCACAGATCCCCAGCCCATCACAGATCCCCAGCCCATCACAGATCCCCAGCCCCTCACAGATCCCCAGCCCCTCACAGATCCCCAGTCCCTCACAGATCCCCAGTCCCTCACAGATCCCCAGCCCATCACAGATCCCCAGCCCCTCACAGATCCCCAGCCCCTCACAGATCCCCAGCCCCCTCACAGATCCCCAGCCCCCTCACAGATCCCCAGCCCCCTCACAGATCCCCAGTCCCTCACAGATCCCCAGTCCCTCACAGATCCCCAGCCCATCACAGATCCCCAGCCCATCACAGATCCCCAGCCCATCACAGATCCCCAGCCCATCACAGATCCCCAGCCCATCACAGATCCCCAGCCCATCACAGATCCCCAGCCCATCACAGATCCCCAGCCCATCACAGATCCCCAGCCCATCACAGATCCCCAGCCCATCACAGATCCCCAGCCCATCACAGATCCCCAGTCCATCACAGATCCCCAGCCCATCACAGATCCACAATCCCTCACAGATCCCCAGCCCATTACAGATCCCCAGTCCCTCACAGATCCCCAATCCCTCACAGATCCCCAGCCCATCACAGATCCCCAGTCCCTCACAGATCCCCAATCCCTCACAGATCCCCAATCCCTCACAGATCCCCAGCCCATCACAGATCCCCAGCCCATTACAGATCCCCAGCCCATTACAGATCCCCAGCCCCTCACAGATCCCCAATCCCTCACAGATCCCCAGCCCATCACAGATCCCCAGCCCCTCACAGATCCCCAATCCCTCACAGATCCCCAGCCCATCACAGATCCCCAGCCCATCACAGATCCCCAGCCCATCACAGATCCCCAGTCCCTCACAGATCCCCAGTCCCTCACAGATCCCCAGTCCCTCACAGATCCCCAGTCCCTCACAGATCCCCAGTCCCTCACAGATCCCCAGTCCCATCACAGATCCCCAGTCCCATCACAGATCCCCAAGCCCATCACAGATCCCCAAGCCCATCACAGATCCCCAAGCCCATCACAGATCCCCAAGCCCATCACAGATCCCCAAGCCCATCACAGATCCCCAGTCCGTGATGGACTGGGGATGGTCTGAGGATCTGCTTCACAGACCTTTACTTAAAAAAAAAAAAACTAAATTTTTTCCTGAAACTTCCCTCTTTAAAGTGAAACACACAGAGCTCACCTCTTTACCACACACAGCCACAAAGGCAAGATAATTCTTGTTGGGTAGTGTATTAGTGCTCAGAAGAACACACTTTTAATGGTTCAAAGAATGTCAGGCAAAATGGTCGGCCCTCGAGCATGTTCACTTCATCAAATCTGGCCCTCTTTGAAAAAAGTTTGGACACCCCTGTCATAGACATTTAAGGACAGTTGTATTTGGTTGTCAAAACAAAGATTTCTTGTTTAAACATTTCTGACATGTATGCTGGGGCCTTCAGAAAAAACATGTTTATGTCTTAAAGGCAAGTGCCTTCAAAGGCAGGGACCTTCATGGTAAGCTTAATCATAGGAGAGGCAATTATGATAAAACAAAAACTTGAAAAGACCAACCTTCCTTGATATGTGTTGGCCACACTTCCAATGACGAACTTCCCTTGATAAGTGCTTCCACACTTGGCAAACACCTATCTACTGTTATTTTAATCTAACAGCCAGATCACTAGTTCCATGTCTTCAGATGGTTTCCACCTAAGTGGATCAGCTTCTACTTGGGAGAACAGTCTATTGAGCAGGTCAGTGGTCCATTAATCTCTGTCTTCTCCTCCCTTCATTCACCACAATAGAAATGTTTGGCCCAGTAGAATATTCCTGTATATGGGCTTGCTGTCTGCTCCTGTTGCTTGAGTGCAGTTCATTTGCAAATGCACATCTGGCTATCCTAATAGAGCTATCAATGGCCTTAGTCCTCTGGTCTTCAGAGAGTAAAACCTTGGTTTGAGAGTAACTTGGTTTGAGAGCGTTTTGCAAGACAAGCAAAATTTTTTAAATAAATTTTGCCTTGATATACAAGCGATGTCTTGATATAAGAGTAGCATCAAGTCACGACTGAGTATAAAAAGAGAAGAGAGGCACCTCTAAGTGTAGCAATATGGTTACAGTTAATGAAGGTACAACATTTAATAACTCACATGGTTGATGATTAAAACAGGCACATCTAAGTATGAAGGCATCTGGGGTAAATCTGTCCACATAGACTATCCTCCACACCTCCATCGACGTCATCCCTTCCACACTGCGCTCCGCGAGCCCTTCAAGTCTCGCTTTCAGACCGCTCTACTGCAGGGTAGTCTTCCCGATCACAATTGCAGACTAACAGTGGTGAGAGCCGGCGGTGAGGAGGACGGTCTATGTGGACAGCTTTACCCCGGATGGCTGCATACTTGGATGTGCCTCTTTTAATCATCAACCATGTGAGTTGCTAAATGTTGTACCTTCATTAAATGTAACCATATTGCTACACTTAGAGGTGCCACTGTTCCATTTTATACTCTGTAGCTACTGCTGGATTTTGCTTCTAATCTCCTTGTGGAGGCTTCCATTTGTGGATGGACATTTTATGGTTACACAACCTATCATATTGCTATATTTTTTTTATATGGACTATAAACTGAAGGACTTATGAATAAATGGTTGTGGAACGAATCATCTGAGTTTCCATTATTTCTTATGGGAAAATTTACTTTGATATACAAGTGCTTTCGATTACAAGCAAGCTTCCGAAACGAATTATGCTCCCAATCCAAGGTTTTACTGTATATAAATTATTATTATAAATTATAAAATGTTGGAAAATTAGTTTTATATATTTTGGTAGCTGTAATCGGCTTAATATCAACAATGGTTTTTAAAGCTTTTTTTGTTCTGCAAGGCAGCACTTCCTGCTTTTTGGCCTAGGCAGTGCCTAGTGGGATTGCTATGTCACAGCTATCCCAGGAGGCAGTATGCTAGGCATCTGCGCATGCACGGGAAACTCTCTACGTGTGCACAGATATGCCACTGGTCACTGCTAGGTCCCATATACCGAACCTTGCAAGAGGGATAAGGGAAGAAAAGGATGCGGCAGGGAAGCTTAATTTTAATGTTTTAAAAACCTTGTTTCTATATATAGTTTTAATATACCGTATGAACATAAATAACCCATATTTGCTGTTATTCTAACAATTTATTATTGATAACAGTGATTGCAGATTGCTGTATCACAACAGCAGGGTGATCATGGTGACTAAACCTGGCCATTGAAAATGGAGAATATTTGAACTGGTACAGTCCACAATATTTGCAGGTACAGCTTCTGCCACTAACAGCAAAGTTTTGATGTGTTAGCAGTGAACGAAGGGACAGGAGCACACGGACAGTTGCAGTGCCAATATGTGTGTAATCTGTGAGTGAAGGTAATGTTTTGGCTAATTAAATCAGAAATTACAGGAATGCTAGAGACTCAAATTGATTTAAAGTGAGCATTACAATTATAGTGTAAGTGTATATTAAAATCTGTGATCACCAACAGTACACTAAAGAAGCATTTCTTAAAGCGATATTAAAGTCTTATAAAACCACGGTATAAGAATAAAACAGTTCAGTCTCTGTGATATTAAAATACACAAAACAGCGCTTAAAAATCAATAATGATAGACTCGTGGAAAAACCACTGAATAAAGAAAGTCTTAGATGTAGTCAGGGTGATGTAAACAATCCAAAGTGCTGAATGGTGTCTTAGTAGTAATCCTAGCGTGCACCTTGCACCAGGGAGAAACAATAATCTTAATCCACCGTGTGATGCACTCTCCCCAAGGGGGTTAAACTCTCCAGAAGTTAAAAAAATCAGAGCCTTAAACCGATACACCAGCCACTTTTCCACGGACCATCACCAGCAGGCGGGGACAGCAGGCACAGGAGCTCCACACAAGGTCATAAAAACAAGGAACAGCAATATAGTGTAATCCTGGTTAATATTCCCAAGTAGCCCATACACTGAAAGCCCCCTTAAACCTATCTACGTACATCAAATCACAAAAAATGAGCATATAAGTGACCCCAGAGGGCGCTATCACCAGATCCAGCCGTCCATGGAGAGCAGGCGAATCCTTGCAGACACCGCAGCAGCTTCCTAGTAGGAGAGCGGAGTGTGTGAAGCGCACACGTCACTTCCGGGTTAGCGGGGATGTCGTGGGTCACGCTCTGACGCAGCGTTTCGTCAAACGACTTCAACAGAGAGCGTACTCCCCCAGCATCACCGCAGGCAATAAATCATAATGTCTGTGTTAACCAATCAGCGTGCATGGCAACAAGTGACAGGGGCTAGTCACTGCCATCTGATTGGACGCTTAAGGGTCAATGCAATAAAACAGAGACAAACAAGATATGTATGAAAACACACAGCAATCACATAGCCTGTTACATCGCTAACATTAATACACATCTGAATAATGGTTTTAAAATCCATGCTCAAACCACCATAATATAATAAGCACATGTAATATAGTACACTTAAAAAACATTTAAAAACCATTCAGGGTGGTGTGGCCCTAGATAATACCTCCCAAACCCCATCTTATCCAAGCAGGTGGTGTTGTGATAAATAACAGGACACAACACCCAATAAATTGGTGAATCAATAAGGATGAAGAAGTATATAAATATAACAAATTCTATGTATGCATAGATAAATAAATAAATATGCATAAAAATTTTAAAAAAGATCTAGTAATTCCAAAGACCATCAAGGAGAAAAAGCACATATGTTATAATATGTTCAAAGATGAATAAAGTGGGAGGAACAACTGAAGTGGAGGAGATTCGGCTTCTGAATAAAAATATATTTGGTAAAAAATTATAGAAAAAACCTATCGGTATATCTAAAAATATATATAAATATATAAAATAATACAGATATACAGTCAGGTCCATAAATATTGGGACATCAACACAATTCTAATCTTTTTGGCTCTATACACCACCACAATGGATTTGAAATGAAACAAAGAAGATGTGCTTTAACTGCAGACTTTCAGCTTTAATTTGAGGGTATTTACATCCAAATCAGGTGAACGGTGTAGGAATTACAACAGTTTGTATATGTGCCTCCCACTTTTTAAGGGACCAAAAGTAATAGGACAGATTAGCAATCATAAATCAAACTTTCACTTTTTAATACTTGGTTGCAAATCCTTTGCAGTCAATTACAGCCTGAAGTCTGGAACGCATAGACATCACCAGACGCTCTACCAGGCCTCTACTGCAACTGTCTTCAGTTCCTGCTTGTTCTTAGGGCATTTTCCCTTCAGTTTTGTCTTCAGCAAGTGAAATGCATGCTCAATCGGATTCAGGTCAGGTGATTGACTTGGCCATTGCATAACATTCCACTTCTTTTCCCTTAAAAAACTCTTTGGTTGCTTTCGCAGTATGCTTCGGGTCATTGTCCATCTGCACTGTGAAGCGCCGTCCAATGAGTTCTGAAGCATTTGGCTGAATATGAGCAGATAATATTGCCCGAAACACTTCAGAATTCATCCTGCTGCATTTGTCAAAAGTCACATCATCAATAAATACAAGAGAACCAGTTCCATTGACAGCCATACATGCCCACGCCATGACACTACCACCACCATGCTTCACTGATGAGGTGGTATGCTTCCGATCATGAGCAGTTCCTTTCCTTCTCCATACTCTTCTCTTCCCATCACTCTGGTACAAGTTGATCTTGGACTCATCTGTCCATAGGATGTTGTTACAGAACTGTGAAGGCTTTTAGATGTTGTTTGGCAAACTCTAATCTGACCTTCCTGTTTTTGAGGCTCACCAATGGTTTACATCTTGTGGTGAACCCTCTGTATTCACTCTGGTGAAGTCTTCTCTTGATTGTTGACTTTGACACACATACACCTACCTCCTGGAGAGTGTTCTTGATCTGGCCAACTGTTGTGAAGGGTGTTTTCTTCACCAGGGAAAGAATTCTTCGGTCATCCACCACAGTTGTTTTCTGTGGTCTTCTGGGTCTTTTGGTGTTGCTGAGCTCACCAGTGCGTTCTTTCTTTTTAAGGATGTTCCAAACAGTTGATTTGGCCACACCTAATGTTTTTGCTATCTTTCTGATGGTTTTTTTTTTTTTTTTCAGCCTAATGGTGGCTTGATTCACTGATAGTGACAGCTCTTTGGATCTCATATTGAGAGTTGACAGAACAGATTCCAAATGCAAATAGCACACTTGAAATTAACTCTGGACCTTTTATCGGCTCCTTGTAAATGGGATAATGAGGGAATAATACACACCTGGCCATAGAACAGCTGAGCAGCCAATTGTCCCATTACTTTTGGTCCCTTAAAAAGTGGGAGGCACATATACAAACTGTTGTAATTCCTACACGGTTCACCTGATTTGGGTGTAAATACCCTCAGATCAAAGCTGAAAGTCTGCAGTTAAAGCACATCTTGTTCGTTTTATTTCAAATATATTGTGGTGGTGTATAGAGCCAAAAAGATTAGAATTGTGTCAATGTCCCAATATTTATGAACCTGACTGTATGTAAAGCTAATAAGGAGAGGCACATTAATAATCGCTAATAAAACAGTTAATGTCAAGATCCACATTTAAACCTTTAGGTAAAAGAGTATCAACTAAAAATATGCACTGCGTTTCCCATTTGGAGAGTTCTCTTACTAGGTTTTATCCTCTCCAAAAGGGTTTTAAATGATCAATGTGGTGGATTTTAAAATGCAACGACACATTGTGGTCCTTGAAACCAATTTTTATATTGACTATGTGTTCGGCAATCCGTATCCTCAGCCGCCATTGTAAATCAGCCCGCATGGGCATTTTGGAGCATATACCACATAAGACGTGTTGCATGTGATAAATTCTTTAATTCTGAATTCTTTCTTATTTGCAGTGGATGTGAATTTATCAAGTGCTCTTAGAGGTTTTCTTACTTCCCTGCATGCTCGACATTTCCTGAAGGCATAAAAGCCGTCTTTGTCCCAGAAGGAGGGGGGTCGGCATGGGGGGTCAATAACTTTCTTGACAATCTTATCTGCATAACTGGGTGCTCGTCTATAAATAAAGCCCGGTTTATTGGGTGATACAGTCTTGAGTACCCTATCCATAAGTAGGACATGCCAATGGTCACTGAAAAATTTCTCAACCTCTTTTATATTGTGAGTTGAAACCAGAAATAAAACTACATTCTTGATTATTAGAGCTAGAGGGGTGCGTGGATTCACTTAAGAGGTCTTCTCTTGGAATAATAGCAATATTATCAATAATGCGATCCAAGGCCTCTTCCCTATAGCCTTTCTCCACAAACTTCTTCTTGATCACTGTAGCCCAGTGTTTCTCAACTCCAGTCCTCAAGGCGCACCAACAGGTCATGTTTTTGGGATTTCCATTGATTTGCACAGGTGATTTGAGCAGTTACATTGCCTTAGTAATTACCACAGCTGTTTCATCTGCAGGAAATCCCAAAAACATGACCTGTTGGTGCGCCTTGAGGACTGGAGTTGAGAAACACTGCTGTAGCCTGTGTGTGGTAATCATCCTCATCTGTGCAATTCCTTCTTATCCTTGTTAGTTGCCCTTTAGGGATATTCCGTAACCACATTGGGTGATGACCGCTTTGTATTGGAACATAACTATTGGCGTCTGTGGACTTAAAATATACAGAGGTCCCTAGTGTATCCCCTTGCCGAAAAATGTTCACATCGAGAAAATTATTATTTTTATCACTGATGTCACTGGTTAGTTTTATGTTGTTAGTATTGTTGTTTAATTCGTCCAAAAACGTATGTAAAGATGTCAGTGACCCAGACCAGATAAACAGGAGGTCATCAATGTATCTTTTGTACAGTATAAGTTGGTCCCTTTTTTCTTTCAAAGATGGTCTTGTCCTCCCATTCACCCATGAAAAGGTTGCCAATACTTGGGGCGAACTTAGCGCCCATTGCAACACCTCGCTTTTGAAGATAGAAGTTCCCATTGCACCAGAAATAGTTGTGGCCCAAACAGTAGTCTAGGGCATTTCGTAGAAAAATTTTCTGGTTATGTGAGATATCTTCTCTTTGACATAATGCCCAATTTAAGGCTAATAGGGCGTCGTCATGCTGGATGACAGTGTATAGAGAAGACACACCGTTACAAGGTATACTTCAGGTTGGTTTGGTAACAATATAAAGAAACGTTAGTCCCTCCCCTGCTCAATGCTGCAAAGGCCTTGATTCCAAAAAAATGGCTTCATGTAGAGAAGCCATCTATAAAAGAATGAATACAGAGAGTAGAGTATGTAAATGAAATGGAGTACTTGTGCAGCAGAGAACAGGGAACGGAGTACAGATATAGAGCAACCTGGAAGAAGTGGAGCGAGTTCAAGCGGACAGAGAAATACGCAGTAGCTTTGACAGAAAGGGAAGGGCACGAGATAATTCAAGACGGCGAAATAGCAGATCTAAGGGCGGGGGGAGGGGAGATGGGGGGGGGGGGTGGGGGTGGGATAGGTTCATTTTAAATATAGGAGGTATGTAAGATTTTATATGTATAAGTATTTTTGCATGTATGCTGAATTATTTCCAAAAAAACAAAATAAAGTTTAAATAAAAAAAAAAAAAAAAACAAGGTATACTTCTGGTCTTCCAGATAAATTGATTTCTTGTAAAAGTTGCAATACGTTTTTTATGTCTCGTAAGTATGCCTTAGTCATTATGACACTCTTCTGTAGAAATACATCAAGGTATTGTCCCAGTCGTGCTGAGATTGACCCTATCCCAGTAACTATGGGTCTTCCGGGAGGACATTCTAAATTCTTGTGAATCTTCGGCAGAGTATATATTGTTGGTATTCTACTACTGCTCGGGATCAAGAATTTCCTTTCTTTGTCCGTAAGGACACTCTTCGAGTACCCTGAATCAACCATAACTTTGAGGTCAAGCTCATATTGTGTGGTAGGGTCCTTTTCCAGTTTCAGATACGTTTCATCATCTGTGAGCATCTCATTCAATTGATTGTGATAAAATTCCTTTGTAAGTACAACAACTCCTCCACCTTTGTCTGCAGGCCTTATTACCAGGTCTTTTCGTTTTTCCAGTAATTCAATCCCCTCTTGTATGTATCGTGGGTTTACGTCTTTTTTAGGGACTAAACCTTCCAAATCATGTAAAATCAGACCTTTCAAAACTAAACCCGGAAGTGACGTGTGCGCTTCACACACTCCGCTCTCCTACTAGGAAGCTGCTGCGGTGTCTGCAAGGATTCTCCTGCTCTCCATGGACGGCTGGATCTGGTGATAGCGCCCTCTGGGGTCACTTTTATGCTCATTTTTTGTGATTTGATGTACGTAGATAGGTTTAAGGGGGTTTTGAGTGTATGGGCTACTTGGGAATATTAACCAGGATTACACTATATTGCTGTTGATTGTTTTTATGACCTTGTGTGGAGCTCCTGTGCCTGCTGTCCCCGCCTGCTGGTGATGGTCCGTGGAAAAGTGGCTGGTGTATCGGTTTAAGGCTCTGATTTTTTTAATCTTCTGGTAAGTTTAACAACCTTGGGGAGAGTGCATCACGCGGTGGATTAAGATTATTGTTTCTCCCTGGTGCAAGGTGCACGCTAGGATTACTACTAAGACACCATTCAGCACTTTGGATTGTTTACATCACCTTGACTACATCTAATGGCCCGTACACACGATCGTTTTTAATGTCATTTTTTAAACCAACGTTTTTCTCCTCGTTTTTTTTCATGTTTCCTCTCAAGCCTGCCTTGCGTACACACCATCATTAAAAAAAACGATCAAGCAAAGCGCAGTGACGTTCAACACGTACGACGGCACTATAAAGGGGAAGTTCCGTTCGAATGGCGCCACCCTTCATGTTAGTAAAGTTTGTTGAGCGACGATTCACGCTTTTCAGTCCGTTACTGTGTAATGAATGTGCTATCTCCATTACAAACGCTAGTTTTACCAGAACGAGCGCTCCCGTCTCATACTTGATTCTGAGCATGCGCGTTTTTTTTCACGTCGTTAAAGCATACACACTATCGTTTTTCACGTCGTTAAAAAAAACGACATGAAAAACGACGTGAAAAAAGAGAGCATGTCCGGAATTTTTAATGGCCGTTTTTCACGTCGTTAAAAATGCTCTGGAGCATACACACGATCATTTTTCAGGGCCATTTTTTAAAATGGCAGTTTTAACGGCATGAAAAACGATCGTGTGTACGGGGCATAAGACTTTCTTTATTCGGTGGTTTTTCCACAAGTCTATCATTATTGATTTTTAAGCGCTGTTTTGTGTATTTTAATATCACAGAGACTGAACTGTTTTATTTTTATACCGTGTTTTTTTTTTGTTTTTTTTTTAAACGGCTGCTCAGTGGTTTTATATTGGAAAATATTTTTACCATTTTTTATCTCTGTTTGTACTGCTTAGAGGACTGTGGGTTTGATCTGGCGCTGAGTGGGTGTTCTGCAGGCCTTTATTTACACCCCTTTTATAGATATAAGGCCCCATGCACACGAGACGCTGTTATTTGCTGTTAAACGCGCGTTCAGAAACAGCTTTTTTCAACTGCCCCTGAACCCATTCAATGTTATCCTATGTGTCCATGCACACACTCTCGTTTTTTGGCGTTTACAAGCAGTTGCGTTTTAACCTCGTTTTTCCAGAAGCAAAAAAATGGGTTCAGACGCAAAAGTTTTCCACGTTTCAGACGCTAAACGCCGATAAACGCGGTACCGGCGTTTTGCCGCGTTTGCGTTTATAAGCGTTTTTAAAGGTGACCTATTTTTTAACATTAGAAATCTCAAAAATTATGGCAAATGAGAAAACTGTAATTGCTTGCATTGCATTGTGGACAATCCACAACTTGTGGCAGGTAACATGGCAAGTGGACAATCCACAGCTTGTGGCAGGTAACGTGGCAAGTGGACAATCAACAACTTGTGTCAGGTGAAGTGGCCAGGTGACGTGGCCAGTAGACAATCCACAACTTGTGGCAGGTGACGTGGCCAGTGGACAATCCACAACTTGTGGCAGGTGACGTGGCCAGGTGACGTGGCAAGTGGACAATCCACAACTTGTGGCAGGTGACATGGCCAGTGGACAATCCACAACTTGTGGCAGGTGACGTGGCCAGGTGACGTGGCCAGTGGACAATCCACAACTTGTGGCAGATGACGTGGCCAGGTGACGTGGCCAGTGGACAATCCACAACTTGTGGCAGGTGACATGGCCAGGTGACGTGGCCAGTGGACAATCCACAACTTGTGGCAGGTGACATGACCAGGTGACGTGGCCAGGTGATGTGGCAAGTGGACAATTCATAACTTGTGGCAAGTGACATGGCAGGTAACGTGGCCAGGTGACGTGGCAGGTAACATGGCCAGGTGACGTGGCAAGTGGACAATCCACAACTTGTGGCAGGTGACGTGTCACGTGATGTGGCCAGGTGACGTGGCAAGTGGACAATCCACAACTTGTGGCAGGTGACGTGGCAAGTGGACAATCCACAACTTGTGGCAGGTGATGTGGCAAGTGATATGCTAAATACAAGTACACTGCTGCTCTCTCAGCTGCTGCTACTCACTCTGGTCTCACAAACTGGCTGAAATGGTTAAAATGTACTGTTTTTTGAGCTTAGGGAGGGTCTATTATGAAACGCTTATAAACGCAAACGCGGTAAAACGCCGCTAAACGCGGAAAATCACGCGTTTTTAAACCCCGGTTTCAGCGTTTAAAAACGTGTGTTCAGCAGAGTTTGCACCTGCGTCTCGTGTGCATGGGGCCTTAAAGTCCTGTTTTTTTTTTCTAAAATAACAAATGTGTTATAATTACCTGCTCGGTGCAGTGGTTTTGCAAAGAGCAGCCCGGGGTCCACCTCTTATCGGGTCCAACGCGGTGCTCCTGGCCCCTCCCTCCTGCTGGGTGCCCCCTCAGCAAACAGCTTGCTGTAGGGGCACCCAAGCAGGCATGCTCCTGAGCCGTGGCTCTGTGTGTCCATTTACACGTGGATTCGCAGCTTGGCCCACCCTGCCCCCTCCGTCTCCTGTTCGACTCACTAGCTGTGATTGACAGCAGCAGGAGCCAATCAAGAGTGCGAGTCCCCAGGGATACAAGGCTCTCGTGGACATCGCTGGTTCAAGAGGGGGCTCAGGTAAGTATTAGGGGGGCTTCTGCACACAGAAGGTTTTTTCCCTTCATGCATATAATGCATGAAGGTAAAAAAAAAACTTCTGCTTTTACAACCACTTTTTTTTACCCCAGTGGAACCCTTAAAATAATTGAATTTATAGTTCTCAGGGAACCTCTGTTAAAATCAAGAATATCTCTTACATAAGTGGCTAGTGGTAAAAATGCCCCCGTTAGTTTGGTGGTCAGTGGAAAGAATGCTCCTTACAATGGTAGTCAGTGGGAAGAATGTCTTCTTGAAATTGGTGGTCAGTGGGAATAATGCCTCCCTTACATTGGTGTCCAGGAGGAAGAATGCCTCCCTTGCATTGGTGGCCAGAAGGAAGAATGCCTCCCTTACATTGGTGGCCAGGAGGAAGATTGCCTCCCTTACATTGGTGGCCAGGAGGAAGATTGCCTCCCTTACATTGGTGGCCAGGAAGAAAAATACCTCCCTTACATTGGTGGACTGGAAGAAGAATACCTCCCTTGCAATTCTTGACCTGGAGGAAGAATGTTCCTTACATCGGTGGTCAGTGGGAATAATGGCTCCCTTACATTGGTGGCCAGTGGGGTAAATGCTCCTTACATTGGTGGTCAAAGAGAAGAGTAGCCCTCTTACAGTGGTGGCCAAACTGCCAGCTATACAGGCAGCTGAAAAGATCATTGGTGTCATGCCAATTGCTTTGCTGATTGGCATTGGCCCCCGAAACTATGCAGATGGAAGGTCATTTATCCGCTGCTCAAGGAACCCCTAGCAACCTCTGGAGGAACACTGACTGAGAATGGTTGCACTTTAGTTTCCCTGTAAGCAAAAAAGAGAAACAATAACCGAGTGGCAGAGGTAAATGGATGAGATAATAATCAATACAGACATGAGACTGAGAGTGATTAAAACTGACATAGCAGAAATTAATAGATTTAGCCATGAGGGAAATGGGAAAAGATAATCAAATGATAGTATAGAGTCAGCCTTCATGACCTAAAATCATTTTTAAGTTATTGTAATTTGGTATATTGCTCAGTGGAATGCACAATTCCTGATTCAGAGTTGATAATATACTTACCAGACCACGACCGTCCAGTAGAAAGTATATTTTTAATCCCCTATGATCCTTACTCAGAATTGGAATGTCTGATTTGTTAAAATAGGCAACACAATTAGTGATTATACTGGTATTTATTTAAGTATCTGCCTTGCTAGAATTTTGTGCATTAGTACAGAGGGAGAAATTGCATTTACCAACCAGAATTAAACTAATCTGTAAGCAGCGCCATGACTTTACTGTTTGCAGGTGGGATTAAAACAGTGTTCATCTTTGAATAAAAATTTGCCCTTGAGTGGGAATCCCAACAAAATTATAAATTCAAGAAACTAAAGCAACTCATTGCTAATGCTGGAACATTAACATAGTATGATATGTTAGAAGTGACAGTTCAGTTCAAGTTGACTTCTCCATCTAGGCACTTGATACTGTTTTATGGCAAGAAAGAAAAATAGTTGTTTATGCCTCTTGGTTAGTGACAGAGAGAGAGAGATCAGCTAATTTAAAAATATAAAAGATGATGCGTGCAGTTTGCATGTTCTTTCTGTGCTGGTGTGGCTTTCCTCCGGGTACTGTGGTTTCCTCCCATATTTCCAAAGACATGCTGGTAGGTTAATTGGCTTCTGCCTAAATTGGTCATAGTTTGTGAATGTGGGTCTAAAAATCCAGCTGCAGCCTCCTAGACAGACCCTGGTAACACTCTGTCTAGTGACTAATGCAGCTCTGGTACTCATTTCAAACAAGAAGACACAGAAGAAAAGTGCACAACAGGGATCAACATAGTTAATGGAGAGGGACGTGTACAGTTTTATTTGGATGTAAATGTTTCCATCAGTAACATATGTGCAATGGACTACTGAGGAATCAGATAACAAATCCATAGAAATAATGAATAATAGTCTTATGCCGCGTACACACGACCGTTTTTAATGACGAGAAAAATGCCATTTTTTAAAATGGTCATTAAAAATGATCGTGTGTGGGCTTCCGAGCATTTTTCACGACGTGAAAAATGGGCAAGAAAAAATTGGAACATGCTCTAATTTTTCTCGTCGTTTTTCACATCGTCGTTTTTCTCATCATGAAAAACGGGCGTGTGTAGGCTTTAACAATGTGAAAAAAATGCGCATTCTCAGAATCGAGTATGAGACGGGAGCACTCGTTCGGGTAAAACTAGCGTTCGTAATGGAGATAGCACATTCGTCACGCTGTAACGGACTGAAAAGCACAAGGCTGTAATTGTCTCTCAACAAACCTTACTAACATGAAGGATGGCGCCATCTGAATGTAACTTCCCCTTTATAGTGCCGTCGTATGTGTTGTACGTCACCGCGCTTTACTCAAACATTTTTTTCCACGATAGTGTGTAGGCAAGGCAGGCTTGAGAGGAAACACGAAAAATCACGTTGAGAAAAATGCCGGTTTTTTCAATGACATTAAAAACGGTTGTGTGTACGCGGCATTACTTCTTTGCTAGCTAGGATACAAAGAAAAATGTTACGCTTAGGGCTGGGCGATTTTCCCCCCAAAAAAACTAGAGATTCGATTTTTTTTTATTATATTAATTAAAGTGCATCAACAAACAAAATTGCAGAGGCAAACCCTTTCTCTAACTGCAAAGTCAGTGTGCAACAAAGATTGTTAAACATCCAAATTATTAATACTGTATTTGGATTTAGCTAATAAAACAACAAAAAATCTTGAGGTTACTTAGTTGAATTGAACTGTGCCCAAATGCCTCACTGTGCCCATTGCCTCACTGTGCCCATGCTTCAATCCCTGTGCCTGTGCCTGATGCAGATTTTCATGGGATATGGATTTTACTGCTACACCGGCGGCCATTCCAGTATTCAAAAGCCGCGCCTCCTCCTCGTCTGTGATAGGCGGAACACTCAATTTCCCAGCATTCAGTGTTCCGCCTACCATGGACATCCGCTCATCCTCATAACACAGACGAGGATTAGAGGATGTCCGTGATAGGCTGAACACTGCCTGCTTTGAAATTGAGTGTTCCGCCTATCACAGACGACGAGGACTCGGGAGGCGCGGCTTTTGAACACTGCAATGGCCGCCGTCTGTCTGCATGACACGCTGATCAGGTAGGCAGATGGCGGCTTGCAGTTAATTAGTGTTACATTACATCTACTCGCAGCGGCTGTGGCGAGTAGATGTAATTGGGGTAACGCCGCCCAGTGCCATTCCGGATACGCCCCTTGCAGCCCTGCTACGGAAACTTTGAAGGAAAAAAAATAATTAAAAAAAATATATATATATTATTATTTTATTTTTTTTTTAAATCTAAAAAAATTGATTTTCTTCAAATCTGAATCGATTTGAGCTCAAAACTCGATTCAAGATTAAAATCGATTTTTTTCCCAGCCCTAGTTACGCTTGCAAAAAAAATAATAATTTTACTAACATAAAAATGTAATACTAAATGGCTGTCCAAAGGCAAATTATTCATGTCCTCTAAAAGGTGCCGAGTTCTGAAGGGTTGTGATGAGTTAGCCAGGGATGAGCGAATTAAATATGCTTATCAAAAATGTTTTTGACACTACACTATATATTCCTGTAGACCTGTCCAGTGTATAGGAAATGATATACAACATGAATTGTGATTACCTGGTTTCCTCAATTGTGCGATTATTTAGAGCAATGGTTCTCAAGCATCATGGCCCACTGCTCAGCCTCTTACTCCCTCCCCTCAGGACTCCAGCCATCTGCAGATCCCCTAACCTCCCATAGTAACTCCCAGCTTTTATAGTGTAACCCAACCTCCCAAAGTGGTCTACCATGCCCCTCAACTTTCCATAGTGCCCCCAGGCCCCCTGAAAGCCCTCAGACCATACAGTGTTCCCCAGACCCTTGCAGTGACCTCTAGTTTGCTGCAGAGCCTCCAGCCATCTACATGTCTACCACAGTGCCCCAGAAAGCCTCCAATTTCCTACAGTTACCCCAAGCTTTCTCGGGAATTCCCCACTTAGCCACCAAGTCTGCTGCAGAGTATCTAAATCCCCTTAAAAAATCCCATCCCCTCACAGTTCCACTCGGCACCATCCAGAGTCTTCCAGCATTTCATTACACATTTTGTATGTCCATACTTTTATTGTGTTAGTATAAAATATATATACTATATATATATATATATATATATATATATATATATATACAGTAAAACCTTGGATTGCGAGCATAATTCGTTCCGAATGCATGCTTGTAATCCAAAGTACTTGTATATCAAAGCGAATTTCCCCATAAGAAATGATGGAACTCAGATGATTTGTTCCACAACCATTTATTCATAAGTCATGGGACCGCAGGCGCCATGAAAATGAATCTGCAGACATGCATATTATAAATAAAAACGCAAACACCAAAATCCATATAAATATTTTATTTATATATATATATATATATATATTGTGACGGTATGCGAGGTGAGATATATGACATGGGAATAAAAAAGTAGCGCTGGTAATTAAGGAAAAAACAAATAAATGTCTCTCAAAATATAGTGAAAAATAAATGAATATCACACCAACCTAAAGGGATGTGTATGAGTTCACTATAAAATCCATAAAAAACAACATATGTAATCGTGAAGGAAAAAGAAAAACATGTGCAGTGTCCGTCAAAATGACCCGTGAAGGCACAATACAAAGAAGGACATGTAGGCTGTAGGTCATCAAGGAAAAAACATCTTCCGACTATAGGAAACAGATTAAACACTCTTACCAGAGTCCGTGGATCTGCCTACCGTGGTAGCAGATCATATAAGCATGGGAAATCCAGCCACAGGACCAGTCGACTTGTCTGATGACTCCTAAGCTGTTGGAATCTTGGCCGTTACGACTCGACAATCCTCGGATCCGAACCTTGGATGGATATCCCCAATGGATACAACGAACCTGGACTCCTAGGGTATCACCCTGTTTCCAATTGGTACAAGAGAAATTTGACCACCAAAGACCCCCGAAGGGGGTAACTGAATGATGCAGAGTAACTCCAGGTAAAGCCTCTCCGAATCCCATGCAGGAAAGAAAGAGACAAGGCTCCAATGGTGCAGGTCAAAAGGGTAGTATACAGTTTTATTGGAATAAAACCACAAAAATTAACATAAAAAGTGATCACAGATAAGAATAAAACAAAGCAATATGGGGAGTGGTGTACCAAGCCCTACGCGTTTCGTCTACATAAGACTTCTACTGGGGCATCAACCTGCTCCCCCATATTGCTCAAATATTTATACATAAAACACTCCAAACTAAAAGAGGAAACCACCAATCAGGTGGATTACCGCCTTGTGGATCTATGATTGGAGGAGAGTAGATTGGCTACCCAATCAAACTCGCAGCCTCCAAACAAGAGCCAATAGAAAAGCAACATAGGCAGAAACTCCTCCCAGGTCAGCTATCACAGCTTGTTTGACCCCGGAAGTGATATTCCCTAAGCCAATGAAACATAATTTAAAAAGCCCGCCAAAAAATAGGGGCGGTGGTAATGTGCAGTGATACACACCCACACACTAAACCACCATTCCCCCATTGGTCAAATCAAATAGTGTAACCGCCTATCCACCATCCACCTATCTCCTTGGAGTATAATCAACCACTGGATGGATAGGAAAGACTAGGGGGCGTATCTAATATGTGTATACTATACCTGCACATATAGGTTATTATGTGCTAATCCCCAGTTGCATATATGGCATGCTTGTCCCATCGCACATAACACATGTACGATTAACATTAAGGCATAGATCTCTGTTCCAAACTCTCCCCTCGGTGGGACGCCGGAACACATAAACAGTCACGTGATGCAGCGATGTGAATATCGCGGCCGTCACGTGAACCGCAACGAATGGAACGCATCGCAGGCTGGATAAACAGCCGCATAGCGTACGTATCCACGTTGCGCAAGAGACAAGACCGCACTCCAAATCCAGTGATCAAGCAGGGGACGAGCGTCTCCACTCGTCATGTGACTAATCCGGGCACGCATCCAAAATTCTCAGCTGGATGCCTGGCCGGGCAACCCACACCACTCAATGTAAAAGGATTCAGAATGGGCATTAACACATGAAAGGCATCCAATAATGAATTGAGGTGCCATCTTGTGGACAAACATAGAACTGAATCAAATACAATGTATGCTCACTAATACAATACTATTGTTAACTTCAAGCTAATAAATAATACATTAAAATGCCATCTTATGGACCAATGAAAAGAGAAACATGTAGGGCTATGACAAACAGCCCACATATTCCCTGATCTGCGAATATTGCTAACTTAAAACATAGTTATACAGACGCACCGCAGATGGCGATAGTGCTAGAGAGATAAAACATCTCTAATTGATAACTCTGATACACATGAACCCCAAGGTATATGGAACAGTATTTCACCTAAAATCAAAAAAAAAAAAAAAAAAAAACCCCAACATCTAGGAATAAAAATGAATATTGATATAGGAATAACTAATGAAGGGGGGGGGGGTGGCCCGTATATTGTTGAGACAAAAGGGATTGTCATGCCGTATTAATAAAAGAATTTATGTCCCACTCCACGTTCATGCCAAAAGGTTGGTATGTACGGAGTTCATAGATCCAATACGTTTCCAGACGGGACACCCCACGTATGCGGGACTCACCCCTCCAGTGTGGGACAAATTGGTCAATCACCAAAAATTGTGTTCCCATAGGGTCACGGTTGTGGTGTTGAAGATAGTGTCGGGGGACACTGTGGTTGGTTTTGCCCAGCTTAATATTATTGATATGCTCGTTGACCCGAATCGAAAAAGTCCTAATAGTGCGACCAATGTATTGTCTTTTACATGGGCAGGTTAGAAGATGCACAATGAATTGTGTGGCACATGTAGTGAAACGCTTCATCTGATATACCTTCAAGGTAGCCATAGATTGAAACGTATCACTTTTCCGTCTGCCATGGGTGTTATGTAGACATACGCTACACTTGCGGCATGGGAAATATCCCTTGCAATCCTGAAAAAAGGTTAACCTTTTGGGAGGGTCAATAATATTTGGAGCGATCTGACCTTGGATAGATCGAGCCCCCCTAAAAATGACATTGGACCGTTCGGGTAACGCAGGTCCTAATATTTTATCGTTTTGTAACACACCCCAATGTTTTCTCAAAATATCTTTTATTTGTCTAGATTGGACCGAGTATGTGGTGAAGAAAGACCATTTAAACCTATCTTCTATCACTTTTTTAGGGCGTTCTTGGAGTAATGTACTACGATCAATCCGTAAGATCCGATCGATTTCCATATCCAAGTCACCTATCTCATAGCCCTTCTCGACAAATTTTTTCTTAAGAATGGCAGAGTGATGAAATCTTCCACCTGGGTACAGTTCCGTCTTAATCGAAGGAACTGACCACCTGGTATGGATTTGAGCCACTGTGGGTGGTGGCAACTATCTACTGGGATGTACCCATTACGATCTGTGGGTTTGAAATAGGTGTTAAACTCAAGATGCTGGTCAACTACTTTGATCTCCAGATCTAAAAAGTGTATAGAGGAAGAGCTAGCCGTATGGCTCAGCCTAATCCCTCTATCGTTGGAATTGAGCGTGGAGATAAATTGGCCAAGGGATTCGTAATCACCTCTCCATAGGAGGAGGATGTCGTCTATATATCTAGCCCAGAGAACCAATTCTGGTCTCTTAAGGGCATAGACGACATCCTCCTCCCATTTGGCCATGAATAAATTGGCCAAACTAGGGGCAAATTTTGCCCCCATAGCAACTCCCTTGGTCTGCAAATAAAAATTATTCTGGAACCAAAAGTAATTATGCTTCGCCGCAAACCTCAAGAGTTGCATAATAAAATTACGTTGAATAATAGGGAGAGTACTATTGATGGATAAAAAATGTTCAACGGCATTGAATCCCAATTCATGGGGGATGCTTGTATATAATGCCGTCACATCTGCCGTGACCAGAATTGTACCCACCTGGAAATCAACCGATTCCAAAAGCCTGATAGTATCCCCAGTGTCCTTCAAAAAAGAGGGCGTAAGTTTAACTAATGGTTGGAGATGAAAATCTATATATTTTCCTATCCTGGCCGTCAGAGTCGATCCCACTCACTATGGGACGACCAGGAGGATTCACGGGATCTTTGTGTACCTTAGGAAGATAATATATAGCTGGAATCCTTGGTGCAACTGGTACCAAATAACTCCTCTCCTTTTTGTCTAAAATTCCCAATGCGAAACCTTCATCGATCAACTCTACCAAAGCTTTTTTAAATTGTATAGTGGGGTTCTTATTCATAATGGTATAAGTATCTGAATCACTCAGAATCTTATCCATCTCTTTAATGTAATTGGTTTTGTCCAGCACGACAATGGCACCCCCCTTGTCGGCTGGGCGGATGATTAGATCTTTTTGTTCACAAAGCTGCTTTAAACCAACTTTGACCTTAGGGTTCATGTGTATCTTTTTATTAGGTAATTTTTCTACATCTTCCAAAACCAAACTACGAAAAACACTAATAGCAGGAGCTATATTTCCCGGAGGGTTGAACAAAGAAGGATTGGCCAACCCTGTATGTACATGATCATTAGATGCCACTGGAGCAGTGGTGACTATATTGTTGGATGGGGCCAGGAAGTGTCTTTGAATACTCAGCTTACGGACATACTTTTGTATGTCAACAAAAGTGGAGAACCTGTTCAGTGTCCTGGGAGGGACATATTTTAAACCTTTGTCAAGGACAAGTTTCTCCTCTTCTGTCAAACTGACTGAGCTGAGATTAAAGACACCCGAGCCACTTAAACTCTTTGCCTTTTTGGCTTGGGCCCTCCACCCACCTCGGGTACCTCTTTTTCTTCCGGGCTTCCTGGGTATTCCTGTGCTGCCCTGTGAAAACCCGACTGATAAACAGATCCCGGATACTGATGGTTGTAATTGTATGGAGATCTGGAGATTAAATCCTCATCTCTGTTATAATAATTACGAGGCCCATAATGTTCCTCTCTCCTATAGTTATCCTGTAGGGGGAGGAACCTATTTTGAATCCGAGTAGGGGTTCTATATTGATAGTCACGATCATCATGGTGATAGTCATGATGATCCTGCCATCCAAACGAGGGTCTTCCGGGGCTCCTATAATGATGGGTATCCCCAGAATGACCCCGTTGGGAGCCTCTTCCTCTATTATTGGATCCTCTACCCCTGTTAGGGGGAGGATAGTTAGAATAGGGTTTGGGAGTCTGGGGTTTATTTCGAACGTCTGGCACTTTCAAAGGTCTCCCCTTTGGAAGTTGGGACGAATTAGACATCCGAATGGGAACATCCTTAGCAATGGGCATAAAAGTTAGTACTCTCTCCGGGTTCTGGGGATCAGATTGAGAAATCTCCATCCCCGATATCTCGTTCTCAGAAGGCAAAGATTGGTTTAATTTCTTTTGCCAATTGAAAACAAGATTGGACTTGTAGTCCATGGTATCCCTGCTATACTTTTTTTGCTTTTTAGATCTCTGGTCTTTCTCTTCTTTCTCCAGGTGGTTTTTTAAACCTGTTGAAAGAGAAGTGTACTCTAAAGTTGTTTTGTAAGGAGTCAATTTCTCCTTTAAATCCTTGATTTCCTTATCAATGAGTGAGAGTTTAAGACGCTTCTTTTCTATTAGAAAAGAGAGAAGTTTTATACCTACCTCATTAAAATACTGAAACCAAGATGCGGTATCTGGATCTCCCTGCTGTGGGGATACATCCCAACCGAGGCCTCTCGGAACCATGTGTTCCTTTGTGTATTGCTCTAAAAAGGCCATATCCCATTGTAGGTGTATCTCCGTGGTCATCAGATTTTTTAATCTGATGAACATACCGCTAATTTCAGTATCGGATCCGGTGGAAATGAATCTGCAGACATGCATATTATAAATAAAAACGCAAACACCAAAATCCATATAAATATTTTATTTATATATATATATATATATATTGTGATGGTATGCGAGGTGAGATATATGACAGCCGCTATGTTTCACCTCGCATTCGGTCCATTGTAAGGGACTGAACCAGAATCCGGCCCAGGTTTTTCCAGCCTCTGTAGTTGGCTGGGTTCCGGTCCAGATATTCAGGTTCACTGGAATCCATAGGCAGCTGGGCTTTAAAAATCCAGGAAGAGAGGACAGCATGGCTCTGGCCTGAGACTCAGAAGGGAATCTGAGTAAGAGGAGCGCTGTTTATTTGGGCTGAAAGAAAAAGGTTTGCTTTAATTCACCTTGTGTTTTGTGGGTGACGGGGACCAGCCCCTCACCGTGTATAGAGCGGCTACTGTATAGTTTAGCGCCGGACGGCAAGGATTTGTTTTACTGTTTTGTTTATTTTGTATGACTATTGCAAACCACTCGTAAATAAAGCTGGCAATACGCCAGGTTTTAAAGAAACTGCCTGTACGCTGACCTTCATTCTGAGAAAAGGTGATCCCCACAAGCTAATCTCCCACACGTGGTGGATTCAGCGGGCATTTTCTGAAAATGGAGGAAATGTTAAAGGCCCTGCTACAGGCCAATGCAGCTCAGCGGGAAACCAACCGCCAAGTCGCAGCACAACAGGCAGCACAACAGGAGGCCGCTGCAGCACAACAAGCAGCCCAGCAGGAGATGAACCGGCAGCTCGCAGTGTCTCTGGTGGAACTGAAAAAGGGGTCTACACCTCCTGTGCCAGTGGAAGCAAAGATGATACGTGCATCCTACCACTTACAGAAAATGACATCTGCTGATGATATCGAGGCATACCTGGCGACTTTTGAGAGAGTTGCTGTCCGCGAAGGATGGCCAAAGGGACAGTGGGCGGGTCTGTTGTCCCCATTTTTAACAGGAGAACCCCAAAAGGCCTATTTTGACCTAGAACCCGATAAGGCCCAGGACTATGAGGCTCTAAAGACAGAGATACTCGCACGCTTGGGTGTCACCATGGCAATCCGGGCCCAGCGGGTGCATCAGTGGTCATTCTCCAGCAACAAGCCACCCCGTTCGCAAATGTTTGACCTGGTCCACCTCACCAAGAAGTGGTTGCAGCCAGAGACCTTGACAGGCCCGCAGATCGTAGAGCGTGTGGTAATGGACCAGTATCTGCGTGCGCTTCCTGCTGCTCTGAGGAAGTGGGTCGGACAGGGCGACCCCAAAACTGCAGCCCAACTGGTCGACCTAGTGGAGAGGTACAGTGCTACTGAGGACTTGGTGAATCCATCTACGCCCCACTTCGGTGTGTCTAGGGGTGCAAGATCTCCCAGCGGTTCGGGTAGGACTGTTCCGGGGTCTAAGAGCTTGGGGAGATTTGATAAGACTGTTGTTCCAACTGATGAGACTGTGCTTCCTAGACCTGGAGACTGGCCAAAGAAACCAGGAAGGTCTTTGGAACCGTTGAGAGGACTGGGGGTTGAGCATATAAGATGTTTTCGTTGCCATGCATTAGGGCATATTGCTGCGAACTGTCCTATAAATGATGAACCTATGCAATGCGATTATGCTTATATGAAAAGACGCCTTTCTTTGTTTGCACAGGTCGCATGTACTGCATCATGTCAAAGTCGCATTGAAAAACAAATGTGTGTTATTTCTGTGGATGGAAAGCCCCTGACAGCCCCTGACAGCCCTGCTAGGAGTGATTGTGTGAACCCCACAAAACTACACCCCAGTACTATTGGGGTAATTTGCATCCATGGGGACACTCGAGACTACCAGACAGCGGTGGTTGAGGTGGATACCCCCAGGGGCAGTGTAACACATTCAGTGGGGGTGGTACCTTCACTGCTTCATGAAGCTTTAGTGGGAAGAGATTTTCCCCATTTCTGGAATTTATGGGCGAGCAAAGGGAGGCTGGTAGATAGAGCTCCCCCTGCTGGGGAAGCACGGGAACTCTCACCCGACTCTTTTTGCCAAAGGGAAGGGGATGCTGTTGGTGGGATCAAGGAAGCCAGAGACCCTCTTCCTTTCCCTGTCATGGTTGGGGAGCCGGAGGACCTGGAAGCTAGCTCCCAGCCTGAGGGTAACGAACAGGAGAACCCCTCTGACCCTGACATTGAGAGTAGCCAAGATGTGGTACCCGATTTAGAGGTCAGGAGAGAGGATTTCTGTACCGAGCAATTATGAGAGCCAGGGAAAACGTTAAGATGTTGGATGGGGAACCGGTGGATCCTAATTGGGTGGTGTCTTTCCCTTACATGGCAATTAAAAACAATTTATTGTATCGAGTGATAAAACATGGAGAGGACAAGGTAGAACAGCTACTAGTCCCCAAACCCTTCCGCAGGGTGGTGCTAGACCTGGCCAATGGTCATGTAATGGGGGGGCATCTCGGTGTTGAAAAAAACAGGGAGAGAATCGCCCAGAGATTTTTCTGGCCCGGATTGCATGCAGATGTCAAGGAGTACTGCGAATCGTGCCCCGAGTGCCAAATGTCGGCACCGTCACCCCATTTTCGCAGCCCCCTCGTTCCTCTGCCAATAATTGAGGTCCCCTTTGAGAGGATTGGCATGGACCTGGTGGGGCCGGTCGTGAAATCTGCCCGCGGTCACCAGCATATTCTGGTGATCCTGGACTGTGCGACTCGCTATCCTGAGGCCATACCCTTGCGCAATACCTCTGCGAAGGCTATCGCCAAGGAATTGGTCCATGTCTTTAGTCGACTGGGGATCCCAAAAGAGATCTTAACCAACCAGGGCACCCCCTTTATGTCCAAGGTTACCAAGGAGCTTTGTAAGTTATACAAAATCTCCCATCTCCGTACCTCTGTCTACCACCCCCAAACGGATGGTCTGGTCGAAAGATTTAATAAAACTTTGAAAAATATGCTGAAAAAGGTGGTCGACAAAGATGGGAGAAACTGGGATTTTTTGCTGCCATATCTCATGTTTCCAATACGTGAGGTTCCGCAGGCGTCCACAGGCTATTCCCCCTTTGAACTCTTGTATGGTAGGCATCCCAGGGGACTGCTAGATGTTGCCAAGGAGACATGGGAAGGTGAGGCAACCCCATATAAAAGCATCATAGAGCATGTCTCCTTGATGCAGGATCGAATCGCAGCTGTCCTACCCCTGGTGCGAGAACAAATGGAGCGGGCCCAGGAGGCCCAAAGGAGGGTCTATGACCGAAGTTCCAGGGTCCGTACTTTCAGCCCTGGGGACAGAGTGTTGGTATTGGTCCCCATGGTGGAAAGTAAGTTTTTAGTCAAGTGGCAGGGTCCCTTCGAGGTTGTCGAAAGGGTGGGGGAGGTAAACTACAAAGTCTACCAGCCAGGGAAAAGGAAACCACACCAAATTTACCATGTGAATCTCTTAAAACCCTGGAAGGACCGAGAGACTTTACTGGCCACGTCCCTGCCTCCAACCGACCGTGTATCCGTGACACCTGACGTTCCCATCACGGATACCCTGTCCGTGGCACAACAAAGTGACGTTAGGGTGTTTGTGCATAAAAATAGAGACTTTTTCTTCCCCTTACCCGGACTGACCAACGTGATCCAACATGACATAGTGACGGAACCAGGGGTTCGGGTAAATGTGAAGCCATATAGAATCCCAGAGGCCAGGCGTGAGGCAGTCGCAAAAGAAATTAAAAACATGTTGGAGTTGGATGTGATAGAAGAGTCCCATAGTGACTGGTCCAGCCCCATAGTGCTGGTCCCAAAACCTGATGGCACTATCAGGTTTTGGAATGACTTTCGGAAACTTAACAGTGTATCCAAGTTCGATGCATACCCGATGCCCCGGGTCGACGAACTTGTGGACAGATTGGGACAGGCTCGCTATATAACGACCCTAGACCTGACAAAAGGCTATTGGCAAATACCGCTATCTGAATCGGCCAAGGAGAAGACTGCCTTTTCCACTCCTGAGGGCTTGTTTCAGTACAAGCGGATGCCTTTTGGTCTGCATGGGGCCCCTGCATCATTCCAACGAATGATGGACAAAACTTTGAGACCACATCGCCCGTATGCGGCTGCTTATTTGGACGATGTGGTCATCCACAGCCCAGATTGGGAATCGCACCTGCCCCGGGTACAGGCAGTGGTAGATTCCCTTAGGAAAGCAGGCCTCACGGCTAACCCAAAGAAGTGTGCCATAGGTCTAGAGGAGGCCAAGTATCTTGGCTACGTTATTGGACAGGGACTTGTCAAGCCTCAGACCAATAAGATTGAGGCAATTCAAAAGTGGCCCCAACCCGTAAACAAGAAACAAGTTCGGGCCTTCCTAAGCATTACGGGGTATTACCGACGGTTTATACCTGACGTTGCCACCATTGCCGTCCCTCTGACTGACCTGACGAAGGGCAGAGGGTCCGTCATGGTCCAATGGAACCCTGAGGCAGAGAAGGCGTTTCAAAAATTAAAACAGGCCCTTTGTGCACTACCGGTGCTGGTGACCCCGGACTTCACAAAGGAGTTTGTCGTACAGACAGACGCCTCTGAGGTGGGCCTAGGGACCATACTGTCGCAGGTCAGGAATGGTGAGGAGCACCCGGTTGTATACCTGAGCCGGAAGCTGAACAAGCACGAAAGTAACTATGCCATTGTTGAAAAGGAGTGTCTCGCCATTAAATAGGCCTTAGACTCCCTGAGGTATTATCTACTCGGGAGGTCGTTCAGGCTGGTCACTGACCATGCTCCCCTGAAGTGGATGTGTTACAACAGGGAGAAAAATGCCCGTGTGACAAGGTGGTTCCTGGCTTTACAGCCCTTTAAATTCACGGTTGAGCACAGGCCGGGCAAACTCCAGGATAATGCTGATGCCCTCTCCCACGTGCACTGTATGGCTGGGTCAAGTGCTCAGCCGCAGGGGCTTGAGCAGAGGGGGAGGATATGTGACGGTATGCGAGGTGAGATATATGACAGCCGCTATGTTTCACCTCGCATTCGGTCCATTGTAAGGGACTGAACCAGAATCCGGCCCAGGTTTTTCCAGCCTCTGTAGTTGGCTGGGTTCCGGTCCAGATATTCAGGTTCACTGGAATCCATAGGCAGCTGGGCTTTAAAAATCCAGGAAGAGAGGACAGCATGGCTCTGGCCTGAGACTCAGAAGGGAATCTGAGTAAGAGGAGCGCTGTTTATTTGGGCTGAAAGAAAAAGGTTTGCTTTACTTCACCTTGTGTTTTGTGGGTGACGGGGACCAGCCCCTCGCCGTATAGAGAGTGGTTACTGTATAGTTTAGCGCCGGACGGCAAGGATTTGTTTTACTGTTTTTTGTTTATTTTGTATGACTATTACAAACCACTCGTAAATAAAGCTGGCAATACGCCAGGTTTTAAAGAAACTTCCTGTACGCTGACCTTCATTCTGAGAAAAGGTGATCCCCACGAGCTAATCTCCCACAATATATATATATATATATATATATATATATATATGTATATATATATATATATATATTATTGTAGCGGCCTCCACTCTCTCTCCCTGATATCACATCATCTGTCTCTGGCTTTTGTCTAGGTGTACCTTGGTTGAGAGAGTGCAGGGTCACCATGCCAAGTTCCCACCACAGATGTGTGTGTGGTGTGAGAAGATCCTCTTTACCTTTGGGTCGGTGTTCTGCATAAGAGCCTCCTCCTCCTTTTGCACAGTGACTGCCAGAAAATGAGCCCCACACCATAAAAGTCCAACACTCCTTTATTCTTCCAATATCAGAGTAAAACACAGTCCGTTGGACTCCCTCAACGAGTAGAACAGACGGGGGTGTGGATACGAGTAGGCCCAGACACAATGAACTCTTCTTCTCTCCTTCCCAAAAGTGTATTGCGGTCCCTTGGCAAGGGAGATATCCCTGCGAGTACCCCCTCCGGTCCCTTACGCCACTGGATTCGGGGAGCCCACTCCCGGGGTCCCCCTAGGAAATCCATCCCTCGCGGAACCCAGTGAAGGACACTGGGCCCCAGACCTCCATCCGAGTACCTCAACCCAGGCTAAAGGTGCCTGGGATGGAACACGACCTCCGAACGTCCTCTAGGCCTAGGCCGCCTAGACTCCCAACACAAACCACCACCCTCAGGCTGAAGGTGCCTGGGACTCGACCCCGTGACAAAGATGGCCGGCCCCTTTATACCCTCTCCCAGCAAGCACGGCGGGTTCCCCGCCCCACCATACAACCGCTGAGAGAGGACAAAAAGGGGTATGGCACACAGCAATGGTTCAACCCCAGCCCAAGGCAACAGCGCCACCCGCTGGGCTGCAGGGAACTGCACATTACTGGTGTCTCTGTCAGTTTTAAATACACTGGGAAAGTACATACCCGCTACATAAGCACTGCAGATACAGTTGTGTTTATAAGTTTACATACATAATTTATGATTTCTTGGCCATTTTTCAGAGAATAAGAATAACACAAAAACTTTTCTTTCACTCATGGTTAGTGTTTGGATGAAGCCATTTATTATCAATCAACTGTGTTTACTCTTTTTAAATCATAATGACAACACAAACTACCCAAATGACCCTGATCAAAAGTTTACATACCCCAGTTCTTAAGACCGTGTATTGCCTCCTTTAACATCAATGACAGCAAAGTGCATGCCCGCTACATTATTTTATATACTTTTTTTTTTTTTGATTAAATTTGGCCACGGTCCGGTTTATTGGTTTCAAAAAATATTTCAATAAAATTAATTAAATTAATAATAATAAACTTCTTTCCATCAAATTTAAATTCATTCACCAAACTGATATATTAAACCACTTACAGCTCAGCCACTGAGACTCAAGCTGACTCAACCTTTATCATAACATTTCCTTACATATCCCCTTTGGTATTTATACCAAATGGACCCACCACATAAACTGGCCGCGACGAGGGGGGGGGGGGGTAGGGAGGAGAGCTCCTTGTGTTGTCTCCTTCTCTGGCGACTGGCCAGGAATCCTGTCAGCTGGTCCCTTAAATAGCCTCTGTCTCTTCTAGAAGATTCTAATAATCACCTGACTATATTAACCAATCCTATTAAAGCTTATTCCCTATCCTCAAACACCTGACCTAATCTGGCCAATAAAATTGGGCAAATAGTTTAACATTAAAACTAAGCTAACAGCGTCACGGCCCCATAAGACAAAGGGGGGGGGGCAATAAGGCTAACCCCCTTTTCCCACATTCAGTTTATTCCATATAAAAAGATTATAGCAATGTGATCGGTTGTGTAACCATAAAATGTCCATCCACAAATTGAAGTCTTCACAAGGGGATTAGAAGCAAAACCCAGAAGGAGCTACAGAGTATAAAAGAGAAGAGAGGCGCCTCTAAGTGTAGCAAAATGGTTACATTTAATGAAGGTACAACATTTAGCAACTCAGATGGTTGTTGATTAAAAGAGGCACATCTAATGCCCAGTACACACGATCGGAATTCCGATGGGCTAAAATCCGATGGATTTTTTTGTCGGAATTCCGTTCAAAGCTGTCTTGCATACACACTATCCGACCAAATTCCGACCATCCAAAACGCGGTGACGTACAACACGTACGACCTCGCTATAAAGGGGAAGTTCAAATCCAACGGCGCCACCCTTTGGGCTGCTTTTGCTGATTTCGTGTTACCGCGTGTTTAGTAAAAGTTTGGTGTTAGCCGATTTGTGCTTAAAATAAATATTAAGATTTTTTGGAAACCTGGCTTTAAAATGAAGTACGAAGATTCATGAGATCACGAGAAACAAAGAAATATGTCTGTCAGAACTCGGTGTGAATATCCACAGCGAAAAATAAAATTTGTTCTAGCATTAGAAAGAAGAAAAGAATGCGCTAAAATTTAACGATGCAATAATTTGCAGCATGACGAATGTGCTATCTCCATTACGAACGCTAGTTTTACCAGAACGAGCGCTCCCGTATCCTAATTTAGTCTGAACATGCGTGGACTTTTCTCCAATGGAGTTCCACACAGACTATCGGAATTTCCTATCGTTTTTTTTTCCATCGGAAATTTTTTAAACATGTTCTATTTTTTTTTTCACCGATGGGAAAAAAAGTCAGATGGGGCTCACACACGATTGGAATTTCCGATGAAACAAGTCCATCTGAATTTTTTCATTGGAAATTCCGATCGTGTGTACAGGGCATAAGTATGCAGGCACCTGGGGTAAAGCTGTCCACATAGACTGTCCTCCGCACCGCCGACTCTCACCGCTGTCAGTGACCGGGAAGACTATCCTGCAGTAGAGCGATCTGAAAGTGAGGCTTGAACCGCTCGTGGAGCGCAGCGTAGAAGGGATGACGTTGATGGTGGTGCGGAGGACGGTCTATGTGGACAGCTTTACCCTGGATGCCTGCATACTTAGATGTGCCTGTTTTAATCATCAACCATGTGAGTTGCTAAATGTCGTACCTTCATTAAAATGTAACCATATTGCTACACTTAGAGGTGCCTCTATTCTCTTTTATACTTAGTTATGACGTGACGCTACTTGTATATCAAGACATCCCTTGTATATCAAGTCAAGATTTATAAAAAAAAATTGCTTGTCTTGCAAAACGCTCTCAAACCAAGTTACTCTCAAACCAAGGATTTACTGTGTGTGATGTGTATATGTGTATATTGTAAGATTAGGGGTTGTTAGCTCTCGTGGTGGATGCGTTTTTCCAGTGATTCAGGCCAGTCAGGAACTCTGTTTAAGGGCATGGTAGCCTATTTTTATTTAAAAGCACAAAAGTTCACATACATCATCAGTTGCCCTCGCAGGGGGGTTCCACCATTACTGTGTCTTGCATTATACAACAGTTTACCTCCTGGCTTCCCCTCTTGCGATCTGGCTATTCAGGCCTTTAGCCTAGGCCTTAGGTCTGCTCCTCAGAACAAACAGTTTCCAAGAGATAAGCTCACTCCTCGCTTACTCCTGGTCAGCACCTTTGTTGCTGAATCACCAACGATGTCTGCCTCCTGCAGACATGCCTATTCTGGCTGCACCCATGCAGCGTAGATAGCCTCTGACTCTACTTCAGAGGGATGGGAGAGTCCACCTGACTCTCCAAGCACAGACTTCCTGTCTGTTGGGTGGGGCCCTGATCCATAGTCATGTCAGAACTAAATAGCCCAACACACAGCTGTTCAATCAGCATGTCTTTCTTTACCAAATCTGGTGTAAACCAACACACTTTAGGCCTGGTTCACACTGGGGCGACAAACGCTCCGACATTGGGAGCTCATGTCGCATGCCGTGTGAAAATCAATGTTTCCCTATGGGAGCCGTCTTAACTGGTCCGACACATGTCGGTCCGACTTTGAGAATGCTCCCTGTACTACTTTGGTCCGACTTTGATCCGACTTCAGCCCATTGACTATCATTGAAGTCGGATCAAAGTCGGACCGCAGTCTTGCATGGTCCGACTTTGGCATGCGACTTGTGCTGTACTGCTCTTGAGGGGGAACTCCAGGCCAAATTTTAAATAAAAAAACGGCGTGGGTTCCCCCTCCAGGAGCATACCAGGCCCTTGGGTCTGGTCTGGATTTGAACGGGCACCCCTACGCCGAAAAAACGGCGTGGGGGGTTCCCCCAAAATCCAAACCAGACCCTTATCCGGGCACACAACCTGGCAGGCCGCAGGGGAAGAGGGGGGGATGAGAGAGCGGCCCCCCTCCCTCCTGAACCGTACCAGGCTGCATGCCCTCAACATGGGGGGTTTGGTGCTCTGGGGCAGGGGGGCGACCTGCGGCCCCCCCACCCCAGAGCACCCTGCCCCCATGTTGATGAGGACAGGGCCTCTTCCCGACAACCCTGGCCGTTGGTTGTCGGCGTCTGTGGGCGGGGGGCTTATCGGAATCCGGGAGCCCCCTTCAATAAGGGGCCCCCGGATCCCGGCCCCCCCACCCTATGTGAATGAGTATGGGGTACATCGTACCCCTACCCATTCACCTGGTGGAAAAAAATTGCAATAAAAAAACACTACACAGGTTTTTAAAGTAATTTATTACACAGCTCCGGCGCTCTTCTTCCGACTTCCGGGGGTCTTTTCCGACTTCGGGGGTCTCCGGTGTCGTCTCCGCGCTCTCCGGTTCTTTCTTCCGCCGGGCCTCCGCTAACTTCTTTTTAGCTCTCTTGCTAACAGAGGCCCGGTCTTCCCGTTGTCTCGTCCGGCTCTCCGTTGTCCTTCTGCCGGCCCCTCCACTAACTTCTTTAGCTCTTTTGCTGGTGGAGGGGCGCGGTCTTCCCGTCGTCGCCATCGGCTTCTTCTTCCCTCTTCTCCTTCTCGATGTTGACGCGTCGCTTCTTCCCGCTGTAATACTGCCTCTCCGCTCCGCTCCGCATTAATATAGGCTTCTCATGACGTCACAGTCACATGTTCCGGGGCACATGGCCCCGGAGCATGTGACTGTGATGTCATGGGAACATGTGACTGTGACGTCATGAGAAGCCTATATTAATGCGGAGCGGAGCGGAGAGCCAGTATTACAGCGGGAGGAAGCGACGCGTCAACATCGAGGAGGAGAAGAGGGAAGAAGAAGCCGACGGCGACGACGGGAAGACCGCGCCTCCGTTAGCAAAAGAGCTAAAAAGAAGTTAGCGGAGGCCCGGCGGAAGAAAGAACCGGAGAGCGGGAGACGACACCGGAGACCCCCGAAGTCGGAAAAGACCCCCGGAAGTCGGAAGAAGAGCGCCGGAGTCGGAAGAAGACCCCCGGAGCTGTGTAATAAATTACTTTAAAAACCTGTGTAGTGTTTTTTTATTGCAATTTTTTCCACCAGGTGAATGGGTAGGGGTACGATGTACCCCATGCTCATTCACATAGGGTGGGGGGCCGGGATCTGGGGTCCCCCCTATTGAAGGGGGCTCCCGGATTCCGATAAGCCCCCCACCCGCAGACCCCCGACAACCAACGGCCAGGGTTGTCGGGAAGAGGCCCTGTCCTCATCAACATGGGGGCAGGGTGCTCTGGGGTGGGGGGGCCGCAGGTCGCCCCCCTGCCCCAGAGCACCAAACCCCCCATGTTGAGGGCATGCGGCCTGGTACGGTTCAGGAGGGAGGGGGGCCGCCCTCTCGTCCCCCCCTCTTCCCCTGCGGCCTGCCAGGTTGTGTGCTCGGATAAGGGTCTGGTTTGGATTTTGGGGGGACCCCCACGCCGTTTTTTCGGCGTAGGGGCGCCCGTTTAAATCCAGACCAGACCCAAGGGCCTGGTATGCCTCTGGAGGGGAACCCACGCCATTTTTTTTTATTTAAAATTTGGCCTGGAGTTCCCCCTCAAGATTCATACCAAACACAGTGCCTGATATTGGCGGGGATCCAAGTCGGATCCCCGTTCATTGAAAGTCGGACATATGTCGGCTTCATGTCGCAGGGCAAAGTCGGATCCGTACACACGATTCGAAAATCGTACGAAAAATACCGCATTCGAATCGATCGTACGATAATCGGATTGTTAGTACAGAGCTTTCGAGAGCCGATCAGGACAGTTCATCCGATATTATTTTATCGGACATGCACGGAATTTTTTTTCGTACGATGTCAGATCGTACGATTTTCGTTTAAGCAGTACAGCCGTCGTTCGAAAATGCAATACAAATGCATTACAACACATGACATCACTTTTCGTGACTTTAGTAAACTCATCAGATTCGACGTGAGATTAGCATGCAAAAAAAAATGGACAATCATTCGTCCGATAATCGGATCGTGTGTACGGGGCTTAAGAACGCACAGGATCCCACTGCCACTATATATATATATATATATATATATATATATATATATATATATATATTGTGACAGCAGGAAGGTAAAGTCACCTGGTTGCATCCAGGGGGGTAGATATATTTCGCCCAGATTCAGGCTTTACGCCGACTTATACAACTAGGTGGAGAGTTGATGAAGCCCAGCTGAGGCTAGTGGGCTCATGGATGATTCATACCTCTAGGGAGAGTGCTGGGCGTCGTGCAGACAGGGAGTTGATGAGACCAGCTGAAGCTTGTCAGCTCATTTAGGCCTCTATAAGAACTCCCAGATTCATTAGGTGTTTGCTCATGCCTGGACCCAGACCTGTGTGGACTGTCTAGGGAGAGTGAACCCCTGTGCGGTGAGACAAAGCCTGTGTGGCTATTTGCTTGGACATTTAAAACCAGGGACTTAGGGACTAGGACAGCACTAGGCTGATCCCAGTTGTTAGTTAGGAAACCTGTATGTTTAGTCAGAGGTCAAGTTGACCAGGATTTATTTTATTTATGTTTCTTTTGCTTTGCTGTGTTTTGTCACTGTAAATAGAAAATAAACCGCACCTTTTTGATTTTGAAAACCACAACCTCCGTTTGCTGGGCCTGTTTTTGTGTGGGGAGCCCATCCCGGGGGTCACACACACCCGCTGCCGAGCTAACCCCCTCACAGTTGGTGGAGAACCAGTGGCAGTTTTTTTTTAAGCCAGCATGGAGGAGATACTGAAGCAGCTGGCTCTAGCAAATGCCAATCAACAGCAGACAAATGCAGGTTTGCAAAAGAGCCTTGCAGCTCAACAACAGAACTTCGCAGCCCAGCAGCAAGCTCATCAACAGAGCCTTGCAGCCCAGCAGCAGACAAATGCAACTTTGCAACAGAGTCTGGAGGCTCAGCAACAAGCCCAGCAGCAATCTGAGGCCCGCTTCATAGACCTGTTGCAGAAGCAAGAGCAGAGACTACAACAACAGATGGAAGCAGTAATGCAGCAACGTCCGCAGACCAGTGAGGAAAGCCGTCCCACTAATACCGCGTCCTTTGGGGTGAGTCGTTTATTGACAAAAATGACTGGAGAGGATGATCCAGAGGTATTTTTGACCACATTTGAAAGGACCGCTGAAAGAGAAAAGTGGCCTGAGGAGCAGTGGGCTGGACTGGTGGCTCCTCTGTTAACTGGTGAATCGCAGAAAGCTTACTATGACCTAGAGCCTAACCAAGCAAAAGACTATGTGATGCTAAAAGCTGAAATTTTGGCAAGGCTGGGTGTCACCCAGGCTGTCCGGGCTCAGCGTGTGCATAACTGGACTTTCCAGCTTGGAAAACCCCCCAGGTCTCAAATGTATGATCTCATTCACCTGAGCAGAAAGTGGCTACAGCCAGAGACTTTGTCCGCACCAAAGATTGTGGAACGTGTTGTAATGGATCGGTTTTTGAGAGCTCTTCCTACTGCCATCCAAAAGTGGGTAAGCCATGGAGATCCAGAGACGGCCGATGGTCTTGTGGATCGTGTGGAGAAATACTTGGCTACAGAGAACCTGACGGCCTCTTCCAGAGACACTCGGACTTTCCACCCTAAGACCAGACCATCACCAGGGGCGGATAAGAGGATTCCAAGGGGTGAGGGTGGAGAGAGTGAGAGGGTGGGAGCTCTACCCCAAGTTTGGCGAGAACAGCCTGGGAAATCAGCGGCTCAAGAGGCGGCAAGAAGGATCGTTTGCTACCGCTGCCGGCAAGCGGGACATATTGCAGCCAATTGCCCGGTTGTGGAGGAACCCATGCAGTGTGACTTTCTGACGGGCAGACGTCAGTCGCTGTGTGCGACAGTCGCATGCACTGCCATTCGAGGAACTGAGAAACATTTATGCAAAATGTGTGTTAATGGTAGAAATGTTGTGGTATTGCTGGATTCAGGTAGCCTTGTGACCCTGATAAAGGCTGAGTTAGTTAAAACAGAGGTCTTTGGGAATAGCAAGGTAGCTGTTATTTGTGTGCATGGGGACACCCGAGAGTATCCAGTGACTACAGTGTGTTTCGAGACCCCCAAAGGTACCCTCTCTCATCCAGTGGGCTTAGTATCTCAGTTACCGCATGACGCCATTGTGGGAAGGGATTTTCCGAAGTTCTGGGAACTGTGGGATGATCCTGAGCCCCCCACTGGTGCCCCTATGTACCAGGAATGTGATAGCCAGAACTCCCCTGAGAGTGGTGAGGACTCTCCGGAATTTCCCTTATCAGTATTGGCAGGGGAGACTCAAGAAACTGGAGAGGAGCCCACCTCCTCAGACGAAAACCTACCGTCTGTGGAGTTTTCTGATCTTGAGGTTCACAGGGAAAACTTTGCCACAGAACAGTTGAAAGACCCCGCCCTAATAAAGGCACGGGAAAACGTAGTGAAAATAGATGGCGAGTTAGTGAACCCAGATAATACCTGCACTTACCCATACTTCAGCGTAGAGAAGGACCTACTGTATCGGGTGGCAAAAAGGGCAGAAGAAACCGTTGAGCAGCTTGTGGTGCCCAAACCTTACAGGAAGTTGGTGTTGGAGTTGGCCCATGGGCACATTCTTGGAGGTCATCTGGGGACAGAGAAAACCCGAGAGAGGGTATTACAGAGATTCTATTGGCCGGGGGTGATGAAGGACATAGAAAATTATTGTTCCTCCTGCCCTGTGTGTCAGAGGTCGGCCCCGATGCCACATTTCCGTAGCCCGCTGGTCCCTCTACCCATCATTGAGGTCCCGTTTGAGAGGATCGCCATGGATTTGGTAGGGCCTATAATCAAGTCCGCTAGGGGGCATCAGTACATATTAGTTATAATGGACTATGCCACCCGTTATCCAGAAGCGATCCCTCTCCGAAATACCTCGGCCAAAACCATAGCCAAAGAGCTATCTCTTGTGTTTAGCCGGGTGGGTATTTGTAAAGAACTGCTTACGGACCAAGGTACACCCTTTATGTCCCGGGTTATGAAGGAGCTGTGTAAATTGTTCAAAGTGACGCAATTACGTACATCTGTGTATCACCCCCAAACCGATGGGCTGGTTGAAAGATTCAACAAAACCCTAAAACAAATGTTGAAGAAAGTGGTGGATAGAGATGGAAAGGATTGGGACTGTCTACTTCCTTATCTGATGTTTGCTATTAGGGAGGTGCCCCAATCCTCTACGGGATTCTCCCCCTTTGAGTTACTGTATGGGAGACACCCAAGAGGGCTGTTGGATATTGCCAAGGAAACTTGGGAAAGTGAGAGTTCTCCCCACAGGAGTGTGATTGAGCATGTCGCCCTGATGCAAGACCGAATTGCACAGGTAATGCCCATCGTGAAGGAACATTTGGCCCAAGCGCAGTTAGCACAGCAGAGAGTGTACAACCGTGGAGCCAAGACCCGTACCTTTTCCCCTGGGATAGGATACTGGTACTTGTCCCTACGGTTGAAAGTAAATTCCTTGCCAAATGGCAAGGCCCCTATGAGATAATGGAAAAAGTGAGCGAAGTGAATTACAAGGTCAGACAACCAGGAAGGCGAAAGCCCGAACAGATCTATCACGTTAATCTGTTGAAAGCCTGGAGGGATAGAGAGTCCCTAGTCGCAGACACTTGGTCACCAGCTCAAACTGGTTGCGTGATTCCTGAGGTTGGAATAGCAGCCACCTTGTCACAACCCCAACAACAGGAGGTTAAGGAGTTTGTGCTTCGCAACAAGGAGGTATTCTCTGAGCTGCCGGGACAAACATCTGGGGTAGAGCATGACATCATTACCCCGCCCGGTGAAAGGGTGAAGTTAAAACCCTATCGGATCCCAGAGGCCTGACGGGAGGCAATACGGGAGGAAGTACAGAAAATGCTGAACTTAGGGGTGATAGAGGAGTCCCAAAGTGATTGGTCTAGTCCCATTGTGTTGGTGCCTAAACCGGATGGGAGCTGGCGATTTTGTAACGATTTTCGTCAGTTGAACAAAGTTACAAAATTTGACACCTACCCCATGCCACGTATAGATGAGTTGATCGACCGGCTGGGAACAGCCCGATACATGACGACTCTTGACCTCACAAAAGGGTATTGGCAAATCCCCCTGGCCAAGTCGGCCAAAGAGAAAACCGCATTTGTAACCCCAGACGGGGCGTTCCAATATAAAAGAATGCCGTTCGGGTTACAGAATGCGCCGGCCACATTCCAGCGGAAAATGGACCAGATGCTGAGGCCCCATCGGAAGTATGCTGCGGCTTACCTGGATGACGTAATTGTCCATAGCACAGATTGGGCCTCACATCTGCCAAAAGTGCAAGCAGTCCTGGACTCTGTTCGGGAAGCGGGGTTTACGGCTAACCCCAAGAAGTGTACCATTGGGCAGGAGGAGGCCAAATATCTTGGGTACACCATTGGGAGGGGAGTAATAAAACCCCAACTCAACAAAGTCGAGGCCATCCAGAGTTGGCCACGTCCCAACAGCAAGAAGCAGGTACGAGCCTTTCTGGGAATCGCTGGGTATTATCGGCGATTCATTCCCCACTTTGCTTCTAAGGCTGTGCCCCTAACCAACCTGACGAAGGGGAAAGGGTCGGTCATGATTAAATGGACCCCCGAGGCTGAGGCAGCATTCCAATTCTTGAAACAAGCCTTATGTAGCCAGCCAGTGTTGTACTCACCCGACTTCTCTAAAGACTTTGTCGTACAAAGTGATGCGTCAGATGTGGGGTTAGGAGCAGTATTGTCCCAGGTCTGGAACGGGGAAGAGCACCCAGTCATTTACCTCAGCAGGAAGTTGAAGTCCCATGAGGTAAATTACGCCACCGTTGAAAAGGAGTGTTTAGCGGTGAAGTGGGCTCTAGATTCCCTTCGGTACTACCTGCTAGGTAGGCACTTTGACATGGTTACGGATCACGCTCCGTTAAAGTGGATGGCTCAAAACAAGGAAACAAATAGAAGAGTGAATATGTGGTTCCTGGCCCTCCAGGAATTCAACTTCACAGTAAAGCATCGCCCTGGCGTTCAAATGGGGAATGTGGATGCTTTGTCTCGAGTACATGAATGCCTGATTGCTGGTGTTCCAACCCCGAGGTTAAAACAAGAGGGGGGGGTATGTGACAGCAGGAAGGTAAAGTCACCTGGTTGCATCCAGGGGGGTAGATATATTTCGCCCAGATTCAGGCTTTACGCCGACTTATACAACTAGGTGGAGAGTTGATGAAGCCCAGCTGAGGCTAGTGGGCTCATGGATGATTCATACCTCTAGGGAGAGTGCTGGGCGTCGTGCAGACAGGGAGTTGATGAGACCAGCTGAAGCTTGTCAGCTCATTTAGGCCTCTATAAGAACTCCCAGATTCATTAGGTGTTTGCTCATGCCTGGACCCAGACCTGTGTGGACTGTCTAGGGAGCGTGAACCCCTGTGCGGTGAGACAAAGCCTGTGTGGCTATTTGCTTGGACATTTAAAACCAGGGACTTAGGGACTAGGACAGCACTAGGCTGATCCCAGTTGTTAGTTAGGAAACCTGTATGTTTAGTCAGAGGTAAAGTTGACCAGGATTTATTTTATTTATGTTTCTTTTGCTTTGCTGTGTTTTGTCACTGTAAATAGAAAATAAACCGCACCTTTTTGATTTTGAAAACCACAACCTCCGTTTGCTGGGCCTGTTTTTGTGTGGGGAGCCCATCCCGGGGGTCACACACACCCGCTGCCGAGCTAACCCCCTCACAATATATATAATTTTTTATTTATTTTTATTTATTTTTTTACTGAAGGCTTTGGAAGAGTTTACCAGGCCCTGGTCTCAATGACGTTGAGATCTGCTGATTTAGAGATACAGATCTGCTTGGAAATTTTAAGACAAATCAGAAATTTTCCCTGGCTGTGTGTGCTAACCTCTGTTCTTGTATATCTTGTTTAGCAATGGTTATCTTTAAACATTAGCTAAACTGCCTTACACTTGCCTGGTAACTCAGATTCCACATATTTCAGAGTTGCTCCGTAGCCTGTAGTAAAGTTGTCACAAATATTGCGTAAATGCATTTTTTCTTGATTTCCATGTCTTTCCTTTTACAATCATGTTACCATTCCTTGTAAAACTTCCTGTTTTCCATTGTGTGTATTTGTTTTACTGTATATGCTCAGACCCTTGTGGTTTTATGTCCCATTTTTCTGTGACATTGACTAATGAGCAAAGGATTCAGGGAACACAGGTGGCCATCTTACTCTTGTTTAAGTCTATTTCTTTGTCTTTGACCATGTGCTCTTTTGCACTTTCTGCTGATTGCTGGATTAACATCTCCCCACATTGGAGCTGTATGGCACAGGGCAAGATAACACGGGGTGTGCCTGGCTTGATAAGAGAATTAGAGACTGTGTGATGCCAGATATCTAAAAAATATCCAAGCAGTATCTCAGCAAAAGCCACTTTACAAGGATCCATGTTGTGCCAAGAGTCATGTTTTACTGTCAAAAAATAAAATAAAAAATATTCTAACATTATGGAGTGATCTTCATATCTGATATCCTATTTTATCTTGCATGTTTAATAATGTCCATTTTCTAAAAAAAACCTGTAGACTCTGCTTTGCGTAATATTAAAATATTCATTTAATAGTTGTTGCTGTATTTACTGTTTATAATTTTGGCTCTCCCCAGCATAGCTGTAGTCCTAAAAATAAATACCGGAAGATGCAAACACTTACATACTCAGAAACCCTAGTTGATCTAAAGCAGGGTTTTTTAACTATGGGTACCCATATCCCTTGGGAATATGGGAAACCAATGAAGGGGGGCATGGAAGTCCAAAAGACAGAATTTTCGAATGATTATAACACACTTGAAGCAAGATTTTCTGCATTATTGAACCAAAATCGAAGTGTTTTTGTGGTTTGCGTTTTTATTTAAATTAATATGATAAAACATATGTTTTTCATGTAGTTCTCTTCCAAGCTCCCATATATAAGCTAAAACCAAACTATGCTATGCTGGTATTTAATAGGACTAATAATGATGATGTGTTTGATAATCTGGTGAAGGGGTTATAGGGATATGTTGAGAAATCCATTGGGGGGGTCCATAATCTTAAAGTGGTTGTAAACGCTCGCATATACCCAGTGAAGTTACTTGCCTCAGGTGATACACAGAGATTTATCTGCAGTCTTCCCTACATCCGATCAATGTCCATAATTTTTGAAGCTTGTCTGAGCTGTCAGAAAACGGGGGCGGAGAGCTGAAATGACACTCTGCAGAGCTCAGTAAGGAGAGCTCTGATAGCATATTGGATGGAAGGGGTACACCCCCTCCGCACAGCACAGAGATGAGGCTGTCAATCATAGGCTGTGTGATGGAGATCCCTCCCCATCACCTTTTTTCTTTTGGTGTCAGGAAAACTTGTCAGAAGTGACTCATGCAGATAGCAGAGGAATGAATTAGCAGACGAAAATGACACTAATGCCTCGTACACTAGATTTCCAGTCGGAAAAAGTCCGATGAGAGCTTTTGCCCGGGAATGCCGACCGTGTCTATGCTCCATCAGACTTTTTCCAACAGGAAAGCTGCCGGGAAAAAAAAGAGAGCAGGATCTCTCTTTTCCCGTCAGGAAAAAATCCTAGCCGGAAAACCGTTCGTCTGTATGCTTTTCCGACAGGAAAGAAACCACGCATGCTTGGAAACAATTCGATGCATCCTCGGAAGGATAGAACTTCATTTTGTCGGCTTGTCGTAGTCTTCTACGTCACGCGTTCTTGGCAGTGAAAAGTTCACCGGACTTTGTGTGACCGTGTGTATGCAAGGCAGGCTTGAGAGGAATTCCGACGGGAAAACCGCTCGTGTGTATGTGGCATTAGTGCTCTGGATTGAGGCAAGTACACACTATAGAGGGATATGCTTTGTTCATATTTCATGTCAGAGGTTTACAACCACTTTAAACAGGATAAATATCGCTGATCTAAAGGAAGGCAGAATTTATGGTTTAATTTATCAGGAAAATTGCCCAAAAAAATATATATTTTTGTGCCACCAAATGTTTAACTCTTTGTGGATCTTAAGCCTCGTACACACGGCCGGTTTTCTCAGCTAGAAAACTGCTGGGAGAGCTTTTTGCCGGGAAAACCGGTCGTGTTTATGGTTTCTCGTCGGGAAAACTGCCGGGAATCTCAACGAGAAAAATAGAGAACCTGCTCTCTATTTTCTCGTTGGGATTCTTGTCGGCCTGTTTCCCAATGAGAAAAGCGTGCGTGTGTATGCTTGCCTGTTTCCAGGTAAACCCGCGCATGCTCAAAGACTTTGATGCATGCGCGGTAGCATACAAGGGTAGTGTAGGGTGTAGCAAGATGGCGGCAACGGCATTGAATGTGACGAGCGCATCGTCGTAGTCGATGGCGTCACTGCGTTCTTGCCATTCAAAAGAACGGCGGTTCTTTTGAATGTGCGTGTGTACACAGGGCTTGGCAAGACAAGCTTGCCAGGAAAACCAACGTTTTTTTCGACGGGATTCTCGCCTGTGTGTACGTGGCTTGAGTTACAGATGGAGTATATCTGCTTTATTTTCTGCTTTCAAAAAGTGCATGGATACATAGGAAGTTGGATATTTCATTTATTTTTGCTAAACCTCACCTTCTGATGTCCCTGCAGAGTACCACCATTAGCATTCTGCTATACTGGTCCTCACCTTTCTCTGCCTAGCAACTCCTACATACAATGTTAACAATGCAATGGCTTTGACGTGATTCCTATTCCATTGTACCTATATCCTAAAAAGAGAGCAAATTGAATTGTCTAACATAGGTCTTTTCTTTTGTCTTTTGTAACCGAGGCATCTTTTTTCCCCTAAGACAGTTTTTACCATGAGTCACCCATTGTTCTTCATGCAAGCACATAGGAAGTGATGATTAAGCTAATTTTAGTACTATTAATTTAAATATCACAGGCTCATTTAATTTCTTCAGTCATAGATGCCAGCTGTTTTCACAAGAACTATGCAGACTAAGCAGTGAGGTTTCTAAATTATTTTCATTGGTCTCATGCACAAACAGAGGAACATTACTTTAAAAATGATCTTTTTTCAGTTTTAAATAAAAATATATTTTTATATGATAAAACCCCATCTGCTTATCAGCATTGTTTTCAACTATTTTGGGACTAAAAAAATTTATGATAAAAAATCATAAATGGCACTTTTTATGATAATTTAGCACCTGCTTATGAATCACATATATGTAAATTGTTTAGTAAGACAAAAAAGAAAAAAACAGCACTTTTCTTAAAGTACAGTGATTGCTGCTACTCCCAGTGTGGGAAAATTGGATTGAATGGTACATTTTGATGCTCATTGTGCTTCATTGTGTTATTAACACCACAGACAGCAGCATCTGGCGTTTTTTATCATAGCTTTATTCATTTGTATTGTTTTCCCCCACTAAGGATGTTTAGGTGGACACATGCATGAAACACGAGTCCACTAAATGTACGTTTGCATTCTAGGGGACATTACAGATACCGTATTTTTTGGCGTATAAGGCGACTGGGCGTATAAGACGACCCCCTAATTTTGCAGCTAAAATTTTAGATTTGAGATATACTTGCCGTATAAGACGACCCCCTTCAGGTGCTTCAGATGGAGGGTCTGGTGCCAGATGGAGGGTCCGGTGCCAGATGGTGGGTCCGGTGCCAGATGGTGGGTCCGGTGCCAGATGGAGGGTCCGGTGCCAGATGGAGGGTCCGGTGCCAGATGGAGGGTCCGGTGCCAGATGGAGGGTCTGGTGCCAGATGGTGGGTCAGGTGCCAGATGGAGTGTCCGGTGCCAGATGGTGGGTCAGGTGCCAGATAGAGGGTCCGGTGCCAGATGGAGGGTCCAGTGCTTCAAGCCATTGCTTTGGACCAGGGTCCGGTGATGGATGGCGAGGTGGCCGTGGAAGGAAGAGGAGCCAAGGGGTAGCCGCATTCGGTAACATTACTGTACGGTATACAGTATTTTCAGTATACCGCGCTGAGCCAATCACGGCAAGCAATGTATTCTATTAATGAATACAAAGCCTGCTCGGATTGGCTTTGAGATTCAGAGAGGCGCGGGCTGATGATATTACAACCTCTGCCAATCCGAGCAGGCTTTGTATTCATTAATAGAATACATCGCTTGCCGTGATTGGCAGAAGTTGCAACATCATCAGCCCGCGCCTCTCTGAATCTCAAAGCCAATCAGAGCAGGCTTTGTATTCATTAATCGAATACATCGCTCGCCGTGATTGGCTCAGCGGACATTAATGCTGACAAGCCTGACATCCATATACCGGTGTATAAGACGACCCCCGATTTTTGGCCGTGTAATTTTGGGGTAAAAAGTCCTCTTATACGCTGGAACATACGGTATTCTAAAGTAAAAATATCTGTTCCATTTTTCAGAAATTGTCCCCAGGCATTCATACTGACTCTGGGCTTTCTAGTCTCATCTTTTTGTGAGGACAAGTCAGGTGGGTGAATAATTATTTTTTAATAGTATATGTGAAAATTAAAATGGGAACATGTATTGAGATATACAGTATGCTGTTCCAATATTTTCAGATGGCTATTAGACTCATGCAGGTTGGTGTGTAAATTGCCATCATCCATGTATATATTAAAGATATGAATTCCTCTTGGAATCTCATTAAAAGATTCCCAAATGGGAAACCACAGTAGAATACTACAGGCGGTCCCCTAGTTACAAACATCCGACTTACAATTGACTCCTACTTCCAAACGGAGGGCGACAACAGGAAGTGAGAGGAAATCTACCCCTAGGAAGGGAAATTTACTTCTTTAAGAGTTATCATGGGAAAAAGGTGTCACCACTGATGCTTTATCACTAGTCTATGTTTCTCTAACCACTCAAAATTTTCTAAAACCAATTGTCAGCGGGACAGGAAGTGAGGTGAAATCTTCAAAACAGGTGCACAGATAGCAAAACAAATGTTACAGGGGTGATAACCCTTCCCTATGCCATCCAAAAAGTTTAAAAATAGATTTTGGCTGGGCTACCCTTAAAAAATTTACCTGTTCTAACTTATAAACAAATTTGACTTAAAGCAGAGGTCCACCTAAAAAAAATATATTAAGCCAGCAGCTACAAATACTGCAGCTGCTGGCTTTTAATAAATGGTCACTTACCTGTCTAGGGTGCCCGCGATGATGGCAGCCGAAGCCGAGCAATCGCTCGTCTCTCGGCTGCCCACGCCGCCATTCTCGGTGAGGGAATCAGGAAGTGAAGCGTTGCGGCTTCACTGCCCGGTTCCCTACTGCGCATGCGCGAGTAGCGCGGCGCGTCCTCACAGGTCCCTGCTGTCTCCTGGGACCAGTGTGTTTCCCAGAAGACAGCAGGGGTGTCTTTAAATTGCCTTAAAAATCCCACCAAGAGGTATTCATATCTTTAATATTTTCAGATGGCTGGATTTATGAGCATGAGTCTCCCCTGTTTCTAAAATCTCAAATTTACAAAGAGGAAATTCCAGGAATCTGTAATTCTAGCAAGAATAGGGGTTTTAACAGATGAGTCATCTCTTGCAGAGAATCAGACATTTTAGAATGGTAAATAACCAGCTTGACTACTGAAAAAGTCATATCACATGGCGCAACGCTTCTAGGGGAGGAGTCATGCTTGTGACAGCATGCTGGAGTTGCGCCGCTAGAGGTGGTGAGCCGGATGATGCTGTTTTTGAGAAGTGCGTGTATTTTATCTTCTTGGAAGTGTGTTTTTTTTAGCAGGGTTTTAATAGAGTCAAAATGGAGTACACTATGTCTGTCCCTTTTGCTTTGTTTAATATATGAGCTGAGTACGTGGTGAGGCTTTTCTAAACCGCAACGACATAAGCTTCTTACTAACTACGGAGGAGTGGAGAAATTTGCCTGGGGTGTAAAGAGAGGAGCGAGTTTAATTTTATATAGAGGTGAGCAGGTTCTTCACCTGGTGAAGGATTTTCCCTGTGCATGAAGAGAACAGACATGGGGTGCTTCGAAGTATAGGAGCATACCCACATATTCACTGAAGATTTTGTTTGCATTTCTATCATTTATATATTCACAATATATTCACAATTTTTTGGATGTGTATGGCAACACATAATTTTATGGGACTTTTGGACTGTTTATCAATTATACCCTCAATTGCTGTGCTACACTGATTTATTTCAAATATATATTTATTTAATAACCTGCTAGGACATCAAACCGCCACTTTTTTTAATACGTTTTGAATAAATCACTGAAGTGTCAGAACTTCTGCCAGATTTTTATTGCTTTTTGTATTCACATTGGCAAAATGCCCCCTCACTTCCTATCTTGGTGACTGATGCCATTTTAACAGGAAGTAAGGAAAATTCTCTCCCACAGGAACCCAGACAACAATAAAAACATTTGTTTTAAGCTGTGTGCCTAAAGCCCTGTACACACATGTGTACTGCAGCTGGTCTGTTTGGCCTGCTTCTATCGAAGGGGCATCACCGGAAAAGGTCTGCTGACCGTCTCCCGACCAGTGCTCTCTATTCAGAGTGTTTTGGCGGGGGGCCGTCCCCCCTGTCAGAACACAATAGAATAGCAGGGGAGATCGCTGCACTAACATCGGATTGTTAGTACAGCGGCTCCTCTTGAGCTGGCATTTTTTTTTCATTCAGCCTGCTGGGTTGAAAAAAAAAAAACTATGATGCCTCGTCCACACGACCGGTTTTCCCGGCAGGAAAACTGCCATGAGAGCTTTTGGCCGGGAATCCCAGCCGAGTGTATGCTCCATCGTAGTTTTCCCGACAGGAAAACTGCGGGGGAAAAAAAAGAGAACATGTCCTCTTTTTTCCCGCCGGCATTCCCGGCGGTCTTTTTCCCAGCAGTATTTCTATGGGAAAAACTGCGATGGAGCATACACACGGCCGGGATTTCCGGCCAAAGCTCTCACCGCAGTTTTCCCGATGGGAAAACCTCTCGTGTGTACAGGGGGAAAGTTACCGAGCAGGTTCTCGATTTTCCCCTCAGCATTCCCGGCTGACTTTTTACCGCCGGGAATCCCGGTCGTGTGTACGAGGCATCAGTGTGTACGAGATTTTAGATGTACGGTAGTATTGTATTTTTATTGTTTTTTTTTTTACCCTTTGGGAGGATTCCCCTTGTTCTCATGAGGGTGACTGGTGCCACTGGGACTGAAAATGGAGATCCGCAAGAGCACACAGTATTACAAAACATGAGAGGTTTTATTCTTTCACCGCTCAATCCAGAAGTGAAATATTTTTTTGACATGAATATTTTAATTAGAATGTACTGCTTCCTTTTCAAATGACTAATTACTCTTGTATTTTTGAAACAGGTTTTATGCTGTATCCAACAAAAAGAAGCTTCCTCAGCAATGTCTCAAGATATTTCAGAAAATCCTCACATGCCAAAATTCTACAAATAACATGGGTGTCAGAAAATAAATAACCATGTAAATAAAACATAAATAATTTCTTGTTGGACAAGAGTAGCAAATACAGCGAAGCTTAAAGCATTCTTTTAACATCATGCAGTCAGATGACTTTTTTACAAGAACATTTAAGACTGTAAATAGCACTATGGGTCCTTCCTCAACGGTAAATGCCTTGGGGAAAGTTGATACTAATGGACCAAACAATGGAACACCAGCAATGCCCAAAATGGGAGTAAGAGCAAAAGTTTCTGAATGGCTGCCAAAAAAAGATTCCGTAGAAGAAAGATGCAACAAAATGTCTTTAAAACACCGAACTCGATTAAGTTATGAGAGTATTTCTTTAAGTTCAGATGGAAAAAATGATCAGACTGATATGGATGAGAAACACTTTGATCCAGAATTATTGCAAATGAAATATTTAAATGGAGATTTTTTTTGCCAATCACCTCACAGGGGCCTGCTACATCCTATAAGGCAGAGAAGTAACAGTGATGTTACCATCAGCGATACTGATACAGATGATATTCTTGACCAAAATGCTGTAAATCCAAACACTGGTGCATCTTTACATCGAGAATATGGGAGTACATCATCAATAGACAGGCAGGGTTTGTATGGAGACAGCTTGTTTGCAATGATTAAAGGTTATAGGATGGAAAATATGGAGCAAGCAAATCTGACGCAATTTACATTTTCGGAGGTTTTCCATTACGATCCTGCTGTTTCTCCAAGTATACGCACCCCTAGACAACTTTCTAGGGGTCCCTTTGTTAGCATTTCTGAATTGGATTATTTGGACAGCTCCTTGTTGGCTGGGAAAAAAAGAGACAGGTTATTTAAAAAATATTTGAGAACACAGTCTTTTGAGCCTGCTCTTTTTCAGAAGCAGAGAAGTGTATCAAGCGAGCCTGATGTTTTAAAGTGCTCCTTTGATGTTGACGATGGTTGCTTTGAAAAGAGTATACATCCATGGACATGTGAAAAAAGTTTTGCCCACTATGACGTACAAAGCATTTTGTTTGACGTCAATGAAGCTATGGAAACTCAGGCTAACATTGCAAAAAGAAAAAACATAACCACGGGAGCTTCAGCAGCATCACAGTCATCAATGGTTGGAAGCCAATCTGGGAGTTGTGACTCTGCTGTAGACAGCAAGGAGGATACTGACCCTAAAACCACTGAAACTGATGAAGGGGATGGCAAAAGCAATGACATTATATTGAATTGTCCATACTTCAGAAATGAGATCGGTGGGGAAAATGACAGACAGATTGCCCTTTCAAAGGCAAATTCTCTGGCCTTGACTACTGGTGAAATGTGTTCGTTTGAATCATCACTCAGTTCTCACTGTACTAATGCTGGTGTCTCTGTTCTTGAAGTGCCAAGGGAGAACCAACCTATTCACAGAGAAAAAGTGAAGCGATACATTATAGAGTACATTGACCTTGGAGCATACTATTTTAGAAGGTTCTTTTATGGAAAAGGTTTGTTTATAATTTCAGATTTTGTCTATCAATTCATGTCTTTGATCTATACTTGGTATGTTAAAAAACGTTTTAAAAATATTTTATATTTTCATAAAATTGGAGAGAATCTAAACTATTAAGTGGAGCTTATTCTAGGAATATCAAAGAATCTTGTTTAATTATAGGTAATGTGATTTTCTGGTGCAGTTCTACAGTTGTTTAAAGTTGAAATGGATGTTTTATATTATACTCAAGAACATCCATTTAATAGTTGCTGTCAAAGCTTGTATTTACCAGCGCTTGTGATGTCGGTACATTAGATAAGTGTATGAAGGAACCACATTTGAGCCTTTTTTTCTAACTGTAAAACTGCAAAAGAAGAATGTCCCAGGGCTATTAGTTTGGGAGTAAGGCAGGCCATACATGGAGCTAATATCTTTCCTGCAACCACGGGTTGCAGGAAAGAAATGCGCTTGGTTCCTCTGTCAACACTATCTGTGTTGATGGGGGAATTGAGCAAATTTCTTTCCTGAAACCCGTGGTTGCAGGAAAGAAATTTGCTCCGTGTATGGCCTTCTATTGTATTTTCCCAGTGGGGTGTGGGGGAAGCAATCCCTGCTGGGAGAAGACAGTGATTATTGCTAGTGACTATACCAGCGGCTAGTGATAATCGTACTTAAAATCCGACAGGCTGGTTGTACCCAAGTTGATTATTCAATCAACTTGGGTACATTTCGCCTGCCCATACATGGTTCACATCTTGGCTGGTTCCTGCTGAACCGGCCGAGATACAAACCGTCTAGGACTGGTTTAAGGATGGTAGGCATAGTTTATTAAGGACTGAAAGAAAAAAAAGCCAAGAATCATTATGGTGGTTGAGGTGATTTTGGTTCATGAGAATGGAACTTGTACCTATCTTTAAACAGATTTCATATTTTTATTCAATTTTAAAGTACCGTATATACTCGAGTATAAGCCGACCCGAATATAAGCCGAGGCACCTAATTTTACCACAAAAAAATGGGAAAACGTATTGACTCGAGTATAAGCCTAGGGTGAAAATGCAGCAGCTACTGTAAGTGGAAAAGAGGGTCAACAATGCCCATTTGCAGCCTCACTGTGCCCATTTGCAGCCTCACTGTGCCCATTGCGCACCTCACTGTGCCCATTGCGCGCCTCACTGTGTCCATTGCGCGCCTCACTGTGCCCATTGCACGCCTCGCTGTGTCTATTGCATGCCTCACTGTGCCCATTGCATACCTGATCAGCCCATTGCAGCCTCACTTCTTTCCTCCATATTATAAGATACACATATAGCACTGGAAGAAAAGCTCTGGTCACCATATTATAGGATACACATGTGCCCATTGCATACATGATCAGCCCGTGTCAGGCAGTCAGATGGTGGCCCTCCAGTGTAAAAAAGCCACGCGTCCTCGTCCGTGATAGGGAAACACTCAGTTTCTCAGCAGTGAGTCAGTGTTCAGTGTTCCGCCTATCACAGATGTCTTCTCGTCCTCGTAGGCGTAAATGTCCATGATAGGCGGAACACTGAACACTGACTCACTGCTGGGAAACTGAGTGTTCCCCTATCACGGACGAGGAAGAGGCGCGGCTTTTTTACACTGGTCGGCCGCCGTCTGAGCATGACACGGGCTGATCAGGTATGCAATGGATACAGACTCAAGTATAAGCCGAGGGGGGCATTTTCAGCACAAAAAAATGTGATGAAAAATTTGGCTTATACTTGAGTATATACGGTACATTAAACATCTCTATGCCAGAAAGGTAGTAACAAAATGTCTGCATTAAATGTTCTGTATTCCTCTGTGAACCTTTTCTGTGTTCATAATTGACTTTGAAAGCAGTAAACATATTTAGACCTTATCAAACGTCATTGCGGATTCAGAAAATAGATAAATATAATGCTTTCATGGTGCCTTCTAACAAATGTAATCATGATAAACGCAGTACATATTAATCTCTGTTTCAATTTGTGATTGCATTGGTTAAAATGTAGTAGTAGAAAACTAATAGGTTTTTTACTCAAAAGACATTTGCCAGAAAACTTTGGGCTGACCTACTAAAGAAGTTGAGAATCTTCACACAATAAAGTGTGAATTTTAATTTCAGTTATCCAATCATGTGCAGATTAAATAAGTATCCAAGAATTTTCATTTCACACAAATTGTGAATTGTAGCAAAAATGTACAGTTTATTGTGTGAAGATTCTCAACTTCTTTAGTAAATCAGTCTTGGTATGTAAATGTTCACTATTATATATAAACATTCAGAAATGTGTACTGGCAGTATGACTATCTACTTTTTTTTAGGTATTTTTAAAATGTATCTATACTCAAAACTTTTTTTTGTTTTTGATAGAGTAGGAGAAGGATTAGAACTCCTTTTAGGTTTCAATGCATGAAGGCAGGTGCTCCATTAGAGACTAGACATGTGCATTCGTTTTCGTCCGAATGCATTTTCGTCCGAATTTCGTGGATTTTCGCTTTCATTTTAACAAACGATAACGAATGTGCAGAGTCCGAAATCCGAAAGATCCGACATAAAAAATGCTTTATTTTAGTTTCGTTGCGACAACAGTTCGATATAGATAGAAGATTCGACATGACGGTGACAATAGCGATCTGTGTCTATCGAATCTGTGGTTTAATGTGCCTAACCTAACTCTATTAGTCCGAGATTATTCGACATAGAGAGAAGATTTGACAGTATAGAGACATGAAGGTTCGACATAGAGAAAAAAGAGTCAACATAGAGAAAAGATTCAACATAGAGAGAAAAAATTCAGCATTATAGGGACATGAAGATTCAACATAGAGAGAAAAGAGTCGACATAGAGAAAAGATTCGACATAGAGAGAAAAGATACGACATTATAGAGACATGAAGATTCGACGAAGCAGCTAAAAACATACAATCGCCACAAGAGGACATTTATGGTCAAATGCTCAGCCCATGGGCTATAGAAGAATCCTAATGTTGGTTGACTAGTAATAATAATTAATAAATATAATTATTACTAGTCATACAATATTACAATTTTACTATAGCTTGTGGGCGGAGCATTAGACTGGAAATGTATGATTGCAGCGTCATACAGTTTAGCTGCTTTGTCGAATCTTCTTAGAACATTCGACAGACACCATAAGCCTTCAATGACATATTCGACCGTAATTAATTCGGATTTTCGGACGAATGCATTTTTTAACGAAACAAAATAAATAAAAACGAATTTCGGAAGTAACTGAATAATTTTATTTTTTGGATGAAAACGAAATTCCGAAACAAAATATTTCAGTGTGCACATGTCTATTAGAGACATTCCTTCACTGTCACTAGTAGGGCTGCAACTAACGATTATTTTCATAATCGATTAGTTGGCCGATTATTGTTTCGATTAATCGGTTAACCTTAAAAGAAAAAAAAAATGATTTTGCGGTGATTTGCATTTTTACATTATTTTTTTTTGGGCCAATTTGTTGGGCAGATTAAAAAACACAAATTGCCGCAAAAACGCATTACATGCTTTTCTGCAGCTTCTCCATTGTAGTATATTGAACCAAAAAAACAAAATAGCAACGTTTTGCATTAAAAAAAGTCCTTGCCCTTTCCAAATACGCAGCAGCTGAAAAAAGCTTAGATGTGAACGTGTCCCATAGGAAACCATGTAAATGGACTGTAGAGTTTCTGCAAAAAGCACCAAAAAACACAGAGGTGTGACCCAAGCCTGAGATGTTGAGTAACATAATGGGGTTTAAAAAAACTAAAATTAGTACAAAAAGAGCAAATAATCGCTACTGTAAGGGGTTCATTTTTTTACTGTGGGACAGTGAGTTATATTTACAGTAGCGATTTGCTCTTTTTGTACTATAAAGGGCTAATTTTTAATTTTTTTTAACCCCATTATGTTACTGGCCGATTAATCGATTATGAAAACAGTAATCGATTAATGTCATAATCGATTAATCGATTAGTTGTTTCAGCCCTAGTCACTAGTTTGATAACAATGTTGTCCCTAGGACAGGAAATAAGGGATAAATCTCTTCAACAGCAACACAGACAGAAGTAAAAATGTTTTTATAAAGTTAAATAGGGAAATTTTAGAACTTAAGTTTGCTTTTTATTGTCATCTGTGTCTCTGTTGCAAAGTTCCACTAAATCCTGTCAGGCAAAACATTGTCCCCAGAACAGAAAGGAGCCCAGGATAGCAGTAAAACCTGACAAGGGTTCTAAACTTTTCACATGTAATCCAAATTTTAAAACAACGTTGGGTATAGATACACTTTGAAGCCAAAACATTTATTTTAGAATAAAGTAGGGGATGTAAATCCAGCATCTATCATATCTTCCAGTGATATAAATCCCTGTCAATCATGATGACCTGCCGCCACAATAACCTGCTACCTGATGATGTTGTCCAACCACCACAATGGCCTCCTGTACGAGGATGCTTCTATGCTGCTTCTCCTGACAGATCCTTGGCCAGATGCTGTTTGTAAACAAACCATCCATGGATGCTGGCTGATGTCATTGACCAGATATAGCTAATTTCTTTACAAACCCCAGCTGGCTAAGGATCTGTCATTTAGTGGTAGAAGTAGTACTTGCAAGGTAGGAGTGTACCTGTTTTGAGCGCATGTGGCCTGGCATGGTTCAGGAAGGTGGGGGGGTGGGGTGTGCACACTTGCGTCACGTTTAAAGGACTACATTGTGATGTTTTGTAACATCTACTCTCATATATTTCAAAAGGGTTTGAAGCTATGTTCAGGGTTCAATGACATCCTACGAACCATACTTTGGTAGTTCACTCATCCCTAATTACAGCACATTAGAGCATCCCAGAGTGTCTCGTAATGGTACATTGGTTTCTAAATTTACTGAAGATGATCATGAGGGTTGATGTAAAGTCACAGAGATTAGCTTTCATTGCTTTCCTTGGGCTTAAAATAGAACCAGCATAACATTCATGCACATCTAGGATTTTTCTATGTCTGTCTGGTAAATGTCTTTCAGACAGGATACCTCTGTAAAAAGAAGTTCTAAATCTTTTGTCAATATATTGTTTATGTTGTGCAAGCGAAAGTACAGAATAGGTAAAGCATTCCCATGCCTTAAATGACGGCAGTCATTTTGCGCATTTAATTTAGAGACATATCATTAAAATATATTTTTTAATTCTGTCCCCTATTGGCACAAAGTACATGTAGTACTTTTCCCTTTGTTGCTAAGTGCTTCCTAAATGTAGCTATGAGTTTGGACAGGTCACTCCCCTCCCTTTCAGCATTTTTTCACTATTCTTTCCCCTATCGAATTACATACATGTATTATTTGTCCCATGTTGCTAGGTGCTTCCAAAGTGTCTCCCCTGCTTGTCTTTGCTCTGAACACTTTCCGCTGGCAACAGAAATGGCAGACTGGCACGCCACCTCTCTCTGCATTCCTTTTGCTATTGTTTGTCTCTGGAAAGTGTAAGAAGCTGAAACAAGCAGATATTAGAAAGTGCAATCCATACATGATATACCTATATAATGAGTGTTAAAACATGTACCTAAATAAATGCATTAAAGTATAACTAAAGGCAAAACATTTTCCTTGGTTTTGAAGAGTGGAGAGGGATTAGAACACCTGTCAGTTTTTACTGAAGTCTGCACCCCCATTGGGGAGATGCACCCTCTCTATTTGTCCTGTTTATTATTATAATTGAAAGTAAAAGCTAATCCCAAATTTTGAATTGTTCCCAGAAACGTAATAGAGGGGAAATCATCCAATGGGGATAGCGGTTCTGGTGGTCTGGAGGACTCCAAGGGATTACCTTAATTTACAGGGATATTCTCTCACTTTCTGTTTTGGCTGAGTCAGAAAGTGAGGGTAAAACTTCCCAAAGGGGCACAGATGCCAAATAAATTAATTCTATCAAAGATTCATTCTATCCAAAATGAAAAAAAAATGCCTATAGTTCTACTTTAATATCAAATACCAATCAATATTATAAATAAATGACAAATCTCAAAGAAAAGATGGTCACAGAAAACAGTTTCATTTTATAATATCAGCATTGTAATAATAATACAAATGATAATTGATAAAGAACAGAGAGTGGGACTTTTGTGAGACACATGAAAGCAAATACAAATATACAATACAAAATAACTTTAATTGGTCAGAATGACTGTTTCTGCGTGTACATATACATGTCATTTCAAAACTGTATGCATTTTGCTATACGTAAAGATACATATGCACATTGGGTCAGACCAAAAAGAGCATGATAAAATCATTCCAACAAGGAGTTTATAGGGTAAAAAGAGTTCAAGGGTCACATTAAAGGGTCACATTACAGGAAGTGATGAGCCGAACACCCCCGGGTTCGGTTCGCACCAGAACCCGCGAACGGACCGAAAGTTCGAACGAACATTAGAACCCTATTAAATACAATGGATGCGAACGTTCGAATTCTAAAGTGCTAATTATAACAACTATTATGCATGTTATTGTCATAAATAGGGTTTGGGAACCCGGGTTCTGCACCAGGGGACATGTATCAATGCAAAAAGAAGTTTTAAAAACGGTCGTTTTTCGGGAGCAGTCATTTTAATGATGCATAAAGTGAAAAAAAAAAAGTCAAATATTCCTTTAAATATCGTACCTGGGGGGTGTCTAAAGTATGCCTGTGAAGTGCCACGTGTTTCCCGTGTTTAGAACTGTCCCTGCACAAAATGACACTTCTAAAGGAAAAAAAAGCCATTTAAAACTGCTTGCGGCTTTAATGTAATGTCTGGTCCCGGTAATATGGATGAAATTCTTTAAGAAAAATGGCATAGCTACCCCATGACCCCCCCCCCCCCTACCCCAGCCCATTACCAGCCCCTTTGGGTCTTGTATGGATATTAAGGGGAACCCCGCACATAAAATAAAAAAGGCCCTATATACTCTGAACAGCCGTATACAGGCGGTGCATACAAGACAGGGACTGTAGGTTTGTTCTTATGTAGAATCTGTTTGTAATTTTGAACAGGTACATTGTTGAAGTGTAGCTCCAGCCCAAAAATCTATTTTTAAACTTTTTGGGAAACATAGGTAAGGGTTATCACCCCTGTAACATTTGTTTTGCTGTCTGTGCCCCTGTTCAGAACATTTCACCTCACTTTCCGTCCCAATGACAACTGTTTTTGAAATGTGGTGTTTTTCTTGAGACAAGGATTGCTGATAAAGCATCAGTACAGATGAGACCCCTTTCTCCCATATTTATTCTTACAGGAGAGAATTTTCCTTTCTAGGGGTAGATTTCCTCTCACTTCCTGTTGTCTTCTTTCGTTTGCAAGTAGGAGTCGTTTGTAAGTTGGATGTTTGAAAGTAGGGACCTGCCGTATATACTCTGCAGAAATAGGCCCCTTAGTTGTTGGTGTTGGCACAACACTGTAAGCACTCAGTTACTCTTGGTTGGTGCTGGAACGCCCTGCTGTCAACTATTATATCAGGAATTTTAATTACATATAATTGTTGAACAGTGGTAGTAAAAATTGGGGCTTTGATGGTGGTGCTGGTGCCACAACACTGTAAGCCCTGACAGTTACTCTTGGTGGGTGCAGCAATGGGCCCTGCTGTGAATTATTAGATCAAGAATTGTAATTACATGCCCCTTTTGAACAGGGGCTGAAAAATTGGGCCTTTCGTGGTGGTGGTGGTGGTGGCGTTGCCACAACACTGTAAGCCCTCAGAGTTACTCTTGGTGGGTGCAGCAATGGACCCTGCTGTGAATTATTAGATCAAGAATTGTAATTGCATGCCCCTGTTGAACAGGGGCTGAAAAATTGGGCCTTAGGCACTGGTGGCACAACACTACAACCCCTCACAGATACTGTACTTGGAGCACAGCAATGAGCCCTGTTGCAAAGTATTGCTTCAAAAATTGTAATGACACGCCCCTGTTAAACAGGGGCTGAAAAATTGGGCCTTAGGCACTGGTGCCACAACACTCCAACCCCTCACAGATACTGTACTTGGAGCACAGCAATGAGCCCTATGGCAAATTATTGCTAAAAAAATTGTAATTACACGCCCCTGTAAAACAGGGGCTGAAAAATTGGGCCTTAGCCACTGGTGGCGGCACCCATAAACAAAAATGATCTTCCAAGCTATCATCATCAATCGTATCATTGAGGACTCGGAGGAGGAGGATAGCCAGTCAACATAACAGGACAGGCACTCAGCATCAGCATCAGTCTTGAAGGGATGTGACATGTTAAAATCAATTAGTCTGTTATATCAGCATCAGGTGTGTGGTAGCTGGTGGTGATCCAAGACTGGTTCATCTTGATGAAAGTCAGTCGATCAACCGAGTCGGTGGACAGGCGCACCCTGTGATCCGTGACAAATCCTCCAGCAGCACTGAATGTGCGTTCCGAAAGAACGCTGGATGCAGGACAGGCCAGTAGCTCAATTGCATACTGTGCAAGCTCTGGCCAGTGATCCATCCTCAAGACCCAGTAAGCCAGAGGATTTTCGGTGGGGAAGGTGTCCAAGTCTGACCTTGCCCCTAGATATTCCTGCACCATGTTTATCAGACGCTGGCGATGGTTGCTGGAACCGATCATACTTTGGGGCTGCGGACTAAAGAATTGTCTGAACGCATCGGTCAGACGGCCACCTTCCCCACCGCTCCTTCTTTGACTGGCCGAAGCCTCAGCAACTCGTTGTCCAGGACCAGGAGTTTGTAACCTCCCAGTCTCTGGGAACGCGTTGCACAGACCTTTCTGCAAGGCCTCCCGGAGTTGTCTCATCCTCTGCTCCCTCTGCGACGGTAACATAAGGTCCGCAACCTTACCCTTGTACCGTGGATCAAGGAGAGTGGCCAGCCAGTAATGGTCCCTCTCCTTGATCCGAAGAATACGAGGATCCTTCCGCAGACTTTGCAGGATCAGGGAGGCCATGCAGCGTAGGTTTGCTGAGGCATTCGCTCCGGAGTCCTCTGGGTCACTAAGGACGACATGATCCGCAGCCACCTCCTCCCAGCCACGTACAAGTCCACTGGTTTCTTGGGACTGTAAATCATCCCTAAAAGACTGCTGCTGATGATGCTGAGTGCCAGCCTCCACCTCCATGCTGACACAATCCTCCTCCTCCTCCTCCTCTTCCTGTGCGATGGGTGGGACAGAAGGAACACTGTCTGGGTAAAGGGGGCCTTGAGAGGCAAGGAAGTCCTCCTCTTCCTGCCTCTGTTCTGCCTCAAGTGCCCTGTCCATTATTCCACGCAGCGTGTGCTCCAACAGGTGGACAAGAGGTACAGTGTCACTGATGCATGCACTGTCACTGCTCACCATCCTCGTGGCCTCCTCAAATGGTGCCAGGACAGTGCATGCATCCCTGATCATGCCCCACTGGCGTGGAGAAAAAAAACCAAGCTCCCCTGACCCTGTCCTGGTGCCGTAGTCGCACAGGTACTCATTGATGGCCCTCTGCTGCGTGTGCAGCCGCTGCAGCATGGCCAACGTTGAGTTCCACCTGGTGGGCATGTCACATATAAGGCGGTTCTTGGGCAGGTTCAACTCCTTTTGCAGCTCAGCCAGGCGAGCACTGGCATTATAAGATCTGCGGAAATGCACACAGACTTTCCTGGCCTGCCTCAGGACATCCTGTAAGCCCGGGTACCTGCCCAAGAACCGCTGCACCACCAGGTTAAGGACGTGAGCCACACAGGGCACATGGGTCAGTTGTCCCTGTTGGAGGGCGGAGAGGAGGTTGGTGCCATTGTCGCAAACCACCATTCCTGGCTTAAGCTGGCGTGGCGTCAACCACCTCTCGGCCTGGCCCTGCAGAGCAGACAGGACCTCTGCCCCAGTGTGGCTTCTGTCCCCCAAACACACCAGCGCAAGCACGGCATGGCATCTTTTTGCCTGCGTACTTGCGTAGCCCCGTGAACGGCTACGGAGCACCGCTGGTTCATAGGACAAACCACAGGAAGAGGCCATGGAGGAAGAAGAAGAGGAGGGGGTGGAGGAGAGAGGTGTGTCACAACCAGTAGTAGCATTTTGGAGGCGTGGCGGTGGGACAACCTCCAACACTACTGCACCTTGTCCTGCATCCTTCCCAGCTGCCAAAAGAGTGACCCAATGGGCCGTGAAAGAAAGGTAACGTCCCTGTCCATGCCTGCTGGACCATGAGTCAGCGGTAATATGCACCTTACTGCTGACCACCCTGTCCAGCGAGGCCAAGACATTGCCTTCCACATGCCGGTAGAGAGCCGGAATAGCCTTCCGTGAGAAAAAGTGGCGTTTGGGAACCTGCCACTGAGGAACCGCACATTGCACAAACTCACGGAAGGGGGCCGAGTCTACCAACTGAAAAGGCAGCAGTTGAAGCGCTAGCAATTTAGCCAAGCTAGCATTCAACCGCTGGGCATGTGGATGGCTGGGAGTGAACTTCTTTCGACGGTCCAGCAGCTGGGGCAGGGAAATTTGCCTGCTAGAATCGGACGTCGGTGTACTGCTAGCAGAGTGGCCGCAAGTACTTGGCTGTGACACACCTAATTCTACACCTTCATTCCTCTCAGTGCATGTTTCAGAGAGGACTGAAGTTATAGTGGGGTTGGAGATCCCAGCTGATGCGGTGCAAGGAGAGGTCCGCTTTGTTCTTTGGTGTGGGTCTTTGAGGTAGGCTTGCCAACGAGCTGCATGGCAGGTCAACATATGTCTGGTCAGGCATGTGGTACCCAAGCGGCTGATGTTTTGGCCACGCGATATACGCTTGAGACATATGTTGCAAACAGCAGCTGTGCGATCTGATGCACTAGCCTCAAAAAAGGCCCACACCAAAGAACTTTTTGAATGACGGGCAGAGGCAGCGCCCTGCACAGGCGGAGCTCTGCGGTGTGATTCCGTCGGTGTACTGCCCTTACGCTGGCCACCAAAGGGCATCCTGCCTCGTTGGAGATGTGCCTCCTCCTCATCCTCCTCCTCCTCCTCTCTCCTATTAGGCACCCACGTGGAGTCAGTGACCTCATCATCACCTCCCTCCTCATCACTGGAGCCAATCTGGCAGTATGCTGCAGCTGCTGGAACATGACTGCCAGATTGGTGTCCTTCTTGAGCATCCCCTCTGTCTGCTCTCACGCTACTGCCTTCCTCTAGCTGGGTTTCATCATCAGACCCTTCGAAACGCTGGGCATCCTCCTGGAGCATGTACCCAACACTGTGCTGAAACAGTTCGGGGGACTCCTCAGGAGGAGGACATGGTGGGTCTAGGGAAGGAGTGACTGATGATGAGTCTGACATTGATACCAGGGAAGAGGACGCTTTGGCAGCTGCTTTTCCAGTACCCTGAGCCTGGGTGAGAGAGGATGAGGAGGAGGAGGAGGGCTTGGTCATCCACTCTACCAAGTCTTCGGCATGATGTGGCTCAACATGTCCAGCTGCCGAAAAGAAGGACAAGCGTGTCCCATGGCCATGTGCTGATGACAATGCACCGCGTCCACGACCAGCACTGTTGCCCCCAGACACAGAGCCTGCTTGCCCTCTTTTATTGCCTCCTGACTGTCTGCCTCTCCTTGTTTGCCTTCCAGACATTCTAATAGATGGCCTGCAGGGAGATGGGAAAAAAGCAATAAGGGCTACCTTCAGGTGTCCTTCTCTGTCCCTGGAAACAAGGACTTTGACAGTGAAAGAAACCGACACACTCTCCCTACCTACAGTTTTCTGTCCCTAGAAAAAATGTTTTTTTTAAGCACAATTTAGCACAAGGAGAATTCACTCACTGTCCTTCCAGGTCCCTGGAAACAAGGACTTTGACAGTGAAAGAAACTGACACACTCTCCCTACCTACAGTTTTCTGTCCCTAGAAAAAATGTTTTTTTTAAGCACAATTTAGCACAAGGAGAATTCACTCACTGTCCTTCCAGGTCCCTGGAAACAAGGACTTTGACAGTGAAAGAAACTGACACACTCTCCCTACCTACAGTTTTCTGTCCCTAGAAAAAATGTTTTTTTTAAGCACAATTTAGCACAAGGAGAATTCACTCACTGTCCTTCCAGGTCCCTGGAAACAAGGACTTTGACAGTGAAAGAAACTGACACACTCTCCCTACCTACAGTTTTCTGTCCCTAGAAAAAATGTTTTTTTTAAGCACAATTTAGCACAAGGAGAATTCACTCACTGTCCTTCCAGGTCCCTGGAAACAAGGACTTTGACAGTGAAAGAAACTGACACACTCTCCCTACCTACAGTTTTCTGTCCCTAGAAAAAATGTTTTTTTTAAGCACAATTTAGCACAAGGAGAATTCACTCACTGTCCTTCCAGGTCCCTGGAAACAAGGACTTTGACAGTGAAAGAAACTGACACACTCTCCCTACCTACAGTTTTCTGTCCCTAGAAAAAATGTTTTTTTTAAGCACAATTTAGCACAAGGAGAATTCACTCACTGTCCTTCCAGGTCCCTGGAAACAAGGACTTTGACAGTGAAAGAAACTGACACACTCTCCCTACCTACAGTTTTCTGTCCCTAGAAAAAATGTTTTTTTTAAGCACAATTTAGCACAAGGAGAATTCACTCACTGTCCTTCCAGGTCCCTGGAAACAAGGACTTTGACAGTGAAAGAAACTGACACACTCTCCCTACCTACAGTTTTCTGTCCCTAGAAAAAATGGTTTTTTTAAGCACAATATAGCACAAGCACAAAACACACTGACACTCTCCCTACCTATCCTTCTCTTTCCCTAAACTAAAGGAATCCAGGTTAAGCAAGAAAGAAATAAAAGTCACTGTCCCTGCCTATGCTGCTCTATCCCTGCTCCGGAACACACTACACTAGGCCGCCGTGCTGGCGGCCTTTTATAGTGTGGGGCGTGTACTAAACACCCTCAGCAATAATTGGCCACAGGCATCCTGCCTGTGGCCAATCATTGCTCTCCTCGCTGCCGGCGCTGTGATTGGCCAAGCATGCGGGGTCACAGTGCATGCTTGGCCAATCACAGCGCCTGGATGACACTGCGATGGCGTAGTGCATTGTGGGCCGTTCGCGTCACTCGAATTTGGCGCGAACGGCCCAAATCGTTCGATCTTCGCCGAACGATCGAACAGCCGATGTTCGAGTCGAACGTATGTTCGACTCGAACACGAAGCTCATCCCTAATTACAGGGAATGTTCAACATAATTTGTCAATCAAACATTTTTTTGGGGAAAAAAAATCAAATAGCTGTCAGAAGAATTTGAATGGATTGAATAGAACGTCTGTGTTACATAGAGTAAAAAGTAGACTAGTCAGTCGATGTGAGTTCTACGCGTTTCAGGGCCTTAAAGCCCCTCATCAGGAACAAGACCGTAGTCAGTATCTGCGAGTGAAGAGGGTAAGAGTTATTGTTCGGTCCTTAAGAAATGTGGGTAAGTATAAGAAGTGATGGTCCCCCATCCATCACACTCTACCCCAAGTTTGGGAGACCGCCTGGGAATAGCAAGGTAGCTGTTATTTGTGTGCATGGGGACACCCGAGAGTATCCAGTGACTACAGTGTGTTTCGAGACCCCCAAAGGTACCCTTCTCATCCAGTGGGCTTAGTGTCTCAGTTACCGCATGACGCCATTGTGGGAAGGGATTTTCCGAAGTTCTGGGAACTGTGGGATGATCCTGAGCCCCCCACTGGTGCCCCTATGTACCAGGAATATGATAGCCAGAACTCCTCTGAGAGTGGTGAGGACTCTCCCGAATTTCCCTTGTCAGTATTGGCAGGGGAGACTCAAGAAACTGGAGAGGAGCCCACCTCCTCAGACGAAAACCTACCGTCTGTGGAGTTTTAATATAGAATATAAATAAACATAAATATAAATGAAATAATTAATGTAAATATAGATGTAGACGTGAAAAAATGTTGATTGAATATGGGGTATGAGGTGAAAAAATGTGAGTGGTGGTGCTTGAAGATAATGAAATGTACGAAAAAGATATATCAGGCAATCAAAAAAAAAGGGCTAACCATAAAAAAAGAGTGAAGGAAAGCCTGCAGAGAGTAGGATAAAGTGAAGAGAAATTAATAAATGTATACCATAATACTTGATAGCTGTGAACAGATAGTGCACAGCAACTGCATGTGTGAGTCCTTGGTGAGGGAAGAGGTGATATAACCGGATGTGAGACTCTGCAAGGGGGGAAGCCCATATAGGCGACGCCGCCACAGCCCCGCCCCCAACGTCACGCGAAAGCACAGGGGGAGGGCCGGCCATGACCGAGATCACTCCCGGTGTGCTGACAGATGGTGAAAACAGCGCCTAAGGAGGGGGCCGCGGCGTCATGAGGACGCCGCACACCTCCGGCGGGGAGCGTGACATCGACACACAGTGGCGTAGCCCCCGCCCACCCCGTGTCGACGTCACGCTCCCCGCCGGAGGTGTGCGGTGTCCTCATGACGCCGCGGCCCCCTCCTTAGGCGGTGTTTTCACCATCTGTCAGCACACCGGGAGTGATCTCGGTCATGGCCGGCCCTCCCCCTGTGCTTTCGCGTGACGTTGGGGGCGGGGCTGTGGCGGCGTCGCCTATATGGGCTTCCCCCCTTGCAGAGTCTCACATCCGGTTATATCACCTCTTCCCTCACCAAGGACTCACACATGCAGTTGCTGTGCACTATCTGTTCACAGCTATCAAGTATTATGGTATACATTTATTCATTTCTCTTCACTTTATCCTGCTCTCTGCAGGCTTTCCTTCACTCTTTTTTCATGGTTAGCCCTTTTTTTTGATTGCCTGATATATCTTTTTCGTACATTTCATTATCTTCAAGCACCACCACTCACATTTTTTCACCTCATACCCCATATTCAATCAACATTTTTTCACGTCTACATCTATATTTACATTAATTATTTCATTTATATTTATGTTTATTTATATTCTATATTTCTTATTTTTTTTATATTTTTTACTTTAATTTACAATCTCAATTTCATCCTAATTGTATTTTATTTTATTTATTCATTTTATTTATTCCATTTCATACATATCTATTTATTATTTTGTACAACTTTTTCACATTACATTTTTTCATCACACATTTTTTCCTTTTTCCCTAGATTTCCCTTCCCTTGGGGTCTTTTTCACCAGCTTTCCTTTTACACCACTACTATGACTCTGTTGGGGTGCACGCCCTGTGGTCCGGCTGCCGCCCACCCCGCCTCCTCAGCTCCCATCCGTGGCATTCCTTGTTTGGCTCATCGTCATCACGGCCGCGCGGCTATTGCTCAGACATACATGTAAGTTAGTGGGTTGAGTGTTTGTGTGATGGATGGGGGACCATCACTTCTTATACTTACCCACATTTCTTAAGGACCGAACAATAACTCTTACCCTCTTCACTCGCAGATACTGACTACGGTCTTGTTCCTGATGAGGGGCTTTAAGGCCCTGAAACGCGTAGAACTCACATCGACTGACTAGTCTACTTTTTACTCTATGCAACACGGACGTTCTATTCAATCCATTCAAATTCTTCTGACAGCTATTTGATTTTTTTTCCCCCAAAAAATGTTTGATTGACAAATTATGTTGAACATTCCCTGTAATGTGACCCTTTAATGTGACCCTTGAACTCTTTTTACCCTATAAACTCCTTGTTGGAATGATTTTATCATGCTCTTTTTGGTCTGACCCAATGTGCATATGTATATTTACGTATAGCAAAATGCATACAGTTTTGAAATGACATGTATATGTACACGCAGAAACAGTCATTCTGACCAATTAAAGTTATTTTGTATTGTATATTTGTATTTGCTTTCATGTGTCTCACAAAAGTCCCACTCTCTGTTCTTTATCAATCATCTAACTCAGGGATGGAGGAGGGGATTGAATGGCCCCATCTATCCTCATTAAAAGTCCCACCAATTTGCCACTTCTTTTTTCAATACAAATGATAGTTGTATTTGATACGCCAATATACGCTTACTTGAAAAATCACCTTTCATGTTGGGAGTTCTGTCTGTCCTCTGGCCATCTCTTTCTATAACTTCCTGGATTCCCTGCATGCTTTGTAGCTTCTTTTCTGCTGTTTGCTTTAGATTTCTAAAGACTACATATCCCATGGTACCTTGATGCCTACAAACAGTGATTCCTGTACTGACTCTGTCAACTCCTCCTCTCAGCTCCTCTGTAGTTCAGAAGGCAGGCTCTGCAAAATGTATGACACAATAATGCCTCACAGAGCATAGTGAATACATGTCACAGGATTCAAGGAAGTAAACTTACAAACTTCAAAATCATTCAGAGTAATAGTAGGCTAGAAAAAATTGAAATACAATGACTAAATTCATATATTTTAAATTTTGACCATGGATATGCTTTAAGTAAATGATCATATGTAACAATAATATTCAAACAAATACATAGATAAATAAATAGATAGATAGTTAGATAGATAGCTAGATAAAATGTAAAGTTTAACATCGTTCTTTCTCCAAAATTGATAAAGTGGGAGAGATTTACTAAAACTGGTGCAAACAGATACTGGTGAAGCTGTGCATATTAACCAATCAGCTTCTAGTTTTACTGTGACAGCCAACCACAGTGGTAAAGTGATTGACTGGTTCTTCCCAGCCATTGGTGAAAACACCCTGTAGGGCATGGGCAATGAGGGGTTAACAACATAATTTTAGTTTTGGAAAGAATGGGAAAAAATACTGTAGCTGCTAACTTTTAATATTAGGACACTTACCTGTCCAGGGATCCCATGATGTCCGCACCCCAGCCAATTTTCGGATCGACTCTCGGGTGCTGCCGCCGCCATTCGTGGTAAGGGAAACCAGCACTGAAGCCTTTCAGGCTGCGTTTTCTAACTGGCCCGGTGGCGGGAGAAGGATGTCAGGTCACCTGAGGCCAGGTGACAGATGCACACCATTGGGGTCAGGAGTGCACCGCTATGATAGTGGACCCTACGGCTGACTGCTACGGATGGAACCCTGGGTGGTACAGGAAGGCAGGTTCACTGGGGCACCAATACGGATCCCACAGGGAGCTAGAACATAAGATTCCCCAGGGCGCAGAGTCTAAGAGCCAGCAAGTGTTCACCAGAGCCTCTAGTGGTGAGGATGGACTACGCTGCAGCTGACTCCAGGTCGCGGCTCCCCAGGGTCTCCCAGCTCACGCTCACGGTAGGCTATAGGAGGAAGCTACAGGTCGGGGCGACTAGCAGACAAGGATAAATGGAGAACAAGCCAAAGGTCAAGGGTCACAAGCAGGCAGGGATGGTCGAGAAACGTGCCAAAGGTCAGGGTCACAAGCAGGTGGGGATGGTTGGGAACACGCAAAGATTGGTAACAGAGACAAATGTAGAGCACACGGCAAGCAGGAAATAGGAAACCAAACATACAATATTGCACGGCAAGGCAGACTTGGAGAACACAGTGTTAAATAGTGGTTCCTGTTGAGGCTAGGGTGGAGCCACACTGAGGGAAGATTACTTAACCATGCAGGTGTGAGAGAGCAAGCCCTAAGGCTGATACACAGACCAGGTAAGAGACAGACAGGTCATGAAAGTATTACTGCAAGGTCATGACTGAACCCCACCTCTTACGAGGCCTCCCCCCCCCGCTTGGGACCAGGCTTGGAGGGGAACTTCAAATTAAACTTCCTCAGAAGACGAGGTGCGAAGACTTCAGATGCAGAAATCCAAGATCTCTCCTCAGGACCGAAACCCTTCCAATCCACGAGATATTGAAGAACACCTTTCCAGAAGCGAGAATCCAAAATTTGACTAACCTCGTACTCCTGATCCTCTTCAGAGACTGGAGCCAAGGTAGGGAGAGGACGGGAGAACTTATTCAAAACTAAAGGTTTCAGAAGGGATACATGAAAGGAGTTTGAGATCCTGAGGCTTTTGGGGATCTGGAGTTTAAAACAAACAGGATTCAGCTTTGAAATTATAGTGTAAGGACCAATGAATCTCGGGGCAAATTTGAGAGCAGGAACCCGGAGTCTGATGTTCCTGGTGGAAAGCCAGACTTTGTCTCCTGGCTGTAGAGGAGGCGGCTTATGCCTGTGGCGGTCAGCAAAACCCTTGAATTTTTTGCAGCTGTCTGGAGGGAATTGTGAACGTCAACCCACATGGAATTGAATGATTCCTGAACGGTAGCCAAGGCTGGGATGTCGGAAGAACAGGTCATAGGAAGAGGGAGCTGAGGATGTCTTCCATAAACAGTGACAAAGGGTGTCTTCTGAGAACTGACGTTGACATGATTATTGTGGGAGAACTCTGCCCACGGGAGTAGCGATGCCCAATTATCGTGATGAGCCGAGACCAAAGTACGTTGAAAAACTTCTAACTCCTGAATAACCCTCAGTCTGACTATTGGATTGAGGATGGTAAGAAGAGGAAGAATCCAAGGTAATGTTGAGGGACTTGCAAAAGGCTCTCCAAAAGCGAGACGTAAACTGAACACCCCTGTCCGAAACAACATGGGAAGAGACTCCATGAAGGCGGAAAATCTCTCGTACAAAAATGGGAACCAAGGCAGGAGCAGAAGGGAGACCAGGAAGAGGAACAAAATGGGCCATCTTGGAGAATCGATCAATTACCACCCAAATGACCGTATTCTTTTCAGAAGGTGGAAGATCGGTGATGAAGTCCATGGCTATGTGAGACCAGGGCTCCTTGGGAATGGGCAAGGGCATGAGAAGACCAGCAGGAGCCTGCGTGGAGGATTTAGACTGGGCACAGACATGACAAGCCTTAACATAGTCTTTGACATCCGAACGGAGAGTAGGCCACCAGTAGTGGCGACTGATGAGGAGGAAGGATCGAAGGAACCCAGCATGATCTGCCACCTTGGAGTCATGTCCCCAACGGAGGATCTTAGTTCTTAGCTCAGTGGGGACGAAGGTCTTACCAGGAGGAATCTTTGACTCCAGGGTGGTAGAATGGGCAAGGATGCATGAGGTAGGGATGGTAGGCTCCTCATCCTGAATGTCAAAAGACCTAGAGAGGGCATCAGCCTGACTGTTGCAGGAACCAGGTTTGAACGTAATGGTGAAGTTAAAACGGGAAAAGAAGAGACTCCACCTGGCTTGTCTGGGATTCAATCGCTTGGCATTCTGTAAGTACTGCAGATTTTTATGGTCAGTGAAAATTGTTATGGAATGTGGGGAACCCTCCAAGAGATGACGCCACGCCTCCAATGCCAATTTAATCGCAAGAAGTTCCCGATCACCAATGGCGTAATTCTTCTCCGCCTGAGAATTTTCTGGAGAAAAACGCACATGGTTGACGTTTCTTTCCAAAGGATTGAAGAAGCACAGCTCCCACCCCAGTTGAGGAAGCGTCCACTTCAATAAAAAATGGATCTCCAGAGTCAGGTCGCCTCAAAGGTCCAGAGACGAAGGCCTGTTTCAAATCATGAAAGGCAGAGACAGCTTCAGGGGGGCCACTCCTTGGTATTAGCACCCTTCTTGGTCAAGGCGATAATAGGCGCAGCAATAGAGGAGTAATTCCTAATGAACTGCCTGTAATAATTAGTGAACCCAAGAAAGAGCTGTGTGGCCTTGAGGCCGGCAGAAAGAGGCCAGTTGGTAATGGCCGAGACCTTTCCAGGATCCATACGAAGACCGAAGTTAGAGACGAAGCATCCCAGAAACAGGACTTCAGAACACTCAAAAGAACATTTCTCCAGCTTGGCGTACAGAATTTTTTTTTGAAGGCGCTGAAGTACCATCTGGACATGGTCTCTGTGAACAGACAGATTATCCAAAAAGATGAGAATGTCATCCAGGTAGATGACAACAAATTGGTAAAGCAGATCCCTGAAGATTTTGTTAAAAATGTTTTGGAACACCGCTGGGGCATTACACAAACCAAAGGGCATGACCAAGTATTCGTAATGCCCATCTCTAGTGTTAAACGCAGTTTTCCATTCATCCCCTTCCCGTATTCGGATCAAATTGTATGCACCCCTGAGATCCAACTTGGTAAAAATGGATGCACCTTTCAACTTGTCGAATAGTTCCGATATTAAAGGTAGGGGGTATCGATTTTTGATCGTTACTGCGTTTTTAAGCCTTGATAGTCAATGCAGGGCCTTAGGGTACCATCCTTTTTGGCAACAAAAAAGAACCCTGCTCCCGCAGACGATGAGGATTTCCAGATGAGTCATTTTTCTAGATTTTCCGCAACGTACTCAGACATGGCCTGGGTCTCTGGGATGGACAAGGGGTAGGTACGACCCGTGGGCAGAGCTTCTCTGGGTACAAGGTCAATGGCACAGTCAAAGGACCTGTGAGGATGAAGCATCTCAGCTGACTTTTTACAGAACACATCCTGGAAATCGCTATATGCAGCGGGAAGGGCAGAGGATACTTAGGTGGTGGCCACGGGAAGTCTCTCCTTAGGGGCAACCTTCAATAGGCAGGATGAGAAACAGGAGGGACCCCAAGCCAGGATCTGCCCAGAAGTCCAGTCAACGTGTGGAGAGTGGCGCTGCAACCAAGGAAGCCCCAATACAATAGGGGTTGAGACCTTAGGAAGGATAAGGAAGAATATCCACTCCTGGTGGAGTATCCCTACCGACATGGATCCAGGAAGGGTCTGGAAGCGAATAGGGCCCCCTGGAAGAACAGTGCCATCAATCGCCGACACCACCAATGGAGGGTCCATAAAGTTGCCAGCAGCTCCGGAATCCAGATAAGCCAAGGCTGAGTGGGAGGAAGCACCAACATGAATAAACACTGAAAGAAGGAGACGAGAAGGTGACTTTTCTGGGTCCAATACTCCACCTTCCAGATGTATTGGACCTGAGCGTTTCCCGGACGAAATGAGCATGTGTCACGAAAATGACCTTTGCCCCCACAGTAGAGACACAGGCCCAGAGTTCTGCGCCTAGCACGTTCCTCGGGGGATAGCCTGGTCCGACCCAGCTGCATGGGTTCCTCAGCTGGCAGGAGATGCTCCACTGGTTGAAGAGAGTGGAGCTCAGGCTGACCAAGGACCAAGGAGTGCTGGCGTCCCTTTTCTAGGATCCTTTCCTGAAAACGAATATGTATCTGGTTATACAAGGAGATAACTTGGTCCAGATCAGTGGGGATGGTTCTTTCCGCTAATTAATCCTTCACTCTATCAGAAAGACCATGCAGAAAGGTTGCGACTAAAGCCTCATTGTTCCAGGTCAGCTCAGCCGTCAGTATGCGGAAATGAAGAGCATACTGTCCCACAGAAGCAGACTCTTGGCGGAGACTTAAAAGGGCGCTGGCCTCTGAAGAGACACGACCTGGTTCCTCGAAGATGTTCCGAAAGAGTTTCAAGAAATTAGACAGGCTGGAAACCACTGGGTCGTTCCTCTCCCACAGAGGAGTAGCCCAAGCTAAAGCCTCGCCGGACAGGGGAGAAATAATATAGGCCACCTTAGCCCGATCAGACTGGAAGTTTTGAGGCTGGAGCTCGAAGTGAATGGTACACTGGCTAACAGGCGTGCGCACAGGGTGTGCCGGTTGTGCCTGGGCACACCCTAATCACCCCATGTACATTGGCATTATCCATGGGTGGCACCAGATGGGTGGTTGGGGGTGCCAGTGGCCAGTGTAAATGCCCCATTATAATAAAGGCTAGGTTCAAATTTAGGAACCCATTACACCCGTATTTAGGATGTAATGTAATATGCTCCCAATCAACTGTCTCCTACCATCAGAGCCTCCTCCTTGTAACAGCAGGTGGTGTTCATGTGTGTTTGTGCTTTGGGGTGCACACCCTAATGCAATAGGCTGCGCACACCTATGCTGGCTAAGGAACCCTCTGCAGGCCTTGGAATCCCCAGAGTAACGGGAAGGAGCTGGTAAGTGCAACGGGTTAGCGGCTGCGACTGTATGTGGAGCTGATACGGCAGCAGGTTGCGGTTGAGGTTGTCGAACCAGGGATTCTAAGGAGGTTTGAAGTTGTTCAAAGCGGGAAGCCAAATCCTGAAGGAATTGCATCACCTGGGTCTAATTAGATTCCTGGGTCTCGAGTCTGCGGACTATGCCCTGCAGCTGATCATTGGCAGGTAGCGGCACATCAGCCGGGTCCATGGCCGTGCAAACTGTCAGGTCACCTGAGGCCAGGTGACAGATACAAACCGTTGGGGTCAGGAGTGCACCGCTATGATAGTGGACCCTTACGGCTGACTGCTGCGGATGGAACCCTGGGTGGTACAGGAAGGCAGGTCCACTGGGGCACCAACACTGATCCCACAAGGAGCTAGAACATAAGATTCCCCAGGGCGCGGAGTCTAAGAGCCAGCAGGTGTTCACCAGAGCCTCTAGTGGTGAGGATGGACTCCGCTGCAGCTGACTCGAGGGTCGCGACCCCCTGAGTCTACCAGCTCACGCTCACGGTAGGCTATAGGAGGAAGCTACAGGTCGGGGCGACTAGCAGACAAGGATAAACGGAGAACAAGCCAAAGGTTAAGGGTCACAAGGAGGCAGGGATGGTTGAGAAATGTGACAAAGGTCAGGGTCACAAGCAGGCGGGGATGGTCGGGAACACGCCAAGATCGGTAACAGAGACAAACGTAGAGCACCCAGGAAAGAAGGAAACAGGAAACCAAACACACAATATTGCACGGCAAGGCAGGCTTGGAGGACACAGTGTTAAATAGTGTTTCCTGTTGAGGCTAGGGTATAGCCACACTGAGGGAAGATTACTTAACTATGCAGGTGTGAGAGAGCAAGCCCTAAGGCTGATACACAGACCAGGTAAGAGACAGACAGGTCATGAAAGTATTACTGCAAGGTCATGACAAAGGAGGAGGGGGTCGAACTTTCCGAGGGACGTCGCCACGACAGTCTCCCTGAAGTAAGGACGGGTACCTGTCAAAAACCTCTGCTTTAATGTAAAAAAAAAAAGTAATTTACACCTGACAGAATCTCTTCAACTGAGCCTCTGAATGCAGTGAAACCTATCAGACCCAAGGAGAATGCAAGAATTTGTCGTTACCTCTACATTTTATTTTTATTTTTTTATGTTTTGTTTAGAGGAAGGTGATCCACATAAGGTTTTAACCTACTATAATTTTAAAAGATTGTATACATTACTATTGCAGTCTGTGTGAACTATGCAAAAAAGTAGATCCCCTGGCAATCCATAATGTGTCAGGAAACAGGATGTGCTGAAGTTATAAACTTCTGTAGCTCTCAATAAACTAAAGATATACTAAGTGGGCATATCCTGTTCCTACATTTGTTTTTGTCTTGTTTGTAGGTTTAGAGGAACCTTGCAGGATAGAAATACATGGGAACAAACACAATTATCTGGAAAAATTGGCAAATTCAAGTAATTATTCAAACAAACACAACTTTCTGCCACATCACCTGACATAGGGTAAAGTGTTGGGTGTTCAGGGCACAATAAAAAAAACATATTCATTAATCTCTGGAATACATGCACATTTACCCTTGTTTGCTGCACATGCACAAATGCTGCACATACAGACAAATACCAATTGATTTGTCAGACATCCAATTTGCTGTTAATGGGGAACTAAACTGCATCTGAACACCACAAACTGAAAATGCTATGTAATAATTTTTTACTATTCAAAGAAAACTCATCCATCCATCCATGTCTTCATGCTTTATTTTGCTGAGAAATCACTTTGAAAAAAACCCTCCCTAGCATTTCTAGCTGTGGCCATCTTGATCTTCATCTAGCATTTACTTCCTGGAATCCAATCGCCCTTAGCTCAGGCATGCAGGCAGGAGAATGTGTTTAAAGAGAAACCTCACCCACAATGAAAAATTCCGCTCTTCCTACCCCCTTTCACATTTGGCACTTTTTTTTTACTTTTGACGGGTACCCCCCCCCCCCACACACTTGCGGTTGGATCACCAGTTTCACTTGCAAAAAAAGCCGAATGAAGAATCAGTTAAGGTGAGGACAGTGCTGGATCCTGGGGCAGGTAAGTCAGCAGCTACAGTATTTGTAGCTGCTGACTTTACATTTTTCGGGGAAGACTAGAGCTCCACTTTAACCCCTTGGCACCGGGCGCACGCAAATATTCAGCGCCTGGTCCTTGACGCTGAGGGGCTGCATATTTGCGTGAATTGCTATCCATACAGCTTTCCCGAGAGCATGCGGGGTGCGCGCTCCCGGCATAGTTACCAGCGACTAACCGAAAGCTTCAGATCCCTGCTTGTGATCAGGAGTTAGAGGATCACGTGACCACCGTGACAGCCAATCACGGGGGTCACGTGCTCTTAAGCCCCGTCCTGCCTCCCAGCGTCATAAACCTCCAAAAGGGCCAGGAGGTACCGGTGTTGAGGTTAACTGAGAAAACCTGTATTCTTGAGGAAAGGAAACAAAATACCCAGGAATACTTCTGGAATGTATGAAATTTTTTTGGCCTAGGCCAGAAAAAGGGAAGCAACTAAAGAAATATAAAAACATGTATAAAACAAGTAAATATAATATACCTTCCTGTCTACTAACAAATGCTAGCAGCACAAGGATTAAAAATATATAGTGTTGATTGAGAGAGTTTAGCTCCACTTTAACTTCTTGTTTGGGCTGAAAACACTGCCTTTCTTGCATTTAAACCCCAACCAGCATAGTCAGCCCTGGCTGGTGGACTATAGAACTTCATCCCTCTCTGATCACATGCATACAGTAGCAATTCTATTGCCTTGATGTGATGTAGTCCTGAAGTCATGGTAAAAAAATGAATGCTGGCACATGCCTTAGAGCAAAATACCAAGCCATTGAGTCTGATTTAAAGCACCTGTACAAGATGAAGGAAAACCTGCAAACATGGCCTGTTGGGGTACTTTAGGACTGAGGTTAAGAACCACTATTAATAAAAAGTGTAGCGCTACAAATTATGAAAAAACAAAAGAATGTCTCTCTACATATATGGTGAAAAATAAAATGAATATCACACCGAAAAAGATATGTGTGTATTCACTACAAAACCCGTGAAAATCAACATGTATAATCATGAAAAAAACACATATATAAAGTGTCCATCAAAATAACCCGTGAAGGCGCAATGAAGAAGAGGACATGTAGACTGAAGGTCATCAAGGAAAACACAGCTTCCGACTACTAGGAAAATGGATGAAATACTCTTACCAGAGTTCGTGGATCTGCCTGCCCGTGGCAGCAGATCTAGTAAGCATGGAAGATCCAACCTCAGGACCGATCGGCTTGTCTGGTGGCTCCTATGGTGTTGGAATCTGGACCGTTGAAACTCGACAATCCTCAAATCCAGACCTTGGATAGATATCCCGGATGGATGGAACAAACCTGGACTCCTAGGGTATCACCCTATTTCTTGTAAGAGAAATTCGACCACCAAAAACCCCAAGGAAGGATAACTGGATGATGCAGAGTAACTCCAGATGAGCTCTCTCCGAATCCCATGCAGGAAAAAAAGAGACAAGGCTCCAATGGTGCAGATCAAAAAGGTAATATAAGGTTTTATTGGAATAAAACCACAAAAGGTTTTGACATAAAAAGTGATCACATAAATGAAAAAATAAGAACAAAGCAATATGGGGAGTAGCGTACCAAGCCCTACGCGTTTCGTCTAAATAAGACTTCTACTGGGGCATCAACCTGCTCCCCCATATTGCACACATATTTATACATAAAACCCTCCAGACTAAAGGAGGAAACCACCAATCAAGTGACTTCCGCCTTATGGATCTGTAATTGGAGGAGAGCAGATTGGCTACCCAATCAAACTCGCAGCCTCCAAAAAAGAGCCAATAGAAAAGCGGCACCGGTAAAAACTCCTCCCAGGTCAGCTGTCACAGCATATTTGACCCCGGAAGTGATATTCCCTTAGCCAAAAAGTATATATAAAAGAGCCCGCCAAGAAAGCGAGTGGTGGAAATGTGCAGAGATGAACACCCGCCCACTAAGCCACCAATCCCCTATTGGTCAAGTTCAAAAATGCAACAACCTATCCGCCATCCTTCTATCAGTGTGAAGTATAATTAACCAACCATTGAATAGCTGGAAAAAAACTAAGGGGCGTATCTGTCATATCTATAATACACTTACGTATGTAGATTATTAGGTTGTAGTTGCATGTATCTCTTATTTGCCCCATGAAATATGGCAAATCAACAGTAAACTCATCTAGGTATCCGTTCCGTACTCTCCTCTGTAAGACACCGGAACATACTACGAATCATGTGACGGAGCGACGCAAACGTCGCTACCGTCAAGTGAACTGCATCAGCTGGAACGCACCGCTGAGTAGGCGGCCACGCTGAATAGAAATCAGCATCACATTGCAAGTCGCGTGACGCAGCGACGCACACGTCGCGGCCATCACGTAGACCGCACCAGCTGGAACGCACCGCAGGCTGGGTAAAGCGCCCCATCGGATGCGAGTCCACGTCACATGAGGGGTGGGACTGCCCTCCACATAAAAACAATTTAGTAAAGGACGAGCGTCTCCGCCCATCATGAGACATAACCGGACGTATATCCAAAATCTTCGTCCGGATACATGGTCGGCTAACTCCTATCGCCTGATATAAAAAGATTCAAAACAAATCCTGTCCCACGGAGCACATCGAATGGTAGACGGGGTGCCATCTTATGGAAAAAGATGGAACTACATCAAATTCAATACGTGCTCCGTGACAAAGGAAAGGAACTAAAAAATATATAAATGATACATAAAGTACCATCAAATGGACCACTAAGATAGAAAGAATATATATAGGGCAATGTCAAAAAATATACAAAATCCCTATTGAGCAAATCTTACTAACATAGAACTCCATAGAACGTGCATACCATTGAAGGCAACAATGCTAAAATTGCATAATCTCCAGTGGGTAACTCTGATACACATGAACCACAAGGTGTGTGGAATAACATTCCACCTGAACTTAAAGAGACCACACACAGTTAAGAAAAAATAAAATAAATGAAAGAATGGAAAAATGTATAATAAAGGGGTAACCAATAAAGAGGGATGACCCGTATGTGATGTAGAAGGGAAACTGTCATGCCTTATTGATAAACAAATTTATATCCCACTCAACGTTCATACCAAAAGGTTGGTATGTACGGAGTTCATGGATCCAAAACGTTTCCAAACGGGACACACCACGTATACGAGTCTCACCCCTCCAGTGGGGAACGAATTGGTCAATCACCAAAAATTGTGTTCCCATAGGATCACGATTGTGGTGTTGAAGATAGTGTCGGGGGACACTGTGATTGGTTTTCCCCAGCTTGATATTATTAATATGTTCGTTAACCCGAATCGAAAAGGTCCTGATGGTGCGACCAATGTATTGTTTCTTACAGGGGCAAGTAAAAAGATACACAATGAATTGTGTAGCACATGTAGTGAAGCGCTTCATCTGATATATCTTCAAAGTAACCATAGATTGGAACGTCTCACTTTTCCGTCTACCATGGGTGTTATGTAGACATACGTTACACTTGCGGCAAGGGAAATATCCCTTGCAATCCTGAAAGAAGGTCACCCTTTTGGGAGGGTCAATGATGTTAGGAGCAATCTGACCTTGAATAGATCTTGCCCCCCTGAAGATGACATTGGACCGTTCGGGTAACGCAGGTCCCAATATTCTATCATTTTGTAGGACACCCCAGTGCTTTCTCAGAATTTCTTTTATTTGTCTAGATTGGACAGAGTATGTGGTGAAGAAGGACCATCTAAACCTATCTTCTTTCACTTTTTTAGGGCGTTCTTGGAGTAGTGTACTACGATCAATCCGTAAGATCCGATCAATTTCCATGTCCAAGTCGCCTATCTCATAGCCCTTCTCAACAAATTTTTTCTTCAAAATGGCAGATTGAGTGACAAAATCTTCAACCCGGGTGCAGTTCCGTCTTAATCGGAGGAACTGACCACCGGGTATGGATTTAAGCCACTGTGGATGGTGACAACTGTCTACCGGGATGTACCCATTACGATCTGTAGGTTTGAAATAGGTGTTGAACTCAAGGTGCTGGTCAACTACTTTGATCTCCAGATCTAAAAAATGAATAGAGGAGAAGCTAGCCGCATGGCTCAGCTTAATCCCTCTATCATTGGAGTTGAGCGTGGAGATGAATTGGCCAAGGGATTCGTAATCGCCTCTCCATAGGAGGAGGATGTCATCTATATATCTAGCCCAGAGAACCAATTCAGGTCTCTTGAGGGCATAGACGACATCCTCCTCCCATTTGGGCATAAATAAATTGGCCAAACTAGGGGCAAATTTTGCCCCCATAGCCACTCCCTTGGTCTGCAAATAAAATTTGTTCTGAAACCAAAAATAATTGTGTTTCGCCGCAAACTTCAGGAGTTACATAATAAAATTGCGTTGAATAATGGAGAGAGTGCTATTAACGAATAGGTAATGTTCAACGGCATTGAACCCCAATTCATGGGGAATACTTTTATACAATGCCGTCACATCTGCCGTGATCAAAATTGTACCCACCTGGAAATCAACTGATTCCAGGAGCCTAATAGTATCACCAGTGTCTTTGAGAAAGGAGGGCGTAAGTTTGACTAATGGTTGGAGATGGAAATCTATATATTTTCCTATCCTGGCCGTCAGAGTCGATCCCACTCACTATGGGACGACCAGGAGGGTTCACAGGATCTTTGCGTACCTTAGGAAGGTAATATATAGCTGGAATCCTAGGTGCAACTGGTACCAGATAACTCTTCTCCTTTTTGTCCAGGATTCCCAACGCAAAACCCTCATCTATTAACTCCACCAAAGCTTTTTTATATTGAATGGTGGGGTTCTTATTCATAATGGTATAAGTTTCGGTATCACTCAAGATTTTATCCATCTCTTTGATGTAATTAGTTTTGTCCAGCACGACAATGGCACCCCCCTTGTCGGCCGGACGGATAATTAGATCTTTTTGTTCGCAGAGTTGTTTCAAACCAACTTTGACCTTGGGGTTCATGTGTATCTTTTTATTGGGCAATTTTTCTAAATCTTCTAAAACCAAACTGCGGAAAATGCTAATAGCAGGAGTTATATTTCCCGGAGGGTTGAACAAAGAGGGATTGGCCAACCCTGTATGTACATGTTCATTAAGTACCATGGGAGCAATGGAGACTATATTATTGGATGGGGCCAGAAAGTGTCTCTGAATACTCAGTTTACGTACATACTTTTGTATGTCAACAAAAGTGGAGAACTTATTCAGTGTCCTAGGAGGGACATATTTTAGGCCTTTTATCAAGGACAAGTTTCTCCTCTTCTGTCAAAATAACCGAACTGAGATTGAAGACACCCGAACCACTTAGACTCTTTGTCTTTTTGGCTTGGGCCCTCCACCCACCTCGGGTGCCTCTTTTTCTTCTGGGTTTCCTGGGTATTCCTGTACTGCCCTGTGAAAACCCGACTGATAAACAGATCCTGGAAATTGATGGTTATAACTATATGGAGATCTGGAAATTAAATCCTCGTCTCCATTATAATAGTTACGGGGCCCATAGTGTTCCTCTCTCCTATAATCGTCTTGTAGGGGGAGGAACCTGTTATGGACCCGAGTAGGGGTTCTGTATTGATAGTCACGATCATCATGATGATAATCGCCATGACGATCCTGCCATCCAAATGAGGGTCCTCTAGGGCTCCTATAATGGTAAGTGTCCCCTGAGTGGCCCCATTGGGAACCCCTTCCTCTGTTGTTAGATCCTCTACCCCTATTAGGGGGAGGATAATTAGGATAAGGTTTAGGTGTCTGGGGTTTATTTCGAACATCTGGAACTTTTAAAGGTCTCCCCCTTGGAAATTGAGATGAATTAGACGTCCGTATAGAGCCGTCTTTAGCAGTGGATGCAAAAGTAAGAACTCTCTCAGGGTTCTGGGGGTCGGATTGAGTAATCTCCATCCCCGATACCTCGTTCTCAGAGGGCAAAGATTGATTCAATTTCTTTTGCCAATTGAAAACAAGATTGGACTTGTAGTCCATAGTATCCCTGCTATACTTTTTTTGCTTTTTAGATCTCTGGTCCTTCTCTTCTTTCTCCAGGTGATTTTTTTAGACCTGTTGAAAGGGAAGTATACTCTAGAGATGTTTTATGAGGAGTCAATTTCTCCTTTTATATCCTTGATTTCTTTATCAATGAGTGAGAGTTGGAGACGTTTTTTCTCTACCAAAAAGGAGAGAAGTTTTATGCCCACCTCATTGAAATACTGAAACCAAGATGCGGTATCTGGATCTCCCTGCTGTGGAGACACATCCCAACGGAGGCCTCTCGGAACCATGTGTTCCTTGGTATATTGTTCTAAAAAGGCCATGTCCCATTGCAGATGTATCTCCGTGGTCATCATATTTTTTAATCTGATGAACATACCACTAATTTCGGTGTCGGGTCCGTCGATGTTAAATGACCTAGCTGTTCTATAGTCAAACACATCCATAGTGACACAAAAAGTAAAATGACAAATATAACAAAAAGCAGCAATATACAAAAAGTCAATAAAACAGTGAAAAAGTGGAAAAATATTGCGCTAAGTGCTAAGCCTAATGAGGGAAAAAAAAGGAAACAAAAAGCTGCTACACACCAATGTTACGAAAATTGTGAACAAAATATTAATAAAAAGTGTAGCGCTACAAATTATGAAAAAACAAAAGAATGTCTCTCTACATATATGATATATGGTTAAGAACCACTGCCTTAGAGTGTTAGAGGGAGGTTTGGGGGTAACTTTAGGAGGTGTATATTTTTTTTTACTTTAGGGTAGCCTGAGTATTCAGTTGTTCTTTGCAATGGAAACCCATGCCACAAACTACTGGCAATGAATTCCTGGCTTTATAAATTGTATCATATATCACATGCATTTTAACAGACAAAGCAAGGTCTTGTTTTCCCCATGGTGCCTACGTCAGATGTGCGGTTTAAACGCTGTTTACATATGTGGGTGCGACATACGTATGGGGTCGGGGGCGCTTTAAACTTTTAATTTTTTTTTACTTTCCCTTTACATTTTTTTTTATGATCACTTTTATTTCTATTAACCTCCCTGGCGGTATGATTCTGTCTGGAATTTTGTACCAAAAGCGGTACAATTATTTTGCATGGAAATTTGGTGTTATGTATTGTAGGCCTGCAATTCTTAGTAATTACTTACTTAAACCTGACCAAACAAGAGTCTAGTAGACATCCCGGGTATGATAAAGTTTGAAACACACAATCATAAATTATAATATAATAAATAACTATAAATAATTATAACAAATAGTAATGTAATTATAATAAAAATTATTCACTAATGTAATCAAATCAAAAACACTGAAATTTGCGCAAAATTGTCGCTGTCATTAGATTTAGTGTTTGATGACAAATTTCCCCACAAATCGCTATCGCTCAATTCTGCAGGTGATTCTAATTTGTTATCGCAGTTTTCTAGCTGGTTTAAAACCACTTTTGACATAAAGGGACACTTTTTGGTTGCTATAGACAATCTCCAAATTCCAGGCAGAAAGAACAGTTTTTATATTATAAAACTGCATGCAGGACACTGGACAGACCACTAGGGACAAAGGGGATGTGTAATTATTTGATACAGTACTGCAATCAGTAAGATTACAGTATACTGTATCTATACTGTCTTTTTCACTTTTTGAATTTGGCGCCGAACTCCATCCCCGTGCATCGCAACGTCGCAGGGAACGGAGCTCGGCACTCGGCAGTGTGGATCGAGCGAGGAGACAGCTCGCACACACTGCGGGGAGACATCGCAGGATCCAGGGAACAAGGTAAGTAACTCTCCCTGGATACTTCAATGCAGCCTGAGTCTGGCTCGGGGGTACCAGTTTTGGTATGAAAAACTCACCCCGAACCTGACTCGGGAATACCGCTAAGGGGTTTAAAGGAATGTAAACATCCCTTGTAATAGGAATAGGGCATGACAGGTCCTATTTACAGAGAGATGTGGGGTCTTATAGCCTGGGAAGACTGAGATGAATGAGAAAAAAAAAACCGATCTCAGCCTTTCTAGCCGAATACACGTCAGTGTTTACAACTGTCGGGGCTGGATGTGACGGATTCCTTCTCCAGCTCGCCAATCGCACGGGCGAGCTGGTAGAAGCACCGGAGGGCGGCGGGAGGGGTTGTTTTTACTGTGCAGGGAATCGCCGGTGGAAAAGAATGATATCTGAATGATGTCTGCAGCTGCAGGACTCATTCAGGTATCCCCACTCAAAGCCCAGGACGTCTTCTGACGTTCTGCGGGCGGGAAGTGGTTAAATATTGCCAGTGTGACATGAATATACAATATGTCTCAGAGTATTTGTGTGAACTGAAACAATAAGAAATAAGACCATTAGCCCTGTCCTTGTATTGGAACTGCATTGCTGGTGCGAACAAGCCTTTAATGTGAATTTGATATAAGGTATCAATTGAGCAGAGTTTTTAAACATTCAAATACCACAGCAGACACAGATACCCCATAATTCCAGTTACTGTATAAAGAAGGAGAAGTTATGTAGCACAAAGCTGTTTACTAACATGTTAAATTAGAAGAATCCAGTAGTGCTGTTTGCATTACTGATTTATTTATGAAGCATAACATGTATTATACATTTATCATACCAAAACAGGCATATATTACTAAAACATTAAGGCCCCTTTCACACGAGCGAACCGTTCATATCCGCCTGTCAGTTTTTTGGGCGGACGTGAACGGACGCTCCATACATCTCTATGAAGCGACGGATGTCAGCGATGACATGTCCGCTGACATCCGATACGCCCTGATCCGCTAAATCCAGACGGATGGAAACCCTATTTTCCATCCGTCTGGCGCTCCATTGGTCCCCACTGAGCCGGCGGATGAAAAGTCTGTCTCTGCACACTGTGCAGAAACGGACCGGTCAGATCTTCACTTTTCATCCGATCCCCCATAGAGAAAAGTGAAGATCTGACCGGTCCGTTTCTGCACAGTGTGCAGAGACAGACTTTTCATCCGCCGGCTCAGTGGGGACCAATGGAGCGATCCCTGTTGTGAAAGCGGATGTCTAAAAACGGATCTGCCCTTGTGAAAGGGCCCTTAGAGAACGCCAAGATTATATGACAAAAGTTTTCTAATTTCTTCATTTTCAGTTAATTGGCATTTAGGTGTATGTCTGGGCAAAATTAAAAAACTAGGCAGTTTATCTCTGCAATACATGAACATTTTCCATATTTGTTACCTTAAAAGTGCTGGAAGTGCAGAAAAATAACTGTTAATGCTGCCCTGAAATTCCTAAGCAGTGTTGTCAGTCCCACAAAGTTCTCTTTAGCTGAACTTAAAAGCACCTTTTCCTATCCTTATCTGCATAACGTAAGGATGTGACTTCACCCAACCCAGCAAAGGAGAACTGGGTAGGGCTCATAACGCTGCTTGGGACTTCAAGACAGCAGAAGGATCAAGAAATTAGGAGCTATTCTCGTAGTATGTTTAAAGATATTAAACAATATAGGGAACTTTGCATGTATTGCTATGAAGTATGGACTATAGAACCTTTTTCCACAAGGGAAGTTGATAATGGTAAGGAACAAAGGGGCTTTGTGATACCCAAGAGTAATAGATCAAGTACACAAAGATATCATAAAAACTGATATTTATTATGAAAAAAAACTAAAATATCCCCTCTCCAAAAGTATAGGGGAGATGACACAACATTAAAATTGCATAGAAAATGGCATGTGAAGAGCAAAAACAAATGATGCAATAGACCCAAGTAGGTATGATGAAATGTGTGTTTTCCAAGCGACCAACGTGTTTTAACCAGTGTGGTCTTCCTCAGGGATTTGCCCTTGGGGTAGCACATCAGAGAGTTCTATAGCACATAGCATACATTCAATGCAATAGGTTAGTAATGCTGGAAGTCAACAAGGACAGTGAAGAGGCAGGGTAATGGATGATGGGAAGAGGAAAAGAGTAACAGCCCATGTGTCCCAAGCACAAGGGATATCAGCCAAGATGTAAAAACAGTTACCTTCTTGAACAGATGGAGCAGCAACAATGTAGCCACAAAAGAAGATAGTTGTAGCACACCGTTGGAGTGCATCTGCATCTACTGGTTGGAGGTGTGGAGCTGCCACATGTAGTCCTGTTCAGGTTTCTTGTGCTGATTCCTTTAATTTGATAATGGATCTTCATTCATAAATCTCCATTGCACTCCCTTGGAAAATCCAAAGGTGTGCTACAACTATCTTCTTTTGTGGCTACATTGTTGCTGCTCCATCTGTTCAAGAAGGTAACTGTTTTTATATCTTGGCTAATATCCCTTGTGCTTGGGACACATGGGCTGTTACTTTTTTTCTCTTCCCATCATCCATTCCCCTGCCTATTCACCTTCCTTGTTGACTTCCAGCATTGCCAACGTATTGCATCGAATGTATGCTATGTGCTTTAGAACTCTCTCATTTGTCACCCAAGGGCAAGTCCCTGAGGAAGACCACACTGATTGAAACGCGTCAAGCCGCTTGTAAAATGCACATCTCATCATACCTCCCTGGGTCTATTGCATCATTTGTATTTGTTCTTCACATGCTATTTGCTATGCAATTTTAATGTTGTGTCACCTCCCCCATACTATTGGAGAAGGGATATTTTAGTTTTTTTCATAATAAATATCAGTTTTTATGATATCTATGTGTACTTGATCTATTACACTTAGGTATCACAAATCCTGGTGTTCTTCACCATTCCTCATTTCCCTTGTGGAAAAATGTTCTGTACAATATGGGGCTGATACTCACTTTTGATAACTCTTGGCTGCATGAGGGATACTTGTATATAGAAGTACGAAATATGTTTTTGTTTAATTTTGCCTAGACATAAGAAAGACAAATAGAAAGATAAAATATCGAAAAATTTCGTAGTGTAGGTTCTATTACTCCCATGGAATGATGGAGACAATGTAGTAGGATATCTATATGTATCATTACTTCGGTAGGAACCACTGGATGGGTCCTCTGTTCTTTGCCTCAATCTCTATAAGAACTTTGGCCCATCTGACACACTAGGTTGAGTGTACAAAGCATAAGATACCACAGAAATTCTCTGAAAGTAATATCTGGTAACCAGTATAAATACCACGTCCAAGAAAATAGACACTAAAACAGTTAGTAAAGGAAAACGTAATATATTGTCACCCGATATGGTAGGTAAAGAGACAAGCATGAAAATGGATTAACAAAGGCAAGAACACAATTTGGCATACAGAGTGATTAGTAAAAAGAACGTCATAAGATGACACTTGGGGGTTGATTTATTGCTTTTAGGTTTTTTTGTCAAAGCTTATTTGAAGCTGAAGTTAGAAGCTGATTGGCTACCAGGCACAGATGCACCAGATTTTGCACTCTCCTTTTTTACTAAATCAACCCAACAGTGTTCATACCAGCATAAACAGTAACATGGTCACCTAATGTGCAGCAGTGGGCAGTAATAAAGCTTAAATTACTGAATACAGGAGACTATAATGCCGAAGTGCATTAACCACTTAAGCCCCGGACCATTTGGCTGGTCAAAGACCAGACCACTTTTTGCGATTCGGCACTGCGTCGCTTTAACTGACAATTGCAAAGTCGTACGACGTGGCTCCCAAACAAAATTGGTGTCCTTTTTTTCCCACAAATAGAGCTGTCTTTTGGGGGTATTTGATCACCTCTGCGGTTTTTATTTTTTGCGCTATAAACAAAAATAGAGCGACAATTTTGAAAAAAATTCAAGATTTTTTACTTTTAGCTATAATGTCCCCAAAAAATGTATAAAAAAAATTTTTTTTTCCTCAGTTTAGGCCGATAAGTATTCTTCTACATATTTTTGGTAAAAAAAAATCGCAATAAGTGTTTATTGATTGGTTTGCGCAAAAGTTATAGCGTCTACAAAATAGGGGATAGTTTTATGGCATTTTTTTTTATATTTTTTTTTTTTTACTAGTAATGGCGGCGAACAGCGATTTTTATCGTGAATGTGACATTATGGCCGGCACATCAGACACTTTTGGGACTATTGTCATTTTTACAGCGATCAGTGCTATAAATATGCACTGATTACTGTAAAAATGACACTGGCAGTAAAGGGGTTAACCAGTAGGGGGCGCTGAAGGGGTTAAGTGTGTCCTATTAAGTGCTTCTAACTGTAGGGGGGATGGGCTGTGTGTGACATGACACTGATCATCGCTCCCGATTACAGGAAGCTGTGATCAGCGTCCTTGTCACTAGGAAGACTGGGGAAATGCTTGTTTACATCAGCATTTCCCCGTTCTTTCTCTCTGTAAGACGATCATGGGTATCCCCGCGGACATCGAGTCCGGTCGGACTCACGGAGCTCACGGGGGGCGCGAGCACCGCTGCCGGTGGGCGCGTGTCCACAATGCCGCTTCTTAAAGGGGGCGTATATATACGCCCATCTGCCTGTCTGTGCCATTCTGCCAACGTAAATCGTCGTACGCTGGTCGGCAAGCGGTTAATGGCGACTATGCTAGGCCTAGAACGTCTGGATGTGCACTGTCTGTTAAATGAAAGAAAGGGAGAGAAGAGATCAAAAGGGACTTGCAGGATGGTTTTGCTGGAGGGGCAGTTCTTTTGCCTTGTACACACTATCAGTTTTTCTGCAGGTTTTTGTCTTTGGGTTTACAAAAACCATCTAATATGAGGTCAAACCTTAAAGCGGAGTTCCACCCAAAATTACAAGTATATCTTATAGCCTTCAGTACATAGCATACATCTTCTAATGCTGCATTAAAAAAAAAAATTGCGATTTAAATACCTAGTTATTTACCTTTTTCATTGCTACTTCCTGCCTCTCGCTCCCGCGGGAGTAGGCGTCTACCCTGCTTTCCCCAGCTCCGCACTGTCTCATGGGAGCTGAGTGTTATCCTTCCCAAGAGTCAGTGCGGTGCGCCGACCAGCGAAATCTCGAGTGAATTAGAATCAGGAAGTGACACGTGACGAGGGCGTATCTTAATTCGCCATTTTAAATAAGGGCATGCAGGTGTATTTGCACATTGAGACAAGGGGAACGCACGCACGATTGTGGTTGCCATCACAACGGGGCGGGGACTTTCAATGATGCAGCACGTTGTGATGGCAAACCCGGAAGTTCACGGTGCTGCTCAGAGTAAACACTGATGACACAATTCACTGCATCCAAGAAATGAGTGCTTGTGGGCTTCACATGCCCACAAGTAAAATGAAAACTGTCCTACGCCAAATATATGTTATTCTTTCTAAAGAAAATGGACAGCAGATGATTTTGAAAACCAAAACAGTGAGTATTTATCTGCAATGGGGAAAATAATTGAATGAGAAAAAAAAAAAAAACTAATGGCCGCGGAACCTCCGCTTTAATAGTTTCAATTCGTATGCAATCAGGCAGGCCCTTGCACTACATGGTTTTGGTAAACCTGAAGACAAAAACCTGCAGAAAAACTGATAGTGTGTATGGGGCTTTAATGTTTTTCTTCTGCTGGCTTTCGTTGGGACCCTTTAAGAAGCGGTGATGCACTTATCAACAGTTTTAGGAAACCAGCATGCTGTATAGTTGCAGTAAAGATGCAATCAAGGTGTGATATAGTAGTGGTACAGGTGCAGTGTAGATGCGGGTCAAATGCAGTGACAGTTTGGTATAACTGCAGTATAGGGCTGTTATGGGTACAGTATAGGTTTGATAAAAGTGTGGTACAAGGCTGGTATAGATGCAGTATGGGTTGGATGCACTGGTGTCCTGCTCTTAGTGACTTAGTCTCTCCTAGCAGTGTCAATAATGGGTAGATAGCCCTCTCACCCATTCACAGGATGCTGCTGTAAAAGCTTGCTGTAGAAAGAGGCCCTCTCAGTCTCTCTCTGAAAGCTTCTGGAAATCAGAAATCCAGGATCTGTGATGGGGGGCCATGCTGCGCTGCCCCCAGGTGTCCTCAGTCTCAGGCTTACACCCCTGCTGGCAGGTGATTACTCGGATAAGGGTGCTCCGCTCTCTCCCTGGTGAGGAAGAACTTTCCCAGGCAGTTAACTAAAATCCTCTCTCCACTCCTCCTACTGCACAGTGTTCATTGGGATCTGTAGTCCAAAAAGTCTGTGGGTCCCATTATATGGCTGCCGTCCCAAACTGTAACTCCCAGGATTCTCAACGTTCTGTATAGAAGTTTATGAGATGGGGTTGTCTGATATTCTTTTCTATTTTTAGCAAAAGAGTTGCATAGCGATCCTTCGAGAACTGTAGAGCCGTTGTGTTGTGCTCCACTTGTTGGCTGCAATTGGTAAATATGAAATATTCATATGCAATATCTAATATTTACCTGATAAAGCAATATTTTAAAAGGTTTATTTTTGGTATTGAACATTATCTACTGTATGTATCCTCTGCTAAATGGATTTCTTGTATTACACTGCATATCTTTACACTTACCTGGTATGTATTAAAAGTGTTTTCCATAACGCTGTTATTTTAAAACTTTCATTTTAAACTTTCAGGCTCTTTATATTTCCAGGCAGATTGCATATAAAACCAGGTTATGTATTTTTTTTCTAGAGCATCAAAATTACTTTGGAATAGATGAGAATTTGGGACCCGTAGCAGTCAGTATTCGCAGGGAAAAGGGTGAAGGTATCAAGGAAAAAGAAGTGTCCCCATTCTGCTACCGTATTGCTTTCAGAACCAGCGAGGTAATCTTTTCTTTACAGTCTTGTTTCTGTGTCTTCTTAGATAAATAGAATTTGCAGTGTATGACCTTTGACTGAGTAAATAAATGGTTTGATCGATGAGTTTTAAATGGTAGTTGATCATGTGCATATATGAAAACCTTAAATGGGAACCACTGCCTAAAGTACATAAAATAATATTATAACAATGAAATTAACATGCATAGATAAAAAATAATCCCAGTATGTGTAGTCACTTAAAGACTTCCTCCACCTTGTGATATGTCTCCATTTGGAAATGTAACAGTGTCTCTTCAATAATTAGCAGAAGGCAATCTCAATTCACCTGTAGCACCCTCTACCATAGGTAGGTGCTAGAGGTAAGGATTTTTTGTGATAGCTGCCAGCCAGGTAAATTTAGGCAGGCCTATGCTTCAGCTTGTTTTGATCTAGGGCAGGGAGTGGTTAGTGTAGCAGTGGGTGTGACCACCTGTGCTTCAGTTGTTGGGCGCCTCCCTTGCTTCCAGGGAGAATGTTCTGGAAGAAGGTTAGGGCTGGGAATTGGAGTGACAAGGAGCTCATGTGAGGAGCCCTGACCAATCCCCAATTGGAATTGGCAGGGGGCAGGCCTCCTTGATAAGCTCAGGTCCAGCCCACTGGAGGGGCATTGTCGGCTGGGAGAAGTAAAGAATAGAGTGTTAGACTGCAATCAGAAGGCCCATCCCCATCTGGAGGGGGGGGGGTGCACGCCTTGGCGGAGTTTAGGGAGCTGGGACGGAGCCTCACCCTTGCACGGTCATGGAGGAGGTGTCCAGGAACAGAGGAGCTGGAGAACCAGTCGGTACGCATGTCCGGTTAAGTTCTTCACCATGGACTCAGGGCAGGAGAAGGTCGGTGAGTGAGGCACAGTGGATATCTGGAGGAGGCATGCCAGGGGAGCTGGGTGCAAGGCAGTGTTGCCAACCCCCTGAAGTGAAATTTACTGGCAAGGATGCCAAAATTTCTGTACGGCACCAATTTCTTACTGGCAAAAATAATGAAGATTACTGGCAGAGCCGCATTTTTTACTGACGCTGCAAAAAAGTACCTAAAATTACAGTTTTTACTGCTAAACAGTGCAAATATCAATATTTCAACTATAAACACACAACTAATGCTAATATCAATGTGTTTCAGTTAAACAAAAGTAAAAAAACATATTTCTCAATTCACATGAAGGTTAGGATACTATAACCCAGCCAGCACAGAGTTCCCTCTTACATCAGAGTCTGCAGGATGCCCCCTTACCGCGCAAGGGAACTCTTATGTAAAGGGGAACGCTGCAGATCATGATGTAAGGGGGAACTCTGATGTGGAGGGGGGCTCTGGTAAATAGAGACCACCTTCCACAGAGTGAATACACTAAGGTAATGGGGGGGTACTAATATAGGGGGGACCTTTTATATCAGTGCCCCCTTACATTATTGTATTTACTCCCCTCCTTAGATCAGTGCCCCCCCCACAGACTGGCCTGGCGGCGCTGTCACTGACCTGCTCTCAGGTCCACAGTGCGGGGCTCAGTCAGACGGCTCCAGCTTGGCGGCTCTGACCTCCTCTCCACAGTCCACACGTCCGTTTCTTCCCGTAACCCCCATCACGGCGCTCCCACTCTTGATATCTTTCTAGGATCCCCTCAGAGACTGCAGACATAAAAGACAGGAGATGGTCAGAGGCTGCGGACATGATACAGGAGGTGGACAGAGGCTGCGGACATGACACAGGAGGGGGACAGAGGCTGTGGACATGACACAGGAGGGGTGACAGAGGCTACGGACATGACACAGGAGGGAGACAGAGGCTGCGGACATGACACAGGAGGGGGACAGAGGCTGCGGACATGACACAGGAGGGGGACAGAGGCTGCGGACATGACACAGGAGGGGTGACAGAGGCTGCGGACATGACACAGGAGGGGTGACAGAGGCTGCGGACATGACACAGGAGGGGTGACAGAGGCTGCGGACATGACACAGGAGGGGTGACAGAGGCTGCGGACATGACACAGGAGGGGTGACAGAGGCTGCGGACATGACACAGGAGGGGTGACAGAGGCTGCGGACATGACACAGGAGAGGTGACAGAGGCTGCGGACATGACACAGGAGGGGGACAGAGGCTGCGAACATGATAGGGTCCTCCTTACCCCCTCACAGTGGCCTCCTCCTCTGTCCACCATCATATAACTTCTCCTCCACATCATCAGTATGCTGTGTCCTCCTCCTGTGCCCCTTTCACCTCTCCACAGGTCAGGGCAGCTCTGACATGTGGAGAGGTGAAAAGGGCACGGAAGGAGGACACAGCATACTGAGGATGTGGAGGAGAAGTTATATGATGGTGGACAGAGAGAGCACATCAGTCTCTGTCCCTCCCCTGCATGCCATGGCCGCTTCACCCTCCCGCTCCCAGCGCATTCCTCCTCTTACTTTATATCCCCCCTCCTCCTCCTCCTCACCCCTGCTCGGCCGAGTCCTCTCCTCCTACGGCGTCTGCGACTGTGAGACACTGTAGCCCGCCCCGCGAGCACTCCTGAGTCCCGTCCTGGCTGAAACTCTATTCAAAAATGGCGCCGGGCGGCGCCATTACGTTACTGCGCATGCGCCGCTCGGCCGAACGCATACGAGCTTTCCCGAGTCCGGCCGGATTCGCTAAGGCGCATGCACCGTTGCATGGTCGGCTCGCGGCCATCTTTTTTATGGGCAGCCGATGCCCACAACGGACTTTACGTACACCCGAAAAAGGGGGTTAAATTTACGTGCTGTACGTAAATTAACGTACGGTTGGCAACACTGGTGCAAGGCCAGAGGAGAGACTGTGGGGTTTTGTGTCAAATCGATGTGGCCTGCGGGCACAGGATTTGCAAGTCGGGCTAGCTGGGATCAGTAGTCCACCAACAAATTCAAGCTGCTAAACAACTAGGCGGCAAGAAGGGGTACTGCAGGCCCCTGGCCTATTAACAAGTCAGCAAGCTCAGCAAGCACCTGGGACCATTCAAAATGATCCCTGGTGTAATGTGAAGATGATGGGGCGGAGAAACTAGCATTGCACAGTGAAGTTTTGTGCAGGAGGAGAAGAGTCCTGGGAGTAATAGACTGCAGGAGTTGGTGCAGAGGAGGAGTGACAGCCTGCAGGAGTTGATGCAGGGGAAGTGACTGTGAATGTTAGAGTCCATCAGTTCTTCAAGACTCAGTTCATTAAATAATTCTCTAACTATGAGGGCAAAGTGATCTGTTCTATGGGGACACCATAACCCCTTTCCCCAACCAAGTTATATCCCTCAAATCAACAAAAAAAACAAACAAAGCAAAATGACTGTTCATTGTCTCTGAGAGTGATATATGGAGGTCTGGCAGCAGGGTGATATGGTGGATGCTAGTAACTAGTAGCAACCATCCGCTACACACCATATAATGAAAATGTGCACTCACCACAAGTATCTGCTGCCAAATTATAAGCAGTGCCGTAACACTCCTCCTTTCCTCCACTGGATCAACAATCAGCATACAATTGTCCTTGTGAGAAATCAGCATGGTGCAGAGCACCTCGGCTATGGAGGATTAGAGGACCATATTTAAAGTTTGCCTGCAACACTTCTCATGATATTGTGCTTCTTATAATGTGGCGGCAGATACTTGTAGTGAGTGAGCATTTTTATTACACGATGAATGGAGACTGTCACAATCCGGGTGGAGTACAAATGCTGTTTTTTCTGCTTATAACTTGGCTGGATTTTTTTCTGGTCAGTTTGCACTCCTGCTAATTGGTGAAGAGACACTTACATTGCCAAGTGAAAACATTTTACGAGGTGGAGGAAGTCTTTAAGTGAATGCACATACTGGGACTGTTTTCTATCTATGCATGTGGATTGCATTGATATAATATTATTTTATTTCACTTTATGCACCAATTTAATTTGGTTATAGCGCTGCATACTATATTATTACTTTTTATTTGTGGTTGTATGTATATAAACCCATATAGCAAGTTACTAATATTGAAATGAACGCTGACACTCATATCTCTTTTTCTTAAATGGGAATCAATCATGATGAGGTTTATGCAAGAATATGAGTATTTTTTCCTAAATTATTATAAATGTCTACACTTATGTTTTGGAGTATTTACATTTACCCCATCGTTTATCTTATTTTATTGCTTTGCATGAACCTGAAATGTTAGCTTGATGGTGAGGGTCTCCCAACCCCTGAAAATTCATAGCAATGTCAGATAAGGGAGCAATGTTGTTAAAGCTATCAGAGTTTAGTTCCTCTTTTTAAGTGGTACTAAACTTAAAAACAAAAATGTAATATATTGCAGTGTACCAGTCCTTTGAGGCAGTGAATGCATTTCTTTTCTTTTTCAAGCTTTTTTCCCTTTATTTTCATCTGGTAATCCACCCAGTAACACACTTCATGTTTTAGGATGTCTCCATGTATGTGTAGCGGGTCCTAAATTTAGGGGAAGTGTTTGAGTGGTAGTTATGCTCAAACACCCCAATTGTCAGGATTCTATCAACCATTTTTGTCCGCAGGGAGAGTATCGGTGTACAGTTCCCTGTGGCCTGCAGGTGGCGCTGCCATGGTGGGCCAGGGTTGAACCGCTGATACAGTGCTGTGCCTTGTGTGTCCCCTCTCCGCAGCCATACAGTGGGTGTGGTAGGCCTCCTGTGCATGCTGGGAGAGGATATGAAAGGGGCAGACGCTGCCTGTTCGGGGTTTTCTGTCGTGGTCGGGGGTCCTACCCCAGGGAGTGTGTTCCTGTCCGCCCTGGGCACCTTTAGCCCTGGGGCTGCGGCAAAGGCCTTAGGCCCAGCACCTTCGGCTGGGGCCCATCAAGGATCGAGGAATCCCAGGGTGCCGCCTTGCGAGGGGACCCACATCTTAGACGAGGAGGCCGGGGAAGGAACCGTTCCGAGGGACTGGTGAGAAGTCACAGTGAAGGAAGGGGCCCGGTAACTCTCTGGAGGGATGTCTTCTTAACAGAGGTCAAGCTTTAAAAAGAGACCAAGTTCACCAGGTCTGTGGCAGAGACCGAGTTCACCAGGTCTGTGGCAGAGACCGAGTTCACCAAGTCTGTGGCAGAGACTGCGGTTGAGTGAGAGCACCATTCTGGTTGCTAGTCTCTATCCAGGGAGACTATCCAAATGGGCTGAGTCTGCTTAAGAAGCCAAGCAGTGAAGTGTATTTACGTTTGTGCCTGGACCTCTCCCACACCTTATGCTGTCCTGTTCTTTCTCCAAACTTTTCTATCAGAGACTGTTATCTAAGAGAAATAAACTCTACATTGGAGTTACGGCTGGTGTGGACATTGAAGTCATTGGGAGAGACGGAGACTTATCTTTATTAACTATAGAGGTGAGGACCATTCTCTGGAGGATTCTGGCTTTCTGGCTGTGGAGACCCACCAACAACACCGCTCAACCTCTTCACATAGGAGGGTACGGGCTTGTGGCGTGGTGTGCCCTCTCTTCCCGCGAGGAGCCGAACAAGGCAGGTAGAGAGAGGGTTGGTGTCGCTACATATGGATGAGCAACAAAGACACCCTTGGATAGCAGCATTGCATTGTCAGTCTGGGAAGAGTGTTAAATGCAGTAACACAAGGCCTTGACCAGCAAATTAAAGCCAAACTTCAGCTAACACTTTTTAAGCAGATACAGCAACAGTTTGACAGGAAAACTAGTGAAAACTATTTACAAAAAAAAAAAAAAAACATCTGCCAGCACCTCTAGCAATTGATAAGCTGCAATGTGATAAATTACTGTTTTTGGATTTATTACTACTTTAACCACTTGTCCACCGCCCACCGTCAAATGACGGCGGGCGGAAGACTCTATTATTCTGACTGGACGTCATATGACGTCGCTCCTTTAAAAACCACTAGAAGGCGTGAGCCCGCCGCGTCACTGGGGACCCGATGCGCATGTCCGGCGGCCGCGATGGCCCAGTAACCGAGCAGGACCGTGGATCTGTGTGTGTAAACACACAGATCCACGTCCTGTCAGGGAGAGGAGACCGATGGTGTGTCCCTTGTACATAGGGACAACCATCGGTCACCTCCCCCAGTCAGTCTCCTCCCCCCACAGTAAGAATCACTTCCAGGGAATACATTTAACCCCTTCCTCGCCCCCTAGTGTTAAGCCCTTCCCTGCCAGTCATGTTTATACAGTAATCAATGCATTTTTATAGCACTGATCGTTGTATAAATGTGAATGGTACCAAAAATGTGTCAAAAGTGTCCGATGTGTCCGCCGCAATATCGCAGTCACGATAAAAATCCCCGATCGCCGACATTACTAGTAAGAAAAAATAAAAAAATAAAATTGCTATAAATCTATCCCCTATTTTGTATCTGCTATAACTTTTGCGCAAACCAATCAATATACGCTTATTGGGATTTTTTTTTTTTACCAAAAATATGTAGAAGAATACATATCGGCCTAAACTGAGGAAAATTTAAATTAAAAAAAAATGGATATTTATTATAGCAAAAAGTTAAAAATATTGTGTTTTTTTTCAAACTTGACGCTCTTCTTTTGTTTGTAGCGTGCTATGTCCAGTTTTAATAAAGTTGGATGCCATCTGATTTTATCAGTGTGTGACATTCCCACTTTTTTATAACAGTAAATCTTAATTTTTGAGTTCGGTTCCAGTTCAAGAGGTACAGACAACTTTGTGGCTCTGTTATGTGACACTTTTATGCACTCTTTTGGAGCTAAGAGAAGTTTGATTGGTTGATTTGTTTGAATTGGACATTAGAAAATGAATAGAAAATTAACGTTGTTGCTAAAAGCTAATCAAAGTTTTTATTTAGTTTTACATAGAATAAAAAGACAAGTCTTTCTAAATTAGAGGTTATAGTTGGATTGATCTCTCCTTCTCGTCATCACAATTCAACATCTTCATGGTCGCTGCTGGTATGACTGTCAGATTTATGCCACGTACACACGGCCGTTTTTCTCGTCGAGAAAAACGACATTTTTTCCTTTCGACAAGAAAAACGATCGTCTGTGGGCTTTCTGCCGTTTTTTTCGACATGTTTTCCGCGGCAGTGTTTCCCATAGGGAAACACTGCCGCGGAGCCCACACGCGGTCGTTTTTTTCGACCAAAAAAAAAAAGACATTTAAAACGGCCGTGTGTGGGGGGAACAAGCTGTTCCTCGTTTTTCACGTCGATTTTCTCGACGGTGTTTTCACCGTCGAAAAAATCGATCGTGTGTACGCGGCAATAGAGTGGATTCAGTGTTATCCCCAAGAGGCAACTTAGAGAACATCTCTTTATCCTCCTCTCCAGCATCCACAAAATTACCTTGTCTTCTTCTATTTTTGCTTATCCAGCAGCACTGAGATTTGTGTTCTTCTTCAGCTTTTGGAAATCATGTCAGTGCTTGACATACACATGTACAACAATACCAGATAACACCTAGGCTACATAGCATCTGTAAGGAGAGGAAGGGGGGCAAAACTGGCAAAGAGTGCAACATTTAATGCTCTAAGTCACAGTCTGGGAATCTGTGAAATGCAGGACTTCCAGGTCTGTGTCTGCCTGGTCCCTTATGAAGGAAAGATGCACTTTATGTAGCACAAAGGGCATTAGGATCAGCAGCGTCTCAATTTTCCTCCCTTTGACTGCTCTTCCTCATTCTGTCCTCTTTTATACAGTAGTTTTATAGATCTCTCCTCTTTTCCTTCTTTTTGGTACTTAATGTACTTACTGTAGTGTGCACCAAAATCCACTTTATATTTTTTTATGTATTTATAGAAGTCACATTTTTGTAAATTGCAATTCCATTTTTTTCTTTATGTAGCACACGGACCCTTTTGCCTACCTTTGGCTCACTTGCAGGAAAAAGGCACACCGTACTATATGCCCGTATCCTCCTGGTTGAGGAGGTTGAGCGGTCTTATGTATTTGGGTCCCACAGCTAGGTTTCTCCATCAGTTGGTTCTCGTCTCCTAGGGTATAGGGACACGTCTCTGTTTTCCCCCCCAAGTAATTCCAATGTCCACACCACTTGAAACTCCAACGTTGAGTTTATTTTCTCAATGTTCAGGAGATAGGAGACAGGACAGCAAGGTTTTGGTAGGTTAGTCCAGGCACAAATGGATATCTCAATCACTACTCTATCCCAGAGTAGGTTTAGCTCACCCGGATAGTCACCTACAAAGTCGATCCTAGCAGCCGAAGTGATGCTCGGACGTTTGATCAGGTTCTTTTCCTAGATGCGATCGGGAGACTCTCTGCCACAGAATCAGACCCCGAACCTCTCAGCTTTTGGTATGTAAAGACAAGTGCCAGCAGCAGCACATTACTAGGCCCTTGGTGGATAGATGAATCCCTCCAGAAAGTTACCGGGCCCCTTCCTTCACCGTGAACTCTCACCGGTCCGTCAGAAAGGTCCTCCCCTGGCCCCCTCGCGAGGGACACCCTGGGATTTCTCTTCCTCGATGTGGGCTCCAGCTAAAGGTGCTGGGCCCAATGTTGAAGATGCAGCCCCAGGACTAAAGGTGCCTGGGACTGATGCACACATGGCCCCATGGCCTGGAGGGCCATGCGCCACGCACTTGAACTCCGACTCCTCTCCTCCTCCAAAGACCCCTCCCGGGTTTCGTCTGCCCCTTATGTATCCTCTCCCAGCATGCACAGCAGGCCAAACCCACCCACTGTATCGCTGCCGAGAGAGGACACCCCAAGGCACAGCACTAATACCAGTGGTTCAACCCTGACCCATTATGGCAGTGCCACCTACAGGCCACAGGGAATTGCACACCAGTATACCACCTGGAAATAAAATAGCACAACCTATAAATTGAGAACGGTCTGAGCCCAACTACTCTCTCAGACCAGCCCCTAAATTTGGGTATATAGCACCCCTAAATGGGGTGGGCACTACATTTATATGATCTTTTAATTTGATGTACTCAGTCTGTGTGTTCAACTCATAATATTATTCTTAAACTTGTCATGTTTTTCCTTAGGAATGCGAGGCTTAGGTAAATTTTTGAAGCTAGCTTCTAGATTTCCCTCATTCCGCTTGTGTTCCAGTATGTGGAAACACCAAATTGGTTTCAGTGGAAACTGATAACTTCTTTGTTCCAGAACAACTCCAGATGCAGGAGACCTTCTTTGTAAAATAGAATGTAAAAGACACTTAAAGCGGAGGTTCCGCCAAAAATATTTTTTTTAAAAGCCAGCAGCTACAAATAGTACAGCTGCTGACTTTTAAAAAATGGACACTTACCTGTCCAGCGTGCCCGCGATGTCAGCAGATGAGGTTGAGCAGTCGCTCGGTCCTCGGATGCTGCCACCACCATTCTCGGTGAGGGAATCAGGAAGTGAAGCCTTGCGGTTTCACTGCCCGGTTCCCTACTGCGCATGCGCGAGTAGCGCGGCGCGCCGTCACTGGTCCCCGCTCTCTTCTGGGAACAGTGTGTTTCCCAGAAGACAGCGGGGGGGGGGGGTGACACGAAGGGGCGTGACTCCCGCAGGAGTCAATACCCGGAAGTGGTGCAAATACCTGTCTTAGATGGATATCTGCACCCCCCTCCCCCCTGAAAGTTGCCAAATGTGACACCAGAGGGGGGGAGGGTTGCGAAAAGCGGAAGTTCCATTTTTGGGTGGAACTCCGCTTTAAGTGCCAAAAACTGATAGCACAGTATGTGTTGGTGTGCTGCAAATTCCCAAGGGATTCTTTGGTACCCTTTAGAGCAGAGGTAGGCAACCTCTGAGTGGTGGAGATTCACCTGAACAACATTTTTTTATAAAAATAAATGAACTAACAAGACCCCCCAAAAAGTAAGAATGGCATAAAGGAAAAGTAGAAAAGTATGATAAAACAAATGTCACTGTAACAAATATAAACTTGGCCTACCTTAAAAGTCAGCTTTTAGTGAGAAACCTTGCATTGCCTTTTTTTCATGTCTGCAGAGTGATTGGTCACCCCACAAGACTTTCTTGATTAGTTTCAGGTTTGGCTGGCCGCAATTCTGGCTTGGCTATCTAGTCGGAGTTCTGGCCCAACTGACTGAGTTGAGTTCTGGCCAGTGTAAGTAACATGTAGGACAGTGTCCAGTAGTATGTAGGGCAGTGTAGAGATATCAGTAGGATAAATTGTAATGTACAGGGGTCATTAGTATGTCAAGCAGTCTACAAAGGTTATTAGTCTCTAGGGCCAAGTTCAGGTATCATGAGTATGTAGGGCAGTGTAAAGAGGTCAATCATTTGTAGGGCAGAGTTCAGAGGTCAGCAGTTTGTGGGGAGATTATAGAGGTCAGGGGTGCAGGGGGTCTAGATTAATAATCGACAGCACTCCAAGTCCAAACAGCTAACTTTTCAAGTTTCATGTATTTTACAGGGAGCATCATATAAAGACATAATAGTAAATTGTAGTACATGCACAAGATCTCTCCACAGTTCCTTCATCTAGACAAAGGCAAACTCTTAGCTTCAAGCATCAAATACATTTTCATTAGAGCAGGAAGGAGATCCAGGCTAAAAGTACAGCAATTAAAAGAACTCCACACTTAGGCCCCTTTGCTCAGTGGGGATCGCTCCGCTGATCCCCGCTGAGCCGGCGGATGACAGGGCAGTCCCCGCACACTGTGCAGGGACCGCCCTGTCAGATCTCCGCTCTCCCCTATGGGGGGATCGGATGAACACGGACCGTCTGTCCGTGTTCATCCGATCCGCTCTGCAGACGGATAGAAAAATAGGATTTTCCTCCGTCTGCAGAAACAGGGGATTGCGGACACGGAGGAGATCGAGTGTCAGCGGATGTTCATCCGCTGACACCCGCGATCTCATAGGGACCAATGTATGTCCCTTTTTCATCCGTAAACAGATGGATGAAAAAGCAGACATACGGTCCGCTAGTGTGAAAGGGGCCTAAGGCATGTTGCTTTCCTATGTCGCTTTGCAGGTAGGGGTAGGTAGAGGAGGAGCACCTCAGACAAAGGGTCAGCAAGGCAGGGACGCGATCCATCCGCCACCTGCGTGCAATCAACAGATAAATAATGATCAACAGGTTGATGACCCCCTGCTTGAGAGCATATAGGACTTTTCAGGTGGGCTGTGTCTCCACTGGGCATCACACAATTCTGTATTGTGGCTTCCAATGTTGCTGGACATTGCTCTGTAGGTGGTCATTCTGGAGGATATTACTTTGTGGGCTCGATTTCTGCTGGATGTTTCTCCATAGGTTTTGTTTTTCCTAGGCATAACTCCATAGTTTCAGCTTCTGCTGGGCATCATTTTACAGGTTATGATTTTAGTAGGCATCTCTCTACAGGGTTTGACCTTTGATAACATAACAGTTGATGTTAATTTTTATGACACATGTCACCATATTATTTTGAGTACTCACATTTTCTAACAAAGCTTGGAAGGCGACTGCACATAGGTGTGGTGACTGCATTCTTTTTCACTTTTTTAGGAGAAGAACATTTTTAGCAAGTACATAAAATACCTTTTAATTTGGCCAGAAATGCAGTGTCTTTGTTGCTTCCTGTGAGCTTAAAAGAAAGGACAAAGAACCTTATCTTTATTAGTTCTTAGAACTACTAGTTCCATCAATCCACCATTTAAAAAGATGAACAAAGGCAGACATGTCTGAAGCAGGGACGTGCGGTGAGGTCAGTGGCTGGTGAGGCACTGGCTAGTATCAGAGCCAGATACTCACAGGTTACATAAGCCACGAACGTTAGAGCGAGAGCAATAATTCTAGCACTAGACCTCTGTAACTTTTTTATTTTTTTATAAATCTTTATTTAAGGTATGTAGATTGTACAAAGTGGTATGATATCACATTTGTCGACCAATGTTATCCAGTGATAGGCAATAATAACAACTCGTCAAAAAAGTCTATGTACATCAGTGAGATAACAGGCAAGGTTCCATTACAGTGTTATGAGAAATCAGGTGACTGTGGTCTAAGGACCCCACAACAGCTATATTCTGTAATTCAACCTGAACAGCGGTAGGGACCTCCAAACCAAGAAGAAAGTTAGTTTTATTCTCTGTAACTTTAAACATGTAACCTGTAATTTTTTTAAAGAGTTGCCTATGGATATTTTTAAGAACTGAAGTTTGGTGCCATTCCACAAGTGTGTGCAATTTTAAAGCGTGACATGTTGGGTATCTATTTACTCGGCGTAACATAATCTTTCATAGTATAAAAAATATATATATATTTTTAAGGTAATTTACTATATTTTCAAATGCTGTACTCAAGCAGGTGGCTTAACGGACAAATTACTGAAGTTTGAAGTTATAACTTCCAACCAGTAATTTCACAGTAAATAGATAAATAATAAATTATCTTATAATATATATCATAATAATATATGATTTAGCTTGTACCTTTTCAGCAGAAGCAGATGCTCATTCTCCCTCTTAAAGGGGAGTTCCAGACGTTTTATGTTTATTAAAAGTCAGCAGCTACAAAAAGTGTAGCTGCTGACATTTAATAAACAGACACTTAACTGCTCCACGGTCCAGCGTTGCGGCCTCCCGGAGCGTCGCTCCTCTCCCCCCCTCTCCGCCGGTGCCTCTAATTCATACTGTGGGCACTCGGCCATGACAGCTTTTGGCTTCTTGGCCGGGCGCGCACTGCGCATGCATGAGTCGCGCTGCACTCTAGGATTGGACAGGCGATCTCCTGGGACCTGTCACGTTTCCCAGGAGATCGCCTAGAGGGAGGGGCCACCTAAGGCGAGAGGAGGAGTCGCATAGGCGGTCCATAGGTGAAAGTAGGAAGTGGGACAGGAAGTCCCACTCCTACCGAAGCCCCCACTCCCCCCCCAAAAAAATTACATGCCAAATGTGGCATGTAAGGGGGTGAGGAGTGCTTAAAGCGGAAGTTCCACTTTTGGGTGGAACTCCGCTTTAACTGTGTGAGAAAAACATGAGATTATGGGTAAATCTTACACACATAAACACATGTTTTTTCCTTCTAGTTAAAAGGGCTGGAAGAGAGTGCTTGTCTTTTAGACACATGCCCCCTTCTAGGACACTGCAGTGAGAGGCGTGCCTCCACTGCAGCATTTTTATTGGACAGCTTGGGCCAATGGTACTTTACCATTGGTCGAAGACTCCAAACTGTCCATTGAGCTCAGTGCCTCTGACAAGAAGTGAGAGGCACTGTGAGCTCATCCTCTCTGTCTGCTGCAAACAGAGGGTGGCAGCTTGCATTTAAACTGTCTGCTCTGTATTTAGCTTCTGACAGGCTGCGCAAGGAGCCCCGTATCTCCTGGACCATAGTTGATAGGAGCCCCGAACCAGTGGTGGGGTAGGACTTCAGGTACACACCCCCCAAATTTGAGGTCTCTGTGACCCCTGGTCGCCCGAGCTATGACCCTCAAAGTCAATAGTTTTTTTTTGTTTTGTTTTTTTAATACTCATGGCAGGAGAGGCTTTGCCTCCCCTGACTGCATGTCCCTGGTCTGAAGTCAAGCCAGTGGGACAACCATGGCTGCCCTCATAGACACAGTAGAGAAAAAAGTGTAGACTTGAAGGGACAAGAAGTGAGTTATTCACAGGAGTACCAGGTCAAAACAAATGGAAAAAAGCCTGTATAAAGAAAATGAATGCAGCCAGTACATCTAAGAACTGGTAAGCTGCAATATGTTTAATTTTTGTTTTGGGTTTTAGGTACACTTTAAAGCTGAGTTCCTGACAGACATTAAACAGACACCAGTAAAGGCAATTATGTATTATTTAAAAAATTATGAAATGTATTTTTAAATGCAGCTAGTATAAAACAAATACCAAAATTTTACCTGAATTATTCCTCCTGTAATCCCCTGTAAAAAGGCACTCAGGCAAGGGGAGGGAGGAGCAGCACTTGGGCCAGTCAGGTGTCCTGCTTGCACATGTTCTAACAAGGAGCATATAGACAGGCGGAGAGTTCAAATAGGTGACCTGTTCATTCTGTTGCTGCCTTTTACTGTCCAGTCACTATCTGGGGACAGGTAGGTGCACTAGCTGTGTTGCTAAGCTGCAGTAGAGAACAATTAGGTCACGGGCAGGCAATTAAGACAGGTATTTTAACTGTATATTTAGCTGTTTGCCTGGAGTTCAGTTTTGTCATGTATATCCTTCTGGGTATGGTTTCACCAATTCAATATTTCTCTTCAGCCTTTTCCCATTACCTGCTATCCTGCATCTCTTTCATATTGTGTTGCAACCTACTCTTCACTTGGACTTCTGTTGTGTGGATTTTCTCCATCCCAGTACTTGTACCTATACCTGTGTGTGTTCTGTAATCTTGTTTAATATTATGGTAACCACCCCAGCTCGTTCTCTGGTTCCTGTTGTTCTTTTGTCTGTGTCCTACCTCAGCTGTCTCCCTGTTTTGACTTTGTCGCTTAAATTAACCTGGGTCTGCAGCCAGCTGAGTACTGCCTTACTTACGATTTTGGAATTCACTTAGGTGCCCTGTCTTTTTTTCAGCCGCAACAGGTGGGACATACCTGAGGGCTGTGACCTAGAGCTGTAAACCAATATCGACTTGAAGCAGTCACTGGTAATGAACAGGCGCTATTTGGATGTTGTGCTCTGGGAATCAAAAGCCTACTAGAGATAACATAGTGGTTTCAATCCAATTTTCGAAAATGTTGCTAGGGCCCCAGAAGTCTAACTCCATATTGCTCTCTTTTAACATCATGGCCAACATGATGATATATCATGGCCAACAGCAGCAGAAGATGACAATGATGTACAATAGTTTGACATTTTAAATGAAAACTGGATAACAGGTGGAGAACTGATTTATTTTTCTTGGCAACAAGGATTATATGACACAACAGAGTGATGGAATCTCACTGTAATCTTCAGTTTTGCTCCATATCTGTGACTTTTAGGCTCCAACTTTGTCTTTCCTTGGTACCTACTGTATTTGTATGTGATAACAAGTTAGTGACAACAGTACTTCATTTATACAAGCCCACTGCGTGACAAGAGCAAAGAAGACTATAACAGGCACTAGTGAACACTGGCAAATAGTACATTCACTCCTGTATTGAATTGTATTGTGACTGTACTGTCTTCCCCGATGTTGTAAAGTGCTGCGCAAACTGTTGGCGCTATATAAATCCTGTATAATAATAATAATAATAATTCACAGTTGTAATAATGGTGACTTTATGAAACTGAGTGAGCCTGTGAAAGCATGTCCAATGAGCAACTCCCTCTACCTGTGCATCTAATTATACACATTTAGGGGCCCTGTACGATACTAACACCAAATTACCAGCAGTAGTGCACACTGAAAATGGCATCCACCATCCATGATACAACCCTTAACTGATTGGCCTTGGGAGCAAGCAAAAATGTAAAGGATGGATGGGATGGCATTCTAGCAGCACAGCATAAATCAACATATGTAACCAGGAAATGAAGACAAAGAATTATCATAAGCTAGATAAAGTCCTGGTTCTTATTACCGTATTTATCGGCGTATAACACGCACCGGCGTATAACACGCACCCCAAGTTTAGGAGGGAATTTTAGGGAAAAAAACTTTTAGGAGGGAAGTTTAAGGAAAAAAAAAAACTTACATTTAAATGCAGCCTTACCAGTGTCCGTTGCAGCCTTGTCAGCAGTGTCCATTGCAGCCTTTGCCCAGTGTCCAGTGCAGCCTTTGCCCAGTGCAGCTTTGCTCAGTGTCCAGTGCAGCTTTGTCCAGTGCAGCCTTTGCCCAGTGTCCAGTGCAGCTTTGCCCAGTGTCCAGTGCAGCCTTTGCCCAGTGCAGCCTTTGCCCAGTGTCCAGTGCAGCTTTGTCCAGTGCAGCCTTTGCCCAGTGTAGCTTTGCCCAGTGTCCAGTGCAGCCTTTGCTAAGTGCAGCCTTGCCCCAGGTTTCAAAATTGGTGCCGCCGAGATCGCCGCAGAGACTAGGCGGAGCGGGGCGAACGCCGCCGAGAACGCAGGGAACGCAGAGACGCAGGGACTGGGCGGAGCGGCCGCCGAGATACACATAGCCGAGTGTACTCGGCTATACTCGGCTTTTCTCGGCTCCGCTCACAGTCACGCCGAGTCCCGCCCTATGATGGACATATCACAGGTCCAATGGCGGGACTGGGCGTGACTGTGAGCAGAGCCGAGAAAAGCTGAGTATAGCCGAGTACACTCGGCTATGTGTATCTCGGCGGCGATCGCTGCGCTCCGCTCAGTCAGCGGAGATCGCCGGGATCAGTGGGTATCGGCGTATAACACGCACCCACGATTTTCCCCTGATTTTAAGGGGAAAAAAGTGCGTGTTATACGCCGATAAATACGGTATTTAAATTGTTCATCTCTGCGTAGACTGTAGTTAATATTCTGTTCCTTCTCTTGTCTCTAATTATTTCTTATCAGCACTCACTCATTATTTCTCCACTTTCACTACTTACTTACCCTTACTTACAATATCTTTCTCTTGTAACTCTGTATTTGTCTTTCATAATCTGTCGGTTGAGACTCCTCACTTATCTCTCAACAGCAGTAAATATGTCAAACTCTTATTTTGATGAATGGTGAATCTGAGTCTAAGGAAAAAACTATTTTACTGATACTAAACCTTCAGGCTGATGTGTGATGATACTTGAGACTAATCAATGACAATGTATTGTGTGAGTAAGAACATTTCTGATGCATGTTATAGAGCATAAATGTAGGCTATTAGAGTAGAAGTTACAAGACAATAAAAATAACATGAAATTGAAACAGTCCTAAATCGTATTGGTAATATAAAATTATATACTTTTAAGAAGAAGTCCTAAAAAATACTTTGGTGGCTTCTGTAGCCCGTACGTTTAAAGCTTAACTCAGGGAAAAGTAAAAATCCTTGCACTGTAAGGTCTAAATGCTCATTTACTTGTAGGGGACCGGGAAAAGCAGTTTTATTTACTTTATCATCCATGCTGCAAGACCGGTCCCTGCAGCTTCTTCCCTTACTATACTCTATTGTCAGATGCCCTCTGCATTGCCCAGCATTGGATGTGAGGATGCTGAGGAACAGTTTAGTGCCGGCGCATAGGGGAGTACCATCTGTCAAGGGGGCAGAGGATCAGGTATATAAAACTGCTTTCTCCATCCTCTAGACATAAAAAGGCATTTAACCCTTGCAGTGTGGGTGCAGCCCCACTGCAAGGGAGGATCTTTTAATTTACCCGGAGTTGGGTTTTAAGTAAGTTATATAATCAAATTCATTCGGCACTAAAAGAAAACACATTCTTCACAAACCAGGTAGCAATTTGGAAACGCATTACAGGAAAATATGTACACTTAGACAAAGGTGCAGAGAACAGATTCTGAGACTTGTCAATCTTTGGCAGCCAAGAGGGTTGGAGAAATTTTATTATATGTAGCACTCACCACTAGAGTTGAGCGGACGCCTGGATGTTTGGGTTCGACGGATTCGGCCGAACTTCGGAAAAAAGTTTGAGTTCGGGACCGAACTTGACCCGAACTTTACCCCGAACCCGAACCCCATTGAAGTCAATGGGGACCCGAACTTCTGAGGACTAAAAAGGCTCTAAAAAAGTAATGGAAAGGACTAGAGGGTTGCAAATGGCAGCAAAATGTTGTTAAGAGCATGGGAAGTGCTCTGAAAACAAATTTGGATAGGGAAATAACTTAAAATAACATAAAAAAAATAAAAAAATATGCTGGAAGGCCCCCTTTTCAGCAGAAGAGGTACAGGAAGTCATTAAGAACCTCAGAAACTCAACGTCACAATGTCACACATATGGTGGAAATGCCCCAGAATACGCCCTTTCTGGAAAACATTATTCAATTTAATGGATAAGCTAGTGGGAAAATAAAATACTTTGAAATAAAAATGTAGTGGGGTGCTAAATTTAAGGGAAGTGTTTGAGTGGTAAATAGGCTCAAACACCCTAATTCTGTAGGATTCATGGACCATTTTGTCCTCGGGGGACAGTATTGGTGTGCAGTTCCCTGCGGCCTACAGGTGGCGCTGCCATGGTAGGCTAGGGTTGAACCGCCGATACAGTGCTGTGCCTTTTGTGTCCCCTCTTGGCAGTAGTACAGCGGGGCGGGGAACCTGCTGTGCATGCCGGGAGAGGATATAAAAGGGGCAGACGCCTCCTGATCGGGGTCCGAGCCCAAGGCACCTTTGGCCTGGGGGCTGATGTCCAGTGGGGTCCGCGCCCAGGTGCCTTCGGCCTGGGTGCATGTGTTCCTGTTCCATCTAGGGCACCTTTAGCCCGGGGTGAGGTACTATCCTGGAGTTCCTGCTGCCCTGGGTATGGAGGCCTAGGGGCGGGAGTAAAGCCTGGGGTCCAGAGCCTTCGTCTGGAGTCCGCTAAGGGTCGAGGAGTCTTTGGGTGCCGCCTCGTGTAGGGGACACTGTTCCAGGGAAGGGAGGAACCTTCCGATGGCCCGATGCTGGAGGCACAGTGAAGGAAGGGTCTGTTGACTCCCTGGAGAGATGTCTTCCCCTTGATATGGGCTAGTTCTTAGAAGGAGAAGCTCAAGGTCATCCTGACTGTATCGGAGGCCTTATTCACCCGGCCCGTGGCAGGGGCCTTATACACCCTGGTCTGTGGAAGAGACCAAAGTTCTCCAGGTCCATGGCAGGGGCCTTGTACACCCGGTCTGTGGCATAGACCAACCTCACGGTCTGTGGCAGAGACCGTGCGCCTAAAACTGTTTGAGAAACCTATGCAGTGAAGTGAATGTGCTACGTTTGTGCCTGGACCTCCCCCACACCTTAGGCTGTCCTGTTTCTTTGCTCTAACCTTTTCTATCCGAGTACAGTTTATTTTGCCATGAGAGAATTAACTCAGAATTGTAGTTTCAGCTGGTGTGGACATTGACTTTACTGGGAATTCAAGGACTTGCCTCTACCTACAGTAGAGGTGAGAATCATCCTCTGGAGGAGTTTTGACTACGGCTGTGGACACGGCCCGTCAAGTACACCGCTCAGCCGCTTTATACAACATGCCAACAACATAAAGGCAGGTAAGGGGGAAAGGATCTGTGCGCTACAAAAAAATAAAATAAAAATTATAATCTTGACCTAGGAGGACGAGGTCCATATGGAGTCGGAGGTTGAGGTGGCGGTGGATGTGGCTGTGTAGGTGGAAGCGGCGGTGGAGGAGGACGAGGTAGCCAACACTGGTTCAAAAATAAATGGCTGGGTAAGGCCGGTGATGTGTCGAATTCTGTCCCCCGTCGGGTTTGTGTCCGCCCTGTACTGCGCTTGCTTAGTACGTAGGACAAGGGGATTTCGAAAATCTCACAAGACGAACAGCGCCTGCGCCATCCGAGGTTCAAGCCGAGCCAAGCGAGGCCGTGCCCGAAGCATGGCGATCGAAGCGAGCCGTAAAGGGGGCCTGTTACTATGTGCTACCGTATGTCCACTTGGATGGTGGGGCTTGAACCTGCACTCACGGCGCAGGCGCCATTTACCTTTGGAGATTTTGTGAATCTCCTTGTCCTCCGTACTGCGCAAGCGCTCCGCCTGTGCAGTACGGGCCGGACACAATCCGATGGCCGGACAGTTTTTGTCAGAATACCGGTATACATGTCTATTCTGCACAAGGTACGGACAAGTCCTGTGGGATCCATGCCTGGTTCATTTTAATGAACGTGAGCTTGTCCACATTGGCTCTGGACAGGCGGCTGCGCTTGTCTGTGATAACGCCCCCTGCCGTGCTAAATACACGTTCAGATAATACACTGGCTGCAGGGCAGGCCAGCACCTCCAAGGCGTAAAGGGCAAGCTCAGGCCATGTGCCCAATTTTGTGACCCAGAAGTTGAAGGGGGCAGACCCATCATCCAGTACGTGTAGGCCTGTGCACACATACTGCTCAACCATGTTGGTGAAATGCAGCCTCCTGCTAAGACGTTCCATCTCAGCTGGTGGTGCTGGTTGTTGTGGCGTGCTGACAAAGCTTTTCCACATTTCGGCCATGCTAACCCTGCCTTATGAGGTGCTGGCGGTGCCCCGGCTGCGTTGGCGACCTCTTCCTCCTCCTCTGCCTTCGCCTTGTGCTTCCACCGTACGCCCGCTGTCAGGTGGGAATGCCACCAGCAGCACGTCTACCAGCGTGCGCTTGTACTCACGCATCTTACGATCCCGCACCAGTGAGGGAATTAAGGACGGTATGTTGTCCTTGTAATGGGGATCCAGCAGGGTGGCCACCCAGTAATCAGCACCAGTTAAAATGTGGGCAACTTGGCGATCGTTGCGGAAACACTGCAGCATGTAATCGCTCATGTGTGCCAGGCTGCCCAGAGGCAAAGAAAAGCTGTCCTCTGTGGGAGGTGTATTGTCTGTGTCCTCTGTATCCCCCCAGCCACGCACCAGTGATGGCCATGAGCTGGTCTGGGTGTCACCCTGCTGTGAACATGGTTCCTCCTCCTCCTCCTCCATCTCCTCCTCCTCATCCTCTACCTCGTCATCCTCCAGAACTGTGCCCTTGCTGCCGGACAATTGTGTACCTGGCGTTTGTTGGTTCAGGAACCCACCCTCGTCGCCACTTGTGAAAGACTGCCCTGAAAGCCTTTGAAATTATCCGCCTCCTCCTGTGCCACATCCTCTTCCATTATCGCCCGAAGCGTTTTTTTCAAGGAGGCATAGAACTGGGATAGTAACGCTGAGAACGGCATCATTGGCACTGGCCATGTTGGTGGAGTACTCGAAGCAGCGCAACAAGGCACACAGGTCTCGCATGGAGGCCCAGTTATTGGTGGTGAAGTGGTGCTGTTCCGCAGAGTGACTCACGCGTGATTGCTGCAGCTGAAACTCCACTATCGCCTGCTGCTGCTCGCACCTGGCCATCATGTGCAATTGGAGTTTCAACTTGTGGGCACGTCACATATGAGGCGGTGAGCGGGAAGGCCGAAGTTACGCTGCAGCGCTGACAGGCGAGCAGCAGCAGGGTGAGAACGTCGAAAGTGAGCACAGGCGGCCCGCACTTTCTGCAGCAGCTCTGGCATATTGGGGTAATTTTTCAGGAACCTCTGGACCACCAAGTTCAGCACATGCGCCAGGCAAGGGATGTGCGTCAAACCGGCTAGGCCCAGAGCTGCTACGAGATTTTGCCCATTATCGCACACCACCAGGCCGGGCTTGAGGCTCACTGACAGCAACCAATCATCGGTCTGTTGTTCCATGTCCCTCCACAACTCCTGCGCGGTGTGGGGTGTTTCCCCCAAACAGGAAAGTTTTAAAACTGCCTGCTGTCGTTTACCCCTGGCTGTGCTGAAGTTGGTGGTGAAGATGTTACGCTGACCGGATGAGGAGGCGGTAGAGGATGAGGAAGCGGAGTAGGAGGAGTTAGCAACAGGAGGCAAACTGAAGCGCCCTGCAATCCTCGGTGGTGGAAGAACATGCGCCAAACTGCTATCTGCCTCAGGCCCAGCCGCCACTGCATTTACCCAGTGTGCTGTTAGGGAGATATAATGTCCCTGACCGTGCTTACTGGTCCACGCATCCATAGTTAGGTGGACCTTGCCACAGATGGCGTTGCGCAGTGCACACCTGATTTTGTCCCCCACTTGGTTGTGCAGGGAAGGGATGGCTCGCCTGGAAAAGTAGTGGCGGCTGGGCACGACGTACTGTGGGACAGCCAATGCCATCAGGCTTTTAAAACTCTGCGTCTCCACCAGACGGAATGACAGCATTTCAAAGGCGAGGAATTTTGAAATGCTGGCCAGGGATCGCGGGTGGCTAGGGGGGTACTTCCTCTTCCGCTCCAGTGTTTGGGAGATAGAGAGCTGAACGCTTCCATGGGAGATTGTGGAGATGGTTGGTGACCCAGGTGGAAGTGTTGCTGGCAGATGCTCTGGGGTTGGCAGGTGCTACTGTCACTACAGAGGTGGATGAAGAGGCCGAGACTGCAGCAGAAGAGGAAGCAGGAGGAGCCAGAGACCTTTCTTTGTTTTGGAGGTGTCTACTCCACTGCAGCTCGTGCTTTGCACTTAGATGCCTGGTCATGCAGGTTGTGCTCAGGTTGAGAACGTTTATGCCTCTCTTCAGGCTCTGATTGCACAGCGTGCAAACCACTCGTGTCTTGTCATCAGCACATTGTGTGAAGAACTGCCACGCTAGGGAACTCCTTGGACCTGGCTTTGGTGTGCTCGGTCCCTTGCTGCGTTGGACAGTAGCAGACATACTGTCTGGGGGACGGACGCTCCGCTTTTGCACCCTGCTCCCTCTTCTGCTGTGCTGGTGGCTCTGTGCGACCACCGCCTCATCCTCCGAACTACACTGGTCACCTGCATAACGTTGATTCCATGTGGGGTCAAGGACCTCATCGTCCTCCACATCATCTTCCACCCAGTCTTCACCCCTGCCCTCCTTGTCTGTCTGCACAATTGCGGAAGCAGCAGCAGTTGGCACCTGTGTTTCGTCATCATCCGAGACGTGCTGCGATGGTCCTCCCATGTACTCATCATGAAACATAAGTGGTTGGGCATCGGTGCACTTAATCTCTTCCACTTCTGGGGCAGGGCTAGGTGGATGGCCTGGGAAACCCTGCTAACAGTCATCGAAAAGCAGAAGAGACTGCTGCATGATTTGGGGCTCAGACTGCTTGGCTGATTTGCAAGGGGGTGAGGTGAAAGACTGATGGACATGGGCTTCAGGTGCCAACTCTGATCTTTCATCAGAAGAGTGGGTGGGAGACAATGTGAAGGAACCCGAGGCACTGTCAGCAACCCAATCTACTATCGCCTGTACTTGTCCTGGCCTCAACATTCGTACAGCCTCATTAGGCGCGACAAAATACAGCCGCAGGCTGGGTCGCCTACTCGCACCTGAGGAAGGTGTTTCACTTGACCACGTCCTCTCCCTGCAACAGGACAAAAAAATGTTTTTGTCCTACAATTATTTTTTTAGGATAGCACAGTAGAAGAAAAATATATAAATTGTTTATTTCACACACCTCCATATATGCAGAAAACACTGCAAAATATTTTTTGTGGCCCTAAATGGGTGCTTTTGGAAGAGCACAACACACCGACAGTACGTAAACGCTGTATCTCACAGCTACAGAACTGCAGAAAATGCAATTAAAAAAAAAATGTTTTTGTCCTACATTTTTTTTTTTGGGATAGCACAGTAGAAGAAAAATATATAAATTGTTTATTTCACACACCTCCAGATATGCAGAAAACACTGCAAAATATTTTTTGTGGCCCTAAATGGGTGTTTTTGGAAGAGCACAACACACCGACAGTACGTAAACGCTGTATCTCACAGCTACAGAACTGCAGAAAATGCAATTAAAAAAAAAATGTTTTTGTCCTACATTTTTTTTTTAGGATAGCACAGTAGAAGACAAATATATAAATTGTTTATTTCACACACCTCCAGATATGCAGAAAACACTGCAAAATATTTTTTGTGGCCCTAAATGGGTGTTTTTAGAACAGCACAACACACCCACAGTACGTAAACGCTGTATCTCACAGCTACAGAACTGCAGAAAATGCTATTCAAATTTTATTTTAATTTTTTTAGGATAGCACAGTAGAAGAAAAATATATAGAAATTGTTTAGTTCACACAGCTCCAGATATGCAGAAAACACTGCAAAATATTTTTTTTACCCTAAATGGGTCTTTTTGCAAGAGCACAATACACCCACAGTATGGAAACGGTGTATCTCACACCTACAGCAATACAGAAAATGCTATTAAAATAAAGGTTTTTGCCCTAAACTTTTTGGGTGGGAATAGCACAATACAAGAAAAATATATAAATTTGTAAATCTCACACTTGCATATATGCAGAAAACACTGCAATTTTTAATTTTTTTGCCCTAAATGGGTCTTTTTGCAAGAGCACAATACACCCACAGTATGGAAACAGTGTATATCACACCTACAGCAATACAGAAAATGCTATTAAAAAAAAGTTTTTGCCCTATAAATTTTTTTTGGAATAGCACAATACAAGAAAAATATATAAATTTTCCCTAAATGGGTCTTTTTGCAAGAGCACAATACACCCACAGTATAGAAACGGTGTATCTCTCAACGTAACATATGCAGTGCTGGTGCACTGAGCTTGCAGATAAGTTAGATTTTCTCTGACACTGTCACGTACCTGACGGTGACGAGCCCGGATCTGCAGAGGGAGGCCTCTCTTACGGCTTCCACCGGCGGCCCCTGGTAGTGAAGACAGGAGGCACAGAGGTAGAAGGGCTACGAGTGCCTGGCAGGATGGATCAAGGTAGAGTAGAGTCTGAAGACTGGGACGGATCCAGGCACCCAGGAAGTATGGCAGGCTGAACCGGAACCAGGAACACAGCAACTGGACTGGAACCGATGAGGCAGACTGGACTGGAACCAGGAACACAGCAACTAGACTGGAACCGATGAGGCAGACTGGACTGGAACCAGGAACACAGCAACTGGACTGGAACCGATGAGGCAGACTGGACTGGAACCAGGAACACAGCAACTGGAGAGATTGGTCAGGCAAGCTGGGTCGGTAGAACTGGCTGGCGACAAGGTACTGGAGGATCAGGCAGAAGAGTGGTCAAAACAAGCCGGAGGTCAGAGGCAGGCAGGAAACTGGAAGGGTCAAGGTAAGCCGGGTCAGATGCAGGTAAATCCACGAATCAGGTCTCTTTAAGTACTACACGCTGTAGAGCAGACAGCAGGGACTGTCTGTCACAGGCATGTTTAAATAGCCCTTCTGGCGCGCTTTGTGGAGCGTGCGCGTGCCCCCGCTAAGCGCGTGTGTGCGCCCGTGCGCGCCGTCACGCGCGCGCGTGCCTGCGCCCGAGATCTGAAATCAGGAAGTCCAGGACTCCTGTAGCTGACAGGATTTCTATGACATTGCCCCCCCCCAAGGGGCAGCCTCCGGATGCCCAGCCGGGTGAACCTTCCAGGGTGAGTCCTCTTGAAAGCCTGTACCAAGCTCCTGGCATGGATATTCTCCTCGGGTTCCCATGAGTTAGGAATTGGTTCTGGTTATTTCTTCTCCTGAAGTCCATGATAGCTTCTACTTCGAATTCCTGCTCACCGTCAATAATGATCGGATCAGGGTGATCTGGCTTCCGATCTGGGAACGGATTGAAGACTGTGGGTTTCAGGAGAGAGACATGAAAGACTGGATGGATTCTGAGAGAGTCAGGAAGTTCCAACTCCTAAGCTACTTCATTAATCTTCCTCTTAACAGGGAATGGACCTAAAAATTTGGGGCCCAGTTTTTTAGAGGGGCATGCCATTCTTAGGTTTGTGGTAGATAGCCATACTTGGTCGCCGGGTACCAACACTAATTCACCCCGTCTCTTTTTGTCATAGATTGTCTTGTTGCGTTCTTGAGTCTTGGTCATGGTCTCTTGTAGAAGCTGGTTATTGACCGAGAAAAAATTTAACTTTTCCTGGACTGCAGGCACAGGACACTCAGGAAGGGAATTAGGCAGAAATGTAGGATGAAAACCATAGTTTGCAAAGACAGGAGTCTGGCTGGTAGCGGAGTGAATGGAATTGTTATATGCAAACTCGGCCAACGGAAGTAGGGAAATCCAGTTGTCCTGAGCAAATGAGGAGAAGCATCGCAGGTATTGCTCGAGCGTCTGATTTGTTCTCTCCGTCTGTCCGTTGGTCTGTGGGTGGTAAGCAGAGGAAAACGATAATTCGATCTTCAAGGTTTTGCAAAGGGATCTCCAGAATCGAGAGGTAAATTGAACCCCGCGATCGGAAACAATATTGGCTGGTACCGCGTAGAGTCTGACTATTTCTCTGATGAACACCTGTGCGGTTTCAGGAGCTGAGGGAGTCCCTTTCATAGGGATGAGGTGTGCCATCTTGGACAGACGGTCCACTATAACGAAGATGGTGGTATGGTTCTCAGCCGGGGGCAACTCGACAATGAAGTCGATGGACAACATTCTCCAGGGCCTATCTGGAACGGGTAGAGGTTTTAGTAGTCCCCAGGCCTTGGATCTGGAACCCTTGTTTCGGGTGAAAGTTGTACAAGAATCTACAAACCTCCTACAGTCTTCACGTACTCGAGGCCACCAGAAGGTGCGCTGTACCAGGTCAGTGGTCTTGGCAACGCCAAAATGTCCAGCCAGGGCGTGGTCGTGGCAGAGTTCTAATGCGGTTACTCTCAATTTCTCAGGTACGTAGATTCTGTCTTGGTACCACAATAGTCCATCCTTAACCTGCAATTCCGGCTCGGAGAACTGTCTCTGCCCAGTGGAAGCTTGTTTGATCTGAGTGAACAGGTTCTCCTGTAGAAGAAGGAAATTTCCGGGGGCAAGGATGGTATCAGGCGGAGAAGTCTCCTTGGACTTATGGAACATCCGAGACAGGGCGTCAGGCTTAATATTCTTGGCCCCAGGACGATAAGTAACATGAAAAGAGAACCGGGAGAAGAAGAGTGCCCACCTGGCTTGCCGTGGATTCAATCTTCTCGCGGCCTTCAGGTACTCCAGGTTCTTGTGGTCAGTGAATATCAGAATCGGATGAGTCGCGCCCTCCAGCAGGTACCGCCATTCCTCCAGTGCAGACTTGATCGCTAGTAACTCCCGATCCCCCACGTCGTAGTTCCTCTCCGCTGCAGATAGCTTGCGAGAGAAGAAGGCTACTGGATGGAGCAAGGCTTTGATTCCCTGTCTTTGGGACAGTATTGCTCCTACTGTTATTTCGGAGGCGTCTACCTCAAGTACGAATGGCAGTGAGGAGTCTGGGTGTTTCAAGATAGAGGCAGAGGTAAATAGGGCCTTCAGGCATTCAAAAGCTTCTTGGGCTTCAGGAGACCAGTGAAAACGTGTTCCTTGCTTGGTTAGTTGAGTAATGGGTGCGATAATAGCTGAAAACCCCCTGATGAACTTGCGGTAGAAGTTGGCGAATCCAACGAAACGTTGGATTCCCTTCTTGTCCACCGGTTCTGGCCAGTCCAGGATTGCGGTAATCTTTTGAGGATCCATTTTGATGCCCTCGCTAGAAATGATTAACCCCAGAAATGATATACTCTCTTGCTCGAACTCACATTTTTCGGCCTTCGCATACAGGCCATGCTGGCGGAGCCGACCCAACACATTTTTGACATGTCTGCGATGAGAATCAAGGGAAGAAGAAAAGATTAATATATCATCGAGATAAACAATGACAAAGAGGTCTAGGAAGTCCCGTAGAACATCGTTGATAAAATACTGGAAAGTGGCAGGGGCGTTACACAACCCGAATGGCATTACCAAGTACTCAAAATGTCCATACTGGGTACGGAAGGCGGTCTTCCATTCGTCCCCTTCTTTGATACGGATCAAGTTGTAGGCTCCGCGGAGATCAAGTTTGGTAAAGATGGTGGCAGTCCCTAGTCTCTGAAATAGCTCTGGTACCAGGGGGAGAGGGTAGCGATTTTTTACTGTAATTTTATTCAGTTCACGGTAATCCACACAAGGTCGAAGGGTGTGGTCCTTTTTCTCTACAAAAAAGATGCCTGCGCCTGCTGGGGATGTGGAAGGGCGGATGAACCCCTTTTGCAAGTTCTCATCAACATAATTTTTTAAAGCCCCTTGTTCTACCTCCGTTAAAGGGAAGATTCTACCGAACGGAATCTTTGCTCCAGGAAGTAGGTCGATGGGGCAATCATAGGCCCGATGGGGCGGTAGAGTCTCTGCCCTTTGTTTACTAAATACGTCAAGAAAGTCGTGGTAAACTTCTGGGATGGATTGACGTGTGCCATCTTCTGTATCAATGCATAGTAAAGAGGCCGGCCCAGGAGGTTCGTATGAGCCACAGGACTGCTGGCAATAGGAAGAAGGAAAGGTAACTACTCCCATGGCCCAGTTGATAGTGGGATTGTGGGTTTGTAACCAAGGCATACCAAGGATCAAGGGAAACAACGGAGAAGAGATGATGTCCAGACATAAGTATTCTTGGTGGGTTCCAGAGGTGGTAGAGATGGTGACGGGTATAGGAGTGGTCTCCTGGATCACAGGTCCGGACTTAATAATGGAACCATCAGCCAGATGGACACGAAGTCCGTGGGTCTTGGTACGAAGGGGAATTTGGTGTTTAATGGCAAAGGTTGAGTCCATAAAGCAGCTGCATGCTCCAGAATCAATAATGGCGGGTACTTGCAAAGTCCTTCCTGGGAGCTGTAATGAAACAGAGAGGGCAAGGTGAGATGTGGTTTTGGCTTGTAGGTTAGTCATGTTAGAAGAAACTGAAAGAAACTTACGAAGCTTCAGGGGACAGGTTCTAACGAAATGTCCGGGTTGCCCGCAGTACAGGCACAAATTATTTATTCGGCGGCGCTGGCGTTCTTCAGGAGCGAGGGATGGACGAAGAAGCCCGAGCTGCATTGGTTCAGGCGTGTCTGATGTGGGGGTTGGAGGTGTAGCAGGAGCCAGGTACAGGTGACTAGGAGCCCGAGGAAGCATCCAGGTTGGTCCTCTCAGCCCTCCGTTCCCTCAGACGTCGGTCAATCTGGATGGTTAGGTCAATCAACAGGTTGAGTGTCTGTGGTACACCGACTCTAGCAAGCTCGTCCTTCAAGGAATCGGAAAGTCCTAAGCGAAACTGATGGCGGAGGGCGGCATCATTCCAATTGGTATCCACACTCCACCGCCTGAATTCTGCCACATAGTCCTCCGCTGGTCTGCGTCCTTGTTGAAGGGAATGCAAGGCGGCTTCTGCGGTTACTGAGAGCTGGGGGTCTTCGTATAGCTGGGCCATGGCATCGAAAAAAGCAGCGAGATTGTTTAGTGATACATCCTTCTGTTCAAAGAGACGGTGGGCCCAGCTCTGAGGGTCTCCAGCGAGCAAAGAGACCACAAAGCCCACCTTGGTGGCCTCTAGAGAAAAGGTACGGGGCTGTAGGGCAAAGTACAGTTCACACGAATTCCGGAAGGCCCTAAACTTGCTCCGATCCCCGGAAAATCTTTCGGTTGTAGGAACCTTAGGTTCAGGAGGAAGCATGACCACTGTGGGTGAGGAACTTGTTCCGGCTGTAGAAGCAGAGGCGTGGGGCCCCTCTTGGATGGCAGAGGGATTGGAGAGGGCCCGCACTTGCTCTTCCAGGCGGGTGTAGCCTTGTTGAAGACTCTTGACTGCTTCAGACAAACCTGCCAGGTGCCGACAGAGTTCCTCCATAGGTGAGGCTCCCTGCCCGGGCTCAGACATGGCTGTCTGCTACTGTCACGTACCTGACGGTGACGAGCCCGGATCTGCAGAGGGAGGCCTCTCTTACGGCTTCCACCGGCAGCCCCTGGTAGTGAAGACAGGAGGCACGGAGGTAGAAGGGGTATGAGTGCCTGGCAGGATGGATCAAGGTAGAGTAGAGTCTGAAGACTGGGACGGATCAAGGCACCCAGGAAGTATGGCAGGCTGAACTGGAACCAGGAACACAGCAACTGGACTGGAACCGATGAGGCAGACTGGACTGGAACCAGGAACACAGCAACTGGACTGGAACCGATGAGGCAGACTGGACTGGAACCAGGAACACAGCAACTGGAGAGATTGGTCAGGCAAGCCGGGTCGGTAGAACTGGCTGGCGACAAGGTACTGGAGGATCAGGCAGAAGAGTGGTCAAAACAAGCCGGAGGTCAGAGGCAGGCAGGAAACTGGAAGGGTCAAGGTAAGCTGGGTCAGATGCAGGTAAATCCACAAATCAGGTCTCTTTGAGTACTACACGCTGTAGAGCAGACAGCAGGGACTGTCTGTCACAGGCATGTTTAAATAGCCCTTCTGGCGCGCTTTGTGGAGCGTGCGGACGTGCCCGAGATTGGAAATAAGGAAGTCCAGGCCAGGATTTCTATGACAGACACTGGGCTCATGGCAGTGTAAAAAGACTGTGCATTGCAACACAAACAGGTAAACCTATGCAGATCGCTGAGTTATTAGATCTCTGAATCTGGACTCCTATATAAATCTCTCTCCCTGAAAGCACCACCAGGAACCTTCCCCTACACTGTCTCTCTATCTTTTCTCTCAGATTGCAGAATCAGGACTAACTCATGTATTTCAATCTCTCCCTAATAAGCAACAGCAGCCAGGAACCTCTCCCTATACTGTCTAAAGCAGAGTGACGTGCTGTGCTGTGTGCCTCTAGCTTATATAGAAGCTGGATCACATGCTGCACTGAGCTGGGTCACATGCTGCACTGGCCAATCACAGCCATGCCATTAGTAGGCATGGCTATGATGGCTTCTAAGGGCACCCCAGCTAAACAAAAGGTGATTGGCTGCCCCCTGAAGCTTTTCTAAATGCGCCATTACATCGCCGAACACTGGACCCGAACCCGAACATACACGCAATTGTTCGGGTTCGGGTCCGGTGCCCAAAAACTCTAATGTTCGGTACGGCCATGAGGGCCACGAGACACGCTCACTGGACCAGAGGTCCCCCAGAACGCCTGGGGGTCCCCCTGGAATCGCCTCACGCCAAATGGCGTCTGCCCCTTTTGTACCCTCTCCCAGCGCACAACGGGTAGACCACGCCCACTGCACGGCTTCCGAGAGAAGACACCCAAGGTGCTGTGATACCCCCTTGATCCAACCTGTGCCGGCGGTGACAGTGCCACCTGCAGGCAAAGAAGAATAACACTGCCGGGCAGTGTCACACCCAGAGCAGAGCAAATAATTTGAACTATAAAAGGTCTGAGCCCAACTACTGGCTCAGACTGCCCCTAAATTTACACATATAGTGCCCCAAAATTGGGGTGGGCGCTACACACACCCCCTGCTGAAAAAAACACTGTCCCCAGTGGCTGGGGGAATCAAACCCTTCAATTCTGAAGGCTGTACAATAATAGTAATGACATTTTGAATAAGTGCCTGAACCAACAATTTGGGAAGGGAGGAGGGAAAAGGAAAGAAAGGAGAAAGCAAACAAATGACATTACAAATTTTAAATGTCACATTTTAAATTCACATACCACTCATCACTAACTATCTATCCCACCCCATTATCCGGTGGTGTTAATAGCCATTCTCATACCTGCAAGAAAAAATAATCACAAACAACATACATGGGAAAAATAAACATCCTATCCACTACTCACACTCTATTCTACAGGAGAAGAAGACTACTCCCCGGGAGGGAATAATTTCCTTCCAAAAAGTTAATTACGCTTAGCCTAGCATAATAAAAAATATATAAGAAGAAATTCTAAGTACGTTTAGTTCCAATATTAATCATTTATCTAGCAGACCACCGCCACCTAGTGTTGACGGGGCCCCAACGTTCTGTACAAGTTGCGCATGGGACTGCAACATCACTCTGAACACTTCACTCTTGACCACGGAGTCTTTTCACCATGAACTCCTATCTGTCTACCCCATGTTCAATTTAGAGGAAAACAGTCACTTTCTTTTGGAGAGAGAAAAAAAAAAAAAGCTCTCCGGTTGTTCTCCTTAGAGTAGACGTCCCCCGTAGCAGCGGGGCAAAGTCACCTGGATCTGGGCATGGTTTACCCATGAACCAACAGGATTAATAACAGTAGCAAACAAGTTCCTGTCTCAAGAAGTCTCACAAATAAAACTTTGGATCTGGGAGAGTAAGTGACTACCATTCCTTATCCAGAGTCTCCACAAAATAAGTAACATCGTCCCGCTTTGGACAACAGATCACAACACGATCACAACACGATCGGCATGAATGTGCCGACCATAGTTCCAGTCCCGGCGGCAACACTTAAAACGCTCAGTAGTGACAGCTGAGCAAGCAAGATACCTGTAGGGCCTGGGCACTTTGAGGTAGTTCCAGATGGCCTCCCCGTACCACCGTTCACGATATGCCTCAATCTCGTACAATAGTTCCCTGGGTACATAGGGGTATTCCCAGCCGTATTCCTCAGCCACTCTTTTATTGTGAGCAAGGTTGGGGGAAAGTTGCACGGTCTCCTGCTCCTGGCAATACAATAGCATCCGGAGATCTTCAGACTAAAGCCGTATCAGTCCCCGGTAAGAGTCTCTCACTTGGGCCTGGTACAACTCTCTCTGTTATGGCAAGGACTTTAGTAGGGACTTCCACATGGGGTGTAGTACTCCCCGATCTCATGGGCGATCCCTCTTTCACACTGCGGGCCGGGGCAACAGTCTCCAAATTGTCCCATCCCTTCTTTATGAAAATCTCATCGATTTCGACATCGTCTCCAACATCGGACGATGAGTCCAAGTCTGAGGTGTCATATTCCTCAGCGGGCAAGTAGTTGCAGGGAGACACAGACACATTTTCCCCAGCCTCCCCACCGTCATCCGGCGCAGACTCCTCGGGCATCGTCCCGCTCCCGAGGTCCGGCTCCGGCAGGCGCTGGGGCAGGCCTCGACCGCGGGAGGCCTCAACACATCCCACCTTTCGCTTGGCTGGCGGGACATGTTCCTCTGTAGTAGCGGAGGCAGCATCCGCTGTGGTGTCCGCCGACGGCTCTGCAGTAGCTGAGACATCCTCGTTGGCCACATCCGTGGCAGTCGATGCGGTGCGCGTGGGCCTGGCTGTGGGAGTGCAGGCATCTTCCTCGGAAGTAACGATGCCTGTGATGCAGTTGACCCGGTAGACCCGGGGCTTCTCGGTGGGCTGATCCACCTCAAACAGGAACTCTCCACAGGATGCACATCCTCCGAACGGGCGCAGCTGCACGGCCAGTCTGTGACATTCGGAACAGAGCACACCCAGGGCCCCCGCATCTCGGAAGGTGCACAGAGCGAAGTGGCCTCGGGGCCTGAGCCGGACCCCCACATCCGTGAGCGGGGCCGTGAGCGGAGCAATGTCCACAGCGGAAGACATTGGGAACATCCGGGGTACAAAGCTGAGGCACCTGGAAAAGCGTACATGTTGCTACTCACTCGATCCAACTCTCTCTGTCTCCTGGCGCCAATGCACCCACGTGCAACACACAGGTGGCGGGAACTCCTCCCCTTTTCTTCCTCCTGCAAGTAGCTCGCAGGCTTTTCTTTTTCTGGACACGCCCACAAACTATGCAGTTGGAAAAATCACAATTCTGTGCCCCTTAACCCCTTTTTCTCTCTCAGAGTACAGTAACACAGTTCAATTTCTTCCATGGCCGACTTTCCAATCGCACACAAAATAGTCCACTCATGCGAGAGATAGCCGCAAATCCCGGACTCGAGCCCCCACGTGTAGCACTCACCACCCTGTTTCTGCTTTTCTGCCATTCCTGCAGTCAGGGCACACCTGCTACTTGCCCGGTATCCCCCCCCCTCCTTTTTTGTGTAGAGAGAGGGGCGAGCGGTGTTAATGTATTTGGGTCTTGCGGCGAGTTACCTCTCCAGAGTGGATCCCTGGTCTCTGTTGTCTAGGCGGAAGTCCCTTTGTAATAAAGCCAATGTCCACACAGGTATAAAACCTAAGCAGCAAGGTTTCATTATTTTCTTGAGGTAAAACTTGGAAGAGAGAGAGAGTAGAAACGACAGAGTAGGGGAAGGTTCAGGCACGCAACACTTAGAGAACACTTTAGTCGCCACTCAAGCCTGAGTGGGTATTGCTCACTCGGATAATCCCTTTGAGAGCAGTCCTAGCAACCGGAGTGGAGCACGTATGTCAGAGATGATGGATCCCCCTTTAAGTAGGCCTCCAGGCCTCTCCCCGAGACAGCAGTACCGTCGCTATCTCCGCCGGGACTGATTTTCCCCTGAAACTCCTTCCCTAAAGATGGGCCCCCTAAAACCGGGCAGCCTGGGATCCTTCTCTGAATCGTAGGCCCTTGATAGGAGAGCTGGGCCTATTATGCAGCAGCAGAGCCTCGGGCTGAAGGTGCCCGAGACCAAACGCACGCATCCCGTGCCATGAGGGCCACGAGACACGCTCACTGGACCAGAGGTCCCCCTGAACGCCTGGGGGTCCCCCTGGAATCACCTCACACCAAATGGCGTCTGCCCCTTTTGTACTCTCTCCCAGCATGCACATTGGGTAGACCACGCCCACTGCACAGCTGCCGAGAGAAGACACCAAAGGTGCTGTGATACCCCTGTGATCGAACCTGTGCCGGCGGTGACAGTGCCACCTGCAGGCAAAGGAGAATAACACTGCCGGGCAGTATCACACCCAGAGCAGAGCAAATAATTTGAACTATAATAGATCTGAGCCCAACTACTGGCTCAGACTGCCCCTAAATTTACACATATAGCGCCCCAATATTGGGGTGGGCGCTACATATACATAAAATCATATCACCTTACTTAAAGTGGTTCTAAGACTGGGTTCACACTAGAGATCGCAGGAGTCCAGTGCGTCTCCATTCACGTTTCAGGTCCGATTTCAGCCTAAATTTTGGGCTGAATTCGGACCTGAAACTAACCAAAAGACGCACATGGCTCCTGTGCAATTCACATAGAGAGAGGGTCACAATCTCCTGCTATGCGAATTGGATGCGGGGAAACCTGCATCCAATTCGCAATAGTGTGAACCCAGCCTAATGGCTGAAGTTTTTTTACCAAAAACTTTCTAAGTGCAGCAACCCCCCCCAGCCCCCCGCCGGCGAGGGACCCAAGAAGAGGAGGATCAGGTCTGCTCTGTGCAACACCATAAGTTTGTTGTTTTTAAAGAAAAACATTTTTTGCCTTTAGCCCAGGTTCTCACTAAGCTGCGGAAATGAAGCCGTGCATGTCAAAATGCTCCAGTGTAAACCAGGGCTTAATTTCACTTCAATGTCTTTAAACCTATATCATATGAACTAATTTCACAACTTTTTAAATTACTGGTATATTTAAAAGAATGTATTCCTTCACATAAAATACAAAGATAACAGAGGTCAAAATGAGCTCTCTGTTTTTATGGGTTTCCTTCAACTACCCAGAAACTTAATTGGTGTGTAAACCAACTGGCCATGAAATTTGTATTGGTGTATGTTTGTATTAAGAGTCCTTAAAAAATGCAAGACAAAGTATGCACTTGATATTAATATTTCTAATATGTTATATGGTAGAAAAATAAACAGGCTCGACTGCTTTCCCTTGATTTCTGGAAGGTTCCAGAATTTAGTGGGTGGAAGAGGCAGATAATCACTTGCAATTCATGCAGCCTAATCCAATCCCTGGCAGAAGAATGGCCAGTAGGGGGCTGCATTGTGCATAAATAGACTAGGGCCTGGAAAAGCAGGGTTCTTGTCCTGTGGGGAGAGACCCAGCCTGTGGGCTGTGGCACCCTAGGTCACTTAGCTGAAGTTTAGAAGAGGCCATCTGGGTCCCACCTCTGGTTAGAGCTAAGGGACCCATGTCCAAAGTTTCCAGGGAGCAGTTGCAGGAAGTCTACAGAGGATTGGAGCTGGAGGCATACTGCACAGGAGCAGCCTGGTACTGCAGGTAAGCATTCAAGTACCCACTGGCCTGAAAAAAATCCTAGACTGTCCTTGCTAATTTTTGATAAATCTGCTCAGGTTTCACTTTCGCAATGTGGTCCCCTGAGCTGTAGTCCACTAATCACTAGCTTCAAGAGGGGTGGGTGAACCTTGAAGTGACAGTACAGCTAGAAATTTCCGTTCTCATTTTTTTCTGCTAAGTTTGGAATATCCCAAGACTCACCTGCACCGTACCCAAATTACATCAGCAAATAAACTGCAGAAAGACACGCACCTTCTGTTTTCTGAGTTGAGAGACTGTGAACTGCTGTTTGCCTTGCTACCATGTGCTTTACAGGGAATGGAACCTAGGACAAATTTGCTGGAACGGTCTGGGGTCTGTGCTACACATAAAACAACATCCTCAATACGAGAGAAGATGTTCTGGTTCACCACCACCTTGGTCCATGGCAAGCCCCAGGGATTCATAAAATTCTTGAATCCTGAAATTTTGGCCAAAAACTTTGCAGTTCATCACCAGAATTATGGAACAAACTATAATGCAGCAAATAGCCTTTTCCTTTGTTTGACTGAGTCACAAAAGCCAACAATTTGAAGGAATGGATAACTTGGTCCCCTTTCTATAAAAGGTTAGGCTCACAGCAGCCATATTGACAGTCTATGTTGGAGCTGTTAGTGTGAGCTGGCAATTCTATTTAGGGGGAGTTTTTTATTTAATTTTTTAAAATTTTGGCATGGCTTCCCCCATAGCAAAGTCTGACTTCCAATGCCCTTTCTTTGAGAATGCCTTGATTATTAGTCCTACAAATGGTCAAAATTGAATACCAAGATTCACCGCCCCACCCCATAGGCTTTAGTGAGGTTTGCCACAAAGTTTTCAAACTTCAATCTTTAAAGTATAACTAAAGGCAAAACTTTTTTTTTTAGTTTTGGATAGAGTGGAGATGGATTAGAACATTTGTCAGCTTTTATTACCGTCTGTGCTCCCGCTAAGGAGATTCAACTGCATTCACTTGGGGGACCTCTTATAACTGCTCCAAAGCACATGTCTGTCTGTGTTTCATCTACCTATGTACAGAGAACAAAGTAACGCTCTTTAAAATAAACAGTTTAATTACTTGCAAATTAGCACAGTATAGCTTTTCTAATCAAGGACAAAGACCCTTCTAAACATCAAAACTTGTCTCTTGCTTTCACAACACTTCTTCTCATATATTACACTCATGTGTAATTAAATGGTAAGCTGATTATCCACACATAAATTGTTAGGAGGATGGGCTGATCTTTGGCAAACTGTAATGAAATGCTCAGTAAATACACTTATTGAATCAGTGTGCAAGGTTTTTTAATTGTATGGTTCCTTGTACCTTCAAGCTTATCCCATGTAAATGTAAAATACCATAACTCTATAACTGGTTTAGTGGCCATGACAAATGCCAACCATAATTTGCTGCAGTCTTTAAGTTTCTTTTTATATCTATTCCAATAACCCATCTATTGAAAACCATAGACTGCCTTACCTAAAGCGGAGTTCCAGTCATTTGTTTGTTTATTAAAAGTCAGCAGCTACAAAGAGTGTAGCTGTTAATTAACAGCCGCTCACCTGTCCCACGGTCCAGCGATGTACTCACCGCAGCCGTGCTCTCCCCATGTCCTCCCTGGGCAGCGCCGGCATCTCTACTATGGGCACCCAGCTGTGAAACCTTGCGGCTACACAGCCGGGTGCCCACTGCACATGCACGAGCGGCGCTGCAGTCTGTGACTGGCCCTGAAGTCTTCTAGGACCTGTCATACCGTGTTTCCCCGAAAATAAGACCGGGGGTTATTTTCGGGGGATGTCTTATTAGTATTAGTATTTGAAATAATTTTAATCCTACAAAAAACATCTTGGTTAAAGTACTTTTAAGATTATGTAGTCCATTTTATGGGAGGATTGTGCTGGTGTAGGGTGCAGTGTGTCTCCCTTTGTGGCTGTTTTATGAGAAGCACCTTTTTACGGCAGCCCTCGGCGATCATGTAACCTGCTTGAGCTCTTCTTCTCCGCTCCAAGATTCCCGATGACATCAGCTGGCTCCGAGCACTGCAGAGGAGGGGGCCAGCAGATGTCAGCTGGGAGGAGAGGAGAAGACCTCCGGCGGGTCAGCGGCGGCTGTGGATGGGGTATTTTGCATGATCGTTGTAGGGGACGATGACACTGCACCTTATGCCAGTTTGGACAATTTACAAAGCTTTTTTTTTTATGAACTTTACTAGGGCTTATTTTCGAGGTAGGGCTTATATTGCAGCCCTCCCAGATAATCACGCTAGGTCTTATTTTCGGGATAGGGCTTATTTTCGAGGAAACACGGTATGTCCCAGAAGACTTCGGGAGGGAGAACTTTTGCTTCCGGTCACCTTGGAAAAGCAGCATTGCCACCTTAGGACAGGAAATGTGTTAGGGCTTCAAAACAACTCACATAAGAACACTGAGGGCAATGTAATTGATAACTTTGCAGCAGAGGCAGAGAGAACAGTCATCAGCTGGCTGGATTTTTAATAGGATCAATGGATATTTTTTGCTCTTATCAAACAGCTTTAAAGTGGATGTAAACCCAATTCATGAAATTTGAGCTGGGCACATATATCTGCAGTGTTTTCTTATCTCTCTCCAAAGCCCGTAGTCCCGTGGCTTTCTTCTGCTCCGTTCTTCTATTATCAGCATGATAACTTCTGACAAGTTCTGACACGTGATAAAACCAGCCTGAACTTTGTGTCTGTGCGGTTGCTATACATAGATTAGCAGACAGCTGGTCAATTCACAGCACAGCTCTGCAAGTCTCTGCCTATGAGAAGAGGGGGTGTGTGCCTTTCCTCCAATCAGCTGTCTCACAGTGTATGGCAAGACAACCCACCCCCCCCCCCCTGCTGGAACAGGAAGAGAAAATTCTAACATGATGTGAACTTTCTAAACAGTATATAAAGCTAAAGACAGCAGATATATATGTAAAACGTATGTAGGGAGATTTGTTTCAGCTTTAGTTATACTTTAAATTGTTTTACCTGACGGGGTGTTAACCATAGCCATAGTTAAGACTGTTGGGTCAAAACATGTAAACTGGGAACCTGTATGAGTGTCCTAATGAAATGAATACATGTTTGACTATATTGATTCTCATCTTGCTGTTTACTTTACTTGTTTTCCAATTTGTAAAGTGGATTTTACACCATTCCACATTTGTACAAGAAGGTGAGCTGTTGTTGGTATTTTAAATTGCAAATGTAATTTGGGCCTCTAGAGAAGGCTTATATCAGCAATAAGAATATAAACAATTCAGTTGACCTTACATACAGCTAAAATCAACATACGTTCTAAGGCTCCATGTACACAGAAGCTGATAAACTGCAGTTTATTGGCGTTTTGGCGTTTTTTTAAAAAGCCCATTAACTGCACTCTATGTTAGCCTATGTGTTCATGTACACATAACGTTTTTTAGCTTTAATGAGCAGTGGAGTTAATGGGCTTTTTTCTGAACGCAAGAAATTCGCGTTCAAAGTGCCGTTTTTCAGCAGAAAAAAATGCAAAAAAACGCAAAACGCCGAAAAAACGTTTATAAACGTTCATAAACGCTCAAAAACGCTGGCCACGAGCATTTTTTGGCATTTTTTGGTCCATTGAAAATAAATAAATAAATAAATAAAACGCTACACTGAAAAACGCGAATAAAAGCTAGTAAAAAAACGCTGATAAAAGCTAGCTTTTTCTGCTGTTTTAAAAACAACCGTTTTTGAGCTTCTGTGTACATGGAGCCTTAATATGTGCCAAAATAACATTAAGTAACATTAAGCTGTTGTTCCAAAACAGACCCTGTTACCCTATCTTCCTAAAAGTACCGTATTTAGTTTCTACAAGTGATATGAAAACGTATCATTACATAAAGAGACAACTGTGCCATCTCTAAGGAGGAGTGGGTTAAGGCTGGATACGGTAATCTCCACCACAAACAAAAAGTAATTAACCTGAGTTAACCTGCAGATCACAGTTAGACCGCATATGGTCAGGTTATTATGGTTCCAGGTTTCCAGGTTGTGGAGTTTGTTTCTTCCAACTTTTTTCTACATGTATGTCCATATAGGTGTATTATTTCCAGTGTATCAAGATATATACTGTACATATCAAATATTTTTTTTTTTTACGAAATAATAATAATTAAAAAAATATATATATATTTTTTTATGTTTTATTTTATTATATATGTTCATATGTACATATTGTGCTTCAGTTAATTGAAAGTTTGTTTCAGGTGTATCTAAGGTAATTTTTTTTTAGTTCTGAATGGAGCATGGAAGTGTTTGAACTCCTGTTGGGTTTTATTGCTGTCTATGCCCCGCTGCAGCAATTCACCTTCTCTATTTATCCTGTTGACTATTGTTTGTCCTGATAATTATTGTAACTGGGGCAAAAAAGTTATCGTAAATGTAAATTATTTGATTGTCAGCTGACAAGAGGTAAGGGAAATCAGGCTGTGGAGACACCAGTGAAAACTGTTGAAGCAGATATTTTCTTTCTTTAAAAATATATTTTTTTAACTTCCTGTTGTGCCTATGACACAGGAAGTGAATAAATGTCTCACCAATGGAACACAGACAGAATAAATGTATAAATGAATTAAATTATATATATATATATATATATATATATTTTTTTTTTTTTTTAAACAGGGTGTTTAATCATTGTCTACTCTAACCTAAAAAACTTTAGCATTGATAAACACCAGTAAATGAGTAACTGCGCTGTATGTTCTTATAATGTTTTCTAGTGATGAGGAACAAGAAGTGTCTAAACAGTTGCTTTTGAGATGAAGCTAGGGGTGGCTCATGTTACTGAGCAATAGTACAAGCTGGTTGGAGTGTTACATGATCTACATGATCTACATTATGACTATTACTTGGTACAATTGTATGCTGTATATCTCTAAATGCATTGCTAACATTCTTAAACTGTATCACGGATTGGCTTGAGCCATGTAATACTCATGAACAAATAACTACCGGTACAATCTTTTAATCAGCTGGCTTAGGCCAAGCTTTCCAAACAGTACAATCTTACAGCTATAATATTTATTAAAAAAAAGGTTCAGTGATGTACCAGTACTAACAATTCTGCTTTACACATCCCATCATCTTCACAGCTTACAACTCTCCGAGGGGCAGTTTTAGAAGATGCAGTGCCATCAACAGCGAGGCATGGTTCAGCACGTGGTCTTCCCCACAAAGAAGTCCTTGAATATGTCATACCGGAGCTTAATGTGCAGTGCCTTCGACAAGCTCTGAACTCCCCAAAGGTCCCAGAGCAGCTGCTCAAACTAGATGAACAAGGGGTATGTCCTTTTTAGATTTACCTATTTGTTTTGGTATAACAGTCAAAATGTAAATATCAGCTAGATTTTAGTATTGTGTGACCTTTTTCTATTAGATACACTGTTGAATACTTAAAAAAATAGAAAGTATAATTAGTTTTACTTATCAATTCCCCATGAGGCTGTCACAAGATGAATTCCTCTAATTACATAAATTACATGTAGCGGGGTGCTATATTTAGGGGGAGTGTCTGAGTGGTATTAAGGCTCAGATACACGAATTGTTAGGTTTCTTGGACCATTTCTGTCCCTGGGAGATAGTATTGGTGTGCTGTTCCCTGTGGCCTGCAGGTGGCGCTGTTGCCGTGGGCCGGGGTTGAACCGCTGATACAAGGTTGTGCCTTTTCTTGTCCCCTCTCGGCAGCTGTGCCTGTCGGGAGAGGGTAAAAAAGGGGTGGCCATCTTCGAGCGGGGGTCACGCCCAGGCACCTTCAGCCTGGGTGGTGCGTGTGTCGTCTCCGGGTGCCCTAGGCCCGGAGGCCGAGTTCCTGTTCCATCCCAGACACCTTTGGTCTGGGGTGAGGTACTATTTTGGAGGCCCAGGGCTCAGCACCTTCCGCTGGGTTCCGCCGGGGATTGAGGGCTCCCAGGGTGCCGCCTTGCGAGCGGACCCGTATCCAGAATCGAGGAGGCCAGGGAGGTGACCCCTTCTGAGGACCCAGCGCAGAGTCGTGGTGACCGTGGGGGCCTCTGGTAACTCCCTGGAGGGAGGTTCTTCTCCTTAACAATGGCCAAGTTTCTCCAAGAAGGAAGTGCATGTTCTGTAGGTCATAGAGGCAGTGACTCTACGCACACCAGGTCAGTGGCAGTGACCAAATAGGGCAAGGCCCTGTTCACCAGGTCAGTGGCAGTGACCAACTTCACCAAGTCAGTGGCAGTGACTTTTCATATTCACCAGGTCTGTGGCAGAGACCGTACGTCCAAATCTGTTCGTGAAAGCAGAACAGTAAGAGAAACCTGAATTGAGTTTGTGCCTGGACCTACTCCCACCTTATCTGACCTGTGTCTCGTATCAGCCTGTCTGCTCTCATAGAGACTATTTGTTATCCGTGGTGAAATAAATACAAAGGTTGGACTCTCAGTTGGTGTGGACAGTTACTTTACTGGGGAGAATTAAGGACTTGTCTCTGGCTAGGGCAGAGACGAGATCAGCTCAGGAGGATTCTAACACTAGCCGCAGGCAGACCCGAAAACTAACACCGCTCAACCTCCTCATCCAGGCGGGTACGGGCTGCTGGTGCGGTGTGCCTCATTCTTTTCCTGCGGAGGAACCAAGTAAAGATATAAAAGCAGGTAAAGTCTGCGGTGAGTGCGCTAGATACTTATTTTTGTCTCAGAATCCATACTAGGTGACTTATGATTCAATACAGTCTTGAATATTTTCATTAGATGTTCAACTAATTTAAAGACCATCTTTGGGCTATTTTACAGAAATTGATTGAATGGCTTACCCATGTGCATGCATTATACAGTATACATATTACATTTTTTAGCTATTCTCCTCTAAATGTTCCTTTAAGGCTGCCTCATAGCCAGCACTTCCTGTTCAGGATACCAGTCAGCCCTTTCTAGATTCTGTGCACTGACTGGTCTCCTCAACGCCCCCTTTTAGTTTGAGTTCAGGCAGTGCTGATGTAATTATCTCAGCACTGCCTGTTTCAGTGGAAATGCAGTATTTTCAATGGCAGCACTTCTGCTCATTCTGCTTTGCATACCTCTCTGCTGAACCTTCCTCTTGACCTTTTGGGTTTTCATCAGTTTTGTTGGCAGATATGGTTGGGATGATGTCTGTATGCACTTACCTTCAGTGCAGAGTATGCATAAAGGCACTGACCGTTCTGAGTGTGATCTTGCTTGAAGTTTAAGGTGGCCATACACGGATCAAAACTCCCTACTGAACTGGTCAAATTTCGATCTATGTATGGGCAGGATGATTGTACAAAAGTTGATCTACAAGCCTGTGGGGTTTTCCCCCAAATGATCAGTGCCACTGGCTATAGCCAGCAACACTGATCAGTGGGTTCTGATGCAGGGAAGGCTCCCAGCTGTCAGAACACAATAGCACATTGAGTGTGTGGATGGGGGAATTGGGTCATTTTGATTTTGAAAAAATTATTAATGTTTTATTTGAGTCATTATACATTTGCTACCACTATCCCTACCGTTATGTTTTGTCTACTGTAAACATATTAAAAAGGTTGGAAGAATTTCTTAGTTTTTCAGACTTGACGTAATTCACTCTGATTATGAAGTCACAAATAATGGAAGCAAACCCTGCAATAAAAAACGCTGCAAACTGTGCAACCAGATCAATCCATCCAAAAGTGTCACACACACAAATGGGACCTTCACCATCATGGGATCTTACAATTGTACCTCCAGTAATGTTGTGTACCTCATCCAATGCAACAGGTGTGGCAAAGGATCTTATGTTGGTGAAACAGGACAGAAGTTGCAAGCGAGGATGAATTTTCACAGACATACCATCAAGGAACATAAAGAAGACAGTTTCTGCACACCTGTGGGACATCACTTCTCACAACCAGACCACACTATAGAAGACCTCAATGTTTTAGTTCTTAAAGGGAATTTCAGAACTATCCAGGAAAGGAAAACATTTGAACTAAGAATGATAATTCTTTTTAACACAAAAACAAATGGCCTAAATTTAGATATTGGTTTCCTTACCCATTATACTAAGGTTTTATGACCCCCTCTGTGACTAGCATCTCCCCCCTCAAGTCTATAGCTCTCCCTCTGTCTTATCTCACTAACTCTGTCTTATCTCACTAACTCTGCTGCTATCTTTATTACCATTGATTTGTATGTGTTTTTTTTCCTTTCCCTCTGAGATTTTTTTCTTGTTTTGTTTCAACATTCTGCTAAAAAAATTGTGAATCAGTACTGCTTGGACCTTGAAGAAGGGGACATACCCCGAAAGCTTGTCCTGAAAAATCCTATGTTAGTGCAAATATATAAAAAAAGTATCACGGACAGTACTTAATTTTCTCTCTAACTTTAAAAGAATGCATAGTGGGTTGCTTTATCTTTTGGAATATATATATATATATTGTGACAGCAGGAAGGTAAAGTCACCTGGTTGCATCCAGGGGGGTAGATATATTTCGCCCAGATTCAGGCTTTACGCCGACTTATACAACTAGGTGGAGAGTTGTATAAGCCCAGCTGAGGCTAGTGGGCTCATGGATGACTCATACCTCTAGGGAGAGTGTGGGGCGTCGTGCAGACAGGGAGTTGATGAGACCAGCTGAAGCTTGTCAGCTCATTTAGGCCTCTATAAGAACTCCCAGATTCATTAGGTGTTTGCTCATGCCTGGACCCAGACCTGTGTGGACTGTCTAGGGAGAGTGAACCCCTGTGCGGTGAGACAAAGCCTGTGTGGCTATTTGCTTGGACATTTAAAATCAGGGACTTAGGGACTAGGACAGCACTAGGCTGATCCCAGTTGTTAGTTAGGAAACCTGTATGTTTAGTCAGAGGTCAAGTTGACCAGGATTTATTTTATTTATGTTTCTTTTGCTTTGCTGTGTTTTGTCACTGTAAATAGAAAATAAACCGCACCTTTTTGATTTTGAAAACCACAACCTCCGTTTGCTGGGCCTGTTTTGTGTGGGGAGCCCATCCCGGGGGTCACACACACCCGCTGCCGAGCTAACCCCCTCACAGTTGGTGGAGAATGCAGGTACCAGTTTTTTTTTAAGCCAGCATGGAGGAGATACTGAAGCAGCTGGCTCTAGCAAATGCCAATCAACAGCAGACAAATGCAGGTTTGCAAAAGAGCCTTGCAGCTCATCAACAGAGCCTTGCAGCTCAACAACAGAACTTCGCAGCCCAGCAGCAAGCTCATCAACAGAGCCTTGCAGTCCAGCAGCAGACAAACGCAACTTTGCAACAGAGTCTGGAGGCTCAGCAACAAGCCCAGCAGCAATCTGAGGCCCGCTTCATAGACCTGTTGCAGAAGCAAGAGCAGAGAGTACAACAACAGATGGAAGCAGTAATGCAGCAACGTCCGCAGACCAGTGAGGAAAGCCGTCCCACTAATACCGCGTCCTTTGGGGTGAGTCGTTTATTGACAAAAATGACTGGAGAGGATGATCCAGAGGTATTTTTGACCACATTTGAAAGGACCGCTGAAAGAGAAAAGTGGCCTGAGGAGCAGTGGGCTGGACTGGTGGCTCCTCTGTTAACTGGTGAATCGCAGAAAGCTTACTATGACCTAGAGCCTAACCAAGCAAAAGACTATGTGATGCTAAAAGCTGAAATTTTGGCAAGGCTGGGTGTCACCCAGGCTGTCCGGGCTCAGCGTGTGCATAACTGGACTTTCCAGCTTGGAAAACCCCCCAGGTCTCAAATGTATGATCTCATTCACCTGAGCAGAAAGTGGCTACAGCCAGAGACTTTGTCCGCACCAAAGATTGTGGAACGTGTTGTAATGGATCGGTTTTTGAGAGCTCTTCCTACTGCCATCCAAAAGTGGGTAAGCCATGGAGACCCAGAGACGGCCGATGGTCTTGTGGATCGTGTGGAGAAATACTTGGCTACAGAGAACCTGACGGCCTCTTCCAGAGACACTCGGACTTTCCACCCTAAGACCAGACCATCCCCAGGGGCGGATAAGAGGATTCCAAGGGGTGAGGGTGGAGAGAGTGAGAGGGTGGGAGCTCTACCCCAAGTTTGGCGAGAACAGCCTGGGAAATCAGCGGCTCAAGAGGCGGCAAGAAGGATCGTTTGCTACCGCTGCCGGCAAGCGGGACATATTGCAGCCAATTGCCCGGTTGTGGAGGAACCCATGCAGTGTGACTTTCTGACGGGCAGACGTCAGTCGCTGTGTGCGACAGTCGCATGCACTGCCATTCGAGGAACTGAGAAACATTTATGCAAAATGTGTGTTAATGGTAGAAATGTTGTGGTATTGCTGGATTCAGGTAGCCTTGTGACCCTGATAAAGGCTGAGTTAGTTAAAACAGAGGTCTTTGGGAATAGCAAGGTAGCTGTTATTTGTGTGCATGGGGACACCCGAGAGTATCCAGTGACTACAGTGTGTTTCGAGACCCCCAAAGGTACCCTCTCTCATCCAGTGGGCTTAGTATCTCAGTTACCGCATGACGCCATTGTGGGAAGGGATTTTCCGAAGTTCTGGGAACTGTGGGATGATCCTGAGCCCCCACTGGTGCCCCTATGTACCAGGAATGTGATAGCCAGAACTCCCCTGAGAGTGGTGAGGACTCTCCGGAATTTCCCTTATCAGTATTGGCAGGGGAGACTCAAGAAACTGGAGAGGAGCCCACCTCCTCAGACGAAAACCTACCGTCTGTGGAGTTTTCTGATCTTGAGGTTCACAGGGAAAACTTTGCCACAGAACAGTTGAAAGACCCCGCCCTAATAAAGGCACGGGAAAACGTAGTGAAAATAGATGGCGAGTTAGTGAACCCAGATAATACCTGCACTTACCCATACTTCAGCGTAGAGAAGGACCTACTGTATCGGGTGGTGCCCAAACCTTACAGGAAGTTGGTGTTGGAGTTGGCCCATGGGCACATTCTTGGAGGTCATCTGGGGACAGAGAAAACCAGAGAGAGGGTATTACAGAGATTCTATTGGCCGGGGGTGATGAGGGACATAGAAAATTATTGTTCCTCCTGCCCTGTGTGTCAGAGGTCGGCCCCGATGCCACATTTCCGTAGCCCGCTGGTCCCTCTACCCATCATTGAGGTCCCGTTTGAGAGGATCGCCATGGATTTGGTAGGGCCTATAATCAAGTCCGCTAGGGGGCACCAGTACATATTAGTTATAATGGACTATGCCACCCGTTATCCAGAAGCGATCCCTCTCCGAAATACCTTGGCCAAAACCATAGCCAAAGAGCTATCTCTTGTGTTTAGCCGGGTGGGTATTTGTAAAGAACTGCTTACGGACCAAGGTACACCCTTTATGTCCCGGGTTATGAAGGAGCTGTGTAAATTGTTCAAAGTGACGCAATTACGTACATCTGTGTATCACCCCCAAACCGATGGGCTGGTTGAAAGATTCAACAAAACCCTAAAACAAATGTTGAAGAAAGTGGTGGATAGAGATGAAAAGGATTGGGACTGTCTACTTCCTTATCTGATGTTTGCTATTAGGGAGGTGCCCCAATCCTCTACGGGATTCTCCCCCTTTGAGTTACTGTATGGGAGACACCCAAGAGGGCTGTTGGATATTGCCAAGGAAACTTGGGAAAGTGAGAGTTCTCCCCACAGGAGTGTGATTGAGCATGTCGCCCTGATGCAAGACCGAATTGCACAGGTAATGCCCATCGTGAAGGAACATTTGGCCCAAGCGCAGTTAGCACAGCAGAGAGTGTACAACCGTGGAGCCAAGACCCGTACCTTTTCCCCGGGGGATAGGATACTGGTACTTGTCCCTACGGTTGAAAGTAAATTCCTTGCCAAATGGCAAGGCCCCTATGAGATAATGGAAAAAGTGAGCGAAGTGAATTACAAGGTCAGACAACCAGGAAGGCGAAAGCCCGAACAGATCTATCACGTTAATCTGTTGAAAGCCTGGAGGGATAGAGAGTCCCTAGTCGCAGACACTTGGTCACCAGCTCAAACTGGTTGCGTGATTCCTGAGGTTGGAATAGCAGCCACCTTGTCACAACCCCAACAACAGGAGGTTAAGGAGTTTGTGCTTCGCAACAAGGAGGTATTCTCTGAGCTGCCGGGACAAACATCTGGGGTAGAGCATGACATCATTACCCCGCCCGGTGAAAGGGTGAAGTTAAAACCCTATCGGATCCCAGAGGCCCGACGGGAGGCAATACGGGAGGAAGTACAGAAAATGCTGAACTTAGGGGTGATAGAGGAGTCCCAAAGTGATTGGTCTACTCCCATTGTGTTGGTGCCTAAACCGGATGGGAGCTGGCGATTTTGTAACGATTTTCGTCAGTTGAACAAAGTTACAAAATTTGACACCTACCCCATGCCACGTATAGATGAGTTGATCGACCGGCTGGGAACAGCCCGATACATGACGACTCTTGACCTCAGAAAGGGTATTGGCAAATACCCCTGGCCAAGTCGGCCAAAGAGAAAACCGCATTTGTAACCCCAGACGGGGCGTTCCAATATAAAAGAATGCCGTTCGGGTTACAGAATGCGCCGGCCACATTCCAGCGGAAAATGGACCAGATGCTGAGGCCCCATCGGAAGTATGCTGCGGCTTACCTGGATGACGTAATTGTCCATAGCACAGATTGGGCCTCACATCTGCCAAAAGTGCAAGCAGTCCTGGACTCTGTTCGGGAAGCGGGGTTTACGGCTAACCCCAAGAAGTGTACCATTGGGCAGGAGGAGGCCAAATATCTTGGGTACACCATTGGGAGGGGAGTAATAAAACCCCAACTCAACAAAGTCGAGGCCATCCAGAGTTGGCCACGTCCCAACAGCAAGAAGCAGGTACGAGCCTTTCTGGGAATCGCTGGGTATTATCGGCGATTCATTCCCCACTTTGCTTCTAAGGCTGTGCCCCTAACCAACCTGACGAAGGGGAAAGGGTCGGTCATGATTAAATGGACCCCCGAGGCTGAGGCAGCATTCCAATTCTTGAAACAAGCCTTATGTAGCCAGCCAGTGTTGTACTCACCCGACTTCTCTAAAGACTTTGTCGTACAAAGTGATGCGTCAGATGTGGGGTTAGGAGCAGTATTGTCCCAGGTCTGGAACGGGGAAGAGCACCCAGTCATTTACCTCAGCAGGAAGTTGAAGTCCCATGAGGTAAATTACGCCACCGTTGAAAAGGAGTGTTTAGCGGTGAAGTGGGCTCTAGATTCCCTTCGGTACTACCTGCTAGGTAGGCACTTTGACATGGTTACGGATCACGCTCGTTAAAGTGGATGGCTCAAAACAAGGAAACAAATAGAAGAGTGAATAGGTGGTTCCTGGCCCTCCAGGAATTCAACTTCACAGTAAAGCATCGCCCTGGCGTTCAAATGGGGAATGTGGATGCTTTGTCTCGAGTACATGAATGCCTGATTGCTGGTGTTCCAACCCCGAGGTTAAAACAAGAGGGGGGGGTATGTGACAGCAGGAAGGTAAAGTCACCTGGTTGCATCCAGGGGGGTAGATATATTTCGCCCAGATTCAGGCTTTACGCCGACTTATACAACTAGGTGGAGAGTTGTATAAGCCCAGCTGAGGCTAGTGGGCTCATGGATGACTCATACCTCTAGGGAGAGTGTGGGGCGTCGTGCAGACAGGGAGTTGATGAGACCAGCTGAAGCTTGTCAGCTCATTTAGGCCTCTATAAGAACTCCCAGATTCATTAGGTGTTTGCTCATGCCTAGACCCAGACCTGTGTGGACTGTCTAGGGAGAGTGAACCCCTGTGCGGTGAGACAAAGCCTGTGTGGCTATTTGCTTGGACATTTAAAATCAGGGACTTAGGGACTAGGACAGCACTAGGCTGATCCCAGTTGTTAGTTAGGAAACCTGTATGTTTAGTCAGAGGTCAAGTTGACCAGGATTTATTTTATTTATGTTTCTTTTGCTTTGCTGTGTTTTGTCACTGTAAATAGAAAATAAACCGCACCTTTTTGATTTTGAAAACCACAACCTCCGTTTGCTGGGCCTGTTTTGTGTGGGGAGCCCATCCCGGGGGTCACACACACCCGCTGCCGAGCTAACCCCCTCACAGTGTATATATATATATATATATATATATATATATTAGGGCTGTGGAAATTAACTCTTAGGCCTCATGCCCACTGGCGTTTTTACAGCTGCGTTTTTGAGCGTTTTTTACAGCTTAAAAACGCCTGTCTATGTTATTGTAAATATTTTTTTTTTTTTTTTTTTTTTTTTTTTTTGAAAAAAAAAAAAAAAAACGTCGGAGCTAAAAACGCGACCGCGCGTTAGTGCGCGTTTTTTTGCGCGTTAGTGCGCGTTAGTGCGCGTTTTTGCGCGTTTTTTGACGCTCGCGTTTTTTCCTGCCTAGTTCTGACGCTGAGGAACGCACTGGCCCTGGGTTTTTTTTACAGCTTACAAACGCCTATGCTCTTTACAGCTCAAAAACGCCTAGGTGGGCATGAAGCTATAGACTAACATGGACAGGCGTTTTTAAGCTGTAAAAAACGCTCAAAAACGCGGCTGAAAAAACGCCCGTGGGCATGAGGCCTTAATTCCTAGATTAATCGATTAATTCTTTTGATCGATCAAAATTCTTTTAATCGATCAAAAGTCTTCAGGGAGATCCGGTGACGTCACGGACACCGGCGGGGCTTGCCGTGTCCATCTGAAGGGCTCCTTTGCGGTGCCTTCATATCTGCATGCCAGCGGGACCTTACTATCTGCCATACGCAAGGGCTGTTACACTTCCCTCTATCACTTTCCTCTATCACCCTGGGATTCTACAGCCATCCACTGGGAGTTGTGATAGTTCCCTTCACGGCACATTTACATGCCGACGGACTGATGTTAGCCCCTCCTCATCTGGATTCAGCAGTGGTATCGTTGTACACATTTTTATAGCAGTATCATACTTAGCTACATGTTTTTATGACTGCTTTTGCTACCGTTTGGTATTACTCGCACCATTTTTACAGTTTATGTAGCTACATCGATTTTATCTCCAGTGCAATATTTATTTTGTTACCTACTTGAAGACTATAAAAGTTTTAATGCTATTCCCATCGAGCACTGCCTTTGTGTGTTTTTTGTATCCTGCTATCCATTTTTCCAGTGGTTGGTAGCTGCACTGGGAATCGGCCTGCAAGGAGATCAGCTAAAAGTAGTTGGATCTATGTGCGTTATAATTAATCGAAATTAGTCGATTAATTGATTTAAAAAAATCGATTAACCGAACAGGAAAATTTTAATCAGTAACAGCCCTAATATATATGTATATATGTGTGTGTGTGTATATGTATATATATATATATATATATGTGGCCAGTGGTGGGGGTGGGGGGCGCCGGAGAGCCTCGGAAACACTCGGACAGACCAGAGGACAGCTCGGCTGAACTCAGAAAACCTCGGAAAGGCTCGGGAACGGAGTATTTCCACGTTTTTTTTCGAGCATTTCCAAACGGCTCTGAACAGCTCCTATTGGCTGCGCTCAGTTCGGCTCCGGCGCCCCCCACCTTAGGCAAAACGCGGTACTGCACACCGCTGTGGCTTGAATCCTGCTCGTTTTGCGAGACAACACTCGCAAACCGAGTCAGGATTTTTAAAAATACAGTGCTTGTACAGTTACTCGCAATCCGAGGTTTCACTGTATATATATCATTTACACAGTATACACACCAATCAGCAATAACTATATGACCACCCACCATAACCCATCAAGGCATAGACTCCACTAGATCTTTGAAGGTATGCTGTGATATCTGGGACTCCATGGATTGGACTTGTTTATATATTATTAAATGCTATTTTAAATATATATATATATATATATATATATATATATATATATATATATATTTTTTTACTTAAAATAGGATTTAATAATAAATTTTATTTGCCTTTTGCACTGAAAAATGCTCTATGAATGGGGAACAGGCATATGAAAGTAAAGTTTATCTCCATCAATCATGGAGTGCATTTCATAGCTTGTATGAATGAAGCAGGGGGGCTAAAAGGGTGAGCATATTCAGCACTTTTGAAAAAATGCCTATGACAAGTGGAGGTGCTCTTATTAACCCCTGCAGCACTAGAAGAACACACCCCCTCCACCTTCTAGCGATGTGATGCTCTATCCATCACCGCTGCCACCCCCTATTCATGCGTCCGGCCCCTTTCAGGATGCTGGGTGCCTGAATTACAGCGGCGGTGGTGTTTTTTTGAAGCATCTGATTAGAGAAGAGGCTCTAATAGGCTTAAAAATAGGGTGGGCTCGTGGCGCAAAGCAATGCGCTACGAGGCCACCCAGGTGTTACAACGGTGAATAAATATTCGCCTTTGCAACACTGATCCTCCTCCCGGCCAATCGGGAAGTGGGTCTGATACCCGTCACCCCATTGGCTGAAAGGACAGGCCATCCTATTGGACGCCTAGTAGGAGGGAAGGAGACGCATGGCGGATACGAGGAGGAGGGTGGAGGAGAAGACACAGGTGCCGCAACCCGATGCCCCACCCCTGTCCGCCGCCTAGATGGGGTAAGTGGACCAGCAGACAGCGAGCAGGGGGGTGGGGGTCTTTAAGGTGCCATGGGGGGGTGGTTGGTTGCCGCCCCCCCCAAACAAAAAAACACAAGCCTCCTCTGGCTGCGTGGGAATCAGGAGGGCAGAGGAATGAAGATTTTAAAGCGGAGTTCCACCCAAAAGTAGAACTTCCACTTTAAGCACTCCTCGCCCCCTTATATGCCACATTTGGCGTGTAATTATTTTTTGGAGGGGTGGGTACCTTCTTTTTAGAGGGATTTCCTTTCCCACTTCCTCCTTCTGCTTCTCGGCCGCCTAGGCGACACCTCCTCTCCCCTAGACGGCCCCTTCCTCCCTGCAATCTTCTGGGACACGTCACAAGTCCTAGAAGATTGCCTGGCCACTAGCAGAGCGAAGCCGTAAGCTGTCGCGGCCGGGTGCCCACAGTTCCTATGAATGTGCCGCGGATAAGAGGGGGGAGAGGAGTGAGGCTCCAGGCGGCCACATCGCTGGACCATGGGACAGGTGATTGTCTGTTCATTAAGAGTCAGCAGCTACACTTTTTGTAGCTGCTGACTTTTAATAAACTAAAAATCGGGTGGAACTCCCAGCCGTAGCAGAACATAGCAGCCACTAGCATACAAGACTCTCTAAATTTCAGCTTTCATTTTTTCTAATAATCCCCTGCTTATAAACTCTGCATACACATGAGGAAGCTTGGAACCATTTACGGCAATATATGCTTTTCTTACAGTTTCCACAATCATCTGATTGAATGCTTTGCTTTGTATCTCTGCCAGTTATATTAAATGAACTTCATGAACTAATTGTTCTGTTGCCTGCGATAACTGCCAAAGAAAGATGAAATGGCTATCAGTTTCCCATTGCCTGTTATGAAGTATTTGTCCACTGTTCTTCAAAAAATATTTTTAAATCAATAATGTCTAATGGTTTTCTAGAATAAAGTGCCTATTGTTTTCCTAAATCATTGATCACTATCTATCCCAAGCAGCAATATCGTAACACATAAATGCTGAAATACTTTAAGGCAGCAGTATATTGATTTTAGGTAAAAACTATTAATTTTATTATTATCTTGCTGTTTTCATCATAAACAACTCTTATGAAAGAAGGAGAATCAATGGGGTTGATTTACTAAAGACAAATTGACTTTGCAAGGGAAATTGCACTTTGAAAAATAATTTTCCCCAGAGTTTAGTGAATGAGGTGAAGCTCTGCTGAATTCCATCATCCAAACACGTGCAAGCAAAAATGCATTTTCTCTTATCGTCCATGGACAGACACAGCTCCTTAAATCTTGACATGTGGGTTATGTTCCTGTTCATAGGATAGGACTAGGCAGAACATGTTAGTTATCTTAAAACATGTAACTTTAACAGAGTTGAACAGCCCTGCCCAGGGGGCGGTCCCTCCGTACATAACCCTCCACCCTGCAGTCAGCAGCCTCAGTTTTTTTCTGCCTAGCAGTGGAGAAGGACGTGGCTCCCTTTGGGCCCAGAGTCCTGAAGAATTTTTTATTAAATTTTTTTGTGATATATTCTATCAACTGCCGGCTGGGCGACAGGCTGGATATTATAGATCCTTGTAGTCTTCCCAGTTCCGGCCATCGAGCGTGCCAGTCCTTAGCTACGCGCTCGTTCTGCTACGACGTACCCCATGGCTCCAGGGGTGGCCGGTGAGCACATGCTCCGGGGTCCACATATGACTGGGCTGTTTGCTGTCTCACTCACAGTGGACCGGGCCGACAGCTACTCCGTACCATCGGTTGTGGGTCTGTCAGGGACGCGCCAGCATGTCCTCGCAAGTACGGGTAAGTACGGTTCCTCCTGTCTCAGCAGGATGGAACAGCTGGGCATTCCTGGGATTAAGGGGTTCTCCTGTCCTCCCTTTCCCTGCTCTCTGTCGCCCTTTCCCCTCCTGCCCTAGGGCCCGCTGCGACCAGGGTATACCTGTGGGGGGGCTCCGAGTCCCTGTGGGGGACCGTGGGGCGCCGGGGTCCACTTTCTGTGAGGGGGGTCTGTTTCCTGGGAAGTCTCTGCATGGCCTTCTCGTCCATATCCCGGGGCTCGGGTGCCATTTTTTGCTGCACCAACGGCATTTTTAGTGTGTCTGTTTTCTCTTTTAAAATTTCCATTGGTGGTCATTTTGTCGTAGCCGCAGGTCTATTGCAGGAGGCCATTTTCTTGTGGTCCGTGCCCTTTTTATCTGAGGCGTCTGGCAGCCATTTTGGAGTGGGTTTTGGCCTCTAGCACTGGCTTTCTGTACGACGCACAGCTCATTCTCCTCAGTTTTTTTTCATCACACACACGCTGTGTATATAAGCCTGGCAGTGGTGCTGAGCAGTCTCCCTCTGGGTGGTGAGTCCCCTGGGTTACCACCCCCCCGGAGGGTGGACTTCTTAAGTGTTTTTCACTTGGTCCCTGAGGGCTGTCAGTGGGTGTTAGTGGAGTCAGTATGTGACCTTTCCTCCCCTAAATTGCCAGAGGCAGCTAATGGTGCCCCTGCACCTGCGGTTTCCATGGAAACGCTGTCGACAGTCCTGGAATCATTTGTTGCCAGGGTAGAAATGGCGTGCGGGCGTAAGGGGGGTAAAAAAGCGCCCCCTCCTCCCGCCATCTTCTGGGGAGTGCTAGACAGGGCACTTATGAGTGCACTTCTGATGCTGTGTGGGACACTCTCCAGCTGGTAGATGCAGCTGGGACTTCCGCAGAGGAGTCTGTCTCCTTTGGGTCACACAAATCTGACCGCTTTGTGAAAGTTTTTTCCTTATGTTACTTTCTTTGAAAGTTCATGGATAAGAAATGGGAACGGCCGCAGAGGTCCTTTGTGGTCCCTCAGCACATGGCGGTCCATTATCCTTTTGGGGAGTGCCGTTTAAAAAATAAATAAAAAAAAGGTCCTCTCCTCTGGTCGCGGAACATAAGGTGACCACTCTCCCGGTAGAGGGAACCCCTGCCTTTAACCACTTCGCGCCCGGCCTATCTGCAAAAGACGTCCGCAAAGCGGTCGCCAATTGCTGATAGGACGTCTATGGACGTCCTCCCATTCACTTCCGTGATGCGCGCCGCCGCGGGCGCGCATCGGGGAAAAGCTGTGCCCGCCGTGTCAGGCGGGTGCCGATGCGCGTGCCTGGCGGCCGCGATGTCCACCAGGTACCCGCGATTGGCTGTCACAGAGCCAGGGACGTGGATCTCTGTGTGTAAACACAGAGATCCACGTCCTGTCAGGGAGAGGTGACGGATGGTGTGTCCCTTGTACATAGGGACAACCATCAGTCACCTCCCCCAGTCAGTCCCCTCCCCCCACAGTTACAATCACTCCCAGGGAACACATTTAACCCCTCGATCGCCCCCTAGTGGTTAACCCCTTCACTGCCAGTCACATTTATACAGTAATCAGTGCATATTTATAGCACTATTCGCTGTATAAATGTGAATGGTCCCAAAAATGTGTCAAAAGTGTCCGATGTGTCCGCCATAATGTCACAGTCACAAAAAAAAAATCGCAGACCGACGCCATTACTAGTAAAAAAATAAATAAATAAATAAATAAAAATCATAATTCTATTCCCTATTTTGTAGGCGCTATAACTTTTGCGCAAACCAATCACTATACGCTTATTGCGGTTTTTTTTTTTTACCTAAAATATGTAGAATACGTATCGGCCTAAACTGAGGAGAAAAATAGTTTTTTAAAAAAAAAATTGGGATATTAATTATAGCAAAAATGAAAAAATATTGTGTTTTTTTTTCAAAATTGTCGCTCTTTTTTTGTTTATAGCGCAAAAAATAAAAACCGCAGAAATGATCAAATACCACCAAAAGAAAGCTCTATTTGTGGGAAAAAAAGGACGTCAATTTTGTTTGGGAGCCACGTCGCACGACCGCGCAATTGTCATTCAAAGCGTGACAGCGCTGAAACCTGAAATTTCGCCTGAGCAGGAAGGGGGTTATGTGCCCAGTTGTCAAGTGGTTAAGGACCCTACTGATAGGTGGTCCGAAGCGGTGACCCGCTCCAGGTTCACCATGCTGGGGTCAGCGTTGCGACCTATATTGGCTGCGACTTTGGTGTCTCAGACATTCACTGAATGGGCAAGGATTTTGCAACAGACAGTAGAGGAGCATCAGCTTCCTCCAGAGTGCCTAAGGCTGGCAAACCTAATGGTACAGGGCTTTGTGTATGTCTGTGATGCCACTCTGGGGGCAGCACAGTGGTGTAGTGGTTAACTCCCTCACCTGGCAGCAAGAGGGTCACTGGTTCGAACCCGGGCCCCCGACACCATCTGCCTGGAGTTTGCATGTTCTCCCTGTGTCTGCGTGGGTTTCCTCCCACACTCCAAAAACATGCGCGCCTTCGTCACCACAGTAAAAACATACACAGTGCGGCCCTCTTGATTTCCAGAGCCTCTGTATCTGCGGTGGTACTGCGCAACCTGATTGGCTGGAATGCTGGTCCGCTGACCAAGCATCCAAAAAGAGCTCTGGCAGATTGCCTTTTAGAGACTTTTTGGTACCTCGCTGGACGACATTATTAAGGATGTCACTGGAGGTAAGAGCACACTTCTCCCGCAGTCCTCTAAGGGGAAGGAGCTGCGCCATTGGCCGGGGCCCTCCTATTCCGCGCAGAAGCGGTATTTTCGTCAGTCAGGGTCAGCTGGCAGATCCTCCCAGACTGACAAGGCTCCAGCTGGGGAACAGAAGCGTCCCTGGGTGCCTAAGTCGAATGAGCAGGCTAAAAATGAAATTTTGCCCCCGTCCGACTCGGGTGGGGGGACAGCTTAGCGAATTTGCAGCTCGGTGGACCTTCCTGCTCTCTGACCAGTGGGTCTACAAGGTGGTCACTTCGGGGTACAAGATAGAGTTTCTTCTTGTCCACCAAACAGATCTTTCCCTCAAATCTTCCTCTCCTTCCGTCTCGTCGGTCTGCTTTGATGGGAGCAGTACAAGACTTGCTCAGGTGCTGAGTAATTTTACCTGTGCCCCTGGTGGAAAGGTTTCAGGGATTCTATTTGAATCTGTTGGTGGTCCCAATGAAGGACGGTGTCCGTCCAATCTTGGACCTCAAGGTCCTCAATACCTTTGTGAGGGTGCGAAAGTACAGGATGGAATACACAGAGGTTGTTGCACTCCATCCGGGGGATTTTTCTGGCGTCCCTGGACATCAAGGACGCATACTTGCATGTCCCCTTCTGCAATAGCGTCAGCACCAAGAGTTTTTAACAAGGTGCTTGCCTCGATCTGGCTTTGCTGAGACAGCGAGGCATTGCTGTCGTGGGCTACTTGGACAATCTTCTTCTGAGAGCTTCTTCTCCTCAGAATTAGAGGAGGACATGTCTATAGCCAGTCAGACCCTCTGAGAAATTGGTTGGGTACTGAACATGCAGAAGTCGGTGTTGGTACCGACTAAGGTTCTGGAGTACCTAGGGTTTGATCCTGGACTCCTCGGAGGAGAAGATCTTTTTTCCTTTGGAGCAGTTGCAGACGCTCCAGTCAGCGGTGCAATTGTTAGCATCCCGCAAATGATTGTCTCTCCGTTTTTGCATGCGAGTTCTGGGCCTCATGATGGCCTCCTTCGAGGCAGTACCGTGTGCCCAATTCCACACTCGAGTATTGCAGGAGGAGATCCTGTCCAAATGGAACAGATCTCCATTGTCTCTGGATTCAGGTAAGTCACCTGGTCAAGGCTTCCCTGAGAGGGTGGCTGATATCCCCGGCTATTCAGTCCGGGAGGTCGTTCCTTTCTTTCCATGGGACTGTGATCATGACGGACGCCAGCCTCACAGTTTGGGGGGGTCTGGGGGGTCCAGTCGGCCCAGGGTTGCTGGACTCCGGACGAATATAGCATGCCGATCAATGTCCTCGAACTTCGAGCGATCAGACTGTGCCTCTCCAAGTGGTCGCAGAGACTTCAAGGGCGTCTGGTCAAGAGCCAGTCGGACAACGCCATGGCGGTGGCTTCTGTCAACCATCAGGGACACACAAGAAGCTTGGCCGCAGCCTTGGAAGTCACTCACATCCTAAGTAGGGCCGAAAGGAGCGTGCCGGCTCTATTGGCCGTTTACATCCGGGCGTAGAAAACTGGCAGGCGGACTATCTGAGTCGCAAGATGCTGGACCAAGGGGAATGTTTGTTACACCCGGAGGTGTTTCAATTACTTTTTCAGAAATGGGGCACACCAGTTGTGGATCTCCTGGCCTCTCAACTCAATCGCAAGGTGTCGAGGTTTGTGGCCAGGTCCAGGGATCCCTGGGCAGAGGCGTCGGACGCGTTGGTGGCTCCATGGGATCTGTATCGGCTGATTTCTGCCTTTCCCCCAATGGAATTGCTTCCTCGTCTGCTCCGCAGAGTGGAGGCCGATGGGATTCTGGTGATTCTAATTGCCTCAGACTGGTCCCGGCATCCCTGGTACGCCGACCTCGTGAGACTATTAGCTGACGCTCCCTGGCGGCTGTCAATGCGGCAGGACCTTCTGTCTCAAGGTCCCATACTTCATCCTGTTTTACAGTCGCTGGATTTACCGGCATGGCTATTAAAAGCCAGGTACTAAGGGACCGTGGTCTGTCAGATTCAGTAATCTCCTTCATGTTGAGGGCCCGGAAATCTTCTTCCCGGTTGTTCTACCATCGCACTTGGAAGGCCTAAATCTCTACGTGTGAAGAGATGGCCTGGCGCCCACGGGCATATTCGGTCTCTCGGATCCTGCTGCACTATTATTGATTTCAGCCTTGGCTGTCTTCCTTCTTCCAACGATCCCTGGCGGCTCACTCACTGGTAAGTATGTTTGTGCAGGGGGTCCGACACGCGGTTCCCCCGATTTGACCACCGCTTCCTCCGTGGAACTTGAATCTAGTGCTCTCGGTACTTCAGGAACCACCCTTTGAGAACATCAGGAAGATTCCTCTCTTAATCCTTTCTCAGAAAGTTGCCTTTCTAGTTGCCATTACATTGGTCAGAAGGGTTTCTGAATTGGCGGCCTTGTCTTGCAAGTCACCTTACTTGGTCCTCCATAAGGATAAGCGGTGCTACGCCCGCAACCTTCATTCCTTCCTTAGGTAGTTTTGGCTTTTCTCCTAAACGAGGCCATTGTACTTCTGTCCTTGTGTCCTCGGCCTTCACATCCCAAGGAGTTTGCACTACATTATTTAGACGTGGTATGTGACCTACGGGGGTGTACCTGTCTGCTACGGCTCTGTTACGGAAGTCTGACTCACTGTTCGTGTCGGTGTCTGGTCCACAGAAGGGCCTGGCGGTCTCGTCGGCCACCATTTCTAGGTGGATCAGGCAGACCGTCATCCAGGCCTATGCCCTTAAGGGGCGGGCGCCTCCCTTTCCTGTCGCGGCGCATTCAACCAGGGCAATTGGTGCCTCCTGGGTTTTCCGACATCTAGCATCTGTCTCACAGGTGTGTAAGACGGCGACCTGGTCGTCTGTTCACACTTTCTCAAGGTTTTACAAGGTTGATGTGAGTGCATATTCGGATGCTTCCTTTGGCCGCAAGGTTTTGCAGGCGGCTGGTTGAGGTTGCAACTCCTTCGTTGAGGAGCTCTGTTTGTTTGGGGTGAAGTTAAGTCTTCTTTTGATGCTGTTCCCACCCCTTGTTTTTTCTGACACTGCTTGGGGACGTCCCACATGTCAAGATTTAAGAAGCTGTGTCCGTCCATGGACGAAACGAGAAAATAGGATTTTTTGTACTCACCGTAAAATCCTTTTCTCTGTCGTCCATGGACGGACACAGCACCCACCCCTCCTTTTTTAGTTTGTACTGCTGTTCTTTGAACTGAGGCTGCTGACTGCAGGGTGGAGGGTTATGTATGGAGGGACTGCCCCCTGGGCGGGGCTGTTAAAATTACATGTTTTAGGATAACTAACATGTTCTGCCTAGTCCTCTCCTATGAACAGGAACATAACCCACATGTCAAGATTTAAGGAGCTGTGTCCGTCCATGGACGACAGAGAAAAGGATTTTACGGTGAGTACAAAAAATCAAATTTTTTCTTTCCTTTGCATGTGATTGGGTATGCTTTGCAAAGTTAAATTTCATCACATGCACTAAGCTCTGGGGAAAATTCCCTTGCACTGTGCAACTTGCCTTGCAGGTTGAACAGCATATTTGCCTTTAGTAAATCAACCCCATTGCATCTGGTAAATGCCCAAAGAAAGTTTTCTATATAAATGATATGTACATGCTCAACGTATGAAATGATTTCCACCAAAAAGTAAGACAATTGTAAGATATCGGTTCAAAAAGGCGTTCAATCTTAATCTGCTAGTCAGATCTGGCTATGAGATAGTTAAATGTACATCTATATGCAACAGGAATAATGCCTGAGATATTTTGAACAGTATGCCTTTCATCTTATTAAAGCGTAGGCAACTCTCATTTACTCCTGCAACTTCTTAACAACATCATCAAACACTCTTTCATATATTATTTAGTGTGAAACTGCTACATTTCTGGCCCTAGGCAGAGATTATTTAGTACCGAGTTCAGCCTAATTGGCCAGCAATTTGATTATACCAGCAGTGGTTATCTGCACTACATTAGTTTCTAATATCGCTCAGCATAAGTTGAATAATAGAATATATGGAAGATAGGGATAAAACATTGTCAGCGGGAATATAATAATGCATAATTACCCTATGTTCGCATGATGTAGTTTCCTGTAAGACAATACCGGTCACTGTGAATATATCAGCATTAGTGCCAATTTCCTAATGATTTAAATGACAGAGTGCTAAAAGTGTGTCGGCTCCAAAGGGTTTATTGACACAAATCCAGCAAATGCATTATGTTTACAGTAAACCTGTGCCCTGGTTAAAAAACAACAACATGTAAGCCAATAGATAACAAGCACTGTAGGGCAACCCTTCTGTAACTTACTACCCCAGTAGAACACTTGAAATCGTTTTTCGGTCTTGGGAAACCCCTGCTGAAATCAATTAATTGGAGGTCAGTGGGAAAAAAAGTCCCTAACATTTGTGGCACTAAGAAGAAACTCCCCTTACAGTGGTGGTCAGAATGCCACCCTTACAGGCAGCTAAAAAGATGTCATGCAGCTGCAGCTGGCTTTGTCATATGACATTGGCTTCAGAACTATACAGGCAACATTAACCCCTTCAACACCAGGCATTTATACACCTTCCTGCCCAAGCCAATTTTCAGCTTTCAGCACTGTCGCAATTTGAATGACAATTGCGCGGTCATGCTACACTGTACCCAAACACATTTTTTATCATTTTGTTAACACAAATAGAGCTTTCTTTTGGTGGTATTTGATCACCTGTGCGATTTTTATTTTCTGCGCAACAAATAAAAAAAAGCGAAAATTTAATTTTGTTTCTGTTAAAATTTTTTGTAAAAAGGTACCTTTTCTTCTTAAATGACAGCCATTGATATGGCTGCACTGATAGGCACTGATAAGGCGGCACCGATGAGGTGGCACCAATGAGGTGGCACTGATGGGCACTGATAGGCGGCACTGATGGGCACTGATAGGCGGCACTGATGGGCAATCATAGGCGGCACTGATCGGTACTTATGGGTGGCACTGATAGGTGGCACAGAATGGCACTGATAGGTGGGCATGGATGGGCACTGATAGGTGGCATTGATAGACACTGGTGGGTGGCACTGGTGACACTGGTGGGTGGCATTGCTGGGCATCACAAATTTTGTTGGTGCCATGATGGTGCCAGTCAATGCCCATTTGTGGGCACTGATTGGCATATGTTATCTATACATTTGTACATGTGGATGGCCATGGGGGACTTACCTGGCCATCCACATGTTAGGTGCTTCCCTGGTGGTCCTGGGCGGCATCCTGGTGGTCCAGTTTGGGCATCCGAGGGGGCATCGCTGATAAACAATCAGCGCAAACCCCCCCTGTCAGAAGATCTGCCGATCGGCTCTCCTCTACTCGTGTCTGTCAGACGCGAGTGAGGAAAAGCCGATCAACGGCTCTTCCTGTTTACATCGTGATCAGCCGTGATTGGACACGGCTGATCATGTGGTAAAGAGCATCTGCCGGAGGCTCTTTACCGAGATCGGTGTTGCGGCGTGTCAGACTGACACACCGCACCAACGATCGCCGCTATGCACGCCCCCTCGGGCGCACGGCGGCTGTTATCCTGCTGGACGTCATATGACGCCCAGTCAGGATAACTGAACCACCGCCTGGCCATCATTTTGCTATAGGTCGGGCGGGAAGTGGTTAAATGGGAGGTCAATTAGCCACAGCTCAAGGAACTTCAAGCAAAACTCTAGAGGAACCCTAATGCCTCGTACACATGACCGGTTTTCCCGGCAGGAAAACTGCCATGAGAGCTTTTGGCCGGGAATCCCGGCCGTGTGTATGCTCCATCGCAGTTTTCCCAACAGGAAAACCGCTGGGGAAAAATGAGGTTTTTAAGAAGGCAGTTTACCTATGGGAAATCATGCGGTGGAGCATACACACGGCCGGGTTTCCCGACCAAAGCCAAAGTTTTCCTGCCGGGGAAGTCGGCCGTGTGTAGGGGGAAAAAGCTACCGAGCAGGTTCTCGGTTTTCCCCTCAGTTTTCCCGGCGGACTTTTTACCGCCGGGAAAACCGATCGTGTGTACTAGGCATAAGGCTATTTTCCCAAAGCCCCTCAATGGGGCTCAATGGGGCTCCTAACATATTGTGGAAAAAAAAATATTATAAAAAAATAATAATTAATAAATAAAGTTGTAAAAATAATAATAAAATAATAAAAACAAAGAACTACTGACACCACCCACTGCTCTACTGCACATGTGTGTTTGAGCTTTGAGGTGCACACCCTAATGCAATAGGCTGTGCATACCTATGCAGACTATACTGTTGCAGAGCATCACCAAAACTGTCCAAAGATTTTGTGCCGATACTGATTTTCACAGTACTTATTAAAGCATAGGAATGCTCCCTATTGTTCATGTGGCAAAGCCTGTGCTCAGTAATGGGTTGCTCTGGCACAATGTACAGTACTGTATATAGAAAAACATAAAAATAACATGTTGCACTATCTCCAACACTGTGGGCAAATACATTTTGATTAAAGTTCAAATATATTACAGAAATAATTGTAATATACAAATAAAAATACATAATCATGTGCAAAGTCCAAACGTGAAATGTGATGAAAGTGACCACATCCACCCACATAAACGGTTATGTATCCTGAAAGACGGTTGAAAGGTCCTCCACCAGGTAAAACCCTATAGGTTTACCAGATAGCCATTACCTTCTGGTTATGGAAAGGTCACAATGCACATCAACCCCAAAGGGCTCATAGGTATCTTCCCAAACTTCCTTAGAATGTTAGGTATACTCCAAGCCTCATGAAGATTACCTCCAGATACATTTCTCAATTATACATGTGTTTTCAGGGCAAAGATATAAATGGAAAACTCCACATAGTGTGTATACCAGTAAAACCTTGTCTTTATTAAAAATAGAATATAACTCACATTTAGAAAGTATCAAAGCACTTTGTTAACAGTCGATATACAAAATGGCCTCACACGGACTTCCAGTAACCAGACGACGTCACAGCAGGCTCTTCCCCGTGCGTTTCGCCACATCTAACATAGGCGAGGTGGATGGAGGAGTCCCCCCACTGGGACATTGTATTCCAACAGTGGGACTGACCGCTGTCAGCATACACTGATCAGTGACTGCAGCCTACTGGCTGCAACCACTGATAAATAAAAGTTTTGCAGAAATGATTGACTTCTGCTGAACAGAGACAACCACACACTGATCAAAATTACCAGCTAACTGCCTGAATTTCAATTTGTCTATGGCCAGCTTTCATCAACCATGTGCTCTCAAAGCTCATTCAGTAACATTACGAATTCTATTTTATAGACTAAGGCTTATACAGATCTAAACCATAACTTTGAACATTCTTCACACAGTCCTTGTTCTGATGTAGGCTGTAGTAGGAAGGTACCAAATCTGCATTCGTTCATTTTTATAAACAAATGATATTAAGCCTTGCACATAATACAGTATGTCCAACATCATGTGCTCAGAGTATAGCAGTCAAACCTTATAAAAGCGCAACTGCAGATATAAAACTTCTATGATGTCTAAGTGTGTGGGGTGAATTAAAGAACAGGGTTCGTTGGTTATTGTATTAGCATACTTGGCTATATACATCTACTTAGAGAAGTCCCACAAGTGATTTATTTACCTAGTCTCACCTGACCAATAGCCATGTTTTCAAAACTTCTGTTATAGAGTGAGATCTCTCTATTCCTGTCTCCCAGTTGTGCTCCTGCATTATCATCTTGTCACACAATCTTTTAGCCGTGACTGCAAGTCATCAGCATCAAGAAACCCAACCTAAATTTATGCTATGCAACTATCGCTAGAGTGTATGCATGTTGACAGAAATTCTAATAACTAATCATTACTACAGCTTCTGTGAATGAAACAGGATTTACGAATAGAGGGGGCGGACCTATCAATCATCTGCCTGTTCTCCATTCATAGGTCCTGTTTCATTCATGGAAGCTGTAGTAATGGCTTCTAAGTGTAGCTAACCCCAGGAAGCACTAATATTGGGTAAATTTAGTTTTTGGCCTCCTTGCAGCCAGGGAGAGCAGTTATTGTTTGTTAGTGTCTGTTCTAGGTTCTACTGGTGCAGGCTCAGCTAGTTTCCCTGCATCCCACTGAACTCTGGGATACAGTGGGTGAAATAGCTTTGACCCTGGCCTGCATATTCATGCCTTTTTAGCCAATCCCTGTTCAGGGGAATGAGTGACCAGCAGAGGGCTGAGAGGGGTATAAATAGGCTGGAGCCTGGAACAGCTGTCTTTTGTTCCTAGGGGAGTAAGACACAGCCTGAGGGCTGAGGCATCCCTGGGAGACTACCTGCAGCTTTATTTAAATAATTATTTTTGGGGTCCCAGCTCCTGCTTGGGCTGGGGATGTCTGTCCTAGCCTCCTGAAAGCATGCAAGAAGCTCATCTGAGGAACCAGGACACAGACAAGTACAGAAGTTGACTGGTACTGCAGATGGCAACACAGTGTACAAGGCACAGTGAGTATCTGCCATGTTGATTCCAGAGACTTTTCTTTGCCCTATTTGGGAGAGCTTACAGCTTTCCCGGGCTCACCCTCACCTTATCCCTGTTCTCTTAGCAAAATAAACTGCAAAAAGACATGTTCAGGCTGTTTTCTGACTTGAGTGATTGTGAGAACTACCATGTGTCTGGCTGCTATGTGTCTATCAGGAAATGGAACTTGGGACCAAGCAGCCAGATCAGTCTTGGGTTTGTGCTACATAGGAATGGAGCAGCCGGGCAGAAAGGGCAGGCATAGTTGGACACTCTTGATGTGTGCCTGTGACAGCTCTCTTAGTTCTAGTAACCCTTGCTGCACCTGAAGATTGCAGTGGTGGGGAGTATTGGAGGAAGAAGATTTCAGCGAAAAGAGGACACAGCAGCACAAGGGATACATTTTGTCCATTGTGTTAATTTTTTATTAATTTACTTTTTTTTTTTAAACATAGGCTTTAATTTGTATATGGTTTTGAAGAAGGGTTAAATCTCCTGTCTGGTTTGTTTTTGTTTTATTTTTCCCATGGGGGAGACTTCCTTTCACTTCTAGTCTACAGACAAAACAGTACATGAGCAAAAGTCTCTCTAAAGTCAGGGGATGTCCCCTCTAAGTTTTCTCTAGAAGATTTCTTTTTACCTCCTGTTCTAGTAATTCAATTTTGGACTTCTCACCACTTTTGGTGTCAATGGTCACAGTCACAATGGTCTCGGTGACAATGGTCATTCGGAAATGACTCTCCAGCAAGGGCACAGACAACAATTAAAATCCAACAGAGATTCTAACCATTGCGTTCTATATCCAAAACGTTTGAATTAGACTTTAAAGTAGTTTTATGCAGTAAAGTAAAAAACCTTCTGCATGCAGCTCTCCCCGCAGGCCCCTAAATACATTCCTGGAATAAAAGAAGGTGTCCCCCTGACTAGGGGCTGGGACTTTTTAAGGCAACAAAAATTATAAACAAAAAATTGTTAGAGTATAAAGTAATTTAATCTGATAATGTAAAAGAAGCCAACCATGTGGCGACCAAAGCTGACTGTAGAATAAAATTCATATACAGTAAGGTGCATAAAAACAAGTAATACAGATACAAATTGTTTTCCAATCTGTGGTTGAGCCCGACGCGTTTCAGGGAATATTTCCATTTCATCAGTGGCGTGTCCTTGTTGAAGATTTGAATAGAATCTAAAAAATATATATACAAAGACATGGTCGGTAACAAGCAAAACATAAATACATTCCTGAGCCCGATCTGGATCCTCATTGGTTCAGATACAGCAGCAGAAGCCATTGGCTTTCAATCAGAGCCAGTGAGGAATGAGCGAGGGGCGGGGACGAGTCCTGTTCTGTGTTTTCTAAGGACGCACAGAGCAGGGCTCGGGAATGAGCATGTACGAGTGCCCCCATAAAGCAGCTTGCTGGGGGTTTACTCGGTGGGGTGGTGGAGCTATGAGTGCTGGCGGGGGACCTGAGAAGAAGAGTATTGGGGTTGCACTGTGCAAAACCATTACACACAGTAGGTAATTATAACATGTTTGTTACTTTTAATTTAAAATAATGAAGCCTTAGGATTATTTAAGTATCTGAGAACCTGCTGTCACCAGATTGTAACTGGGTGTGTTAAGTTTAATAAAACCCTCTTTGATTAAAAAAAAGTATATGATCACCACCTGAATTTCATGTATATTGCTATCTTAAAACAGATGCAGTCTAAATAATCTTATAACGTCTAACAAGAGTTAAAATCACTCCCAGAGAATCAGGCCAAGCATCTCTATAATGCACCTCACTTTGGCTTACTGTTCTACACATTTTAGTAAATGAGGTCTGTTGCAAGAACCTATAATTTAGAGCAGAAGTTTTTTCGGATTATTCATAAATGTTAATTAGTAGAATTTTGTTTTGAGTGTAAAATACTTGCCTGAACCTGAACAATCATTCTTTTATTTTTAGCTGAGCTTTCAACACAAAGTTGGTATCCTGTACTGCAGAGCAGGACAGAGTACAGAAGAGGAGATGTACAATAATGAAACTGCAGGGCCGGCTTTTGAGGAGTTTCTTGATCTTTTGGGACAACGCGTGCGTTTAAAGGGATTTCATAAATACAGAGCACAATTAGATAATAAAAGTAAGTATTATAAAACATTTCTACACTTTTTTTTTTACCTAATGGACTGTGTCATCCCAAGCCACTTTAAATCACTTAAAGGATAAGTCCACCCTAACACTAAAATCTCTACATCTACAGACATCCATGATCTAACACTAACCTATCTAACCCTGTAAATAAGAAATCAGTATACATACCTTTTTTGAAGCCGATCCGACCCGAGCCCACGCTGAGCTGTCAGCTGTGGCTTCGCTGTGGAGGTAGGTGCAGAGGACACAGCCGACAATGGAAGCCCCATAGTAAGTAGGGGTGTGGAATTTAATCGGTGCATCGCGATTAGGGCGTCCCCGATGCGGCACCGATGCAGGGAAACCTATTAATCGATTACCGGCGATGTCTAGCCCCGCCTCCTCCTCCCGGGAGAGCTGTTGCCTTATTTTTATTTTATTTCCTATGACGCGCTCATGTGACTGCCTGGCCCGCCTCTCTGCTTTCACGTCTCACGTCTCTCCTGGCGTCAGAGACGTGAAAGCAGAGAGGAGAGAGGGCAGTCACATGAGCGCAGCATGTACACAGCACTGTTCCCCCGCCGGTGTAGTGTCATATTTTGCTCCCTATCACAGAATGCTGCGGAAGTGACGTTGCGGGCAGAAATTTCACACTGCACATGAGCAAAGCGTTCCAAACACTTGCGCCGTGCGTTCCAAAGGATTTTCGGCAATACAGTTCAGCGAAACCATCAGATAATGTCACGGAAGTGACATTACAGACAACATAAACACTGGGCTATGCGTTCCAACAGTAATACTTCCCTTGTTACCTAGTATCATTTTTTAACAACCATGCTAAGCTACCTGTGGTGTTAGGTTCTGCATTGCTGGGACTTGTAATGCCTATCCTGAGCTACGTGTGGTGTTAGGTTCTGCATTGCTGGGACTTGTAGTGCCTATCCTGAGCTACGTGTGGTGTTAGCTCAGGATAGGCACTACAAGTCCCAGCAATGTAGAACCTAACACCACACGTAGCTCAGGATAGGCACTACAAGTCCCATCAATGCAGAACCTAACACCACAGGGAAGTATTAGTGTTGGAACGCATAGCCCAGTGTTTGTGTTGTCTGTAATGTCACTTCCGTGACATTATCTGATGGTTTCACTGAACTGTATTGCCGAAAATCCTTTGGAACGCACGGCGCGAGTGTTTGGAACGCTTCGCGCATGCGCAGTGCGAAATTTCTGCCCGCAACGTCACTTCCGCAGCATTCTGTGATAGGGAGCAAAATATGACACTACACCGGATTCTGTTCCCTCTGTCTCTCGGATATCGGAACTCCGCCCCCCCCCAGCCCTGTACATTGCCGCTCCCTCCTACTCACGAATGCAAATTCTTCTAATACCGCCCCGCCTCTCCAGCGCCGCTCACGCCTACTGTTTTTTCACGAATGCTAATGAGCAGAGGGCTGGAGAGGCGGGGCGGTATTTGGAGCATTTGATTCGTGAGGAACAGTAGGAGGGAGCGGCAATGTACAGGGCTGAGGGGGCGGAGTTCCGATAGTAGCCGAGAGACAGGGGTAACAGAATCCGGCGGGGGGGACTATTCTCGGCACAACAGGTATTTTTTTTTATACTTACCTGCTGATCTCCTTTAGCATGTCCGCAGTCTGACCATCTCATGTAGCATGTCCGCAGTCTGACCATCTCCTGTAGCATGTCCGCAGTCGCTGATCATCTGTAGCATTTCCGCAGTCTCTGATCATCTCCTGTACTAGGTCTGCACTCTCTGACCATCTCCTGTACTATGTACAAGTTGTTGTCTGCTTTGTTTAGACTTTGCTACATGCAGGGAGTGTTGTCTTTTTTTTAAAAGAACAGATATAATTTAAAAAAAATGGAGTTCTCCTGACTGCTTAAATTTTTTTGGTGAAAACCATGCGCACTTGCGCTGTAATCGTGATGCATCGTGATGCATCGCGGAATCGAATCGAATCGTTGACCTGATAATCGTAATCGAATCGTGAGGCAAGTGAAGATGCGCACCTCTAATAGTAAGTCTATGGGTGATTTCACACCCCATCCATTTCACAGCCGTTGTCGGCTGTGTCCTCTTCAGAGCTTCTGCCATTGGAGGCCGGACCGGATCGGCTTCAAAAAAGGTCTGTATACTGATTTCTTCTTTACAGGGCTAGATAGGTTAGTCTTATATCGTGGATGTCTGTAGATGTAGCGATTTTAGTGTTAGGTGTCCCCTATAATAGAAATTTTGGACATATATAGATATAAATCAAAATCCCAAAATTACAAATACATGTATGTTGTGTATGAAAAGTGAATTATTGGTATTTGAAATACAAAAAAGTGTTATTAATATACCTTGGAAGGTCAGATTGCTCAAAAGTGACATTTTACTTATAGATGGAGCCGTATGGCTAGACTAACTATGGCATCCTAAATGTCTTGAATGTTCCCTTCCACATTAGGCTAGGTTCACACTGCTGCGATGCGGGAATGCTGCGAATCCAATGCGGGCTCCCGCATTGCAGGTTTTCCGGCGGCAGTTCACACTGCCATATGCAAACTGCTGGGAGTGTCAATTAATAGTTAATGACACCCCCAAATCAGTTTGCATATCGCAGTGCGATCTGCAAACTCGGACAGGAATCGGATCGCATGCCATGAGATCCGATTCTACTGCGGACAAAAAAAAGGATCCTGTGCGAGTTTGATGTGAATTCAGCCATTCGATTTGTATGGCTGAAATCGCACCGCACAGAGATCGCATGTGATGTGCACTTGCAGTGCGGTGCGGCTCACATGCAAGCTCTGACATCGCAGCAGTGCGAACCTAGCCTTAACATGCTCAAGCAGATACTATTGCAAGCTGCAAAGATCAAACCAGCAGAAAACATTAAAGACATAAAACATTTTTCAGGTGGTTTAGCTCTACAGCATCCTCTAAAACTTACATTTTTACTCGGTTGACACGGTAAAACAGAAGTACATTCAAAATATAATATTGTTGCTCCCCAACACTCACATTATGGAAACCATAAAGCTTATATTTCGCATTGATGGCTAAGAAATTTGAACAAGCTGTATGGAGGTTTTCCAAAATGCTTTCTATTTTCATTTGTACAGTATCTCTGTTAAACTCCAACAATTCTGGATTCACAGATACACTGAAGTGTACACAATAATTTGCATGGCTCCACCCACAATCTTTTATTTACAGTGCCTTGAAAAAATATTCATACCCCTTGAAATTTTCCAAATTCTTTCAAGGTACAACTAGAACATAAATGTATTTTATTGGGATTTTATGTGATAGACCAACACAAAGTGGCACATAATTGTGAAGTGAAAGGAAAATTATAAATGGTTTTCCAAATTTTTTACAAATAAATATCTGAAAAGTGGGGCGTGCATTTGTATTCAGCCACACGTTTTTGGTTGTAACCCACTACAAAGCTAGATTACATTTTTAATAATAATAATAAAAAAATATTTTACTGTATATTTTACATTTTGTGTTTATATTGTTTTTTTGTTTTTTTAAACAGATATGCAATTAATGGTCTCTGCTGAACAGAACTAATTTTGTTAGTAATGTGTGTCAAGCAGCTATATTTTAAAGTTTTAAACTGTAATTATAATTGTTTTCATTATTTATTGTTTTGATTAAAGCTGAGCTCCAGGCTGATTTAAACAGTTGTTATTGCAGTTGTGTATTCATTTAAAAAATATTGAATGCAATTTGTCTAGGAACCTGAATTGGTCTTACAGTAATATCTGCCTCTTGTAATCATGTATCTAGACTCCCAGCAGATTGGGAGAGGGACAGTTAGCAAATAGCAACATCAACCAGTTTTGTTTTCCTGCCAGCACTGGTGCTGCCAAGGAACTTGGTAAAAGGAGAGAGTAGGGTAAACAAGGCTCAGTTTTTCCATCTGCTGCTGCTTTTTCATCATTTTCTAATCTCAGCTGGGGGCCAGAAGTTGACCTAGCTGTATTGCTTAACCTTATTAGAGAAAAGTATGTTCACCAACCTAGATGTGTTTTCTGGTAGGACTTTGTAATTTTCAGTACTGGATAAACAGGACTCAAAATCTTGGGTAAGTAAAACAGCTCTCATATGTGTATATGAACATTGTATTTTTCAGTTTTCCTAGAGTTCAAGCATATATTTGGTTTATTTAGCTTCAAACCTATTGTAGTTGACTTTTCTTTTCTTGAGTAATAACATTTCAATATCGAATAAATTGTAAAAATGTTATTGAAATTAAATTAAATAGTCACTCCAAATGGTGCCACTATATTGGGATAAAATTGTACCATGTTGTTGCTAAATCCATTAAGTACAAACCCTACTGAGATCCAAATACTAGGACTGTTGTTCCAGAACTGCAACTGTTGGGGGGTATGCATAAAATTCCATGAATCTTTCCTTCATCTATTACATTTAGATATCAGAAAACATACATTTTTTGTTTATTTTTAGTCTGGTAACAATACATTTTACCACTTGCAGAAATAGTTGTCAAACCTGAGACACACAATTTTTCTAAAGGGAATTAAGTAGCATGAGATCAAAATATATGCACACATCTAAAAGAGTCAGATGAAGGACATACTATTCACTCGCAATTCTGTAATAAAATAAAGATTTCATAAAATATTATCAAAAACATATGAAGTCCTACCCTGTAAGTTGTTAACAAAATACCCATATTTATTGGCGTATAACACGCACAGGAGTATAACATGCACCCCAAGTTTAGGAGGAAAGTTTAAGGAAAAAAACTTTTAGGAGGGACGTTTAAGGAAAAAAAAACGTACATTTTAAATGCCCATCAATGCAGCCTTATCAGTGTCCATCTGCAGTCGTGTCCATCATTGCAGCATGATCAGTGTCCATCTGCAGCCTTGCCCATCATTGCAGAATGTTCAGTGTCCATCTGCAGCCTTGCCCATCATTGCAGCATGATCAGTGTCCGTCTGCAGCCTTGCCCATCATTGCAGAATGTTCAGTGTCCATCTGCAGCCTTGCCCATCATTGCAGCATGATCAGTGTCCATCTGCAGCCTTGCCCATGATTGCAGAATGATCAGTGTCCATCTGCAGCCTTGCCCAAAATTGCAGCATGATCAGTGTCCTTCTGCCTGTCGAGGAGGGAACAAGCGCTGCCGAGATAGACAGAGCCGGATGTCCTGTGTACTCAGCTCGTCTCACAGTCCCGCCCCTTTGCTCGGCTCCTATGATGGACATAACACCGGTCCAATGGCGGGACGTAAATGCTAGGAGGTGGGACTGGGCGTGACTGCGAGCGGAGCCGAGTACACATTTCGGCGGCGCTCGTTCCCTCCTTCCCCTCCGGGGCAGCCGTTCAGCTTATAACACGCACCCACAATTTCCCCCTGATTTTAAGGGGAAAAAAGTGCATGTTGTACGCCAATAAATACGGTATGAAAAAGCAACCAATGCCATTAAAGTTTCCCATTAAACCTAAAATGACACAAGAAAGTAGTAATTCTTAAACAGGTGAGTTATACTGCAATTTCATGAAAAAATAAATAAACATGAAGTCAACACCTGTATAACCTTGCCTCCAATGGACTTGCCTTTATTTTTTGCTAGTATCCTAAGAGGTTGGATTCCTTTTTTTCACCTTTGCAGAGAAAAACTTTAAGAAACACTGCTTGAACTAGTCTGTACATGGCAGCTATCTGGAATGATGTATCATTAGCTATGGCTTTTAATGTTGTGCCTGGATCCTGCTAAATGGGCTCTGTGTTGTGGTACTTTTCAGACCTTTGTGTACTGTGTTAGTTAGCTGCAGACTGCTTCCCTGACCCAGATACCCAGTCTCTGCAGACTCCTTAAGGAGTAAGGCCTTCCAGCCTGAACTAGATCAACATTTCGAGGCCACATCTGCAAATTACAGAGGTGACAGTTATAGAGAGAGCTGACATCATCAACATTTCAAGGCCACATCTGCAAATTACAGAGGTGACAGTTATAGAGAGAGCTGACATCATCAACATTTCGAGGCCACATCTGCAAATTACAGAGGTGACAGTTATAGAGAGAGCTGACATCATCAACATTTCGAGGCCACATCTGCAAATTACAGAGGTGACAGTTATAGAGAGAGCTGACATCATCAACATTTCGAGGCCACATCTGCAAATTACAGAGGTGACAGTTATAGAGAGAGCTGACATCATCTTCTAGACCAGTGGTCTCCAAACTATGGCCCGGGGGTCAGATGCGGCCCTTTGCTTGCTTTTACCTGGTCCTTGGAGCCATAATTCCTCCCAATAAGACCAACAATGGGGACCAATGACGCCAACAATGGGGCACAATTTCTCCCAATGACACAAACAATTGGGCCCAATGACACAATGATGGGGCACAATTTTTCCCAGTGACACCAAGAATAGGGCACAATTACCCCCACTGACACCAATGTTGAGGCACAATTACTTCCACTGAAACAAACGATAGGCCATTTTTTTCCCCCCACTGATGTTGGGACTTTTTCTACTCCCAAGGGCCACAGTCCGGCCCCACTAAAGTCTGAAGGACAGTAAACTGGCCCTGTGTTTAGAAAGTTTGGAGACCCCTGTTCTAGACAATGTTTTATCGGTGCATGCCCCATGTTCTTCTCACGTGATTCAACATAGAGGAAGCATCTTCATACTGTTTCCTCTACTCTTGAACTGCTTTGAGAACAATCTGGTCTCTGGTTCCATTCCACTGGCCATCTTAAGTGTCTTTGCCACCTCTGGTCACCTCAGACACTCATCAGCACCAGCTGCCTGGATTTGTAAGTACACATAGCTTTGCTTCATGTTGGGCCTAGTTGTTTTCTGCTAAGCTGTGCAACATGTCTTTTTAAGGAAGCACAATGGATAGTTCGGCTGCAACGGGTTACCTAGCCCATAGTTCTTAATTGTTGACAGGAGTTACTTCTCAGTATACCCAGCTCAGTATACCCAGAAGGGACTAATGTCTACAACATCGACCCTGGGCCTCCCACCTATCCACAGCAATCTGCTCGCTTGGGTTCTAAGCATGCTCCAATGATATCCACAACAAAATCCAATTCTGATTCTAATGGACCTACCTATAAGTGTGTCTAAGCTCCTATTACCATCTCTTTTTCACAGCTTTCCCCTGCAGAGCCTGTATTTCAGCAGGTTCCATATGACTCTGCTTTACAAGGTGTTCCTAATTATTTCATTGAGGCAGTGCGTTCTACCCTGCAATTGGAGGAAATGCCTGCTGTTCCAGGCATAGGGACTTTTAGAACTGCTGCTAAAAAGACTTTTCCAATACATTTAGTATGTAGATCCTTTCTCTGCTAGGACTGGAGACAACCTGTAGAATCATAGCTTCTAGGGTTGTCCCGATACCGATACTAGTATCGGTATCGGGACCGATACCGAGCATTTGCGCCAGTACTTGTACTCGCGCAAATGCTCCCGATGCCTTTGCCGATACCTGGGATGGGAGAAGTCAGCGGGCGGAGTCGGCAAGCGGAGGGCGGAGCGGAGAGCAGAGTGGAGAGGAGAAGTCAGCGGGCGTAGTCAGCGGGCGGAGTCGGCAAGCGGAGGGCGGGAGGGGCGGAGCGGAGAGCAAAGTGGAGCGGAGCGTCCTCAGGCGGGTAAGCTTGCAGCCGCATCATGATCCATCGTCGACCAGAGCCGTCACATTAAAGGAAGTGACTCTCCGTGTTACACTGTCAGTGCTTGAAAAATGCGACGCCCATCTTGGTACACCCTGCATTCGGCCTCAATAAAGCAGCAGCGGACATCTTGTTACACCCAGCCCATGTAGTTCGAGCTGGGTGTAACAAGATGTCCGCTGCTGCTTTATTGAGGCCGAGTGCAGGGTGTACTAAGATGGGCGTCGCAGAGGCAGCATAGAAAAATAAATCCTCTCGTGCCTATAAGTGCCCACCACCTGTCAATGCTATCAGTGCCAGCCACCTGCCATCTATTAGTGCCAGTGCCATCTATCAGTGCCAGCCCCCTGTCAGTGCCAGCCATCAGTGCCCCCTGTCAGTGCCAGCCACCTGTCAGTGCCAGCCATCTGTTGGTGCCACCTGTCAGTGCCACCTGTCAGTGCCAGTCATCAGTGCCAGTCATCAGTGCCCGCCACCTGTCAGTACTCATCAGTGCTGCATATCCGTGCCACCTAATCATATCAGTGCTCATCAGTGCTGCTTAATCTGTGCCACCTATCAGTGCTGCATATCAGTGCCACCTAATCTGTATTGTGCTTGAAAACTGTCACCTGACATTAAAAAAAAGTATCGGTAATCGGTATCGGCGAGTACTTGAAAAAAAGTATCGGTACTTGTACTCGGTCTTAAAAAAGTGGTATCGGGACAACCCTAATAGCTTCCCTCTTACAATGTAGAGAAGCTCTTTTAAAAGGGAATATACCGTACTTATAAGTACTTGGTACCTGCACACTGTGGATGCTCCAGTCATCCACCTTAACAAACATACCACCAAACAGGTTAATAGTGTTCGTACCTTTAGGGATTTCAATGACTATGCATTTGATTCCCTATTTAGATCTCAGTTTAAGTTATCTGATAGGACTGTCTGTTTGTTATTGGCAGTACCTCAGATTGTGAATCCATGTCAGTGTGGATCAACTCTGTTAAACAAGACAATGCAATTTTGAGGATACCCCTGATGTCCTGGAGCTTTTTGAACAAATGTCTGAAGCACTGTAGTACAGCTGTGATGGTCTCTTGCAAGCATCTAATTTGGTGTCTTGTACAGGTGTAATGTCTGTTAAGATACATAGGGTACTGTGGCTTTGTGCCTTGCTTGCTGAGGATCTGCTAAAAGAACATTTGATTTCCTGGAATGCGACGGTCAAGCCCTGTTCTTCCTCTATATCTACAGCAGTACTTCATACTTGTTCTCCGTCTATTTTCTTCTCAGGTTGCAGATCTCAAGGCCAGAAGTCCTCTGTCTTATTTGATCAACCCTCCACAACAAAACCATCCAGTCCTACAAGTAGGAAGTTGTTTGATTGTCCTGCAGGATCCCTTACTGGGTTATCCCCTAGCAATTTGAATTTCACAAGCTTCCCCTTGTGGCTCCACTTTAACTCATTGAATCAGGCATCCTTATTTGGCTGCCCCCCATTGAGCTTTTTCTGGAATTTGTGAGTTCTCTGCAACTTGGAATCTCTTAATCCTATTTTGATATAAATCTAGCATTGAGAGTGGTGTCCAGTTGATCACACACTCTTCTCTGGAGTCCCTTTTTATTAAGTTGGCTTGCACTCCTTACGATACTTGACTCTGTTCAAGTCTTACCCTTTTCTGGAGAGATTTCATATCTTGCTAAAAATACAGGACTCAGACCTTGCTACTCCCTTACCTGTGAAAACATGGCTCTTTTCTGGCTGGTAATATCCTCTACACATGACATTGTCTAGTGTTTTAGGTGGAATGTCCAGGAGACATTCACTGAAAAGAGTCAATGTTCTACATTTTTAAAGTTCCTGCTAAGCCATGAATCATATCATCTATGCACTATGAGTATAGAAATTTCTTTCCCATTTACCACTGTCATGCCACGAACAGACGATGGGACATTCCGACAACAAAACCGTGGATTTTTCCAGACGGATGTTGGCTCAAACTTGTCTTGCATACACACGGTCACACAAATGTTGTTGGAAATTGCCATGGTCAAGAACGCGGTGACGTACAACACGTACGACGAGCCAAGAAAAATGAAGTTCAATAGCCAGTGCGGCTCTTCTGCTTGATTCCAAGCATGCGTAGAATTTTGTGCGTTGGAATTGTGTACACGCTCGGAATTTCCGACAACAAGTGTTGTTGTCGGAAAATTTGAGAACCAGCTCTCAAACATTTGTTGTCGGAAATTCCGACAGCAAATGTCCAATGGAGCATACACACGGTCGGATTTTCCGATAACACGCTCACATTGAACATTTGTTGTCGGAAATTCCCCGACCGTATGTACACAGCATTAGTATGTGTGGGATTGTGGGAACATTGCTAACCCAACTGTCTAAGGATTACTACCTTCCTGTGTTCCTGCTGAAATACAATTTCCTGAATTGACTTAAAGAAAACGATTTTACAGTAAATACCAAAAATCTTATTTTTTAATGCCGGCAATGTAAGTACATGAAGGTATCCTGGCATTAGCCTTGCAATTCACTGCATAGTAGAGCTCAGAGTGGGAGAGGGGAAAGCAGCACAAGGAGTCATTCAAGAGTGCTGTAATGCTCATGAGCTAACCACGAGCATGCTGAAAAAAAGGAGAGAGGAGAGCAATGGAAAGTTGAGGTCAACAGCGTACTGTTTTTCTTTTCACTGTCTACTATAGGCCTGGGGAAGGATAAGACCAGTTACTTAAAATATAACTGTGGCCTCCCATTAAAAAATATGTGGTGCAGCAGTTGGATATACAGTAAGTGCATATACACTTCTTTTCCTAGTCCCTTACACAATTTTTCTTAGTCCCCCTACAAAGTCCCGCAAATACCTGTGGATCCTGCCAATGAAAGTGTTGCACCCTCATATAGGTTGTGCCTGCTTGCACTGCAGTGGGGTGAGGAAATGTTGCAGGAGGAAATGGCTATCAGCATTGTCCCTGTAGCCTGACAGTGTGCCTATTGCTTTCTGTATTGTCAGCACTGCCTCTGTTGCTGAAACTTTGAGATCCCGTGTATGGAAGGAGGAAAATGTGAGGCAGGAAGGGGGATTTAGCTCAGTCAGGGGAGGTGAAGTAAGTTTTTTATTTAACCGCTTGTCATCCGGCCGCCGTCAAATGATGGCGGCAGGAAGACCCTGTTATTCTGGGCGGACGTCATATGGCGTCGCGCCTTTAAAAGCCACTAGGGGGCGAGCGCGCGCCGCGTCACTGGGGAACCGATGCGCATGGCCGCTGGGCACCCACGATTGCTCAGTAACCGAGCAGGACCGTGGATCTATGTGTGTAAACACACAGATCCACATCCTGTCAGGGAGAGGAGACCGATGGTGTGTCCCTTGTACATAGGGACAACCATCGGTCACCTCCCCCAGTCAGTCCCCTCCCCCCACAGTAAGAATCACTAATAGGGAAGACATTTAACCCCTTCCTCGCCCCCTAGTGTTAACCCATTCCCTGCCAGTCATGTTTATACAGTAATCAATGCATTTTTATAGCACAGATCGCTGTATAAATGTGAATGGTCCCAAAAATGTGTCAAAAGTGTCCGATGTATCCGACGCAATATCGCAGGCCCGATAAAAATCGCAGATCGTCGCCATTACTAGCAAAAAATAAATAAATAATAAAAATGCTATAAATCTATCCCCTATTTTGTAGACGCTATAACTTTTGCGCAAACCAATCAATATATGCTTATTGCGATTTTCTTTACCAAAAATTTCTAGAAGAATACATATCGGCCTAAACTGAGGAAAAAAAATATTGATATTTATTATAGCAAAAAGTAAAAAATATTGTGTTTTTTTTTCAAACTTGTCGCTCTTCTTTTGTTTATAGCGCAAAAAAAAACAAAAAACGCAGAGGTTATCAAATACCACCAAAATAAATTTTGTGGGAAAAAAAGGACACAAATTTCGTTTGAGTACAGCGTCGCACGACCGCGCAATTGTCATTCAAAGTGTGAAAGCTGAAAAATGGCTTGGGCAGGAAGGGGGTGAAAGTGCCCTGTAGGCAAGTGGTTAAAGTGGCTGTAATCCGTTACGTATACCCAGTTAATCAGGTGATCCACAGACTAGGATCAGGTGATACACAGAGGTTAAAAAAATTCTCCTAAATCTGTTTATCAGCACCCCTCTCTCTTCTACATCCATTCAAAGTGCAGAATTTAGACAGTATTTCTTAGCTCCAGAAAGCAGGGGGCAGAGATGTGATGTCACACAGTGCACAGCATAGATCAGGGAGTTGAGTGTAATCTGAAACCCGGGTGGAGGGAAAGGACACACTCCCCTCTACACAGCCTCATAGGGAAACATGCACAGCTTAGGCTGTAAATCATCTGCTTTGTTTGGGGCGAGGCCATCTCCCATGGTTGTCTGGTGTCGGCATAGACTTTCAGAAGTGACTTATGCATATAGCAAAAGAATAAGACAGCAGACATAAATTACACTTGGTGCTTTAGAGAGGCTAGTGTACACGATAGATGGATATGCTTTGTTTATTTTTCATTTCAGAGGTTTACAACCACTTCATTTTATGAGGCTTGCACATGACTTATTAACTGAATTTGAACTTTTTTAAACTGCTACACAGGAGCCTTTAGATGTACTTAAACTAAGGTCCTCTGCCTTTTGAGACAAGACTACTGTGTAGCAAAATTGTGTAAATCTCAGAACCAGATTGGTAGCAAGACATTTCCTTTAGCAGGTAAAATGCCTTCCTTATATGCATTCCATGCATGTTTTTAGCTATTTGGAGCTCAACTTTAAATTTGAAATGGAAGAAAAAAGTAATCTGGTCTTTAGTACTGTAGTACAGAAATGCATTGCAGATTTTATATGATAAAAATTACAACTCTGATATAATGACTTTATTTTCTTTAGCTGACTCTACAGGAACACATTCCCTTTATACCACGTATAAGGATTATGAACTCATGTTTCATGTCTCTACGATGCTACCATATATGCCCAAAAACAGACAACAGGTATGGTTTTACCTTCTCTTGTTGTGATTTATTGATGTGAGCTTCAAACAATCTAAAATTTGTGGCTTCTTTCACAAAACAATTTAATAAAAAAAATACACACACACTAGGGCTGGGAAAAAAATCGATTTTAATCTTGAATCGAGTTTTGAGTTCAAATCGATTCAGATTTGAAGAAAATCGATTTTTTAAGATTTTTTTATTTTTTTAAATTGTAAAAAAAAAATCTTAATTTTTTTTTTCCTTCAAAGTTTCCGTAGCAGGGCTGCAGGGGGCGTATCCAGAATGGCACTTGGCGGCGTTACCCCAATTACATCTACTCACCGCAGCCGCCGTGAGTAGATGTAATGTAACACTAATTAACTGCAAGCTGCCATCTGCCTACCTGATCAGCGTGTCATGCAGACAGACGGCGGCCATTGCAGTGTTCAAAAGCCGCGCCTCCCGAGTCCTCGTCGTCTGTGATAGGCGGAACACTCAATTTCACAGCAGGCAGTGTTCAGCCTATCACGGACATCCTCTAATCCTCGTCTGTGTTATGAGGAGGAGCGGATGTCCATGAAAGGCAGAACACTGAATGCTGGGAAATTGACTGTTCCGCCTATCACAGACGAGGAGGAGGCGCGGCTTTTGAATACTGGAATGGCCGCCGGTGTAGCAGTAAAATCCGTATCCCATGAAAATCTGCATCAAGCATGGGCACAGTGAGGCACGGGCACAGTTCAATTCAGCTAAGAGTAACCTCAAGACTTTTTGTTTTGTTAGCTAAATCCAAATACAGTATTAAGAATTTGGATGTTTAACAATCTTTGCACACTGACTTTGCAGTTAGAGAAAGGATTTGCCTTTGCAATTTTGTTTGTTGATGCACTTTAATATAATTTAAAAAAAATCGAATCGTAAATCGAGTTTTTTATAAAAAAATCGCAGATTTTTTTGGGGGGGAAAATCGCCCAGCCCTAACAAACACCCACACATTCACACACACACATATATATATATTGTGAGGGGGTTAGCTCGGCAGCGGGTGTGTGTGACCCCCGGGATGGGCTCCCCACACAAAAACAGGCCCAGCAGACGGAGGTTGTGGTTTTCAAGATCAAAAGGGTGCGGTTTATTTCTCTATTTACAGTGACAAAAACACAGCAAAGCAAAAAGAAACATAAACAAAATAAACCCTGGTCAGCTTGACCTCTGACTAAACATGCAGGTTTCCTAAACTAACAACTGGGATCAGCCTGGTGCTGTCCTAGTCCCTAAGTCCCTGGTTTAGTAAATGTCCAAACAAATAGCCACACAGGCTTTGTCTCACCGCACAGGGGTTCACTCTCCCTAGACAGTCCACACAGGTCTGGTTCCAGGCATGAGCAAACACCTAATGAAGCTGGGAGTTTTTATAGAGGCCTTAAACGAGCTGACAAGCTTCAGCTGGTCTCATCAACTCCCTGCCTGCACGACGCCCAGCACTCTCCCTAGAGGTATGAATCATCCATGAGCCCACTAGCCTCAGCTGGGCTTCATCAACTCTCTCCCTAGTTGTATAAGTCGGCATAAAGCCTGAATCTGGGAGAAATATATCTACCCCCCTGGATGCAACCAGGTGACTTTACCTTCCTGCTGTCACAATATATATATATATATATATATATATATATATATATATATATTGGATATGATAATTGTGTTCACACTTAGGAACTAAAAGAAGCAATTGCTAATGATGATTCATTGCAAATAGTGAGTTACCCAGTTCATTCTATGTTGAAGACTATAGTAAAAAAAAAACATATTTTATATATAACTTTATATTTAGTGCGGTGCAGTGGTTCCAGAAGCTGGTACAATGAAATGTTACCAATGCTTAAAGGGTTAGTTCACCATTACCAAAAAAAACTGCCTATGTAGACAAGGGGTGTTTTTGGAAAAAAACAAGCTTGGCAGCTTTGACCAAAGTTGAAACATGCCTTTGCTGAGCTCAGAGTTACTGCAACAGAGAAGAGAAGGTGCATGTGAGGGGCTTGAATTAGGGAAAGAGCTCACTCCTGTGATGGTGAAGATGTGCATTAACACCAGGCTTCTCACGCAAACCCCAAAAGAAAAATTGTATATATTGCACCTTACCAATTCTTAGATGTGGTGGCTGCTGATGTTGGGTGAACGGTTCGGCCTGAGCATGAGTTTGGGCCGAACATTGGCTGTTTGGCCCGTTCATCTAACACTCAAATCTACAGGGTATTTGGCGGGTGTTCGCCCCACTGAACGCCCTGCAATGCACTGCACTCTGTACAGTGCATTTTACTCCCTGATTGGGAAAAGCTTTGCCCAATCATAGTGCAATATAAGCTGGTTGTTAAGGAGTAGGGTCGGGTGCTGGCAATTGAAACTGAGTCATTTTAAATGTGATTTGACTTGTTTTTTTTTTCATTAGAAGTGTCATTTTTGCAGCAGCATGTTCTAAATGTGCTACAGATGCACCAGTTTACAGGCAGTTTACAGGCCATGCATATAAAATATATTGAAAAGTGTCTATTAGGGCTTGTTCACACTTGGGTAAATTTCTAACGCTCAAAAAATGCTCCTATAGCATTAGTTGAGCGTTATGTGGGCGCTAGGGATGAGCTTCGAGTTCAAGTCGAACCCATGTTCTACTCGAACATCCTCTGTTCGGGCGTTCGCCGAATTTCGAACATTATGGGCCGTTCGCACCAAATTCGTGTGGCGCGTCACGGCCCATAATTCACTGCGGCATTGCTGGCTGATGATTGGCCAAGCATGCACTATGACCCGCATGCTTTGGCCAATCACAGCGCGGAAAAAATGGAGAGCCATAATTGGCCAAAGCCAGGGTGGCTTTGGCCAATTATGTCTCAGGGGGTTTAGTACATGCCCCACACTATATAAGGCCGCCTGCGTGGCGGCCTTGTGTAGTGTGTTGCGGCGGTGGTCAAAGACAATGAGAGAGATATATAGTGTCATTTAATTTGAGTTAGATAGAGCAGGCAGGCGAGTCCGTTAGCTTCAGTTACAGTGTGTAGAGGATATATATGCATCCTAGGTGTTGTATATATATTTACACACTGTATTCAGTTTAGCTAGATCCGTTCCTGTTATTCTCTATCCTGACAGGCAGGCAGGTGATTGTGCTAGCTGCAGTATTTTCACTTAGTGTACTGTGTCCTTTGCACAGTGTGCACCTAAAGCTTACCTGAATACAATTGCTGGTGTTCTGATACAAATACAGGCAGGGAGCTTAAGTATTTTGCTTTAGTGTCCTTTGCACAGTGTGCACCTAAAGCTTACCTCAATACAATTGCTGGTGTTCTGATACAAATACAGGCAGGGAGCTGCAGTATTTTGCTTTAGTGTCCTTTGCACAGTGTTCAACTAAAGCTTACCTCAATACAATTGATGGTGTTCTCATACAAATACCACAGGCAGGGAGCTTCAGTATTTTGTTTTAGTGTCCTTTGCACAGAGTGCAACTAAAGCTAACTGAAGACAATTGCTGGTGTTCTCATGCTAATAATACTACAGGCAGGCAGTTGATTCTGCTAGCTGCAGTATAATCAGTATATATACATGGTGCATCCCCATCAGCACGTGGCCGTGTTGAGCTGCAACATGCCGAAGACTTGATAGACTGGATGACCAATCCTCCTCATCCTCTCTCACCCAGGCTCAGGGTACTTTGTCTGACAAAGCATCTGCCAAAGTGGCCTCTTCCCTCGGCTCAATGGCATCAGTCACTCCTTCCCTAGCCCCACCATGTCCTCCCGAGGAGTCCCCCAAACTGTTTGACCACAGTGTTGGGTACATGCTCCAGGAGGATGACCAGTGTTTTGAAGGCTCCGATGATGGTACCCAGCTAGAGGAAGGCAGTAACATGAGCCCAGAGAGAGGGGGTGCCCAAGAAGGACAGCAATCTGGCAGTCATGTTCCCCCAGCTGCAGCATACTGCCAAGTTTGCTACAGTGATGAGGAGGGGGGGATGATGAGGTCACGGACTCTACGTGGGTGCCTGAGAGGAGAGAGGAGGAGGAGGGGGGGAGGAGGAGGAGGTACGTCTCCAACGAGGCAGGATGCCCTCCAGGGGCCAGCTTAAGGGGAGCACACCGACTGAATCACACCGCATGTGCAGGCCGCTGCTGTCTCTGTGCGTTATTCCAAAAGTTCTTTGGTGTGGGCCTTTTTTGAGACGAGTGCATAAGATCGGAGCGATGCTATTTGCAACATATGTCTCAGGCGTATCTCACGTGGCCAAAACATCACCCGCTTGGGCACCACATGCTTGATCAGACATATGTCGACCTGCCATGCAGTTCGTTGACAAGCACACCTAAAAAACCCACACCAAAGAACAAAGCGGACTTCTCCTTGCTCCTCATCAGCTGGGATCTCAAACCCCACTATACCTTCAGTCCTCTCTGAAACCTGCACTGAGAGGAATAAAGGTGTAGAATTAGGTGTGTCACAGCCAAGTACTTGCGAGCAATCTTCAATCGGTACACCAACGTCAGATTGTACCAGGCAAATTTTCCTGCCCCAGCTGCTGCAACGCCGAAAGAAGTTCGCTCCCAGCCATCCACATGCCCAGCGGTTGAATGCTAGCTTGGCTAAATTGCTAGCACTTCAACTGCTGCCTTTTCAGTTGGTAGACTCTGCCCCCTTCCGTGAGTTTGTGGAATGTGCGGTTCCTCAGTGGCAGGTTCCCAAACGCCACTTTTTCTCACCGAAGGCGATCCGTCTCTCTACCGGCATGTGGAAGGCAATGTCCTGGCCTCGCTGGACAGGGCGGTCAGCGGTAAGGTGCATATTACCGCTGACTCATGGTCCAGCAGGCATGGACAGGGACGTTACCTATCTTTCACGGCGCATTGGGTGACTCTGCTGGCAGCTGGGAAGGATGCAGTACAAGGTGCAGTAGTGTTGGAGGTTGTTCTGCCACCACGCCTCCAAAATGCTACTACTGGTGATTCTGACACACCTCTCTCCTCCACCCCCTCCTCTTCTTCTTCCTCCATGGCCTCTTCCTGTGCTTTGTCCTCGGAACCAGCGGTATTCCGTAGGCGTTCAAGGGGCTATGCAAGTACGCAGGCAAAGAGATGCCATGCGGTGCTTGAGCTGGTGTGCTTGGGGGACAGGAGCCACACTGGGGCAGAGATTATGTCAGCTCTGCAGGGGCAGGCTCAGAGGTGGTTGACGCCACGCCAGCTTAAGCCAGGAATGGTGGTTTCCGACAATGGCACCAACCTCCTCTCCGCCCTCTGACAGGGACAATGGATCCATGTGCCCTGTTTGGCTCACGTCCTTAACTTGGTGGTGCAGTGGTTCTTGGGCAGGTACCCGGGCTTACAGGATGTCCTGAGGCAGGCCAGGAAAGTCTGTGTGCTTTTCCGCCGGTCATATGATGCCAGTGTTCGGCTGGCTGACCTGCAAAAGGAATTTAACCTGCCCAAGAACCGCCTAATCTGTGACATGCCCACCAGGTGTAACTTAACGTTGGCCATGCTGCAGCGGCTGCACACGCAGCACAGACCTTTAATGAGTATCTGTGCTAATATGGCACCAGGACAGGGTCAGGGGAGCTTGTTTTTTTTGCCACTCCAGTGGGTCATGATCAGGGATGCATGCACTGTTCTGGCACCATTTGAGGAGGCCACAAGGATGGTGAGCAGTGACAGTGCATGCATCAGTGACACTGTCCCTCTTGTCCACCTGTTGGAGCACACGCTGCATGGAATAATGGACAGGGCACTTGAGGCAGAACAGAGGGAGGAAGAGGAGGACTTCCTTACCTCTCAAGGCCCTCTTTATCCAGACAGTGTTCCTGCTGGCCCGCCTATCACACAGGAAGAGGACAAGGAGGAGGAGGAGGATTGTGTCAGCATGGAGGTGGAGCCTAGCACTCAGCATCAGCAGCAGTCTTCAAGGGATCAATTACAGTCTCAAGACAACCCATGGACTTGTACGTGGCTGGGAGGAGGTGGCTGCGGATCATGTCGTCCTGAGTGACCCAGAGGACTCTGGACTGAATGCCTCAGCAAACCTATGCTCCATGTCCTCCCTGATCCTGCAAAGCCTGCGGAAGGATCCTCGTATCCGTGCTATCAAGGAGAGGGATCATTACTAGCTGGCAACCCTCCTTGATACACGTTACAAGGGTAAGGTTGCGGACCTTATCTTGCTGTCGCAGAGGGAGCAGAGGATGAAACATCTTCGGGAGGCCTTGCAGAAAGGTCTGTGCAACGCGTTCCCAGAGACTGGGAGGTTACAAATTCCTGGTCCTGGACAACGTGTTGCTGAGGCTTCGGTCAGTCAAAGAAGGAGCGGTGGAGAAGGTGGCCGTCTGACCGATGCGTTCAGACAATTTTTTAGTCTGCAGCCCCAAGGTATGATCGGTTCCAGCAACCATCGCCAGCATCTGGTTTACATGGTGCAGGAATACCTAGGGGCAAGATCAGACTTGGACACCTTTCCCACTGAAAATCCTCTAGGTTACTGGGTCTTGAGGATGGATCACTGGCCAGAGCTTGCACAGTATGCAATTGAGCTACTGGCCTGTCCTGCATCCAGCGTTCTTTCAGAACGCACATTCAGTGCTGCTGGAGGCTTTGTAACCGATCACAGGGTGCGCCTGTCCACCGACACTGTCGATCGACTGACCTTCATAAAAATGAATCAGTCTTGGATCACTACCAGCTACCAAGCACCTGATGCTGATGTAAGCTAATAATTTTTTTTAAATGTCAGATACCTTCAAGACTGCCTATGCTGATGCTGAGTGACTATTCTGTTATGCTGAGTGACTATCCTCTTCCTCCTCAATGATCATGCTGATGGCTTGTAAGAACATTTTTGGTTCTGGGCATCGCCACCAGTGGCTAAGGCCCAATTTTTCAGCCCCTGTTTAACAGGGGCATGTAATTACAATTTTTGATGCAATACTTTGCAGCAGGGCTCATTCCTGCACTCCAACTAGAGTATCTGTGAGGGGTTGCAGTGTTGTGGCACCAGTGCCTAAGGCCCATTTTTTATGCCCCTGTTCAACTGTGAGGGCTTACAGTGTTGTGGCAACACCACCACCAAAGGCCCAATTTTTCAGGCCCTTGTTCAACAGGGGCATGTAATTACAATTCTTGATCTGTGAGGACTTACAGTGTTGTGGCACCAGCACCACCACCACCACCACCAAAGGCCCAATTTTTCATACCACAGTTCAACAATGGCATGTAATTACAATTCTTGATATAATAGTTCACAGCAGGGCGTTCCAGCGCCCACCAAGAGTAACTGTAAGGGCTTACAGTGTTGTGGCAACACCAACACCTAAGAGCCAAATTGCTGCAGAGTATATACGGCAGTCCCCTACTTTCAAACATCCAACTTACAAATGACTCCTACTTCCAAACGGAAGGAGACAACAGGAAGTGATAGGAAATCTACCCCTAGGAAGGGAAATTCTCTCCTGTAAGAGTTAATATGGGAAAAAGGTGTCTCCTCTCCACTGATGCTTTATCACCAATCCTTGTTTCACTAAAAACCCCAAATTTTCAAAAAACATTTGTCATTGGGATGGAAAGTGAGGTGCACAGACAGCAAAACAAATGTTACAGGGTTGATAACCCTTCTCTATGTTTTCCAAAAAGCTTAAAAATAGATTTTTTGGCTGGAGCTACACTTTAAAAATGTACCAGTTCAAAATTACAAACAGATTCTACGTAACAACAAACCTACAGTCCCTGTCTTTGCATGTGCGGGATTCCCCTTAATATCCATACAAGACCCAAAGGGGCTGGTAATGGGCTGGGGGGGGGGGGTGGGATACCCATGCCATTTTTCTCAATGATTTTCATCCATATTGCCGGGACCAGACATTACATTAAAGCCGCAAGCAGTTTTAAATGATTTTTTTTCCTTTAGAAATGTCATTTTATGCAGGGACAGTTCTAAACACGGAAACACGTGCCACTTCACAGGCATACTATAGACACCCCCCCAGGTACGATATTTAAAGGAATATTTCACTTTTTTTTTTTCAATTTAAGCATCATTAAAATCACTGCTCCCGAAAAAACTGTAGTTTTTAAAACTTTTTTTTTGCATTGATACATGTCCCCTGGGGCAGGACCCGGGTCCCCAAACCCCTTTTAAAAGACAATAACTTGCATATTAGCCTTTATAATTATCACTTTTTATTTTGAACGTTCGAGTCCCATAGACTTTAACGGGGTTCTAAAGTTTGCGCAAACTTTCGGTCTGTTCGCAGGTTCTGGTGCAAACCGAACCGGGGGGTGTTCGGCTCATCCCTAGTGGGCACCCGACAGGCGTCAATGAGCTTTAGTATGGGCATTAGACAGGCGTTTTCCAAGCATTAATGAGGAGTTAAAAATGCTCTCCAAGCCTTTGACGAGCATTAAAACTGCTCCACAAATGCCTATTCTATTACAGTAAATTAACGAATCTTAACGCCCGGCAACTTCCTGCCAGAGCATTTGCGAGGCGTTACCATGGACTTGAATGGGAGGCGTTGGAAGGCTTCAAACGCTTCCTGACTCGACACGAGGCTTCAATTGAAGCAACGCGATGCTAACGCTTAGTGTGAACATTATTGTATCTTGTGCATAGGCGTTTGATAGGCCCTTTTAACACCTCTCAAACGCCTGCTCTTAATGCCAGTGTGAACTCAGCCTTAGAGTTACACCAGGGTTTTGGTGGTTTGGTCTAAACCCTAAACATTTTCACTAATGTGTCAATGTTAACATTCTATAATAAGGGTTGTGTATGCAATAAGAACATAGAATGTAATATTAAAACTTGTTATTCTTTGTGGATACCAATTTTTCCTTAAATTAGGAAATATTTTATATTTTATATTCATTGGCTCCAGTGGGCCTTCAGCATCTCGGGCCAACACTGTGCCATAGAACATATTTGCTAATGGAAATTGTTAGGTTTTTCAGCTATATACTTTGGTTAGCTCAATACACACTGGTTCAATCAGTTTTTTTTAACAGGTTAAATGTTTCTGAAAGGTACTAAACACTGAACTCCAGTTGGCTTTAACTTGTGTTCTTCTATGTGTTATATTTTGTGAAAGCTTGTTTTAAGGACTTATTTAAAGTAGGGCCGAAACAACTAATCGATTAATCGACAACTAATCGATTATGAAATTAATCGATTACAATTTTCATAATCGATTAATCGGCCAGTAACATAATGAGGTTAAAAAAAACTAAAATTAACCCTTTATAGTACAAAAAGAGCAAATTGCCACTGTAAATATTACTTTCACTGTCCAACAGTAAAAAATTAACCCCTTACAGTAGCGATTATTTGCTCTTTTGTTCTAATTTTCGTTTTTTTTAACCCCATTATGTTACTAAACATCTCAGGCCTGGGTCACACCTCCATGTTTTTTGGTGCTTTTTGCAGAAACACACTACAGTTTATTTACATGGTTTCTATGGGACACGTTCACATCCATGATTTTTTCAGCTGCTGCGTATTTGGAAAGGGCAAGGACTTTTTTTAACGCAAAACGGTGCTATTTTAAGTTTTTAGTTTAATATACTTCAATGGAGAAGCTTCAGAAAAGCATGTAATAATGTGTTTTTGCGGCAATTTGTGTTTTGTAATCTGCCCAACAACAAATTGGCCAAAAAAAATGCAAATCGAAGCAAAATTACCCTTTTTTTTTTTCTTTACGGTTATTAACCGATTAGTCGATTAATCGAAACAATAATCGGCCAACTAATCGATTATGAAAATAATCGTTAGTTGCAGCCCTAATTTAAAGAGCTATGCTCTGCATCTAATGTGGTGGGTATAATGGGTGTCCTGTGCAATCACATTGCACAGAGGGGGGTAGGCATCCAACACTCCCAGAAGCGTTGTGTGCTGAAAATAGTTTAGCCACCAACTGCAACAGAGCAAAGAGCAAAGGCCAGCGAAATGGGCAGCAGGACAAATAGGTATTACCATGTGAATATCCGCTTGATGGGACTTTCACAGGTAACCAAAAAATCTCAAATCTATATTATATAAAATAATACATGTATATTAAGATTCCTTTAAAACATCATCTAAATAATAAGGTCATAACAGACATGCAATATTGCTCAACAAGGTCAAAATGGATTTGCAAAATACTAGTTGTTTGCTGGGTGGTACTCCCAAAAAACATTATTTCCTGTATAACAGAGTTTTATTGTGTTCGTCGTAAATCCAACACGTTTCAAACTTTATAGCTTCTTCATCAGGGATATTATGCCACCCTACAAAGCAAAAAAGATTGTAGATAAAATTTAATTTACTTATTATATTGCAACATAATTTTCTCCATATTATTCATACAAAAGTACTTACAAAAGAATAAAAACCCATTGCTCTCCAACTTGTCACCACCCCATCCTGTCTAATCTTGATTTTATATCATGTATAATCTTGATTTTTTTTGGTCTGAAAGTCCCATCAAGAGGATATTCACATAGTATAGCTATAGGCAAAGGAATGATGGCAACCTCTGTCCCTAACTGAGTGAACTTCATTTGGTGACAAATATGTATTACTTGTTTTTTTACAGACATTGTTCTATAATTTTTTACTTGTCTTTTAACTAGTGACAGAGTCACTTTAAAACTTAATTACTGCTTGTAAAGAGTATGTAAATGCTTGAATTTCCCTAGCCTGGCTCCAAACCAGGTTTAATTTGATGTGAGTTTGAAAAGACAGGTATATGGAAGCTGTCATTGCTGATTTGTTTCATAGTTACAAGCTCGGGGGCTTTCAGTCTCATCTGGCTTCACTAACTAGTGAGTCACCTAAATGAAAAATAAGCATGCACCACTTCTGACTGCACATAAAGAGGTTCACTACTATAAAACTCACATGTCACATTCTGACTGTACAGTATTCCTTAAATTTACCAAAAACTATGTATTATGAGGACCTACCTAAACTTTCCATGAAATTTGTAACAAACTAGTCCAGAGGTGCACAACCTTTTGAATAGTGAGGGCCACTTAATCGACTTGGTAACCGGTTTGCGGGCCACAATGAGCGGAGCGGGCGGATGGCAGGTCTGTGTCCACTCTGCACATGCAGAGCGGACACCGATACATTCCGCTCCACTCTATGGCCCCTCTGATATGATCTGCCCAGACGGAAGGAGATGGATCCCCTGTTATTTTTAGCAGGTCAGATTGGAGGTAGGTGGATGTAAATGGACACAAGTCCACCATAGAGGTGAATGGAGGATCTGAGTGGGTCCACATGAAAAACGGACAGGCGGAGCCGTTCAGACTGAAAGGGGCCTATCGTTGCTTTCACACTGATGTTCTGCAATTTACCTGCACTGCGAGTGCAGCACAATGCACCTGTGGCTTTCCTGCAGGTTGGCTGCACTTTGCCATAGACTTCTATTATATCCTACAGGTGTGGTACACTTTCTGAAATCGCACCAAACCTCCTGCATTCAGGAGCTTTGGTGCGCTTTCAGAAAGCTCACAAAACCACAGGTTATAACAGAAAACTATGAAAGCAGCCCAGAGTAACCAGTACAGATATGCCCATTGCTATGCAATTTTAATAAACAAAAAAACCTGACCTTTAAAACCATCCTCACTTCAGGAATCACCCTGGAGGTATCGCTGGCTGTTGCTGTCCCAGGACGTGTGCATTTGGTACCACCCCACCTGTGACAGGAGCCGGCGCTATACAGGAAGCATCGGCTCTGCTCTCTACTGCAGCCACATGCTTTCTCTACCGGCTCCATTCTCAGCACTGATGTTCTGGGATGGCGGGTCGGGAACCCGCAATCTGGGCTTGCAGACCTGCCATCCCACCACTGGACGTCGTGGGCTACATCACAGAGGGCTACTTAGTTGTTGGTGGAGCTAAAGCAGATTGTAGAGCTGAAGAGTTGTCAACATTTGTAAAAAAATTTCTTAGCAGTTGGATCTAGCTAACAATTTGTAACAATAGTTAGAAGTATTCTAATAAATTATAAAGGAATTTACTGCATTTTATGCATACATATTTGAGAAATTTGGACTGCATATAACTTTGAAATTGCTAATAAGGGGTCTGGAAGAATTTTATCCCCTGTTGAAGCAAATTGGACTACAATCTGTTTTATTTTTGCATTTTATAGATTGGCAAGTCTATCTAAGCTTTCTGTTTTGGGATAGGGGGCAGGGTGGTTGCAGGTTAGTAGTGTCAATCGCCTGGCCCCTCACTGGTCTCAGTGGTTCTTCTCATCGACCCCTACATCACTACAGGATGCAGTGGTGATTTAGGGGTTGGTGGATGGAAATCATTGAATGCAGTGGGGGGGAGAAGGAGATCGATGTTCCCAGAAGTGTTCATTTCTGTAGGAGTCTTTTGTAGTTATCAGAGTGACATTCATATGTGAAGACAGTGGAGGAGGTAAGTATTACCTTCTTCATAGAGACATCTTAAATCCACATTACATTTTTAGAGACAGAGTTGGTTTAAAAATAATTTATGCCTAAAAATGCATTGTCAAAATCAGTTTAAATATTTATATTGTAACACATTTTACATCTCTAGGCCATATCTCTGATATGTAGAACACATGCTCAATTTATGAATAATTTAAGACTTAAATCAAATAAAGCAAGGAACATTTTCTACGTCTTACTTTTGTTTTAATATCACAGCTTTAAATCATTGCTTTTTGTAAGTTATTTCTGCATCTACCTGTATCATTAACAGAGTAGTTTTATGTTTTTCTGAGTCTTCCCTGTAGCATCATTTAAATTCCTCTTGATCTTGCCAGTAGATACATTATTTTCCACTTTCTGTAAAAGTCCAAACTTGCCAGTTGGGACAAACCATATAACACTTCTAAAGATGTCTACTAAGGTCAACTTTTATTCATATGGTTTAGGCTGGGTTCACACTCGTGCTATCACAAACATTGCATGTGATTCGCACCGCAATGCTGTGCAGATCACATGAGATGTCTGTGCGATGCGAATTCAGCCATACAAACTGTATGGCTGAAATTGCATCGCATTCGCACCAAAATGGTGCAGAACCCCTATTTTGGTCCGCACTGGAATCGGATCACATGGATGTTCACACTAATGCAATCTGATTCCTGCACCATTTCACTGTTCGCACTGCGATCTGCGAACCGATCTGGGGGTGTCATTAACCTTACATTGACACCCCTAGCGGTTCGCAGATGTCAGTGTGAACCAGTGTGCAATTCAGGTGCGATGCAGGAACCGGCACTGAATCGCAGGGTTTCCTGCATCGCACCAGTGTGAATTGGGACTTAAACCTTTCTTCCAAAAGAAAAAAATTGTTGGGGTAACTACTAAAACGTGTTAGCTAAGATTGGGCTTTAATTTGTGTTTCTTTAACATAAAGTCCATTTGAAACAACATTTCCCTGTAACAATACCCTGCCTAAAGCCTCGTACAAACGATCGGATTTTCCAACGGGAACTGTGTGATGGCAGGCTTTTGTCAGAAAATCTGATCATTTATATGCTCCATCGGACAATTGTTGGCGGATTTTCCGACAACAAATGTTGGAAAGCATGCTTTAAAATTTTCCGACAACAAATGTGTGCTGTCAGATTATCCTATGCTTTATCCGATGGAAATCCGATCGTGTGTACGAGGCTTTACAGTGACAAGACTACTCTATGATTTCACTGCAGAACAAACTGTGTTGTCACCCTAATGCAGAAATCAGAATTTAATTGATCTACTGGCTGGATCAACAGGTGCTAAAAATAGGTTACTGGTGGAGTGGGGGGCTCAGAAACACATAAACTGCTGTGTTACTGCCACTGACAAAGTACATCAGATATTTTTTTCTTTTATTTTGCCCATTGTACCACTTTAAGGCTGGGTTCACAATCGTGTGAGTTGGATGTGGATTTCCCTGCATCCAGTTTGCATGACTGAAGAGTGTGCCTAGCTCTCAATGTAGCTGGTTCACGCATCTCCGTTGCGACTGCAAAGTGGATTGCACAGGGGTTCTGTGTGTCTTTGGCTTTGTTTCAGGTCCGAATTCAGGCAAAAATTCCTGATTCGTTCCTGAAACTGAGAACAGGGACGCACCGAACCCCTGCTGTGAGCCGCATGCAAAATAAATGTGAACATAGCCTAATGACCTTCCTTCTGTCAATCTTTTTTGCTTCCTTCTAGCATGAAAGAAAATTTTAGATATCTCATGGCCATTTACTTTCCTTATTTACCTTTTTAGATTATATGATTTTATCTTTAGAATTTGTCCCTCATTGGCTCTCCAATGGCTTTAAACTAGGTAATACCTAAACATATTCATGTTAGTTTAAAGTTCAGTTCCAGCCAAAACATTTTACTTCAGAGCTGGGAAGACTTATGCCCTGTACTCACGAGCGGAATTTCCGTCGGAAAAAAGTTGAATGTTTTTTCAGACGGAATTCCGCTCAAGCTTGGCTTGCTTACACACGGTCACACAAAAGTTCTCTGAACCTTCAAGCGTTAAGAACGTGGTGACGTACAACACTACGATGAGGCGAGAAAAAGAAGTTCAATGCTTCCGAGCATGCGTCAAATTGTTTACGAGCATGCGTGTTTTTTCCCCCGTCTGAATTGCATACAGACGATCAGAATATCCGATTCCATCTGAAAAATTGAGAACCTGCTCTTAATCTTTTGCTGGCAGAAATTCCGACAGAAAATGTCTGATAGAGCATATTATACACACGGTCCGAATTTCCGACCAAAAGCTCACATCAGACTTTTGCTGGCAGAAATTCCGCTCGTGTGTATGGGGCATTAGAGCTTTTGTCAGGATTGTATTGCATCACGCAGCACTTTTGGGATATTTTACTTACCTTCTGTCAGGACAGTTGATAGAAAGCTCTCCAAATAGGAAACAGGTAATACCAGGAATTTCAGTAGAATTGTTGGTGGATTGAGGAATAGTAAAAACCTATTAGAATGTGTTTATCTTTGCGGCCTTCTGTCCCATTTGTATTCTCTCCCTCCTTTTCCTGTAAGGCTATCACTAGGACAGGAAATAAAGGAAAATCTCCCCAAGAGGGTTACAGGCAGAAGTAAAAAACAAACAAACAAACAACTTTTTACTCCTTATCATTCTTTCCAAAATGAAAAAAAACTGTTTGGCTGGAAATAGGCTTAAAAATTACTGGCTTGTGTCAACAGGTTTTTGCTTGTGTCAGAAACTGCTTCTCTCCTAAAACAAGTCTATAAAATGTCAAAGGTGGCTTAAAACTGGTCATATTCATTTCAGGAAGAGGGCAATTGCAGAATAAATGGCCCTAGTCAGTGAATTCTGACTGATCTCAGAAGTGTTTCAAACTAATGTCAAAGCCAAGCCCAAGAGCCTCAACCCTATGCTTATGACCAGGGCTTTTTTTCAGTTGGAACTTGGTAGAACGCAGTTCCACCACCTTTGGCTCAGGCTCTCTGCCTACCACTATCACCTGTAAACACAGAAGTCACCTACAGTGGAGGTACTAGAGGTACTAGAGCCGGCTGGGTACTTCAGCTTAATACAGCAACAAAAGTAAGATATGTGGATGATGGTGGAGCTTTTAACCACTTGGCCCCCTGTGCTATAGCCGAATGACGGCTACAGCGTGGACCCCAATTGCCGGGAGGCCTTCGCGCGCGGCGTGCGCTGTGATCACCCGAGTCACTGAGACTCGGGTGATCACAGATCCGAGTAAGGGGCCAGTCCCGACCCCTTACCACATGATCAGCTGTCAGCCAATGACAGCTGAACACGTGATGTAAACAAAAGCCGGTAATCGTTTGATGATAAAAATGCTTATGGCAACCTCCAGGGGTCTTGCACAGAACCATTCTCCCACAGGAATGAATGGGGCCATGGTGCGCAGAATAAAGAGGTTCTGTTGAGAATACGTTTAGAATACATACAGTAATCTATAATTCAGCCTAATCTCACCTAGACCACTTTTTTGCCTAGTTATATCCCTTCCTATATTGTGATATACTGTAGCTATCCTTATTATTGTGGATTTCATCTTTCCTGTTGATCGCCTGCTTTCTTCTTCTGCTTCTAAATTCCTTCCTCTAATATTTTCTTTGCGACTTTCCCAGTCCATTAACTCCACTATGATCTTATTTTGTCAAATGTGTGCTCTCCCTTTAAAATACCTTTTCTCTGTTTTTCTAACCATACCCTTATTACCTACCAGGTATTACATACCATATCTCTACTTTCACTTCTTCAATTCCACAAAATGTTCCCTCTACCAAGTTTACCAATTGAGTGACATTAGAAACATGCTACCCCAGCAAGAATTACATAACCTTGTTTAAAGTCCATTAAGGCATTTAAGATCCCATTCAAGTATTTTTTGGGGTGGTTGTTAGGACAGTATACATTTGCTAATGTGTATTTTTTTTCCCTGGAGATTCCCTTTTAGAAACAGGTAGTGACCCTCTGGGTCAAATCTTCTTTCTTCTACTATAAAGCTTATATTTCTTGCTGGGGATTTCAATTCATCAATGGAACACAAACTCGATAATACGTCTGGTGCACCGATAAGAGATAGCAAACAATTAAAACTGGTCAAAAAAAAAAATACAATCACCAATTAGTAGACCCTTGGAGAGTGGCACACCCAAGTAAAAAAGATTATACTTATTCTTCATCGGTGCACGACACGTACTCGAGATTGGACTACATGTTAGTTGATCACGGGCTCTTAGAATATGTAGTGGATGCCTCGATAGGAGTAATATCAATCTCAGACCAGGCCCCTGTAATAGTAAAAATAAGATTTAACAATATAGAACAAAGAAAGGGTACATGGAGGTTAAATGAGGACCTCTTAGATAATAAAGAAGTAGGGGAGATAATATTGAGGGAGATTGAAGAATATTTCAGAATAAATAATACACCAGAAGTAAGTGAGGCAACAATATGGGAAGCCCATAAGGCCTGTATAAGGGGTAAATTGATTTCCACAGGGGCGGGGAAAAAGAAGGAAAGAGATTTAAACAGGAAAAAACCTGTTAAAGGAACTGAACGACCTGGAACAAAAAGATAAAAAACAGCTAGACAGAGAAATACATCAAAAGATAATAATTAAGCGGGTCAACTTAGAGATTTGATGGAGCAAGAAACCAGAAAAGTATTTAAAAACATAGCAAAGGAAGGGTATAAATGGGGGAATAAGCCCGGGAAATACCTAGCAAAAATAGCAAAGGAGAAAAAAACCTTAAAGAATATAGATAAAATAAAAAAACTGAGAGGAGAGATGAAATTTAAAACATCTGAAATTGCAGAAGTGTTTAAGACATATTATAGCGCATTATATGACATTAGAGCGAAAGAGACATGACAGGAAGAAGAAAGTAGGAAACTTAGAATACAGGAATACCTAGAACAAGCCAACCTACCAAAGATAACATCAGATAGTGCTGACCTCTGATGCCGCATACACACGATCATTATTCACGGCGGTTTAAAAACCGCTGTGAATAATGACATTTTAAACGAGGGAACAGCTTGTTTCCCCACACACGGTCATTTTTCTCGTCATTTTTTAAAATGACGAGAAAAACGATCGTCTATGGGCTCTGCGGCAGTGTTTCCCTATGGGAAACACTGCCGCGGAAGAAACGTCAGGAAAAACGACGAGAAAAATTACAACATGTTCTAATTTTTCTCATCGTGATTAATGCCGTTTTTCCTGTCGGGAAAAACGGCAAAAAGCCCACAGACGATCGTTTTTCTCGTCCAAAGGAAAAAATTTCATTTTTCCCAACGGGAAAAATGATCGTGTGTACGCGGCATTAGAAGATCCAATTACACAAGAAGAAATAAATAAAGCCCTCCAAGAAACATCAGGGGGGAAAAGCCCAGGACCCGATGGATTTCAGATTAAGTACTACAATTTTTTTTAAAGAACAGCTAGTCCCGGAACTATGTAACTATTTTAATAGAATGGGGGAAGATGTAGAAATAAGAAAAGAATCTCTCCTTGCCATATTTCTATTATACCAAAAGTAGGAACTGTATGCTCCAGCTACCGTCCTATAGCGCTATTGAATACAGACACAAAGTTATATGCAAAAGTATTGGCAACGGGATTAAAAACCCTAATGCCGGAACTAATTAATGCAGATCAAGCGGGCTTTATGGCAGGGAGGGAAGGGAGAGATAACAGTATAAGAACCCTATTATTATTATTATTTAGGTACTTATATAGCGCCATCAATTTCCGCAGCGCTTTACATATACATTGTACATTCACATTGGTCCCTACCCTCGAGGAGCTTACAATCTAAGGTCCCTAGCTCGCATTCATATACTAGGGCCAATTTAGACAGAAGCCAATTAACCTACCAGCATGTCTTTGGAGAGTTGGAGGAAATCGGAGTACCCGGAGGAAACCCACGCAGGCACAGGGAGAACATGCAAACTCCAGGCAGGTAGTGTCGTGGTTGGGATTCGAACCAGCGACGCTTTTTACTGCTAGGCGAGAGTGCTACCCACTACACCCCTGTGCCGCCCTTATTATTAATCCGGAAAGGGAGGGAGAAGAAACCCCCAGTCCTACCCATGTCAATAGATGCTGAAAAAGCATTTGACCGAGTCGACTGGGGGTTTATGATGGATACACACTGGTATATAAGTCTGGGACCAAAGTATATGAGAGGGATCAAAAATCTACAGTCATGCTCGAAATTGTTGGCACCCCAGAATTTTTTCCAGAAAATCAAGTATTTCTCACAGAAAAGTATTGCAGTAACACATGTTTTGCTATACACATGTTTATTCCCTTTGTGTGTATTGGAACAAATCAAAAAAAGGGAGGAAAAAAAGCAAATTGGACATAATGTCACACAAAACTTCAAAAATGGGCTGCTCAAAATTCTTGGCACCCTTTAAAAATTGTGGATAAATAAGATTGTTTCAAGCATGTGATGCTCCTTTAAACTCACCTGGGGCAAGTAACAGGTGTGGGCAATATAAAAAAAAAACACCTGAAAGCAGATAAAAAGGAGAGAAGTTCACTTAGTCTTTGCATTGTGTGTCTGTGTGTGCCACACTAAGCATGGACAACAGAAAGAGAAAAAGAGAACTGTCTGAGGACTTGAGAACCAAAATTGTGAAAAAATATCAACAATCTCAAGGTTACAAGTCCATCTCCAGAGATCTAGATTTGCCTTTGTCCACAGTGCGCAACATTATCAAGAAGTTTGCAACCCATGGCACTGTAGCTAATCTCTCTGGGCGTGGACGGAAGAGAAAAAATTGATGAAAGGTTGCAACACAGGATAGTCCGGATGATGGATAAGCAGCCCCAAACAAGTTCCAAAGAAGTTCAAGCTGTCCTGCAGGCTCAGGGAACATCAGTGTCAGCGCGAACTATCCGTCAACATTTAAATGAAATGAAACGCTATGGCAGGAGACCCAGGAGGACTCCACTGCTGACACAGAGACATAAAAAAGCAAGACTACAGTTTGCCAAAATGTACTTGAGTAAGCCAAAATCCTTCTGGGAAAACGTCTTGTGGACAGATGAGACCAAGATAGAGCTTTTTGGTAAAGCACATCATTCTACTGTTTATCAAAAACGGAATGAGGCCTACAAAGAAAAGAACACAGTACCTACTGAGAAATATGGTGGAGGTTCATTGAAGTTTTGGGGTTGTTTTGCTGACTCTGGCACTGGGTGCCTTGAATGTGTGCAAGGCATCATGAAATCTGAGGATTACCAAAGGATTTCGGGTCGCACTGTAGAGCCCAGTGTCAGAAAGCTCGGTTTGCGTCCGAGATCTTGGGTCTTCCAGCAGGAAAATGACCCCAAACATATGTCAAAAAGCACCCAGAAATGGATGACAACAAAGCGCTGGAGAGCTCTAAAGTGGCCAGCAATGAGTCCAGATCTAAATCCCATTGAACACCTGTGGAGAGATCTTAAAATTGCTGTTGGGAAAAGGCGCCCTTCCAATAAGAGAGACCTGGAGCAGTTTGCAAAGGAAGAGTGGTCCAAAATTCCGGGTGAGAGGTGTAAGAAGCTTATTGATGGTTATAGGAAGCGACTGATTTCAGTTATTTTTTCCAAAGGGTGTGTAACCAAATATTAAGTTAAGGGTGCCAAGAATTTTGAGCAGTTTTGTGTGACATTATGTTCAATTTGCTTTTTTTCCTCCCTTTTTTTGATTTGTTCCAATACACACAAAGGGAATAAACATGTGTATAGCAAAACATGTGTTACTGCAATACTTTTCTGTGAGAAATACTTGATTTTCTGGAAAAAATTCTGGGGTGCCAACAATTTCGAGCATGACTGTATATACCCACCCTACAGCCAGGGTAAAGGTAAACGGGAGTGTGTCGACTGTATTTGAGATGCATAATGGAACGAGACAAAGGTGCCCGCTCTCACCCCTCCTATATGTGTTGGCATTAGAACCATTATTGTCAAATATACGGAATAGTCGAGATATAGGGGGGGTGAGAAAAGGCGAGGAAGAACACAAGGTGGCTGCATATGCAGACGACATACTCCTATACCTAACAAAGCCAAGGTTGTCATTGCCTAATGTAGTAAAGGAAATAAAAAAATATGGGGATCTTTCAAATTTCAAGATTAATCCAATTAAGACCGTAATTCTGAATTTAGGAATAGACAAAAAGGAAGAAAGATTATTACAGAAAGAAGTCCTGTTCACTTGGGAGACAAAAGCATTAACATACTTAGGAATTAAAATAACACCAACATTAGAAGAACTGTATCCGGTAAACTTCATCCCCTTATTAAATGAAATAAAAATAGAACTAAAAAATACCTCCAAGAGACCCATTTCATGGACAGGAAGGATCAACATATTAAAAATGATGATCCTACCGAAAGTGACGTATAGGCTTCAGATGCTCCCAATAGACATACCCCAATCTTTCTTTAAGGTGATTAAAACTATGATTTTGAAATATATATGGCAGGGAAAAAAGGCCAGAATAAATTATATACTGTTAACCCGGGGGGGAAAAAATGGGGGCATGGCTTTACCAGACATAAAAAGATACTATAAGGCGATTATTTTAGCTAGATTAGCGGAATGGGCAAACCCATATACAAAAAAAAAAGTGGGTACAAATGGAAGACATATTAAGTATGACACACTTACAAAAAAGCATATGGGTACCACCGAAATTTAGAGCACTGGGCAAAGAAACACATAATATAACTAGGAATGTACAGTCAGGTCCATAAATATTGGGACATCGACACAATTCTAATCTTTTTGGCTCTATACACCACCACAATGGATTTGAAATAAAACAAACAAGATGGACTTTAACTGCAGACTTTCAGCTTTAATTTGAGGGTATTTACATCCAAATCAGGTGAACAGTGTAGGAATTAAAACAGTTTGTATATGTGCCTCCCACTTTTTAAGGGACCAAAATGGACAGATTAACAATCATAAATCAAACTTTCACTTTTTAATACTTGGTTGCAAATCCTTTGCAGTCAATTACAGCCTGAAGTCTGGAACGCATAGACATCACCAGAAGCTGGGTTTCATCCCTGGTGATGCTCTGTCAGGCCTCTACTGCAACTGTCTTCAGTTCCTGCTTGTTCTTGGGGCATTTTCCCTTCAGTTTTGTCTTCAGCAAGTGATTGACTTGGCCATTGCATAACATTCCACTTCTTTCCCTTAAAAAACTCTTTGGTTGCTTTTGCAGTATGCTTCGGGTCATTGTCCATCTGCACTGTGAAGCACCGTCCGAGCAGATAATATTGCCCGAAACACTTTAGAATTCATCCTGCTGCTTTTGTCAGCAGTCACATCATCAATAAATACAAGAGAACCAGTTCCATTGGCAGCCATACATGCCCACGCCATGACACTACCAACACCATGCTTCACTGATGAGGTGGTATGCTTTGAATCATGAGCAGTTCCTTTCCTTCTCCATACTCTTCTCTTCCCATCACTCTGGTACAAGTTGATCTTGGTCTCACCTTTCCATAGGATGTTGTTCCAGAACTGTGAAGGCTTTTTTAGATGTTGTTTGGCAAACTCTAATCTGGCCTTCCTGTTTTTGAGGCCCACCAATGGTTTACATCTTGTGGTGAACCCTCTGTATTAACTCTGGTGAAGTCTTCTCTTGATTGTTGACTTTGACACACATACACCTACCTCCTGGAGAGTGTTCTTGATCTGGCCAACTGTTGTGAAGGGTGTTTTCTTCACCAGGGAAAGAATTCTTCGGTCATCCACTACAGTTGTTTTCCGTGGTCTTCCGGGTCTTTTGGTGTTGCTGAGCTCACCGGTGCGTTCTTTCTTTTTAAGGATGATTTTTAAGGATGAAACAGTTGATTTGGCCACACCTAATGTTTTTGCTATCTCTCTGATGGGTTTGTTTTGTTTTTTCAGTCTAATGATGGCTTGCTTCACTGATAGTGACAGCTCTTTGGATCTCATATTGAGAGTTGACACCAACAGATTCCAAATGCAAATAGCACATTTGAAATGAACTCTGGACCTTTTATCTGCTCCTTGTAAATGGGATAATGAGGGAATAACACACACCTGGCCATGGAACAGCTGAGCAGCCAATTGTCCCATTACTTTTGGTCCCTTAAAAAGTGGGAGGCACATATACAAACTGTTGTAATTCCTACACCGTTCACCTTATTTGGGTGTAAATACCCTCAAATTAAAGCTGAAAGTCTACAGTTAAAGCACATCTTGTTATGTGGTGGTGATTAGAATTGTGTCGATGTCCCAATATTTATGGACCTGACTGTATTTAAAATTTGGGACACATTGTATCGACACGAAAAATAGAAATACAACTCCCCAATAATTCCGCTAGCAGGCACAGAGTTCTTCACGCCAGGAAACGGGACACGACTGGGAAAACAATTGGGAACCGCACAATTAAAGGACATTATCACATTGGGTAAAATAAGGACAAGACAAGATTTAAGTACGATGCACGGGTGGAACCAACTTATTGACTGGGAGTATCTCCAATTAAAACACTTAGTTAGCACTATACCACAACCAATTAGAAACTAAAAAGCACTAACTCCAATAGAAAAGATAAGTAGTAAAGAAAAGCCTCTAAAGCATGGTATATCACAGGTATATAAAATATTAACAGAATTAGAAACGGAAGGACCATTACCCTTTTTAGAAAAATGGGGCCAGGAACTGGGTAAAGAAATAGAGGAAAAGCAAATGATTGAAGCAGTGTGCAGTTTTGCATCAGACATAACCACGACAGAAGCAAACTACAAGAGTATGGTACGTTGGCATTTGACTCCAGAAAAGATGAACAAAATTCATCCCAACAATTCCCCACTATGTGGGAGGGGCTGTAAGCAATTGGGAACGACAATACATATGTGTTGGGAATGCCCAATAAGAGAGGAGTACTGGGTAGAGATCCTGGACTATATTGAGGTAGTTACTGGAGAAAAAATTCCACAAAATGCCTGGACATGTTTGTTCCATGGCACAAACAAAACAAAAAAGCAATACGGAAAAACACTAGTCCCACCCCTGCTTAACGCGGCAAAGGATTTCATTCCAAAAAATTGGTTAACAAAAAAAAAAACAACCATAAAAGAATGGATACAGCGAGTGAAGTACATCTCTGAGATGGAATACCTGAGCCAGGGAGAGCAGGGAAGGGGAGAAAGCTATAGAGCAACATGGGAAAAATGGAGAGTTTTTAAACTGTCAGATAAATATGTGCAGGGAATGACAGAAAAAGATAAGGAATAAAATAGAGAAAGAAAGGAAGATGACAGATCGGGATGGGAAGGGGAGAAGAGGGAAGGGAGTAGGGGGGGGATGGGATATGGGAAATTAGTAAAAGGGAAAGCTAGGAAACATGTATGTTTATTTTTGTACTAAGTTTTTTTTATTACACCAATGTGGGTATGTGATGTATATTCCTAACAATTTTGCAATTAAAAAAAAAAAAAACATGCTACCCGTAAAAGTTAAAAAAAAATTGGAACAAATCTCACTCACAGGTTAACATTAATATATGATGTATAAATACATTCATGCTCCTATTTTAAAAATAACCTCTGTCTCTATTACATTTGCTTCCTCCCCAACAGCTTATGCCAAGCACCTATTTTTACTTTTACGGCCTTCACTTCAGATACACCCTACTTTTACTGCAAAACACCTTGCAGTAAAACTCCCTTTAAAAAAATGTGCTGCAGCACTTAAAGTGGAACTTCACTCTCCCAATTAACATTACATTTTTTTAATCCTCATGCTGCCAGCATTAGTAAATAAACAGGAAAGTATATTATATTTACTTGTTTGAAACTTTTCTTTTTTTTACATTTTATCAGTTACTTCCTGGTGTCTTACCTAGGCAAATGCATCCCAGAAGGTGTTTCCCAGCTAAGCACACTCTCCTGCATGCATGCCTGAGCTAAGGGCAGATGAATTCCAAGAAGCAAATGCTATATGAATCATTTGCCCTTACTCAAGATGGCCATGGACAGCAATGCAAGGGAGTGATTTTCAAAGTGATTTCTCAACACAATAAAGCATGGAGACATGGATGGATGGGGGAGTTTGTTTTGAATATTAAAAATTAATTAACTACTTAAGGACCAGCCGCCATCATTATACGGCGCTACTTTGACGTTAAATACCGTTGTTATGGCAGCAGCTAGATGCCATAACCCCGGTATTTTTAAAAACGGCGGACTGTCTTCTTTCAGTCGTCTCCGCCGCTTACAGGAGCCGTCGGTAGCGGTGGAGCCAATCGGTTCCTCTCCCCTCACTGCCTGGATGCAGAAGTGAGGGGAAGATTACTTTTTCAAATTACTTTTTGGTTTTTTTTATTGCATTTTAGTGTAAATATGAGATCTGAGTTTTTTTTTACCTCAGATCTCATATTTAAGAGGTCCTGCCATACTTTTTTTCTATTACTAGAGATGTTTATATAGTGACCCCAATTTTTTTTCTAAAGGGACAGTGTCAAAATAAAAAGTAAAAAAAAATAATAAGAAAAAGTAATTAAAGCGCACCGTCTCGCTGAGTTTGCACGCAGAAGCAGAAATAAGTAGCGCCCGCATATGAAAACGCTGTTCAAACCACATATGTGAGGTATCGCCACGATCTCTAGAGCGAGAGCAATATTTCTAGCCCTAGACCTCCTTGGTAACTCAAAACTGGTAACATGTAGAAAATGTAAAATGTTGCCTATGGAGATTTTTAAGGGTGAAAGTTTGTCACAATTCCACGAGCGGGCACAATTTTGAAGAGAGACATGTTGGGTATCAATTTACTCGGTGTAACATTATCTTTTACAATATAGAAAAAAATTTGGGTTAATTTTACTTTTGTCTTATTTTTTTATTCAAAATTTAAAAAAAAAAAAATCCAAAAAAGTGCACTTGTAAGACCGCTACGCAAATACGGTGTGACATAAAGTATTGCAACGACCGCCATTTTATTCTCTAGGGTCTGAAAAAATATATATATAATGTTTGGGGGTTGTAAGTAATTTTCTAGCAAAAAAAATAAATAATATTTTAACTTGTAAACACTGAATCTGATCATACTAGCTCATTATGGAATCCTCACCTTAGAACGAGGCCTCGGCATCTGATCCCGGTCCACGCCAAGGGAGCTGTCATGTTCCCTCTGCGTTTCTTCCGGGTCTGCGGCTCTGGCCCTGTGAGTGGCCGGAGCCGCGATTACGTCACTTCCGCGCATGCGTGGGGGAGTCTTCTTCCCGGCAAGGTCCTGCAGCGTCTGCCGAACCTTCAGCCGGGCCTCCACAGCGCATGCGCCGCTGATGTCACTAGGAGGAGCGCGCGCCCGCGGCTTTCCGCCAGAGCCGATGCGAGTGCCCGGCGACCAAAACACAGATCCTGGTTCTCTCAGGGGAAAGGAGACTAATCGTGTGTTCATACAAAGTATAAACATCGATCTGTCATCTCTCCTAGTCAGTCCTATCCCCCCCCACAGTTAGAACACACCTAGAGAAAACATTTAACCCCTTGATTGCCCCCTAGTGTTAACCCCTCCACTGCTAGTGACATTTATACAGTAATCAGTGCATTTTTATAGCACTGATTGCTGTATAATTGTCACTGGCCCCAAAAATGTGTCAAAAGTGTCCGATCTGTCCCCCGCAATATCGCAGTCTCGATAAAAATCACTGGTCACCGCCATTACTAGTAAAAAAAAAATAATAATAATAAAAATGCCATAAATCTACAGTTTGAAGACCACTGTTCTAGATCATGGATTTGGAAAGCAGTGAGTAAGCTTAACAGCCATGCAACTAAAAATTTTAAATGGCACCCCCTGTATTTCCATTATGACAGATCTATTTGAGTATTAACTAGCTGTTACCTGTGTGAACTCTCCATTGAGGATGATTTTGTCTGTCTAATCTGCTAACATTTGGGCAAAAATCTAGTAGTACAAAGAGGCATTTTTGTACCAAAATGTTTTTTTTTTTGAGTCGGTGAGTTTATTTTCCTTCAATGTGAACAAAAGTAAAAACTTACAGTTTTATAGTTAACTTAAAATATATATGTTTCAGATATCTGTAGTTGGGTGCATATATCAGAAACGCGTGCTAACTTTTTTTTTTTTGTTTCTCAGCTGCTTAGGAAAAGACACATTGGTAATGACATTGTTACTGTCGTCTTCCAAGAGCCAGGAGCCCTGCCATTTACTCCAAAAACAATTCGATCCCATTTCCAGCATGTGTTTGTTATTGTAAGAGTTCACAATCCATGTACACAAAATGTGTGTTACAGGTAAGAAACCTACATAAAGAATATTATTGTTTCTTGTGAAATTGATATAGCATTTCTGCTATAATCAAGTGCACCATGTGCCTTTATAACTTAAAGTTTATGTAAGCCCTAAAAGTGAACTTCTCTTATTTGCTACCTTCTGGTCTGTTAAATATACCATTGAAAGTGTTTTTTTTTTTTTTTAATCTGTTCGGTAAGTGGAAAACAATTGTAGATCCTTCGAGTTATACAATGTCCTTGTAACATCCTGTACACTCCGCCTCTGGTGCACTGAAGTCTCAAGCAGTGTTGACAGCCATGCCCAGCTCACCTCTGTGGACTACAGAGCCCTCCCATATGTTATGAAGTTGAGGAGAGGAGGAGGCATTCTCTAGTCCTACCACATTCTTGTTCTAGGCTGACAATTCTGCTGCTTCATAGATAGCATAGTGAGTCTCCAAGTGAGAATAAAGAAAAAGAATGCCTGAAAAAGAAAACGAAAACAGCCACCACATTTATATAATAAATATTAAATAATAACAGTAAAACACACAAATTCCAAAGGCAGCATTGAATGCAAACCTTATTTAGAATGTTTTTGATCGCCCAGTTCCACATACCGGTACATTTACTATCAATTTTATGAAGTCATGCCATTGTTCAATGTTGTTGGGATATTAAAATGTGGATATGTAAATGTGTAAATTCACTATGTAGTGCTCGCCCCCCAAAGGACCTGTTTAAGCAGTTCCAAGGTTCTTTTTCTATTAGTGTATTGTGTGTGCTACACAATCTCTGTCTCTTCTGGCTCAGTGAACAGTCTAGGGCAGTGGTCTCCAAACTGCGGCCCGGGGAGCAGATGCGCCCCTTTGTTTGCCTTTATCAGGCCCTTGGGGCATTATTCCTCCCACTGACACCAACAATGGGGCATAATCCCTGTCACTGACACCAACGATGGGGCATTATTCCCCCCACTGACACTAACGGTGAAGCATTATGCTTTCACTGACACCAGTGATGGGGCACTATTCCTCCCTCCAATACCAAAGATGCACTGTTTACTCCCACTAACGCCAGGACAATTTTTACTTCCAATGGCCACAGTCCGACCCCCCTAATGTCTGAAGGACAGTAAACCAGCCCTTTGTTTAGAAAGTTTGGAGACCCCTGGTCTAGGGGTATCTTTTATTTATGCTTTACTAAAGTTGACCTTAGACAGGGTGTGGGGAACCTGTGGAATACTCCAGTGGTACAAAGAAAATAGTAACATGAGGTCTCTTCTCAAGCTTCTTAAAGCTTATTAGCACAGTCCTTGTATCTGCAACTAGGGAACTGTGCCACACTGGGACACCATAGGAAATGTCCACATTTTTAGCAAGTGCTAACACTGACTCAGGAGGGATAGTAGTAGTACACAGTCACTAGGACCTCTTACACAGGCTTTTACTCACAAATGTCCCTGGATCCTTGGATGCCTCTTTCCAATATCAGCCAGACATTTCTCCTGTGATATCTCCAGACCAGATCCTCAGTAGAATCCCTCAGTCAGTTCCAGCTAAGCTCAGTAGGATAGGCCCAACAGCTCTAACACAGCTGGGACCTCGATGAACAAGTGTAGAAGTACAGCTGAACTGCCCAGACCTTCAGGCTGGGTACTTCTCCTAGATAAGAACTCTGACGTTCCACACCTCAGGCTATTTATACACTCCCCAGCCACCTACTGGACACACTCCCTCAGGGAATGGCTGGGGCGACATAAATATTCAGGCTGCTAATTTTAACTCTCCGAGCCCCCCACATTCCAGAACCCTGCAGAAGGCAGGGGGGAGCAGTCAAATCTTTAACCAGTGAGGCACAGAACAGCCTAAAATAACCACAAGCTGCTCAACTGATTACAGGAGAGCTACAGGAACTAAATTTACCTAACCTAACTAGTGGCCTATCTAGGAGGATGCTACAACTAAATGAAAAAAAGGAACTGTAGTATGGTGCATTGCAGTGCCATTCAATTGAATAAGTCAACTTGCAAGCACACCTCAAAGTACCTACGTTTTTGACATCACAACAACAGATTAATCTGTGCATTGTAGTGTGGTGTGTTGGAAAAAAACGAGGCAGGTCTGATTTTTCTGCACGCGTTAACGCATAATAACATAAATAAATATGCTACGATTTGACCATGTTAAAAAGTGGAAGTAGGTTTTAACGTAACCTGCTATGGAAAAAGAACCACAAACTACTGCCAACCCCCTTTTCGCTGTGCTAGATCCCCTCTGGAGCCCATACTTACCTTTATCTCTACTTCCTCCACCACACAGTTCCCTGCCACCAACCCTGCAAGATCATTGACAATTGTCAAGCATTGCTTTCAACTGTACACTGAATGGCACACCTCCATTTGACAAAATATGTGGTCCACAAGAATAGAGCATGCAGTTCTGCTTGAGCGAAATGTGTTAGGGGTAGGTGCTTCAGGAGAGCCGGTCATTCCTGGTTGCTGGAAGTGAATAAACATTACTACAGGATATTTCAGCTTGCAGTATCCATTCTTTAGAACTATATACATTGCAAAAGGGCTTCAGCAAGCTAAGAGTTGACCTGCACATATTATTAGGAGTTCTCAGGGGCCTAGAGTCGATCTTTGGATTGCAACCAGGTAAAAGAAGGTGGGGAGTCATTTTCTCATCTATACACAGAGGTAATGAAACTAATGCCTTGAGTGGAATTTCCTTTCGGAATTACCTCTGACGTGTTTTTCCGACGGAATTCCTCTCAAGCTGTCTTGCATACACACTATCACACTAAAATCCGACCATCAAGAACGGGGTGACGTAAAACACTACGACGAGCCGAGAAAATTAAGTTCTATGCCTTCAAGCATGCGTCGAATTGTTTCTGAGCATGCATGGTTTTTAGTCCATCGGAATTGCATCCAGACGAACGGAAATTCAGATAGAAATTTTTTTCATCATGGGGCATACACACGGTGAGAATATCCAATGAAAAACCATCTGACTTTTTCCATCGTAAATTCCGAGCGTGTGTACGCGGCATCAGGAGTTGATTTACTAAAACAGGAAAGTGCAAAATCTGGTGCAGCTCTGCATACAAACCAATCAGCTTCCAGTTTTTTTGTCAAAGCTAAATTGAACAAGCTAAAGTTAGGAGCTGTTTGGCTACTATGCACAGCTGCACCAGTTTTGATAAATTAACCCCTAATGCCGCATACACACGATCGGAAATTCCGACAACAAATGTTCGATGTGAGATTTTTGTGGTAGGCTCCATCGGTCATTTGCTGTCGGAATTTCCGACAACAAAAGTTCTTGTCGGAAATTCCGATCGTCTGTATGCAATTCCGACGCACAAAAAAACACGCATGCTCAGATTTAAGCAGAAGAGCCAAACTGCCTATTGAACTTCATTGATCTCGGCTCGTCGTACGTCTTGTACGTCACCGCGTTCTTGACGTTCGGAATTTCCAACAACATTTGTGTGACCGTGTGTTTGCAACACAAGTTTGAGCCAACATTCCGTCGGGAAAAAAATCCACGGTTTTGTTGTCAGAATTTCCGATTGTGTGTAATTTTTCTAATTTTTAATAACTGCAAGTGGATTTTGTCGATTTTACATATAAACCAGACCTGTTTGATTTGGCCGGAAGTGTTATTTTGCATGTGCAATAAATGTGTGGTATCCTTTCTTATTTACCATTTTAAGTTTTGTTTAAAAAATATATATATTTTTGTTGCAGCTGAGAATATGACGTTTATGTTTAACATTATTCAGTGAGCGATGACTCATAAATTTAGATGCTCAAACTAGACGTGCACTGCCGAAAAATTTGTTGTTTTCGTTTTCGTTTTTTTTTGCTTTTTTTGAAAATTCGGGAAATTCAAAAAATTTGTTTTTTTAGTTTTATTGTTTTTTTTGCTTTTTCGGAAATTCGGGAAATTCGAAAATTCAGACTTCGAAATTCCGAATTTCCGAAAAAAGCAAAAAAACGAATAAAACAAAAAAACGAATTTTTCGAACTTCCCGAATTTCCGAAAAAAGCAAAAAAAATGAATGAAATGAAAAAAAAAATCCGAAATTTCGGAAATTCTAAAAATTCGGAATTCGGAAATTCAACTTTCCAAATTTCCCATTTTTGAATTTTAGATTTTTGAATTTTAGATTTTCCTATTTTAGATTTTCCAATTTTAGATTTTCCAATTTTCAAATCTTGAATTTTCGAAATTTCGAATTTTCCGAAATGCCGAAATTCGGAAATTTCCAAATTCGGAAATTTCCAAATTAACGAATTTCTCAAAATTCGTTAAAAAACTAATTTGAAACTAAACGAATTGCACATGTCTAGCTCAAACACTTATTTCATGTGAATCATGTTATATGGTCTTTCATATAACTTATCACACCTACAATTGTGTCCACTGTAATCAAAAAAAATGTAACTTGACATTTTGGCATTTTTTTTAAATAAATATGGAAAAAAAAACTTTTACTGATTTCAGGAATATTTTACGATAGTAACTTCCAACATGTACTCTCTAACAATATACCGTACCAACGCTTTTTCTAGGGCAAAAATACCACAGTTCTTTACTATATAGCTATCTACAGCATTTCATTTTGTATGTTAGCCACATAAAAGCACTAAAAAACATTTTCTGAACTGCTGTGAAATTATTTATTTAGCCATAGAGGTAACGAGCAACAGAACAGTTTGTAGCTTTATAAAATGTAGATGCTTAAACTGGCAGAGGGCCACAAGAAAGGTGCAAAGGGTTGTATGCAGCCCAAAGAAACATCAGTTTGACATCCCTGCTATAGAGCACTGAGGTTGAAGAAATGAAATACAACACAGTAACCTAGGGCTTTTTTTAATGTGTTTGCGATAGTTTGTAGGTGACAGCTTACATTTCTTATGGCATAATTGGCACGCATTTGTTAGAAACCCCATCTAACCCCAAGTAACCCTGTAATAATGTACTCCTGCCTCTATACGTTGTCACTGCACCATTACACCTATATATATATATATATATATATATATATATATATATACAGTATCTCACAAAAGTGAGTACACCCCTCACATTTTTGTAAATATTTTATTATATCTTTTCATGTGACAACACTGAAGAAATTATACTTTCCTACAATGTAAAGTAGTAAGTGTACAGATTGTATAACAGTGTACATTTGCTGTCCCCTCAAAATAACTTAACACACAGCCATTAATGTCTAAACTGCTGGCAACAAAAGTGAGTACACCCCTAAGTGAAGATGTTCAAATTGGGCCCAATTAGCCATTTCCCTCCACGGTGTCATGTGACTTGTTAGTGTTACAAGGTCTCAGGTGTGAATGAGGAGCAGGTGTGTTAAATTTGGTGTTATTGCTCTGTGACAGCAGGAAGGTAAAGTCACCTGGTTGCATCCAGGGGGGTAGATATATTTCACCCAGATTCAGGCTTTACGCTGACTTATACAACTAGGTGGAGAGTTGTATAAGGCTAGTGGGCTCATGGATGACTCATACCTCTAGGGAGAGTGTGGGGCGTCGTGCAGACAGAGATGAGGAGACCAGCTGAACCTTGTCAGCTCATTTAGGCCTCTATAAGAACTCCCAGCTTCATTAGATGTTAGCTCATGCCTGGAACCAGACCTGTGTGGACTGTCTAGGGAGAGTGAACCCCTGTGCGGTGAGAAAAAGCCTGTGTGGCTATTTGCTTGGACATTTAAAACCAGGGACTTAGGGACTAGGACAGCACTAGGCTGATCCCAGTTGTTAGTTAGGAAACCTGTATGTTTAGTCAGAGGTCAAGTTGACCAGGATTTATTTTGTTTATGTTTCTTTTGCTTTGCTGTGTTTTGTCACTGTAAATAGAAAATAAACCGCACCTTTTTGATTTTGAAAACCACAACCTCCGTTTGCTGGGCCTGTTTTGTGTGGGGAGCCCATCCCGGGGGTCACACACACCCGCTGCCGAGCTAACCCCCTCACAGTTGGTGGAGAACCAGTGGCAGTTTTTTTTTAAGCCAGCATGGAGGAGATACTGAAGCAGCTGGCTCTAGCAAATGCCAATCAACAGCAGACAAATGCAGGTTTGCAAAAGAGCCTTGCAGCTCAACAACAGAGCCTTGCAGCCCAGCAGCAGACAAACGCAACTTTGCAACAGAGTCTGGAGGCTCAGCAACGAGCCCAGCAGCAATCTGAGGCCCGCTTCATAGACCTGTTGCAGAAGCAAGAGCAGAGACTACAACAACAGATGGAAGCAGTAATGCAGCAACGTCCGCAGACCAGTGAGGAAAGCCGTCCCACTAATACCGCGTCCTTTGGGGTGAGTCGTTTATTGACAAAAATGACTGGAGAGGATGATCCAGAGGTATTTTTGACCACATTTGAAAGGACCGCTGAAAGAGAAAAGTGGCCTGAGGAGCAGTGGGCTGGACTGGTGGCTCCTCTGTTAATTGGTGAATCGCAGAAAGCTTACTATGACCTAGAGCCTAACCAAGCAAAAGACTATGTGATGCTAAAAGCTGAAATATTGGCAAGGCTGGGTGTCACCCAGGCTGTCCGGGCTCAGCGTGTGCATAACTGGACTTTCCAGCTTGGAAAACCCCCCAGGTCTCAAATGTATGATCTCATTCACCTGAGCAGAAAGTGGCTACAGCCAGAGACTTTGTCCGCACCAAAGATTGTGGAACGTGTTGTAATGGATCGGTTTTTGAGAGCTCTTCCTACTGCCATCCAAAAGTGGGTAAGCCATGGAGACCCAGAGACGGCCGATGGTCTTGTGGATCGTGTGGAGAAATACTTGGCTACAGAGAACCTGACGGCCTCTTCCAGAGACACTCGGACTTTCCACCCTAAGACCAGACCATCCCCAGGGGCGGATAAGAGGATTCCAAGGGGTGAGGGTGGAGAGAGTGAGAGGGTGGGAGCTCTACCCCAAGTTTGGCGAGAACAGCCTGGGAAATCAGCGGCTCAAGAGGCGGCAAGAAGGATCGTTTGCTACCGCTGCCGGCAAGCGGGACATATTGCAGCCAATTGCCCGGTTGTGGAGGAACCCATGCAGTGTGACTTTCTGACGGGCAGACGTCAGTCGCTGTGTGCGACAGTCGCATGCACTGCCATTCGAGGAACTGAGAAACATTTATGCAAAATGTGTGTTAATGGTAGAAATGTTGTGGTATTGCTGGATTCAGGTAGCCTTGTGACCCTGATAAAGGCTGAGTTAGTTAAAACAGAGGTCTCTGGGAATAGCAAGGTAGCTGTTATTTGTGTGCATGGGGACACCCGAGAGTATCCAGTGACTACAGTGTGTTTCGAGACCCCCAAAGGTACCCTCTCTCATCCAGTGGGCTTAGTATCTCAGTTACCGCATGACGCCATTGTGGGAAGGGATTTTCCGAAGTTCTGGGAACTGTGGGATGATCCTGAGCCCCTCACTGGTGCCCCTATGTACCAGGAATGTGATAGCCAGAACTCCCCTGAGAGTGGTGAGGACTCTCCGGAATTTCCCTTATCAGTATTGGCAGGGGAGACTCAAGAAACTGGAGAGGAGCCCACCTCCTCAGACGAAAACCTACCGTCTGTGGAGTTTTCTGATCTTGAGGTTCACAGGGAAAACTTTGCCACAGAACAGTTGAAAGACCCCGCCCTAATAAAGGCACGGGAAAACGTAGTGAAAATAGATGGCGAGTTAGTGAACCCAGATAATACCTGCACTTACCCATACTTCAGCGTAGAGAAGGACCTACTGTATCGGGTGGCAAAAAGGGCAGAAGAAACCGTTGAGCAGCTTGTGGTGCCCAAACCTTACAGGAAGTTGGTGTTGGAGTTGGCCCATGGGCACATTCTTGGAGGTCATCTGGGGACAGAGAAAACCCGAGAGAGGGTATTACAGAGATTCTATTGGCCGGGGGTGATGAAGGACGTAGAAAATTATTGTTCCTCCTGCCCTGTGTGTCAGAGGTTGGCCCCGATGCCACATTTCCGTAGCCCGCTGGTCCCTCTACCCATCATTGAGGTCCCGTTTGAGAGGATCGCCATGGATTTGGTAGGTCCTATAATCAAGTCCGCTAGGGGGCACCAGTACATATTAGTTATAATGGACTATGCCACCCGTTATCCAGAAGCGATCCCTCTCCGAAATACCTCGGCCAAAACCATAGCCAAAGAGCTATCTCTTGTTTTTAGCCGGGTGGGTATTTGTAAAGAACTGCTTACGGACCAAGGTACACCCTTTATGTCCCGGGTTATGAAAGAGCTGTGTAAATTGTTCAAAGTGACGCAATTGCGTACGTCTGTGTATCACCCCCAAACCGATGGGCTGGTTGAAAGATTCAACAAAACCCTAAAACAAATGTTGAAGAAAGTGGTGGATAGAGATGGAAAGGATTGGGACTGTTTACTTCCTTATTTGATGTTTGCTATTAGGGAGGTGCCCCAATCCTCTACGGGATTCTCCCCCTTTGAGTTACTGTATGGGAGACACCCAAGAGGGCTGTTGGATATTGCCAAGGAAACTTGGGAAAGTGAGAGTTCTCCCCACAGGAGTGTGATTGAGCATGTCGCCCTGATGCAAGATCGAATTGCACAGGTAATGCCCATCGTGAAGGAACATTTGGCCCAAGCGCAGTTGGCACAGCAGAGAGTGTACAACCGTGGAGCCAAGACCCGTACCTTTTCCCCGGGGGATAGGATATTGGTACTTGTCCCTACGGTTGAAAGTAAATTCCTTGCCAAATGGCAAGGCCCCTACGAGATAATGGAAAAAGTGAGCGAAGTGAATTACAAGGTCAGACAACCAGGAAGGCGAAAGCCCGAACAGATCTATCACGTTAATCTGTTGAAAGCCTGGAGGGATAGAGAGTCCCTAGTCGCAGACACTTGGTCACCAGCTCAAACTGGTTGCGTGATTCCTGAGGTTGGAATAGCAGCCACCTTGTCACAACCCCAACAACAGGAGGTTAAGGAGTTTGTGCTTCGCAACAAGGAGGTATTCTCTGAGCTGCCGGGACAAACATCTGGGGTAGAGCATGACATCATTACCCCGCCCGGTGAAAGGGTGAAGTTAAAACCCTATCGGATCCCAGAGGCTCGACGGGAGGCAATACGGGAGGAAGTACAGAAAATGCTGAACTTAGGGGTGATAGAGGAGTCCCAAAGTGATTGGTCTAGTCCCATCGTGTTGGTGCCTAAACCGGATGGGAGCTGGCGATTTTGTAACGATTTTCGTCAGTTGAACAAAGTTACAAAATTTGACACCTACCCCATGCCACGTATAGATGAGTTGATCGACCGGCTGGGAACAGCCCGATACATGACGACTCTTGACCTCACAAAAGGGTATTGGCAAATCCCCCTGGCCAAGTCGGCCAAAGAGAAAACCGCATTTGTAACCCCAGACGGGGCGTTCCAATATAAAAGAATGCCGTTCGGGTTACAGAATGCGCCGGCCACATTCCAGCGGAAAATGGACCAGATGCTGAGGCCCCATCGGAAGTATGCTGCGGCTTACCTGGATGACGTAATTGTCCATAGCACAGATTGGGCCTCACATCTGCCAAAAGTGCAAGCAGTCCTGGACTCTGTTCGGGAAGCGGGGTTTACGGCTAACCCCAAGAAGTGTACCATTGGGCAGGAGGAGGCCAAATATCTTGGGTACACCATTGGGAGGGGAGTAATAAAACCCCAACTCAACAAAGTCGAGGCCATCCAGAGTTGGCCACGTCCCAACAGCAAGAAGCAGGTACGAGCCTTTCTGGGAATCGCTGGGTATTATCGGCGATTCATTCCCCACTTTGCTTCTAAGGCTGTGCCCCTAACCAACCTGACGAAGGGGAAAGGGTCGGTCATGATTAAATGGACCCCCGAGGCTGAGGCAGCATTCCAATTCTTGAAACAAGCCTTATGTAGCCAGCCAGTGTTGTACTCACCCGACTTCTCTAAAGACTTTGTCGTACAAAGTGATGCGTCAGATGTGGGGTTAGGAGCAGTATTGTCCCAGGTCTGGAATGGGGAAGAGCACCCAGTCATTTACCTCAGCAGGAAATTGAAGTCCCATGAGGTAAATTACGCCACCGTTGAAAAGGAGTGTTTAGCGGTGAAGTGGGCTCTAGATTCCCTTCGGTACTACCTGCTAGGTAGGCACTTTGACATGGTTACGGATCACGCTCCGTTAAAGTGGATGGCTCAAAACAAGGAAACAAATAGAAGAGTGAATAGGTGGTTCCTGGCCCTCCAGGAATTCAACTTCACAGTAAAGCATCGCCCTGGCGTTCAAATGGGGAATGTGGATGCTTTGTCTCGAGTACATGAATGCCTGATTGCTGGTGTTCCAACCCCGAGGTTAAAACAAGAGGGGGGGGTATGTGACAGCAGGAAGGTAAAGTCACCTGGTTGCATCCAGGGGGGTAGATATATTTCGCCCAGATTCAGGCTTTACGCTGACTTATACAACTAGGTGGAGAGTTGTATAAGGCTAGTGGGCTCATGGATGACTCATACCTCTAGGGAGAGTGTGGGGCGTCGTGCAGACAGAGATGAGGAGACCAGCTGAACCTTGTCAGCTCATTTAGGCCTCTATAAGAACTCCCAGCTTCATTAGATGTTAGCTCATGCCTGGAACCAGACCTGTGTGGACTGTCTAGGGAGAGTGAACCCCTGTGCGGTGAGAAAAAGCCTGTGTGGCTATTTGCTTGGACATTTAAAACCAGGGACTTAGGGACTAGGACAGCACTAGGCTGATCCCAGTTGTTAGTTAGGAAACCTGTATGTTTAGTCAGAGGTCAAGTTGACCAGGATTTATTTTGTTTATGTTTCTTTTGCTTTGCTGTGTTTTGTCACTGTAAATAGAAAATAAACCGCACCTTTTTGATTTTGAAAACCACAACCTCCGTTTGCTGGGCCTGTTTTGTGTGGGGAGCCCATCCCGGGGGTCACACACACCCGCTGCCGAGCTAACCCCCTCACAGCTCTCACTCTCTCATACTGGTCACTGGAAGTTCAACATGGCACCTCATGGCAAAGAACTCTGAGGATCTGAAAAAAAGAATCGTTGCTCTACATAAAGATGGCTTAGGCAAGACCCTGAAGCTGAGCTGCAGCATGGTGGCCAAGACCATACAGCGGTTTAACAGGACAGGTTCCACTCAAAACAGGCCTTGCCATGAAGTGCACTTGCGCGTCATATCCAGAGGTTGTCTTTGGGAAATAGATGTATGAGTGCTGCCAGCATTGCTGCAGAGGTTGAAGGGGTGGGGGGGTCAGCCTGTCAGTGCTCAGACCATACGCCGCACACTGCATCAAATTGGTCTGCATGGCTGTCATTCTAAAGATGACGCACAAGAAAGCCTGCAAACAGTTTGCCGAAGACAAGCATGCTAAGGACATGGATTACTGGAACCATGTTCTGTGGTCTGATGAGGCCAAGATAAACTTATTTGGTTCAGATGGTGTCAAGCATGTGTGGCGGCAACCAGGTGAGGAGTACAAAGACAAGTGTGTCTTGCCTACAGTCAAGCATGGTGGTGGGAGTGTCATGGTCTGGGGCTGCATGAGTGCTACTGGCACTGGAGAGATACAGTTCATTGAGGGAACCATGAATACCAACATGTACTGTCACATACTGAAGAAGAGCATGATCCCCTCCCTTCGGGAGACTGATCCGCAGGGCAGTATTCCAACATAACAACCCCACACACACCTCCAAGATGACCACTGCCTTGCTAAAGAAGCTGAGGGTAAAGATGATGGACTGGCCAAGCATCTCTCCAGACCTAAACCCTATTGAGCATCTGTGGGGCATCCTCAAACAGAAGGTGGAGGAGCGTAAGGTCTCTAACATCCACCAGCTCCATGATGTCCTCATTGAGTGGAAGAGGACTCCAGTGGCAACCTGTGAAGCTCTGGTGAACTCCATGCCCAAGAGGGTTAAGGCAGTGCTGGAAAATAATGGTGGCCACACAAAATATTAACACTTTGGGCCCAATTTGGACATTTTCACTTAGGGGTGTACTCACTTTTGTTGGCAGCAGTTTAGACCTTAATGGCTGTGTGTTGAGTTATTTTGAGGAGACAGAAAAGATATACCGTAATTAAATAGTTACAAAAATGTGAGGGGTGTATTTACTTTTGTGAGATACAGTGTGTATATATATATATATATATATATATATATATATATATATATATATATATACACACAGGGTGTGTGTGAGATAGCAGAAGTAGTAAAATTCTCTTTCCATTTCTGTGTTAATGCATTAAAACTGAACTTGCGTGAACAGATAAATACACAGTTGAAATACATACATCTAAAGTAGCTCACTTAACAAAGGACTGATAATTCTGTTCAGCCAATATTGATCTCAGATAACCCTGCCAGACAACACAACCATATTGCTGAAGAGCCCTCTCTGCACCCTCCCACATAAGCTTGTTCAAGAGACTGACAGCCTTGTATACTGCATCATAGCCTGATTAGCAACTAGCACAGTTGCTGGCTCTCCCATTCTTCATTTGCATGATGCTTCATTATTTTAATTGTGATTTTTTTTAACCCAAATGCAACAATTGGTGTAGTCTATATTTGCCTGAGGGGAGGTTTTAAAGTTGATGTCCATTCACTTAGAACAGATATTTCTGGAAAAAAAGTATATATTTTTGGAAAGTTAGCACCATGATCGCCTCACAAGAAATACTTTCTCTTCCCCTCTTCAGCTCCATTATGCAAAGGCAGAACTACAGACATAGCAGTCTGTGCTGAATCGGCCAACTTTCAGTACGTGTGTACCTAACTTAAGAATTAGGATATTTGGTAAGCTGGTAAATGATTGGACAGACTTTGGGAACAAGACAAATGCAATAGTGAATGAGGAAAACAACTATTACACTTTAGCCCAGCCTCTCTCAACCTTTTTAAGATGGAATAACCCTTGAAATATCTTTATGGCCTCAATAAACCCTTGCTAATAATTAGTATATCTACAGCTCACGGTACATTGCTGATATTTGTGGAAGAATTATCACCCTTACAGATAGATAAAACGTTCAGTGTTGTCAGTGGTTACTCTTCTGAGAGGTAGACATGTGCACACTGAAATATTTTGTTTCGGAATTTCGTTTTCGTCCGAAAAATGTATTTATTTAGTTACTCCCAAAATTCGTTTTTATTCATTTTGTTTTGTTAAAAAATGCATTCGTCCGAAAATCCAAATGAATTAAGGTACAATCTGTCATTGAAGGCTTATGGTGTCTGTCGAATATTCTAAGAAGATTTGACGAAGCAGCTAAACTGTACGACGCCGCAATCGTACATTTCCGGTCGAATGCTCCGCCCACAAGCTATAGTAGATTTCTAATGTTGTATGACTAGTAAAAATTATATTTATTAATCATTATTACTAGTCAACCAACATTAGAATTCTACTATAGCTTGTGGGCGGAGCATTCGACTAGAAATGTACGATTGCGGCGTCGTACAGTTTAGCTGCTTCGTCGAATCTTAGAACATTCGACAGACACCATAAGCCTTCAATTGACAGATTCGACCTTAATTATGTTGAATGTTCTAAGAAGATTCGACGAAGCAGCTAAACTGTACGACGCTGCAATCGTACATTTCTGGCCGAATGCTCCGCCCACAAGCTATAGTAGAATTCTAATATTGTATGACAAGTAATAATTATATTTATTAACTATTATTACTAGTCAACCAACATTAGAATTCTTCTATAGCCTATGAGCGGAGCATTTGACCATAAATGTCCGCTTGCGGCGACTGCTTCGTCGAATCTTTTCTCTCTATGTCAAATAATCTTGGACTAATAGAGTTAGGTTAGGCACATTCAACCGCAGGTTCGATAGACAGATTGTTATTGTCACCGTCATGTTGAATCTTCTATCTATATCGAACTGTTGTTGCAACAAAACGAAAATAAAGCATTTTTTTATGTCGGATCTTTCGTATTTCAGATTCTGTGCGTTCGTTATCGTTTTTTAAAATGAACGCAAAAATCCCAGAAATTTGGGCGAAAACGAATGCACATGTCTACTGAGAGGTAGAAGTTGCTTATTGCTCAAGAAACTCATAGCAACCCCTGGGGTTCCATGGAACCTTTCTTGACGAAGGCTGCTTTAGCTTATTTATAATTAATAAAATAATACTTTAATTTAGATATCCTTGCATGTAGTTCATTAAGCAGTTGTTTAATTGTTGTGTCTTTTTTTTGTTTCTTTGTAGCGTTGCTGTTTCAAGGTCAAAAGATGTCCCACCGTTTGGCCCTCCTATACCCAAGGGTGTGACATTTCCTAAGTCAGCTGTTTTCAGGGATTTTCTTCTTGCCAAAGTGATCAATGCTGAGAATGCAGCACACAAGTCAGAAAAGTTTCGAGCAATGGCCACAAGAACCCGACAAGAATACCTGAAGGATCTGGCAGAAAACTTTGTTTCCACAGCTACTGTTGATAGCTCAGTAAAGTTTAGTTTCATCTCTCTTGGAGCCAAAAAAAAGGAAAAGGTGAAACCAAAAAGAGAGGCTTATTTATACAGCACAGGTGCAATTGTTTGGAATGTTATAGTCCGGGACTTTGGACTTTCTTCTGACATTGAATGTTTTCTTGGGATATCCAATGAGTTTGTGGTCCTTGCTGAGAAAGAATCCAAAAATGTGGTTTTTAATTGCTCTTGTAGAGATGTAATTGGCTGGACATCTGGATTAATGACCATCAAACTATTTTATGAACGAGGGGAATGCATACTTCTGTCTTCCACAAACAATTGTGCTGAAAATGTCCCTGAGATTGTACAAAGACTGGAAGTGAGTATATATCATTGTATTTTACAGAAACATTTAAGGAATGGTTGCTTTCACTTTTACATGGTCAGTTTAAAGTTTAGTGAAATTTTTTTGGGGGAAAAGGCTCCAAGGATATGATGTACCTGTAATGAATCATTTTCTATGTCCCGCATTTTGATGGTTCCTGTAGAAATCTTCCCTTCACTGATGCCGATCCTCTTCAGAGTGATGAACTTCTGTTGTTGCATGGGTTAACCGCTTGGCTGTGTGTGTGTGTGTGTGTGATCTCATCCAGATAGGGTGACCACGTGTCCCCGATTGCCTGGGACAGTCCCGCATTCTGTAGGTCTGTCCCAGGCACATTCACTCTGGGACAATACAGTGTCCCGGAATGAAACTGACACAGATCCAAGCATGAACCCCTCAGAGCTTAAGATGTGACACCCCCCCCCCCCCCCCAAATAGTGACGAACTACAGGTCCCAGCATGAACCCGTGAAATCTATGGGGTCACACCCTTAGATCTCAGGGGTTCATGCTGGGTGTTGTAGTCCTTCAAATTTGGGGGGGGGGGTCACATCTTTAGATATTAGGAGTTCATGCTGGGACTTGTAGTCCTTCACTTTTGGGGGATGTGACCCCCAAAAGTGAAGGACTACAGGTCCCACCATGAACCTTTCAGAACTGAAGATGTGACCCCCCCCCCCCCAACCAGTGGAGAACTACAGGTCCCAGGATGAACCAGTGAAATCTGTGGGGGTCACAAAAAAGGTATAAACATTTTTTTTTTTTAGGAGGGGGGGGGGCTGGGGTGTCCCTGAATGGCAGTTTGGAAATGTGGTCACCCTACATCCAGAGTCTCCAACTATTCCCACCTCATATGCCCCCCTTCCCATGTACTCACAGAATTCCTGGCATTTTTTCAAATGCAAAATTATCTGTGAGTGGAGAAGAACTTGATGAATGACAGGATCCCCCTCCGCCATCATAGTTTTTAAAAAAAATTTTTTTTAGCAGAATGTGAACACATACATTACTTATCTGTATATGCGTGTAGCACTACCCCCAGTTAAGAGAGCTGCTGGTTTTGTTTGGGTCTGCGAATTACCTCCATGGCTTTCGTTGTCAGGGTGTGAGAAGAGTGTTCAGAAAGACCAATGTCCACACAATGTAAAACCCAAATAGTTTGGCTTTATTTTTTCTCTTTGCTGAGGAAGAGTAGGACACGAGAGAAAAATAACACACAGGGGGAAGGTTCAGGCACGCAACACTAAAATAGCACTCGTCGCCACTCAAGCCTGAGTGGGTATTGCTCACCCGGATAGTCCCGTTTAGTGGTCCTAGCAGCCAAAATGCAGCACAAATCAATCTTTCCTTTTTGTATTATGGATACGATCAGGAAATCCCCTGCCACAGGATTAAAGTCCAGATCCTCCCAGCCAGACCATAATGAAGAGAACCGTTAGGCCAGATTGGCGTATTGCAGGCTTCTGATTTTGGATCCCTCTTTAGGTGAGTTTCCAGGCATCTTCCCGAGACAGCAGTACCGTCGCTAGTCTCCTATGGGACTGATCCTCCCCTGGTCTCCTTTCCTAACAGTGGGCTTCCCGTAGGTGGGAAGCTTGGGATGCTTTTCTTGAAACATAGGCCTCAGCCAGCAGAGCTGGCCCTACAAGCAGCGATGTGGCCTCGGGCTGAAGGTGCCCGGGACCAGAACACACGCACCCCGTGCCATACGGGCCACAAGGCACACGCACAGGACCAATGGGTCCCCAGGAACAAACAAATCCCAATGGCGTCTGCCCCTTATGTACCCTCTCCCAGCATGCACAGCGGGTAGACCATGCCCACTGCACGGCTGCCAAGAGAGGATACCCAAGGTGCTGTGATACCCCCTGTGGTTCAACCTATGCCGGCGGTGACAGTGCCACCCACAGGCAACATGGAACACTACTGCCAGGCAGCATCACACCCAGAGCAGACGCAATAATGAATAATCTATTAATCTGAGCCCAATTACTAGCTCAGATTACCCCTAAATATATACACAGTGCCCCCGAAATATTGGGGAGGGCGCTACATATGGCACTAAAGTTTTATTAATTTTGAAAGTGTACTGCAAATGGTGACTACAATGCGTGCATTGAATATCAGTGTCTGTTTTAACAAGTACAGTAAACGAAGAGCCTGACTACGCCTCACTGCGTTCAACATGCAGAATCCCATTTTTTCTAAATTGTTCTTGTTCACACTTGTATGCTCAGTTGCCTTAGCTTTTTTTATTTTTATGTATTCAGACATTTTTGCCCCCATAGGCTTCAGTGGGTACTCCTCCTCAAGAACTTCTCTGCTCCCCTTGCCTAGCCCAGGAAACAAATGTCTGATACACGTGCAAAAACACTTGCCAACGCTTGTAGAATGCTTGTTAGATGCCTGGAAAATGCTTTAAATATCAATAGGAATACGCTCTGCTCTGGTGTGAATGCAAGCTTAAGCCCTGTACACACGATAGGTTTTGACGATGAAAACACTCCGATGGACTTTTTTTTATCGGACAAACCGATCGTGTATGGGCCCCATCGGTCTTTTTTCCATCAGTGTTTAAAAATAGAACATGTTTTAAATTTATCCGATGGTTAAAAAACCGATAGCAAATTACTATCGTCTGTGGGGAACTCCATCGGATAAAAAACCCACGCATGCTCAGAAGCATTGAACTTCATTTTTCTCAGCTCATCGGAGTGTTTTACGTCACCGCGTTTGGAACGGTCGGTTTTTTGACTGATGGTGTGTAGGCAAGACTGATGGAAGTCAGCTTCATCGGTTTTCCGATTGGAAAAATCCATCGGTTTAAAAACCATAGGAAATCCGATCGTGTGTACAGGGCTTTACTGTTACTGCAATGATAGCCCCTCCAGAGGAGTAAAGGTTAAAAATAAATCTAGCTGTATGATTTTTAATGCACTTAAAGTGGTTGTAAAGGATAAAGGTTTTTACCTTAATGCATTCTATGCATAGTCCCCCCAGTACTTACCAGAGCCCGATGGCAATCCAGCGATGTGCATGAGAGCAGCTTCTCTCCCAGGTCTCTGCCTCCTGATTGGCTGAGAGACAACAGCGGGAACCATTGGTTCCTGCTGCTGCCAATCACTGCTCACAGCAGGTGAGGAGGGGGCAGGGCCAAGCCCCATTCTGTGTGTTTTATGGACACACAGAGTGGGGCGCGGGAGCGAGCAGGCATGAGTGCCCCCATAGCAAGCAGCTTGTTATAGGGGCACTCGGAGAAGAGGAGGGGCCAGGAACGCTTGCAGGGGACCCGAGAAGAGGAGTATCGGGACTGCACAGAGCAGGTAAGTATAACATGTTTGTTATTTTTTTTAAATAAAAGAATACCTTTAATATAACTTTAATAAAGTGCTGTGCAGTCAAAGCAACATTCCAAACAGTTAAATGCAGTTTAAATCTATATATATTTCTGTATTGGACATTTTGTGAGTTAAACTCTCCACAGACAGGCTGCAGGTGACAGACTTAATTTCTAGTTCACTTCTCCACTGCTAGTGTGTTCATTGTACAATGTATTAGTATAATCCCATTTGCCCAGTTAGCAGGGAGTTGACCCAAGAAGACATAAAGCTGAATGAAGAAGCAGAAAAGCTTAACAGGGCAGAGATAGAATAATTTTCTGGACTGTTCAATATGGCTTCAAGGTGACAAGGCTGGCTGCACAAAAATAAAAATCATTTGGCAGTTAAAACAGTGAATGTATAGTATATTATTTCAAATGTACATTTAGCTGTTTGCTTGGGGTTCTGCTTTCCTGGAAATGATGCTTTGGCATCTAATTATCCAGAGCAGCTTGAATTTGGTATAATTAGTTCCTTTATTATTTTACAGTGCTAAATCTGGGAATTGTGTCCAATTTACAGAGGAGGTTATACTTTGCAGATACAGTGCCTTGAAAAAGTATTCATACCCCTTGAAATTTTCCACATTTTGTCATGTTACAACCAAAAATGTAAATGTAATTTGCTGGGATTTTATATGATAGACCAACACAAAGTGGCACATAATTGTGAAGTGGAAGGAAAATGATAAATGGTTTTCCAAATTTTTTACAAATAAATATGTGAAAAGTGTGGCGTGCGTTTGTATTCAGCCTCCTGAGTCAATACTTTGTAGAACCCCCTTTCACTGCAATTACAGCTGCAAGTCTTTTTGGGGAGGTCTCTACCAGCTTTGCACATCTAGAGAGCAGGGTTGCCAACTTTCAGTAAATTTACGAACAGTTTGTAAAATCTGTACTTTTTGCATCTGTCCTTGAATGTCCATTACGGACATGTAGGTTGCATGTCCGTAACTGACATTCATGGACAGATGCAACAATTACGGATTTTACAAACTGTTTGTAAATTTACTGAAAGTTGGCAACCCTGCTAGAGAGTGCCATTTTTGCCCATTCTTTTTTGCAAAATAGCTCAAGCTCTGTTAGATTGGATGGAGAGCGTCTGTGAACAACAATTTCTAAGTCTTGCCACAGATTCTCAAACGGATTTAGGTCTGGACTTTCACTGGTCCATTCTAAAACATGAATATGCTTTGATCTAAACCATTGCATTGTAGCTCTGGCTGTATGTTTAGGGCTGTTGTCCTGCTGGAAGGTGAACCTCCGCCGCAGTCTCAAGTCTTTTGCAGACTATAACAGGTTTTCTTCTGAGATTGCCCTGTATTTTGCTCCATCCATCTTCCCATCAACTCTGATCAGCTTCATGTCCCTGCTGAAGAAAAGCATCCCCACAAAATGATGCTGCCACCACCATGTTTCACGGTGGGGATGGTGTGTTCATTGTGATGTTAGTTTTCCACCACACATAGCGTTTTGCTTTTAGGCAAAAAAGTTAAATTTTGGTCTCATCTGACTAGAGCACCTTCTTCCACCTGTTTGCTGCGTCCCCCACATGGCTTTTTGCAAACTGCATACGGGACTTCTTATGGCTTTCTTTCAACAATGACTTTCTTCTTGCCACTCTTCCATAAAGGTCAGATTTGTGGAGTGCACGACTAATAGTTGTCCTGCAACGCGGTGATCGGTGGTGCTGTGTGTCGCTCCGACACACCGCATCTCCGATCGTGGTAAAGAGCCGATGATCTAGGCACTTTACCACGTGATCAGCTGTGACCAATCACAGCTAACCAGGAAGCGCATTGATTATCAACTAAGCCCCCATCAGAGGTGCCCACCACATCTGCCAATCACTGCCCATCAGATGCCAGTCAGTGCCCATGAAAATGGCAATTAGTGCCCATCAAAATGCCAATCAGTTCCTATCAGTAACCCCTATCAGTGCCCATCAATAATGACTGTCAGTGCCTCATCAGTGCTGCCCATCAGTGCCGCCTATTAGTGCCCATCAGTGCCGCCCATCAGTGCTGCCTATTAGTGCCCACCAGTGCTGCCTATTAGTGCCCATCAGTGCCTCCTATCAGTGCCCATCAGTGCTGCATATCAGTGCCCATTAGTGCTGAATATCAGTGCAGCCTATCAGTGCCGCTTATTAGTGCCCATCAGTGCTGCATATCAGTGCCGCCTATTAGTGCTACATATTAGTGCCTCCTCATCAGTGCCCCTCATCAGTGCCCATTAGTGCAGCTTCATCAGTGCCCGCCAGTGAAGGAGAAAACAAAATTTTATGTGCCACTCTGTGTTGGTCTTTCACATATAACATATCCGCTGATGAAGTCCCGCCCATAGGGACGTAACGTACGGATGGGAAGGACGTGACGTCACCCGCAGCCACCTGCATCTGTTGTTACATCCACGCTACTATACTTGCCACTGGTTTAGTAACTTTTACATGTAAGTGCACTTCTTTTTTCATTAAATATCCTTTTATATGCAGAGAACACTATGGTCTGCCTTTCTATTACACATTGGAGTCAGTTGTGATCCGATCCGTTTGTTGTTGCCATCCAACCATCTTGGAGCCTTGATACTGAGCCTGAGACAGATATACCCATATGGGAAGGTATCTGTGACCCTGTATTGTGACCCTCTATAACCAAAGGGTCCACTTTTGGAGGTTAGCGGCCATTCTTATCACTGGTGGGGGTCTCTCACTGTGTTCATATAATCATCTGCATGTTTCAGATTCTATGAATCACTTTAGAAGTTCACTGGGATCGTTTTTGAATTTATGGACTTGTTCAGCGCTGCACTGCCTTTTCATATATCTATCTCAGGGATTTTGAATTTTTGACCCTTGGTGTCCAGCTGCTTATGTTAGGGTTATTTATTGCACTGATTTGTTCTTTGTTTATCTTTCACATATAGACCATATACAATAAAATACTTTTACCTTTTTGGTTGTAACATGACAAAATGTGTAAAATTTCGAGGGGTATGAATACTTTTTCAAGGCACTGTATGCGGTTATTGGCTATCTGCACAATGCAATTCCTCGACTTTAAATTTGGACAATAGTGCAGGTACAGTGCAACATATAGTCAGGCATAGGGAAACAAGCTGAAAATACACAAGTGTGAATGGGAGCTAAAGGAGGACACACATACCATGTTCTCAGTTCTTAATTAAGCCTAAATCACTCTATGTTGTTTATTAAAAATTGCCATCACCCTGACTGTTGAGGATACAACATGCTAGGTCTTGATTGCTGTTAATTAATTGTTTATTTATCTTTCATTTTATTCTCTCTTGTTTTTAGATAGTCACTAGAGGCTGTGAAACCAAAGAAATTACCCTGAGGAGGAACAGTCTTGGTCAGCTGGGCTTTCATGTAAATTTTGAAGGAATTGTTGCTGATGTGGAACACTTTGGGTTTGCATGGAAAGCTGGTTTACGGCAAGGAAGTCGTTTGGTTGAGATTTGCAAAGTGGCGGTGGCAACTCTGACTCATGAACAAATGATTGACGTTCTTCGTACTTCATCCACAGTAAAAGTGGTGATTATACAACCTTTTGAAGACGGCTCACCAAGAAGGTATGTTTCCATATGGTTACATTTTTCTTTGGTTGGTTTGGTTATAATACAGTCTTTGCGGTAATTTCTTTATTTATTTACATAATGTTTACTTCTTTTCTTTTTCCTAAAGAAAACCTAGCAAATGCTTTACTACCTACAGGTAGTAACAGAGGTGGAACAGGTCTGACAGTAATATATTGATTTATGATAAGTCATTGTCACTCCAGTATTAGACATTTCCTTTCTTCTTTCAAATTTTAAAGCAACTCATGTAAGAATCATGGAGGTTGACTTGCCAATGCTGAACTCTCCTTTGAAAACATTAGTTCCCTGCCTGTTATCCTGAAGCTTTGTCTTCAATGCTTTGAAACGCTGACCTAGAGTGTGTATAGAGTTAGAATGTTATTAAACTCATAAAGTAATTAAAGAATATGTAAACCCAGCATTTCATATTTCTGATATGTGCCTGCTGTATCATGTACTCATATGAAAATGTATCCTGTTCTCTTTGTATTGTTTCCTTTGTGTGAAATACCTGGTGTTCCTGCTAGCCCCTCTGCTTTCCTATCAAAAACTGACCACGCTAGACTTGAGACCACAGCGTGGTCACTTTTCTAGCTGTGCTGAGAATGACCAGACTTGTCCTGACTTCCCCCACCTGAACAACCATTCACTTAAAAAGACCAGTGTGTCGCTATTTCTCCTACCCCAGCTCTCTGAGCTCTTTATACAGCTGAGAACTTGGATTATGTGACCACTTATAAAAAGGGGGAAAAAAAGGGGTATTTATGATGTTTTTTTTTAATATGTATACAGGTCCTTCTCAAAAAATTAGCATATTGTGATAAAGTTCATTATTTTCTGTAATGTACTGATAAACATTAGACTTTCATATATTTTAGATTCATTACACACAACTGAAGTAGTTCAAGCCTTTTCTTGTTTTAATATTGATGATTTTGGCATACAGCTCATGACAACCAAAAATTCCTATCTCAAAAAATTTGCATATTTCATCCGACCAATAAAAGAAAAGTGTTTTTAATACAAAAAAAGTCAACCTTCAAATAATTATGTTCAGTTATGCACTCAATACTTGGTCGGGAATCCTTTTGCAGAAATGACTGCTTCAATGCGGCGTGGCATGGAGGCAACCAGCCTGTGGCACTGCTGAGGTGTTATGGAGGCCCAGGATGCTTCGATAGCGGCCTTAAGCTCATCCAGAGTGTTGGGTCTTGCGTCTCTCAACTTTCTCTTCCCAATATCCCACAGATTCTCTATGGGGTTCAGGTCAGGAGAGTTGGCAGGCCAATTGAGCACAGTAATACCATGGTCAGTAAACCATTTACCAGTGGTTTTGGCACTGTGAGCAGGTGCCAGGTCGTGCTGAAAAATGAAATCTTCATCTCCATAAAGCTTTTCAGCAGATGGAAGCATGAAGTGCTCCAAAATCTCCTGATAGCTAGCTGCATTGACCCTGCCCTTGATAAAACACAGTGGACCAACACCAGCAGCTGACATGGCACCCCAGACCATCACTGACTGTGGGTACTTGACACTGGACTTCAGGCATTTTGGCATTTCCCTCTCCCCAGTCTTCCTCCAGACTCTGGCACCTTGATTTCCGAATGACATGCAAAATTTGCTTTCATCCGAAAAAAGTACTTTGGACCACTGAGCAACAGTCCAGTGCTGCTTCTCTGTAGCCCAGGTCAGGCGCTTCTGCCGCTGTTTCTGGTTCAAAAGTGGCTTGACCTGGGGAATGCGGCACCTGTAGCCCATTTCCTGCACACGCCTGTTCACGGTGGCTCTGGATGTTTCAACTCCAGACTCAGTCCACTGCTTCCGCAGGTCCTCCAAGGTCTGGAATCAGTCCTTCTCCACAATCTTCTTCAGGGTCCGGTCACCTCTTCTCGTTGTGCAGCGTTTTCTGCCACACTTTTTCCTTCCCACAGACTTCCCACTGAGGTGCCTTGATACAGCACTCTGGGAACAGCCTATTCGTTCAGAAATTTCTTTCTGTGTCTTACCCTCTTGCTTGAGGGTGTCAATGATGGCCTTCTGGACAGCAGTCAGGTCGGCAGTCTTACCCATGATTGCGGTTTTGAGTAATGAACCAGGCTGGGAGTTTTTAAAAGCCTCAGGAATCTTTTGCAGGTGTTTAGAGTTAATTAGTTGATTCAGATGATTAGGTTAATAGCTCGTTTAGAGAACCTTTTCATGATATGCAAATTTTTTGAGATAGGAATTTTGGGTTGTCATGAGCTGTATGCCAAAATCATCAATATTAAAACAAGAAGAGGCTTGAACTACTTCAGTTGTGTGTAATGAATCTAAAATATATGAAAGTCTAATGTTTATCAGTACATTACAGAAAATAATGAACTTTATCACAATATGCTAATTTTTTGAGAAGGACCTGTATACAAATGTTTTGCCTTTTCATTTTTATTTTAAATTGAATGGGTTGTTTTAAAAGGTGAGGGTTTACATATACTTTAATTAAATGTACTAGCAACACTGACATGCTTGCTTAATTGCTGTTTCAAGTTATCCCTGATGCCCCCTCAATAGAACTAGAAGATCCCATCATATCCAACGTTACATATGTAGGTGCTGTAGTTGCATGTGAAGAACCAACATGCACAGAAAGCCTCCTCTTTAATCTACAGCCCTGCTCATCTCACCATCTCATTGATTGACTGTTTTCCCTGTTATTGGCTCTCACATGTGTGATGTGCACTTCGTACGCTCTTCAAGCAGGATGTTCAAGGAAGCATCTCAGAGAATGACAGCAGCGGTCAAAAGGTAACAAAGATGTTTGGGAGCAAAAAAACAACAATTTTGCAAGTATAGCTAATACAATTAATCTAGGGGGAAACATGAAATAATAGCTGAGGGATAATACTACTGTAAATATGATCAGTCTTGGTCTTTGACTCAAAATTATATAAAGAAGAACTCCAGAAATTAGCTTAGTTTAAACACTTACTTTGGGCCAGCTTGGCTCAAACAAATGTAGCGCCTACCTCTGCAGGAGCTGTTGGCAATGATGGGTCCTCTGTTCTGCCACGACTGTCTTAAAACTGCTCGGTCCCCAATGACACGTCCGGTTAGAGATAGAGGTCCGCTCACACCTGGATAACTTAAGTGTTAGTAGATCACCACGATATAATAATACACAGAAATTAGGCCACAGACTAACACATGGTAGGTTAAATAAATGTATTATGTCAAAGTAGGTAAACAATGCATCAAACATTAAAACACTTTAACGTTTCAGAACATAGTAAAATAAACACTGGTCTATAACTGGACACATTAACTAAACTGTTACAGTATTATGCCCCATACACACAATCGTTTTTCTTGCCATTTTTTTTCTTGACGTTTTTCACGTCGTTTTTTTTCATGTTTCCTCTCAAGCCTGTCTTGCGTACACACGATAATTTTAAAAAACGATCAAGCAAAGCGCAGTGACGTATACCACGTACGACGGGACTATAAAGGGGAAGTTCCGCTCGAATGGCGCCACCCTTCATGTTAGTAAAGTTTGTTGAGCAACGATTCGCGCTTTTCAGCCTCGTGCTTTTCGGTCCGTTACTGCGTGACGAATATGCTATCTCCATTACGAACGCTAGTTTTACCAGAACGAGCGCTCCCGTCTCATACTTGATTCTGAGCATGCGCGTTTTTTTTCACGTCGTTAAAGCATACACACTATTGTTTTTCACGTCGTTAAAAAAAACGACATGAAAAACGACGTGAAAAAAGAGAGCATGTTCGAAATTTTTAATGCCCGTTTTTCACGTCGTTAAAAATGCTCTGGAGCATACACACGATCATTTTTAATGGCCATTTTTAAAAATGGCATTTTTAACGGCATGAAAAACGATCGTGTGTATGGGGCATTACATCAAGTTTAAACTGAGATATCTATTAATGAGTGAAGTTAGGCTCAATGATATTGTATTTGAGTGCACTCTCTATAATGATGCCCCAGGTGCAGGTGCGTGTAAAGCCCTGTACACACGATCGGATTTCCTATGGATTTTAAACCGATGGATTTTTCCATCGGAAATCCGATGAAGCTGACTTCCATCAGTCTTGCCTACACACCATCAGTCAAAAAAACAATCGTCCCAAACGCCGTGACGAAAAACACTCCGACGAGCCAAGAAAAATGAAGTTCTATGCTTCTGAGCATGAGTCGACTTGATTCTGAGCATGCATGGGTTTTTTATCCGATGGAGTTCCCCACAGACGATAGTAATTTGCTATCGTTTTTTTTTCCATCGGATAAATTTAAAACATGTTCTATTTTTTAACACTGATGGAAAAAAGACCGATGGGGCCCATACAAGATCGGTTTATCCGATGAAAAAAGTCCATCGGACTGTTTTCATCGGTAAAACCGATTGTGTGTACAGGGATTTAGTGTTCCTGAGTAGGTTACCCTGTGTTAGTGGTGTCTCAAGTACCTGGTGTTTTAAGGTTAGAGTTGACCGGCTTGTGGTGGGGCTCTTCTGTGGATGGTACACATGTCTCTTTAAGTGTGTGTGGGGAATAGTTACACTGTACCTTATACAGAGCCAGCTCTTTTACAGATCCTGGGGAGTGAGTGAGGGAGAAGGAGAGCCCTACAGATGCCCGCAACTCACTTTGTCGCACATATGGGTGGCAGCTGCACAGATTGATGCCCTTGCAGGGGGTGGATTATGGGGGGGGGGCAGTGAGGGAGACAGAGGATGACAAAGCTAACTGCACCTGGCTGTTGTTGTAGGATAGACCACATACAGTAAGCAGCATCATCTTTTGGTCAGGCTACTTCCCCTCTGTGCATTAAACATAGAGCTTGTTTGCATTCGCACCTCTGCCACTCAGAAGAAACCCTGTATTTTTTTTACTTTTTCAGTTTGGCTCAAACAAATAATTCATCTAAGGCAAGTTAGTAAGCATTTAAACAAATCTCCTTCCTGGTGTTCTTCTTTATAGAATAATTATCTACATCTAAGAGCAAAATTAAATATTTTACAGCTTACCAGTCTTAGATGTTGTGACCACCCCGAAACAAGATTGCAGAACTGCCCTAAATCCCCTCTTCTTCATGACATGTATGGAGCCCACAGAAAGACCTGAGAACAATGTTACTGATAAAAGTTCAGCAGAGGCAGAGACTGCAGTGCAGCTCAAACATTTTGGGCAGGATTACCAGGCATTTTTTACATGTATCAATGTAAATATAACAAAACAGATATCAAAAAGAAATAACTAAACATTTTCAATGGAATATTGAGGAGACCAAAATGAAGCAAATAAGAGAAGTTTATTTTTAGGGTTTACATAAACTTAAAGTCAGACACAGGCAAGCAACTAGCATTTTTTAAGAAGTCCGTCCACCAATGGCAGCCTCCTTCTTTAGTCATGACAGTGTCACTTAGAGATGAGTTTGTTTTCTTATTCGATGTGGTGGATCAGTGAATCCTTACCTGTAATGCCCGGTACACACGATCCGATTATCGGACGAATGATCATCCGTTTTTTTTTGCATGCTAATCTCACGTCGAATCTGATGGGTTTACTAAAGTCACGAAAATTCTCATATGACAGAATAAAAAATCGGAAGTGAACGACAGTTGTACTGATTAAAACGAAAATCGTACGATCTGGCATCGTACGAAAAAATTTCCGTGCATGTCTGATAGAATAATATTGGATGAACTGTCCTGATCGTCTCTCGAAAGCTCTGTACTAACGATCCGATTATCGTACGATCGTCCCAAAAGCGACATTTTTCGTACGATTTTCAGATTGTGTGTACGGGGCTTAAGTAGTGCCTACAAAGTATGAGAGATTTCCTTGCCAACATGTCCCATTTTTTGTGTTGTTTTGCAAATTATAATGTACAGTAAGTAAAATTGGTTTAATAGTTACATTAAGAGTTACTTCTCACATTGCATTTAGTTTTTGCTGATGATGTAAAGAAAAAGGTAAGGCCTCTCATCTGGGACAAGCATATAAGGCATTTGAGACTCACCGCTTCAGATATTACTTTCATGTTTTATGTTGTAAAATGTCTCAAAGCAAATCAAGGTCTGGGCATTCAGAATTTCTATAGAGTGTCTGATCAAGCGCTAGAATTTCCCCCATGAAACTCTCATTAATCAACACATCAGACTGTATGTCAAGCCAAACAAAAAGATTTTTCAAATGCAGCTTTTAGCTAACCCATATGTTGGCTGTAAGCATTTCAATTTCTCTAGTAACTCTAGCCACTTTCAGCCATCCTTCATTTTCTACGAGAATCCAATAGATCAATGCAACTGAAACACAACAGCTTATATATGTTTATATCTGAGGCTCTTTTGAGATTAAAGACTGATTGAAGTGGTTTGCCAAAATTGCCATGTTTATGCCCAGTCAAAAAGGTAATGGTTTTAGATTGATTTAAAGTGGCAGGAAAGTTGGCAAGCCCTTGCAATAATTTGCAAGTATGTACATGTAGGCAGCTGCCTTCAAGGGTAATATTCTGTGATAGCAAGTAAGCTTTATGCCGCGTACACACGACCGTTTTTTATGTCATTGAAAAAAACGGCATTTTTCTTGACGTGATTCTTCTCAAGCCTGCCTTGCCTACACACTATCGTGGAGAAAAATGCTTGAGTAAAGCACGGTGACGTACAACACGTGCGACGGCACTATGAAGGGGAAGTTCCATTCGGATGGCGCCACCCTTCATGTTAGTAAAGTTTGTTGAGCGAAGATTCGCGCTTTTCAGCCTCGTGCTTTTCAGTCCGTTACAGCGTGACGAATGTGCCATCTCCATTACGAACGCTAGTTTTACCAGAACGAGCGCTCCCGTCTCATACTTGATTTTGAGCATGCGCATTTTTTTTCACGTCGTTAAAGCCCACACACGGCCGCTTTTCATGACGAGATGTAAAAAACTACGTGAAAAATTAGACCATGTTCCAATTTTTTCATGGCCGTTTTTCACGTCGTGAAAAATGCTCTGAGGCCCACACACGATAATTTTTAATGACCATTTTAAAAAATGTAATTTTTCTCGTCATTAAAAACAGTCGTGTGTACACGGCATTAGCCTGCCCAGATTTTTTGGGTCCTGTCTATCTTCCCATATATATATATATATATATATATACAGGGGGAAGGCAGGGGTACAGAGCTTCTTTTTTTTTTAACGAGACCGCATGCGAGCTGGGGGGTCTGTGCCACCCAAAGTAATGTAGCCTTCATCTGCCTTCTCAAGGACTCTACCAGTTATGGACACTACCTTTATGGGACCCCACCTTTTCAGGTAAGTCCAAAGTAGTTAGCTAGGGATTGGACTGAGTTGCACTTTATTGCTGTAATGTTCTTGAAATGCTTTAGGTAAAGTTCTTGAACTGTTCTTGAGCCTGTTCTGACGTTACTTTAAAGGGGTTCATGGTGGTACATGGCGTATTGAAAGGAAATGGACCTGTAAAGCACACATGGGGTATAAAGGAAGTCCACTACAAAGGGTTAACTCAGCAGAAAATGTGGAGTTGGAGAGCAGTTGACATGGCAAGAACTGGTGGAAATGTATAGCAGCCGGTCAATAAACGTGGTACAGGTCCTCCAGTAGGGAGGGGGTTGGTGTTTTGGCTACTTCCCTAACAGTTGGTTCCCCCAAAAGTAACTGTGACCAAACCCACGATACGGAATGCCCATATACCTAGCCGCATGGTATGGAAGAAAGAAGGAGTTAATTGTGAGCACGTGTGAGGTCTGCGCTAGTGCACGGCAGGACCCCATTCTGTCACTGGGACTGAGGTGGCACAGGTACACTGGACTGGTGGAGAGGGCATAGGCTCAGCGATGTCCCTCCTAAATGCATCATACATTAGGAAAGGTGTGTAGTGGCATGGGACATAAGAATATCACCATATTGTTAACTTTCACATGAACGTGATCCTGCCTGTTCCTGGACATGAATGAGCACACACACACAAGAGAGGTATCCCTATGTGCAGGGCGAGGAAGCCCTGCCCACATGTATACTTGTACATTATGGCATTCTTACCTTACAAATGTGCCCTTCTCAAGCTCTGACAGATCTATGCTATCAATCATTGCTCCATTCTCTGATGAACCCATCTCCTTTGTTGCTTTTTCAAGGTGCCATGCTTCTTCAGCCAATAGGCAGCCTCTGGTGATGTAACTCCTGCCCATGCAAGAGTTAAATTGTTCCTTATCACGTAGCTCTGCAAAGGAGATGGAATGTAAACTGCATGAGACATGTTTTGTATAATGTACACCACTGCCACTGGTTGCCACTGGTGCCAACTAATATTACTGTTATGCCTCGTACACACGATCGTGATTTCCGAAGAGAAAAGTGCGATGTGAGCTTTTTGTCACGATTTCTAACCGTGTGTATGCTCCATTGCATTTTTTTTGTCAGGATTTCCGACAAGAAAAGATTGAGAGCAGGTTCTCTATTTTCGTGACAGGAAAAATTCCTATCGCGAATCGCGTTCGTCTGTATGCAATTACAACGAGCAAAAAGCACACATGCTCAGAATCAAGCAAAAGAGCCAAACTGCCTATTGAACTTCATTGATCTCGGCTCGTCGTACGTGTTGTACGTCACCGCAGTTCTTGACGGTCGGAATTTCAGCCAAGATTTGTGTGACCGTGTGTATGCAAGACAATTTTGAGCCGTTTTCCTGCTGAAAAAAAAATGCGGTTTTCGTGTCGGAAATCGCGATCGCGTGTACGAGGCATTAGATGACTGAAGTAACACACTAAATTATCAGTAGTTACCAGAGTCCATGAGGCTAGCAGGCTAGGGAAGGCCAGAGCTAAGCACAGTTTTACCAAAGGCAGCATTCAAAGTGAAAGCAGGCAGGTATAGACAGCTAGTAAGCCAAAATCAGGCCAGGCAAAATACATTTAAAGAGGAAGTAAACCCTCCTCCACATTTTGAGATAAACATACGCCCTGCAAGAGAAAGGCGTAATGAGCTAGTATGCATAGCATACTAGCTCATTATGTGGCACTTACCTCAGATCGAAGTCTCCAAAGCGAACCTCGTCCCCCTCCGCCGCCACGTCAGCTCCGTCCGCCTTCCTGTTATCACCGCTCCGGCGCTGTGATTGGCCAGAGCGGTGATGACATCACACGCATGCGCGCGGGGCCGGCTTTCTCCATTGAGACAAACGGCAGTCTCCATTGAGAAAACCGGCAACGCGCAGTGTGCATGCGCGTGACGTCATCGGCACGGTTTTTAAAAGCAAATATCTCCTTAACCGTGTAGGTTAAGGAGATATTTCTTGCACCTACAGGTAAGCCTTAATCTAGGCTTACCTGTAGGTTCAAGTTGTAAGGAGGGGTTTACTACCACTTTAAACAGAATCACTAAAGTACAAACACAACTAGAATATAGAATTAGAAAATACCCCAGTGCACCAGAAGAAATCTTTTGGCAAAGAAACCAGCGCTGTATGCTGAGCAGAATTTAACCACTTCCATTTCGGGTCATTGTAAAATGACGCCGGCAGGAACCCTCTCTCCCTCCGGGTGGACATCATATGACGTCCTGGGTTTGAGGGGGGATATCTGAATGATGCCTGCAGCTAGAGGCATTATTCAGATATCCTTGTCTTCAGCCGGCGAATTCTGCGCACCATAAGAATGATCATAGCGGCGGTTCCGCCGCTTAATTGTTCTCATAGGTGGTGGGAGGGGACATCCCCCCTCCCGCCGCCATCCGGTGCTTCTCCGGCCTCTCCCGTGCCATCGGGGGCCTGGAGAAATAATCGTCCGGCGCCGGTGGTCACATGACGAGGAGCATAGAGATGACTGGTGACCAGATGGTCACCAGTCATCTCTATGACCGTCGGAGGCCCGGGCGCGATGTGATGACGTCACACCCGGGTCCTCAGAAGTAAACAGTAAGCATGAGATCGGTGACATTTTTTTCACAATCTCATGCTTTCCAGCCTGGAGGAGAGATGTGGGGTGTTATTGACCCCGAATCTCTCCATAAAGAGGACCTGTCACACACATTCCTATTACAAGGGATGTTTACATTCCTTGTAATAGGAATAAAAGTGATTAAAAAAAAAGTGTAAAAATAAGTAAAAAAAAAAAAAAAAAGTAAAACGCCCCTGTCCCCAATAGCTCGTGCTCAGAAGCGAATGCACATGTAAGTCCCGCCCACATATGTAAATGCCGTTTAAACCACATATGTGAGGTATCGCCGCGTGCGTTAGAGCGCATGCAACAATTCTAGCACTAGACCTCCTCTGTAACTCTAACCTGGTAACCTGTAAAAATTTTCAAAGCGTCGCCTATGGAGATTTTTAAGTACCGAAGTTTGCCACCATTCCATGAGTGTGTGAAATTTTAAAGCGTGACATGTTAGGTAGAAAATGGAAAAAGGCGCATTGACAGCTGCACTCCAAAAAATTAAGCACTGAATCGCAGTGCGAAACGCGTCAGTCCCATCTGCTGTTTTCTTTGCTGTGATATGTATTCTGTGTTTTTGTTTTAATAAACAACCATTTTTTGGAGTGCGGCTGTCCAAGCGCCTTTTTCCATTTTCTGCATTGTCATATGCACTGCCTGCACCCACGGCCCTAGGATCCTGTGAAAGATCTATCAGCTACACCTGAGCGGTTACCTTCCATTCGTGACATGTTAGGTATCTATTTACTCGGCGTATCATAAGCTTTCATATTTTACAAAAAAATTGGGCTAACTTTACTGTTTTTTGTTATTTTTTAATTCATGAAACCATTTTTTTCCCCCCAAAAAAAGGCGTTTGAAAAATTATTGCGCAAATACTGTGCAAGATAAAAAGTTGCAACAACCGTGATTTTATTCCCTAGGGTGTCTGCTAAAAAAAACATATATAATGTTTGGGGGTTCTGAGTAATTTTCTAGCAAAAGAATGATGATTTGTACATGTAGGAGAGAAGTGCCAGAATAGGCCCAGTATGGAAGTGGTATAAAAAGCCCTGTATGGAAAGGCTTAAGTTTCACCAAGGACCAAGTAATGGCGCAGGTGCTTTCTTTGAGAAACCACCAAGCCAAAGGAGAAAGACATCTGCAATAGATTCAGATTTGGAAACAGAAAGACCTTGACTGTTTTTTGAAAAGTGAACAGGAACTACTGATCCTTCCTTTTTTCAAGAATCCTCAGTGTCGCTGCAAAAATCAGAATAACTGCAGTGGTATAGTCTGATATCCCGAGGGATAAAGCACAGGGATGTTAACATGTGAATGTGGCATAAGATCTTGTCCCGAATTGAGGAATCTCCTCCTGGACCGCAGTTAAAATATATGTGAACCCGTTTAAAATAGAAATGAAAGGCAAAACATTTGTTTATAGATATTAAAAACATTACAAATACCTTATTTTTGGCCGTTTTTTATTAGTGACCACATGATCTCTGTTGAGAAACAGCAGCACACCGGTCTTCCCAATACATGGCTGTGCAGGAGGGGGGCGTGTCAAGATAAGTCTGATCATTGGAGGACAGCAGGCTGAGTTCCCAGCACAGCTAGAGAACTAACCACTGTGTGTTCTCATGCCTAGTGTGGTCAGTTTTTAACCTCCCTGGCGGTATTCCCGAGTCTGGCTCGGGGTAAGATTTCAGTACCTAAAGCGGTAACCCCAAGCCAGACTCGGGATCGCATCGCAGGATACAGGGGAGGATACAGGGGAAGTTACTTACCTTGTCCCTGGATCCTGCGATGTGTCCCCGCTGTGTAAGTGAGCTGTCATCTCGTTCGATCCTCACTGCCGAGTGCCGCCGAGCTCCGTTCCCTGTGAGCGTTGCGGCGCACGGGGAAGGAGTTCGGCGCCAAATTCAAAAAGTTAAACACACAATACACATACAGTATACTGTAATCTCACTGATTTCAGTACTGTATCAAATAATAACACACCCCCGTTGTCCCTAGTGGTCTGTCCAGTGTCCTGCATGCAGTTTTTTATAATAAAAACTGTTCTTTCTGCCTGGAAACTGGAGATTGTCCATAGCAACCAAAAAGTGTCCCTTTACATCAAAAGTGGTTTTAGACCAGCTAGAAAACAGCGATAATAAATTAGAATCACTTGCAGAATTGAGCGATAGCGATTTGTGGGGAAATTCGTCATCAAACACTAAATCTAATGACAGCGACAATTCTGCAACTGAGCAAATTTCAGTGTTTTTGATTTGATTACATTATTGAATATTTTTTATTATTATTATATTATTATTTGTTATAATTATTTATAGTTATTTATTATATTATAATTTATGATTTTGTTTTTTGAACTTTATCATACCCGGGATGTCTACTCTCGTTTGGACAGATTTAAGTGAGTTATTCCTAAGAATTACAGGCCTACAATATAAAACGCCAAATTTCCATGCAAAATAATGGTACCGCTTTCAGCACCTAAAATCTGACAGAATCATACCGCCAGGAAGGTTAATAGGAAAGCAGAGAGACTGGCAGGAACACCAGGGATTTCACACAAAATAAGTAATAAAAAGAGAACATATCAGGAATATGAAAAGTTGGGTTTACATATTCTTTAGAACCTGACAGTAATTCTAACCCTTCTCTATCCAAAAGGTGTTTTTTTTTTTAACATCTTGATTTTTGTAAACACAAAGTACAAGCCGTCGTATTTACTAAGGGTTCACTGACAGATTAATCTATCTTTAGCCACAACATCATGGTAGTGGTTCTTACCACAAGAAGCACACACAACAGGGAATCGTAAATCCTTAGATGTTTTATGAAGGCGTCTTTAATACTTTGCAGCCTTTTATTGATTATGGTTGGATGTGACAAGATAGCAGGACCCAGTGACAGCATCTGCTGTTTGTCAATAATTGGATTTAATTTAGTCTAAATGGATATGATCATATAAAACAATCTACTTCCAATTTCATAGTGTAGCAGTTTATTTTTTACAAAAATGTAATTAGGCCACCGGAAGTTAATTCTATCATGTAGAAACTGAAGTTACATTTCTGTCGCTATCATAGCTGTCACTGAAAATGCCACATCTTTCTTCTCACTTTTCAAATATTTGTTGAGAAATAGAGTGCCATGATGTATCATAGCATTAGCTGGTAAAATAAAACTGTGACATTAGGGAGGTGTGAATTTTCTCTTCTGCAATTGCAATGTCAGATTGTGTTACTGATCTTCCATTTTCTTTTTCTACAATTGAGACTGAAAACTCTGGATTTGTCCAGGAAATCCTATTTCAATTTTAGCTTTTAACTATATATGTAAGTGAGTAACACAGATGAGAACTAGCATTTTACAAGTGAACTCCAAATAACAAATGAATGCAGATTTGGATTCATCAGTAGTACATCATTAAATCCTTTTTTTTTTTTTTTTTTTTTTACATACAAGCAGTATAAGTACCTGAATAAGGGTTGTCCCCTTTTCTTCAAGCCAAACCCAAACACTTTAGCGGCACACTTTTTTTGGGGAGTGTACGCTATAAGAATGTAAATGACCTGGGACACTTTTGGTGGCCCCAAGGAGAGTAATAATGTGACGCATGGTGCGTGTGTGTTATGCATGGAATGCAGGGGTCAGAAATATTTAATGTACAAAATGCAGGGGTTATATATGTGCTGGGTGGATGCTTTGGGAGGGGAGAGGGCTATTGTTTGGGGGGGGGTGGGTTAGATATGTGCTTGGCAGTGGTTTTGGGATGGAGAAGGCTAGTGCTTGCATGGGGGGGTTGGATGTGTGCTGGAGGGACGCTTTGGGAGGGGAAAGGGCTAGTGCTGGGGGGATCAGATATGTGCTTGGTGGTGCTTGGGAGGAGAGAGGGCTAGAGCTTGCATGGGGGGTTGGATGTGTGTCTTGAGGGGGGTGCTTTGGGAGGGGAAAGAGCTGGAGCTAGAGGTAGGGCGGGGGGCTCAGATATGTGCTGCGGGTTGCTTTGGGAGGAGAGAGGACTTGTGTATGCAGGGGGGATCAGATATGTGCTTGGTTGTGCTTGGGAGACGAGAGGGCTAGTGCTTGCATGGGGGGTTGGATGTGCGCTGAGGGGGGTGCTTTAGGAGGGGAAAGAGCTGGAGCTATGTGCTTGGTGGTGCTTGGGAGGGGAGAAGGCTAGAACTTGCATGGGGGTTGGATGTGTGCTGAGGGGGGTGCTTTGGGAGGGGAAAGAGCTAGAGCTAGAGGGGGGGGGGCGGGGAGCTTGGATATGTGGTGGGGGTGCTTTGGGAAGAGAGAGGAACTGTGCTTGCAGGAGGGGGGTCAGATATGTGCTGGGGGTGCTTTGGGAAGGGAGAGGTCTTGTGCTAGAAGGGGTTTTCAGATTTGAAATCCAACCCACACTTATGGCATAAGTCCTCTCCCCTGCCAAAGCACCCCCCAGCACATATTCGATTAACCCCCTCCACATATTTTTTAAGTTGTTCTCCTTCGCAGCCACTCTCTCCCCCTGTCCATCTACAATAAAAAACTTTCTACAGACATCGATCAGCACGTGCCCCTCATCCTCCTGTATGTGTGTGTAAACAGAGTGGAGGTGGAGGAGTCTGCTTTGGGCCACAGTGCTGTGAGAGAGACAGGCTGCTGGCGAGGAGGAGAGACACACATCAGATGGCCGAGCAGTCTTGCGTCTCCTGGTGCAGTCCGGTCTGAATTAATGTGTCCGGGTTTTAGGCACATGAAAACCCGAACACATCATTCAAAAACCGGACTGTCTGGGTGAAAATCGAACAGGTGGCAACCCTAGCCTAAATAGAATCTGCAACTTTCACTTACAATCCACTGTACTGCACAAGTTCAGACAATGAGAGGGAGAAACAGTTCAAGGAGTCAATCCGTTGTGCTGTATTAGTCATGTGCTAACAACGGACATGCTGATAGGAAGAGAGAACAGAATGGCAGAGAGACTAGCTCATTAGTTTACTGCTTTTCCTTTTCATTGTCTATTCCGAGTCCACAGGTGATGCAAGACCTGTAAGTTTATGTAGCGCACCCCCTAAGGAGCCACAAGTAGAAAAGGATTCCCCACTCTGCACAGTCAGACACACCGCATTTTCACAGCACACTTTGAGGAACAGTACAGTGCTTTTTTTTTTTTGTGTGTTTTTATTAGAGGGTTTAACTTGGATAGGGAGAAGGGTAATATGGGATGCACACTTGACTTTAGTAGAACTTTTCAGGGACAAACTTCTTCTGTACAGCTATTTACACTCCTCATCTTCCTCCAGCACAACACTTGCTTGAAGCACTACAAGTCCCAGGACCAGCTGGCATGGTTGGACAGGTAGCAAATGACCTTTACAGGCAGGGACCGCGGGCCCCTTGGTTGTGTAACAAAGTTCTAGAGCCCAGCTGTGCTTCTGTGGCTACTGATACCATCACCACCTCTTCAGTCACTCTCAGCCCACCTGGCTGCAGCTGCCCCTTTCTGGCTAAACTTCCACAGTCCTCCCAACTGACTCAGCATCCATCTCAGACTACTCTCATCCAGTCCTCTCAGGCTGCCTCTCAGTCCTCCCCAACTGTATCACTCACCAGACCACCTGGCTGTCTTCCTCCCTGGAGATTTTCCCGGCAGTGTTCTCCTGCTGCTGTCCTTCTCCTGCTCCAGTGCCTCCGGTCAGGACACCCCTGTGTGTCGTGAAGAGGGTCCCTTCTGCACCCGAGCCCAGGCCTGAGGTCACCCCCCCCCAGACTAGGGGGTTACCCTCAAGGACCACTGACAGCCTAACACTTCATCTCCAGCTTCCACCTGAACTCAACTGTCCCAGCTGAGCTGACCCTGAGTATGAGGGGGCCTCCCCCTGCCAAACCACCTGTTGGGGATTGGCCAGGGCCTTCAGAATACTCCAGACAGCTCCTCCCCATCTCCCATTCTTCTGGAAGTTTTCAGCAAGGTCTCATCCAGTCCTCACTCACCCTGACACAGATAAAAACATAGGCTTGGCTGCAAATTTTCCCACACTAGCAGAAAACCTATTCTAGCACACTAGAGGGTGCTACATTCAACTTAGAGTTACTAAACCCGCAACAATAAAATCAGTCTGTGTATGCAGTAAAGCATGCTTGTTATACTCACTGTGGAACCTAAGGGATTAATCCTCTGCATTGTGTAAAAAGGCTGTTTGATAATGTCTTCTATGATCTTCCCCTTCTTCCACAGTCCCCAACCCATCTGCTGATAGGGCAGAGCCTTGGGGGCACTCTGCACATGCTCAGTTCGGTGTGTATTGCTAGAGAGTTTTCTTTTTCCCTTGGGAGGGGGCATGTGATTAGCACAGGGCCAATCAGCACTGTCCAGACAGAGGGTCAGGGGTTCTGCAGCCTCATAGGATGATCAGAGTAGAATGAAAACTCCTCCTACAAGCTTTAACCAAACACCGATAGAAGTCACAAGACTGCTATATACTGCTGATGAGAAAGGTATTTAGCAGTTTATATTTCCTAAAATAATTGCATTTCCATGTTCTGTGCGCTGTAGGAGACCAGATATAATGAATGTAGGGTCCTGGGTTTAGTAACACTTTAACTACATTAGAGAAAATTCAGATCTCCTACCTGCCGGACAGAGCTGTGTAAATCTTAGAACTGGGTGAAAAGAAATTGAAAACCCTTAGTAAGTAGAACAGCACACTTGTATGTATTTTATCTGTGTATTTAGCGGTTTGCCTAGATTTCAGCTTTAAGAAATTCACCTTCCCCTTCTTTGAAAATGTTTAAAATATTTTGGTGTATTTATTGACTCCTGTGAGGCTGTGTGTGAGTATTCTGTAAAATGTTATTTCTCTGCTTTTCAGATTATTTCTGAAGATAATTATTTGTGCGTAGGGAAGGTGTGAGAGTAAGATCCCAAACTCCTGTAAATTTTGTTCTTAGTCATCTTTGTGTGTCAGCACATAGTGTGTCAGCAACATGACTCACACATCAATATTGGCACTGTTTTAAAAAAAGAAACCTTTACCAAGTTAAAGCGTGTATGCAAAGCTGTATCTTGGCCTAGGCCAACAAGGCCTAGGCCTAGGGCAGCACTTTGCATGGGGGCAGCATGAAAAGAGTCCCCGCCGGCTACTTTTAGTGTAGCACCAGTCTTATGGGGTGGACTGGGCCGCAAGACAAATCAGTTTGGTGCCCCCATAAAGCGGTATGATAGGGATGGCACAGACACAAAGGACACTGACATGGTCACCTATACCTGGCAGGTAGGTAATAGGACTCTCTGCAATCCTTTGCTTGTGTCAGTTGTACATATTAAGGAATCTTAATTTTATTTCTGTTGATTGCTGATGAGAAAAATAAACAGATGGATTTATTTGTTCCTGCCCCCAATCCTTCCTTTGCTCACTGCCTGGACCACATACCTTCATCACTGTGCTGCATGTTTTCTGCTGCACCACTGGCATGGTTATATCCTCTTAGTCCTGCAAAAATTTAGCAGAAAATTGTGCTTAAAGTAGAACTATAGGCAACACTTTTTTTCCATTTTGGATAGAGTAAGGGATGGTTATAGCCCCTGTTAATTTTTTTTATTTTTTTGTCATCCATTCATTTCCCTTAATTTCCTGCCCCATAGCCACACAGGAAGTGGGAGGAAATCGCTGCAGGCTAAGGGAATCCCCCCCCCCCCCAAGACCCTCAGAACTAGTGTCCCCACTGGAAAATTTCAGGGCAGGTTTTAAACAGGAAGGGGTGTGACCTTGACAGGAAGGGGTGGATCATATTTAGATTAGAGGTTGCACGAGTTTAGTCAGGCCTAGGGCAGCACAAAACCTAAATACACCACTGCGTGTATGGTACACTGACAATCCATTGTGTGATTGTGCTCTGAGCTTCTCTGATGTAAAGTTTTAACAGACTTGAGCCTTTATAGAGGATTACAAAGTTTCAGTGGGGTGGAATTGCAAGATTGTAATACAATCATTGCAGTAAATATAAACTGCTAAATACCTTTTCTCATCAGCCGTATATAGCAGTCTTGTGACTTCTATCAGTGCCCGGTTAAAGCTTGTAGGAGGAGTTTTCATTCATGATTGACCCTGTGCTAATCACATGCACCCTCCCAAGATAAACAAAACTATCTAGCAATACACAGAAAACTGAGCATGTGTAGAGTGCCGCCAATGGTCTGTGCTATCAGGAGATGGACTGGGGACTGTGGAAAAAGGGGAGTATCAGAAAAGACAGGATCAAACAACCTTTTACAAAATGTGTAGGATTAACCCCTTTGGTTCCACAGTGAGTATAACAAGCATGCTTTACTGAATATACAGACTGATTTTACTGTTGTGGGTTTAGAAACACTTTAAGTGTTCAGGATTAGGCAGTTAATATTACTGTAATTGTGTGTAAACTGTTTTTGTGTTTTTCATTCTTGCAAATATACAGTATTTGTAAAGCCATCAAACACGGTTTTTTAACTAGGGTTCCTGCAGAGGTTGCTAGGAGTTCCTTGAGCAAAAGGCAATTTCTGCCTCCTAGATACATTTCCTCTGACACCATTGATCTTTTTAGCTATCTATAAGGCCCCTTTCACACTGGGGCGGGAGCGGCGGTGGCGGTAAATCGCTGCTATTTTTAGGGGCGCTTTACCGCTAATTTCGCAACGGTATTCGGCCGCTAGCGGTGCGGTTTTACCCCCCCTCTAGCGGCCAAAAAAGGGTTAAAAACCACCGCATGGCGCCAAACCACCGCATGGCGCCAACCGGAGCTGTCAGGTTTTTTTCATTCAACCCGCTGGGTTGAATAAAAAAAACTTGTAGTGTGTACAAGGCTTTAGTCTAAAAAAGTTTTAAAGTTGCTTTCAATGTATCCTTTTAGCATATGATGTCCCCTTCTTTCTAAGGCCTTATGCTAGTAAATCTGCATAATTAGCTTATTTTCATTATTTTTCTTATCTGGCACAATTACCTATGCTAATTTGCATGAGTACACTCAACGCATTCACGTACTATAAGATTTTTAATCTAAAGGCTCGTACACACTATAAGAAAATCGGGCGAACATTTTAATTTGAGGAACTTTCTTAAATTTTCGTACAGTTTTAACACAACTTTCGACAGTCGATTCCAAAAAATTCTTGTAGGGACAAACACCAAAAATGTTCTCCTAAGGGAACAGAACGAACGATTTTCGATTAATGTGTATCGTTTTCATACGATTTTCATACAGGAATAATCAGAAAAGAAAGACTGCGCATGATCAGAAACAATAAACAAAAAAAAAGCCTTTGTCGTACGAGAATTTTCTTACAAATTTTCATTCATCGGTTTCCAATTTGCTCTGAAACAAGGAGGAAAACCAGACGATCGTTCGCCCGATTTTCTTATAGTGTGTACCCCACTTTAGTAAAGTCTGGTTCACAATGGTGTGTTATGGTAACACAATGTACCAGTTTTACTACAGATGCACAGAAACTCCTGTACTGCAGCGCTTTGGGGTGCCATTCGTTTTGAATAGCATCCAAACACACTAAAAATTCCCCACAGCTCATATGCTTTGTAATCAGGGGAGGGCTGGTAGCCTTGGGCCTGGGGGGCAAGTCCAGTCAAGTCGCCCACTGAACCGCCGAATCAGCTCAGCATCCATGGCCCACCTGGTTTTTCAATGCAGCCTCACCAGTGCTTATCAGTGCAGCCAACTCCAGTGCCCATCAATGAAGCCTGATCACTGGGGCAGGTTACATGGGGTGTATGGGGGGGAGATGGGGGGTCAGCTAGGGGTGTCAGGGTCTCTCACCTCAGCGATCTCAGCTCAGCAGGTCTTTGCACGCCACTGTCTCCTGGGGGGTAACGCTCCTGATCCTGGGGTCAAGTTGTAGCCAGCGCCCAGCCCTGCGTCCCGACTCCCTGGCACGCCCTGCCTCTGTCTGCTTCCAAGAATCTGGTCCCACCAGAAGCTTGAGCGTGGACTACAACTCCCGGAATGCAACAGCTAGTGGTCGGCCGCCATGGCCATGCCCCCGGCCCGACTTCCTAGACCAGAATAAAAAAGAAAATGGTAGCGGGCAGCGGCTGCCGGCCATTTTGAACATAAGTTAGGGTGGCCTGGGAGGCAATTGCCATCCTGCCCCCTGGCCCAGCCCTCCCCTGTTTGTAATACACCACGGAACACAGATTTGAACAATTTGTGCATAAAAAAAATCATTCTGGGTGCACTGCAGCCTATTTGAAACAATTGGACTTTTTAAGGCAATTCAGGGAAAACGCATTTAACGCACATTTATTAAGACAATGCACCAATGTGAGTCAGCCATTAATCAGGCCTGTGGAACCTCCTCAACCTGCAAGAGCTTCACAATTTGAACATCTTGATCTTCGTTGTGTGCAGTAAGTACAGCTTTCACCAGCTAATTCTAGACCTTTCAGCATTATGAGTATTGAATATTGGGCTTTTTTTTTTAATTATGATTACTGAAATCAAGCTATATATTTTATAAGAGTAGTGAATTTTAGGGCTGCAATAAAAATCTTAATTCCTTGTTCATTCTGATCACACAGGGGTTTTTCAGAACTTTGCCGAATGCCAGTGGTGGAATATAAAGTTGACAATGAAGGCACGCCATGTGAATATAAAACTCCCTTCAGACGCAATACTACCTGGCACCGTGTACAGAATCCGGTCGGACAGCTTAATTCTTGTGCCTCTCCAGTTTTAGGAAGTACTGACAGGCTGCAGTGCCAGCAGTTTCTTCAACAATCGCAGACTGGTATTCCTCGTAGCACATCATTTGGCAGAAAGATGTCAGATAGTACAAGGTAATGTTTATTCAGCGTTGAATTTATAAACAATTTTTACCCAATTATTTTTAATAAAAATGCATTTATGATATCAGTGAATATGATCAATATTTTAATTTTTTTTTAACAGAATATGATCAATATTAAGTATTTATAAATTAAAAAGACTTGCAGTTTATTTAATTTTTATGTCATTTTAGAGTGTATGAAGCAACAAATGTTCCTTTTGCCAGGGAACCAGATCTGTACGAAAAAATAAATAATAATAAAAAAAAAAAAAAAAAAAAAAACTCCTGTGCTGCTATGTGTAATTTAACCACTTCAGCTCCGGAAGGTTTTACCCACTTCCTGACCAGGCCATTTGTTGCGATACAGCACTGCTTTGCTTTAACTGACAATTGTGTGGTCGTGCGACGCTGTACCCAAATAAAATTGTTGGTTTTTTTTCCCCACAAATGCCCCGTACACACGATCGGATTTCCGATGGAATAAAATCCGATGGATTTTTCCGTCGGAATTCCGATGAAGCTGACTTTCATCAGTCTTGCCTACACACCATCAGACCAAATTTGACAGTCCAAAACGCGGTGACGTAAAACACTCCAACGAGCCGAGAAAAATTCAGTTCAATGCTTCTGAGCATGCGTCGACTTGATTCTGAGCATGTGTGGGTTTTTTCACCGATGGAGTTCCCCACAGACATCGGAATTTGCTATCTTTTTTTTTTTCCATCGGTAAAATTTAAAACATGTTCTATTTTTTTACACCGATGGAAAAAAGACCGATGGGGCCCACACGTGATCGGTTTTTCCGATGAAAAAAGTCCATCGGTCTTTTTTCATCGGAAAAACCGATCGTGTGTACGCGGCATAATAGAGCTTTCATTTGGTGGTATTTGATCACCTCTGAGGTTTAAATTTTTTGCGCTATAAACATAAAATACCGAAAATTTTAAATAAAAAACATTTTTTTTTACTTTCTGCTATAAAACATTCCCAATAAAAAAATAATAATTAAAATCGAATTCCTTCATTAATTTAGGCCAATATGTATTCTGCTAAATATTTTTGGTAAAAAAAAAATCCCAATAAGCGTATATTGATTGGTTGGCGCAAAAGTTATAGCATCTACAAACTTTGGGATAGATTTGGGGAGTTTTTATTTTTTATTGTTTTTGCTAGTAATATCGGCGATCAGCGATTTTTCGCGGGACTGCGTAATTGCGGCGGGCAAAACTGGACAGTAAGTGACACTTTTTGGGGACAAGTGACACCAATACAGTGATCAGTGCTAAAAAAAAAATTAACTGATCACTGTATAAATGACACTGTCAGGGAAGGGGTTAACACCAGGGGTGATCAAAGGGTTAAGTGTGTCCCTGGGAGGTGCTTACTAACTGTGTGGGGGACGGATACACTGGAGGAAAAGAGAGATCCGTGTTTCAGCTTAGCTGAAACACAAGAACTCCCTTTTGCTCCCTGACAGATCAGCGGTTTGCCTTGCTTACATAGGCACACCGCTGCTCCAATCTCTCCACTGAACGATTGCAGGGTCGTGGCGGCCATCGCAGCCACTGGACCCACTGATTGGCTCCCGCTATGTCCAATCATAGTGGGAGCAGCACTCCGGCGGCGCAGGCATGGCTTCCACACTCTGTGCACAAAATCACATACAGGTACGTGATTTTGCGCAGCCATTATGCCATGCCACAGTATATATGCAGTGGGTGGTCCGGAAGCGGTTAAAGGGATTGTAAAGTCAGAAGGTTTTTTATCTTAATGCATTCTATGCATTAAGATAGAAAGCCTTCTGTGTAGAGCAGCCCCCCTAATACTTACTGGCAGGGCTTTTTTTCTCAAACAATAGGTGCTGGAACTTAACCACAGCCCCACAAAACCCCTTCCCCTACACACACCCTCCAAATCACATAAAATAGTGGGTGTGGTCAGTCAAATTTCACTAAAACAGTAGGAGGGTCTTAAAAGGGCATTAAATACCAGGATTGCATTACATACAGAGTGCAGAGCTGTCAATTGTAAACACAGAAACCTGACTTCTGTGTTTTCAAGTGATTGTGGTGAGGAGGCACCAAAGGGTCTGAGCCAGAGGTGGTGGAACTGGGTTCCACCAGTTCCCCCTAAAAAAAAAAAGCCCTGCTTACTGGAGCCCCATCTCTGTCCAGCGATATCCACAAGTGTCTCGGCCCTCCTGATTGGCTGACACACACCAGCGGCACCATTGGCTCCCGCTTCTGTCAATTAAGGTCAGTTAGCAAATCAGGAGAGAGAGAGGGTGCGGGGCCAAACCACAGCTCAGTGTCTGAATGGACACACAGAGCTGCAGCTCGGCATGAGTGCCCCCATAGCAAGCTGCTTGCTGTGGGGGCGCTCAACAGGAGGGAGGGGCCAGCAGTGCTGAAGAGGCACCCGAGAAGAGGAGGATCTGGGCTGCTCTGTGCAAATCCACTGCAACAGAGCAGGTAAGTATGACATGTTTGTTATTTTTGTAGAAAAAAACCCCGAGACTTTCCAATCACTTATTCAAAAATAAAGTAGCAACTCACATTTTTTGCCATTCAACATAGTAACAATCATATAAAAAAAGAGTGCAGCACTTCTCAAGTGAAAAATAAATAAATTACCAACTTTTGAAAAATGCTAAAATATAGTGCAAATTATTTCAATAAAATAAATTTGTTGTAACCCAAAGGTCTTTTGTGCCCATCCATAACATAAAATAACAACCCCTGAAGAAGTCACATGATTGTGACGAAACGCATTGAGCAGAATCTGGGTGATGTCATCCCACATGAACCAGGAAGTATTAACAATTTGTATGAGACTGACTATAGATGACACCAGTGACTGTATAAATAGAGCTGTTTGTTTGTGTACACTGATTAATAGCGTACACTAAAATGTGAGTGTGTTTTGATTTTTAATTGCTTTTATTAAATGTGTGTAGCGGCCTCACCCCGACCTCTTTAGCTAGGGGTATGTCGAGCGACAGAGTGAGGTGCGCTACGGCCCATGTCCTCCCCATGGATGTGGGTGAGGTGAAGGCCAGTACCAATCTTTTCCTCGGGCCAAATGTGTGCTGGTTATGAGGGTCAGTCCTTCCGTGCCAGAATCTCCCTTTGTTCCCATCAACAGAGTCCATACACCCATCAAAGTCCAAACTCAGGTTTATTGCATATCTCCACATACAGTCAAATGCAACGGCATGATACGATGGGGAAGCAGGTCGAGGCACTGTACAGGTTCCTAGTCCCTACACTCCCTGTGCTATGACCAGGGGTTGCAGGAGTCTTGATGAAAGCTCCTCCGCTGTGCTGTAGCCCATATCAGGGGAAGATGTCCTCCAAGGGAGTTACCGAAGGCCCATCCATCACCGGGTTGACACTGCACCGGGTCTTCGGACGGGTGACCCCCCCCAGCCTCCTCACCTCAGATGCGGGTCCCCTCGCAAGGGGCGCCCTGGAGCAACTTCACCCTCGCGGGACCCAGTCGGAGTCACCGCGTCCCAGGCCTCCTTAATAGTACCTCACCCCAGGCTGAAGGTGCCCGGGATGGACTCCATCTTCATTCCGGCCAGGCCTTGGGCGCCTAGGCCGGAACCTTGAACCGCCCGCACCCAGGCCTAAGGTGCCTGGGTGCGTGAAGAGATGATCCCTTCCAAAACAGACCTCGTGGCGAGGGCGTCTCCCCCTTTTATCTCCTCCCATCGACACCACGGCGGGTTCCCCGCCCCAGCCGTACCATCTCCAGGAAGGGACAAAGAAGGGTAGCACTGTGGTAGTGATTCTACCTCGAGCCAGTAGGTACACTGACACCCACTGGTCAAAGAGAATATTACACCACCCAATCCTCCACGAATAAGAAAAAGGGGTCTAATCCCTGACATAATTACACACCTGGGTCTCTCTACCCCCAGGTGTATCCCACTAACTTTGAAGACCCCGCTACATGTGTTTTAAACTGGTGAGCACTAAGTAGTGTTGCTTTGCTTTGAGTGATGATGGAGAAAAGTGGAGATTGCTTGGTACTTCTGGACCCCCAGGAAAGGGAAAAATGCTGTTTATGGCTTCTATATTATACAGATCCATAATTTAAGGTGTGAGAACATCCTGATTGTTAAACAGTGTTGGTAAAAGAACTGTGGATTAGAGACCCACAGAATATTTGGTGGAACATAAGGTTGTTTGTAGTTCACAACACAAGAAACGTTGTGCATGTTGTTGTTTTATGTTACGAATAGAGACAAAAGACTTTTGGATTAACACAAATGTATTGTATTAAAATTATTTGCACTATATTCTAGCATTTTGCAAAAGTTGTTTAGTCATTTCTTTTTCACTGGATTAGTGCTTCACAAATGCTTTCAAATTTAGATTATTGCTTTGTTGAATGGCATGTTGGTTGGTAAAAGATTTTATATTTCACATACATGGTAATATGGTCATTTTATTTTTCTTTTTTTTTTTTTATTGAATTTTTCCAGAAATGAACAGGGTCAAAAAATACAACAACATTTACAAAATATATGGTTATTGCTTCTTTAAAGTAGTAAACAGAGGTATCTAGCATAAATTAATCTAAACATATAACATAACATTTTGTCACACTGCTACCTTAACCTGTGTCTCCTACTTCATATCACCTTGTATAATGAGACTCCACTGCTCCATTCCATACACTTTAATAAAAAATAAAAAAAAAGGGGGGGGGGAAAGAAGTAGAGAGAGGAAAGGACCTCTCCTACAGAAAGATTTAGAAAGGGAGGAGGGCAGTATTCAGGGATGGCCCCCGGAAATATATCCTACTGTCAAGCCACGCATCCACCACTTCTCCTGACTTCAATTCATATAAATGCTTTATAACCCTAAGAGGTATTTACCCTCTTCTGAGTGAATAAACAAATTCCAAGGAGTCCATATCTTTCTATACACCTCCTGTCTATCAGTTGATGTCAAAATCAAATTTTCCATCCTTCTAATATCTTCCACCTTCCTCAGCCACATTGCTGTGGTTGGTGGAATCTGTTGTTTCCACAGCAGAGGGATGCAGGATTTAGCTGCATTTAGTAGGTGGCATAGGATGGACTTTCTATATTTTTTTATTGACATATTAGAGACATGCAACAAAAAAAGCGCCAAATCATTCGGAATTTGAAAGTTAGTAAATTTCTGAGAAATATTCCGAACCATTGTCCAAAAAGCAGTCAGTTTGGAGCATGTCCAAAATATATGTAGAATAGTCCCTCTATTTGCACCACATCGCCAGCAATATTCTGGTGTATCAGGAAACATGATATGAAGTCGACTAGGTGTCATATACCATCTCGTCAATATCTTATAATTAGTCTCCTGTATCTTGGTGCAAATTGAGGATTTAAAAGAGAGACTAATCATAGCTTGTATTTGTGCTGTAGTAAACGTGCGATGCAAATCTAGACCCCATTTTAATATACAAGTAAGCTCTGGCTGTTCCCGTGGGGAGTTGAGTAACGTATAAGTCCTAGAAAGGACATGAGATAATGGTTCTATTCCAGAGCAATACTCCTCAAATAGGGTTAATTGCCTAATATATGCCTGTGGATCTGGTATAGTCTGAAGGAAGTGATGTAACTGAGCTGCATTCCAGAATGTAAGTCGATAGGGGCCTGCGAGGTTCATCAACTCATCTATAGTAGGCCATCTATCTCCTATCACAAACTGTGATGCAGTAATTCGCTCCGTCTCACGTAAGGTCAAAAATTGTGTGATTGGGAGCCCTGGGAGGAATTTAGGATTCCTAATAATCGGAGTTAAAGGGGATGTCTTGGTCGTTTGCTCTGCATGTATAATAACCTGTGAACATTGTTTCAGGGTGTTCCCTATCAAAGGATGGAATTTTAAATCTGACGGTACAAAGTCCCAACACCATAGCGCCCTCCTCAATGGTATGAAGGATTGATGCTGTTCTATTTGCACCCATAGCTTCAAATCACTATGACGTTGCCAATCTATTACTCTTCCAAGATGAACTGCTTGATAATATTTCCGAATGTCAGGCAGCGCTAAGCCACCATAATGTTTTGGAAGAGTTACTAGGGTGCGAGAGAGGCGTGGTTTCTTGTTAGCCCAAACAAATCGTGTGAACATTGCCTGTTCTTAAAATAGGAGGTCGGTATCCGAATCGGTAAAGCTTGAAATAAATATAAAAATTTTGGTAAGATACACATTTTTATTAAATTAGACCTGCCGAACCACGAATGAAAATTTGTATGCCACTTCTCTAATAATAATCTAGCCTTTATGAGCAAAGGAGAAAAATTTAATTCATAGGTACGGGCTAGATTTGCTGGAATGTTTGTACCTAAATAATTCAATGCTGATGTAGTCCACTTAAATTGGAAACCACCTCGTACTTGTGCAAGAATTTGCGGTGGCAACGCCACCCCCATCGCCTCTGATTTAGAAAAATTTATTTTCAGATTAGATAGGGCACCATATAGATCAAATTGTTTAATGAGGTTAGGTAATGATACTGCAGGGTTAACTAATGAAAATAACATATCGTCGGCATACGCCGAGATCTTATGTTGTGTGCTACCCACTGTCACTCCTTGTATATCTGCTTGAAGCCTAATTGTACAAAAGAAAGGTTCCAAGGTAAGGGCATATAAAAGGGGGGACATAGGACACCCCTGCCTGGTACCATTCTTAATTTAAAAAGACTCTGAGAGCACTCCATTTACCTTGACCTGTGCAGTTGGATTTGAATATATTCTGGCTATCCGGCTCAACATCACTTCCCCTAGTCAAATATTTCTAAGTACGGAGAACATAAATGACCAGTTTACCCGATCAAATGCCTTCTCCGCGTCGGTATTTAACAATACACATGGGGTTTTCGTGGACTGGGTCACATGGAGCAGGTTCAGCACTTTAGAAGTGCTGTCCCTTGCTTCCCGCTTAGGAATAAATCCTACTTGATCTAAATGGATTAGCTTTTGTAAGTGAGTCGCCAGCCGAGTAGCCAGAACTTTAGTGTATAATTTAAGATCCACATTCAAGAGTGAGATTGGTCTATAACTGCCACAAGAAGTAGGATCCTTCCCTTCTTTGTGTATTAAAGCAATATGGGCTCCCAAGGTATCCCTAGCAAATAAAGATCCAGAATCAATCGCATTAAATAAATTAATCAAACGTGGGCCCAATATTCCAAATAATGTTTTATAATATTGTACCGTGAACCCGTCAGGGCCCGGGGCTTTCCCTAATTTCATAGTTCCCAATGCTTGTTGAAGCTCCAATAAAGAGATGGGGACATCTAATTCCGCAGCTATCTCAGAAGATAAAGAGGGCATTTGGGATGCCTGAATATATTCATCTATGGCCAGTCGAGACGGTATAGGTAATGATAGATCATATAGGGATGAATAAAACTCTTTAAATTCTCGGGTAATTTGTCTTGGTAAAGTTATCTTCTGCCCATCGCCATTAACCACTTGGGGAATATATGTTGATAACTTATGTTCTCTAACCCTTCTTGCCAACACCTTCCCACATTTATCGCCCGATTCATAACTCGCCTTGCGACAGAACTGTAGCGCCGCTTTCGCTTTAAACTGTAAAGCCTCGTACACACGATCGGATATCCTATAGATTCTAATCCGATGGTTTTGTCCATCGGAAATCCGATGAAGCTGACTTCCATCAGTCTTGCCTACACACCATCAGTCAAAAAACCGACCGTTCCAAACGCGGTGACGTAAAACACTCCGATGAGCCGAGAAAAATGAAGTTCAATGCTTCTGAGCATGCGTCGACTTGATTCTGAGCATGCGTGGATTTTTTATCCGATGGACTTGCCCATAGTTTTTTATCCATCGGAAAAATTTAAAACATGTTCTATTTTTTAAAAGCGATGGAAAAAAGACCGATGGGTCCCATACACGATCGGTTTGTCTGATGAAAACAATCCATCGGACGGTTTTCATCGGTAAAACCGATCGTGTGTACAGGGCTTCACAGGGCAATAATCTGTTTTCTAATTACCGCCAGTTCTGTTTCTACAATCTGGTTAGGGGCATGTTTATGACTGGCCTCCACAGCTGCTAGTTTATCGAGTAATTCGGTAAGTTGTTTCGTTCGCTCACGTTTGATACGAGCTCCATGTTTGATAAGGACACCTCTCAGAACTGATTTATGTGCCTCCCATAGAACTCCTGGATCACAATCAGGTAAATCATTCCTCTGAAAATATGATGTCAACTCCTTAGTCACATCCTCCAGGACTTCAGGAGTCTGCAGCAGACTTTCATTGAGTCGCCAAAAACGATGTGTAAGCGACTGTGCTCCCGTCAACTCATAAGACAGGAACACAGGCGCATGATCTGACCATGTAATGTTGCCTATCGATGTAGTTCGAACCGCATGCAGGTAATTATGAGGAACTAAAAAATAATCAATCCTGGTATAAATTTTGTGTGGAGAAGAAAAAAATGAGTAATCTCGTTCCCCCGAATGTTGTATTCGCCAGACATCAATCAATTGAGTTTTATATAGCAATTTTGCTATACGTTTCAATTGGCTCGGAGGGATAGTCGATGTGCCCGTGGAGGTGTCTACTGATGGTATCAGAGGTACATTAAAATCTCCTCCGAGTATCAACTGTCCCTCCATGAAGTCTAGAAGTTTCCCCAGTGCCTCCTCCAGAAAAGAGGCCTGATTTTCATTGGGAGTATAAATTGTTGCCAGTGTTATCTGTTTATTCCCCAGGAGTCCCTTAATATAAACATATCGGCCCGTAGGGTCTATCAATGAGCTTTGGTAGTGCCAGGGGATTTTACTGGATATTATTATTGAAACACCTTTTGATTTGGCCATCGGGTTAATAGAATGATAGGTCCATGGATAAAGTTTATTTTGAAAATATTGAAGTCTATCTGTCTTAAAATGTGTCTCTTGAATAAACGCTATATCCGTACCGGAGCGTTTTAGATCATGTAATAGCATGCGTCGCTTCTCAGGTATATTTAGTCCCTTAGCATTCAGGGACATCACTACAATACTGTCCAACGTCATATTGGGGATAGAAAGGGGCAAAGAAAGAGAGAAAAAAAAAAAAAACAATCTGAGAGGAGATCTCCTCCTCCTCCTCTCTACTAATTACCCTAAGGAAGGCACTTACTACTGGACCCCTCCAGAATATGTAAGCACAGGCCTAATTAGGGGAGTGTTCCAAAATGGGGTTCCCAATTTTTTTACCCTCCAGCATTAACCAAAACATTTTTTTTTTTACATTATATACAGGTCCTTCTCAAAAAATTAGCATATTGTGATAAAGTTCATTATTTTCTGCAATGTACTGATAAACATTAGACTTTCATATATTTTAGATTCATTACACACAACTGAAGTAGTTCAAGCCTTTTCTTGTTTTAATATTGATGATTTTGGCATACAGCTCATGACAACCCAAAATTCCTATCTCAAAAAATTAGCATATCATGAAAAGGTTCTCTAAACGAGCTATTAACCTAATCATCTGAATCAACTAATTAACTCTAAACACCTGCAAAAGATGCCTGAGGCTTTTAAAAACTCCCAGCCTGGTTCATTACTCAAAACCGCAATCATGGGTAAGACTGCCGACCTGACTGCTGTCCAGAAGGCCATCATTGACACCCTCAAGCAAGAGGGTAAGACACAGAAAGAAATTTCTGAACGAATAGGCTGTTCCCAGAGTGCTGTATCAAGGCACCTCAGTGGGAAGTCTGTGGGAAGGAAAAAGTGTGGCAGAAAACGCTGCACAACGAGAAGAGGTGACCGGACCCTGAAGAAGATTGTGGAGAAGGACCGATTCCAGACCTTGGAGGACCTGCGGAAGCAGTGGACTGAGTCTGGAGTAGAAACATCCAGAGCCACCGTGAACAGGCATGTGCAGGAAATGGGCTACAGGTGCCGCATTCCCCAGGTCAAGCCACTTTTGAACCAGAAACAGCGGCAGAAGCACCTGACCTGGGCTACAGAGAAGCAGCACTGGACTGTTGCTCAGTGGTCCAAAGTACTTTTTTCGGATGAAAGCAAATTTTGCATGTCATTCGGAAATCAAGGTGCCAGAGTCTGGAGGAAGACTGGGGAGAGGGAAATGCCAAAATGCCTGAAGTCCAGTGTCAAGTACCCACAGTCAGTGATGGTCTGGGGTGCCATGTCAGCTGCTGGTGTTGGTCCACTGTGTTTTATCAAGGGCAGGGTCAATGCAGCTAGCTATCAGGAGATTTTGGAGCACTTCATGCTTCCATCTGCTGAAAAGCTTTATGGAGATGAAGATTTCATTTTTCAGCACGACCTGGCACCTGCTCACAGTGCCAAAACCACTGGTAAATGGTTTACTGACCATGGTATTACTGTGCTCAATTGGCCTGCCAACTCTCCTGACCTAAACCCCATAGAGAATCTGTGGGATATTGGGAAGAGAAAGTTGAGAGACGCAAGACCCAACACTCTGGATGAGCTTAAGGCCGATATCGAAGCATCCTGGGCCTCCATAACACCTCAGCAGTGCCACAGGCTGGTTGCCTCCATGCCACGCCGCATTGAAGCAGTAATTTCTGCATAAGGATTCCCGACCAAGTATTGAGTGCATAACTGAACATAATTATTTGAAGGTTGACTTTTTTTGTATTAAAAACACTTTTCTTTTATTGGTCGGATGAAATATGCTAATTTTTTGAGATAGGATTTTTGGGTTTTCATGAGCTGTATGCCAAAATCATCAATATTAAAACAAGAAAAGGCTTGAACTACTTCAGTTGTGTGTAATGAATCTAAAATATATGAAAGTCTAATGTTTATCAGTACATTACAGAAAATAATGAACTTTATCACAATATGCTAATTTTTTGAGAAGGACCTGTATATATTATGCCAGTTTCGCAATATATTTGTCTCATTACTATTACCTGTTATATCATAGTAGAAATAGGGAGAAGAGAAAATTAAATTAAATAAGAATTAAAAATTAACATATGTAAACCTTCTCTCCCACTTCCACTACGTAAAAGGACTTCTTCCAATTCTCCCTCTTTCATATTCTCTATCAAGGTGACCCCTCGCCTGGCCCTTTCTCTACTTAATAATCCACCTTCTCTTCCTAATATGGTTCTCTTACACATATACAGAAAGCAATAAATATAAAAGGAAAAAATAAGTAAATAAGCATATATATATATATATATATATATATATATATATATATATATATATATACATACACATACACATACCCGTACACATATACTCACATACATACACAAACATACATACCCACATACACACATACCTACATACATACACACATACACATGCATACACATTCATATTTATGTTAGCTCAGCCTAACCTTTCATATCATTACTATTACTCCTTATACCATGGTAAAGATCGGAAGAGAGAGAAAATAAACTAGTATATGAATTAAATAAAATAAAATTAGCATTTCCCATGTAACCATGTCAAAGGACTTCTTCCAGTTCTCCCTCTTTAATATTCCACTTCAAGGACCCCTCATATAGCCTCTTCTCTATTTAATAACCCGTCATCTCTTCCTAATATATTTTGTCCTACACTTGTGCAGGGTGTCCTGGGGGGGGGGAATAACACACAAAAAAAGAAAAAAAAAAACCCCTAGAGCCTAATTTCCCTTTTCCCCTCTTCTCAAATAAATTAATCAGGGGGAGTTGTAGTTCCTAGTTACCTACATTACTCCCTTACCCTCAACCCTTAACCCTTGTGTCTTATTGTGTCCTTATACTCACTCTCCTACTTCCTCCCCTTTGCTCACAATCTTTATAGATATATAGTGTATATTTATTGATTTATATGTCATTATTTCACTTTCCCCCCCTCCCACCTCCTCCCATTTGTGTATTCCCTCCCCCTCCCCCCCCCCCCCCAACTCTATTCTGTGGAACTAATCGTGTTCTATATACTTCTTTATTTGTAGTAATAATCTCAAATATTGTGCTTTTACCTACACGACCCAACAAAAAAAAAACGGACAGGGGGAGCGGTATAGAGGTAATTATTCTACCCCCCATGGTTCCTCACCTGCCTCACCCCAGACTTCACAATTAACCATCAAAACCTTATCCCCACACCCGGAAAAAAAAGAAGAAAAAACCAACCACACACAATAACCATAATATTCCCTCCTTCCCCTTTCCCACCCCACAATTCTTTAAATTTGATTATATATTGTGTACATATTTTGTGGTATAATATTTATTGTATTTGGGCCCCTAAAAAAAAAGGGAGACCAGAGAAACCAAAAAAAAGGGGGGGTATTACCCCTTATTCCCCTTAATTTAGCTGGACCCCTCCATAATTGTCCCTGGCACGATTTAAGTTAGTAAATTCATTGGGGGTAGATATTCCATCTAACCCCATAAGAACTAGATTTATTTTAACAATTTCAATATAAAGGGCTCAATCCGGTCACACAGAAAAAAAACAAAAAAAAAGGGGGGGGGGCGAGAGTTCACCCACTTCGTATCCTCTTTCTATATTGCTTATTTATTTCCCCCCATTCTCAATATTCCTCTCTAATTATTTATTCTCTTCTTAGGGTCCCTCTTATTCCCCATGTACTTGGGATATCGGCTCAGTCCTCCCAGAATCAGTAATTCCACGCCGTGTTGGGCCCGGCATTGGTTTTAACCAGTTGGGGATCGGGATAGCGTCCATCTCCAGGAAGACAAACAATCCTGGTAAATCCGCAGGGCTAGATACAAAAAAAGGAAGCAGGACCTTTCTTCACAGTTAGTGTGTTCGGAAATCCCCATCGATATGTATACCCCTTTTGCCTGATCTTGTCCAGTAACGGACGCAATAATGCCCTCCGTTGCAGGGTAGCTCTGGATAAGTCTGCTAATATTTTTACTGGGGTTCCCTTAAAGTCAATGTCTCCTGCTTCCCATGCCTTACGGAGGATAATCTCCCTGTGGGGGTAACGTAACAAGCGGCATATAACATCTCTGGGTCTCTTTGGGTCTTTAGAGCGGGGTCCTAGAGCTCTATGTACCCTTTCCAGCTCCAATTCTGCTGGAGTCACTGAGACAGCTAATTGCTGGCAAATTGTCAAAACCACAGTTTGTAATAATTCCTGACCTGTCTCCTCTGGAATTCCCCTCAGCCGTAGATTATTGTGGCGACTCTGATCTTCAAGCTGTTCCAGATGGAGTTGTGATAACGAGACTTGTAAGGCTTGTAAATCTTGCGTCTGCTCCAACTTTGATACTCTATTCTCCAAATTGGTTGATGATCTTTCACCTATGGAGATCCTCTCTGTAAGCACCTGCACATCCGCCCGGATAGCTTGCATATCTCTACAATGTGCTTCCTCCCCATGGAGGATTAATGCCTCCATATCAGCACGAGTGGGAAGCGCCTCCATGTCTGCTTGAGTTGGTAATGCCTGGATGAGAGCTCTAATGTCCCCTTCCCCCAGTATAGATGGTCTAATCGCCTGTTGCTCCTGCAGGCTCAACTGAAGGGGGGGCGATGGGGGATTCCACCGCCGTCAGGGAGACCATAGCCAAAGGAGCCGCCATAGCTGACTCCAGGTGAGCGGTGCTCTGAGTTTCTTTTGCTCGGTTCCGTGAAACAGCGGATCTTGTGCTCGGGAAATAGCTCTCTATAGTGGCGGTATCCGAGCGAGATGTTGCTACTCTATGAGTACGCTTCTCCTTTCCCTTTCCTACGGTGCTCATGCCGGGATAAGCTACAGCATTACCGGCCGCTCAGCTGGAGGGTATTGGGAGCTCCGTTTGTGTCCGACCTTACACCACCATCTCTAGCCACACCCTCTCCTCCAGAACTCACCCTGAACTCTGCAGTGTGTTCTGCTTAATTGGTCATTTCTTTTTCACTGGAGTAGCGCTGCACTTTTTTTTCACATCCATGTATGTAATGCTGTAAGACCACAGCACAGGAGCATTAAACGTCAATAGCACAAATCGACCTTGGCATCATTATACCTAGTAATAAGTGTTATGGACTTTTATCTACAGATCATCTGTTTTTCATACCTCCCAACTTTAGAACTTGAAAAAGAGATACAAGTTGGCCTATATTACACGCAACACATAAAGTGGGAGTGGCTCCTTGCAATTGTAGCGCACTCTCGTAGGCTATTAGTGACAGTGCAGGCAAATCTATGTTTTTTTGGCTCGCGCTAAAATTATGTTTTTGAATTTGGGTCAAAAGTTTACTTTAGTACAGGGCTGGATGACTCATACTGGCAGGTCTCTGGTGCCTCCCATGGTTCTGAAAAGTTGGAGAATGTTCTGAAAACTGGAAGGCGGAGGCCAGGAGGGTTGATCTGCATACTTAGGGGAGTTTGGCCAATCCCCAGGCAGTGGGCCTGGCATGGTGGCCAAGCAACCCTTAAATATGGATGATTAATGCTGGCAGGGAGTCGGGTGGAAGAGGGAGTGCTGAGGAGACTGTCGCTGGCCCTTGAGGAGAACCCCTGCCAGGGGGCTCTGCCTCGGGCTGGGGCTCAGGCTGACCTGGGAGGATTCTGGCAACATCACGGTCCAGAAGGAATCTTGCCTAGGAAGCAGTGAGAGCAAAGAGGACAGTATGAGTACAGCACATTCAGGAACTTGCAAAGGGAAAGACTGTCACATATAGAAAGCCTTTCTGGAAGACAGCATTGGGCTTAAATCTTTCCTTTACTTTGCCTGGGAAATCTTCAGTAGCAGCCAGGCGGGCTGATGAAGAAGCAGCCAGGTGGACTCCTAGTTTCTGAGGTCAAGTGGATTTGGGATCAGTGTCTACAGTGGAGTTGGAGTCACTTCTGTATGTAACCTACAACTTTTGTGCTACTTCCCAAAAGTAACAGGAATTTCCCAGACCTTAAGGGGCTGTTGCTTTTCTGACAGAGACTGTCAGTGTTCAGGAAGAAAGACAGTTCTGAAGCCTGTACATAGGGAGGAAGTTGTCCCTGATTTTTGTTGCTATCAAGTTGGACATCCCACAATTCCTATTCCCATCCAAGTTATTGCCCCTAATAAAACATAAAAAACAAGTTTAAAGACTGTCCCTTGTGTCTGGAGAAAGTGTGGAGAATACTTGTTGCCTGGCGGTGCAGTGTTGGGGGACCCAATTACTAGCGGTTCCTTCAAGGGTGAGCACTACACAATTAATATTGGGCATGGCTTAAAGGGCATTGTTGAATAAAGCTGTTGCCTATTCACTGTATACATTGCACACATATGCCACCGTCCTTGTACCCAAAAAATACCCCTTAGTTACTGTGCTACACATTAGAGTCTCATACATGTGCATCAACCTCAGCACAAAGATCCTTTCAACAGCAGATACATTATCTAGTTATTTTCTCATAACATGATGTAAAGTTAATACATAATGTTAAAATCAAAATCTCAAAAAATCCAGCTGGCTTATGTTTCAGTGTAAAGGAAAAGCAGGTAGTGCCATATGCAAAGATCACAAAGGCTTTCCAGTCACGTTAGCCTGACTCTCATTGCGTTCCCCAGCTTTCTAGAGGAAGAAATGTGATTAAATATACCACATGTGTGCTGGTAAGACAGCAGTATTTATCACAAAGCAGTAAAAAAAAATGAACAAAAATAGATTACATCAGAGATTGTAGCCTCAGAGAGCATAAAGTGGATTAAATTGCCTACTCATTTTGAAATGTGCAGATATCTGCAGGGAAAGCTGTCTACTTTAATGAGCTTCCCTTCTACTCTGTGGAGTATGATTGTACATTTGTGTTAAATCTCCAGATCTCATGGATAAAATGCACAGGTAAATATATAACATTTTATTTGTGAGCATTGGTGCCGATACATAAAAATTATAATTTTACAGATTTTACCAGCTAAATGCTGTAATTGTGGACTTGTGTGCGGTATTTGCAAATGAGGTATCATTCTTACAGCATGGCAAAGCACAACTATGATCTACCCCCACGTTGCATAAATCAAAGAGTTTGCTTAAAATATTTTTAATTGAATATGTAGATTTATTAACAGTCTACTTGTTTGAACAATAGATTAGTGAGGTTGTCGGAATTAATTAGGGTTTAACTCACTTGGTTGACTGATTTGATTATTTTGTTAAACTTGACCTTGACACCTGCAGCAACTATAACCTGCATCCAGCCCCATCCTTAATCACTGGGCCTAACATAAATGAAAAAAGGGAAAACTATTTACCTTAGACCTTGCTTTGGCATTGGCCCCAGTTGCTTACCACCCCTGTTGCAGGTGACCTCTGCTCATACTCCCCTAATTGTTTTTTTTTTAAGGGTTTACATCTGAAGAGTCGAGTTCAGATTCACTGAATGGAAACCAGGCCTGCCCCCTGTCCACAGGCATTTTATATATGATAGGGTCTTTCTGGCTGTTTCCACCCAGCTACTGGACCCTAATGCCCATGGAAGTTCTAAGCAAGCTCCAGCGCCAGAAGAGTATCTCCCTGGCCCTCTTGAGACCGTGAGTCCAACCGAGTCTGCAACCTTTGTTTGCTATCATTTCTGAATCCAAACATCTGAGACAGGCAGTTTTTTTTTGTTGACACAAATCATCTGCAGTTGACTCCTGTATACAAGGGCTTGTTTCAATCCTTATTGATACAGTGTCTTTTACCCCGCGTTTAGAAGATCAGCCTGCTGTTTTAGGCCTTGGGTCTTTTAGAGCTTTGACAGATGCAAAGATCTTTCAGCTGTACCCAAAGTTTCAGGACTTCCTTTAATCAGACTGGAAACACCCTGAAGGGTCCTGCCTACCTAAAGCAGTGCCAAAGCATTTCCCCATTAGGAAGGGATTCACTAATACGTGGTTCCTGCACACTCTGGATGCTCCAGTGTTCCACACTAACAGAGGTACTGCTAAAAGGGTCAAAGGTATAAATTCCTTTAAGGACTTCAATGATAGGAAGTTGAATTCCTTCCAAAACCTCAGTATGAAGTTTGGCCCTCTGTCCTATGTTAATAGAAGCTTTGATCTGTCAAACCACACCAGCATAGAAAGAATCCTTCCACTGCTCGGATGGATCCCTGCATTATGGAGTAGTTGGGGCAGATGTCTTGAACCTTGTTTTTAAGCTGTGGTACAAGCCTCTGAACTTGTGTCCAGCATAGGACTGACGTCTGTACAAATGCATGGAGCACTCTGGCTACAGGAGATGTCCAAGGAACAGCTGAATAGTCTTACTTTCAAGGGACAACATCTGTTTGATCTGGCTCTTGACACTGTCATTAGCAACACCTTTGGCCACTACAATATGCAACCAGAGCACAGAAGATCTTCAGAAGGGTCAGAGGAGCCACATCTTTCTACCTAATCTGCCTCATCTGTGCATATTTACAGATCCACTGAGGCTAACGCTCTCTCTGGCCATAGATCCAGAAGGTGAGAAATCTGCTACTGTCTTTGACAAGCCTTTGGCATGAAGGTGCATCCCCGTTTCTACTAGTGAAAAACTGTTCGCACATCTGGCTGGATCTCCGGGCATCAAGTCTCTTTGGCTTTTGGTGGCTTGTGATACCCCTTATGGCTCACAAACAAATTACTTTTAGGTGACATCTATTTTAGCTTCACCAAAATCAGTTTCCTGTGCTACTACACATAGCTGTGCATTTACCCAGGCCTTATCCAGTTTCTTGCACTGCAGGACCCTGTTCCTGACTTGGTAGGAACTTAAAGTGAAACTGTACTCACTTGCTCTCCAGCGATATGATGCCCAGCAGCTTCCAGGCGTGGATCCTTGGCGGTTTCCATTGGCCAGGCCAAGATTATCTCACAAAAAAACACAAACATAATTTGCTAGCATGAATCAATTTAAAAGTATTCAGAATTTTTTGACAGTAATGCAGCATTTCCATTTGAGTAAAGGTTTCTAATACTTCTATATATGATTAAGTAACTTTTGGCCCCATGAGCCCATTCCAACACCTTTCCCAATAATGAAAGCATGCACAAAAAAGGACGGTCTATATTATTAAATAATTATTAAACCTAATCAACAACCCCAATGCATCATTAAACTGTGAGGGAATCTTTAAAAGTACTGCTGTTACTAGGACTGCTCTGAACCCAGGCCATCAGTTGTCTAACTGCACCACAGTGTAAAGCCTGGTACACACGGTCAGACTTTTTGCCAACAAACTTAAAAATTTGCAAGTTTGACAAAAAATCCGACCGTGTGTACGCTCCATCAGATGTTCGGTCTGCAAACGGACAAACTTTTCACCAACAAAAGTCCGATGGAGCAAAGTCCGACCGTGTGTACAGAAATCCATCGGACTTTTGTCCGATGGACAAATAAGCATGCCCAGAACCAATGTTAAAATCAACCAACAATAGCAGAAGTTGACCAAAGTGTGGTGGTAAAGAGCAGAAAAGAGCAGAAAGACCACGTGATGTTGGAAAAGATTTGGGAAAGTTTGCAGAAAAGTCCGAGCGTGTGTATGCTATGGGTGTGCCTGGCCAACTCCCTTCGGACAAAACAACATATTCTAAAAACGACCTAAATCTTTTATCGGCTCTCCTCCAAAAATCCTCTATATGCCAAGCTGCTATGGTAAAGATAACACCAACTAATTGAACCTTTAAGGGCATGTGTGGCAGCTATCCCTAGGACCTCTCCTTTCTATTTGACTTCTCTATTTTCTCTTTCCCAGCAAACTTTTTCTTAAAGCCTTACCTTTGGTATGACTAGCAGTAGTCAATCAGTTACATTCTACCCTCTATTTCTCTTACTTCTTTACTTTCTTAATCCCTTCTAGGCCTATTCTTCCTACCGCATGCATGCAGTCCTTCTCTGTTCTGTTGGAGCTTACTAATTTTTTTTCCATTATTCTGTTAATATGTGCTCATTAATTGGTAATCAGAATATCTTTAGACATGCGCTGTGTATATTTGTATGTTTAGTACAAAGAAGCTCATCTAGGGGCTTGATCATTCATTGAGAGATTTTCAGGCATCCCTACATTATCTCATCCACGCCTTTTGACAATCCTGTTTTTTTGACCAGATATTTACATTGACAAACAGTTTTTTTACTTTAAAATATTTTTGATATATTATTATTGTATTTACCGTATATACTCGAGTATAAGCCGACCCGAGTATAAGCCGAGGTACCTAATGTTACCACAAAAAACTGGGAAAACTTACTGACTCGAGTATAAGCCGAGGGTCAACAATGCCCATTTGCACGCCTCACTGTGCCCATTGCAACTTCACTAAGCCAATTGTCACTGCCCATTGCCACCTTACTGTGCCCATCCTCATTGTTCCCATCCTCACTGTTCCTCACTGTTCCCATCCTCACTGTTCCTCACTGTTCCCATCCTCACTGTTCCTCACTGTTCCCATCCTCACTGTTCCTCACTGTTCCCAACCTCACTGTTCCTCACTGTTCCCATCTTCACTGTTCCTCACTGTTCCCATCCTCACTGTTCCCATCCTCACTGTTCCTCACTGTTCCCATCCTCACTGTTCCTCACTGTTCCCATCCTCACTGTTCCTCACTGTTCCCATCCTCACTGTTCCTCACTGTTCCCATCCTCACTGTTCCTCACTGTTCCCATCCTCACTGTTCCCATCCTCACTGCTCCCATCCTCACTGTTCCCATCCTCACTGTTCCCATCCTCACTGTTCCTCACTGTTCCTCACTGTTCCCATCCTCACTGTTCCCATCCTCACTGTTCCCATCCTCACTGTTCCTCACTGTTCCCATCCTCACTGTTCCCATCCTCACTGTTCCCATCCTCACTGTTCCCATCCTCACTGTTCCTCACTGTTCCCATCCTCACTGTTCCCATCCTCACTGTTCCCATCCTCACTGTTCCCATCCTCACTGTTTGTTTCCATCCTCACTGTTCCCCTAAAATTTAAATTGAACATTGTAAATTGTACCTGAAAAAAAAATTGAGAGGCTGTGGCGTCCTTCGTTTAAAACTCGCGGTCTCTTCCTCTTCCCTTCCGTGATAGGCGTTTTCTAAGCAGACACAGTTCGGCCTATCACGAACGTTCTCTCATCCTCAGTTTCCCAGCAGACGTCCATGATTGGCGGAACACTGAACACAGTGTCTGCTGGGATGGGTGAGGATGAGAGAACGTTCGTGATAGGCGATTCTCAGCAGACACAGTTCCGCCTATCACGGAAGGGACCAGGAAGAGACTGCGAGATTTAAACGATGGACGCCGCAGCCTCTTTTTTTCAGGTACAATTTACAATGTTCAATTTTGCGGACTCGAGTATAAGCCGAGGGTGGGGGGCTTTCAGCCCAAAAAAAAAGGCTGAAAATCTCGGCTTATACTCGAGTATATACGATATACAGTATCTTTATAGCATCAAGAGTTTGTGCAGCGCTTTACAACATAAGGGCAGGCAGTACAGTAACAATGTAATTCAATACAGGAGGAATCAGAGGGCCCTGCTTGTTGGAGCTTACAATCTAAAAGGGAGGGTCAAGGAATACAAAAGTTAAAGCGGAGCTCCGCTGAAATTTTTATTTTTAAAAGTCAGCAGCTACAAATACTGCAGCTGCTGACTTTTAAAATATGGACACTTACCGTATATACTCGAGTATAAGCCGAGTTTTTCAGCACATTTTTTTGTGCTGAAAATGCCCCCCTCGGCTTATACTCGAGTCACCTTTTTTCACCTGATCTCCTGGAATTTGGGTACCCGGTACCAGCCGGCCATTGGTCCTCTGCACCCTAAACTTGGCACACATGTAGCCCCCTCTTCCTCTACAAGTGTGCAAATCTTGTTGTCCGGGGGACCTACGGCCAGGGAGCACTGGTTTTTCAAAGCCGGGCACCCCTTCCATAGACTCCCATGTTAAATGGTAATTTTTCTGGTGAATTTGGGGACCTGGTACCGGCCGATCCTAGGTCCCCTGGAACCGAATCTTGGCACACATGTAGCCCCATTTCTCCTCTACAAGTGTGCAAAGTTTGTTGTCTGGGGGACCTACGGCTGGGGAGCACCAATTTTTCAAAACTGGGCACCCCTTCCATAGACTCCCATGTTAAACGTCAGTCTAATCATGGGCACAGTGAGGCACGGGCACAGTGAGGCATGGGCACAGTGAGGCATGGGCACAGTAACTCATGAGCACAGTGAGACATGCAGATGGACACCCTAGGCTTATACTCGAGTCAATACGTTTTCCCATTTTTTTGTGGTAAAATTAGGTGCATCGGCTTATATTCGGGTCGGCATATACTCGAGTATATACGGTACCTGTCCAGGGTGCCCGCGATGTCGGCACCGGAAGCCGATCTGTCCCTCGGCTCTCGGGTGCTTGCGCCGCCATCTTCGGTAAGGGAATCAGGAAGTGAAGCCTGGCGGCTTCACTTCCTGGTTTCCTACTGCACTGAATGGTCCCTGCTGTCTTCTGGGACCTGTGTGTCTCCCAGAAGACCGCGGGGGGGGGGGGAGAGATGCCAGACGTGGCGTAGATATCCTCAGCAACTGCGACCATCCATGCCCGGAAGTGGGAGCAAAATACCTGTATTACACAGGTATCTGCTCCCCCCCTCCCCCCTGAAAGGTGCCAAATGTGACACCGGAGGGGGGGAGGATTCCAAAAAGCGGAAGTTCCATTTTTGGGTGGAACTCTGCTTTAAAAACTGTGGTGGATGAGCTGATGGAGAATGTGAAAGTTCAGTTGTTAGGTGGAAAGTGAAAGTTCAGTTGTTAAGAGTATTGGGACACCTGCCTTTACACGCACATGAACTTTAGTTGCATCCCAGTCTTAGTCTGTAGGGTTCAATATTGAGTTGGTCCACCCTTTGCAGCTATAACAGCCTCAACTCTTCTGGGAAGGCTGTCCACAAGGTTTAGAAGTGTCTATGGGAATGTTTGACCATTCTTCCAGAAGCGCATTTGTGAGGTCAGGCGCTGATGTGGACAAGAAGGCCTGGCATGCAGTCTCCGCTCTAATTCATCCCAAAGGTGTTCTATCGAGTTGAGGTCAGGACTCTTTGCAGGCCAGTCAAGCTCCTCCACCCCGAACTCGCTCATCCATGTCTTTATGGACCTTGCTTTGTGCACTGGTGCGCAGTCATGTTGGAACTGAAAGGGGGCATTCCCAAACTGTTCACACAAAGTAGGGAGCATGAAATTGTCCAAATTGTCTTTATATGCTGATGCCTTAAGAGTTCTCTTCACTGGAACTAAGGGGCCATCCCAACCCCTGAAAAACAACCCCACACCTTAATCCCCCCTCCACCAAATGATTTGGACCAGTGCACAAAGCAAGGTCCATAAAGACATGGAGGAGTGAGTTTGGGGTAAAGGAGCTTGACTGGCCTGCACAGAGTCCTGACCTCAACCTGACAGAACACCTTTTGGTAATATATTGCATATAGTTGTATATAAAATGCACTATTTATCTTTCAAAAAGTGTTTCCCAGTGCTAAACCTTTAATCCAATTTTTTTTGTGTGATTCTCCTTTACGGGGGTATAACAGGGGGTGTGTCCTAGGAACAGAGAATCTTAGGATCGGCAGCACACCTACACAGAGCGTAAAGTACCAAGTCTTTATTGAAGCATACATATTAAAAACACTGGATGAGTACAGGCAGGGGAAATGCAGGTAGGTTGACGCGTTTCACACTATGCAAGTGCTTTGTCAAAACCACAGCAGTATGTGTCCTAAGTCTACATACTTTTGCTAATAGGTGTACCTCATTCCCATCTCAAAAAGTTGGGAGGTATGGAAACGGAATATGCTTCTCTGAAGAGAAGGATTTTCAGGGATCTATAAATGCTCATATGGCTTATTGCTCATCATTTACAATGTAATTTACTAAGAAGGCAGTATTTTTATTTATTAAATACAGGCCAATTCAAGACATTGAAAGTCCACAAATATCCCAGGGTGCTGTTATTGATCCAAACCAGCCTTACAGAAGTTCACCAAGTAACCAGTCTTCCTCCAGTGACCCAGGGCCTGTTGCAAGTGTTCAGTGGAGACACCATATAGGATTTGATGGGTAATATGCAATACAGTGTTGTGTGAGTGTGCAAGTGTGTTGTGCCTTTGCTTACCGTATATGCGATATTTACTCTGTTTTATAATCATATTGATATTTTATTTTTTATTCAAAGTTATATAAATGATTACTCTATAGAGGTACAGGTTTATAAAACATTGCTTCAAACATTCCTGTGCATTAATTAAAACCCTGGCCTTGGCTTTGAAGAGAAGTACTAAACTCTGAATAACCCTGAATATTAGAAGACTTTCGAATATTGCTTGCTTTCGGAAAGTGCTGTGTACTAGCCAGCTGTTCCTGTTCCCAGTGGCAACTGTTGTTTCATGTCTTTGTTGTGACTTAACCACCTAATTAGCATTCAGCATTGGTCTAAGCTCTAATTTAGTATGGATTCCCGTAGCAGTCCTTGGATCTAAGCTGTTGACATTTAACCATTTTAAATTATATATGCACATGCTTGCAGATGTATGTATACCTACTTTTGCACGTTTGTCTTTGTAGGAGCATGTGATGAAGTTTTCACGTTTATGTGAACCGTATGCTTGCTAAGACTAGGCTGTCAGTAACACCCATAATCACACAATAAGGTGCTGAGAGCCAAACACATCCACTGCCTGGTGACTGCTGTCTTTTCATATTGATGCAGTACATTCCTATATACATTACAAGGTTGTTAGCAAACATATCTTAACTGCTTTTGTTCAGTCGATTTTGTGGTAGATCTTACCAGTGTCTTTTCAGAAAATATCTGCTCACGATTAGCGCCTTAATACTTTTAGAGTTATAATAAGTAAAGACATTGATCTCACTTCGATAAGTAAATTAAATGAATCTACATATTTTGGTATGTACAGTGAACATAGCTGCAGTTTGCTAACATTCTCTACTCCTATAGTAAATCAACCCCATCATGTTTAATTCTGATTAATTTGACTGATTAAAAAGGGCTAAAATGTAATTGTAACAATAATCATATGAGTACATAAAATGTATGTACCGGTAATAATATTCCAGTTAACCATAATGGCTAATAATGCTTTATATACAGTAGTATCCTTAGCAGAAATAACATAGCTCCCAACTGTCCCTAATTTTGAGGGACTGTCCCTGATTTGGAACAAAGTCCCTCTTGCCTCCTCATTTGTCTGTCATTTTGATCTGATCTACATAGTTCTATAAAAAATGTACTTTTTATCTTTCAAAAAGTGTTTCCCAGTGCTAAACCTTTCACCCAAATTCTAAATTGCTGCATTTGTAAATTTCAAAAGCCAGTATGAAGGAATAGCAGTGATAAAAAAAAAAAAGTAGGGCTGTGGAAATTAGCTATTAATTCCTCGATTAATCGATTCATTTTTTTGATCGATCAAAATTCTTTTGATCGCTACTCACTTCTCCGCCGGTTTCCGGGTCTTCAGGGAGTTCTATCGGAGATCCGGTGACGTCACGGACACTGGGCGGGGCTTTCCGTGTCCATCTGAAGGGCTCCTTTGCTGTGCCTTCATATCTGCATGCCGGCGGGACCTTACTATCTGCCACACGCAAGGGCTGTTACACTTCCCTCTATCACTTCCCTCTATCAACCTGGGATTCTACAGCCATCCACTGGGAGTTGTGATAGTTCCCTTCACGGGACATCTACATGCTGAGGGACTGATGTTAACCCCTCCTCATCTGGATTCAGCAGTGGTATCGTTGTACACATTTTTATACCAGTATCATACTTAGCTACATGTTTTTATGACTGCTTTTGCTACCGTTTGGTATTACTCGCACCATTTTTACAGTTTATGTAGCTACATTGATTTTTATCTCCAGTGCAATATTTATTTTGTTACCTACTTGAAGACTATAAAAGTTTTAATGCTATTCACATTGAGCGTTGCCTTTGTGTGTTTTTTGTATCCTGCTGTCAATTTTTCCAGTGGTTGGTAGCTGCACTGGGAATCAGCCTGCAAGGAGATCAGCTAAAAGTAGTTGGATCTGTATGTGCGTTATAACTAATCGAAATTAGTCGAATAAATCGATTTAAAAAAAAAATTGATTAATCAAACACGAAAATTGTAATCAGTAACAGCCCTAAAAAAAAAAGCACTTTTGGGTTTAGCTAAAAAAAAAATTGTATAATGCTCCTTTAAGGGGGCGTGACAGGGTGTGTCCTATGCCTATTTACTTCTACTGATAGGTGTCCCTCGTTGTTATCTCAAAAAGTTGAGAGGTATGGGAATAATGCTAGATAATATTCTCATTTAGTAATGAGCAATAGTCTGCAATAATTTAGTTTTTCCTAAGCAAGTAAAAGTAAAACCATGAATAGCGTATTTTTCCGTGTATAAGACGCTACTTTTTTCTAAAATTGTTAGACTGAAAATCGAGGGTCATCTTATACACGGAAGTCAGCCAAGGAGAGAGCCGCGTGGGTGCGTAGCTGCCCATTCCTTGTCAAACAGGCTTCCTCCAATCACGAGCCTTATGTTACTGACATCAGCTAATGCGGTAATTGGAGGTGGAGAGTGTGCAGATGCGATCCCGTTGAAGGTGGAGAGTGCGCAGAGGCAACAGGGACCGGAAGGTTCTAAACCCCATAAAGATGTCAGAAAATAAAATACTGGTAAGGGATTGTCTTATGCCGCGTACACACGGCCGGACTTGCCACCGGAAAAACCTCTGTCGGAATTTCCGACGGAAAAATAGAGAACCTGCTCTCTATCTAAGTGATGGGGCATACACACGGTCGGAATATCTGACCAAAAGCTCCCATCTGACTTTTTCCATCGGAAATTCCGACCGTGTGACCGTGGCATTACTCTGTAAAATTCTAACTGAATGCAATCGGCTATGCAAAAGAGCATGGAATTGGAGCTGCAGAGAGACAGTTTGTACCTCCTCCCACTGAGTGTATCATCAGACAGTGGAGAAAACAGCAAGAACAACTCCTTAAGATGCCAAAAAAGAAGGCCTTAAGAGGAAAACCAGCAAAATGGCCCAACTTGGAGCAGAGGCTTAAGACTTGGATTCTGGAGCAGCACCAGAGTCGCTTATGTGTGTCAACCAAGCTTTTTAAATGTCAGGCAAGAATGTTTGCAAGCAAAATGAACCTTGTTGATTTTAAAGGTAAGGCAACATGGTGCTTCAATTTAAAGGGTTGGCCATGGGAGCATGACTAAAGTTAGCTCAAAAAAATACCACCAGTTTATGACGATAAAATCCAACAGTTTCGCTCCTATGTCATACAACTTCGAAAAAAATATGATTTTGACCCAAATCATATTGCAAACATGGATGAGGTGCCTCTCAATTTTGATGTGCCTTCCAACAGAACTGTTGATGTGAAAGGGATCAAAGCAGTGGCAATCAAAACAAGTGGCCATGAAAAGACACACTATACTGCTGTGCTTTCTTGCTGTGCAGATGGTACTAAACTGCCTCCTATGCTTATTTTTAAGAGGGAAACATATCCTAAAGAGACCATACCACCTGGCATTATTGTACAAGTTCAAGAGAAGGGAGAAGGGATGGATGAATGAAGACATTATGGCCATTTGGTTTGCAAAGGTTTGTCCAGAAGACCTGGAGTGATCTTAAAGAAGCCAGCTCTGTTTGTCTTTGATCAGTTCTGAGCACTATTAACAGAAAAGACAAAAAGGGTTGCATCAGATTTGCAAACACTCCTAGCAGTTATTCCTGGCAGACTAAAGCCTCGTACACACGGTCGGACTTTTTGCCAACAAACTTTATTTTGAGCAAGTTTGACAAAAAATCCGACCGTGTGTACGAGGCTTTACAGGTCAGCTACAGCCACTAGATGTTTCAATCAACAAGCAATTTAAAGCCCTGATGAGAGAAGAATGGAGTAGATGGATGCAAAAAGCATGTGATAACTTGACTAACAAGAAAAGTGGAAAAAAAAAACATTACTGAAGTTTGCAATTGGGTCCTAAACTCATGGTATGGCGTCAAACAAGAGGTGATTGTGAAGAAATGTGGAATCAGCAATGCCATGGACAGAACTGAGGATGATCTCACATATATAGACAGTGACTCAGAAGACAGCAGTGATGCAATAGGAGTTGAAGAAATTCTGTCTGGAATTAATATTGATGAAGAAGAGAGCAGCGATGCAACAGAGGCTGAATAAAGTGATTTGGTGCATAATATTATAGTACTGGTATGTAAACGTTACCTGCGGTAATTACTAAATAAAAATGTGTTCTATTCTATGTTTAAGATATTGATTTCCTAATTTTGAGTTGGAAAAGTGGGGGTCGTCTTATACATGGGGGTGTTTTATACATGGAAAAATACGGTAATTCAGATCGCACCAATTTGGCTGTGCATAAAACTCCACATGGCATAGCAGAAGCGCTTTGTCATAGTTCAGCTATGAGAAAGACTTCCCACAGAGAAAATCTCTAATTACAATCTCCTCATCCTTCTGCTATCTCTCAGATACCTCCCTGGCTCATGTTATCATAGGGAAGGCAGACTCAATTTTTTGGGGTCATATGGCCAGTCGCGTCACTATGGTTGGTGTCACTTGGTGCGGTAAAACACAGCGTCACCCCCCTCTGGCAGCGTACGGTCATGGTGCTCACCCCAAACCGGCCCCTGCAAATGATGCGGTCGCTGCTGGCATGCCAATCTGTGCAGGTCACGGATAGGGTGACACCATCGCGGTCAGATATCACTTCCTACTTGATGGCGTCACCCCTCTGGGGTCACCCGGGTGCGGTCCGCATCCCCATAGAGATGCCACTGCATATGGCAAGGCCCAGTTATTTCACATCTCCAGAGAACAGGTCCGCTCTCTGCAAATGACTCTGCAGAATTTCTCCTCCACCCAGCAAACAGTGACCATTCTCCAGACTGAAAGAGGATATCCCCCATTCACAGAATATTAGGGCTTTAATTACACACTATGGTGGGAGGAAAGGGGCCAAAATACTGTAAGCACCCCTTACAAGTATAGATTTCTGCTAGGAGTTAAGATTATAAAATATTTATTAAATATTCCTAACGCATTTTATAACGTTTGAAAAATTATATATAAGCTATTTTGGTAGTTTTTATATAACAAGCTTTGTAAAACAAATCAGAAGTATGCTCAGACCCCAAATTTCTCTGACACTCCAATGCCCCCTTGTGCCTTTCTATATATTTTTTGTGTTTTCAATGTATCTGGGTGACGGATGTCTCCCAGGGGTCATAATGCTAGATACGGTCATAATGCTAGATACGTAAATGAATTATGCTGTAAAATAATATGAGTAAAGTCACTCTGAAATTGGATTAATTATGTACAAGTTATTAGCTCTGATTGAATTTGAATTTAAAAATAGCCATGGATGTCCTACAACATATTGCAGTAAAAATAGTTATTTTTATTGGCTCTTGTTCTTGCTTGCACCTCTGTACATGCTAATTTCAATATTCTTAAAGGAAAATTAAATCATTTATATTTTTCTCTTAGGTGTCAGTCACCACTTGTACATGAAAATCAAGAATTTGCTTCCACAGAAATAATTGGAGATTGTGAAGAGAATTTGGATGCCATCAAACATTCTGGTAATGAAGCTTACATATTCGATTGAATCGTTTCATGTAAACTGTGTACATTGCTTTCAGGTATATTACTCTGCCGTAGCACTATGCCTTTTGAGGATTTCACTTTCGTTACAAGAGGAGTAGACCTTTAAGACATACTAAATGTTTGCACAGGGAATGATTTTTTTTTCTAAACAATTATCCAATGAGGAAAATGGTTTTAATAGCAGAACTACATCAGCTACACAACAGCTAGAGTGGGGAGCCAACGTGGCAGGGGAGCGAGGCTTGCATTGCTTGAGCATTGGGAATGACTCATCATATTGTCCTGATCTCTTGTTTCCTGCTTATGTATTGTACCAATAGCCTACTTGTTGCCCATGTACAGTATTTATCATCATTTCTGGTTGGTTGTTCCCTTATTATAACAATTGTCCTTTCGCTGCACATATATTGCCACCATTACCCAATTGTTTCCCACAAACTGTGTCAAATGCCCTTTCATTTCTCATATATTGTAATGGCTCCCCAATCGTTGCCTATGTATTGTCAAAATTGCCTATTTTTAGCCCTTGTTTTATAAGAGTTGGGTGTTGGTTGCACATTGGTATTGGTATTACCATGACTACTCACTACTCATTTTACTACATATTATAATGAGTGCCTGTTTGTCCATGTATTGCCCATAAGTTGTCCAGGCATTTTCACAATTTCCTATTTGTTGCCCAATGCTTTTGTTGATTACCTATTTATTGCCCATCTTTTACCCCAATAACCTATTTGTTGCCCATCTATTGTCACCATTGCTTGTTTTTCACCCACGTTTTTGTATTAATTTTCTGTGTGCTGCCCATCTGTTATAACATTTGCCCCTTTGTTGTTGTCCTTGTATTGTCATGACTAAAAGTTTGATGCCTACGTACTATGATGATGGTCTCTTTGCTGCCCATATATTGTAGCAATTGCCTGTTTGTTACCCATGTATTTTAAGTAAAGCCTGTTTGTTGCCCACGTATTATAACAATTGTCCATTCATGGCCTATGAATTGCCATAGCTACCTGTTGGTTTCCCATGTATTGTCATGATTGCGCAATGGTTTCTTATGTATTGTAATTACAGAAAATTTGTTGCCCACGTTTTGCCACACTTTTTATTTCAGTGTCTGCGTATTATAACAGATGGCTGTTTGTTCACAACTACAAATTTTTGCCCGCCTACTACCAGTTTAGTCACAATTGACTGTTTGTTGCCAATGAATTGAATCAGTTTTTACATTTTTGCCCAACAATTATAATATTATAAGACTTATTCACAGCAGAACAGAGCAATGTCCCTTAGTAAAGTAGTGGACAGTTCTGAACAAAGCTCTAAGAACGCTAGCCAGTGTTTCTTCTTTGTGTGGACCCCCAGTTGACTTAGAGCAGAGGAGGGAGTTAACTGTCTAAGGATCCTTCGGGTGTCTGTACTCACAAAGTTCCTAAAGCACCACTGGCAGGCTTCTCCCTCCGTGGTACCAGACCAGATGTTCTGTAGACTTTCCCTATGTCAGCTACGGTAGGACCAGGGTCAGCCATACAGACATCAGGCCCTGAGGTCGCCCACCTGATGCCACATGGCAGCAAGTGCCGGGGGAGGCAGCGTCTCTCCCCCAGCCTGGTGCAATCCTCTTCTAGGAAAGACCAAGAGCCCATGTGCTCCCTAGAATATAAATACCAGCACCCAGCATGCCTAGGGGCACTTCCCCTTCCAATTGACCAGGGCTGTATGAATATTCATGCTACTTATCTGCATGGTCTCCACCTAAAGACCAGAATCTTCCTAAGTTGCTTGGACACAGGGACACTCAGACAGCATAAGCAGCACTAGAGTACACTGAGCAGCAGAACTAAACGATCTTGGCTTCTGTTAAGCAGACAGCCCACATATATTTACCTAGCTGCTCCTCTGTTAACTATTCTAACTACTCTAGCACCTACCTAGGCAGGTGTACCACATATGATTTGGCAAAATGCCTTTTAGTAGATCAGAGTAATTGTCTCAATTGCCTGTAGTAATTGTAATGAGCGCCTGTTTGTTGTCTGGTTATTATAACAATTAGTCATTTATTGTCCATGAATTGTCTATCGGTTACTCTTTTGTGATAAGTGCTTGTTTGCCGCCCCATGTATTGTAATTGTAATGATTGCTTGCTTGTTTCCTATGCATTGTCGGGATTACCAGACTGTTGCCCACCTGCTGTCATAATTGCTAGTGTGCTTTCCACGTTTGTTATCCATATATATTCACAACTGTGCTGTGTTACTCACACTTTTGCCAGTGTGCCATAATTGTCAATGTGTTGCCCATGTATTGCTACAACTGTGTGCATGTTGTTTGTATATTTCAACATTTGGTCACTAATAATCCCAGTTGAGTGCTATGAGCGATTGTGTGAGTATGTAGCTTATACCATTTATATTTCTCTGAAAGATTTGCAGTTCAGCAAACTCTATTTTGTGTTTGGGTAATGGAACTTTTATTCACCGTTCACTGTGCTGCAGAAATTCCTATCTTCTGGCACCATGTAGTTTTCTGATGTAATGTGCATGGCATCTGAAGATAGAAAACAGGAGATGTAATTGCTGCATCAAACTGTATATTCATCATTTAGCAGGAACTAAAACATTTACAAATAAACCACTCTCCACACGTCTCCATTTATCACAAAGGCCAGCTGTGGTGCCACCTTGTGATCAATGCAGTTTGTTACATTCTGGGGTCTTTTTATAATGATGCTACTTTTTCTCAAGGCATCTTTATGCTTATTTATTTAGAAGTCATGTATTAAAATTTGCAACCTTGCTTGCAAAGCATTTTAAAGAAGTTGTCATGTTTAAACTGGGCAGATTTTTTAACCACTTCAATACCGGCCACTTTTACCCCCTTCCTGCCCAGGCCAATTTTCAGCTTTCAACGCTGTCACACTCTGGATGACAGTTGTACCGTCATGCAACACTGTACCCAAACTAAAATGTTATCATTTAGTTCACACAACTAGAGCTTTTTTTTCATGATATTTAATCACCACTGGGTTTTACATTTTTTGCTAAATAAACGAAAATAGATTGAAAATTTTCCAAAAAACACGCTTTGTTTCTGTTATAAAATTTTGCAATTCTGTTCTTCATAAATTTAGGCAAAAATGTATTCTGCTACATTTCTTATGTGAAAATAACCCAAATCAATGAATATTATTTAGTCTGTAAGAAAGTTAGGCCCCTTTCACACTGAGGCGTATTTCAATAGCGCATAAATAACGCCTGAAATAATCCTGCCGCAGCATTCTCAATGTGAAAGCCAGAGGGCTTTCAAACTGAGGCGATGCGCTGGCGGGAGGAAAAAAAATCTCCTGCAAGCCGCATCTTTGGAGCGGTGTATTTACCGCTCCTTTACCGCTCCTTCCCATTGAAATCAATGGGATACTGCAGCTATATCGCCCGCAAACCGCTGTAGCAGCGGTTTGCGGGCGGTATTAACCCTTTTTCGGCCGCTAGCGGGGGTTAAAACCGCACCGCTAGCGGCCGAATATCGTGGTAAAAACGACGGTATAGCGGCGCTAAGAAATAGCGCCGCTATACCGCCAGCGCACCTGCGCGCCTCAGTGTGAAAGGGGCCTTATAGTGTCCACAAACTATTCTATATATCTAAAAATTTATCAATCCTGATGTACTGACAGTCTAACTCATTTCTTGAGGCCCTAAAATTCCAGGGCAGTACAAGTATCCCCCAAATTACCCCTTTTTGGAAAGTAGACAGTCCAAGGTATTTAGTAAGGGGAATGGTGGGATTTTTGTCATAATTTTTTCTTACATACTGTCACCATTGCAATACAGTGTCATCATAAAACGGGTGTGGCGGTGATCAGGGGCACTGACTGGTGACAGTATGAAAATATATATTTTTTTATATATTATTACATTTTATTCCTTTTTTATGATTTTATTTAACACACTGTGAACAGAGTAATATAATATTACCATAGTAACATTGTACTACACTGGGGAAGTGATCAGAATTTTTTTTTTTTTACACATTATGTTTGCTTTTAGCAGTGAATTACATTGCTATAAGCCAGCATTTTAAACTGATTCATTTAGTTTGTTTTGTTGTGATTAGCTGTGATTGGTCAAAGCTAATCACATAGTACAGGTGAGGTCAGATTGGCCCTGTCTGTACCATGTGATCAAATTAACCAATCACAGCTAGCAACACAATTGTACACAATGGATGCCAGGAGAGGAAGCCATCTATTGTGTACAACTGTCATGTGACCAGCTGTGATTGGTCACGACAATCACATGGTACCAGCAACAAGCCAGTACACTGATCAGTCATCTGCTGTGTTCGCATGGCTGCACAGCGGCATTTTTCGAAAGGTCATCATATGACGTTCAGTCAGGATATAAAAAGCCACCGCCCGTCCATCATTCTGCTATAGGCGGAGCGTGAAGGTGTTAAAGTGCTAAAATAAGTGCAACGCATTGGTTCACAGTTTGCTGAATTTACGCAAAGCTAGAGGAAACACTGCAGGAGGTTGTTCCAGAACTGGAGGAGAAAAATTGGAGTTTGGAAATTGGAGTCACACTTATACTGCAACAGGTCGGCTTGTACATCGGTCCGTGCATGTGAGATTGCGAGCACACCTGAGGGTCCGCCAGCCGCCCACGATCACTGTACACAGAGGCAGAACGAGGATCTGCCTTTGTAAACAAGGCAGATCCCCGTTCTGACAGGGGACATCTCAGACATAGGCTGTTCCCAGTGATCGGGAACAGTGATCTCTATCATGTCCCAGGCAGCCCATCCCCCCTACATTTAGAACACGCTGAGGGAAGACATTTAACCCCTTGATCGCCCCCTAGGGTTAACCCCTTGCCTGCCAGTGTAATTTATACATTGATCAGTGCATTTTTATAGCACTGATCAATGTAATAATGTCACTGGTCCCCAAAAAGTGTCATTTAGGGTCAGATTTGTCCACCGCAATGTCGGAGTCCTGCTAAAAATAAAAAATAAATAAAAGTCCCTAAATCTATCCCATAGTTTGTAGACATAATAACTTTTGCGCAGACCCATCAATAGACGTCTATTGCAGGTTTTTTTACCAAAAATATGTAGAAGAATACATATTGGCCTAAACTGATGAACTGATGAATACATTTTGTTTTTATATTAAAAAAAAAATTGTGGATATGTATCATAGCAGAAAGAAAAAACAATAATTTTTTTTCAAAATTGTCACTCTTTTTTTTTGTTTATAGCGCAAAAAATTAAAACCACAGGGGTGATCAAATACCCCCAAAATAAATCTCTATATGTTGGAAAAAAGGACATAAATTTTGTTTGGGTACAACGTCGCATGACTGCGCAGTTGTCAGTAAAAGCCTGGTAATTAAGGGGATAAATCCTTCCGGGGCTGAAGTGGTTAAAAAAAAAAAAGTAACCGTAAAAAACATGTTTGTAAAAAATATTTCTTATCTTTATTGAGAAGAAGACCTCCTGGCAGATTGCAGTTGTTTTTGCAATCTCACAGTGTCTCTGTTCCACACAGACTGGTGACACTCTGAGCTAGATCTTATTAACATACAGTACAGGAGGGTGATTTTTTAGATTTTAACTCTTCAGGACAGTTCAAATCTTATTTACAACTGATTATGATGAGCTGCCAGCATTATACAGACAGGGTTAGTTATATTAAACATGACTCTGCAGCCTCCTCCTAAAAATTACAAACAAGAAAGAGCTTGGTAGGATTTTTAAGCAAGTAACAAGGCAAGCAGCAATTTATATTTCAGAAAGTATTTTGTTGGGTTTTTTATTTTATGGAGGTATACAAAAGTGCAAAGAATAACATTGTAGTAGTACAGAAAATGAATGTTAGAATTACAAAGCAGTAAGATGAGTACAAAAAAGAACAAAATGGGGGGGGGGGGGGGGGGGGAATCAAATGTCACAGAAACATTAGTGTATGCAAAGATTAGTACAGGCTGGTGGATTAGCAGGACAACTGGCAGCTGTGTTGCAGAATACAATGGTACAGCATGCTAAGGTTACATGTAGTGGGGGTTTTAAAGCGGGAGGTAATCTACATGTTGTGAAATTGTAGTTTTTCCTGTTGCTAGTAGCTAATAGAGTTGAGCGGACACCTGGATGTTCGGGTTCAACGCGTTCGGCCGAACTTCGCAAAAAAATTCGAGTTCGGGACCCGAACTTGACCCCGAACCCGAACCCCATCGAAGTCAATGGGGACCCGAATTTTTGAGGACTAAAATGTCTCTAAAAAAGTAATGGAAAGGGCTAGAGGGCTGCAAATGTCAGCAACATGTTGTTAAGAGCATGGCAAGTGCTCTGCAAACAAATGTGGATAGGGAAATAACTTAAAATAACATAAAATACATAAAAAAAAAAATAATAATCTTGACCTAGGAGGACGAGGTCCATATGGAGTAGGAGGTTGAGGTGGCGGTGGATGTGGCGGTGTAGGTGGAAGCGGCGGTGAAGGAGGACGAGGTAGCCAACACTGGTTTTTGTTTTTAATTTTTTTTTTTTAATTAGGGTACACCCCAAAAGAGTGAGAAAGATCAAAATTACAACAATGGTTGGGTAAGGCCGGTATACATGTTTATTCTGCACAAGGTATGGACAAGTCCTGTGGGATCCATGCCTGGTTCATTTTAATGAACGTGAGCTTGTTCACATTGACTCTGGACAGACTGCTTTGCTGATTTGCAAGGGGGTGAGGTGAAAGGCTGATGGACATCGGCTGCAGGTGCCAACTCTGATCTTTCAGCAGGAGACTGGGTGGGAGACAATGTGAAGGAACTGGAGGCACTGTCAGCAGCCCAATCTACTATCGCCTGTACTTGTCCTGGCCTCAACATTCGTAGAGCCGCATTAGGCCTGACCAAATACCGCTGCAGGCTCTGTCGCCTACTCGCACCTGAGGAAGGTGTTTCACTTGAGCGTGTAGCTGGCACAGATCAACCACGTCCTCTCCCTGCAACAGAAGCTCCACCAGCAGCACCACGACCGGGGCCACGTCCCTTATTTGACGTTCTCCTCATATTTCTCAAATTTAGGATCTTGCCCTAAATGGGTGTTTTTTTGAATAGCAGAATAGAAGAACAGTATCTAAAGTGTGTATCTCACACGTACAGATATGCAGGAAACGCACCAAAAAAAAATTATTTGCCCAAAATATTTTTTTTTTGGAATAGCAGAATAGAAGAACAGTATCTAAACTGTGTATCTCACACGTACAGGTATGCAGGAAACGCACCAAAAAAATGTATTTGCCCTAAATAAAAAAAATTTGAATAGCAGAATAGAAGAACAGTATCTAAAGTGTGTATCTCACACGTACAAATATGCAGGAAACGCACCAAATTTTTTTTATTTGCCCTAAATAATTTTTTTTGGAATAGCAGAATAGAAGAACAGTATCTAAAGTGTGTATCTCACACGTACAGATATGCAGGAAACGCACCAAAAAAAAAAATGGGTGTTTTTTGAATAGTAGAATAGAGCAACAGTATCTAAAGGGTGTATCTCACAGTAACATATGCAGTGCTGGTGCACTAAGCTTGCATAAAATGCCGCCGACGCCAACCTAACTAACAGACGGATAAAAGTTATCTTTTCTCTGGCACTGGGCTCAGGGCAGGGTAAAAAGATTGTGCACTGCACCCACACAACAAAATCAAGGTAGATCACTGAGTAATTTGATTTCTGAATCAGGACTCCTATCTAATTCTCTCCCTTAAGCAGCAGCAGCAGCAGCAGCAACCTTTCCCTACACTATCTAAAGCAGAGTGACGTGCTGTGCTATGTAGATCGCTGAGTAATTTGATTTCTGAATCAGGACTCCTATGATAATTCTCTCCCTAAAAGCAGCAGCAGCAACCTTTCCCTACACTATCTAAAGCAGAGTGACGTGCTGTGCTATGTGCCTCTAGCTTATATAGAGGCTGGGTCACATGCCATTAGGAGGCATGGCTATGATGGCTTCTAAGGGCACACAAGTTAAACGAATGTTGATTGGCTGCCCTGCCATTACATTACCGAACCCGAACCCGAACATACAGTAAATTGTTCGGGTACCAAAAACCCAAAAGTCCAGTACGAACCCGAACTTTACAGTTCGGGTTCGCTCAACCCTAGTAGCTAATGAAAGGGGGATAAGAACAAGCATGGACCAGGAGGATTTTATCTGAGGGATCAGAAAGAGAAGAAGTTTTAAAGAAGAAGCGTAGGGGCGAGGAAGAAGGGGGGAGGAGAGGGGAGGGGGGAAATTGAGGGTTTATGATGGGGAAAGGGGAGAGGACAGGGAGATCCCTGGGGTACGGTTGAGCGCATGTTTACTTTGGGCTACTTTTTGCGATTCGGCACTGTGTCGCTTTAACTGACAATTGTGCGATGTGGCTCACAAACAAAACTGACGTCCTTTTTTTCCCACAAATAGAGCTTTCTTTTGGTGTTTTTTGATTACCTCTGCGTTTTTTTTTTTTTTTGCGCTATAGACAAAAATAGAGCGACAATTTTGAAAAAAATTCAACATTTTTTACTTTTTGCTATAATAAATATCCCCAAAAAATATATCAAAAAACTTTTTTTCCCTCAGTTTAGGTCGATACGTATTCTTCTACATAATTTTGGTAAAAAAAAAACGCAATAAGCGTTTATTGATTAGTTTGCGCAAAAGTTATAGCGTCTACAAAATAGAGGGTAATTTTATGGCATTTTTATTAATTTTTTTTTTTTACTAGTAATGGCGGTGATCAGCCATTTTTATCGTGACTACGACATTATGGCAGACACATCAGACACTTTTGACACCATTTTGGGACCATTGTCATTTTTACAGCGATCAGTGCTATAAAAATGCACTGATTACTGTAAAAATTACACTGGCAGTGAAGGGGTTAACCTGTAGGGGCGCTGAAGGGGTTAAGTGTGACCCAGGGAGTGCTTCTAACTGTTAGGGGTCGTGGCTTGCCGTGACACGTCACTGATCACTGTTCCCGATGACAGGGAACAGACGATCAGTGACATGTCACTAGGCAGAACAGGGAGATGTTGTGTTTACACTGACATCTCCCCTTTCTTCAGCTCTGTGACCCGATCGTGGGACACCGGCAGACATCGAGCCCACTGGTCCCGCGGGCACGGTCACAGAGCTCGCGACAGGGTCGCGAGCGGCGCCGACGGCGTGCGCGCGACCACGCGGCCTGCAAATTAAAGGGGACATATATATACGCCCATTTGCTCAGCCCTGCCATTCTGTCGACATACGGTATATCCTCGTGCGGCGGTCGGCAAGCGGTTAAGGAATGCAGTGTGTTTCTTGTGTACCATAGTGCACATCCCTCTCTGTTTCACCTCTGCAAAATTGAGGGTTGGTTGCTTCCAAGCTTTAGCCAACATTTGCCTGGCAGAAAGAAGTATGAAATCCTTTCTCATTGGGGAGGTCAGAGAAGGCCTGTGTAGCAATGCTTGCCAGGGATTCCAAACCAAGTTGCGATTCAGAATTTAACTTGTCATATTGTGTACAGGCGGTCCCCTAGTTACAAACATCCGACTTACAAACGACTCCTATTTACAAACGGAGGGAGACAACAGGAAGCAAGAGGAAATCTACCCCTGGGAAAGGAAATTCACTCCTGTAAGAGCTATTATGGGAAAAAGGTACCTCCACTGATGCTTTATCACCAAGGCCTGTTTCCACAACCAGGGGCGGATCCAGGGGGGGCAACAGGGCAATTGCCACCCCCGAGAAATTAGTTTTAGTTGCGGAAGAGTCTGATCGGGCGGTAGTTGCGGAACTTTCGAGCGCCGGAGAGTCTGAGCAGGCGGTTGCTGCGGAACTTGTGGGTGCCGGAGAGTCTGAGCGGGCAGCTCCGCGGGCGGGTGACAGCGTGGGCTGCCAGGTGCCTCGGTGTGTGGGGGGGGCGGCTCGGTGGCGAGTGAGAGTCAGAGAGTGGGCAGTCAGCTGGTTGGCTCTGTGGGTGAGCGGGCGGCTGGCCAATCAACAAGCCGGCGGCCGGGGGAGCAGAGAGATTACATCATCTTTCACCGCCCTGCGCCTGCCCTGCATCCCTGCAGTAACTTCCGCCCTCACTGTGCAGGCAGCAGAGAGATTACATCATCTCTCTGCTGCCTGACTCTGACAAGCAAAACACCACCTTAGCAAGTGACAATCCGCAAGGTGTGGCAGGTGAGGTGGCAAGTAACAATCTGCATCTGGGGGCAGGCAAGTGACAATCTGCAGCATGTGGCAAGTGACGTGGCAAGTAACAATCCGCAACTTGTGGCAGGTGACGTGGCAAGTGACAATCCGCAACTTGTGGCAGGTGACGTGGCAAGTGACAATCCGCATATTGTGGCAAGTGACGTGGCAAATGACAATCTGCATCTGGTGGCAGGCAAGTGACATTCCGCAACATGTGGCAGGTGATGTGGCAAGTGACAGTCTGCAACGTGTGGCAAGTGGCAATCCGCAACGTGTGGCAGGTGACGGGGCAAGTGACAATCCGCAACGTGTGGCAGGTGACTGGCAAGTGACAAGCTGCATCTGGTGGCAGGTGACGTGGCAAGTAACAACCACTGATTCTGCATTATGGTGAGTTGAACCATTTAATTTTATATTACAATGTAATGATAGAAATAATGCGCTTCAATCATCCTGACACCATAACAACCCTGGTGCCGTGATCATTGAAGAGCTAACACCAGTCATTTCAATGATAAATCGCCCAGAAAAAAATAATATTTTCTGGTAGCGCCCCTCCCGAGACTAGACTCTGGATCCGCCCCTGTCCACAACAACCCCAAATTTTCAAAATCCAATTGTCATTGGGACAGAAAGTGAGGTGAAATCTTCTGAACAGGGGCACAGACAGCAAAACAAACATTACAGGGGTGTTAACTCTTCCCTATGCTATCCAAAAGCTTAAAAATAGTTTTTTTGGCTACATCTACGCTTAAAAAATGTACCTGTTCCGACTTACAAACTGTTTCAACCTAAGAACAAACCTACAGACCCTGTCTTGTTTGTAACCCGGGGATTGCCTGTACTCGGAACCAGAGCCAACAGGCCCTATGGTAATAAAGTACCATGCTCCCCATGGGCTTAAAAGCAGGCTGAAGAGGCACTGGGGGCAAATGTACTGATGAAGTCTGGGGTCATGTACCACTGGGAAAGCACTTTGTAACAGTTTTCTTGAGCTAGTATGTTAGGTGAGCATACCGCTGCAGCGGCACTAATTTTGTTCCAGTCAGTTATATCTAGAAATTCTGTCAATTCCCTCTCCATTTTCTTTATATATAAGAGCTTTGACGAGTCCATACAGTTATGCTATGTTAATAGGAACATGTAGAAGTATAAAGTAGGCGTTACTTTGGCTGCAAAAGTGGAAAACACTTTAACCTGCTGAGTCTGTTTTTTTAAATGGAGCTGAAGTTACATTTATTTTCTCATTTCTATGAATACAAAATACTGCCTTCTGTGGCATAAAGCATAGGCAAAGGGGTACATAGCCTCCAGTAACCAAAAGCATTGTTGTGTTAAATGACATTATAGACAGAAGATATTTCAACTGGACAAACCCTCTATCTGGTAGACTTCACAGAGGAGGATTAGTACAATCAAACTACTAAATGTATTTTTCTGTGAGATGAGGCGTTTATAAATACATGAATGGCACATATAGTGAACTCGGTGCACAGTTATTCACTTTAAGGTTATTGTAAAGGACAAGGGAGTATTCTGCATCTGGAGGAAAAGAGATTTAACTTTTGCAAATCTAAAGGCTTCTTCACAGCAAGAGCCGTACAAATGTGGAATAGGCTCCCTTAGGAACTAGTACTGGCCAGCTCAGTTGATTGTTAAAAAAAAAAAGGATGCATTCTTAAATTCACTGGATGTATCTGGATATTTGCATGTATAATGTATAACAGAGATTGCTGATCCAGGAATACTGTATCTAATTGTCTTATGCCGCGTACACTCGATCGGAAATTCCGACAAGAACAGTCCGATGTGAGCTTTTGGTCGGAAATTCCGACTGTGTGTAGGCTCCATCAGAATTTTTCTGTCGGAATTTATGGCAAGAAAAATTTGAGAGCTGGTTCTCAAATTTTCCGACGGGAAAAGTTCCCATCGGAAATTCCGATCGTCTGTATGCAATTCCGACGTGCAAAAAAAAACACACATGCTCAGAATCAAGCAGAAGAGCCAAACTGCCTATTGAACTTCATTGATCTCGACTCGTCGTACGTGTTGTACGTCACCGCGTTCTTGACGGTTGGAATTTCCGACAGGATTTGTGTGACCGTGTGTATGCAACACAAGTTTGAGCTAACATTCCGTCAGAAAAAAATTGACGGTTTTGTTGTCGGAATGTCCGATCGTGTGTACATAAGGCTTCATATACACAGGACATTTTTGCAACCTCTCCTGAAAGATTTAACTTGACAGATAGTAACCCACGTTTAAAACGTCAGTTTTTCCACGTTTACATGCCGCGTTTAGGGGCGTTTTGCCACGTTTGCGTTTAGAAGCCTCTAAACTCAACTGCCTAGAATCTACTATAAACGACCCAGTGTACATGTACTGAAAAGATAACAGAGGAGAGTTCAGGAGCAGCTGAAAAAAATGCCCAACTGCTCCTAAACGTCCATTTACCAGCAGCAGTGTACATGAGGCCTAACTATGTAACACATAAAACAGAGCCTACACATATAATGAGCAAATATAACCACCTCTATAGTACATACAGTATATAGCTATAAACTATACACAGAAACAATAATTTTTAAAACATAAATCCACACTTATGAAATGATTAATATTAAGCTGATAACTTTGGCATGTACTGTATTATAATACCCCTCTAATGCAGTGCGTTTTCTCAGAAATCTGACCTGCAGCGTTATCTTGCTCCTGGTCCCAGCCTGCTAAGTTTCATTATAGTTTGTCTGCCTAACCAGCAGTTCATGCTTAAGATTTTGATCAAAAACAACAGCTCAAGAATAAGCATAATATAATTTTCTGGCTGACCTGGTAGCAGGTGGCATCACACACATGATGCACATTCTACAAAGTCATTGTGAAATAAATACAGAAAATGTTCTGTATAGAAAAGCAGTTTTTCAGATAGGTGAACCGTTATGCCGTGTACACACGATCGGTTTTACCGATGAAAACAGTCCGATGGACTTTTCTCATCGGACGAACCGATCGTGTATGGGCCCCATCGGTCTTTTTTCCAACGGTGAGAAAAAATAGAACATGTTTTACATTTATCCGATGGGAAAAAAAAACCATAGCAAATTGCGATCGTCTGTGTGGAACTCCATCGGACAAAAAACCCACGCATGCTCAGACTCCTGTCGACGCATGCTCAGAAGCATTGAACTTCATTTTTCGTCACAGCGTTTGGGACGGTCGGATTTTTGACTGGAAGCCAGCTTCATCGGATTTCCGATGGAAAAATCCATCGGATTAGAATCCATAGGAAATCCGCCTTCAGCGTTTTTTTTTTCCAAACTATATTAAGCATATGTAAAACAAAAGATAAAATATTTACTATTATTATTATTATTATTATTGTTATTACAAGTACCTATATAACACATTATATAATTATTGCAGTGCTTCACAAATATATTGTACATTTAGATCAGTCCCTGTCCACGGTGAGCTTGCAATCTAAGGTCCTAGTCCCTAACTCACATTCAGACATACACATACTAGGGCAAGTTTAGACAGGATCCTATTAACCTACTAGCATGTCCTTGGAGTGTGGGAGGAAACCGGAGTACTTGGAAGAAACCAACGCAGGCACAGGGAGAATATGCAAACTCCAGGCAGTAAGCGTCATGGTTGGGATTTGAACTGCCAAATCTAGTGCTGCTAACCACTTAGCCATTGTGCTGCCCACCGTACACATTTTTATGTTTTATCCCCTAAAGGTGCCTGCAAGTGCAGAAAAAATACATGCTGATGAGCAAGAAAAGCACTCAGCTCTTAAGTCCTGTTGTTGGCTGACGACACACAGCATTTTTGTGGACAGAGTGTTTGTGCACCAGATTCTGTGTGCACCAGTTTTAGTAAATCTCAGTGGGGTAGATCTACTAAAACTAGTGCACTCAGAATCTGGCTACAATGCACAGCTGCACCAATCAGCTTCTAGCCCCAGCTTGTTCAGTTAAGCTTTGGCAATAAAACCTGGCAGCTGATTGGTTTCTATGCAGAAGTGAGTCTGAGGCTGGGTTCACACTAGTGCGACACGACAGCCGTCCTACTTTGGATCCGACTTTGCCCCGCGACATGAAGCCGACATATGTCCGACTTTCAATGAACAGGGATCCGACTTGGATCCCCGCCAATAGCAGGCACTGTGTTTGGTATGAATCTTGAGGGGGAACTCCATGCCAAATTTTAAATAAAAAACCGGCATGGGTTCCCTCTCCAGGAGCATACCAGGCTCTTGGGTCTGGTCTGCATTTGAAGGGGAACCCCTACGCTGAAAAACCGGCATGGGGGTCCCCCCCAAAATCCAAACCAGACCCTTATTCGAGCACGCAACCTGGCAGGCCGCAGGGGAAGAGGGGGGGTCGAGAGAGCGCCCCCCTCCCTCCTAACCGTACGAGGCCGCATGCCCTCAACATGGGGGGTTTGGTGCTCTGGGGCAGGGGGCGACCTGCGGCCCCCCCACCCCAAAGCACCCTGTCCCCATGTTGATGAGGACAGGGCCTCTTCCCGACAACCCTGGCCATTGGTTGTCGGGGTCTGCGGGCGGGGGGCTTATCAGAATCCGGGAGCCCCCCCTTTAATAAGGGGGCCCCCAGATCCCGGCCCCCCACCCTATGTGAATGAATATGGGGTACATCTTACCCCTACCCATTCACCTGGTGGAAAAAAATGTCAATAAAAAACACACACAGCTTTTTAAAGTAATTTATTGCACAGCTCCGTCATGAGAAGCCTATAATAATTCGGAGCGTAGCGAACAGCCAGTATTACAGTGGGAGGAAGCGACGAGTCAAAATCGAGGAGGAGAAGAGAGAAGAAGATGGCGACGGGAAGACCGGCCCCTCCACTAGCAAAAGAGCTGGAAGAAGATAGTGGAGGGGCTGGCAGAAGGACAACGGAGAGCCGGACGAGACGACGGGAAGACCGGGCCTCTCCGCTAGCAAAAGAGCTGGAAGAAGATAGCGGAGGCCCGGCAGAAGGAAGAAAGAACCAGAGAGCGAGAGAAGAACCGGAGAGCGGGAGAAGAAGAAGGCGACGGAGAAGACCGGGCCCCGCTAGCAAAAGAGCTGGAAGAAGATAGCGGAGGCCTGGCAGAAGAAAGAACCGGAGAGCGCGGAGACGACACCGGAGACCCCCGAAGTCGGAAGAAGACCCCCCGGAGCTGTGCAATAAATTACTTTAAAAAGCTGTGTGTGTTTTTTATTGACATTTTTTTTCAACCAGGTGAATGGGTAGGGGTACGATGTACCCCCCCATACTCATTCACATAGGGTGGGGGGCCGGGATCTGGGGGCCCACTTATTAAAGGGGGGGCTCCCAGATTCCGATAAGCCCCCCGCCCGCAGACCCCGACAACCAACGGCCAGGGTTGTCGGGAAGAGGCCCTGTCCTCATCAACATGGGGACAGGGTGCTTTGGGGTGGGGGGGCCGCAGGTCGCCCTCCTGCCCCAGAGCACCAAACCCCCCCATGTTGAGGGCATGCGGCCTGGTACGGTTCAGGAGGGAGGGGGGCGCTCTCTCGGCCCCCCCTCTTCCCCTGCGGCCTGCCAGGTTGCGTGCTCGGATAAGGGTCTGGTTTGGATTTTGTGGGGACCCCCACGCTGTTTTTTTGGCGTAGGGGTTCCCCTTCAAATCCAGACTAGACCCAAGGGCCTTGTATGCTCCTGGAGGGGGAACCCATGCCGGTTTTTTATTTAAAATTTGGCCTGGAGTTCCCCCTCAAGAGCAGCACAGCACAAGTCGCATGCCAAAGTCGGATCATGCAAGACTGTGGTCCGACTTTGATCCGACTTCAATGATAGTAAATGGGCTGAAGTCGGATCAAAGTCGGACCAAAGTAGTACAGGGAGCATTTTCAAAGTCGGACCGACATGTGTCGGACCAGTTAAGACGGCTCCCATAGGGAAACATTGATTTTCACACGTCATGCGACATGAGCTCCCAATGTCGGAGCGTTTGTCGCCCCAGTGTGAACCCGGCCTAATTTTGCACTCTCCAGCTTTAGTTAATAACCCCCCCCATCGTTTTAGGTAGGATAAATAATAGTAATATGTACACTAGTGTTTCTGGGCCCTACCACTGGTACAAACAACAAATAACATGTGTAGTATTGCTGTGGTCTTCAGTCATAAGAGTATTTATTTTGGGTTATTTTTTGGTGGTGGGTCATGGTAATGGCAAGAAATATACAGTACGTAAAATTTCCAAAAAGAGATATCCATTACCATTCACCACTAAATGAAGGTCCAATTTGTCCTGGGAAAAAAAAAAACAAGTTATCATTAATCTGGATACAAAATAGTTGCGATAATATGTACAGTTTAACACCTGTCAAAGTTGCAAAATTAATTCAGGCGTTAAGATTTGTTTTACCTTCTTTCATTGAGGGCTTACATAGTCCAAATGGAGGCAATCAACAGAACAGGACCTAAAGCCCATCTACACTCAAAAAAATGTACAGTGGAACCTCGGATTATGAGCACATTCCGTTTCATGAGAATGTTCTTAATCCAAAGTACTCGCATATCAAAGCGAGTTTCCCCATTGAAGTCAATGGAAAGAAAAATTATTTGTTCCGCATTGACTTCAATGGCATGTAATACCGCATGCGGCCAGAGGCGGGGGAGTGCCAGGGAGCCTCGGAAACGTACGAAAAGGCCAGAGGACACCTCGGCTAACCTCGGAAAGGCTTAGTTCCCGAGATTTGTCGAGGTCAGCCGTGCTGTCCTCGGGCCTTTTCGTGCATTTCTGAACGGCGCCGATCGGCGCGGTTTGGCTCTGCTACGCTCCGGCGCCCCCCCCACATCAGGCCAAACGCGGTACTGCAACCATTTTGGCCTGAATCGTGCTCGTTTTGCGAGACAACACTCGCAAACCGAGTCACGATTTTAAAAAATACAGTGCTCGTATTGCGTAACGCTCGTTAACTGCGTTACTCGCAATCAGAGGTTCCACTGTATTTACAAATGTACCCCTCCTGTCATGTCTCTTTTTTTTTTTTTCTTTACTTATAAATGAAGAAATCCTCTTCTTTAATATGTGATATCATGAATTTGCAGAGGTCTTCATTGTGCAGTAGAGATATGAGATCCAAGAGGTTGCCCTATGTCACTTCCTCCAGATGCAGGCCACCCCATTGGATACCATTCCTGCATTAATTAGAAGAGAGAGGGATGTTTATCTATATTGGCAAGTCTGATACCCTTCCTTCTCAACGATGCGGCTGCACAGGGTGACATTGCTGCAGTTAATTCACTGCAGGAAAAATAATGTTACCCTGCAGGAGGAAGTCCTTCGGACTGGTAAGTTTCCCAGGTCTTTATGTATAGAAAGGAAGTAAGGAGTTTTTACTAATGTGAAGGTAGCTCATCAATTTAGTAGTAATGAAGCTTTCACCTGGACATTTTTTTGTTTTTTGGCTATAGTCATAATTTAAATTCCAGTAAAAAAACACTAAGCACTGGTTCACACTGGTGCGATTTGACATGCGATTTGACATGTCAAATCGCATGTCAATTCGGCGATATTTGCCGCAAATTGCGGGCAATGGCACCGTCCTAATCGGTGCGACGCTGCATCTGCGGCACTGCACCGATTTCAAAAAGTAGTTTCTGTACTACTTTTTGCGATTTCGGGCTGCGATTTACATTGACATCTGTGCAGAAACCTGCACAGATGTCCCTGTAATCGCGGCCGAAATCGGGACTGACAGGCAGGAGTGAAATCGTGCGAGTTCAGCTGAACTCACACGGCTTCACTCCCGCAGCCCCAGTGTGAACCTGGGCTAAATGCTAACTAAAAGTTAGCTGAAAACTTACTGAAAGTTCTGAACACGTGAGGGGGATGTGTTGGCAGCAGAAAATAAATTATTCCTCAGCATTTTTAAGTACTGTGGAGGAGGGATGGCAAAGCTACAAAAAAAATGTTTCTCAGCAGTATTAGTAGGAAAAAGTTGCTGCAACATGATAGGGGGTAATGCCTATGATTTATGACCCTCAGCTCTTTTTCTACTCTAGTGTGTTGACTGTTCCAGTGCATGTTTCTGAGATTTCTTATTAAAGTGGAAGTAAACCCAACAATTTAATAGTTTCAAAAAACAGTTACATTCTCAGCATGCCGGGAATGCCAACTGTCACATTGGTTGTGCTCTCAACCAAACTGTCAAACCATCCAATGGCTGGAGTCATAACTAATCACATGTGCAGCATCATGGCAGTTGAAGATTAAACAGAGGCCAAGATGGCAGTTTCCTTGCCTGAAAATGATAGGAGGGTTTACTTCCACTTTAAGTTCTATGAATCCAGTTAGACTTGTCCTAAGAGTATACTCCTCCTACCCATCAGGTATCTAACCATCTAAAGAAATGTATCTATATATAAAATTAATAAAGTTGACTTCAAAATATTTCAAGGGCCTGTATAGGTTAGAAAATAAAATACTCTAATGGGATGATAAAGGTTCCCAGTCTTTCCAGAGATATTTGCCACAATACATTTTTGATTTTACAAGATTGTTAGGAATTGCTGATTTTCTAAGGAAAAGGTTGAGCAACTTTAGCTAATATAAAGTTTTATACCTGAGAATTCCTGGGCAAGCAAAGCCTCCCAATAACTTATACTCGTACATACATACGGTTGTTTACCATAACAGGTATATCAGATATTTGCATTTCTGAACCAAAATCATTGTATAGACAATGTAGATGAAGTTTCTATCAAATGTTTGCTTTCTCAGCACACCAATTACAATAGTAGGAGGTAAAATCCAAATTAAACAGTTTTAGTTTCTTGGAAAGCAGCCATAGCCTGAAGCCTCGTACACACGGGCGGGAATCCCGTCGGGGAAAAAAAACGTCGGTTTTCCCGGCAAGCTTGCCTTGCACGCCGGGTGTACACACGGCCATTCAAAAGAACCGCCTACGACAAGCCTGCGCTCGTCACATTCAATTCCGTTGCCACCATCTTGCTACACCCTACACTACCCTTGTATGCTACCGCGCATGCGTCAAAGTCTTTTCGAGCATGCGCGGGTTTACCATGGACAGGTAAGCATACACACTCACGGTTTTCTCGGCAGGAAACACTCTGCCGAGAATCCAGACGAGAAAAATAGAGAGCAGGTTCTCTATTTTTCTCGGCGAGATTCCCGGCAGTTTTCCCGACGAGAAACCATACACACAAACTGTGAGAGAAGAAGTAAAGGGGACTATAGCGGTGCTAGTATTGGTATCTAGACAACAGTGGAAGACTCAATTCATTTGGTAAAAAGAAAAAGTTTTCTCATTTATTAGACAATTAATACAAAGCATTTATTAAAAATATATACATATATAAGCGTTTTCACAAAGTTTTACAATAGAGCATAACTGATATGGTGGTTATAAAGATGTCAAACTGAGGAGATCATACGTGGTCCCAACATGTTTCGCCCATCGGGGCTTCGTCAGGGGAAGTATGTCTCAAATACTCAAATACATCAAAGTAGCACCAATGAAGCCCTAGATGGATTAAATGGGGGTGGAGGCAAGAGAAACCTCTACACACTGTAGAGGAAGAGAAAACCAGAGCGGTTCGGTGAGGCAGCCTGATGTCTATCCACAGTTCCGATTTAAGAATAATCTCACCTTCTGGAACTCTTTCTTTTTTGGACCAAGTTCTTTGAAGGTCTCTGCCTTATGAATGTACCTCAATCGGATATCTTGTATCCTGTAGATTTAACACCAATCAGGCGCCACCCCATTTGTTCTATTGTCTCCTTTTTTTCATAATTTCGATTTTAAGTCTTATAAGCGGTCACTGTGAGGGTTTGTGTGCTCGGAGTTCCGTTCCGTCTCACACCGAGGAGGAGATTTTTTCTCTTCCTCTACAGTGTGTAGAGGTTTCTCTTGCCTCCACCCCCATTTAATCCATCTAGGGCTTCATTGGTGCTACTTTGATGTATTTGAGTATTTGAGACATACTTCCCCTGACGAAGCTCCGATGGGCGAAACATGTTGGGACCACGTATGATCTCCTCAGTTTAACATCTTTATAACCACCATATCAGTTATGCTCTATTGTAAAACTTTGTGAAAACGCTTATATATGTATATATTTTTAATAAATGCTTTGTATTAATTGTCTAATAAATGAGAAAACTTTTTCTTTTTACCAAATGAATTGAGTCTTCCACTGTTGTCTAGATACCAATACTAGCACCGCTATAGTCCCCTTTACTTCTTCTCTCACATTTTGTCAAAAAATTTGGGATGAGGTGCGTCATACTAGGTTTCTACCCTTAGCCAGACCACAAAATCTTTTTATCCATACACACAAACGTTTTTCTCGGCTAAAAGCGTGTGTACGAGGCTTCAGGATAAAAGTCTGTTCCCTGCCAGGATGATATATGAGATGGACCTTTGCTCTCTGTATGGAAGGTCCAAAATACTTCCTGCTGAATCAGAGCTGGAATTCTCCAGTTAGCAGAAAGCACAATCTTTGCTGATTGTAGAGAGACTGTTGCTTCCACACAGAGTGCAAGGTTCTCTATATCATGCTGGCATGAAACAGGCTTTTCTACCCAGGTAGTGGCTGCTTCTAAAGAAACAACTGTTAGACTTTGCACACGTTTTGTTTTTATACACTTGTTTTGTATTTAGCTGCTTTAAAAGTTTAATTGGGCTTTAGAATTTTAAGGGGAATTTATTTCATTTTATAATTTAATAATTTAAATGTTTTAATTAATTTAAATGAGCTTTATTTTATTAAAATTCTAACTGGGCTAGGATGGGATTAAGATTTTTTTTTTCATTAACCTGACTGGATGTTTTGAGTGAACACGCTCAAAGAGTGTTGAAAAAAATCCTCTCTTTAATTGAAATATGTTTTTTGTGCTGTTGACCTACATTTTTCCACTGTATAAATTATTATTTTTTGTTTCTCATATTTTATTGAGTTTATGAAAACTTGGTAATGTAAAAAAACATGGAATGGTAGAAAATATAACAAAACACAAGACAATAAAAAGAGTGTTGCCTCCAAAATACATTTCATAATAGTGAAGGGCAAAAAATAGAATGCTTGATGTTTCCCATGGGACCTATACAGTGTGATCATATATTTCTGTCACTGATATGAGATTGTTGGAATTGAATTCTGCTACATCATCTATCCTATTTATAAAATGCATGATCAAGGTGAAGGTTAATACTATACTGTATATGCTAGGTACTGTCAATCTATCTGCAAAGAGAAAATAGGTTGTATAAATTGTCTTGCTGGATTCAGTGTATTACATGGAAGTAATTCAGTTTCGCTACCCTAATTGTAAGTAGGTGGGAGGCAGTAGAGGTATCTTTAAGATATACTGTATATAAAACCCAATCACTTAAACTTCATATAAACTTTAAGTACATAAATGTAAATATAAATGCTATTTTCTATATTTTCACAGCTGCAGATTTAGTTAAAATAATACTCAGTGATCCTACCATGATGATCCTTGCTCAGGCTTTTCATATTATAGATTATTAATTTGCACACTCACCCTTTCAGAATTCAATAAAACCTAACTTTTAATATTTACAAAATTCTATATTTTCCCAATGTTACCTCACTGTGTTTTTAATAAAATGCAAATCCCCTCTGTTTAGAATGAGATACCATATTTCAATTACCGTATTTATGGGCGTATAACACGCACCAGCGTATAACACGCACCCCAAGTTTAGGAGGGAATTTTAGGGAAAAAAACTTTTAGGAGGGAAGTTTGAGGAAAAAAAAACTTACATTTAAACTTACATTTAAATGCAGCCTTACCAGTGTCCATTGCAGCCTTGTCAGTCTTGCCAGCAGTGTCCAGTGCAGCCTTTCCATAGTGTCCAGTGCAGCCTTTCCAGCAGTGTCCATTGCAGCCTTTCCTCAGTGTCCATTGCAGCCTTTCCTCAGTGTCCATTGCAGCCTTTCCTCAGTGTCCATTGCAGCCTTTCCCCAGTGTCCAGTGCAGCCTTTCCCCAGTGTCCAGTGCAGCCTTTCCAGCAGTGTCCATTGCAGCCTTGCCTCAGTGCCCAGTACAGCCTTGCCCGAATTTCAAAAATGGCGCCGCCAAGATCGCCGCAGATACTGGGCGGAGCGGGGCGAACGCAGGGACTGGGCGGAGAGATACACATAGCCGAGTGCACTTGGCTCTAGTCGGCTCTTCTCAGCTCCGCTCACAGTCACGCCGAGTCCCGCCCTATGATGGACATAACACAGGTCCAATGGCGGGACTGGGCGTGACTGTGAGCGGAGCCGAGAAAAGCCGAGTACACTCTGCTATGTGTATCTCGGCGGCGATCGCTGCGCTCCGCTCAGTCAGCGGAGATTCGACGGGGATAGGTGAGTATCGGCGTATAACACGCACCCACGATTTTCCCCTGATTTTAAGGGGAAAAAAGTGCGTGTTATACGCCGATAAATACGGTATCTTTTTTTTATTAGCTGTCTCTTTTCTAGGACCTACTCTACTCAAATTAGGGTATTTCCTAGAGCCTCTATAAATTCATCTCTCTTTCTTTATTATCTCTCCATAATACTCATCTTTTCCCACAAAGTGCAGTCTCCATAGAATCAGATTTCCTCATCTTCTCTTATATAATTGTTAAAATAAATTTCCAAAAATATGCTTCCCCTCTTTTCATGGCATTGTTAGGAATTGCATGTGCTTATAGTGTTTCTGGTGCTCAAGTGCATAAATACAAATGGCAAGAATATTCTTACTATGCTGTAGCTGTGCCGCTAAAAATAGCTGCGAGGGTGTGGGACGGCCAACCCTCCCTTATTTGTTGGCAGTTGTAATGTTTGGAGACTGATCCTTGCCTTTCCCTTCTTCCAGATTAGTTCCCTGAAGAGGGTCTCTATTTTTTTAAACCATGCTCTACCTATCCATACTGGAGAGTTATGGAGCACGTAAAGCAGTTGTGGCATCCAGATCATCTTAATAAGATTACTTCGTCCGGCCACCGATACAGGAAGTCGTCCCCAAATGTCAGCTTTACGTTTAAACTTAACTAAAAGTGGCTCTAGATTGTTACTGATGTATTGTTCTGGGTCTCGTGTTACCACTATCCCCAGATAATCCATTTTCTCCACTATTTTTAATTGGGGGTTCCTGCAAAAACGGCATTGCCTACTGGGTCCACTGACAGAAGTACAGACTTCTCCCAGTTTATCACCAGGCCCGTAAATCGTCCAAATGCCTCCACTGTCTGTGTGTTCATGGAATAAAAGAACATCAGAAACATCAAGCTTTGGAGACCTGTAATGAAAGCGATGTGAAGAATAAAAGAGAGATACAAAAATAATGGGGTTTTCAAAGGGAAAGCATGCAGAAATTCTAAAGAAAGGGAGAAAGTTCTCAAAAAGGATATCGGGGAACTGGAGAATGTGCAGAGAAGGGCAACCAAACTGATAAGAGGCATGGAGGAGCTCAGCTATGAGGAAAGATTAGAGGAACTGAATTTATTCACTCTTGAGAAGAGGAGATTAAGGGGGATATGATCAACATGTACAAATATATAAGGGGTCCATATAGTGAACTTGGTGTTGAGTTATTCACTTTACGGTCAACACAAAAGACAAGGGGGCACTCTTTACGTCTAGAGGAAAAAAGATTTTATCTCCAAATACGGAAAGGTTTCTTCACAGTAAGAGCTGTGAAAATGTGGAACAGACTCCCTCCAGAGGTGGTTCTGGCCAGCTCAGTAGATTGCTTTAAGAAAGGCCTGGATACTTTCCTAACTGTAAATAATATAACTGAGTACTAACATTTATAGTTAAAGTTGATCCAGGATAAATCTGATTGCCTCTCGGGGGATCAGGAAGGAATTTTTTCCCCTGCTGTAGCAAATTGGATCATGCTCTGCTGGGTTTTTTTTTGCCTTCCTCTGGATCAACTGTGGGTATAGAATTGGGTATATGGGATTGTACAATATTTTTTATTTTATTTTTATTTATTTTTTATGGTTGAACTGGATGGACTTTGTGTCTTTTTTTAACCTGACTATCTATGTAACTATGGAGACCAAGGGGAACATACAGCAAATAGACTGTGCACTTTGCAAGTGCAGTTGCACTAATTTTCCCCACAGGATATTGAATGTGGCAACGCCCTACTGATTTACATCATCTAACCATGTGTGAGCAAAAATGCTGTTTTTTTTTTCCTTGCACCTGATTGGATATTCTTTATGAAGTGAAGCTTCACCACATTTCCTCTGGGGAAAATGAGTGCAACTGCACTTGCAAAGTGCCTAGTCTATTTGGCTTTATCAAATTAACCCCAGAAAGTTATAGAAGCTCTAAGAACACAGCAATACTAGAGAGTAAATTGGGAAAATAATTGTATTTAATAAGTAATAAAAGCAAGATTTTAGTGAACTTTAGTGATGGTGTGGATATTCAAATTAGCAATGTATGTCAATATTATGTGAAATAGAAATAATTTGAGACTCCAAATAGAGCGTAAGGTTGCTTTTTTAGAAATTAAAAACCTCTTTTGATAATTTTTTTGTTATGTTATCTGTTCCTTGACCCCTACTGAGGATTGTCATGCAGCCATCACTGGAGTCTATGCATGTAGACAGGGAGTAGCTGTACAGAGCATGCAGTAGATCAGCAGTACTGAGATGCAATTTTTTTTATTTTGTTATAAAAATGGCAATTGTTCGATACACAGTACTTCAGCATACTGCACATCTTTCAGTTAGTGCCGGTTCACACAGGCGCGACCTGCCAGGCGACTTAGTTGCCTGACAAATGCAAATAAACAATTTTTGCAAAACGCACATAAAATAGAAAGATCTTCCAAGATGTGAAAAACGTACAATAAATAATCTTCAAGTGGTGACCTTAAAATACTATCTTCTAAAATAGTAAACAATGTGCAACAGGTCTAAACACTGTGTCAAGAAATCAAGATTGTGCAAATCGCAAAATAAATAATGAACTGTGACAGTAAATCATACACAATGAAATCAAAAATGTGAAATGCAAAGCATACGTGCAACCAGTGCAAAAGATGCATAAACGCATAAATCAATCCGAGGGGATGTTGCACTTTAAAAAGTGCACGGTGTGACAGGTCTTTGAATATCCTCATGAGCTAGGATAACCAGGTGAATTGTAACATGTGTTTTTAAATTAGAAATGTTGCAGGGCGATCGCACCAAAATTGCAGTATATGCGACTATATCAAGTGCAGGTCAATCGTGAATGGTGAAAAAGGAAAGCAGTTCATTTATCCTGTGCAGGAAGTGCAGTGATGCATGGAACGCAGGAGGGCCGAGGGGGGGGGGGTGGTTGTGTGATGGGAATATCGTATTCCTCTTCCTGTGCTGGTGCAATATCCATTCCCATAGTTCAGTTGTTATAGGGCCTACATCAAGGCTCGACAATCCCTGGGCGCCAGGTCACAAATGCGACTAGAATTAGCGAGCTGGCGCCTGGGGCAGCACAGCTGAGGTTACCTGTATCTCCTTCTGCAGGCCTAGGCTTCATTCTGTAATCTGGCGCCATCTTGTGGTGGCCGTTGGTATGACAAGACAACCAGCAATGCTTGCCTGTTTCACTGCCCGCCCATCTCCTTCCCTTTACTTAGAAGTTAACCCCCAAACATTATATATATTTTTTATTCTAACACCCTAGAGAATAAAATGGCTGTCGTTACAATACTTTCTGTCACACCGTATTTGCGCAGCGGTCTTACAAGCGCACTTTTTTGAGGAAAAAACTACACCTTTTTAAATAAAAAAATAAGACAACAGTAAAGTTAGCCAATTTTTTTTTTAAATTGTGAAAGATAATGTTACGCTGAGTAAATTTGATACCCAACATGTCACGCTTCAAAATTGCGTCCGCTCGTGGAATGGCGACAAACGTTTACCCTTTAAAATCTCCATAGGCGACATTTAAAAAATTCTACAGGTTGCATGTTTTGAGTTACAGAGGATGTCTAGGGCTAGAATTATTGCTCTCGCTCTACCGATCGCGGCGATACCTCACATGTGTGGTTTAAACACTGCTTTCATATGCGGACGCTACTCACGTATGCGTTTGCTTCTGCCCGCATTGGTCGTTAAAAAAAAAAACCTGGCTCCTAACTTTTTTAGCTGGCTCCTAGATTCCAAGCAAATTTGTCAAGCCCTGGCCTACATCCTCCTCCCATTTTTGTTTATTTTTTCCCACACTCTCCCCCAATATAGCACCACCGCTAATCTGCGTATATAATTCTGAAATAAGGCCTTTAGAAACTCCTGACTTAATTAACCGTTGGATGTGGGGGATTTTTTGCCATTTCACCGGGTGCGCTTTGAATTGGGCTTGGAGGGCGTGTCTAATCTACAGGTAAGTATAGAACAGGGAATTTGGAATGGCATACTCTCTACTTAGTTCTGAAAAAGATTCAGTGTGTTACCTACATATAATTGCGCCTGTCTAGTTATGCCTAGCTTTTCCCAGTCTTTTAACTTCCCCATGGCTAAAATTTCTCGCAGGTGTTTATTTTCCCAGAGGGGGAAGTATTCCGTTGGTCCCTTATACCCCAAAGCTAACTTTCCTGCCTGCCATATTCTTGTGACCATCCTCGATGTTGGATTCTTAACAGGAAAAGAATCGGCCTCCTTCTATGATACACCCCCCCAGATGCTGTAGCTGTGCCGCTAAAAATAGCTGGGAGGGTGTGGGACGGCCAAGCCTCCCTTATTTGTTGGCAGTTGTAATGTTTGGAGACTGATCCTCGCCTTTCCCTTCTTCCAGATTAGTTCCCTGAAGAGGGTCTCTATTTTTTTAAACCATACTTTTTTTTTTTTAAAAAACATTTTATTAAGTTTTCAAATACAGGGTAAAGAACAAAGATAAATTTGCATATTATAGCATTATGCACAGAGCACAAATTACATAGAAAATCGGAACAATAAACAACTTCATACGGTGTCACATATACATTGGCATTTATATCATGACATAAGAAGTGAAGGCCTTCCATACTAATGCCTCGCAGAAAGGGTATCATACGCCTGTGGGGCAGTAAATCACCAGAATTCCACCACTAGTACGGGGAAATAAGGGATGCTGTGGTGGGCTGAAGGGCGAACCCTAGTATGTCCACCCCAGCCCGTTCACCCCATAAAGGGTTCACGCTGTGAATGGGGGGGGAACCAAGTGACGGCTAAAAGGTGTTCGAACGTGTAAGGGACACCTCTAAAGTAACAGTTTTTGATCTCCAGTATACTGTCTCTATCCAGCGTGAGCCTGGAGGGTGGATCTTGACCACCCCAAGAGCTTACTAGATCCATCTGGAGGAGAGATATAGACAAGTGACCGAGTTGGCAGTCCCATGTCATGGGGGCAGTAATTCATGTCGAACACATGGGGGTGGGAGGGAAGGGAAGACAAGAGGGTGGACGGAAGTCTCGTGCGATCATAGGTGGAGGGCCTCAGTGGTCCTCTGTACTGTGTGCAGGTGTGGAGAAAGAGCCCCTTGTCAGTGTGGATTCTCTGTAATGGATCCAACACGCCCACGTATTTCTAAATTTGGTAGAGGTGTCATTAGCCTGATGGACAAGCCTTTCCATGTCCGCTATCCTATCTATTCGGGCATGCCATTCTGAGATGGATGGGGGGGTAGCACTCCTCCAATGGATCGGAATGCACTGAGTGGCCGCATTGATGAGGTGCAGGGTGAGGGATTTACGGTAGGCTGATCTCTGAAGTGTTGTGTGGTGAAGTAGGTATTGAGCTGGGGTAAAGTCTGGGGTATAGGTGGTAATTTGAGTGATCAGGTTGTGCACCTCCTTCCAGAATGTTTGTATCAGTGGGCATTCCCACCATATGTGGATAAGGGACCCTAAGGCCGAGTTACATCTCCAGCAATTAGAGGAGACACTGGGGAAAAATTTATGAATCTTGTCTGGTGTACGGTACCATCTAGAATACAATTTGAACCTGTTTTCCTGTGTAGAGACGTTTATGGAGCCTTTATGTATGTGCTCATGGACGAGTTCCCAGTCTTCTGCGGACAGGTCCATTGCTAAGTCCGTCACCCAGAGCCCATGAATTTTAGTGTGGGTTGGTACTCCCTCGAGTAGTAGGGAATATAGTGTTGAGATCAGGTGATTTTGAGGTTTTGAATCAGCACAAAGATGTTCAAAGGGGGTAAGGTCCCTGTACCATTGGGCGAGTGGTTGGGCGCTTTGCAGAAAGTGTCTGATTTGCAGGAATTTAAAGAATGGAATGGAGAGATCAGTAAATTTGGAGGACATGTCAGGATGAGAGAGGAGTGTTCCATTATTAAAAAATTTGTAGGCCCTTGTCGGCCGGTTATTAGGGTGAACAGACCCGGCTCTTGCAGAAAGACCTGGCGGGAAATCCGGGTTTTGATTCAGTGGTGTCATGGGACCAGGGTAAGGTGTCATGTTAAAGATGTGACTCGTCGCTCTGAAATTTAGTAACGTGGGACCTATGAGAGGATGGGTGGAGCATTCAGTAGGGACAGATTTCGGGCTGATCCATGGGAGGTGTGAGAGGGGCACCCTCGTGAAAGCATTTTCCAGCCGGATCCATGCCTTGGTGCTATCATGGACATGCCAATCTACAATTCTAGTGAGCTGGCAGGCCCTATAGTATGTACGCAAGTCTGGCAACCCTATACCTCCCTTCCGCTTTGGAAGAGTCAGTTTATCCCAGCTCAGTCTGGGAGGGCGAGTGGACCATAAGAGGGTTCTGCACATTCTCTTGAAGGATGTGAAGAACAATGGGGGTAATTTGATTGGGACAGCTTGTAGCATGTAGAGTAGTCTGGGGAGGATGTTCATTTTCAGAATTGCTGCCCTGCCAAACCAGGAAAAGGGGCCCTTAGTCCAAGCAGTGAGGTCTTCTCTTATTTTCTGTAGCGTGGGTATAAAGTTTCTGGCATAGAGGTCAGATAGTTTGGTGGGAAGTTTAATACCTAGGTAAGTTATTTCAGTGGGTTCCCAACTAAAGGGGAAGTTGATCTTACATAAAGAGATCAACACTGGCGGGAGTGTTACATTAAGAGCTTTGGATTTGTTGTAATTAATTTGTAAATTGGAGAGTTGTTTGAAGAGGGCAAAGTCCTTGAGAAGGTTAGGTAGAGTGGTCAAGGGATCTGTTAGAAAGAGCAGGATATCGTCCGCGTAGGCCGCTATTTTGTATTGTCTGTGGTCAATCTCTATCCCTTTAACATTTGGATTCTCACGTAATCTGCGGAGGAAGGGTTCCATGGTGAGTATGAAAATGAGGGGCGAGAGGGGGCAGCCCTGACGTGTGCCATTGGCAATGGAGAAGGCGCTCGACAGTCGACCGTTGACCCTGAGTCTGGCCGTGGGGGAGGAGTATAATGCCATGATCATTTGGTGTAAACGAGGAGGGAGCCCCAGCGCTGTCAGCACTGCGGACATATAATCCCAGGCCACTCTGTCGAACGCCTTCTCCGCGTCAAGGGAAAGAAAGAAACCCGTTGTTTTGGTGGATGTCAACCAGTGGTGTATATTTATGGCCTTCGTGGTATTGTCCCTGGCTTCTCTGCCAGGGACAAAGCCGACTTGATCAAGCAAAATAAAGTTGGGGATGAGAGGGAGGATGCGGTTTGCTAAGATTTTCGCGTAAAGCTTAACATCCACATTAAGCAGAGAGATGGGGCTGTAATTGGACACCACCATGGTGTCTCTGTCTGGCTTCGGAATCAGGGTTATGTGTGCTTCTAGAATGTCATTGTGATGAAGGGGAGAAGTGGGCAGGGCATTGAAAGCTTTAACGAAGTGGGGGATCAGTATTTCAGAGAAGGACTTATAATAATTGGTCGAGAGGCCATCTGGGCCGGGGCTCTTGCCCGTTTTCAGTTGTTTTAGAGCTAAAAGAGTCTCCTCTGACGAGATAGGAAGGTCAAGGTCCGTCAGGTCCTCCGGGTTGAACGGGGAAGGACTGTACTGAGTCAAAAAGTCAGTTATGGTCTTGGCCCGGTCAAGTGAAGCACCTGGTCGGTGCGGTTTGGGTATGTTATACAATTTAGAGAAGTAAGCAACAAATTGGTCAGATATGTCCACTGTAGTGGCTACTTTGGTTCCAGAAGGGGTCCTGATAGAGTGTATGGTGTGGGCAGTTTTTTTCTTTTGTATGGCCCTCGCTAACAGTTTTCCGGCCTTGTTGCCGAACTCGTAAAAGAGTTTATGTGTCAGTGCAAACTTGCGTTTCAGCGTCGCTTGAAGTTCTGCTAACAATTCCTCTCTTGCTGTCAGTAGTTCAGAGAGGGAATTAGTAGCCAGGGAACATTTGTGTGCGTGCTCTAAGGTTTTAACGCGATTCGATAATTCCTCAATGCGGGCCTTATTGCGTCTATGTCTCTTGGCCATCAGGGATATAAGCTCACCTCTAATAACGCATTTGTGTGCGGCCCATATAGTGGTTGAGGAAATGTCTTCCGAGACATTTTCCGCAAAGTAGTGGGAGAGATGGTCAGATATTAGTTGGGTGTCAGCCAGGTCCGACAGTAAGAAATCGTCCAAGCGCCAAATCTTGGATCTGTCGCGCCAGATCGGGAACGTCAGTGTCATGGTTATAGGGTTGTGATCAGAGAGCAATGCAGGTTCTATCGTGGCCTCCGTGAGTAGGGTAAGGTCGTTCTGTGTAAGAAAGAAGTGGTCGATTCTGGAATATTTGTTATGCGGGGGGGAGAAGAAAGTGTAATCTTTTACATTCGGGTGTAGTGTACGCCAGGTGTCATGAAGGGTTAGGGTGCTGAGTTGGGTTTTAATCGCACGGAGGGCCCTATATGTCATATATGAAGATCCATTGGACGTGTCTAGGGAGGGCGTTAGGGGAACATTGAAATCACCTCCCAAAACAAGAGTGCCAGATTGAAAAGCGGTGAGAAGTTGGAGAGTGGTGCGAAAGAAGGACACCTGTTGCGAATTTGGAGCGTAGATGTTTGCTATGGTCAGGGGCCTACCATGAAGCGTGCCTTTGAGGAAGAGGTATCTGCCTAGGGTGTCTCTCTGGATCTCTGCTATCTGGATAGGGCAGTGCTTAGAAATTAGGATTGAGACGCCTTTAGATTTCGCCTCATTATTGGCCGCATAATAGACCGTCGGGAAAAAATGGTCACGAAGTTTAGGGATACTATCTTCTCTGAAGTGAGTTTCTTGAATAAGCGCAATGTGGGCCTTCGCTTTTTGGAGAGTGTATAGTAGTTGTGAGCGTTTTTCCGGGGTATTCAGACCGCGAGCATTTAGAGAGTATAGTTTAAGTTGCGTCGGGAGTCTCTGACTGCGCAGTTTCGAAGTGGAGGGGACGGAGGCTTCCGTCATCGCAAGGGGGAAAGGGGGCGGGAAGGGGGGGGGGAACGGTATCTGATGTATAAAAGATATAGGAGGAAGGGAATTATGTAAGTGCTTGTGTAATTCTGGATTGAGCAGTAGTAATAGGGGACCAACCGATGAGGAGAAGGGACGGAGCCGCCCTCCTCTGGGGGGGAAGGAGTCGGTGGTAGTGTACAGCGCGTATGAGACGACAGTGTCCCTAACTGAGCACCGACGGCTCAATACGCGGCTGTGTGGGGGTCAACTTAAAACCGTATCCGAAGTTTCTAGTTAACCACTGGAGTGTGGGGAGACCCGCCACCCCAGGATGTTTGCTGCATATCTAAGGGAGGTACATCCCCCAGGAGATAATAAGGGGGGGGAGGACGTTTAGCAAAGGACAGTGACTCAGCATATCAAAGAGGGAGTGAGTCGTAAAGATTTCCGAGTAATGTTAGGTGTGTAGAGCAAGTCTTAGGAGTGGGGGTTAAACAAGAGGAAGCATCACGACCCCATGCTGGAGCAGCCCAGCGAAATGGCTCGGGCGAACCAACAGGAGGGCAGGATGGGCCCATAGGAAGACATATCGTCAAGGGACAGCAAAAACTGCCTAAGCTAAACAAAATAGAACATTAAGTAAACTGTGGACGTGAATCAACATTCCTCACCGAACTAACTGTGGAAGACATCTACGTTTTGGTTAATTTAGTCCCATCGTACCTTGTATAGGGAATCAACCACCTGCGATAAGTCCCGTATGTGACATGCATGAGATAACAGCAGTTCATCAGCCAGCTATGTCATAAGCGCCTGGAGGACGGGGTTCAAGTGTCTGATGCGTATACAGGCGGGGCAGTCACTCGAGGTGCAGTGTAGAAACAAAACGCAATTGTTCTCTACAGCACTGGCTATAGGTATCTGGGAGATGATGGGGACATCCGTCTTCCGACTGTTTGGAGGGTTTCCAATTTGACTCTTACTTCAGCAGGTACATCCTAGTCGTGGAAGAGAGGGTACCGAAGGCTTCGCCGGCATCGGCTCCCCCAATGGTGTAACTTGCAGCCGCAGTTGGTCAAAGCAAGCTGTGGAAGGGGGACAGGGAGGCGTTACACCTAGCACAGGAGGGGGACGCATCGGGACGCCGTGACGGCTGCGGGTGGAGATCGTAAGTCACTTCCTGAAGTCAGCAGCGTCACTCATCTATGTGTCATCAGTACGTCGCGGTGGGTTATGGGGATTGTAGTTTTCCTGAGGAGATTTGCGTGAGGCATCGGAACGATTCCAAGGGCTATGTCCCCTAACCCATTAACATTGCAAAGTTCTGTAGGGTGAGGAGCGCAAAGGAGCAAACAGGTTCAGGTCACAAAATAAAGATAAAGGAAAGAAGCCTTTACAGAAAACACTTCAACTCAGTAGGTAGTTCACGGGTGCTATTCCTCCTAATACGGCAATGTACTGCCAAAACTGGGCAAACTGAACAGTGAAAAGGGGGTAAACGGGAAGCAGTACCTCAAAGACATAGTGATGGTCGTCCCGGTCAGTAATCCCGACGAGCTCTCTGGGATCCAGGGGGTGTGGAAGGGCTATGCTCTTGGTGAGAGTTGCGGGAGGAATCCTGGCGCCTCGAGCCTGACGGGGAGCGTCTCCTGCGGAAGCTGGTGGTTTGTGCCTCCATGGGTTCTTCCGTACGTTTGCCCGGTCTGTACACAGCCTGTCGGAAAGCTGCGTACCAGTCCGGAACCGCTACATGGGGGATGCCGAGGGTATCACAGAAACGGGGCAAATCTTCCGGTACCTTCAGTAGTGCTGTGCGGCCATCTACCATGGCTGAGAGGCCAAATGGGAACTTCCATTTGTAGCGAATCTCTTTAGCCCGGAGTGCATCCAGCAGGGGTCTCAGATCGCTACGATGCTGCAGGGTGATTCCCGAGAGGTCCTGGAAAATTTGAATAGGCGCCGATTCAAAAACTAATCGTTGGCCCCTCGCCAATCTCAGGATGTCTTCTTTGATCTTGTAGTCTACTATGCAGCACACTATGTCCCGGGGGGGATCTGTGGCTCTGGCCCTGGGTCTCAATGCTCGGTGGATGCGTTCCATGACAATTGGAGTTTGCGGCGGTCTGTTGAGCAAGCCGTTAAAGAGGGCAATCACCGCCTGGGAGATGTGTTCCCCTTCTACTGATTCCGGCATGCCTCGCACCCTCAGGTTATGGCGGCGCCCCCTGTTGTCCAGGTCCTCCATATGCCTTTGCATGTCCCGGAGCTGTAGAGTGTGGGTGTCAATCTTCCAGGTGGCACGTTGAATAATTGAATAATTGTTTCATGCTTCTCTGTCATTTTCTCCACTGTGCGCACTCTATCCGTGAGGGCACGAATGTCTAGGCGGAGTTCCGAAATGGCCGCTGAAAGAGTGTCTTTAATGTCCGCGGCAATCATCCGCAGGTCATGTATGTTGAGCTGAGGAGGAGGGGGGGCGGTCATGGCATCGTTCCCCTCGGCTCCCAGTGGTAGGGGAGCGGCCGGCGTTCCAGTCATGGAGATCCCTGTGAGAGGGATGGATTGTGTCTGAGAGCGGGCCTGTGTTTGTCCGTGGCGGGAAGACGCCATGTTCCCCCTGCTCGTCCTGAACATCTCCGGGATGTTTTGGCTCAGACCCCCGGCCAGTTCACGGGGGGAGCGCGATCTGGACGCTGAAGATTGCCTGGAAGCCGTCCCCATGATGGACAGTAGGTTAGGGGCTTGCGGGGATGGAATGTACCTCAGTTTTTCAATAAAGGGTGCCTGAGGTGGCGGGAGCTCTGAGATCAAGCGTCCATCTTCTAGCTAGGTCAAGCCACGCCCCTCTTTAAACCATACTTTACCTATCCATACTGGAGAGTTATGGAGCACGTAAAGCAGTTGTGGCATCCAGATCATCTTGATGAGATTACTTTGTCCGGCCACCGATAGAGGAAGCCGTCCCCAAATATCACCTTTACGTTTAAACTTAACTAAAAGTGGCTCTAGATTGTTACTGATGTATTGTTCTGGGTCTCGTGTTACCACTATCCCCAGATAATCCATTTTCTCCGCTATTTATTGTGGGTTCCTGCAAAAACGGCATTGCCTACTGGGTCCAACGGCAGAAGTACAGACTTCTCCCAGTTTATCACCAGGCCCGAAAATCGTCCAAATGCCTGCACTGTCTGCACTGCTGTTTTTAAAGATGTTGTAGCGTCCCCCAAGAAAAGCAGGACATCGTTTTTTTCCTCCCCTGCCCCTCTCTGGAACCCTTGTATGCCCTGTGTGGTTCTAAACACAATTGCTAATGGCTCTATTGCCAAAGCAAAGAGAAGGGGGGACAGAGGGCATCCCTGCCTTGTCCCCCTTTCTAGCCTAAACGTCTTTGAGTATTCGTTGTTGATTTTTATTTTTGCGCTTGGGGAGTTATAAAGTGTTTTTACCCACTTAATGAAAACGGGGCCAAACCCAAATTTCTCTAGGACATGCCAGAGATAATCCCACTCTAGGCTGTCAAAAGCCTTAGTGTCGTCCAGGGATAGAATGGATCTGTCACCTATATTCTCAGTTGGCGCCTGTAAATTAAAATACAGCCTTCTGATATTGGCACTAGTAGATCTATTTGGGATGAATCCGGATTGATCCGGGTGTATGGGTTTCTGAATGTATTTATTCATCCTAGCCGCCAACACCCTAGCCAATATTTTAACATCTGAACATAACAGTGATATCGGTCTGTAGGATGATGTATCTAATTGATCTTTCCCCTCGTTCTGGAGCACTATTATGATGGCTTCTGACATTGAGGCAGGCAGCCTCCCCCCTTCTACCGCCCAGTTCACCACCTTCAATAGTTCCGGGAGCAGCACCTCACCATACTGTTTATAAATCTCGGCTAGTAAGCCATCTGGCCCAGGGGACTTCTGGTTAGACATCCCCATCACTGCCTGTTGCAGTTCCTCTAAAGTTATTGGGGCTTCTATAACACTTCTATCCTCCTCCGTTAAGACTGGTGTTTCTATTCCCCCCAGGAACTCATCCATTTGTGGCATCTCAACTTCCCTTTTTGATTTATATAGGTCCTGATGGTATGCCACAAATGTATCCAATATTACGGGCGTTTGAGAGGGGCAATTTTAAAGCGTGACATGCTGGGTATCAATTTACTCGGCGTAACATTATCTTTCACAATATGAAAAAAAAAATTGGGCTAACTTTACTGTTGTCTTATTTTTTTATTCTTTTTTTAATTCAAAAAAGTGTATTTTTTCTAAAAAAAACTGTGCTTGTAAGACCGCTGCACAAATACAGTGTGACATAAAGTATTGCAACGACCACCATTTTATTCTCTAGGGTATTAGAAAAAAATGTATAATGTTTGGGGGTTCTAAGTAATCTTCTAGCAAAAAAAACAGTTTTTAACTTGTAAACAACAAATCTCACAAAGAGACTCAGTCCTTAACCACTTAACGACCTCTCACTGTATATGTACGTCGGCAGAATGGCACCGACAGGCACAATCACGTACAGTGTACGTGATTGCCTTTGTACAGTTGGGGACCGATCGGACCCCCCTCCTATACAGTGAGCGGTCGGTATTCGTTGGGGAGCGATCCGACATGAGGGGACGGCCGTTCGATTCCGGCCACCCCCCCGCGATCGCTCCCGGCGAATGGAAATGCTTCCTCTGCTGTGTAATGTAAACACAGGCAGAGGAAGCAGGAGGAAGTGATGTCATCTCTCATGCGGTGCTCACATATACCGAGCGCCGTACAAGAGAAGACACACAGGTCAGTACACTAACACTACACTGACACCAGGACACATAGGCACACAAATCGCCCCCCAGGCCCCCCCAGATCACCCCCCAGCCCCCAGTCACAGTGTCACTGATTGCAGTGACCATTTATTTACTGATCACTGCAATCAGTGACATTTGTGACTGTAAAAGTGTCACTACATTTAGTTTTAGGTCCAGTGTAGCCCCCTAACCCCCCCTAATAAAGGTTTAACCCCCTGATCACCCCCCAGATAACCCTTTCACCCCCTAGCACCGCCGTCGCTAAGCGATCATTTTTCTGATCGCTGTCTTAGCGTCGGTGATGCAGATCGGTAGCCAGTAATTTTTTTTAGGATCGCCGCAGGTTTTTATAGCGTCAGGTACCCCCATAAATTATCTAATAAAGGTTTAACCCCCTTGATCGCCCCCCAGGTAACCCTTTCACCCCCTATCACCACTGTCGCTAAGCGATCATTTTTCTGATCGCTGTCTTGGCGTCTGTGATGCAGATCGGTAGCCAGTAATTTTTTTTAGGTTCGCCGCAGGTTTTTATAGCGTCAGGTACCCCCATAAATTATCTAATAAAGGTTTAACCCCCTTGATCGCCCCCCAGGTAACCCTTTCACCCCCTATCACCACTGTCGCTAAGCGATCGTTTTTCTGATCGCTGTCTTAGTGTCGGTGATGCAGATCGGTAGCCAGTAATTTTTTTTAGGTTCGCCGCAGGTTTTTATAGCATCAGGTACCCCCATAAATTATCTAATAAAGGTTTAACCCCCTTGATCGCCCCCCAGGTAACCCTTTAACCCCCTATCACCACTGTCACTAAGCGATCATTTTTCTGATCGCTGTCTTAGCGTCGGTAATGCAGATCGGTAGCCAGTAATTTTTTTTAGGTTCGCCGCAGGTTTTTATAGCGTCAGGTACCCCCATAAATTATCTAATAAAGGTTTAACCCCCTTGATCACCCCCCAGGTAACCCTTTCACCCCCTATCACCACTGTCACTAAGCGATCGTTTTTCTGATCGCTGTCTTAGCGCCGGTAATGCAGATCGGTAGCCAGTAATTTTTTTTAGGTTCGCCGCAGGTTTTTATAGCGTCAGGTACCCCCATAAATTATCTAATAAAGGTTTAACCCCCTTGATCGCCCCCCAGGTAACCCTTTCACCCCCTATCACCACTGTCGCTAAGCGATCGTTTTTCTGATCGCTGTCTTAGTGTCGGTGATGCAGATCGGTAGCCAGTAATTTTTTTTAGGTTCGCCGCAGGTTTTTATAGCGTCAGGTACCCCCATAAATTATCTAATAAAGGTTTAACCCCCTTGATCGCCCCCCCCAGGTAACCCTTTCACCCCCTATCACCACTGTCGCTAAGCAATCATTTTTCTGATCGCTGTCTTAGCGTCGGTAATGCAGATCGGTAGCCAGTAATTTTTTTTAGGTTCGCCGCAGGTTTTTATAGCGTCAGGTACCCCCATAAATGATCTAATAAAGGTTTAACCCCCTTGATCGCCCCCCAGGTAACCCTTTCACCCCCTATCACCACTGTCGCTAAGCAATCGTTTTTCTGATCGCTGTCTTAGTGTCGGTGATGCCGATCGGTAGCCAGTAATTTTTTTTAGGTTTGCCGCAGGTTTTTAAAGCGTCAGGTACCCCCATATATTATCTAATAAAGGTTTAACCCCCTAATTGCCCCTAGTTAACCCTTTCACCAGAGATCACCATATAAGTGTTACGGGTGACACTGGTTAGTTAGTTTGCTTTTTATAGTGTCAGGGCACCCGCCGTATATATAACCCAATAAAGGTTTAACCCCCTGATCGCCCGGCGGGTGATATTAATTAGGTTTTAGCGTCAGAGAGGGTCTGCGTCACACCCCAGGCAGCGTCAGGTTAGTGCCAGTAACGCCAACACCCACGCGTGAAGCATACACCCCCCTTAGTGGTATAGTATCTGAACAGATCAATATCTGATCTGATCTGATCAGATCTATACTAGCGTCCCCAGCAGTTTAGGGTTCCCAAAAACGCAGTGTTAGCGGAATCAGCCCAGATACCTGCTAGCACCTGCGTTTTGCCCCTCCGTCCAGCCCAGGCCACCCAAGTGCAGTATCGATCGATCACTGTCACTTACAAAACACAACACACATAACTGCAGCGTTCGCAGAGACAGGCCTGATCCCTGCGACTCCAGTGCTGTAGGAGGTGATTTCACCACCACAGTTAAAAAAAAAAGCATATATGCCGAAGCATTGGGGCAGCAGGGGCGGAGGAGCGGAGGAGCGATTTTTCTCCTAATGCCGCGTACATACGGTCGAAATTCCGACGGAGGCTTGCCCGTGGAAAAGTCCGACCATGTGTGTGCGGCATAACTTTTTTGTGGGAGGATGCCCCCATGCTTCGGCATATATAAATGGTGCATGTATGCCCATCATTAGAAGTGGGTGGATGAAGGGCGGTATTCTAATGGTGGGCATACCCACCGATCAATCTCTTTTTTCGTTCAGCCAACTGGCTGCATGAAAAAAAAAAGATTACAATACATGTCCAACAAGGACCAGCAACGTACTGGTATGTTGCTGGACTTTGAATGTTTATACCAGAATGATGCCTGCGGGTTTAGGTATCATCTTGGTAGCATTCTTTTCAGCCAGCGGCCGGCTTTCATGTAAAAGCAATCCTAGTGGCTAATTAGCCTCTGGACTGCTTTTACAAGCAGTGGGAGGGAATGTCCCCCCCCCCCCCGGATATAAAAAGCGCCATTGGGAAATTGGGAAAGCATTTTATCACACCGATCTTGGTGTGGTCAGATGCTTTGAGGGCAGAGGAAAGATCTAGGGTCTGGAAGACCCCAGTTTTTTCAAAAAAAGAGTACCTGTCACTACCTATTGCTATCATAGGGCATATTTACATTCCCTGAGATAACAATAAAAATGATCAAAAAAATAAATATGGAAGGAACAATAAAACTATAAAATAAAAAAGCAAAATTAATAATAAAAAAAAAACACCCCTGTCCTGCCCTGCTCTTGCCCAATGGCGAACGCAAGCGTCGGTCTGGCGTCATATGTAAACAGCAATTGCACCATACATGTGAGGTATCACCGCGAAGGTCAGATCGAGGGCAGTAATTTTAGCAGTAGACCTCCTCTGTAAATCTAACGGGGTAACCTGTAAAGGCTTTTAAAGGCTTTTAAAAATGTATGTAGTTTGTCGCCAATGCGCGTTTGTGCGAAATTTTAAAGCATGTCGTGTTTGGTATCTATGTACTCGGCCTAAGATCATCTTTTTTATTTCATCAAACATTTGGGCAATATAGTGTGTTTTAGAGCATTAAAATTTAAAAAAGTGTATTTTTTCCCAAAAAAATGCGTTTGAAAAATCGCTGCGCAAATACTGTGTAGAAAAAAAATGCAACACCCACCATTTTAATCTGTAGGGCCTTTGCTTTAAAAATATATATAATGTTTGGGGGTTCAACATAATTTTCTTGCAAAAAAAAAATATGTTTTCATGTAAACAAAAAGTGTCAAAAAGGGCTTTGTCTTCAAGTGGTTAGAAGAGTGGATGTAAGCTTCCTAATGTTGTGTATAAAATGCCAGAACAGTTCAAAACCCCCCCAAATGACCCCATTTTGGAAAGTAGACACCCCAAGCTATATACGGAGAGGCATGTCGAGTCCATGGAATATTTTATATGTTGACACAAGTTGCGGAAAAAATACAATTTTTTTTTTTTTTTGCACAAAGTTGTCACTAAATGATATATTGCTCAAACATGCCATGGGCATATGTGGAATTACACCCCAAAATACATTCTGTTGCTTCTCCTGAGTACGGGGATACCACATGTGTGAGACTTTTTGCAAGCCTAGCCGTGTACGGGACCCCAAAAACCAAGCACCGCCTTCAGGCTTTCTAAGGGTGTAAATTTTTGATTTCACTTCTCACTGCCTATCACAGTTTCGGAGGCCATGGAATGCCCAGATGGCACAAAACCCCCCCAAATTACCCCATTTTGGAAAGTAGACACCCCAAGCTATTTGCTGAGAGGTATTGTGAGTATTTTGCAGATCTCACTTTTTGTCACAAAGTTTTGAAAATTGAAAAAAATAAAAAATAAAAAAATATATGTTCTTTCTTCATTTTCAAAAACAAATGAGAGCTGTAAAATACTCACCATGCCTCTCAGCAAATAGCTTGGGGTGTCTACTTTGGGGGGGTTTTGTGCTATTTTGGCATTTTATGGCCTTCGAAACTGTGATAGGTAGTGAGGAGTGAAATCAAAAATTTGTGCCTAGAAATCCTGAAGGCGGTGCTTGGTTTTCGGGGTCCCGTACGCGGCTAGGCTCCTAAAAAGTCCCACACATGTGGTATCCCCGTACTCAGGAGAAGCAGCAAAATGTATTTTGGGGTGTAATTCCACATATAACCATGGCATGTGTGAGCAATATATCATTTAGTGACAACTTTTTGTAATTTTTTTTTTTGTCATTATTCAATCACTTGGGACAAAAAAAAAATCAATGGGCTCAACAGGCCTCTCAGCAATTTCCTTGGGGTGTCTACTTTCTAAAATGGGGTCATTTGGGGGGGGTTGTGCTATTTTGGCATTTTATGGCCTTCAAAACTGTGATAGGTAGTGAGGAGTGAAATCAAAAATTTGCGCCCTTACGCGGCTAGGCTCCTAAAAAGTCCCACACGTGTGGTATCCCCGTACTCAGGAGAAGCAGCAAAATGTATTTTGGGGTGCAATTCCACATATAACCATGGCATGTGTGAGCAATATATCATTTAGTGACAACTTTTTGTAATTTTTTTTTTTTTTTAGTCACTATTCAATTACTTGAGACAAAAAAAAAAAATATATTCAATGGGCTCAACATGCCTCTCAGCAATTTCCTTGGGATGTCTACTTTCCAAAATGGGGTCATTTGGGGGGGGGGGGGGTTGTACTGCCCTGCCATTTTAGCACCTAAAGAAATGAGATAGGCAGTCATAAATTAAAAGCTGTGTAAATTCCAGAAAATGTACCCTAGTTTGTAAACGCTATAACTTTTGCGCAAACCAATAAATATACGCTTATTGACATTTTTTTTACTAAAGACATGTGGCTGAATACATTTTGGCCTAAATGTATGACTAAAATTGAGTTTATTCGATTTTTCTTATAACAAAAAGTAGAAAATATAATTTTTTTTAAAAATTTCAGTCTTTTTCCGTTTATATCGCAAAAAATAAAAATCGCAGAGGCAATCAAATACGATTAAAAGAAAGCTCTATTTGTGGGAAGAAAAGGACACAAATTTCGTTTGGGTACAACATTGCATGTCCGCACAATTTACAGTTAAAGCAGCGCAGTGCAAAATTCTGAAATCACCTCTGGTCCTTTAGCTACAAAATGGTCCGGGGCTTAAGTGGTTAAGTGGTTAAAGTGATTTATTTTAAATTTGCTGCAAACACCTAAAAATTACATTTTTTTTCCCAACCACCAGACCATTGGCTTATGTCACCCGATAAACTTATTGGTTCCTTTCAAGAAAAGGCTGTGCAGAAAGAAAGCAAGATATCTCCCAACAGGCATTTACATGTGAGTGTATTTTTATTATTTGTATTATAATTGTATAAGCATAATAATGTATTCAGTAACAGAATTTTAATTTTGAGAGTCATCGCTAGCTGTTCAAGAATTTACTGGGGAAGATTGTGCATCCAGTCAAACAAGACAGTGATACGTATATAGGTGACATGTATGAAGGTTTTGGCTAACCTTGTCTGAAGTGCTTAATCTAGCTAAGCATTTTAAAATCGATGGGATCTAATTATAAGAAAATTGTGGTTTGAATGTCTTAGCATTTGCACAAATGTCATGGATAATCCCTGTAATTTTTCTTTAGTGCCATCTAGTGGCCATACTGCAGTATTTTCCTGAAATACATCAATCAGGAAAATACCACATTATGGCCAATAGATGAGAAGAAAATAAAAGAAAATTAATACAAAATTAAATTTCACATATATTACAAATATTACAGAGACTACTCACTATGTTTGTGCCAATGCTGGAACACTGGCAAAGCATTTTTTAAATAAATACACTAAATGTAAAGCGTATGTTTCAGTAGGCGTATGTTTCAGTAGGCATATTTGTTCTGATTCATGCTAAAACTCTGAGCAAAAAAAATAACAACAACAAATAAACCTTAATTCTTGAGTTTGATAAACATAAAGCATTTTTTGATGAATTCTAAATTAAAGAGAGAAACGCATTTAATAAAAATTGCTATGTAATCTGTCATCACAATCGTTGTGACTTGTGTCTTTTTTCAACCTGACTAACTATGTAACTTATGTAAATGAGCCAGGACACATGAACGTATAGGGTCAAGCAATCTGTATGGCTTGCTGTTGTTAGTACTAGATCTGCTTATTTTGCTAGCATTGGCAGATGTGTTACAAAGTGTGGGCAGGCACAAAAGAGGCTTGGAAACCATCCATGAGCCCACCAAGCACTGGACTGCTATACACATGGTGCAAAATGGTTTAAAATGATTGTGCCAAATCTTCACAGCTTTTTTTAATACAATGAATTGTCCAGCTCTAAGTCAAAGTCAGGTTCAGACTAAATACTTCACTCATGCTGTTACAGATATTTCTTAGAAAGACTATTTTTAGTTTTTTACATTTTAGTCATTATTTTATTTACATAGCCCCTGCAAGTTTTCAGTGGCTAACATTGGCTGCAGCTGGTGTCTGAATGTGTCATTATTAGTTGAATACATTATTACTAGAATATTCATATTATCACATTTTATTCTTATGGGCACAGAATACCTAATATCCTTTACCACTTTATTGTTCCAAATCCATGTAATGTTAAAACAATATATGTTCTGGAATGTAGCAGTCCTTAAATTAGATGTGAAACTTAACTGGATGACATTTAGTTTTTACTGTTTTTTCATCATCGTTCTGTATTGAGTTGTACTGACCACCTCTAGCCTCTTTGTAGCTTCTTCCTATCTATATGCAATTACACCAACAACTAATGCATATCATTTCTTAAGTGGCTTCCTGATAGTGACAGCACAGGGAACATGCTTGCATGGCTGTTTATAGTGTCCACTGAAAGCTCATGTGACTCTTACATTGATAAATAGGAAAATATATTTTTGTCAATAGGTGGAGTTTTAGGCCCCATATAACATGTATACCTCTGTCTTCTTATCTGGTTTGTTATAAAAAAATCTGTTTACAGAGCTCAGTAGCACAAGTTAAATTTATACCTGTTATTTCTTCAAAGAGTGGCTTATATCTTATTGCACAGCTCCCTCCAGCGAGAGACTGCTTTTTATATTTAAGTCCATAGCTTGCTGGGGATGCCAATTCCCTTAGGTTCGTAAATAAATGAACATTTAATGCATTACAAATCTTGTATGTAATACACACACCCACACCACATGTGTATACAGTATATTCTATCCTATCTATCTATCTAGTACTGTGCAAACGTTTTAGGCCGGTGTGAAAAAATGCTGTAAATTAAGAATGCTTTTAGAAATAGAAGTTTTAATAGTTTGTTTTTATCAATTAACAAAATGGAAGCCCTATGTAAACTTTTGGGACTATATAAATCCTATATAATATGATTACCAGAAGAAAAATCCAAATCAAATCAATATTTGGTGTGACCACTGTGTGTGTGGTGTGTGTGTGTGTGTGTGTATGTATGTATGTATGTATGTATGTATATATATATATATATATATATATATATATATATATATATATATATATTATTTAATGATTAGATTAATATATGGGAAAGAAAAACTCTTTTGCATTAAAAAAAAAAAAACACTTTGGCTACCTAGGGCTAAACACATCTGAACACTGCAAAGATATTGTGGATTGATGCAGTCCCTTTATTGTTTAGAATGGCTTATGCTACTTCTTTTATCTTATTTCCTATAGCTAAGGGCAAGTTTTGATATTCCATTTAGTACTCTTGATGAAATTCAGGCTAAGGTTTATAGGTTATGATATATAAATAGTAGCACTATTGATATTGTGCAAGCAAACACACATGATTGTTCAGCTTTCATAAAAAATCCTTTAATGTATATTTGTACATGAGCATGTTTTTATATACATTGTCTTTTAATAAAGATAAAAATAGAGATCATTGCAGGTTAACAACCTTTAGGTAAATTTAAGACACATATCCTTAGTTCTTCTGTAGAAAGATGTGCTTTATTAAATTTTTAGGCCCAGGTTTAAATCTTGTGTGGTATACCTGAAAGACCTAGACACTTTAGCAACCATGGGTTTCATAGGCATAATATTTTCTCTTATTCATTTAGATGCGGGAATTTATGAACAATGACAATAAAATAGAACAATCTAATGACTTATTTTTTTGTCATTGGTTATTGGTCATTACAATTTCCATATTGCTCATGGACAAACAAGAAACTTCTGATCTGAGAGACAAACTGAGCTTAGGGCTCAAATCACACATTGATCAGTTCCTATGCCAAAGCAATTTTAATTCAAGAACACACATTACAAGAAAATACTGTAGGGAAGTGCAGAAGTTTTGTCAATGCAGCTCCACTGGTCCTAATTAGTCACTGTCTTCAGTGTTGATGGACAGCCCTTTATTCATTCATCCCACCCCCAGGTTGCTGGGCATTTTCCCTGCCAGGCAATAATGATGCAGGAGAGATATAAAAGGCTAGGAGGGTGGAGCCTGACCAGTTCAGTCTATGGGAAGAGCTAGCCTACAGGTAGGAGAGATATAACCTACAGTACAGTGATGCACAGATGCTTCCCCTCCCATGTCCCATGTTTGGGGATGCCTGGACTTTACCCCAGTAGGCCAGGGCACAGGTTTCTCTCAGCAGACACTCTCTCTTTAAGGGCTTTGTTGTAACTCTTTTTGTGCCACATTACCACGCTGTTGTGCCGCCACCTGGGGAGTGGCTGAACAATAGAACCTTGCTTCTTACCAGTAGGTAGGCAATGCATTATTCCTGGCCAATGCGAACTTCCCCTGGAACATTCCTGCACACTTTGGGGATGTGAGTTCCTTAGCTTAGGGCGCAGGGTGGTTGTAGGCTGAGTTACCATTGGGAGTTTCTAGAGGGGAAAGAACTTGTGTAGGGTCAACTCAAGAGTGGAACCCTGAAGGCCTCATATTAAAAGATCCTTGTGGGTTATCTGGCACCATCCAGTGCTGGGCTCCAGAGGGTTACAAACCACCATAATACATTTTAGTTTTTACTTGTAGCCACTGTGGTTTTATCAATGCATGGTGCACTTCTGAAGAAGGGAAAAAGTAAATGTTTATTGCAGCGTAAGTGTGAGTATTTTGGTGGATGCAGCTGTCAGTCTTTAGCTTCAAAAGCCAGCAACATACTTTTGTATTAAAATAGGCAAAGACATAAGAGAGACATAAATTCACGGACATGAAACTGGAATGAGCTATGGAAATACAGCTAGGGAGAGGTGAATTGCTGCTCTGATGATTTTGATTTATTTTTTTAGATTTTTTTTAACTTTTTTTATGCTTTAAGTTAACAAGAGCTTGGAAAATTAATGAAAACCTTAAGCAACATAAATAAATAAATATATATATATATACTTCTTTGGTTCAGATGGTGTCAAGCGTGTGTGATGGCAACCAGGTGAGGGGTTAAAAGACAAGTGTGTCTTACCTACAGTCAAGCATGGTGGTGGGAGTGTCATGGTCTGGGGCTGCATGAGTGCTGCCGGCACTGGGGAGCTACAGTTCATTGAGGGAACCGTGAATGCCAACATGTGCTGTGACATACTGAAGCAGAGAATGATCCCCTCTCTTCGAAGACCAGGCCGCAGGGAAGTACTCCAACATAATGACCCCAAACACTCCAAGACGACCACTGCCTTGCTAAAGAAGCTGAGGGTAAAGGTGATGGACTAACCAAGCATGTCTCCAGGCCTAAACCCTATTGAGCATCTGTGGGGCATCCTGAAACGGAAGGCGGAGGAGCGCAAGGTCTCTAACATCCGCCAGCTCTGTGATGTCGTCATGGAGCAGTGGAAGAGGACTCCAGTGGCAAACTGTGTAGCTCTGGTGAACTCCATGCCCAAGAGGGTTAAGGCAGTGCTGGAAAATAATGGTGGCCACACAAAATATTGACACTTAGGGCTCAATTTGGACATTTTTACTTAGGGGTGTACTCACTTTTGTTGTGAGGGTTTTAGACATTATTGGCTGTGTGTTGAGTTATTTTGAGGGGACAGCAAATTTACACTGTTATACAAACTGTACACTCACTACTACTGAAAAGATATAATAAAATATTTACAAAAATGTGAGGGGTGTACTCACTTTTGTGAGATGCTGTGTGTGTGTGTGTGTATATATATATATATATATATATATATATATATATATATATACACCGTATATACTCGAGTATAAGCCGAGTTTTTCAGCACATATTTTTGTGCTGAAAATGCCCCCCTCGGCTTATACTCGAGTCACCTTTTTGCGCCCGATTTCCCGGAATTTGGGGACCCAGTACCGGCCGGCCCTAGGTCCTCTGGACCCCAAACTTGGCACACATGTAGCCCCACTCTTCCTTTACAAGTGTGCAAAGCTTATTGTCCAAGGGACCTGCGGCCGGGGAGCACCGATTTTTCAAAGCCGGGCACCCCTTTCATAGACTCCCATGTTAAACGGTAATTTCTCCTTAACTTTGGGGACCCAGTACCAGCCGGCCGTAGGTCCCCTGGACCCTAATCTTGGCAAACATGTAGCTCCATTTCTCCTCTACAAGTGTACGTTTGTTGTCATTGGGACCCACAACCGGGGAGCACCGATTTTTCAAACCCAGGCAACCTTTCCATAGACTCCCATGTTAAACGTCAGTCTAGTCATGGACACAGTGAGGCATGGGCACAGTGAGGCATGGGCACAGTGAGGCATGGGCACATTGACACATTGAGGCACAGTGAGGCATGCACATTGACACATTGAGGCACAGTGAGGCATGCAGATGGACACCCTAGGCTTATACTCGAGTCAATAAGTCTTCCCAGTTTTTTGTGGTAAAATTAGGTGCCTCGGCTTATATTCGGGTCGGCTTATACTCGAGTATATACGGTATATATATATATATATATATTTAGTCTCCATCATATAACAAGTAAAGAAATAAAATATTTTTCAGGCTCAAAAATGTGTTTGGTTTTCTGTGATTGTCTTAAGTTTTATGAGGAGTTGGGCCTAGTGACACTACTCCTGCTGACTGGCTACTGCTCAGGGCCAAAAATTGAGATACACACAGTTCAATGATAATCTGCAACATAAACCTACATTAATAAATACATTTTAAAATTCTCACAATATCTACAAAACAAGTATGTGAAAAACATATGTGCTAGAAGATAAATATTGTAGTCCCAATAAGTGTAAACATTCAAATCTACCAGAGAAGAATCCAGGCATTCACTTCCTGATGTTCCTGGGATAGGCAGTGAAGTGAAATTACCCAGATGTGTAGCAGCAAAAAACTAAAAACTATTTTTTTTTTATATATTTAATTACTTTAAGGCTGTATTCACATTGCAGAAGGGGGTCTGACAGAGGAACCTCCAGTGCCTTTTAACTTGGTTGGCATTTTCGTATGCAACTTTATTGCTGTCCCGACAGAATTTTGTTTTTGATAAGTTAATCTTATACAAAACAGTCTAAAATATATATGATTTAACTATTGACACTATTGTGGTAGCCATGCTTACTTTTATGGATACTTTGGATAATCTGGCAAGCAAGGTACTTGGAGAACATTTAATATGCATAAAATAATGATGATGAGAGACACTTGGGTTGATTGACTAAAACTGGAGAGTTCAATATGTGGTGCCGCTGTGCATAGAAGCCAATCAGCTTCCTGTTTTTGTTGTCATAGCTTAATTGAACAAGCTGAAATTAGAAGCTGATTGGCTACCATGCACAGCTACACCAAATTTTGCAATCTCTTGTGTTAGAAAATCAACCCTACTGTACCAACTTGATAAAAAAGGCCCTTCTTGTGAAAACAGACGGTTTCAATAATATAGCTAAAGTTTTACAAGCAAAATATAATTAGAAAATGTATTTTGTCGTGAATTGTAAAGATGTAATTTACTATACTGTAAATGTATTTCTGATACCTACATATATTATATTTTTTATGTAAATGTTTCAGATTACAGATCGTAGTTGTTTGACCCATTCAAGCAGTAATACACTTTCCAGCAGTGCATCTAGCAATAGTGATGAGAAGTCATACTGTTCTGGAGACCTCATGGACCCTGAATTACTTGGCTTAACTTATATCAAAGGAGCCTCAACAGACAGTGGGATTGATACAGCACCATGCAGCATGCCCTCACAAGCTATGGCTTCAGTACTTCATACAAGCAGCAGATCACACCACATAGCAGAACAGATGGTTCAGTGGAATAACTCTTCAGACGATGCAATGCCAGATAATGACCATGAAAACCTTTATTATGTCCACAGTTACCACACAGCTGATGGAAGCATTGGAGATTTTAGTGAGTTGTCCTCACATTCCAGGTAATTCAGTTTTTGGTGCTTTTTTATGCAATGGATCTGTGACTATACAATTTGTTATAATTTAAGCATTTTTGAAATAATTTGTATTCAGATTTATTCCTACTGTATTTGTGCCAGCGGTATGAAATAACCAAAACTCTACTCTGCCAGCAGTTTACCTTTTCTGCGATCCCCCATTTGATATTTTGGTTTTGTATCCATCTATCCTCAAAGGTTTGTTAGCACTGCCTTTCCTCTCAATTATGGTCTAATTCAGGGCTCAAAATTTCAAATCCTGAGCTACTAGCCAGGCCTCAAGGGTTACTCGCCACTAGTTGCCCCACCCAACCCATACCCTGCCCGCCCCTAATTCCACCCCTAAACACGCCCTCATAAATTATCTCATGTGCTCATCAATGCAGCTTCACCAGTGCCTATCAATGCAGCTTCACCTGTGCCCCTAAATGCAGCCTCATCAGTGCCCATCAATGCAGCCTCACCAGTGTCTATCAATGCAGCCTCATCTGTGCTCATCAGGGCAGCCTCACCTGTGCCCATCAATGCAGCCTCAACTGTGCCCATCAATACAGCCTCACCTGTGCCCACCAATGCAGCTTGACCAGTGCAGAGGAAGAGAGAGGGGAGGAAGAGGAGAGCCGGCCAGATCATCACAGAGCGGGTATTGCCTGCTGTAACAGCTTTCATTTGAATTGCTGGGCACTCATCGTCACACACAGTCCTGCCTCCTTTGATAGACGTCACACATCCCAGCATTGGACCGATGTTCTGTCTATCAAAGGAGCTGGACCAGGAGGCGGGACTGTGTGTGACAGCAAGCGCCCAGCAATTCAAATGAAAGCTGTCACGGTGGGCGATCTTCACTCTGTGATGATCCAGCCGCTCTCCTTTTCCTCTCTCTTCCCCTGGGCGGTCGCTGGGAGAACGGCTCCTATTCAATGGGGAAAAATGAGTGCACCTGCACTTTCAAAGGGCACATTCTATTTGCCTTTAGTATATCAACCCCATTGAGTTAGGTGAGGTAAGTGGGAAGAAAGCCAGCAATAACACCTTTCAGATGCTCCAACCCCTTCCTGCTGTACTAAGCTAGTTATTCTTATTAACATATGTAAATTGTTGCGCTAAACTTATGAAAATACACCAAGTGATATAAACACAGTGCTCAACAATAAGATTAAAATGATCAGTGGACAAATGTCTATATGAAAGAACATAAAAAAGTCTCTGGTGTGATATAATAATGAAAAAAAGTTCAATGTAAATCAAGGTATTGGTGCTCCCACAATCTTGAAAGAAACAAGTGCAGTGAAGATGGCCACCACCAACCTAGGAGAGGCTTACTGGAAACAATGGACCCTAAAGAACATACCTTCAAAGGGTCAGCTGGGCATGGTATAAACCACTGTAGAAGCTGTATCCTCTGTTGTAGTTCCCACAAATCGTCTCACACACCAAACCACTGGAAGGAGGATATGCTGATAAGGGTGCTTATGGGTAATGACCCAAATGGTGACCGGGAAGAGGTTGCTCACATGATGAACACCTAGGGGAGGGCTTCCTAATTGCGGGGTCATTTTGTTTATAAATTTCTGGAGGGCAGCAGTGGAGGGACACCCCAGACGATGCACTATGTTGCGAAACGCGCCGGGAGACTCCACTGTTGCCGTTGTAGTACTTTGACAAGCGCTGTTTTCATCTCCTAATGTAAGTGTTCCCACCTACATTAAATAAAATTTCCATACAGTATCACGCTATGTGCCCTTCTCTTTTTTCCTTATTTTACACCTCATCTGGTTCCATTTCCCGGCATCATTTGGGTCATTACCCATAAGCACCTAGCATCAGCATATCCTCCTTGCAGTGGTTTGGTGTGTGAGACGATTTGTGGGAACTACAACAGAGGATCCAGCTTCTACAGTGGTTTATACCATGCCCAGCTGACCCTTCGAACGTATGTTCTTTAGGGTCCATTGTTTCCAGTAAGCCTCTCCTAGGTTGGTGGTGGCCATCTTCACTGAACTTGTTTCTTTCAAGATTGTGGGAGCACCAATACCTTGATTTACATTGAACTTTTTTTCATTATTATATCACACCAGAGACTTTTTTATGTTCTTTCAAATAGACATTTGTCCACTGATCATTTTAATCTCATTGTTGAGCACTGTGTTTATATCACTTGGTGTATTTTCATAAGTTTAGCGCTACAATTTACATATGTTTTTCTGTTTTCACCATTTTGTCTATTGGTTTTTGTAGCTGCTCAACACTTTAGGCAGCGCAGAATTTTTTGTATTTGTTACCATTCCTAGTTATTTTTATTGTTGTTTATGTCACTGAGGTCTTGTCTTTTGTGTTATAATCGTGTCCCATACTTCCTGCTTGCTCATAAAGGATCAAGAAAGTCCCTGGATTAACAACATTATGAATTTAAACATGGTGGCTACATTAGTTCTTTTTTTCAGGCCCTTTTCCTAGTTATCTTCACCTGCTGCTTCTGCCAGTATCATACTTCATGTCCTATGGTGACCCACTGTACAGTATCCTTGGAGAAACAGCCTAGGCTTCCCCTCTGCTTATCTCCATTAGCCCACGTTCACACTGGGGCTGCCGGAGTGAAGCCTGCGAGTTCAGCTGAACTCGCACGATTTCACTCCTGCTGGCAGTCCCGATTTCAGCCGCGATTTCAAAGACATCTGAAACAGATGTCAATGTAAATCGCGGCTGAAATCGCAAAAAGTAGTACAGAAACTACTTTTTGTAATCGGTGCAGCGCCGCAGATGCGGCGTCGCACCGATTAGGACGGTGCCATTGCCCGCAATTTGCGGCAAATTTCGCCGATTTGACATGCGATTTGACCAGTGTGAACCAGGGCTTAGGTAGAGTAAAATTGTTTTGTAGTTTATAGAAGATTGATGGGACAGCTGATAACAATGTTTTAGCTTTCAAGAACAATGGATTTCTGGTAAGATCAATACTCATGGAAAATGTACTTAGTCTGAAAAAAGAAAATGAATGCAGCCACTACATCAAAGGACTTGTAAACTAAAATATATAATTATTTTTTTTGTTCTTAGATTTGTAATGATTAAGCTTTTTACATCTTTCTCCTGTGGTAGGGTAGAACTTTTACAGAATCCCTAATCCATTGCTAGCTAATGTACATGTAAACACCAATGCTTTATATATATATATATATATATATATATATATATATATATAGTTGAACATGATAGGATTTGTCATGTTCCTTTTCCTCTAATAGAAACCATGCAAGTGTTTGGTAATGTGCATGGATTATGGCATTTATCTTTTTTTTATTTTTTTTAATCCTGATGCTTATGGATGATTACAAATGGAGATATAGGAGCAATTTCAGACATCTGGTTAAGCTGCGATTTACAAGCACTCATCTACAATGTTTTTCTACTTTCACACAGCCAGGTGCACACACTCTTCCGCTCGTTATATCTAATGACCAGTCTAGGGGATGTGTTTTTATGTTTTATTTGGAGAACTTGGATAGGAGAAGGGATTTAGTAGGATACTCCAAATTAACTATTCACAAGCAAGGACAACTTCTTAATAGAACTGTATAGCAGACTGTCAGCAAAACTATGCAGGTTGTCCAGAATAGAGCAAGTCCCTTTGTAGCAGAAGGAATTTAACCACTTCAGCTCTGGAAGGATTTGCCCCCTTCCTGACCAGGCCATTTTTTGCGATACGGCACTGCATCGCTTTAACTGACAATTGCGCGGTCGTGCAACAATGCACCCAAACAAAATTGATGTCCTTTTTCCCCAAAAAATAGAGCCTTCTTTTGGTGGTATTTTATCACCTCTGCGGTTTTTATTTTTTGCGCTCTAAATAAAAAAAGAGCAACATTTTTGAAAAAAACACAATGTTTTGTACTTTTTGCTATAATAAATATCCCCCAAAATTTTTCAAAACATTTAATTTCTTCATCAGTTCAGGCTGATATGTATTCTTCTAAAATAGGGGATAGATTTATGTCATTTTTATTATTATTATTTTTTTTACTAGTATTGGCGGCGATCTGCGATTTTTATCGGGATTGCGGCAGACAGATCGGATAGTTTTGACACTTTTTTGGGACCATTGACATTTATACAGCGATCAGACTTAAAAATAGCCACTGATTACTGTATAAATGTCACTGGCAGGGAAAGGGTTAACACTAGGGGGCGATCAAGGGGTTAACTGTGTTCCCTGTTAGTGTTTCTAACTGTGGGTGGATGTGAATGCCTGGGGGAGGAGACATATCGTTGTTCCTACTTAGTAGAAACACACAATCTGTCTCTACTCCCCTGACAGAACCGGGATTTGTGTGTTTACACACACACCATGGATTTCAGCTTCAGTGTTTCAGGCCCTTAGGTCACCCACATGGAAGCCTGTGCTGTGGAGAGGGAGCAGCCCCCTCCCCACTGGACCTCTCTCTGTAGAGGAAGACCCAGAACTCACGTGCTCATCAAATATAAATACAGTCACCCAGCATGCTTTGGGGGCACATCCCCTTCTTATTGACCAGGGCTGTACATCCATGCTCTCATCTGCAAGGTTTCTCCCCACTGTTCAGTACCTCCCATAGCTAATAGACCAGTGTGAAACTTTTAGACAGCATGAGCAGCACCAGAGCACATAGAGCAGACTCTGCTAAACAATCACAGCTCTCTGTTAAGTAGACAGCATATAAATTTGCCTAGCTGTCTCCCTGTCAAGCAGAGAATCCAAAAACTATAAACACGCACCTACCTAGGAGGGCGCTACACAAAAAACTTTTCTTTTTATAGTCATTTGCCAGCTATTTCTTCCCATTGTGAATAGTAACCCAATAATGACACATAAGCTAATTTCCAAGTTGTCACTGTATTTTAACCTCCCTGGCGGTGTGATTCTGTCTGGAATTACGTACCAAAAGCGGTACATTTTGCATGGAAATTTGGTGTTCTGTATTGTAGGCCTGCAATTCTTAGTAATTACTTACTTAAACCTGACCAAACAAGAGTCTAGTAGACATCCCGGGTATGATAAAGTTTGGAACACAAAATCATAAATAAATTATAATATAATAAATAACTATAATTATAACAAATAGTAATGTAATTATAATAAAAATTATTCAATAATGTAATCAAATCAAAAACACTGAAATTTGCTCAGTTGCAGAATTGTCGCTGTCATTAGATTTAGTGTTTGATGACAAATTTCCCCACAAATCGCTATCGCTCAATTCTGCAAGTGATTCTAATTTATTATCGCTGTTTTCTAGCTGGTCTAAAACCACTTTTGACATAAAGGGACACTTTTTGGTTGCTATGAACAATCTCCAGTTTCCAGGAAGAAAAAACAGTATTTATAATATAAAAGTGCATGCAGGACATTGGACAGACCACTAGGGACAAAAGGGGGGGGGGGGTTGTAATTATTTGATACAGTACTGTAATCAGTAAGATTACAGTACACTGTATGTATTGTGTGTTTTTCACTTTTTGAATTTGACGCCGAACTCCGCCCCTGTGCGCCGCAACGTCACAGGGAATGGAGCTCGGCACCCGGCAGTGTGAATCGAGCGAGACACGGCTCGCACACACTGCGGGGAGACATCGCAGGATCCAGGGAACAAGGTAAGTAACTTCCGCTGGATACTGCGATGCAGCCCGAGTCTGGCTCGGGGTTACCGCTCTTAAAATTAAAAACTCACCCCGAGCCCGACTCGGGAATTCCGCTAAGGGGGTTAAAACGGGTGAACCTAATGAGTAAGGTAAGTATCTCTCCCATAGAGTAAACAAGCAATTACCCTCGCACTGCACAGGGGCTCCACTGCAGTTTTTTTTTTTTTTTTCCTTAGGTTGGCGTTCTAAGAAGGAAAATATGTAGAAAATGTTTGTATTTTCCCTTTAATATTAACCTATTGTCTTATGGCTTCCAAAATGATCAAAATATATAAACTATATGCAGGAGCAAAGAATAATCATTCCCACATCTCCAACAGATATTGGTTATTTTTTAGCTTACGCTAAAAGAAAAACAAGAGACAAAAAGGTATGAGGCTATTTCATTAAAATATATACAGACAGAAAGAAACATAATCTTTCTCATAAATATGCATGCAGCAAAGCTAAATGCAAAAGAGAAACCAGTGTACAAAATAACAAGGCAATGCTAGATGAAGCAAGGCTATGCAGAGAGAGAGAGAATGATATATACAAACCAAGTAGAGGTTAAAAGGAGTTTAGTATAAACAGCTCACTCAACAGAAAGCATTAGTGCCAAGTGAAAAATAAATTTCCAATTCCTAAGGCATAGTGTCTTCAAGAGGAGAAACATGGCATTGGAGAAACATCCTACCAAACATGGTCAGCAAGTGGTGCATCTAGTGTATTTTGCACCTAGAGCAGATCACTTTTCTTAATTCCAACGTTTTTTTGTGCGTTACAAAAAATCCAACAATGAATGTTGGCAAAAGACACATGGTAAAATACTGAAAAATCGTTAAAGACACATGTAGCAATATTTTAATGCCATTGGCCACATCTGTAGGGCAAACAATCAGAAATAGTAAGCGGTTATGTCTATGGGGGTCAACGGATTGTCCTCACAGGACTTTGGAAAGGGAGAAGGCTGCGACCTGTGTTGATAACTAGATCAAATAGAAATGGATCTCCATATAATATCACTCAACATGGGCTGCGGGTAAGGAGGAAGGTGGATTAATTACAAAGGTATAAAAATTATGGGTATAAAGGTCCATGGAAGGTGTTGGGGTGGTATGAGGTTTTCAGGTCGGAGAGGAGAAAGGTGTGTGGCTGGGAATGGGTTTAAGGTAAAGAGGTAAGATTGTAGGAATCACGTGTCCGGCTCAGCCCAGGTATACAACAGAGCACACTTAGGACCAGTAGCTACCACTGTAGCAAGAGATTGGGTCTGTCATGATACTCGATCGATACTCGGTCGATTTGAATTTACGTTTTTGGTAGGCTGTAGTACTGGTAAAGTGTGTCCAGAAATTTTTTAGGGAAACTATTATGTCTTCTATTTGTTTTATGTCTTGAATTTTGGTGAACCACAGCAAATTAGCTGATGAGCTTTTTGTTTGCACAAAACAGTTCTACATGCTTTGGTTTTGTTTATCAGATGTCTAGTAAGAGAGGTCATGTATCATGGGCGCATGATGTAATTTGCCTGTAGGAGGTATGCTGCAGGGTTCTCAACTTGAGATTAGGAAGTAAGAAGATATACCACCTCTTTTTCAGTATCTCAAAAGGGACAAATGCTCATATGTTCTCATAAAGTGTGGATCATAGTCCCCTGTACTAGCCTGCTATTCCAACAGGTTGTTAGTGTTTGTTAGGGATGAGCTTCGTGTTCGAGTCGAACATACGTTCGACTCGAACATCGGCTGTTCGATCGTTCGACGAAGATCGAACGATTTGAGCCGTTCGCGCCAAATTCGAGTGACGCGAACGGCCCACAATGCACTACGCCATCGCAGTGTCATCCAGGCGCTGTGATTGGCCAAGCATGCACTGTGACCCCGCATGCTTGGCCAATCACAGCGCCGGCAGCGAGGAGAGCAATGATTGGCCACAGGCAGGATGCCTGTGGCCAATTATTGCTGAGGGGGTTTAGTACACGCCCCACACTATAAAAGGCCGCCAGCGCGGCGGCCTTGTGTAGTGTGTTCCGGAGCAGGGAAAGAGAAGCATAGGCAGGGACAGTGTCATTATTTTTCCTTTACTAATCCTGGATTCCTTGTGTTTAGGAACAAATAAGGATAGGTAGGGAGAGTGTCAGTGACAGTGTGCTATTCTGTGCTAATCCTTGTTTGTAGGGACAGAGAGGTACAGTGAGGGAAAGTGTCAGTGTGCTATTCTGTTCTAAACCAATCTTGCTGAACCATATTTTCAATCCTTGAGTTTAGGGACAGAGAGGTACAGTGAGGGAAAGTGTCAGTGTGCTATTTTGTGCTAAATCTTGTTTGTAGGGAGGGACAGAGTAGGACAGTGAGGGAAAGTGTCGGTGTGCTATTCTGTTCTAAACCAATTTTGCTGTTCCATATTTTCAATCCTTGAGTTTAGGGACAGAGAAGGACACTCGTGGAAATTATCAGTGTGCTATTCTGTGCTAAATCTTGTTTGTAGGGAGGGACAGAGTAGGACAGTGAGGGAAAGTGTCAGTGTGCTATTCTGTTCTAAACCAATTTTGCTGTTCCATATTTTCAATCCTTGAGTTTAGGGACAGAGAAGGACACTCGTGGCAATTTTCAGTGTGCTATTCTGTGCTAAATCTTGTTTGTAGGGAGGGACAGAGTAGGACAGTGAGGGAAAGTGTCAGTGTGCTATTCTGTTCTAAACCAATTTTGCTGTTCCATATTTTCAATCCTTGAGTTTAGGGACAGAGAAGGACACTCGTGGAAATTATCAGTGTGCTATTCTGTGCTAAATCTTGTTTGTGGGGAGGGACAGAGTAGGACAGTGAGGGAAAGTGTCAGTGTGCTATTCTGTTCTAAACCAATTTTGCTGTTCCATATTTTCAATCCTTGAGTTTAGGGACAGAGAAGGACACTCGTGGCAATTTTCAGTGTGCTATTCTGTGCTAAATCTTGTTTGTAGGGAGGGACAGAGTAGGACAGTGAGGGAAAGTGTCAGTGTGCTATTCTGTTCTAAACCAATTTTGCTGTTCCATATTTTCAATCCTTGAGTTTAGGGACAGAGAAGGACACTCGTGGCAATTATCAGTGTGCTATTCTGTGCTAAATCTTGTTTGTAGGGAGGGACAGAGTAGGACAGTGAGGGAAAGTGTCAGTGTGCTATTCTGTTCTAAACCAATTTTGCTGTTCCATATTTTCAATCCTTGAGTTTAGGGACAGAGAAGGACACTCGTGGCAATTTTCAGTGTGCTATTCTGTGCTAAATCTTGTTTGTAGGGAGGGACAGAGTAGGACAGTGAGGGAAAGTGTCAGTGTCCTATTCTGTTCTAAACCAATTTTGCTGTTCCATATTTTCAATCCTTGAGTTTAGGGACAGAGAAGGACACTCGTGGCAATTTTCAGTGTGCTATTCTGTGCTAAATCTTGTTTGTAGGGAGGGACAGAGTAGGACAGTGAGGGAAAGTGTCAGTGTGCTATTCTGTTCTAAACCAATTTTGCTGTTCCATATTTTCAATCCTTGAGTTTAGGGACAGAGAAGGACACTCTTGGCAATTATCAGTGTGCTATTCTGTGCTAAATCTTGTTTGTAGGGAGGGACAGAGTAGGACAGTGAGGGAAAGTGTCCTATTCTGTTCTAAACCAATTTTGCTGAACCATATTTTCAATCCTTGAGTTTAGGGACAGAGAGGTACAGTGAGTGAAACTGACAGTGTGCTATTCTGTTCTAAACCAATTTTGCTGTTCCATATTTCAAATCCTTGAGTTTAGGGACAGAGAAGGATAGGCAGGGGACAGTGTCAGTGTCATTGTTGCTAAGCCTCCTGCACAGTATACACCTGAAGGTAGCCCTTATTGCTATTTTTCCCATCTCCCTGCAGGCCATCCATTAAAATGTCTGGAAGGCAAACAAGGAGAGGCAGACATTCAGGAGGCAAAAAAAGAGGGCAAGCAGGCTCTGTGTCTGGGGGCAACAGTGCTGGTCGTGGACGCGGTGCATTGTCATCAGCACATGGCCATGGGACACGCTTGTCCTTCTTTTCGGCAGCTGGACATGTTGAGCCACATCATGCCGAAGACTTGGTAGAGTGGATGACCAAGCCCACCTCATCCTCCTCATCCTCTCTCACCCAGGCTCAGGGTACTGGCAAAGCAGCTGCCAAAGCGTCCTCTTCTCTGGTATCATTATCTTCATTAGTCAATCCTTCCCTAGACCCACCATGTCCTCCTCCTGAGGAGTCCCCCGAACTGTTTGAGCACAGTGTTGGGTACATGCTCCAGGAGGATGCCCAGCGTTTCGAAGGATCTGATGATGATACCCAGCTACAGGAAGGCAGCAGCGTGAGAGCAGAGAGAGGGGATGCTCAAGAAGGACACCAATCTGCCAGTCATGCTCCAGCAGCTGCAGCATACTGCCAGATTGGCTCCAGTGATGAGGAGGGAGGGGATGATGAGGTCACTGACTCCACGTGGGTGCCTAATAGGAGAGAGGAGGAGGAGGAGGAGGATGAGGAGGAGGCACATCTCCAACAAGGCAGGATGCCCTTGAGTGGCCAGCGTATGGGCAGCACACCGACGGAATCACACCGCAGAGCTCCGCCTGTGCAGGGCGCTGCCTCTGCCCGTCATTCAAAAAGTTCTTTGGTGTGGGCCTTTTTTGAGGCGAGTGCATCAGATCGCACAGCTGCTGTTTGCAACATATGTCTCAAGCGTATATCGCGTGGGCAAAACATCAGCCGCTTGGGCACCACATGCTTGATCAGACATATGTTGACCTGCCATGCAGCTCGTTGGCAAGCCTACCTTAAAGACCCACACCAAAGAACAAAGCTGACCTCTTCTTGCACCGCATCAGCTGGGATCTCCAACCCCACTATACCTTCACTCCTCTCTGAAACCTGCTCTGAGAGGAATGAAGGTGTAGAATTAGGTGTGTCACAGGCAAGTACTTGCGGGCACTCTGCTAGCAGTACACCAATGTCCGATTCTAGCAGGCAAATTTCCCTGCCCCAGCTGCTGGACCGTCGAAAGAAGTTCACTCCCAGCCATCCACATGCCCAGCGGTTGAATGCTAGCTTGGCTAAATTGCTAGCGCTTCAACTGCTGCCTTTTCAGTTGGTAGACTCGGCCCCCTTCCGTGAGTTTGTGCAATGTGCGGTTCCTCAGTGGCAGGTTCCCAAACGCCACTTTTTTGCGCGGAAGGCGATTCCGGCTCTCTACAGGCATGTGGAAGGCAATGTCTTGGCCTCCCTGGACAGGGCGGTCAGCGGTAAGGTGCATATTACCGCTGACTCATGGTCCAGCAGGCATGGACAGGGACGTTACCTTTCTTTCACGGCCCATTGGGTCACTCTTTTGGCAGCTGGGAAGGATGCAGGACAAGGTGCAGTAGTGTTGGAGGTTGTTCCACCGCCACGCCTCCAAAATGCTACTACTGGTTGTGACACACCTCTCTCCTCCACCCCCTCCTCTTCTTCTTCCTCCATGGCCTCTTCCTGTGGTTTGTCCTCTGAACCAGCGGTGCTCCGTAGGCGTTCAAGGGGCTACGCAAGTACGCAGGCAAAAAGATGCCATGCCGTGCTTGCGCTGGTGTGTTTGGGGGACAGGAGCCACACTGGGGCAGAGGTCCTGTCTGCTCTGCAGGGGCAGGCCGAGAGGTGGTTGACGCCACGCCAGCTTAAGCCAGGAATGGTGGTTTGCGACAATGGCACCAACCTCCTCTCCGCCCTCCGACAGGGACAACTGACCCATGTGCCCTGTATGGCTCACGTCCTTAACCTGGTGGTGCAGCGGTTCTTGGGCTGGTACCCGGGCTTACAGGATGTCCTGAGGCAGGCCAGGAAAGTCTGTGTGCATTTCCGCAGATCTTTTAACCACTTAACGACCGCTCACTGTATATATACGTCGGCAGAATGGCACCGACAGGCACAATCACGTAGAGTGTACGTGATTGCCTTTGTACAGTTGGGGGGTCCAATCGGACCCCCCTTCTGTACAGTGAGCAGTGGCTAAGTGTCCGGGAGCGTTCCGGGATGAGGGGGCAGCCATTCGTTTCTGGCCACCACCTCGCGATCGCTCCCGGCGAATGGAAATGCCCCCTCTGTCTGTGTCAGACAGAGGGAGCAGGAGGAAGTGATGTCATCTCTGGTGCGGCGCTCACATATACCGAGCGCCGTACAAGAGAAGATATCAGGTCAGTGCACACAACACTACACTGACACCAGGACACATAGGGACATAAATCGCCCCCCAGGCCCCCCCAGACACCCCAGATCACCCCCCAGCCCCCAGTCACAGTGTCACTGATTGCAGTGACAATTTATTTAGTGATCGCTGCAATCAGTGACATTTGTGACTGTAAAAGTGTCACCAAAGTTTAGTCTTAGGTCCAGTGTAGCCCCCTAACCCCCCTTAATAAAGGTTTAACCCCCTGATCACCCCCCAGATAACCCTTTCACCGCCTATCACCACTGTCGCTTAGCGATCATTTTTCTGATCGCTGTCTTAGCGTCAGTGATGCCGATCGGCAGCCAGTAATTTTTTTTAGGTTCGCCGCAGGTTTTTATAGCGTCAGGTACCCCAATATATTATCTAATAAAGGTTTAACCCCCTTGATCGCCCCCCAGGTAACCCTTTCACCCCCTATCACCACTATCACTAAGCGATCGTTTTTCTAAACGCTGTCTTAGTGTCTGTGATGCAGATCGGTAGCCGGTAATTTTTTTTAGGTTCGCCGCAGGTTTTTATAGCGTCAGGTACCCCAATATATTATCTAATAAAGGTTTACCCCCTTGATCGCCCCCCAGGTAACCCTTTCACCCCCTATCACCACTGTCACTAAGCGATCGTTTTTCTAAACGCTGTCTTAGTGTCTGTGATGCAGATCGGTAGCCGGTAATTTTTTTTAGGTTCGCCGCAGGTTTTTATAGCGTCAGGTACCCCAATATATTATCTAATAAAGGTTTAACCCCCTTGATCGCCCCCCAGGTAACCCTTTCACCCCCTATCACCACTGTCGCTAAGCAATTGTTTTTCTAAACGCTGTCTTAGTGTCGGTGATGCAGATCGTAGCCAGTATTTTTTTTTAGGTTCGCCGCATGTTTTTATAGCGTCAGGTACCCCAATATATTATCTAATAAAGGTTTAACCCCCTTGATCGCCCCCCCAGCTAACCCTTTCACCCCCATCACCACTGTCGCTAAGCAATCGTTTTTCTAAACGCTGTCTTAGTGTCGGTGATGCAGATCGGTAGCTGGTAATTTTTTTTAGGTTTGCCGCAGGTTTTTATAGCGTCAGGTACCCCCATATATTACCTAATAAAGGTTTTAACCCCCTAATTGCCCCTAGTTAACCCTTTCACCAGTGATCACCATATAAGTGTTACGGGTGACGCTGGTTAGTTAGTTTGCTTTTTATAGTGTCAGGGCACCCGCCGTGTATATAACCCAATAAAGGTTTAACCCCCTGATCGCCCGGCGGGTGATATCAATTAGGTTTTAGCGTCAGAGAGGGTCTGCGTCACACCCCAGGCAGCGTCAGGTTAGTGCCAGTAACGCTAACACCCACACGTGAAGCATACACCCCCCTTAGTGGTATAGTATCTGAACAGATCAATATCTGATCTGATCAGATCTATACTAGCGTCCCCAGCAGTTTAGGGTTCCCAAAAACGCAGTGTTAGCGGGATCAGCCCAGATACCTGCTAGCACCTGCGTTTTGCCCCTCCGTCCAGCCCAGGCCACCCAAGTGCAGTATCGATCGATCACTGTCACTTACAAAACACAACACACATAACTGCAGCGTTCGCAGAGACAGGCCTGATCCCTGCGACTCCAGTGCTGTAGGAGGTGATTTCACCACCACAGTTAAAAAAAAAAAGCAAATATGCCGAAGCATTGGGGCAGCAGGGGCGGAGGAGCGATTTTGCTCCTAATGCCGCGTACATACGGTCGAAATTCCGACGGAGGCTTGCCCGTGGAAAAGTCCGACCATGTGTGTGCGGCATAACTTTTTTGCGGGAGGATGCCCCCATGCTTCGGCATATATAAATGGTGCGTGTATGCCCATCATTGGAAGTGGGTGGATGAAGGGCGGTATTCTAATGGTGGGCATACCCACCGATCAATCTCTTTTTTCGTTCAGCCAACTGGCTGCATGAAATAAAAAGATTACAATACATGTCCAACAAGGACCAGCAACGTACTGGTATGTTGCTGGACTTTGAATGTTTATACCAGAATGATGCCTGCGGGTTTAGGTATCATCTTGGTAGCATTCTTTTCAGCCTGCGGCCGGCTTTCATGTAAAAGCAATCCTAGCGGCTAATTAGCCTCTGGACTGCTTTTACAAGCAGTGGGAGGGAATGCCCCCCCCGGATATAAAAAGCGCCATTGGGAAATTGGTAAAGCATTTTATCACACCGATCTTGGTGTGGTCAGATGCTTTGAGGGCAGAGGAAAAATCTAGGGTCTAGAAGACCCCAGTTTTTTAAAAAAAAGAGTACCTGTCACTACCTATTGCTATCATAGGGGATATTTACATTCCCTGAGATAACAATAAAAATGATAAAAAAAAAAAATACTTGGAAGGAACAATTTAAAAATAAAATAAAAAAGCAAAATTAATAATAAAAAAAAAATAATAATAAAAAAGCACCCCTGTCCTGCCCTGCTCTTGCCCAATGGCGAACGCAAGCGTCGGTCTGGCGTCATATGTAAACAGCAATTGCACCATGCATGTGAGGTATCACCGCGAAGGTCAGATCGAGGGCAATCATTTTAGCAGTAGACCTCTGTAAATCTACTGGGGTAACCTGTAAAGGCTTTTAAAGGCTTTTAAAAATGTATGTAGTTTGTCGCCAATGCGCGTTTGTGCGAAATTTTAAAGCATGTCGTGTTTGGTATCTATGTACTCGGCCTAAGATCATCTTTTTTATTTCATCAAACATTTGGGCAATATAGTGTGTTTTAGTGCATTAAAATTAAAAAAAGTGTATTTTTTAACCCAAAAAATGCGTTTGAAAAATCGCTGCGCAAATACTGTGTAGAAAAAAAAAATGCAACACCCACCATTTTAATCTGTAGGGCCTTTGCTTTAAAAATATATATAATGTTTGGGGGTTCAACATAATTTTCTTGCAAAAAAAAAAATGTTTTCATGTAAACAAAAAGTGTCAAAAAGGGCTTTGTCTTCAAGTGGTTAGAAGAGTGGATGTAAGCTTCCTAATGTTGTGTATAAAATGCCAGAACAGTTCAAAACCCCCCCAAATGACCCCATTTTGGAAAGTAGACACCCCAAGCTATATACTGAGAGGCATGTCGAGTCCATGGAATATTTTATATGTTGACACAAGTTGCGGAAAAACGACAATTTTTTTTTTTTTTTGCACAAAGTTGTCACTAAATGATATATTGCTCAAACATGCCATGGGCATATGTGGAATTACACCCCAAAATACATTCTGTTGCTTCTCCTGAGTACGGGGATACCACATGTGTGAGACTTTTTGGGAGCCTAGCCATGTACGGGACCCCAAAAACCAAGCACCGCCTTCAGGCTTTCTAAGGGTGTAAATTTTTGATTTCACTTCTCACTGCCTATCACAGTTTCGGAGGCCATGGAATGCCCAGATGGCACAAACCCCCCCCAAATGACCCCATTTTGGAAAGTAGACACCCCAAGCTATTTGCTGAGAGGTATTGTGAGTATTTTGCAGATCTCGCTTTTTGTCACAAAGTTTTGAAAATTGAAAAAAAATAAATAAATATATATATATTTTCTTTCTTCATTTTCAAAAACAAATGAGAGCTGTAAAATACTCGCCATTCCTCTCAGCAAATAGCTTGGGGTGTCTATATTCCAAAATGGGGTCATTTGGGGGGGTTTTGTGCGATTTTGGCATTTTATGGCCTTCAAAACTGTGATAGGTAGTGAGGAGTGAAATCAAAAATTTGCGCCCTTAGAAATCCTGAAGGCGGTGCTTGGTTTTCGGGGTCCCGTACGCGGCTAGGCTCCTAAAAAGTCCCACACATGTGGTATCCCCGTACTCAGGAGAAGCAGAAAAATTTATTTTGGGGTGTAATTCCACATATAACCATGGCATGTGTGAGCAATATATCATTTAGTGACAACTTTTTGTAATTTTTTTTAGTCATTATTCAATCACTTGGGACAAAAAAATAAAAAATTCAATGGGCTCAACATGCCTCTCAGCAATTTCCTTGGGGTGTCTACTTTCCAAAATGGGGTAATTTGGGGGGGTTTTGTACTGCCCTGTCATTTTAGCACCTCAAGAAATGAGATAGGCAGTCATAAATTTAAAGCTGTGTAAATTTCAGAAAATGTACCCTAGTTTGTAAACTCTATAACTTTTGCGCAAACCAATAAATATACGCTTATTGACATTTTTTTTACTAAAAACATGTGGCTGAATACATTTTGGCCTAAATGTATGACTACAATTGAGTTTATTCGATTTTTCTTATAACAAAAAGTAGAAAATATCATTTTTTTTCAAAATTTTCGGTCTTTTTCCGTTTATATCGCAAAAAATAAAAATCGCAGAGGCAATCAAATACCATTAAAAGAAAGCTCTATTTGTGGGAAGAAAAGGACGCAAATTTCGTTTGGGTACAACATTGCATGTCTGCACAATTTACAGTTAAAGCAGCGCAGTGCAAAATTCTGAATTCACCTCTGGTCCTCTAGTTACCAAATGGTCCGGGGCTTAAGTGGATAATGCCAGTGCTCGCCTGGCTGAGCTGCAAAAGGAGTTGAACCTGCCCAAGAACCGCCTTATATGTGACATGCCCACCAGGTGGAACTCAACGTTGGCCATGCTGCAGCAGCTGCACATGCAGCAGAGGGCCATCAATGAGTACCTGTGCGACTACGGCACCAGGACAGGGTCAGGGGAGCTCGGGTTTTTTTCACCACGCCAGTGGGGCATGATCAGGGATGCATGCACTGTCCTGGCACCATTTGAGGAGGCCACGAGGATGGTGAGCAGTGACAGTGCATGCATCAGTGACACTGTACCTCTTGTCCACCTGTTGGAGCACACGCTGCGTGGAATAATGGACAGGGCACTTGAGGCAGAACAGAGGCAGGAAGAGGAGGACTTCCTTGCCTCTCAAGGCCCCCTTTACCCAGACAGTGTTCCTTCTGTCCCAACCATCGCACAGGAAGAGGAGGAGGAGGAGGAGGAGAAGGAGGATTGTGTCAGCATGGAGGTGGAGGCTGGCACTCAGCATCATCAGCAGCAGTCTTTTAGGGATGATTTACAGTCCCAAGAAACCAGTGGACTTGTACGTGGCTGGGAGGAGGTGGCTGCGGATCATGTCGTCCTTAGTGACCCAGAGGACTCCGGACTGAATGCCTCAGCTAACCTACGCTGCATGGCCTCCCTGACCCTGCAAAGTCTGCGGAAGGATCCTCGTATTCTTCGGATCAAGGAGAGGGACCATTACTGGCTGGCCACTCTCCTTGATCCACGGTACAAGGGTAAGGTTGCGGACCTTATCGTACCGTCGCAGAGGGAGCAGAGGATGAGACAACTCCGGGAGGCCTTGCAGAAAGGTCTGTGCAACGCGTTCCCAGAGACTGGGAGGTTACAAACTCCTGGTCCTGGACAACGAGTTGCTGAGGCTTCGGGCAGTCAAAGAAGGAGCGGTGGGGAAGGTGGCCGTCTGACCGATGCGTTCAGACAATTCTTTAGTCCGCAGCCCCAAAGTATGATCGGTTCCAGCAACCATCGCCAGCGTCTGATATACATGGTCCAGGAATACCTAGGGGCAAGGTCAGACTTGGACACCTTCCCCACCGAAAATCCTCTGGCTTACTGGGTCTTGAGGATGGATCACTGGCCAGAGCTTGCACAGTATGCAATTGAGCTACTGGCCTGTCCTGCATCCAGCGTTCTTTCAGAACGCACATTCAGTGCTGCTGGAGGATTTGTCACGGATCACAGGGTGCGCCTGTCCACCGACTCAGTTGATCGACTGACTTTCATCAAGATGAACCAGTCTTGGATCACCACCAGCTACCACACACCAGATGCTGATATAACAGACTAATTGATTTTAAAATGTCACATCCCTTCAAGACTGATGCCGATGCTGAGTGCCTGTGCTGTTATGTTGACTGGCTATCCTCCTCCTCCTCCTCAATGATACGATTAATGATGATAGCTTGGAAGATCATTTTGGTTTATGGGTGACGCCACCAGTGGCTAAGGCCCAATTTTTCAGCCCCTGTTTAACAGGGGCGTGTAATTAAAATTTTTGATGCAATACTTTGCAACAGGCCTCATTGCTGTGCTCCAAGTACAGTATCTGTGAGGGGTTGCAGTGTTGTGCCACCAGTGCCTAAGGCCCAATTTTTCAGCCCCTGTTCAACAGGGGCATGCAATTATAATTATTGATCTAATAATTCACAGCAGGACCCATTGCTGCGCCCACCAAGAGTAACTGTCAGGCCTTACAGTGTTGTGGCACCAGCACCACCATCACCACCACCACCACCACCACCAAAGGCCCAATTTTTCAGCCCCTATTCAACAGGGGCATGCAATTATAATTATTGATCTAATAATTCACAGCAGGGCCCATTGCTGCGCCCACCAAGAGTAACTGTCAGGCCTTACAGTGTTGTGGCACCAGCACCACCATCAAAGGCACAATTTTTACTACCACTGATCAACAATTATATGTTATTACAATTCCTGATATAATAGTTGACAGCAGGGCGTTCCAGCACCCACCAAGAATAACTGTGAGTGTTTTCAGTGTTGTGCCAACACCAACACCTAAGGGGCCAATTTCTGCAGAGTATATACGGCAGGTCCCTACTTTCAAACATCCAACTTACAAACTACTACTACTTGCAAATGGAAGAAGACAACAGGAAGTGAGAGGAAATCTACCCCTTGGAAGGAAAATTCTCTCCTGTAAGAATTAATATGGGAGAAAGGTGTCTCCTCTCTACTGATGCTTTATCAACAATCCTTGTTTCAATAAAAACACCACATTTCAAAAACAGTTGTCATTGGGACGCAAAGTGAGGTGAAATGTTCTGAACAGGGGCACAGACAGCAAAAAAAATGTGACAGGGGTGATAACCGTTCCCTATGTTTTCCAAAAAGCTAAAAAAAAGGAATTTGGCATGGAGCTACACTTAAACAATGCAGCTGTTCAAAATTACAAACAGATTCTACATAAGAACAAACCTACAGTCCCTGTCTTGTATGCACCGCCTGTATACGGCTGTTCAGAGTATATAGGGGCTTTTTTATTTTGTGTGCGGGGTTCCCCTTAATATCCATACAAGACCCAAAGGGGCTGGTAATGGGCTGGGGTAGGGGGGGGGGGGTTGATGGGGTAGCTATGCCATTTCTCATAAAGATTTTCATCCATATTACCGGGACCAGACATTGCATTAAAGCTGCAAGCAGTTTTAAATGGCTTTTTTTCCTTTAGAAATGTTATTTTGTGCAGGGACAGTTCTAAACACGGGAAACACGTGGCACTTCACAGGCATACTTTAGACACCCCCCAGGTACAATATTTAAAGGAATATTTGACTTTTTTTTTTTCACTTTATGCATCATTAAAATGACTGCTCCCGGAAAACGTCAGTTTTTAAAACTTCTTTTTGCATTGATACATGTCTCCTGGTGCAGAACCCGGGTTCCCAAACTCTGTTTCGGACAATAACATGGATAATAGTCGTTATAATTAGCACTTTAGAATCCGAACGTTCGCATCCATTGTATTTAATAGGGTTCTAATGTTCGTGCGAACTTTCGGTCCGTTCGCGGGTTCTGGTGCGAACCGAACCCGGGGGTGTTCGGCTCATCACTAGTGTTTGTTAAATTTGTGTCATGTAGAAGGGAGCAGATCATTTCTAGCACTCTGTATGACAATGATATTTTAAATAGTGGTCAGGGAAAAAGTATAATTTTAAAATGATGATTAGTAGAGAAGTACCACCCTTATATTCGCACTCAGTGTTGTGCCCCCTTACATTGTTTGTCAGTCCTTTGTCAAAGTACATTGGTGTTCAGTGTAGTGCCCTCTTATATTACCGGTCAGTGCTTTGCCCCTTGGCACTGGTGGACAGTGTTCTGTCCCCCTACATTGGTGATAAATATAGCGCTTCCTTAAGGCCCATACACACGATCTGACTTTTCAGCAACAACGGTCCAACGGATGTGTTTTATCGGACAATCCGACGGTCTGTATGCTCCATCGGAGTATTGTTTTAGGTTTTTCAACGGACAAATGTTCGCTGTGCATGCTCTCAAACTTTCCGACAACAAATATGTTTAGTCGGATCATCTGATCGTGTGTACACAAGTCCATCGGACTAAAATCCAAAGTACAAACACGCATGCTCAGAACCAGTGTTAAACATCAGCCAACAATAGCAGAAGTTGCCCAAAGCGTGGCGGTAAAGAGCTGAAAAACCACATGATTTGGTGAATGTTGGCTGAAAATGTTCTGCCGTGTGTATGCAAAACAAATTCACGGCCAACGCCCTTCAGACTAAAATCCACGGAAAAGTCAGATTTGAAGTCCGATCGTGTGCATGATGCTTTACATTGGTGGCCAGCTTTATGCCCTGTTACATTGGTAGTCAGTGGGGGTAAGGCCTGCTTACACTGGTTTTTTATAGTGGTCAGCTTTCTACACCTTACATTAATGCTTAGCATAGTCCTTTCTTACATGATGGTTGGTGCTCTATCCTCTATTTGGTGGTAATTGTAGTGCCATTTTACATGGTTGTCGGTAGAAAAGTTTGCCTTTTCATTGGTTATCAGTGGAGAACTGCCTACTTATATTTGTGACCACAAAGCCACAGATTTTCATTGTGCAGCATTACAACCTTGGGCATTGTACTGACATCATTGTATGAAAAGGTGTACATTGGCAACCGGCACACCATCCTTATTTGTCCCACCTACCCCCATGCTCCTCTATGTCAGCACTGGGGTCGTGTTAGCTATGTGGGGCAGAGAAAATTAGGAAAAAGGGAAAAAAAAGCTGGAATACTAGTCAGTACCAGTGTGCAAAAGTGTATTTGCTTTTAAAAAATTAATCACCTCTAATGTTGGATGCTGTTGCAATACGTAAAAATATTAGTTTAGTTTTTTACATTTTAAAATGAGGTGCCTCGAGACTGTGGAGAATTTGAAATGGTGCCTTGACCGAAAAAGGGTTGAGAAACACTGAACTATACAGTCACCCAATTAACCTACATGCATGCGATTCATCTCTTTACTGGGGGACTTCTGCCACCACCCTGTCCTTGGTACACAGCTGTGTATGGCACCTCAATGCCAGTGCATTTGCCAACAGTTTCAACCACCACTGAACCCCATGAAGCTTGCCCTGCAGTGTCTTCTTCCTGTGACTTTTGCCCCATGCTATCAAAATAGGTTTAGGACTTGGCAGTGGCAGAGAGGCATCACACTTGTCTTGGTAATTCTGTTAAGGAAGAACTGGAGGAAGTAAGTATAAGGTGTTAATTACATCTACCCTCATGCTAACCTTTCTGAGATACAGCTTTCATTTGCACATTATTTGCATTGAAGTAATTTGTCTCACAGTCTTCTATCATGCCAACTACTTCACTTCTATTAATGTTCAGGGACTGGAAGTGATCGGCTAATAGTACCATTGCACTCACAGCAGGGGTTTCACAGTTCTGTACAGTATATCAGAGCAGATGGCACAGCAATGTAATTAATACATTACACTTACTTGTCATGTGCCAGAGTGTAATAATGAGATAAGCATAGGAGCTCCCTGCCACATTGCTGTAGCCAGACCATCTTCCTTTTATCTATATACACTCCATTTGGCTAAACAAAGCCTCATTTCTTTTTAAGGAACCCTAAATTAGGCATGTTCTCTTTTTTACACCTACCCAAACAAGGAACTCCACTGCATGTTTGTGTTGTAAGAATTATGTGAATGAGGTCATAGGGCTGATTTACTAAATGAGTAGAAAATCTCCTTTTAGTTTAACTGATGCTCAAATGTTCTCTTCAATCATCCCATCATACGAATAACAGATATTTTTTTTTATCTTAAATCCCTTGCATATGATTTAGTATTCAAAAGGAGAATAGATTTACCTGATTCATCAAGCTAGATGAACATTCTCCATAAAAACTTGTAAAATGTGAAAAGGGAGCCTAAAATGTCACCTGTTTGCTTAAAAAATATCATTATGCAATATTATTTTATTTACCTAAATAAAAATAGTTTTAAGTCATGATGTTTATTAGGCCTCATGCCCACGGGCGTTTTTTCAGCCGCGTTTTTGAGCGTTTTTTACAGCTTAAAAACGCCTGTCCATGTTAGTCTATAGCTTCATGTCCACCTAGGCGTTTTTGAGCTGTAAAGAGCATAGGCGTTTGTAAGCTGTAAAAAAAACCCAGGGCCAGTGCGTTCCTCAGCGTCAGAATTAGGCAGAAAAAAACGAGAGCATCAAAAAACGCGCACTAACGCGCACTAACGCGCGGTCGCGTTTTTAGCTCCGACGTTTTTTTTTTGTTTTTTTTTTTTTTTTTTCCAAAAAAAAAAAAAAATTATTTACAATAACATGGACAGGCGTTTTTAAGCTGCAAAAAACGCAGCTGTAAAAACGCCAGTGGGCATGAGGCCTTACTGTTGTGCAGTCAGATTGAAAACCAAGCAAAAAATTTGTCAGTATACAGTGCCTTAAAAAAGTATTCATACCCCTTGAAATCTTCCACATTTTGTTACAACAAAAAACATAAATGTATTTTATTGGGATGTTATGTGAATAGACCAACACAAAGTGGCACATAATTATAAAGTGGAAGGAAAATGATAAATGGTTTTCAATTTTTTTTTATAAATAAATATGTGAAAAGTGTGGCGTGTATTTGTATTCAGCTCCCCTTACTCAATACTTTGTAGAACCACCTTTCTCTGAAATTACTGCTGCAAGTCTCTACCAGGTTTGCACATCTAGAGATTGACATTTTTGCCCATTCTTCTTTGCAAAATAGCTCAATCTCTATAAGATTGGATGGAGAGCGTCTGTGAACAGCAATTTTCAAATCTTGCCTCAGATTCTCAATTGGATTTAGGTCTGGACTTTGACCGGGCCATTCTAACACATGAATATGCTTTGATCTAAATAAACCATTCCATTGCACCTCTGGCTGTATGTTTTTTTTTTTATCAATAACTCTTTTTATTGAAAGCCACATCGGACACAAATCAAATGCAATAGTTTTACAACCAACAGGATAATCGTTAACACGTCTGGGTATAGGGTCGTAACAGTTCCTGAGCATGTAATCACTGTATCTCTGCTATGTGCTGTATTATCCAATCCTATCTAGTTATCACAACAGGGACATGGTATGTCGTCAACCAAGTTTTCGAGCCAATATAGTTATTATGTACATTAGTGCAAGGATCCCAAAGGGGCTCCCATGAAGAGGATAATATAACAAGAGAAGAAAGAAAAGAAATAGAAGAATGAACAAAAAAGGGGGGGGGAGGGGGCGAAAAGACAATAGAAGGGTGGGGGGTAGAGGGGGTGTGGGGGGGGTGTCGTCAAGTTATACCTGGCTCCAAGTCACCGCGTTCCTCCCTTCGGTGCCAGAGCTCCCAAACCATGTTATGCGCGTCCAGGCGATCCTGAATTCTTGCGGTCATCCTCTCCATTACTTCTACATCTCTAATCCTGGCATACAGCGCTCCCTCCGGAGGAGGGGAGCTGCGTTTCCAGTTTAGTGCCACTAAGCAGCGGGCTGCCGTAAGGACATGACTAGCTAGCTTCTTATGTGGGCGTGGGGCCTTCAGAGACATCAGTCCTAGTATGAAAAATTTAGGGGTCATGGGGACCTCCGTTTCAAGGAGTCGAATTAGTAGTTGGTGTACAGAAGCCCAGAAGGGGGCTATCAGTGGGCACTCCCAGTAGATATGATATATAGTCCCCTTCGCCGATCTGAGCTGGCCGGGTGAATGGCATGGAGAACATCAGGGGTCATGTACCAGAAGTACATTATTTTGTAAATATTTTCTTTATAGAGCGTACATAGCGATGTCTTGGACGCCTGGGTCCAAATGGCCCGCCATTGGTCCACGGGTATCTCCTCACCCAAAGCCTTTTCCCATTTAATCATATATCTGTGTTTGCCCATTGAATCAAGGGGCCTCTCATTCAGTATTTTGTATATATCTGAGATCAGGCCTCTCTGAGCTGAGCCTGCCAGAATTAGGCGCTCAAAAGGGGTAGGTGGGGAGAAATGCAGGTTTGGAGCAAACGTTAGGGCATAGTGGCGGATTTGGAGATACCCGTAGAAAGCTTGTTTAGGGAGGTCATAGTGTGATTGCAAGTCCTCAAAAGAGCGTAGTTTACGGGTGCATGGGTCTATCAAGTTTCCAAAGTGAAAGAGGTCTCTCGTTGTCCAGGGGGAGGACATTTGGTGGGTTAAGCTATCTGGCATGTCGGGGTTACAGGCAAAGGAGGTCAGGAGCGAGCTGTCCGACGACAGTTTGTGTTGTCGTGTTAGTTTACGCCATAGCCTCCGGAGCTGTGCCATCGGGCCTAGCAATCGGGCAGGGTCCACCTCCGCGTTCGCGCTCCATAACAGGCTGTTTGGGTGTATCGGGGCTAACCATAATTTCTCTATCTCTGTCCATTTATTATAAGAGCGGAGTGTGAACCAGGAAGTTATCGCTCTCAGTTGTGCCGCCTGGTAGTATTTTACCAGGTTAGGGAAGGCCAGGCCCCCGTCAGACCTAGCTGCTTGTAATACTGAACGTGGGATTCTGTGCCTCCCGTAGTTCCATGTAAATTGCAGTAGGTCCGCTTGTAAGTGTTTCAGTTGGCCGTAGGGAACAGGGATAGGTAGGGTCTGGAAGAGGTACAGTAATTTTGGGAGGATCGTCATTTTCACAGACGCGATCCTTCCAAGCAAGGAGATGTGATGTTTTTTCCATTGTTGGAGAAGGGTTCTGATATTGTGGAAAAGAGGAGGGAAATTCTCCCGGTAGAGGGTAGCGAATTGTGGGGTGATATTAATTCCCAGGTACTTTAGGGCGGTGGTTTTCCAGCTATAGGGGAAGTTGGCTTTCAGGTGTGCTACCTCCTCCCCCGGTGTGTTGATTGGGAGGGCCTCTGACTTAGATGTATTAATTTTATAACCCGATAGAGCCCCGTATCGATCTAGTTCTGCGTGGAGATTTGGGAGGGAGGTTCTAGGTTGGGTTAATGAGAGAATAATGTCGTCTGCGAACAGGGAGATTTTAAACTCCCTGTCTCGTACCTTTATGCCCTTAATGTCCGGGTTATTACGGATTGTGGCTGCTAGGGGTTCCACACACAGTGCAAATAGCAGGGGTGAAAGCGGACACCCCTGTCTGGTGCCATTTCGCACCGGTAGCGGAGCTGACAGGGCGAAGGGGGTCCTGACCTGGGAGGAAGGGTCTAAGTATAGGTGCTGTATGGCTCTATAGAAGGGTCCCCTAAATCCCACGTGGCGGAGTGTGGCGAACAGGAAGGGCCACCCCAGGCGGTCGAACGCCTTTTCTGCGTCTAGACTCAGCAACAGGGCTTGTGTGCGTTCCCTGTTCGCCACCTCCACCAAGTCTATGATCTTCCTGGTGTTGTCTCCTGCCTGGCGAAGGGGGACGAAGCCCACCTGATCCTTATGGATCAGGGAGGGTAAGACCGTGTTCAGGCGTATAGACAAGAGTTTAGTGAATATTTTTAAGTCCGAGTTAAGCAGGGCAATTGGCCTATAGTTAGCGCAGATGGAGGAGTCATTCCCGGGCTTGGGGATCACTGTGATAAAGGAGCTCTGCATATCCCTCGGGATCGGGGTGTCATGTAGGAAAGCATTAAAGAGTCTGCCCATGGAGGGGAGCAGGAGTGGGAGGAATTCCTTGTAGTACTCATAAGGAAAGCCATCTGGGCCTGGGGCTTTACAATTGGGTAGGGATTTGACTGTCTGTTCTATTTCCTCATGTGTTATCGGGGCGTTCAGGGAGTCCAGATCTGTAGAACGGAGTTGCGATATTCCACTACAGTCCAGGTATTGCTGGATACGTTTGGCCGTTTCGGGCTTGGGGGGGTTTGCGGGAATATCAGGATTGTTGTACAGGGCCTCGTAGAATTCCGCAAAGGATTGTGCTATGTCCGTGGGGTGGGAAACCAGGGTGCCCGAACCGTTTTGGATCTGATGTGGGGTCGAAGCCTGGGTGCTGTCACGGAGCTTCCGAGCTAGCAGTGTATGGGCTTTGTTACCCTTGTCGTAAAACTTCTGTTTTAGTTTGATTAGGGCTTTCTCAACTCGGCCCAGGGCCAGGTCACCTAAGGTTGCTCTAAGGGAAGTCATTTTTTTTAGGAGAGTCAGAGTGGGGTTGGATTGGAGTTGTTTTTCAAGGGTTCTAAGCTCTTTTTCTGTCTGGGTCTGCAAGGCCTGCGCGTCCCGCTTCATGGCAGAGGAGAGGGCCATACATCTGCCCCTCATCACCGCCTTGTGGGCTTCCCATAGAGTGGATGCGGTTACATCCCCCGTATTGTTTTCTGCCAGATAATGTTGTAGTGTGGAGGACAGTTCCATTTTCGAGGGGAGGTGTTGCAGCAGGAATGTGTTTAGTCGCCAGGTGCATGGTCCTCGCGTCGGGGTGCCTATGTCTAGGGTCAGCACCACCGGGCGTGATCCGACCACGAGATTGGCAGAATCTGTGCGGTTCGGGCCACGCGTAGGGTGGCATTATTAACAAAGACGTAGTCTATGCGGGAGTGCGTTCGGTGTGGGGCAGAATAGAAAGTGTACTGTCGGTCACCAGGGTGGAGGGCCCGCCAGGCGTCAAAGAGGGCGTACCTTCTGGTTATTTGGCGGAAGAGCCTCGAGTCTCTAAGTGCTCGAGCAGTAGGCGCCCTGGGGCCCAGTCCCTGGCGATCCGCCAGCTCCGAATGGGTTAGGTTAAAGTCCCCCCCACCACTAATAGTCCATGGTCTGAGCGGAAAAGGCGAGCTAGTGCTCTATTAAGGAATCCCGTCTGCCTGACATTTGGGACATAAACTACACAGAACGTGATTTCCCTGTCCAGCCACAGGCCCCGGAGGATAAGGAAATGGCCCTGAGGATCACTATAGTGGGACGAGTACTTGAAGGGGGACCCCTGTTTAATCAGGATGGCCACACCCGCTCTCTTGTGGGGCCCTGAGGATAAATAGACCTGTGGGTAATACCTGGAGGCGAACGCGAAGGTGCCCTCCTTGTCAAAGTGGGTTTCCTGTACCATGACAACACTCGCCCCCGACTGCCTAAACTCCCTCAATGCCAGATGTCTCTTACGATTAGAGTTCAGGCCGTGGACATTTAAAGATAATATTTTAGCCATGAGTGTTCGGGTGGGGAGTGTATATACTCATCTGGTGGTGGCGGAGATGGTCCGGACCGTCATGGCTGGGAGCCGGTTTTGCGCTGGAGGAGATCCGGGGGTCCCGGTGGTGGAGCCAGGTGACGACAAAGGAAGGGAGGGGGTTAAGAATAGCTAAGAAAGAGAGAAGAGAGAGTAGTTAGTGCAACAAATCTATGTATGAACACAAAAAACAACATTATCAGACCTAAGGGGACCAGCCGGCCCAGGTCCAAAAGGCTTCCCGTGGGCCCCCCCGCCCCCACCTCATGAGGGTGAGCCAGGGGGCCCCAGGGGAACCCAAAGTCCAACATGCAAGACATTGTAAACCCGCTTGCTCTGGTAGTCCAGTATTCCAAAAAAGGAAATAAAAAAGGGGGGGGAGGCAGGGGTAACTCGGACAGTCTCTCTCCAAAGTCTCTTCCGAGACTCGCCCATAGTGTTTATCTGGGTATAGCTAGGGTGCCAAAGGTGGGTCAGTGAACAGCCTGATGCCAGGGATGCTCCACCTGGATGGGCAAAAATGAAAAAACGAGGAGAAAGAAAGGGGGGTGAAGGAACGGTCCTTCACGCATGCTATGAGGTAGTGGGGTGACTTGCTCATGATCTTCGCTGGTGTGATCCCCGGCCCCTCGGGGATCTCTCCGGTCCTCTGGAGCGCTTAGGTGGAGGGACCGTCTGCCAGACTGTGGGCGGTGGGGGCGGGGTGGCTATGAGATCCCACTCGGGAAGCTGGGGTACTCTAAGTTCCAGGGTGTTGCAAAAAGGGTCGAGGTCCTCCGGGTATCTCAGGGTCACCGTCTTACCCTGACGTTTGGCTGTGAGGCTGAAGGGGAATCCCCATCGGTAAGGAATGTTCTCTTCCTGGAGCATTCGCAGCAGTGGTTGGAGAAGCCGTCTTTTTTGCAAAGTGATCCAGGACAAGTCCGGGAATAGTTGGATGTGGTGGTCTCCTAGGGTTACTTTGCGTGCTAGGCGGGCTTGCCTCATGATATCTTCTTTCAGAGGGTACGATGATAGCCTGCAAATAATATCTCGGGGTCTGGTCGCGGTGCCCTTGGGCCGTAATGCTCGGTGTGCTCTATCCATTTCGATAGTGTGGTTTGGGGCCGCCCCAATAAGGTCATTAAAGAGAGTTTGTAGCGTATTCTGGACATCTTCCGGGCCCTCTGCTTCTGGCTGTATGTTTAGGGTCGTTGTCCTGCTGGAAGGCGAACACCACCCCAGTCTTAAGTCTTTTGCAGACTCTAACAAGTTTTCTTCTAAGATTGCCTTGTATTTGGCTCCAACCATCTTCCCATCAACTCTGACCAGCTTCCCCGTCCCTGCTGAAGAAAAGCATCCCAACAACATAATGCTGCCACCACCATGTTTCACGGTGGGGATGGTGTGTTCAGGGTGATGTGCAGTGTTAGTTTCCTGCCACACATAGCGTTTTGTTTTTAGGCCAAAAAGTCCAGTTTTGGTCTCGTCTGACTGCAAACGGGACTTCTTATGGCTTTCTTTCAATAATGACTTTCTTCTTGCCACTCTTCCATGAAGGCCAGATTTGTGGAGTGCACAACTAATAGTTGTTCTGTGGACAAATTCTGACACCTGAGCTGTGGATCTCTGCAACTCCTCCAGAGTTACCATGGGCCTCTTGGCTGCTGCTCTGATTAATGCTCTCCTTGCCTGGCCTGTCAGTTTAGGTGGAGGGCCATGTCATGGTAGGTGATGGGTTGAACAGCGCTCCGTCAGATGTTCAAAGCTTGGGATATTTTTTTATTACCCTAATCCTGCTTTAAACTTCTCCACAACCTTATCCCAACCTGTCTGGTGTGTTCCTTGGCCTTCATGATGCTGTTTGTTCACTAAGGTTCTCCAACAAACCTCTGAGGGCTTCACAGAACAGCTGTATTTATACTGAGATTAAATTACACACAGGTGAACTCTATTTACTAATTAGGTGACTTCTGAAGGCAATTAGTTCCACTAGATTTTAGTTAGGGGTAACAGAGTAAAGGGGGCTGAATACAAATAATCGCCACACTTTTCACATATTTATTTGTAAATAAAATTGAAAAACATTTATAATTTTCCTTCCACTTCACAATTATGTGCCACTTTGTGTTGGTCTATCAAATAAAATCCCAATAAAACACATATACGTTTTCGGTTGTAACATGACAAAATGTGGAACACTTCAAGGGATATGAATCCTTTTTCAAGGCACTGTATGGAGGTATGTGCTTTACAACTATATAAAGCCACCCTCTGTCTGCAGCATGCTGGAGATCCTGACCACTGCTTTCACACAATGCAAAGCAGCCCAGCTCTTTAGTGATCTGACACACCTTTGCACAGTTTTCTAATTACCGTATATACTTGAGTATAAGCCGACCCGAATATAAGCCGAGGCACCTAATTTTACCACAAAAAACTGGGAAAACGTATTGACTCGAGTATAAGCCTAGGGTGTCCATCTGCATGCCTCACTGTGCCTCACTTTGCCTCACTGTGCCCATGCCTCACTGTGCCCATGCCTCACTGTGCCCATGCCTCACTGTGCCCATGCCTCACTGTGCTCATGCCTCACTGTGTCCATGACTAAACTGATGTTTAACATGGGAGTCTATGGAAGGGGTGTCCGGCTTTGAAAAATCGGACAACAAACTTTGCACACTTGTAGAGGAAGAGTGGAGCTATATGTGTGCCAAGTTTGGGGTCCCCCGAGACCTACAGCCGGCCGGTACCGGGTCTCCAAAGTCCGGGAGATCAGGCGCAAAAAGGTGACTCGATTATAAGCCGAGGGGGGCATCTTCAGCACAAAAAAATGTGCTGAAAAACTTGGCTTATACTCGAGTATATATGGTAGTAACATTCAGACTTCCTGAACAGCGTTGTATATTCAAGCACTATGCAGGGGGACATGTCAGACCACTGGAGAACCGTCCCTCTACCTTATGTGTAGGGATGAGCCGAACACCCCCGGGTTCGGTTCGCACCAGAACCTTCGAACGGACCGAAAGTTCGCGCGAATTTTCGAACCCTATTCGTTATAATGGGCGCGAACGTTCGAAATCAAAATTGCTAATTACAACGGCCAATATGCATGTTAATGTCATAAAACAGGTTTGGGGACCCGGGTCCTGCCCCAGGGGACATATATCAATGCAAAAAGAAATTTTAAAAACTAAAGTTTTTTCGGGAGCAGTCATTTTAATGATGCATAAAGTGAAAAAAAAAAAAGTGAAATTTTCCTTTAAATATGGTACCTGGGGGGTGTCTAAAGTATGCCTGTGAAGTGGCATGTGTTTCCCGTGTTTAGAACTGTCCTTGCACAAAATGACATTTGTAAAGGAAAAAAAGAAGCCATTTAAAACCACTTGCGGCTTTAATGTCATGTCTTGTCCTGGCCGCCATATGGCTGAAAATCCTTGAGAAAAATGGCATGGCTACCCCATCACCCCCCCCCCCCCACCCCAGCCCCTTTGGGTCTTGTATGGATACTAAGGGGGACCCCGCACCCAAAATAAAACCCTATACCTACAACCCTATATACTCTGAACAGCAGTATATAGGTGGTGCAAACAAGACATGGACTGTAGGTTTGTTCTTAAGTAGAATCTGAACAGGTACATTATGAAGTGTAGCTACATCCCAAAAAAATCAATTTTTAAGCTTTTTGGAGAACATAGGGAGGGGTTATCACCCCTGTAACATTTGCTGTCTTTGCACATCTGTTCAGAACATGTCACCTCACTTTCCGTCCCAATGACAAATGTTTTTGGAAAAGTGGGGTTTTAATTGAAACAAGGATTGGTGATAAAGCATCAGTAGAGAGGAGATACCTTTTTCCCAAATTAAATCTAACAGGATAGAATTTTCCTTCCTAGGGGTAGATTTCCTCTCACTTCCTGTTTTCTCTTGCCGTTTGCAAGTAGGAGTCGTTTGTAAGTTGGATGTTTGAAAGTAGGGGCCTGCCGTATATACTCTGCAGAAATTTGCCCTATTAGATGTTGGTGTAGCCACAAGACTGGTGGGCACAGGAATGGGCCCTGCTGTGAGTTAATAGATCAAGATTTGTACTTGCATGCACCTGTTGAACCGGGCAGAAAAATTGGGCCTTTGGTGGTGGTGGTGGTGGTGGTGGACGGTGTTGCCACAAGACTGTAAGCCCTCACAGTTACTCTTGGTGGGTGCAGGAATGGGCCCTGCTGTGAGTTATTAGATCAAGATTTGTAATTGCATGCACCTGTTGAACAGGGCAGAAAAATTGGGCCTTTGGTGGTGGTGGTGGTGGTGGACGGTGTTGCCACAAGACTGTAGGCCCTCATAGTTACTCTTGGTGGGCGCAGGAATGGGCCCTGCTGTGAACTATTAGATCAAGATTTGTAATTACACGCCCCTGTTAAACAGGGGCTGAAAAATTGTGCCTTAGGCATTGGTGCTGGTGCCACAACACTGCAACCCCTCACAGATACTGTACTTGGAGCACAGCAGTCACACCTGTTGCGAAGCATCTTTTTAAAAAATTGTAATTACACGCCCCTGTTATACAGGGGCTGAAAAATTGTGCCTTAGGCACTGGTGCTGGTGCCACAACACTGCAACCCCTCACAGATACTGTACTCTGAGCACAGCAATGAGACCTGTTGCAAAGCATTGCCTAAAAATTGTAATTACACGCCCCAACAGGGGCTGAAAAATTGTGCCTTAGGCACTGGTGCTGGTGCCACAACACTGCAACCCCTCACAGATACTGTACTCTGAGCACAGCAGTCACACCTGTTGCGAAGCATCTTTTTAAAAAATTGTAATTACACGCCCCTGTTATACAGGGGCTGAAAAATTGTGCCTTAGGCACTGGTGTGGTGGCATGGATCATTGAGGAGGAGGAAGAGGATAGTCAGTGAACATAACAGGACAGTCACTCAGCATCAGCATAGGCAGTCTTGAAGGGATGTGACATTATAAATTATTCCGTTATATCCGCTTCAGGTGTCTGGTAGCTGGTGGTGATCCAAGACTGATTCATTTTTATGAAGGTCAGTCGATCAACCGAGTCGGTGGACAGGCGCACCCTATGATCGGTGACAAATCCTCCAGCAGCACTGAATGTGCGTTCGGAAAGAACGCTGGATGCAGGACAGGCCAGTAGCTCAATTGCATACTGTGCAAGCTCTGGCCAGTGATCCATCCTCAGGACCCAGTAAGCCAGAGGATTTTCGGTGGGAAAGGTGTCCAAGTCTGACCTTGCCCCTAGGTATTCCTGCACCATGTATATCAGACGCTGGCGATGGTTGCTGGAACCGATCATACCTTGGGGCTGCGGACTAAAAAATTGTCTGAACGCATCGGTCAGACGTCCACCTTCCCCACCGCTCCTTCTGCTACTGACCGAAGCCTCAGCAACTCGTCGTCCAGGACCAGGAGTTTGTAACCTCCCAGTTTCTGGGAACGCGTTGCACAGACCTTTCTGCAAGGCCTCCCTGAGATGTCTCATCCTCTGCTCCCTCTGCGACGGCAAGATAAGGTCCGCAACCTTACCCTTGTACCGTGGATCAAGGAGAGTGGCCAGCCAGTAATGGTCACTCTCCTTGATCCGAAGAACACGAGGATCCTTCCGCAGGCTTTGCAGGATCAGGGAGGCCATGCAGCGTAGGTTAGCTGAGGCATTCGGTCCGGAGTCTTCTGGGTCACTGAGGATGACATGATCGCCAGCCACCTCCTCCCAGCCACGTACAAGTCCACTGGTTTGTTGGGACTGTACATCATCCCTAAAAGACTGCTGCTGCTGATGCTGAGTGCCAGGCTCCACCTCCATGCTCACACAATCCTCCTCCTCCTCCTCCTCCTCCTCCTCCTCTTCCTGTGTGATGGGTGGGACAGAAGGAACATTGTCTGGATAAAGGGGGCCTTGAGAGACAAGGAAGTCCTCCTCTTCCTGCCTCTGTTCTGCCTCAAGTGCCCTGTCCATTATCCCACGCAGCGTATGCTCCAACAGGTGGACAAGAGGTACAGTGTCACTGATGCATGCACTGTCACTGCTCACCATCCTCGTGGCCTCCTCAAATGGTGAGAGGACAGTGCATGCATCCCTGATCATGCTCCACTGGCGTGGGGAAAAAAAGCCAAGCTCCCCTGACCCTGTCCTGGTGCCGTAGTCGCAAAGGTACTCATTGATGGCCCTCTGCTGCGTGTGCAGTCGCTGCAGCATGGCCAACGTTGAGTTCCACCTGGTGGGCATGTCACATATTAGGCGGTTCTTGGGCAGGTTCAGCTCCTTTTGCAGCTCAGTCAGCCGAGCACTGGCATTATAAGATCGGCGGAAATGCACACAGACTTTCCTGGCCTGCCTCAGGACATCCTGTAAGCCTGGGAACCTGCCCAAGAACCGCTGCACCACCAGGTTGAGGACGTGAGCCATACAGGGCACATGGGTGAGCTGCCCCTGTCGCAGGGCGGAGAGGAGGTTGGTGCCATTATCAGAAACGACCATTCCTGGCTTAAGCTGGCGTGGCGTCAACCACCTCTCGGCCTGCCCCTACAGAGCTGCCAGAACCTCTGGCCCAGTGTGGCTCCTGTCCCCCAAACACACCAGCGCAAGCACGGCATGGCATCTTTTTGCCTGCGTACTCGCGTAGCCCCTTGTACGCCTACGGAGCACCGCTGGTTCCGAGGACAGAGCACTCGAAGAGGACATGGAGGAAGAAGAAGAGGAGGGGGTGGAGGAGAGAGGTGTGTCACAACCAGTAGTAGCATTTTGGAGGCGTGGTGGCGGAACAACCTCCAACACTACTGCACCTTGTCCTGCATCCCTCCCAGCTGCCAATAGAGTGACCCAATGGGCCGTGAAAGAAAGATAACGTCCCTGTCCATGCCTGCTGGACCATGAGTCAGCGGTAATATGCACCTTACCGCTGACCGCCCTGTCCAGCGAGGCATGGACATTGTCTTCCACATGCCAGTAGAGAGACGGAATCGCCTTCCGTGAGAAAAAGTGGCGTTTGGGAACCTGCCACTGAGGAACCGCACATTGAACAAACTCACGGAAGGGGGCCGAGTCTATCAACTGAAAAGGCAGCAGTTGAAGTGCTAGCAATTTAGCCAAGCTAGCATTCAACCGCTGGGCATGTGGATGGCTGGGAGTATACTTCTTTCGACGGTCCAGCAGCTGGGGCAGGGAAATTTGCCTGCTACAATCGGACGTCGGTGTACTGCAAGTACTTGGTTGTGACACACCTAATTCTACACCTTCAGTCCTCTCAGAGCAGCTTTCAGAGAGGACTGAAGATATAGTGGGGATGGAGATCCCAGCTGATGAGGAGCAAGGAGAGGTCCGCTTTGTTCTTTGGTGTGGGTCTTTTATGTGTGCTTGCCAACGAGCTGCATGGCAGGTCGACATATGTCTGCTCATGCTTGTGGTGCCCAAGCGGCTGATGTTTTGGCCACGCGAGATACGCTTGAGACAAATATTGCAAATAGCAGTGGTGCGATCTGATGCACTCGTCTCAAAAAAGGCCCACACCAAAGAACTTTTGTGATAACGTGCAGAGGCAGCGCCCTGCACAGGCGGAGCTCTGCGGTGTGGTACAGTTGCTGTGCTGGCCTCTAGCTGGCCTCCAGGGGGCATCCTGCCTCGTTGGACATGTGACGCTGCATCCTCCTCCTCCTCCTCCTCTCTCCCTTCAGGCACCCACGTGGAGTCAGTGACCTCATCATCCCCTCCCTCTTCACCACTAGAGCAAACCTGGCAGTAAGCTGCAGCTGGTGGAACACTACTGCCAGATTGCTGTCCTTCAGCATCCCCTCTCTCTGCGCGCACACTACTGACTTCCTCAAGCTGGGTATCATCATCCGAGCCTTCGAATCGTTGGGCATCCTCCTGGAGCATGTACCCAACACTGTGCTCAAACAGTTCGGGGGACTCCTCAGGAGGACATGGTGGGTCTAGGGAAGGGGTGGCTGATGATGCCATTGAGTACGCGTTGGCAGCTGCTCTGCCAGTACCCTGAGCCTGGGTGAGAGAGGATGAGGAGGATGAGGAGGGCTTGGTCATCCATTCTACCAAGCCTTCGGCATGATGCGGCTCCACATGTCCAGCTGCCGAAAACAAAGACAAGCGTGTCCCATGGCCACGTGCTGATGACGATGCACGACCACGTCCACGGCCAGCACTGTTGTCTCTAGAAACAGAGCCTGCCTGCCCTGTGTTCTTGCCTCGGCACGCTCTGCCTCTCCTTGGCGGTCTTCCAGCCATTGTAGTCGGTAGTGTATATAGTATAAAAAATAGAACTCCTATGTGTGCTCACAACACACTGTAGGTCCTATGGGTGCTGACACTAACACACTATAGGTACTATGTGTGCTGCTGACAAGAAAATATAGGAGCTCTGTTTGCTGCCACTAACACACTAGAAGTCCTATTGGTGCTTCTGAGATGAAAATATAGGAGCTCTGTGTGATGCCACTAACACACTAGAAGTCCTATGGGTGCTGCTGAGAAGAAAATATAGGAGCTCTGTGTGATGCCACTAACACACTAGAAGTCCTATGGGTGCTTCTGAGATGAAAATATAGGAGCTCTGTGTGATGCCACTAACACACTAGAAGTCCTATGGGTGCTGCTGAGAAGAAAATATAGGAGCTATGTGTGATGCCACTAACACACTAGAAGTCCTATGGGTGCTTCTGAGATGAAAATATAGGAGCTCTGTGTGATGCCACTAACACACTAGAAGTCCTATGGGTGCTTCTGAGATGAAAATATAGGAGCTCTGTTTGCTGCCACTAACACACTAGAAGTCCTATGGGTGCTGCTGAGAAGAAAATATAGGAGCTCTGTGTGATGCCACTAACACACTAGAAGTCCTATGGGTGCTTCTGAGATGAAAATATAGGAGCTCTGTGTGATGCCACTAACACACTAGAAGTCCTATGGGTGCTGCTGAGAAGAAAATATAGGAGCTCTGTTTGCTGCCACTAACACACTAGAAGTCCTATGGGTGCTGCTGAGAAGAAAATATAGGAGCTCTGTGTGATGCCACTAACACACTAGAAGTCCTATGGGTGCTGCTGAGAAGAAAATATAGGAGCTCTGTTTGCTGCCACTAACACACTAGAAGTCCTATGGGTGCTGCTGAGAAGAAAATATAGGAGCTCTGTGTGATGCCACTAACACACTAGAAGTCCTATGGGTGCTTCTGAGATGAAAATATAGGAGCTCTGTGTGATGCCACTAACACACTAGAAGTCCTATGGGTGCTGCTGAGAAGAAAATATAGGAGCTCTGTGTGATGCCACTAACACACTAGAAGTCCTATGGGTGCTTCTGAGATGAAAATATAGGAACTCTGTGTGATGCCACTAACACACTAGAAGTCCTATGGGTGCTGCTGAGAAGAAAATATAGGAGCTCTGTTTGCTGCCACTAACACACTAGAAGTCCTATGGGTGCTTCTGAGAAGAAAATATAGGAGCTCTGTGTGATGCCACTAACACACTAGAAGTCCTATGGGTGCTTCTGAGATGAAAATATAGGAACTCTGTGTGATGCCACTAACACATTAGAAGTCCTATGGGTGCTGCTAAGAAGAAAATATAGGAGCTCTGTTTGCTGCCACTAACACACTAGAAGTCCTATGGGTGCTTCTGAGAAGAAAATATAGGAGCTCTGTGTGATGCCACTAACACACTAGAAGTCCTATGGGTGCTTCTGAGATGAAAATATAGGAACTCTGTGTGATGCCACTAACACATTAGAAGTCCTATGGGTGCTGCTGAGAAGAAAATATAGGAGCTCTGTTTGCTGCCACTAACACACTAGAAGTCCTATGGGTGCTGCTGAGAAGAAAATATAGGAGCTCTGTGTGATGCCACTAACACACTAGAAGTCCTATGGGTGCTTCTGAGATGAAAATATAGGAGCTCTGTGTGATGCCACTAACACACTAGAAGTCCTATGGGTGCTGCTGAGAAGAAAATATAGGAGCTCTGTGTGATGCCACTAACACACTAGAAGTCCTATGGGTGCTGCTGAGAAGAAAATATAGGAGCTCTGTTTGCTGCCACTAACACACTAGAAGTCCTATGGGTGCTTCTGAGAAGAAAATATAGGAGCTCTGTGTGATGCCACTAACACACTAGAAGTCCTATGGGTGCTTCTGAGATGAAAATATAGGAACTCTGTGTGATGCCACTAACACATTAGAAGTCCTATGGGTGCTGCTAAGAAGAAAATATAGGAGCTCTGTTTGCTGCCACTAACACACTAGAAGTCCTATGGGTGCTTCTGAGAAGAAAATATAGGAGCTCTGTGTGATGCCACTAACACACTAGAAGTCCTATGGGTGCTTCTGAGATGAAAATATAGGAACTCTGTGTGATGCCACTAACACATTAGAAGTCCTATGGGTGCTGCTGAGAAGAAAATATAGGAGCTCTGTTTGCTGCCACTAACACACTAGAAGTCCTATGGGTGCTTCTGAGAAGAAAATATAGGAGCTCTGTGTGATGCCACTAACACACTAGAAGTCCTATGGGTGCTTCTGAGATGAAAATATAGGAACTCTGTGTGATGCCACTAACACATTAGAAGTCCTATGGGTGCTGCTGAGAAGAAAATATAGGAGCTCTGTTTGCTGCCACTAACACACTAGAAGTCCTATGGGTGCTGCTGAGAAGAAAATATAGGAGCTCTGTGTGATGCCACTAACACACTAGAAGTCCTATGGGTGCTGCTGAGAAGAAAATATAGGAGCTCTGTTTGCTGCCACTAACACACTAGAAGTCCTATGGGTGCTGCTGAGAAGAAAATATAGGAGCTCTGTTTGCTGCCACTAACACACTAGAAGTCCTATGGGTGCTGCTGAGAAGAAAATATAGGAGCTCTGTGTGATGCCACTAACACACTAGAAGTCCTATGGGTGCTGCTGAGAAGAAAATATAGGAGCTCTGTTTGCTGCCACTAACACACTAGAAGTCCTATGGGTGCTGCTGAGAAGAAAATATAGGAGCTCTGTGTGATGCCACTAACACACTAGAAGTCCTATGGGTGCTGCTGAGAAGAAAATATAGGAGCTCTGTTTGCTGCCACTAACACACTAGAAGTCCTATGGGTGCTGCTGAGAAGAAAATATAGGAGCTCTGTTTGCTGCCACTAACACACTAGAAGTCCTATGGGTGCTGTTGGGGTGCAATGCTGTGCTAACAGCACTGCGGTTGGTACTACTGCAATACTGTACTAACAGTAAGCACGCACCAGACTAATCCCCAGCAGCAGCTAATAACACGCTAACTGTGCAATCAGCAGCAATGAACGATCAATGACTTAGGTAGCAATGGTTTAGCAAAGAAATAGCCAATGGTTTAGCAAAGAAGAGCAAATCTTTCAGTATCAAGCAAAGACAGAATCAGCAGACTGATCTCTCCTAAAGCCGGAACTCATGTGACCGGGGCCGATGGCGTGGCGGCCTTTTAAATGGTGGGGCATGTACTAAAGCCCCTGAGCTGTAATTGGCTACAGGCGTCCTGCCTGTAGCCAATTATTGCTCTCCGAGTTTCGGGCGCTGTGATTGGCCAAGCATGCGGGGTCACAGTGCATGCTTGGCCAATCATCAGCCAGCAATGCACTGCGCCGGCCGCGCCGGCCGCAATGCATTGCGGGGCCGCTCGCATCACACGAATGTGATGCGAACGGCCCAAATAGTTCTGGGCTCGACGAGCGAGCGAACGCCCGGTGCTCGATTCGAACATGGGTTCGAATCGAGCACCGGGCCCATCCCTACTTATGTGTGAGAGCAGCAGTCATGATCTCCAACATGCCGCAAGTACAAACAACTTTATATAGATGTAAAGCACTGACACATATTCATAATAACAATAATATTATTAATAATAATAATAAAAACTAACATATTCTTTACTTGTTATGCAGCCCGACTGCATAACAGTAATAAAAACCATGAATGTGGTTGAAGAATAAAAAAATTTTTTTAGCCCTAGACTTTGAAGAAAGGAATTATGTACAAGCCACTAAACATTCTGCTGTGTAGCACTTAACACACAAAAATAATAACAATAATAATAATAATAATAATAACTGACATATTCTTTACTTGGTATGCAGCCTGACTGCAGGACAATAATAAAAAGCAAGACTTTAGTTAGGGTTTCCTTTTTTTTCAGTTCCACACATAGTAAAGGAATTAATTATGTATGAAACCACTACACAATCTGTGAATGTCTGCTGTGTTACTCATGTCTCATTTGCTCCCTTTTCCCATTAGTTTTGCTCAGTCTCCTATGCTTAATATTGCAGCTCTATTGCCGACTCAAGTCCTTTATAGGCTTTTTAGATCCAGGCAGTCTTGCTTGCTTTGCTTAGGTTTTAGAGGTTTTCATCATGTAGTAGGGTAAGTCCTGGGAAGCATGTGTCAGTATTCACATACAACCTCAGGAGCATATTGGTACCACCGAGTTCTTACCTGACTTGTTTCCTGTCTTTTTTGTCTCAGATTGAACCCTTTAATAAATTTCTGATCTAGGCTTGTTTTATCTTATTTCAAGTTGACGTCAATATCCTTGATTTCAAGAGTTTTCAGATCAGCCATTGGTTATCTCTAAAGCTCCACTGATCCTTACTTCTAAATTGTTTGATAAAGAGGAAGACACTGATGCCTTGTACACACGATCGGAATTTCCGTCGGGATAAACTCCGACTGATTTTTCAGACGGAATTCCGTTCAAGCTGTCTTGCATACACACTGTCACACCAAATTCTGAGAATGCGGTGACGTACAACACTACGACGAGCCAAGAAAAATTAAGTTCAATGCTTCCGAGCATGCGTCGACTTGATTCTGAGCATGCATGTTTTTTTCTCCGTCGGGGTTCCATTCAGACTATCAGAGTTTTTGATCGGAATTTTGTTCGTCGGAGAAAAACAGAACATGTTCTCTTTCTAAATTCCGACGGAAAAAAGTCAGATGGGGCACACACACGGTCGGAATATCCGATGAAAAAATTCCGTCTGACTTTTTCCATCAGAAATTCCGATCATGTGTACAAGGCATTAAAGGAGAAAAGAGGAAGGTGCCGCACACCCCGAATAATGTCAGAAGGGAAGTTTCCCCCAATAGCGGTTTTCTCGGCAGCAGGGATTGAGAAAATAATGATAATTGTGGTTTATAAAAATATGAAATTTTATTGATGACAAACGTAACAGAATGACGTTGACTATTAAAATATGAGCTCTGGTACAAAGGGCTAAAAAATCAATACATATAATGCAAACACAATGTAATACACAGCAATATGAATCAAACATGCCGGTAAACACATAAAAGGTCTTCACATAATCCCACGAAAAATCCCCCGGCCAGTCAGTGTTCCAGGGGAGGCGTCCTACCCGTCCAATTAGTGGCTTACAATGAGTCACATTGAAGGGAGCAGATTCCTGCGACCAGGCCACGCATTGGGCGGGTGGGGGGGGAACAAGGAAAACCGCACCTGCAGCAAATCATCGGGGGATATTATTGGAGAATATATTGTATAATGCACAATTATAAAATTCAAGGAACACCAACTGGCCGGGGATTTTTTGTGGGATTATGTGAAGACCTTTTAGAGGATCTCTGGTCATGAGACTTCCGTCAATACAGTGTGATTGGTAATTATGCATTAAAATGTTCATCAACTTCAGCAATACTTTTAGATTATAAACTCAATTTATTTATTGAATGCAATTCCTTCACAGTGAACTTATCTTCTGAGGAAGACACTGATGGGTCGAAATGCGTCAGAATTTACGTGTTTAGCGGCATGTTTGATTCATAATGCTGTGTATTACATTGTGTTTGCATTATATGTATTGATTTTTTAGCCCTTTGTACCAGAGCTCATATTTTAATTGTCAACGTCATTCTGTTACGTTTGTCATCAAAAACATTTCATATTTTTATAAACCACAATTATCATTATTTTCTCAATCCCTTCTACTTCTCAATTGTTTTGGCTGTCTACAAGTAACAGAATACCATATTCAAATCGTGAGGATTGTTTGTTTTTTTTTTTTTTTTTTTTGTGTATTCTTGACTCTCTTAACCTGCTGCATCTATTGATAAATGCCGCAGTGTTTACACCATAAGAACCGAGGGCGTAACCTTTGCAAAATTCCCTGTGATCCTAAAAATGTTGATTGGCCCCTTTTAATTTTCCAATCAAAGGCTACAGAGTGAGAGCTCTGCTCACTGTGGGTGGGATTGTTACCTCCTAAAGTGTGTTTACAGGCAATTGTATAAAAAATAATTGATACAGGGCTGCTGTTATAAATCACAGTGCCCTGTATAGCCTACCTAACAGCTCTTCCCCCCGAACCGTTAAAATTATATGTTCGTTAAAAATACACTAAAATCATTATTACCAGACCTGTGATCTGTACAGTGTGGATCAGTGTTTTTTATTATATATTTTTTGAATGGCTGGATCTGTGTGTAGGCGAGCTATGATACGCTATGGGACACAGCAGCTGTACGAACACAGCCGAAGGTCCTGATTTCACATGGTGGATGCAGGTGGATGGCCCCGAACCCAGACAGTGATCATTTGGGGCCACTCATCCGCTCCTGCACACCTGTCAAATTGTCTTTTACCTAATGCCGCGTACACACGATCGATTTTTTCGACGGTGAAAACACCGTCGAGAAAATCGACGTTAAAAACGAGAAACAGCTTGTTCCCCCCACACACGGCCGTTTTAAATGTAATTTTTTTTTTGGTCGAAAAAAACGACCGCGTGTGGGCTCCGCGGCAGTGTTTCCCTATGGGAAACACTGCCGCGGAAAACATGTCGAAAAAAACGACGAGAAAAATTAGAACATGTTCTAATTTTTCTCGTCGTTTTTAATGCCGTTTTTCTCGTCGAAAAAAACGACAGAAAGCCCACAGACTATCGTTTTTCTCGTCGAATGGGAAAAATTTCGTTTTTTTCGACGGGAAAAACGGCCGTGTGTACGCGGCATAACAGTACCTGACTCTCTACAGCCAAAACAAGCCCCTGGGAGCACTAAGAGTCAGAAAAGACTTTTCCCATACATGCACAACTTGGTGCGGTTTATTAGGACTGGCTCCACCCTGAACGTTTATCACTCCTTTTAAGCTTTTTGCTGAGATCTATCCCATGGAAAAGGATTTTAAAAGAAAATGAGCTATTTCACTAGTGGATCCTATGAAAACCACCTTGCACCAGCTTCAGGCTTAAACAGCGGTACCAGTTCCCATTCAAATCTGTTCACAGTCCAAAACCCAAATGGGGGCATCCACTCAATACTGAGCTTAAAATCTCTAAACAGATATGTACCAAAATTTAGGATGGAATCAATGAGATCTGTTATTATTTCTCTCAGACAAGGGGATATTCTGGCACTAGTAGACATAAAAGAGATCTAGATATACCCAACTTCCCTTCCCATACACACTTTGCGTTTTGTCGTGAGTGACTAACATTTTCAATTTGTAGCATGAAAGTGCTCACCCTGCTTCTGGCACTTCTTAGAACCCAGGACATTCATGTCACAAGTTACCTGGGTGACCCACAACCTTTTCTGCCAGCGTCCAGAGGACTATTCAGTTTTTTCAAAGTAACAGCTGGATAATCAACTTTCCAAAGTGTGTTTTTCAGAGCTCGTACCCTCTGGCATACTTGGGTGTAATTTTGGAAAAAAAAAGAACCTTCCGCCTGTTAGGAGGAAGCTGCTTCCCTAAGCACACATATGGAGACTCTCAGGTCAGAATGGCACCCCTCAGTTTGCTTCTGCAGGAGGGCTCTGGGCCTAATGATAGCCTTCTTTGATGCAGTTCCATTTGCCCAGTTTCTGGTTACTCTATACCTCTTCAATTCCCTCTTTGAGTCCCTCTTTGTTGTGTCTGAATATCCTCATAAAAGACATCCTGCATAACTCCCATGATTGACACTGGCACCCAGCCCTGCAGATTACACTGGGGAGAGCATCTTTCTTCAGTGGAGCTTTACTGCAACTGTGATAGCTGATCAACTGCATTTTGGAAGCCCTATCAGCGTTGTAAATACAGAGCAAGGCAAGCTGTCACACCGACAATAAAGTTTCACTGATTACTCAGGTATAATCACTGCAAAGTTTATGGATGGATAGTGCAAGAACGGGCTCTAGTCCCAACTATGTCCAGCCCCTATTCTAGTGCCTAGGGCAGAAGCCTCTTCTGCCTCTGCATTGGCCCAGCCCTAAGTCTAGTTGAGTGTGACTTCCTACTACTAGCTATGCAAAAGGTTCCTCTAGTTCAGGGATATGCAATTAGTGGACCTCCAGCTGTTGCAAAACTACAAGCTTGTGGCTGTCAGAGTCTTGCTATGCCTCATGGGAGCATATCCCTGCTCTAGTCTATGCTGTGAAAAAAAAACATTTGTGTGCAAGTCATTTTACTATTCAATTTGCGTATTCTGCAATAATTAGTATTTCAAAACATTATTTGTTTTTCTTGACATTGCAGTGGGTCACGTCATTCAGGAAGCCCTTCATCACAATGTCCTAAAAACAGTGGAACATTGGATACTTCAAAAGTGTACATTGTTCCCCATGGCGGTATGCAAAAGAAGTCTTTCCAAAGGCAGGAGTCTCATAGCAAATACGTAATTGGATGGAAAAAGTCTGAGGACAGTTCTCCTCCTGGAGAATGTGATACAGAATGTCAGGGGTAAGAAACATTAATTTGATATGTACTTACGTTTTTTATTGACTTCTTACATAGTTTTATAAAACAATTTCACCATGTAGAAGAGTGAGGGTGTATGTTATATGTGTTCTATTTGAATGTTTATGGGGTCAATTCACTAATGTAACATGGTCACGTGACTCATTTGCATAAGTTATTGCATGCAGTAAATTAAGTCTGATTCATATAAAAAAAATAACGATAACGGTATTTACCACAAAAAAAAAGTTTGCTGGTAAATTTCGTTTAAAAAGCTCTTGAGTCCAATTCACAAATGGACCAGAGAGTAAAAAACAATGCGACCCCCACGCAGTTTTTTGGCTAATAGCTGGTTGCTAAGAAATGGTCCGGGAAGCCGGCCGCTTCGTCCTTGACAATGAATGATGACTCATCAGCTGTATGTAAAAAAAAAAAAGCTGACAATTAAAAATGATGAAAAAAAGAACAGCGTGCCCCCCAGTCCATACCAAGCCCTTCGGGTCTGTGGGATATATATATGGGATAAGCTTGTATTGAGACTTCCTTTCTTCCCAAGGTGGTTCTTTCCTTCCACCTTAACCAGGACAAGGTGCTTGTGCCCTGTCTTTGTCATGCTCTGAAACATTCCAAGGACATTTCTCTTCACTGTTTGAATGTGATATGTGCTGTATAATGTCTTGGCTGCAGTTTCTTTTAAACAATTGGATTAATTCTTTGTTATTCCTGAGGGTCCCCGTAGGGGGCATCCTGCCTGTTGTTCCACTATTGCCAGGTGGATTAGACAAGTTATTATTCAAGCCTATAATAAAGTGTAAGGTTCTTTCCATCCCTGTTAAGGAGCACTCTAGCAGATCTGTCAGTGCTTCATGGGCTTTTCAGCTTCAGGCATTTGCCTCCCAGATTTGCAAGGCTGCACCTGGTCTTCTGTTAACATGTTTGTTAAGTTTTACCAGGTGAATATTCTGGTCTAATGTGATGACAGTTTGGGATGTAAGGTGTTTCAGGTTGCTGTCTGACTTTTAAGCCTTTGTTTTGACCTTTGTTAGGTGGGCCTGTTAGTATTTGTTTGCTGTGATGCCCACCCCTCTGTTGCATTTTAGACATTCCATGGTCTAAGTCATAGGTGTGCGCAGCCTTTGGCATTGGGGTGTGCACCCCAAAGCTCAAACACACTCTACCGATCACTCACGATGTTCATTCAGAAAGGGAAGGGGCTGGTAAATGGAATATTTACTGGTCCCTTCCCCCACTCATTCTAAAACATCCACAGCAACAACCGGTGGGAGAGGAGGGAAGCCGGCAGTGCTGCGGGGGAAGGAGGGGGAGCCAGGTCAGTAGGGGAAATCTGTTCTGCACAGGGTGATTAGGGTGTGCCTGGGCACACCTGGCACACCCTGTGCGCACGCCTATGGTCTAAGTCTCCAAGTCCAGAAATGTTTAGAATATTTGTCTTACCTGTAAAATCAATCTCTTGAAATACATTACAGGACAGAGGTCCCTCCCCATTGTTAATTATGATTTACTCCTTATTGCTTGCTAAAAAAAAAAAAAGGTTTGCTGTAAGTAGGAGGTCAAAATCCAATGTCCCTTTACATATGATTGGATAAATAAAGTGTGCAAAGCATAACTAAACTTAGTGAGCAGTAAATGTTTGCGGTAAGAATTCTTTAATCTATAAAGTGAAGTTCCCTTGGCCTTCTTTCACTATCTCAGCGCAATGATGTTCACAGATAACTTATAACAAACTCAAATGAAGATGTCACCATATTCATTAGTCCCATAAAATAAAATAAAGTAAAATAAAATCAGCAGCCGCTATAAAAGCAAAAAAAATTGCACACATATATAATACAATTGATAAAACATATACAAGTCCCTGGGTAGAAGATTGTCAGTTCTTTTCAGCAGCGCTAAAATGATCAATTGAAATGATCATTCGTTCCTGTTTAAAATTCACAAGAGCATAAAATTGACAAGGAAAAATGATGATAGGGTACAGAACGAAGGTGCCAAACCAATCTTCAGAAATCTGCTACAATCACAAGTACAATCCACTCATCGATCTTTAGCACGATCCCCTTTCGGGTGGGTACTCACCAGATAGTAGATTTTCACAGGCTCTGAGAGATTAATAGGATCCCATCATTCAATCATCCGGTCATCAAAACCTGGTCCTGCTTGATCCCGCCAGTCCCTTAAGGAGCACTCCAATATCCACTTATACGAATTATAGATGAAAAGAGAGGCAGGCCATAGTGTAATTCCACACAAAATTAATTTAATCAACAGGCCATTAAAATCCAAGTATTCTTTCACATTATCGGAACATAGCAGCAACACAGCATAGCAGTAAACAGCAGTACTGTCAAAACAGCGGTACTGCTTATTTCAAACAACCGTGCTGTTCCTGGACTCCCACAGGCGTAACGTATCAGCTGATCTAGATGGTAATAGCAGCCTCACCGTCACTTCCTGCTTACGGAGCGCAGTTGGAACGCACAGCGTCACTTCCTGTCAGCCGCAGAATCACGCCCTGACGTTTCGTCCTTACGACTTCCTCTGAGGGCCCTTTTTGAATTTTGTGTGGAATTTTGTGTGAAATTACACTATGGCCTGCCTCTCTTTTCATCTATAATTCGTATGGGTGGATATTGGAGTGCTCCTTAAGGGACTGGCGGGATCAAGCAGGACCAGGTTTTGATGACCGGATGATTGAATGATGGGATCCTATTAATCTCTCAGAGCCTGTGAAAATCTACTATCTGGTGAGTACCCACCCGAAAGGGGATCGTGCTAAAGATCGATGAGTGGATTGTACTTGTGATTGTAGCAGATTTCTGAAGATTGGTTTGGCACCTTCGTTCTGTACCCTATCATCATTTTTCCTTGTCAATTTTATGCTCTTGTGAATTTTAAACAGGAACGAATGATCATTTCAATTGATCATTTTAGCGCTGCTGAAAAGAACTGACAATCTTCTACCCAGGGACTTGTATATGTTTTATCAATTGTATTAGGTAAGAATTCTTTGCCTTAGTAAATTGGACCCAACGCATTGTTTTCCAGCACATTAATTTACTTGCATTGATAAAGAAGAGTAGAAAAACAATCAATGTTCTTTTTTTTTATTAAGCAGGGAAAACAGTCTCTATGGGGCGTCTATATATATTATATTTAAAATGAATATCAGATCAATTTATTAAGTTCATATACATACAGTATCTGAATAAAAAGTTTTGTCTAAAGTAATATTTTAGTAATACACTGAATATAACAATTTCTGGTTCTTCATGGAAAATTTCTTAGTAAGATAAAGCATGATTTAAAGATACCGGTACATAAACATTTAAAGAACTACATTTGAAAATAGTTTAGATGTTATATTTACAATAAATGCGTTATTAATAAAATATGTATATTTATCCAGTGAAGAGGACTTGTCTTCATCCAGTTTGCTGCAGAATTCAGGCATTGAGGAAGAAAATGAGCACCAGCGTGTCTTGCCAAAAGAAGATTTCCTGAAAATGAAATGGTCTGACAGTCCACATGCTGAGGAAGAAAAAACAAAGGTATACAATATATATATATATATATATATATATATAGTACGGTGTAGTTCAAATATATTGCAAAAGCATGAAGACATTTACAAACTTGAAAGGGAACAAGGGCATCTCCCATAGAAGTGCCAATAACATGGTGCATAAAGGTTCATGCCATTCCTAACACATGTGCTACTTAGCCAGGTGCTATAGATAAGTACAGCTCCTCCTATATGAGAAGCAGAAAACTTCACCCGGTATGCTGTGTGCCCCATTATATATTTTGGCTTGAGTTTTAGGTTCAAATGGCATGCACCTTCATGGCTCTCTTTTTTTTTAATGTTATTGCTGCTCCTTTGGGAGATGCCACTGTTAATAGGCCTTACTTTGGGAGATGAGCTTGTTCCTTCGCTATACATAGGTACATACCTATTGCATAGGTAGGTACTGCTAACCCTACCCATTTTGGATTTTTTAACTGTCTCTAAGAAGAGTGGACAGTACCGTTCCGAAACACAGATAAGTTTGCTAAAATTTTAAAGCAGTATTAATCCCAAAAGTCACATCCGCCTGCCTTATCACCTCTCTTTAACATGTTGTACCTACAGTTGGGCTTAAGAGAAAGGAGGAAACTGATGGGGAGGTTTAATTTAGAACTCCAAGAATATTTGCACATGATAGATTTATTGTGGGTCAGCTTGATTAACACTGACCCTACTCATGTCATACCTGTATGCCCACTGGGATGATATAATCCACTGTAGTAGTATTTGCTGCATACAATAAGCAGTGTCTTCTTCCTGAGCTTCCTGGGGCTTCAGGCACAATTTTTCTCTATTGCCAGAAACAGAGATTTGGATGTTCCCGTCCCTCCGCCATTCAGGAACCATACTAGGCAGGCTCTGATTGACTGAGGTGGAGAGATGAGGTCTATGACATCACAATTGGCATTTCACTTAATCACAGCCTGCCTACTATTTATTGACAAATATTCAAGGCTGTTCCTGAGTGGCAGAGGGACTGGAGCAGAGGGAAGTCACTCCTACACCTCCAGAAGAGGACATTATGGAGGACACTGCTCATCTTAAATAGCAAATGATACTGCAGTGAACATTAAATATTTAGATGTCTCCGTACCATGTGACTTTGTTAAATGTTTAGCTGTTATGGTCCTCCTATTGTTTATATCATGCAGATGGTCTCAGAACCGGTCACAGGGTCCTCTGTTCATCTGACCTATATACTGTACCCCAGATATCACAAAGGTTAACAAGTGAATCACATATCTGCTGATACAATCTACATTGTACGTATGTAAAACATGAACATCTTGGGAACCCACATTGTGTCCTCAACAAATTCACTATGGTCTTCTTGGTTCTGAACATCTCAAAGTTTCATCTCTTTTAGCCACATATTGTATACCTCTGCTCAACATTTATTCTATTGGATGTATTGGTAGAGGCCTAGAGCGAAGCATTTTGCTTTGTAAACTAAAACATTGTGTATTTTCTAAATGCAAGCAGTTTAAATACATGAATTTGGCTTGGTTTTAGCCATTTCCAGTCTACTGTACAGCAGAGCTATGGAAGGAGAAGGGAGAAGCAGAACAAAGAGCCAATCAGGTGTGCTGCAGTCACTTTTTTGCCTGGAGTTGGTCTTAACCACTTCCCTACCGTAGGACGTCATATGACGTCCTGGACTTTAGGGGGGGGGGGATATCTGAATGATGCCTGCAGCTACTGGCATCATTCATATATCCTTCTTTTCTGCTGGCGATTCTGAACACCATAACAACAATCATAGCGGTGCCATTGGGGGCCCGGAGAATGAATCAGCCGGCGCCGGATGAGGACCATAGAGATTTACGGTCTCTATGACTGTCGGAGGCCCGGGTGCAACGTTATGACGTCACGCCCGGGTACCCGGAAGTAAACAAAGCCGCAATCGTGGCTGTCAGCATGAGATTGGTAAAAAAAAAACACCGATCTCATGCTTTCCAGCCTGGAGGAGAGATGTGGGGTCTTATTGACCCCACATCTTTCCATAAAGAGGACCTGTCGCTAACATTTCCTATTACAAGGGTTGTTTACATTCCTTGTAATAGGAATAAAAGTGATCAAAAAAATAAAAATGTAAAATAAGGTGTAAAAATAGAAAAAATTAAGTAAAATAAAATAAAAAAAACAATTAAAACGCCCCTGGCCCCGGTAGCTCGCGCTCAGAAGCGAACACACACGTAAGTCCCGCCCACAAATGTAAACGTTGTTCAAACTACACATGTCAGGTATCATCGTGTGCGTTAGAGTGCGTGCAACAATTCTAGCACTAGCCTTCCTCTGTAACTCTAAATTGGTAACCTGTAAACAAATTTAAAGCGTCGCCTATGGAGATTTTTAAGTACCGAAGTTTGCCGCCATTCCATGAGTGTGCGCAATTTTAAAGCGTGACAAGTTAGGTATCTATTTACTCTGCGTAACATCATCTTTCACATTATACAACAAAATTGGGCTAACTTTACTGTTTTATTATTTTTTAATTCATGAAACCGTTTTTGTTCCCCAAAAAATGGCGTTTAAAAAATGATTGCACAAATACCGTGCGAGATAAAAAGTTGCAATGACCGCCACTTTATTCCCTAGGGTGTCTGCTAAAAATATATATATAATATTTGCAGGGCTGGTGCAAGACTATTTTGCACCCTAGGCGAGACCAGCTACTTGCGCCCCCCCCCCCTTATAAAAAATAAATAAATCTAAATGAATTCAATCATTTTAGCACCAGTACTCCTGGTGGAGGGATGGAGCCAGGTGAACAGGAGAGGGGAGTGCAGCCAGGTGGGGGGAGGATGGAGCCAGGTGGACAGGAGGGGGGTGTAGCCAGGTGGAGGGATGGAGCCAGGTGGACAGGAGGGGGGTGTAGCCAGGTGGAGGGATGGAGCCAGGTGGATAAGATGGGGGGGGTGTAGCCAGTTGGAGGGATGGAGCCAGGTGTATAGGAGGGGGTGTAGCCAGGTGGAGGGATGGAGCCAGGTGGACAGGAGGGGGGTGTAGCCAGGTGGAGGGATGGAGCCAGGTGGACAGAAGGGGGGTGTAGCCAGGTGGAGGGATGGAGCCAGGTGGACAGGAGGGGGGTGTAGCCAGGTGGAGGGATGGAGCCAGGTGGACAGGAGGGGGGTGTAGCCAGGTGGAGGGATGGAGCCAGGTGTATAGGAGGGCGGTGTAACTAGGTGGAGGGATGGAGCCAGGTGGATAGGAGGGGGGTGTAGCCAGGTAGGGGGATGAAGCCAGGTAGATAAGAGGGGGGTGCAGCCAGGTGGATAGGAGGGGGTGCAGCCAGGTGGATAGGAGGGGGGTGCAGCCAGGTGGACAGGAGAGGGGGTGCAGCCAGGTGGAGGGATGGAGCCAGGTGGACAGGAGGGGGGTTTAGCCAGGTGGGGGGAGGATGGAGACAGGTGGACAGGAGGGGGGGGTGTAGCCAGGTTATTGGATTGGAGCCAGGTGGACAGGAGGGGGGGTGTAGCCAGGTGGAAGGATGGAGCCAGGTGGATAAGAGGGGGGTGTAGCCAGGTGGATAGGAGGGGTGTAGCCAGGTGGAGGGATGGAGCCAGGTGGATAGGAGGGGGATGAAGCCAGGTGGATAAGAGGGGGGTGTAGCCAGGTGGAGGGATGGAGCCAGGGGGATAGGAGGGGGTGCAGCCAGGTGGACAGGAGAGGGGGTGCAGCCAGGTGGAGGAATGGAGCCAGGTGGACAAGAGAGGGGGGGTGCAGCCAGGTGGAGGGAGGCAATAGCCAGGTGGACAGTGGAGGGGCAGCCAGGTGGACAGGAGGGGGGTGTATCCAGTTGGAGGGATGGATCCAGGTGTATAGGAGGGGGGTGTAGCCAGGTGGAGGGATGGAGCCAGGTGGATAGGAGGGGGGTGTAGCCAGGTAGGGGGATGAAGCCAGGTGGATAAGAGGGGGGTGTAGCCAGGTGGATAGGAGGGGGGTGCAGCCAGATGGACAGGAGAGGGGGTGCAGCCAGGTGGAGGGATGGAGCCAGGTGGACAGGAGGGGGTGTATTCAGTTGGAGGGATGGAGCCAGGTGGACAGGAGGGGGGTGTATCCAGTTGGAGGGATGGAGCCAGGTGGACAGGAGGGGGGTGTATCCAGTTGGAGGGATGGAGCCAGGTGGACAGGAGGGGGGTGTATCCAGTTGGAGGGATGGATCCAGGTGGATAGGAGGGGGGTGTAGCCAGGTAGGGGGATGAAGCCAGGTGGATAAGAGGGGGGTGTAGCCAGGTGGATAAGAGGGGGGTGCAGCCAGGTGGACAGGAGAGAGGGTGCAGCCAGGTGGAGGGATGGAGCCAGGTGGACAGGAGGGGGGCGTAGCCAGGTGGAGGGATGGAGCCAGGTGGACAGGAGGGGGGTGTAGCCAGGTGGGGTGAGGATGGAGACAGGTGGACAGGAGGGGGGGGGGTGTAGCCAGGTGAATGGATGGAGCCAGGTGGATAGGAAGGGGGGGGGGTGTAGCAAGGTGAATGGATGGAGCCAGGTGGATAGGAAGGGGGGGTGTAGCAAGGTGAATGGATGGAGCCAGGTGGATAGGAGGGGTGCAGCCAGGTGGACAGGAGAGGGGGTGCAGCCAGGTGGAGGGATGGAGCCAGGTGGACAGGAGGGGGGTGTAGCCAGGTGGGGTGAGGATGGAGACAGGTGGACAGGAGGGGGGGTGTAGCCAGGTGAATGGATGGAGCCAGGTGGATAGGAAGGGGGGGGTGTAGCAAGGTGAATGGATGGAGCCAGGTGGATAGGAAGGGGGGGGGGTGTAGCAAGGTGAATGGATGGAGCCAGGTGGATAGGAAGGGGGGGGGTGTAGCAAGGTGAATGGATGGAGCCAGGTGGATAGGAAGGGGGGGGGGGTGTAGCAAGGTGAATGGATGGAGCCAGGTGGATAGGAAGGGGGGGGTGTAGCAAGGTGAATGGATGGAGCCAGGTGGATAGGAAGGGGGGGGTGTAGCAAGGTGAATGGATGGAGCCAGGTGGATAGGAAGTGGGGGGGGGTGTAGCAAGGTGAATGGATGGAGCCAGGTGGATAGGAAGGGGGGGGGTGTAGGAAGGTGAATGGATGGAGCCAGGTGGATAGGAAGGGGGGGGTGTAGCAAGGTGAATGGATGGAGCCAGGTGGATAGGAAGGGGGGGTGTAGCAAGGTGAATGGATGGAGCCAGGTGGATAGGAAGTGGGGGGGGGGTGTAGCAAGGTGAATGGATGGAGCCAGGTGGATAGGAAGGGGGGGGGTGTAGGAAGGTGAATGGATGGAGCCAGGTGGATAGGAAGGGGGGGTGTAGCAAGGTGAATGGATGGAGCCAGGTGGATAGGAAGTGGGGGGGGGTGTAGCAAGGTGAATGGATGGAGCCAGGTGGATAGGAAGGGGGGGGGTGTAGGAAGGTGAATGGATGGAGCCAGGTGGATAGGAAGGGGGGTGTAGCAAGGTGAATGGATGGAGCCAGGTGGATAGGAAGGGGGGGGTGTAGCAAGGTGAATGGATGGAGCCAGGTGGATAGGAAGGGGGGGGTGTAGCAAGGTGAATGGATGGAGCCAGGTGGATAGGAAGGGGGGGGGTGTAGGAAGGTGAATGGATGGAGCCAGGTGGATAGGAAGGGGGGGATGTAGCAAGGTGAATGGATGGAGCCAGGTGGATAGGAAAGGGGGGGTGTAGGAAGGTGAATGGATGGAGCCAGGTGGATAGGAAGGGGGGGGTGTAGCAAGGTGAATGGATGGAGCCAGGTGGATAGGAAGGGGGGGGGGGTGTAGCAAGGTGAATGGATGGAGCCAGGTGGATAGGAGGGGTGTAGCCAGGTGGAGGGAGTCACACACTAGTGAAAAGGTCTGACTGGAACTTTGAAGCCTTCATCCCCAGCGCTTCCCCAACCACCTGACAAGTTCTTACCTTGGGGCACTTCTTTCCAGCTCCCTCCACATGGCAGCGGTCGATTTGTCACAAGTCACAGCTCACGCACAGATCTCCTCCAGCTCGTCCCCCATCCGATCAGCTGATCGCTTGGTTCCACCCCCAGGCTACGACGGACGACCGCGGAGAGGCTCGGTAAGCAGGGCGGGCTGCAGGAGTAGCTTTGCTTCCAACTCCTCAAAGACAAGTGGCCCGGCGGCCTCGACCCATCGTGTGTCCTACGGCCAGTCCATCCAGCTGTCTCTGCACAATGCCGCTCGCCCTGCTCCTCCAATGGCTGCACGCCTGCACATCACCCAGGGAGGGAGGCGGGGCGGGCAGAGAGCTAACACTCACGGCTGCTGGACAGGACATTGGTATGGTCGCCCCTGGCTCTGCCTGCTCCTTCTCCCCGCCAAGCAACTCTGCAGCCAGCCAGATGGAGACGCTTCCCACTACACTCCGCACCGCACCATCCACCACCCGCCAGGGGGGAACCAATCCTCTTGAGGGGACCCAGCAGCTGTGGCTGCGCCCCTAGGCGGAAGTGCGCCCTAGGCGGCTGCCTAATTCGCCTAGTGGGAGCGCCGGCCCTGAATATTTGGGGGTTCTGAGTAATTTTCTAGAGAAAAAATTATGATTTTTACATGAAGGAGAGAAGTGCCAGAATTGGCCCGGTATGGAAGTGATTAAATTAAAAGTTATTCTGTTCTATTTTAGCGATCAAAATGCAAAATGTAATTATTAAAATGTTCTGAGGATTGAGGATGGCTTGAATGCTAAGAAGGTAGTGTGACAGCAGGAAGGTAAAGTCACCTGGTTGCATCCAGGGGGGTAGATATATTTCTCCCAGATTCAGGCTTTATGCCGACTTATACAACTAGGGAGTTGATGAAGCCCAGCTGAGGCTAGTGGGCTCATGAATGACTCATACCTCTAGGGAGAGTGCTGGGCGTCGTGAGGCAGGGAGTTGATGAGACCAGCTGAAGCTTGTCAGCTCATTTAGGCCTCTATAAGAACTCCCAGATTCATTAGGTGTTAGCTCATGCCTGGAACCAGACCTGTGTGGACTGTCTAGGGAGAGTGAACCCCTGTGCGGTGAGGCAAAGCCTGTGTGGCTATTTGTTTGGACTTTTACTAAACCAGGGACTTAGGGACTAGGACAGCACCAGGCTGATCCCAGTTGTTAGTTTAGGAAACCTGCATGTTTAGTCAGAGGTCAAACTGACCAGGATTTATTTTGTTTATGTTTCTTTTTGGCTTTGCTGTGTTTTTGTCACTGTACATAGAGAAATAAACCGCACCTTTTGATTTTGAAAACCACAACCTCCGTCTGCTGGCCCTGTTTTTGTGTGGGGAGCCCAACCAGGGGGTCACACACACCCGCTACCGAGTTAACCCCCTCACAGTTGGTGGAGAACCAGTGGCAGTTTTTTTTAAGCCAGCATGGAGGAGATACTGAAACAGCTGGCTCTAGCAAATGCCAATCAACAGCAGACAAATGCAGGTTTGCAAAGGAGCCTTGCAGCCCAGCAGCAAGCTCATCAACAAGCCCAGCAGCAATCTGAGGCCCGCTTCATAGACCTGTTACAGAAGCAAGAGCAGAGACTACAACAAATGGAAGCAGTAATGCAGCAACGTCCGCAGACCAGTGAGGAAAGCCGTCCCACTAATACCGCGTCCTTTGGGGTGAGTCATTTATTGACAAAAATGACTGGAGAGGATGATCCAGAGGTATTTTTGACCACATTTGAAAGGACTGCTGAAAGAGAAAAGTGGCCTGAGGAGCAGTGGGCTGGACTGGTGGCTCCTCTGTTAACTGGTGAATCGCAGAAGGCTCACTATGACCTAGAGCCTGACCAAGCAAAAGACTATGTGATGCTAAAAGCTGAAATATTGGCAAGGCTGGGTGTCACCCTGGCTGTCCGGGCTCAGCGTGTGCATAACTGGACTTTCCAGCTTGGAAAACCCCCCAGGTCTCAAATGTATGATCTCATTCACCTGAGCAGGAAGTGGCTACAGCCAGAGACTTTGTCCGCACCAGAGATTGTGGAACGTGTTGTAATGGATCGGTTTTTGAGAGCTCTTCCTACTGCCATCCAAAAGTGGGTAAGCCATGGAGACCCAGAGACGGCCGGTGGTCTTGTGGATCGTGTAGAGAAATACTTGGCTACAGAGAACCTGACGGCCTCTTCCAGAGACTCTCGGACTTTCCACCCTAAGACCAGACCATCCCCAGGGGCGGATAAGAGGATTCCAAGGGGTGAGGGTGGAGAGAGTGAGAGGGTGGGAGCTCTACCCAAAGTTTGGCGAGAACAGCCTGGGAAGTCAGGGGCTCAAGAGGCAGCCAAATGGATTGTTTGCTACCGCTGCCGGCAAGCGGGACATATTGCAGCAAATTGCCCGGTTGTGGAGGAACCCATGCAATGTGACTTTCTGATGGACAGACGTCAGTCGCTGTGTGCGACAGTCGCATGCACTGCCATTCGGGGAACTGAGAAACATTTATGCAAAATGTGTATTAATGGTAGAAATGTTGTGGTATTACTGGATTCAGGTAGCCTTGTGACCCTGATAAAGGCTGAATTAGTTAAAACAGAGGTCTCTGGGAATAGCAAGGTAGCTGTTATTTGTGTGCATGGGGACACCCGAGAGTATCCAGTGACTACAGTGTGTTTCGAGACCCCCAAAGGTACCCTCTCTCATCCAGTGGGGTTAGTATCTCAATTACCGCATGATGCCATTGTGGGAAGGGATTTTCCGAAGTTCTGGGAACTGTGGGATGATCCTGAGCCCCCCACTGGTGCCCCTATGTACCAGGAATGTGATAGCCAGAACTCCTCTGAGAGTGGTGAGGACTCTCCAGAATTTCCCTTGTCAGTATTGGCAGGGGAGACTCAAGAAACTGGAGAGGAGCCCACCTCCTCAGACGAAAACCTACCGTCTGTGGAGTTTTCTGATCTGGAGGTTCACAGGGAAAATTTTGCCACAGAACAGTTAAAAGACCCCGCCCTAATAAAGGCACGGGAAAACGTAGTGGAAATAGATGGCGAGTTAGTGAACCCAGATAATACCTGCACTTACCCATACTTCAGCGTAGAGAAGGACCTACTGTATCGGGTGGCAAAAAGGGCAGAAGAAACCGTTGAGCAGCTTGTAGTGCCCAAACCTTACAGGAAGTTGGTGTTGGAGTTGGCCCATGGGCACATTCTTGGAGGTCATCTGGGGACAGAGAAAACCAGAGAGAGGGTATTACAGAGATTCTATTGGCCTGGGGTGATGAAGGACATAGAAAATTATTGTTCCTCCTGCCCTGTGTGTCAGAGGTCGGCCCCGATGCCACATTTCCGTAGCCCGCTGGTCCCTCTACCCATCATTGAGGTCCCGTTTGAGAGAATCGCAATGGATTTGGTAGGTCCTATAATCAAGTCCGCTAGGGGGCACCAGTACATATTGGTTATAATGGACTATGCCACCCGTTATCCAGAAGCGATCCCTCTCAGAAATACCTCGGCCAAAACCATAGCCAAAGAGCTATCTCTTGTTTTTAGCCGGGTGGGTATTTGTAAAGAACTGCTTACGGACCAAGGTACACCCTTTATGTCCCGGGTTATGAAAGAGCTGTGTAAATTGCTCAAAGTGACGCAATTGCGTACATCTGTGTATCACCCCCAAACCGATGGGCTGGTTGAAAGATTCAACAAAACCCTAAAACAAATGTTGAAGAAAGTGGTGGATAGAGATGGAAAGGATTGGGACTGTCTACTTCCTTATTTGATGTTTGCTATTAGGGAGGTGCCCCAATCCTCTACGGGATTCTCCCCCTTTGAGTTACTGTATGGGAGACACCCAAGAGGGCTGTTGGATATTGCCAAGGAAACTTGGGAAAGTGAGAGTTCTCCCCACAGGAGTGTGATTGAGCATGTCGCCCTGATGCAAGATCGAATTGCACAGGTAATGCCCATCGTGAAGGAACATTTGGCCCAAGCGCAGTTGGCACAGCAGAGAGTGTACAACCGTGGAGCAAAGACCCGTACCTTTTCCCCGGGGGATAGGATATTGGTACTTGTCCCTACGGTTGAAAGTAAATTCCTTGCCAAATGGCAAGGCCCCTACGAGATAATGGAAAAAGTGAGCGAAGTGAATTACAAGGTCAGACAACCAGGAAGGCGAAAGCCCGAACAGATATATCACGTTAATCTGTTGAAAGCCTGGAGGGATAGAGAGTCCCTAGTCGCAGAAACTTGGTCACCAGCTCAAACTGGTTGCGTGATTCCGGAGGTTGGAATAGCAGCCACCTTGTCACAACCCCAACAACAGGAGGTTAAGGAGTTTGTGCTTCGCAACAAGGAGGTGTTCTCTGAGCTGCCGGGACAAACATCTGGGGTAGAGCATGATATTATTACCCCGCCCGGTGAAAGGGTGAAGTTAAAACCCTATCGGATCCCAGAGGCCCGACGAGAGGCAATACGGGAGGAAGTACAGAAAATGCTGAACTTAGGGGTGATAGAGGAGTCCCAAAGTGATTGGTCTAGTCCCATTGTGTTGGTGCCTAAACCGGATGGGAGCTGGCGATTTTGTAACGATTTTCGTCAGTTGAACAAAATTACAAAATTTGACACCTACCCCATGCCACGTATAGATGAGTTGATCGTCCGGCTGGGAACAGCCCGATACATGACGACTCTTGACCTCACAAAAGGGTATTGGCAAATTCCCCTGGCCAAGTCGGCCAAAGAGAAAACCGCATTTGTAACCCCAGACGGGGCGTTCCAATATAAGAGAATGCCGTTCGGGTTACAGAATGCGCCGGCCACATTCCAGCGGAAAATGGACCAGATACTGAGGCCCCATCGGAAGTATGCTGCGGCTTACCTGGATGACGTAATTGTCCATAGCACAGATTGGGCCTCACATCTGCCAAAAGTGCAAGCAGTCCTAGACTCTATCCGGGAAGCGGGGTTTACGGCTAACCCCAAGAAGTGTACCATTGGGCAGGAGGAGGCCAAATATCTTGGGTACACCATTGGCAGGGGAGTAATAAAACCCCAACTCAACAAAGTCGAGGCCATCCAGAGTTGGCCACGTCCCAACAGCAAGAAGCAGGTACGAGCCTTTCTGGGAATCGCGGGTTATTATCGGCGCTTCATTCCCCACTTTGCTTCTAAGGCTGTGCCCCTAACCAACCTGACGAAAGGGAAAGGGTCGGTCATGATTAAATGGACCCCCGAGGCGGAGGCAGCATTCCAATTCTTGAAACAAGCCTTATGTAGCCAGCCAGTGTTGTACTCACCCGACTTCTCTAAAGACTTTGTCGTACAAAGTGATGCGTCAGATGTGGGGTTAGGAGCAGTATTGTCCCAGGTCTGGAACGGGGAAGAGCACCCAGTCATTTACCTCAGCAGGAAGTTGAAGTCCCATGAGGTAAATTACGCCACGGTTGAAAAGGAGTGTTTAGCGGTGAAGTGGGCTCTAGATTCCCTTCGGTACTATCTGCTAGGTAGGCACTTTGACATGGTTACGGATCACGCTCCGTTAAAGTGGATGGCTCAAAACAAGGAGACAAATAGAAGAGTGAATAGGTGGTTCCTGGCCCTACAGGAATTCAACTTCACAGTAAAGCATCGCCCTGGCGTTCAAATGGGGAATGTGGATGCTTTGTCTCGAGTACATGAATGCCTGATTGCTGGTGTTCCAACCCCAAGGTTAAAACAAGAGGGGGGGGTATGTGACAGCAGGAAGGTAAGTCACCTGGTTGCATCCAGGGGGGTAGATATATTTCTCCCAGATTCAGGCTTTATGCCGACTTATACAACTAGGGAGTTGATGAAGCCCAGCTGAGGCTAGTGGGCTCATGAATGACTCATACCTCTAGGGAGAGTGCTGGGCGTCGTGAGGCAGGGAGTTGATGAGACCAGCTGAAGCTTGTCAGCTCATTTAGGCCTCTATAAGAACTCCCAGATTCATTAGGTGTTAGCTCATGCCTGGAACCAGACCTGTGTGGACTGTCTAGGGAGAGTGAACCCCTGTGCGGTGAGGCAAAGCCTGTGTGGCTATTTGTTTGGACTTTTACTAAACCAGGGACTTAGGGACTAGGACAGCACCAGGCTGATCCCAGTTGTTAGTTTAGGAAACCTGCATGTTTAGTCAGAGGTCAAACTGACCAGGATTTATTTTGTTTATGTTTCTTTTTGGCTTTGCTGTGTTTTTGTCACTGTACATAGAGAAATAAACCGCACCTTTTGATTTTGAAAACCACAACCTCCGTCTGCTGGCCCTGTTTTTGTGTGGGGAGCCCAACCAGGGGGTCACACACACCCGCTACCGAGTTAACCCCCTCACAGTAGCCATTAGAGTGGGGCGAACAGTTTAAGCCGAAATCTGAATTTGTGGGTCACTCGATGAGATGTTCGCCTTAAATTTCCCTTTAACAAGGGAGCCCCCCAGATCCCGCCAGCCCCCATGTGAATGAGTATGGGGTACATAGTACCTCTACCCATTCACCAAAAAAGTGTAAAAAAGAAATAAAAACATACACACAGTTTTTGACAATTCCCTTCTTGAAAATAAAAAAACAATGTCCCTCGATGTAGATCCATCGTCAATCACGACGCCGATGCCACCGCCGGACTCGATAAAAGAAAAAAAATAATGCTTTACCTGCGATGAAGGCTTAGGCCTCATACACACGATCGGATTTTCCGCAGACAAATCGTAGGACTTTTGTTCGAAGGGCGTTGGCCAGGAACTTGTCTTGCATACAAACGGCACACAATTGTCGGCCAACAAACACAAAACTACGTGTTTTTTCAGCTCTTTAGCGCCACCCTTTGGACACCTTCTGCTAATGTCGTATTTGGTGAGCATTGATTCCGAGCATGCGTGTTTGTACTTTGGACTTTTGTTCCGACGGACTTGTGTACACACGTTAGGAAAATCCGACAACAGACAATTGTCAACGGAAAATTTTAAAGCCTGCCATCCAACATTTGTCCGCAGAAAATAAATCCGACAACAATTGTCCGATGGAGCATACAAACAGTCGGATTTACCACCAACAGCCTGTCATCACACAATTCCCGTCGGAAAATCCGATTTTGTGTCTACAAGGCTTAACTGTCTTCTGCCTGCTGCGCTATCTGACAGTTCCTAAATAGATAAGGGGCGGGGCCACCTAGTGACGTCACCTGGTGGCACCACCCTCATGTGATGTCACGGACCCAGCATGCACTGATCGCTGATGTCACAAGGGGGCGGTGCCACCAAGTGACATCGCCAGGTGGCTCCACCCTTACCTATTTAAGAACTGTCAGATGGCAGAGCAGAAAGATGCCTTTGTCACTGGAGGAGCTTTTTTTTCCGGGTCTGGCGGTGGTAGTGTCGTCGTAATTGATGATTGATCTACATCGGCATACATTTTTTTTTATTATTAATAAAGGAATTGTCAAAAACTGTGTGTGTTTTTATTTCTTTTTGACACTTTTTTGGTGAATGTATAGGTGTACTATGTACCCCATACTCATTCACATGGGGGGTGCAAAGTGGTGGTAAAGTCTGTATTTAAAAAAATTAACCTACAGGTATGCTTATAATAAAGCTTAGCTGTAGATTACATGAATATTTCCTAAACGTGCACCGTTTAGAAGATATTCTAGGGAGCAGCAGCAACTGACATGACTGGCACATGCGCAGGAGTGACATCATTGCGGCTCGGCCATTCAAGTGGACGCCGTGCGCAAAGCCAGAGGGAAGACTGAGTGAAGATGGAAGCCTCTGCAGCGGTAACAGTTTGCCACTGGAGGGCTTCATTTTCAGGTAAGTCTTTCATAATGTGCTAGTATGCATTGCATACTAGCACATTATGCCTTTACCTTGCAGGGTTTTTTTTTTTTTAAGCTTTACTATCGCTTTAACCACTTCCTTTTGTTGTGTTTCATGGATTTTATTAATAAACCAGCATCTTTTGCAGAGTGCGGCCGTCCAGAAAATCTTTTTCCCTATTACCTATATCAGTGATTCTCAACCAGGGTTCTGTGGAACCCTAGGGTTCCTCCAGAGGTTGCTAGGGGTTCCTTAAGCATTGGGCAATTTCTGCCTCTCAGGTAAGTTCCCACTGACACCATTGATCTTTTTAGCTATCTGTAAGGAGGTAATTCTTCCCAATGACCACAAGTGTAAGGACCATTCTTCCCACTGACCATCACACTAATGTATCATGAGTTGTAGATTTCAAATTTTTAGCAGGGGTTCCCCGAGACCGGAGAACTATTTCAAGGGTTCCTCTGTGTTGAAAAGGTTGAGAAAGGCTGACCTATATTGTGCAGAGCCAGCACCTGTTTGCATTCAGAGTGGGGCGGGAGTATCACATGGACACAGCAGCTTGTGAGCGGTAATTTCTCTTCTTCAATACATTTAACCACTTCCTTACTGGGCACTTAAACCCCCTTCGTACCCAGACCAATTTTCAGCTTTCAGCGCTGACGCATTTTGAATTACAATTGCGCGGTCATACAACACTGTACCCAAATGATATTTTTATAATTTTTTCCCCACAAATAGAGCTTTCTTTTGGTGGTATTTGATCACCTCTGCGGTTTTTATTTTTTGCGCTATAAACAAAAAAAGACAGAAAATTGTGAAAAAATAACACAATATTTTTTTACTTTTTGTTATAATAATATCCCAATTTTTTTTTTTTTATATATTTTTTTTCACAGTTTAGGCCGATACGTATTCTTCTATTTATTTTTGGTAAAAAAAATTGCAATAAGCGTATAGTTTGCGCAAAAGTTATAGTGCCTACAAAATAGGGGATAGAATTATGACATTTTTATTATATATATTTTTTTACTAGTAATGGCGGCGATCTGCGATTTTTGTCAGGCCTGCGATATTGTGGCGGACATATCGGACACTTTTGACACTATTTTGGGACCATTCACATTTATACAGCGAACAGTGCTATAAAAATGCACTGATTACTGTATAAATGTGACTGGCAAGGAAGGGGTTAACACTAGGGGGCGATCAAGGGGTTAAATATGTTCCCTATTAGTGTTTCTTACTGTGGGGAGAGGGGACTGACTGGGGGAGGAGACCGATCTGTGTCCCTATGTACAAGGGACACAGCATCGGTCTCCTCTCTCCCTGACAGGACGTGGATCTCTGTGTTTACACACAGAGATCCACGTCCTGCCTCTGTCACAGCCGATCGCATGTACCTGGCGGACATCGCGGCCGCCAGGCACGCGCATCGGCATCACGTGATGCAGAGCGCACAGCTGTTCCCCGCCGCGCGCCCTCGGCTGCGCGCGGCGGGATGTAAACAGAACAGGACGTCCTGGGGACATCCACTCGGCACTTGAGATCCGCGCTGCAGCCGTCTTTCGGCTATAGCGCGGACCTCAAGTGGTTAAAACAAAAAAATTTGAATACAATTTTACTAATGTATGGCCATCTTTTTGCAGCTGAAAATGAGAAAAATATTGTATCTGCATTCAGAGAATAAGATATTGAAAGATTTGTAGTGTTATCAGTGTTAGTTATTCCATGTTGCTGCTTATCCTCCTTGGTAGTGTCTGCTGTCAGATTACAATGCTGGCACAATAGCATTACCTCCCTGTTGGGGACAGCCGTCTTATGATACTAGCATGCAAATGAGCTCAGATATGAAACTTGCCAGATTTGTGAGAATCACAGACACTCTCAGCTGGTGACAAGGATACAGTGTCACCATCCTTTTCTCCATTTTACATACCTGTGAAAACACTGCAACGCATGCAGCATGGCTGAATGATATGAATATAGTTTTCTTGCCTTTGACTCCTATCCTGACTTTAGTACTTTAGGTGTCACAAATGTTGACAAGCGGAAAGCTCTGCTGCTTCATTTAGCCGTAAGAAAAAAGTCTATGATACCTTTGAAACAATGACAACATCTGCTGACACATACATTGATGTCAAGGAGAATCTGAGCACTTGTTTCAACCATAAAAAAAATACACAAATATAAAAATCGCTATTCTCAGACAAGCAGTGGAAGAACTTAATAAATCTCTAGATGCACTTCACACCATATAATATTTGCTGGTCAATAGCTGTAAATTTTCACATCCCAATATGGAATTAAAAGGACAGATAATACGAGGCTGAAATACATACTAAGATATGTAGAATAAGACTTACTTAAAGTGGAAGTAAACCCTCCTATCATTTTCAGGCAAGGAAGCTGCCATCTTGGCCTCTGTTTAATCTTCAACTGCCATGATGCTGCACATGTGATCAGTTATGACACCAGCCATTGGATGGTTTGACAGTTTGGTTGAGAGCACAACCATTGTGACAGTTGGCATTCCCGGCATGCCGGGAATGTAACTGCTTTTTGAAACTGTTAAATCGATGGGTTTGCTTCCACTTCCTGACCAGAAGTCCTTGATGTGTAGATGCCCAGACCAAATTCCGCAGGCCGCAGCATCAGTATGTGTTGATTAACCTAATAATATTTCATCACTACTTTGCCTGACTAAGCCCTTGTTCACATTGACTGCGGCTTTAAAATCGTGCGACTTCATCTGAAATCGCACAATTTCGAAGCTGCATGTCAGTGTACCTTCAGGTGTGACTTGGAAGACATCTATGCGGCTTCATGCACAGATGTCTATGCAAGTCGCACCCGAAATTGCCAAAAGTAGTGCAGCAACTACTTTTTCAAATCGATGCGGCACCGCAATGTTGACGTTGCACCGATTTGAACGTCGGCAATAGGATTGCGACTTGTCATGCGATTTTACCTGTCAAACCGCATGACAAGTCGCTCCAATGTGAACGACGGCTAAATCATTTTTAATTGTTATGTTGGGCACAATGTTTATATAAATATCCTGTTAAAGTGGAGCTCCGCCGTAAAAAAAATAATATTAAAAGCCAGCAGCTACAAATACTGCAGCTGCTGACTTTTAATAAATGGACACTTACCTGTCCTGGAGTCCAGCGACGTCGGCAGCAGAAGACGAGCAATCGCTCATCTGCTGCCCCTACCGCCATCATCGGTGAGAATCAGGAAGTGAAGCGTTGCGGCTTCACTGCCCGGTTCCCTACTGCGCATGCGCGTGTCGCGCTGCGCCGTCCTCACTGTTCCCCGTTGTGTTCTGGGAGCCGTGTGTTTCCCAGAATGCAATGGGGGGAGGGGGGGTAACTGACATACTACCCGCAGGTCCCCACAGAATCTATGCCCAGAAGTGGGTGCAAATACCTGTCTTAGACAGGTTTCTGCGCCCCCCTCCCCCCTGAAAGGTGCCAATTGTGGCACCGGAGGGGGGGAGGAATCCGATGAGCGGAAGTTCCACTTTAGGGTGGAGCTCCACTTTAAGATTAAATATTAAAGGTTGACAAGTAAAATAAAAGTCATTTTGTTATTTTTTATTTTATTTTTTTACTTGTACAATCATTTTTGTTATTATTAATATTCATACAAAATATGCTCAATATATAATTGTAAACAACTATGCATCAAACATTAACAGCGCTTCGCAGGTTAGGTGAAAACCTGTGGGTGATAAGGATTCTTATCGTACAGTAGTATACTATGCAACATGTAAACCCATATAAGTCCAATGCATGAAATTGGAATAATTGAAAAAAAGAGAGAGAGAGAGAGAGAGAGAGAGTCCACTTCTCCAATCCTCTCATCTGCCGGTATTAAAACTATATATGTTGTTGCTCTGGCTCCTTATATGGGGAAACACACTATCAGTTCAACAGTTCATTCACTATGAGTGTGCAACAGATTCATCTCAGAGGAACCCAGCAACTGTAGCTTGAAATGACACTTCACCATTAGATGCAATGCAGCTCCCTTAGGAGATCTACTCACCAGACTTCCAAACACAGATAGCCTTAGTCACTCCTCTAAATGGGTGGTTGTGAACTCTTCATAGAGAGGGTTTCTCCTAGGATGAGCGGTGTCCCTGATCAGTGGATTTCAGCGTGCAGCAATGCGGGCATATAAAATGTAAGGGGAAACCGAACATAGTGTAAAACCCTTTTTATTGTAAATAGATAGACCCCCCGTTTACAAGCATGCTTACAAGATTAAAAGATATTAAAACATGTCTCATACTGTTGATACATCATGCTCACTCGAAACCAGAGATCCTGCCAATCGGTGGCTTGCTCGAGTGAGTCCCGGGAAGATGATCGCCTGTATGGACAGATGAGTCACGTGGTCACGCCCTGACGCGTTTCGTGATTGGTTCACGTCTTCAGAGGGCGTGGCCACGAGACGTAACTCATCTCTTAAATAGTGTAGGGCACCGCCTCCTCCTCTGTACGTCAGGGGCTGCGTGTCATGGATATGTAAATGGCCTACAAGCCCCAGAATCCTCTTCCCACGGGCTCACATCAGCCAGCCACACTCCACTGCCCCTACAGGTTGGCGAAGACATTGCAGCGCACGGCAGCGTAACGAGTGTGACACTCATAAAGAGCAGATAAAAGCTATGAGCCGCTGCCGAGTGCCGCAAAACAACTTTCACCCACCAGCACAGGCAAGATAGGATGCCCCTTAAAGACATGACCCCATCATGCAATGTTAATGATAATAACACAAATTAAAACATTTGAATACTTAATGCATAAATGAATAAACAATGCACAGATTATCCCTGCAAAGTGTGCCATGTTATTCTATCTATATCAGACACTGCTTGATTTCCAATGTAACACAGCGTCATTTTTTAAAAGGACATAATGTGATGACTGAAGTCAATAATGTAAGAATTCGTAATAAAAGCCATAATAAATGGCAATTCATAGAACATACTAATATTAAAATTCATCAAAATAGTAATCAATGTAAAAAAATTTATCAATGTAAAAAAACTACTAATGATGTAATCCCCAATGAATAGAATGAGATCTGCCAAAACCATATTCTATTCGTCTTCCCAAAACATCTACAATCTTTAACAACGAGATCCCTAATTGACTCATGGAAAACGAAAACAGACACTATTACTTGAATGTGGACCCTCATTATGGATGGAGTTCAACTATAGTAATTCTCTAGACCACTGCTCTATCAATAATTGCTAATGAAGCAATTAAGGTCAAGGTCTATGTTGAGTCCATTCGGACTGAGAGTGTTGGTCCGGAATATCCATTCGGTTTCACATTTGGATATTTCTCGTACCATATTGGCTCCTCTCCATCTTGGGTGCACCTTATCGATACCCCAAAATTTTAGACCCCTAGGATCCCTACCATGTTTCTCCCTAAAATGAAGGGACACACTATGGTCTTTGTACCCTATAGTAATATTGTAAATGTGTTCTGATACTCTCTTAGCCAATGTTCTTTTGGTACGTCCAATATACATTAGCCCACATGGACACTCGAGAACGTAAACCACGTGGGTGGACATGCATGTAATGCACTCCTTAATTTCAAAATCCTTGCCATTTGCAGTGGATGTAAAACTCGTGATGCCTCGCAAGTGTGTTGATACTTGTTGACAAGCTTTGCATCGTCTGCAGGCATAAAAGCCAGTCCTCTCCCAAAACATTTGTAGTCTCTTTGGTTGGTCTAAGATTTTTTTGACTACCTGATCTCCAAATGTCATTGTTTTCCTATAAATGAACGGAGGAACTTCCGGTAACACTGTTTTCAGAGTTTTGTCCATTTTAAGTATGTGCCAATGTTTCCTAAATATGGATTCTATCTCTCTATGTTGTTCATGGTATCCAGATATAAATCCCCATTCATGTTTCTGATTCTGTAGTCTAATCCTTGGTGTCAGCATGGATTCTTGTGTCAATAGGCCCACTTCTTCTATCACCGCATCCAGCTGGGGTGCCTGATACCCTTTTTCCACAAAGCGTTGTTTAATTAGATCTGCTTGGACTTGATAGTCCGAATCTCTGGTACAGTTGCGACGTATGCGCATAAACTGACCTTTGGGAATATTCCGAAGCCATTGGGGGTGATGCCCACTATGCACTGGGATGTAGCTATTTCGATCAGTGGCCTTAAAGTATGCCTTAGTATAAAGGTAATCCTCACCCTTAATGACCATAACATCCAAATAGTGTATTTGTTTCTTATCCCAAGTGAACTCCAACCTGATATTGTTGTTATTACTGTTCAACCATTCAGAGAATTCCTTCAAGGATTCCTCCGTTCCCTGCCAAATAATGAATAAATCATCTATGTAGCGTTTATAATACACCAGTTCCTTTCTTCTCTGATTGTAGACCCATTTGTTCTCCCACTCGCTCATAAACAAATTAGCGAGACTGGGTGCAAATTTTGCACCCATTGCAACCCCTGTCTTTTGGCTATAGAATTCCCCTGCATACCAAAAATAATTGTGGGTTAAACAATATTCTAATGCCATACGCAAGAACTTTTTCTGGATAAACGGTAAGTCCTCCCTTTTGCTGAGTGCCCAATTAAGGGCTAATAAAGCATCATCGTGCTGTATATTAGTGTACAGCGACGTGACGTCAGCTGTCACCAGAAACATTTCCGTGTCCCTCGGGATTGTAACTTCCTTGAGTGTCTGTAAAAAGCTAGTGGTATCTTTTAAAAAGGCTTTTGTAGTCACGACACTACTTTGCATGAAATGATCCAAATATTGGCCTATTCTGGAAGTGACAGAGTCTATGCCATTAACAATGGGTCTGGCTGGTGGTATAGTTGAATTTTTATGGATCTTGGGAACTGTATAAATGGTTGGTATTCTATTGAAACTCGGGCAAAGATATAATTTTTCTTTCTTAGTAATTACTCTCTTATAGAATCCAAAATCCACCAGGTTGAATAGATCATCCCTATACTGCCTGGTAGGATCCCTACTTAAATGGCAGAAGTTGCCTCATCATTCAACATAGTCTGGAGTTGTGAGTGGTAAAACTTTTTATCTAAAATCACCACTCCTCCCCCTTTGTCTGCAGGGCGAATTATGATTTCTTTCCTGCTTTCTAATGCTTTAATTCCCTCCCTAATATGTTTGGGGTTAAGACTTTTCTTTGGAGGTACTTCTTCCAAATCGTTCAGTATTAATTGCTTAAAAACTTCAACTTGGTGATTGGATGGTTGTGGTGGATTGAACAGGGATCTATTTTTAAGACCACTATCAATCCCTACCTCCTCATTCTTTGTAGTGTTCCTCAGTCTAAAATCTATTGGATAGAAAATATTTTTTAATATTTAATTTTCTTACATACTTGTGTATGTCAATATATACATTGAACTTGTTCATTGGCTTTGTAGAAGTGCATTTGAGTCCTGCATTCAAAGTGTTAGTCTCTTTTTGTGTTAAAGTAGTAGATGACAAATTATATATGCCACTTACTCTACCTGTCTTGGTCTTTTTCTGCTGGACTCGGCTACCTGCCCTGCATCCTCTGCGTATGGTAACCTGTCTTGCCTGACTGGACTGTATTGTTCTTCCCACTGTGGGGGGTTCCATCATTCCTGTTGCATATAGGGATTGTGTGCCTGTTGCGGTCGTCCCCTCCAGGGGCGGTTGCCTCGACCTCGTGCTCCAGGGTTCCCTCTCATACCTCTCCCTAAAAAAGGAACTGGACGTGGAGATGGTACATTGTAAGAATTCCCCATATTGTTCTGAGTGGACAAAGGATCAAATCGGTTATGGGTATTAACCTGATATGTCTCATTATATCCCCAATTTTGTATAGGGTACCTCATATCCTGATGCCCATTGTTCCTACCCCTTTGTGGTTGTTTATTACCTCTCCCCCTCTGATTTTTCACTCCAGGGGCTGGTCTATTATCACTTTGGGGATATGTCACCTGAGTGGATGATTGTGCAGTTCTACCATCACCATGCGCACTATTATGAGTGGGTAATCCATTATTATAGGATAGTTGTGGTGTGGTAGTAGTATTTTCTGCATTTTGCCATAAATATATCTCTCCCTTCTTAAAGTCATTCATATCTCTCCTGTATTTCTTAGTTTTTTTCTTTTGTGTGTCCTTATCTAATTTTTCTAACTTTTTTTTGATGTCATTATCAAAGTTGGTTAATAATGGAGTGCCTTTAATAGGATCAAGCTTGACCATTAATTCAGCAATCTTTTTTTCCAAGAGAGCCATTTTCCACTTTTTACGTTTAAGGACCAATTGTTGCAGCTTAAAGCCCACACCATTGAAGAAATCCAGCCACTCAGACACTGACTCAGTGTCATCCAATCCATCCTGAGGGCTGACTTCCCACCTTAAACTTCTCATAATTAATTTCTCCTTCAGGTAATGTTCAAACGTTGATACATCCCACCACGTGCGCACTTGTTTCTCAAGTGCGCTACCCAAAGCACTCAAAATCGCATTATAGTCCTCATTGGTTTCCCATTCACCTTCACTGGTGAAGACTAGGGATGTCCCGATACCGATACTAGTATCGGTATCGGTACCGATACAAGGCATTTCCCGAGTACTTGTACTCGGGGAAAATGCTCCGATGCTTCAGCCGATACTTGGGCAGTCAGTGATGATCGGTGCGGCGGGGGGAGTTACAAGCACCGATCACCGCTGTATAGATTTCAATACAGCCCAACAGCTTCTCCCGACCCCCCCCCCTTCTTTTCAGCTGTTTTAGTGAAATCTATACAGCTGCTGCATGCTGCTGATGTCTTCCGTTATTCCGCTCTCCCCTGTGCGCTCCATGTCCCCCCCTCCATTCTGCTGATGTCCTTCATCTTTCTGCTCTTCCCCCCCCGCGCTCCGTGTCCCCCCCTCCTCGCTGCTGCTGTCCTCAGCTCTGTGCCACCCTCCATATCCTCCTCCGCTTCCCTCTGTCAGGATGGAGAGCAGAGGTAGGAGCCGCTAAACCCGGCTCCTACCTTTTCCGAATGTACAGAGTCAGTGACTGACTCTGTCCATTCATATAACTGAAACATCGTAACCTGTGTGTTTACGATGCTTCAGTTTATGAATGGAGAGGAGCTGTTGTTTCCTCTCCATTCATTTTCAGTGCAGCTGAGAAAGGGACCGGGGAATCTGTTTCCCTAGTCCCTTTCTCTGTCTCAAAGGGGAGATGTCAGAGGTCTGTTAAGACCCCTGATATCTCACCAAAGCCCCCCAACAGGGCTAGAAATAAAAAAATAAATTGCAATAAATAATAAAAAATAAATTGTAAAAAATAAAAAATAAATACACTGAGATCATCCCCCACCCACCCCAACAAAGCATTGTAAAAAAACATGGCAAAAAATTGTAAAAAAAAAAAAAATTGTAAAAAAAAAAAGAAAAAAATACTGACACATAAAAAAAAGTATCGGTATTCGGTATCGGCGAGTACTTGAAAAAAAGTATCGGTACTTGTACTCAGTCTTAAAAAAGTGGTATCGGGACAACCCTAGTGAAGACTGAATCTAAATTCAAATGACGATTATTAAGGTAATTGATAGAGTCCATAATCGCTATAGGTATGCAAAAATAGTAATTGATAATAGTATTAATAATAAAAAAAACACTATACTGTCAAGAAAATATTTCCTTCTATGCATACTGTGCTCACAGAAAGCTGTTTACAAACAAAGCCATGTGATTGACTGACATAGCAATTGTATGATAGGGAACATTATGGCATTAAAGGTTTCCACAGGATTAGAATACGTTGACACTCGGGGTGAAATTAAACAAGTTCCTGAGCCTTTACTTAGGATATTATCCATAGCTTGCACTCCACGATTTAAAGTGGACTTGTGTCCAGACTATGCACACTAAAGTATTACATATTATGAACATGCAAGCAGTAACAAGCACTTTAAAACAAGCCCTCAATCCTTTCTGTATCTATAAGAATTGTGGGGAAATTCATCTTCATAACACAAGCACAGAAACCTGAATTTTTTCCTCTCTATTATCTTTGAAGAGCAAAATCTTAGCAGAGTGACAGTCCTCTAATCACACAAGTAACCCTAAATTTAAAGCAGAGGTCCACCCTAAAAAAGTTTTTTACATTAACAGTCTCCTTAAAATCTGTTAAAAAACATTTTAATTTTTTTTTCCACTTACCAGAAACACCCGTTGCTAGGCAGTCATCCTAATCTGCCACTTCCTATTCCGCGGAGCTCCCCGTTCTCTTCCTCCCTCGCCTGCGCACCTGGGAAATGGGGCCCACTGTCTTCTGGGACCTGTGTGTGTCCCAGAAGACAGCTGGCCATTCACAAAGTGCCGCTCTAATCGCGAATGCCCAGTAGGAAACAGGCCGTGAAGCCGCAAGGCTCCATTGCCCGTTTCCCTTAGTTAGAATGGCGGCGCCGGCACCCGTTCCGATGGACGTTTCGGCCTCGGGGGGGCCAACATTGCGGGCTCCCTGGACAGGTAAGTGTCCTTATTAAAAGTCAGAAGCTACAGTGTTTGTAGCTGCTGACTTTTAAAGAAAAAAAATTGCGGATGGAACAAACTGATACCCTACTTTCTTGTGATCTTTGAGAATGTATTACTTCACAGTATAAGTAACTGGAGAGAGTTGTGCGTGGGGATGGGGGCCTTTTTACCTTTACTGCTTGTAAAGAATATGTAAATACTTTGGTGTCCATAGCCTGAGCACAGGTAGACTTTAAAGTATCCAGAGTGGATATAAAAAGTCTACACACCCCTGTCAAAATGTCTGGTTTCTGTGATGAAAAAAAATGAGACAGATAAATCATTTCAGAACTTTTTCCACATTTAATGTGAACTATAAACCGTACAACTAAATTGAACAACAAACTGAAATCTTTTAGTTGGAGGGAAGTAAAAATAAAAAATAAAATAATATGGTTGCATAAGTGTGCACACCCTTAAACTAATACTTTGTTGTTGAAGCACCTTTTGATTTTATTACAGCGCTCAGTCTTTTTGGGTATGAGTCTATCAGCATGGCAATATTTGCCCACTCTTCTTTGCAAAAACACTCCAAATCTGTCAGATTGCGAGGGCATTTCCTGTGCACAGCCCTCTTCAGATCAACTCACAGATTTCCAATCGAATTCAGGTCTGGGCTCTGGCTGGGCCATTAAAAAACTTTAATATTCTTCTGGTGAAGCCATTCCTTTGTTGATTTGGATGTATGCTTTGGGTCGTTTTAATGCTGAAAGATGAAATTCCTCTTCAAGTTCAGCTTTCTAGCAGAAGCCTGAAGGTTTTGTGCCAATATTGACTGGTATTAGGAACTGTTCATAACTCCCTCTACCTTGACTAAGGTCCCTGTTCCAGCTGAAGAAAAACAGCCCCAAAGCATGATGCTGCCACCACCATGATTCACAGTGTGTATGGTGTTCTTTTGATGATGTGCAGTGTTGCTTTTGCACCAAACATATCTTTTGGAATTATGGGCAAAAAGTTCAACCTTGGTTTCATCAGACCATAACACATTTTCCCACATGCTTTTGGGAGACTTCAGATGTGTTTTTGCAAAATGTAACTGTTTAATTGTTGTCACATGTACCACACAGCCAGTACTTGCCAGGTATTCCTGCAGCTCCTTTAATGTTGCTGTAGGCCTCTTGGCAGCCTCCCTGACCAGTATTCTTCTAATCTTTTCAACAATTTTGGATGGACGTTCAATTCTTGGTAATGTCACTGTGCCATATTTTCTCCACTTGATGATGCCTGTATTCACTGTGTTCCATGGTATATCTAATGCCTTGGAAATTCTTTTGTACCCTTCTCCTGACTGATACCTTTTAACAATGAGATCCCTCTGATGCTTTGAAAGCTCTCTGTGGACCATGGCTTTTGCTGTAGGAGGCGACTAAGAAAATGTCAGGAAACACCTACTAGAACAGCTGAACTTTATTTGGGGTTAATTAGAGGTACTTTAAATGATGGGAGGTGTGTACTGACTCCTAATTTAACACGAGTTTGAATGTGATTTCTTAACCACTTAACGACCGCTCACTGTATATATACGTCGACAGAATGGCACCGACAGGCACAATCACGTAGAGCATACGTGATCGCCTTTGTATAGTTGGGGGGTCCGATCGGACCCCCCTCCTATACAGGGAGCGGCCGTTAATCGTTGGGGAGCGTTCGGCCACCCCCTCGTGATTGCTCCCGGCCAATGAAAATGCTTCCTCTGCCATGTGATGTAAACACAGGCAGGAGGAAGTGATGTCATCTCCCTCGCGGCGGTCTTTTCGATTCCGGCGCTGAGGAGAGAGGAAGCAGGTTAGTGCACCAACAGTCCACTGACACGTAGGTACACATAGGCACACATTTCACCCCCCAGTCACCCCCAGATCACCCCCCAGGTCACCCCCCAGCCCCCAATCACAGTGTCGCTGATTGCAGTGAACATTTATTTTACTGATCACTGCTTTTAGTGTCATCTGTGATAGTAAAAAGTTGCAGGGCAGTTAGGATTAGGCCCCTTTAGGTCCAGGGTAGCCCCCTAACCCCCCCTAATAAAGGTTTAACCCCTTGATCGCCCCCCAGGTAACCCTTTTACCCCCTAACGCCAGCGTCGTATTTTCGATCGCTGTATTTAGTGCCGGTGGTGCCCTAGATAGCCAGTTAATTATTTTTAGGTTCGCCGCAGGTTTTTATTAGCGTCAGATACCCCCATATATTATTTTAACCCCCTGATTGCCCCTAGAGTTAACCCTTTCACCAGTGATCACCGTATAAGCGTCACTGGTGACACTGGTTACCCAGTTAGTTATTTAGGTAACCCGTCAGGTTTTTATATAGCGTTGGTTACCCCCATATTTAACCTAATAAAGGTTTTAACCCCCTGATTGCCCCTAGTTAACCCTTTCACCAGTGATCACCATATAAAGGTTACGGGTGACGCTGGTTGGTTAGTTTGCTTTTTATAGCATCAGGGCACCCGCCGTATATAACCCAATAAAGGTTTAACCCCCTGATCACCCGGCGGGTGAGATCAATTAGGTTTTAGCACCAGAGAGGGTCTGCGTCGCCCCAGGCAGCGTTAGGTTAGTGCCAGTAACGCTAACACCCACGCGCAAAGCATACACCTCCCTTAGTGGTATAGTATCAGATCTATACTAGCGTCCCCAGCGGTTTAGGGTTCCCAAAAACGCAGTGTTAGCGGGATCAGCCCAGATACCTGCTAGCACCTGCGTTTAGCCCCTCCGCCCAGCCCACCCAAGTGCAGTATCAATCGATCACTGTCACTTACCAAACACAAAACACATAACTGCAGCGTTCGCAGAGACAGTCCTGATCCCTGCGACCGCTAACAGTTTTTTTTGTAGCGTTTGATATATTTGCTGACGACAGTCGGGTGCTTTTTTTTCCTGTGAATCTTACTAGTGTACCCCTAAATTTAGAGCCCAAAATGGCAAGTCGAAGGTACACTAGTAAAGAGGCTTACGAGATTCTGAGCATGACAGATAGTGAAGAGGAGGTCACGTATCTGTCAGATTCAGGCTCAGAATATCTTCCCGTAGAAGACAGTGACGTCAGCGGCCCCACGTCAGATAGCTCTGATGACGAAGTTGAGGTCCCTGCTAAGGTCAGGTGTACCCGATCCCGATCTTCTGAGGTTGTTGAGGAGCAAGAACCGCAGGGCTCTCGTATCATGGAGCAGAGGAGTACTAGCGCCGCTATTCCTTCTGGTGAATTGGCAAGCACCAGCGGCCTAGTACAGCCTGGGCGTACATCCAGCACTGCAGTATCACGTGGTGACGTGGCGAGTCCCATAAGTGCAGTTCAAGCTGGCGAGGTGGCAAGCACAAGTAGTGTCCCGCTGCCACCAATAAGAAGACAAAGGCAGGCCCGTCGTGCCCATAGTAAGCTTCCTGCAGAATTCGCCTATCCTGATTGGGTCCCCACCACTTCTGCAGAACCCGTACTTCCCCCATTCACTGCCCAACCCGGTATTCAGGTGGAAACAGCTGATTTTATGCCAATCGATTATTATTCGCTGTTTTTCACGGAAGATCTCTATAGATCTATTGTGGACCAGAGTAATTTATATGCTGGTCAATTCATCGCCGCTAATCCCCAGTTGCCTTCCATTGCCAAAGATTGGAAACCAATTACGGTTTCCGAATTTAAGACCTTTCTGGGCCTTTCCCTCAACATGGGCACACATAAATTCCCGTCATTGCGTGCTTATTGGTCCACGCACCCAATTGACCACATGCCCGTGTTCTCTGCCTCCATGCCCAGGAAACGATACGAGCAGATTTTGCGGTTCATGCACTTCAACGACAATGAACTTTGTCGTCCACGTGGGGACCCTGAGTACGACCGGCTCTATAAAATTCGGCCCCTCATAAACCACTTCAACGAACGTTTTGCAGCCTTGTTTATTCCCGATCAAGCTGTCTGCGTTGATGAGTCCCTGATTAAATTTTCTGGCCGCTTGGCTTTCAAGCAGTACCTTCCCAGCAAGCGTGCCAGATACGGGGTCAAGCTCTATAAGTGCTGTGACAGGGCAACAGGCTATGTATGGAGCTTTATGGTTTATGAGGGAAAAGATAGTCAGGTTGAGCCGGTCAACTGCCCGGCAGGGATGAGCCGAACACCCCCCTGTTCGGTTTGCACCAGAACCTGCGAACAGACAAAATGTTCGTGTAAACTTTAGAACCCTATTAAATACAATGGACTCGAACGTTCGAAATCTAAAGTGTTAATTATAAAGGCTAATATGCAAGTTATTGTCCTAAAAAGTGTTTGGGGACCTGGGTCCTGCCCCATGGGACATGTATCAATGCAAAAAGAAGTTTTAAAAACGGCCGTTTTATCGGGAGCAGTGATTTTAATAATGCTTAAAATGAAAAAATAAAAGTGAAATATTCCTTTAAATTTCGTACCTGGGGGGTGTGTATGATATGCATGTGAAGTGGCGCATGTTTCCCGTTCTTAGAACTGTCCCTGCAAAAAATTTCATTTTTGAAAGAAAAAAATGCATTTAAAACTGACTCGCGGCTATTAATGAATTGTCGGCTCCCGGCAATACATACAAAAGTCATTGATAAAAAATAAAAAAAAAGCGTGGGGGTTCCCCAGAATTCAATTACCAGGCCCTTCAGGTCTGGAATGGATATTAAGGGGAACCCCGCCGCAAATTTAAAAAAAAATTGACGTGGGGTTCCCCCAAATATCCATTCCAGGCCCTTCAGATCTGGCATGGATTTTAAGGGGAACTCCACCCCAAATTTAAAAAAAAAATGGCGTGGAGTCCCCCTAAAAATCCATACCAGACCCCTTATCCGAGCACGCAACCTGGCCGGCCGCAGGGGAAAAGGGGGGGACGAGAGAGCGGCCCCCCCTCCCTCCTGAACCGTACCAGGCCACATGCCCTCAACATGGGGAGGATGTCCCCATGTTGATGGGGACAAGGGCCTCATCCCCACAACCCTTGCCCGGTGGTTGTGGGGGTCTGCGGGCGGGGGGCTTATCGGAATCTGGAAGACCCCTTTAACAAAGGGGACCTCCAGATCCCGGCCCCCCCTATGTGAATTGGTAAGGGGTACATTGTACCCCTACCATTTCACGAAGAAAGCGTAAAAAAATGTTTAAAAAAACACACACACCTTGGAAAAGTCCTTTATTTAAAAAAAAAAAAAAAAAAAAACATTCCAGCGGTGAAATCCAGTGTCCCGCGGCGATCCCGATGTCCAGCGCTGTCCTTCATTGGTTGTGCCTGAGCGGACCTGATGGGGAACTCCCTCTCAGTATTTTAAATGTATAGACCCGCCCCTTCTTAAGTTCCTAATCAGGTCCGCTCAGCGGACGAGATGCGGAACTTCCTTCACTATGTAAATTTAAATTACACAGTGAAGGAAGTTCCCCGCTCAAGCCAATGACGTAGGCGGGTCCGACATACCGAGGGGGCGGACCTGATGGGGAACTGCTCTCACTTTGGTAATACATGTATAGACCCGCCCCTTCTCATGTTCCGCATCTGGTCCGCTGAGCGGACCTGATGGGGAACTTAAGAAGGGGCGGGTCTATACATTTAAAATACTGAGAGGGAGTTCCCCATCAGGTCCGCTCAGGCACAACCAATGAAGGACAGCGCTGGACATCGGGATCGCCGCGGGACACTGGATTTCACCGCTGGAATGTTTTTTTTTTTTTTTAATAAAGGACTTTTTCAAGGTACCCCTTACCAATTCACATAGGGGGGGGCGGGATCTGGGGGTCCCCTTTGTTAAAGGGGTCTTCCAGATTTCGATAAGCCCCCCGCCCGCAGACCCCCACAACCACCGGGCAAGGGTTGTGGGGATGAGGCCCTTGTCCCCATCAACATGGGGACATCCTCCCCATGTTGAGGGCATGTGGCCTGGTACGGTTCAGGAGGGAGGGGGGGACGCTCTCTCGTCCCCCCCTTTTCCCCTGCGGCCGGCCAGGTTGCGTGCTCGGATAAGGGGTCTGGTATGGATTTTTAGGGGGACTCCACGCCATTTTTTTTTTAAATTTGGGGTGGAGTTCCCCTTAAAATCCATGCCAGATCTGAAGGGCCTGGAATGGATATTTGGGGGAACCCCACGTCAATTTTTTTTTTAATTTGCGGCGGGGTTCCCCTTAATATCCATTCCAGACCTGAAGGGCCTGGTAATTGAATTCTGGGGAACCCCCACGCTTTTTTTTTTTTTTTTATCAATGACTTTTGTATGTATTGCCGGGAGCCGACAATTCATTAATAGCCGCGAGTCAGTTTTAAATGCATTTTTTTCTTTCAAAAATGACATTTTTTGCAGGGACAGTTCTAAGCACGGGAAACATGCGCCACTTCACATGCATATCATACACACCCCCCAGGTACGAAATTTAAAGGAATATTTCACTTTTATTTTTTCATTTTAAGCATTATTAAAATCACTGCTCCCGAAAAAACGGCCGTTTTTAAAACTTCTTTTTGCATTGATACATGTCCCCTGGGGCAGGACCCGGGTCCCCAAACACTTTTTAGGACAATAACTTGCATATAAGCCTTTATAATTAGCACTTTAGATTTCTCCCATAGACTTTTCGAATTTGCCGCGAACACCCCAATTTGTTCGCTGTTCGGAGAACGGGCGAACAGGCAATGTTCGAGTCGAACATGAGTTCGACTCGAACTCGAAGCTCATCCCTACTGCCTGGATTACATAGGGAGCGCTGGCAAGATAGTGTGGAACTTGGTGTCACCCTTATTCGGAAAGGGGTACCACTTGTATGTGGACAATTATTACACGAGCGTGCCACTGTTTAGTCACTTGTTTGATCATCAGATTGGAGCATGTGGCACCGTGCGACCTAATCGCCGGGGCTTTCCCCAGCGGCTTGTAGATGCCCGTCTTAGGCTGGGGGAGAGAGCCTGCTTGAAGTGTAATAACTTGCTCGCTATGAAGTGGAGGGACAATAAGAATGTTTTCCTTCTTACCTCCCTTCATGCAGACACGACAGTCCAAATTCGTACGGCGACTGGTGTTGTGGAGAAACCCCTCTGTGTCCACGAATATAACAAAAATATGGGAGGGGTGGACCTCAACAACCAGTTGATGGCGCCGTATCTAATTGACCGTAAGGCGAGACGCTGGTACAAAAAAGTGTCTCTATCCTTATTTCAATTGGCTTTGCTGAACGCTCATGTGCTATACAGAGCTTCAGACGGGACTTTATCTCTTCTAAAATTCCAGAATGAGATAGTCACAGAACTCCTGTATCCAGGCGGTTCTGCACCTCACCATCCCCTACCAAATGCAGTAAGCCGGCTGCATGAGAGGCATTATACGCATCTCCTTCCGAGTACCCCTACCCAACGAACCCCCCAAAAAAGATGTCGTGTCTGTAGCAAGCGCGGATTTAGGCGTAACACCCGTTATTATTGTCCACTCTGTCCTGACAAACCTGGTCTTTGCCTTGGTGAATGTTTTGAACGCTACCACTCAAAAGTGAAGTTTTAGCGTAGGGTACAGCATTTCACAGACTAGGACACACTTACACAGGGTCTCCCAAGATGCCATTACATTTTGAGAGACCCGAACCATTACAGTTGTTAAAGTTTAAAAAAAAAGTGTAAAAAAGAAAAAAAAAAAGGAAAAAACAAAAACACAAAAAAAATATAAAATAAAAAAACCAAAAATAGTTGTAGTTTTATTGCTCTCTCTCTCTCTCTCTCTCTCTCTCTCTCTCTCTCTCTCTCTCTCTCTCTCTCTCTCTATTTTCTCTCTATTGTTCTGCTCTTTTTTACTGTATTCCATTCTGCAATGTTTTATCATGCTTGCTTTTCAGCTATGTAATTTTTTGTTTTCAGGTGCGCCATTCAACTGCAGCGCGGAATTATTTATCTTGACAGCAACAGCGTTTGCTCCCACGATACATAAAGCCGTGACTCCAGTGCTGTAGGAGGTGATTTCACCACCACAGTTAAAAAAAAGAGCATATATGCCGAAGCATGGGGGCAGCAGGGGCGGAGGAGCGATTTTGCTCCTAATGCCGCGTATATACGGTTGAAATTCTGACGGAGGCTTGCCCGTGGAAAAGTTCGACCGTGTGTACGCGGCATAACTTTTTTGCGGGAGGATGCCCCCATGCTTCGGCATATATATATTTTAGGCACAGGTTGCGTTAAAAAAATGTTTTATTTTTTACTAGGTTTTGTTTTGGTATTTGCTTTGCAGGTATGGTAAGGTAAGGTCTTACTGTTGTACTGTAATTTTACTTTGTTTTAATGTTAACCATCATTTGCTTAGCAGGTACGCCATTCAGTTGCATCGCGGATTTATTTATCTTGACAGCAACAGCGTTTGCTCCCACGATACATAAAGCCGTGACTCCAACGCTGTAGGAGGTGATTTCACCACCACAGTTAAAAAAAGAGCATATATGCCGAAGCATGGGGGCAGCAGGGGCGGAGGAGCGATTTTGCTCCTAATGCCGCGTATATACGGTCGAAATTCCGACGGAGGCTTGCCCGTGGAAAAGTTTGACCGCGTGTACGCGGCATAACCTTTTATGCCGCGTACATACGGTCGAAATTCCGGTGAAGGCTTGCCCGTGGAAAAGTCCGACCGTGTGTACGCGGCATAACTTTTTTGCGGGAGGATGCCCCCATGCTTCGGCATATATGCCCATCATTAGAAGTGGGTGGATGAAGGGAGGTATTCTAATGGTGGGCATACCCACCGATCAATCTCTTTTTTTCGTTCAGCCAACAGGCTGCATGAAAAAAAAGATTACAATACATGTCCAACAAGGACCAGCAACGTACTGGTATGTTGCTGGACTTTGAATGGTTATACCAGATTGATGCCTGCGGGTATCATTCTTTTCAGCCAGCGGCCGGCTTTCATGTAAAAGCAATCCTAGTGGCTAATTAGCCTCTGGACTGCTTTTACAAGCAGTGGGAGGGAATGCCCCCCCCCCCCGGATATAAACAGCGCCATTGGGAAATTGGGAAAGCATTTTATCACACCGATCTTGGTGTGGTCAGATGCTTTGAGGGCAGAGGAAAGATCTAGGGTCTAACCCCCCATTTTTTTTCAAAAAAAGAGTACCTGTCACTACTTATTGCTATCATAGGGGATATTTACATTCCCTGAGATAACAATAAAAATGATTAAAAAAAAATAAATATGGAAGGAACAATTTAAAAATAAAATAAAAAAGCAAAATAAATAATAATAAAAAAAAATAAAAAAAAGCACCGCTGTCCCCCCTGCTCTTGCGCAAAGGCGAACGCAAGCGTCGGTCTAGCGTCATATGTAAATAGCAATTGCATCATGCATGTGAGGTATCACTGCGAAGGTCAGATCAAGGGCAGTAATTTTAGCAGTAGACCTCCTCCGTAAATCCAACGTGGTAACCTGTAAAGGCTTTTAAATGCTTTTAAAAATGAATGTAGTTTCTCGCCGCTGCGCGTTTGTGCGCAATTTTAAAGCATGTCGTGTTTGGTATCCATGTACTCGGCCTAAGATCATCTTTTTTATTTCATCAAACATTTGGGGAATATAGTGTTTTTTAGTGCATTAAAAATAAAAAAAAGTGTGTTTTTCCCCCAAAAAATGCGTTTGAAAAATCGCTGCGCAAATACTGTGTGGAAAAAAAAATGCAACACCCACTATTTTAATCTGTAGGGCCTTTGCTTTAAAAATATATATAATGTTTGGGGGTTCAACATAATTTTCTTGCAAAAAAAAAATGTTTTCATGTAAACAAAAAGTGTCAGAAAGGGCTTTGTCTTCAAGTGGTTAGAAGAGTGGATGATGTGTGACATAAGCTTCCTAATGTTGTGCATATAATGCCAGGACAGTTCAAAACCCCCCCAAATGACCCCATTTTGGAAAGTAGACACCTCAAGCTATTTGCTGAGAGGCATGTTGAGCCCATTGAATATTTTTTTTTTTTTGTCCCAAGTGATTGAATAATGACAAAAATAAAAAAAAATAAAAAATTTACAAAAAGTTGTCACTAAATTATATATTGCTCAAACATGCCATGGTTATATGTGGAATTGCACCCCAAAATACATTCTGTTGCTTCTCCTGAGTACGGGGATACCACATGTGTGAGACATTTTGGGAGCCTAGCCGCGTACAGGACCCCGAAAACCAAGCACTGCCTTCAGGATTTCTATGGGTGTAAATTTTTGATTTTACTCCTCACTGCCTATCACAGTTTCGGAGGCCATGGAATGCCCAGATGGCACAAAACCCCCCCAAATGACCCCATTTTGGAAAGTAGACACCCCAAGCTATTTGCTGAGAGGTATGTTGAGTATTTTGCAGATCTCGCTTTTTGTCACAAAGTTTTAAAAATTGAAAAAAGAAAAAAAAAAAATATATGTCTTTCTTCATTTTCAAAAACAAATGAGAGCTGTAAAATACTCACCATGCCTCTCGACAAATAGCTTGGGGTGTCTACTTTCCAAAATGAGGTCATTTGTGGGGGTTTTGGGCTATCTTCACATTTTATGGCCTTCAAAACTGTGATAGGTAGTGAGGAGTGAAATCAAAAATTTGTGCCCTTAGAAATCCTGAAGGCGGTGCTTGGTTTTCGGGGGCCCGTACGCGGCTAGGCTCTCAAAAAGTCCCACACATGTGGTATCCCCGTACTCAGGAGAAGCAACCAAATGTATTTTGGGGTGCAATTCCACATATAACCATGGCATGTTTGAGCAATATATCATTTAGTGACAACTTTTTGTACATTTTTTTTTTCTTTTTGTCATTATTCAATCACTTGGGACAAAAAAAAAAAATATTCAATGGGCTCAACATGCCTCTCAGCAATTTCCTTGGGGTGTCTACTTTCCAAAATGGGGTCATTTTGGGGGGTTTTGTGCTATCTTGGCATTTTATGGCCTTCAAAACTGTGATAGGTAGTGAGGAGTGAAATCAAAAATTTATGCCCTTAGAAACCCTGAAGGCTGTGCTTGGTTTTTGGGGTCCCGTACGCGGCTAGGCTCCCAAAAAGTCCCACACATGTGGTATCCCCGTACTCAGGAGAAGCAGCAGAATGTATTTTGGGGTGCAATTCCACATATAACCATGGCATGTGTGAGCAATATATCATTTAGTGACAACTTTGTGCAAAAAAAACAAAGTTTGTCATATTCCCGCAACTTGTGGCAAAATATTAAATATTCCATGGACTGAACATGCCTCTCAGTAAATAGCTTGGGGTGTCTACTTTCCAAAATGGGGTCATTTGGGGGGATTTTGTGCTATTTTGGCATTTTATGGCCTTCGAAACTGTGATAGTTAGTGAGGAGTGAAATCAAAAATTTACGCCCTTAGAAAGCCTGAAGGCGGTGCTTGGTTTTTGGGGCCCCGTACCCGGCTAGGCTCCCAAAAAGTCCCACACATGTGGTATCCCTGTACTCAGGAGAAGCAGCAGAATGTATTTTGGGGTGCAATTCCACATATAACCATGGCATGTGTGAGCAATATATCATTTAGTGACAACTTTTTGTACATTTTTTCTTTTTTTTTTCTTTTTGTCATTATTCAATCATTTGGGACAAAAAAAAAAAATATTCAATGGGCTCAACATGCCTCTAAGCAAATAGCTTGGGGTGTCTACTTTCCAAAATGGGGTCATTTGGGGGGGTTTTGTGCCATCTTGGCATTTTATGGCCTTCAAAACTGTGATAGGTAGTGAGGAGTGAACCCAAAAATGTATGCCCTTAGAAACCTTGAAGGCGGTGCTTGGTTTTTGGGGTCCCGTACGCGACTAGGCTCCCAAAAAGTCCCACACATGTGGTATCCCCATACTCAGGAGAAGCAGCAGAATGTATTTTGGGGTGTAATTTCACATATGCCCATGGCATGTGTGAGCAATATATCATTTAGTGACAACTTTGTGCAAAAAAAATAAAGTTTGTCATATTCCTGCAACTTGTGGCAAAATATAAAATATTCCATGGACTAATCATGCCTCTCAGTAAATAGCTTGGGGTGTCTACTTTCCAAAATGGGGTCATTTAGGGGGGTTTTGTGCTATTTTGGCATTTTATGGCCTTCGAAACTGTGATAGGTAGTGAGGAGTGAAATTAAAAATTTGCGCCCTTAGAAATCCTGAAGACGGTGCTTGGTTTTCGGGGGCCCGTATGCGGCTAGGCTCCTAAAAAGTCCCACACATGTGGTATCCCCGTACTCAGGAGAAGCAGCAGAATGTATTTTGGGGTGCAATTCCACATATAACCATGGCATGTGTGAGCAATATATCATTTAGTGACAACTTTTTGTAATTTTTTTTTTTTTTTTGTCATTATTCAATCACTTGGGACAAAAAAAAAAATATTCAATGGGCTTAACATGCCTCTCAGCAATTTCCCTGGGGTGTCTACTTTCCAAAATGGGGTCATTTGGGGGGGTTTTGTACTGCCCTGCCATTTTAGCACCTCAAGAAATGAGATAGGCAGTCATAAATTAAAAGCTGTGTAAATTCCAGAAAATGTACCCTAGTTTGTAGACGCTATAACTTTTGCGCAAACCAATAAATATACGCTTATTGACATTTTTTTTACTAAAGACATGTGGCTGAATACATTTTGGCCTAAATGTATGACTACAATTGAGTTTATTCGATTTTTCTTATAACAAAAAGTAGAAAATATCATTTTTTTTCAAAATTTTCGGTCTTTTTCCGTTTATCTCGCAAAAAATAAAAATCGCAGAGGCAATCAAATACCATTAAAAGAAAGCTCTATTTGTGGGAAGAAAAGGACGCAAATTTCGTTTCAGTACAACATTGCATGTCCGCACAATTTACAGTTAAAGCAGCGCAGTGCAAAATTCTGAATTCACCTCTGGTCCTTTAGCTACCAAATGGTCCGGGGCTTAAGTGGTTAATTCTGAACACAGCTACATCCCCAGGGTTTGCACACTTATGCAACCACATTATTTTATTTGCACACGGGAGCCGTCAGTCACGGCACGGCCTCCTTTAGGAATGGCACGATCGCCGTTGCTAAAGTGCGCCTGCACCGTTGTCTACGGCGCATGTGCCGTAGACATCGGCGCCTGTCATTTTTGCAAATATCTCTTAAACCGTGGAGGTTTAGGAGATATTTCGAGCACCTACAGGTAAGCCTTAAAGTGGTTGTAAACCCTTACAGACCACTTGGCCCTACAGGTAAGCCTAGATTAAGACTTACCTGTAGGTGATAGAAATATCTCCTTAACCTACACGGTTAAGGAGATATTTGCAGAAAAGACTGCACTGATGTCTACGGCGCATGCACGCCGTAGACAACGGCGCAGGCGCAATTAGCGTGCCGTTAATGAATGACGGCTCCAGCGTGCATGCGCGGGAGTGACGTCATCACTGCTCAGGCCAGTCACAGCGCTGGAGCAGCGATACCTGGAAGTCACTCGGGTATCATGGCGGTGGCGGAGGAGAGGAACGAGGGTCCCTGCGGGGGCTTCGATGTCGGGTAAGTAATTCATAATGAGCTAGTATGCTATGCATACTAGCTCATTATGCCTTTCTCTTGCAGGGTTTTTTTTTTTTTAGGAAAAGTTTTAGAGGGTTTACTTTCTCTTTAATCTAGGCTTACCTGTAGGTAAAAGTGGTTGTAAAGGGTTTACAACCACTTTAAAGGTGGAAAAAGTTCTGAAATTATTTATCTTTGTCTCATTTTTTTACATCATAGAAACCTGACATTTTAACAAGGGTGTGTAGACTTTTTATATCCACCGTGTGTCTACGGTGAAATAAAAACAGGCATTTTCTGCACTTGTATTGTTTTTGTTGTGCCCACACTTTAAAGTGGAACTTTACTCTCCCAATAAACATTGACATTTTTTAATCCTCATGCTGCTAGCATTAGTAAATAGATAGAAAGTATATCACATTTACTTGATTTAAACATTTTTTTTTACATTTCTTCAGTTACTTCCTGGTTTCCTGCCTAGGAAAATTATGTCATACATCCCAGGAGTCTTCAGGAGAGGGGTTTTCTCAGCACACTCTCCTGCATGCGTGCATGCCTGAGCTAAGGGCAGGTTCCAGAAAGTAAAGTAACATGGATCATTTGCCCTTACTCAAGATGACCACAGCCACGGCCAGAAATGCTAGAGGCATGGGCGTCCGCATGGGGGGGGGGGCAAGTGTCCACCCCTGGAGCAAGCTGTCCGCACACCAGTGTTGCTAACCGCCCATAAATTTACGGGCCGCCTGTAAATTTAAATCCGTTTTTAAACTGCTTGTAAATGCCTGTTACGGACGGTGGTTGCCCATTAAAAATATGGCTGCGGGCCAACATTGGAACTGCGCATGCGCAGTTTGAAAGCCTGCCGAGCTCAGGCAAGCTCGTACATTATCGGCCACTTTCGGCCAAACAGGCACATGTGCGGTGAGTTAATGACGTAATGCCGCCGCCTAGCACCATTTTTAATGGACAGCAGTTGGCACTCGACTGCCTCAGAGTCATGCCTCCCGACCCAGAGACTAAACCCCAGCTGGAGCCTGTGGGGACTCCCACCATCACCACGCCACTCTAAGCATGGCCACACAGAGACCGGACCCCTGCACCATCCATGATGGGGTCCAGTCTCCAGGACTCAGTGTGGCTGTGCTCACAGTGGAGTGGTGGGAGACTCTCTCCAACAGCTCTAGATCCATCTATGGCTGTTGAAGGGAGATTCCCACCACTCTACTGTGTGCACAGCCACATTAAGTCCTGGAGACCAGACCCCTGCACCATCCATCCATGCATGGCTGCTATATCTACAGTATGTGATGTCCTCATCCTCCAACCACCTCCTGTATCATGTCCGCAGCCTCCAACAACCTCTTGTACCATATACGCACTCCGCAGCCTCCAACCACCTCCTTTACCATGTCTGTAGCCTCCCACCACCTCCTGTATCATGTCCACAGCCTCTAACCACCTCCTGTATCCTGTCCGCTGCCTCTAACTACTACTTGTACTATGTCCGCACTCTGCAGCCTTCAACCTTAAAATGATTCCCCCCCCCCCCCCCCGCCCCTGAAAAAAGTTCTGTGGACACCCATGGCTAGAGAGTTGTTTTTCAACAGTGATTTCTCAACAAAGTAAAGCATAGAGACATGGATGGATGGGGGAGTTTGCTTTGATGAATTAAATAATGTTTTTGGTTTGTGGTGCTCAGATGTAGTGAAGATCCGCTTTAAAGACTTTAAAAGGCTTGTATCTTTATAGACATGAAATAAGCCAATTCCACCATCAGCACGGATCATCTTGTCACTCCAGCCCCAGCTGACATTGTTGATTACTTTAATCAGGTTAAGATCTAGAAGCGGCTTATCATTATCTTAAGATGCATTCAGACAGCAGGTACATAACTTTCTTTTGATGTGGGAAGACATATCGTATTTGTCTCAGTTTTCAGTGTGTTCTAATAATAATTTTTTATTTATATGTGACAACAAAACTGAGCTGGACTTCCAGGGGAGAAAGTTTTTTTTTTTTGCTCAATGAATATTTGATTTGATTTTTGATTAAACAGTAATATATACACTGAACAAGAAGATGTATATTACTGTATACAATTTTGTAGACATGACATGGTTAACACAAATCATAGTAACAGGCAGCAGAGTAAGAAGCAACAGGGCAATCATCAATCTCATTCTATTGCGATCAGCAAAAAAGTATTTATTAGTATATAAGGAGAATAATAGGGTACAAAAAAATACAAAGAATATCGTTAAAAAATAGGTTAAAGTGGAATTAAACAAATAAAATTGAAATGTAATTTTCCAGGGAACTTTCCTTTACTAATAACAGAAGAGTTGCACTTAACTTCATTGGGTGACTTTTAAAGGCTAAATACATCTTACACCAGAATGCTATGTTTGGTTTGCCTATAATAATTAGTTTGGGCCAGTGTGGTTCGAACAATTACTTTTTTGTCACAGGAGGCTAGGGCAGCTGTTTATAAAGTAATACAGTTCCGCAGCTTATCCTGCATACGGTAATGTGCTGGGTTTCGGCTGATTCCTTCTGACTTCATTTGTATGGCTGGAAAGAAATCAAGCTGGTCATGTGTAAAATCAGGCATTCAGGTGTACCTTGCATCGATTCAAGTCATTCATTGATTAACCAAGGTGAAAAGGTGGGCAGATGATATCATGAGCGTCACCTGGACCAATTTGATGCAATTACCAGGCGCTCCTCCGTGCACATCCAAAAGTTTTCCTTTCCAAAGTTTGGAAAACGAAGTTAAAAATTAGGAGTTTTTTCAAAACAAGTAAACAACTGTTGTATAATATATAATCATTTAAATAAAATAAAAATAATTAACATGCATTGAATATTATGTTTTTCTCTTCTTTCTAGTACTCAGCTTATGGAAATTTGTCACCAAGGCCTTCAATTTACAGGACACTTTCAGATGAAAGTATGTGCAGTAACCGTAGGGGGCATGCCTATGCCAGCTCCCATAGTTCAATAATTGATCAGATTTCTTCAACTGATATCTTGTTCAGCACGACACCCCCATACAGCAGTACACCTCCTATTCCGAATGATTTGAACAAATTGGCAAATCTAAAAAGTATGTATTTTTCTACTATACTATTAACAATTGTTTTTAATGCGTATTTCACCTGTTTCAAAGTATGTATATGTATAGTGCTTAGAAAAATTATATATATTTCTTGTTTTATTTTTTATTGTTATAAGTAGCAGTCATCATAGGACCCCAAAAATTTTTTGGGGTCCCCAGATCATTTATTTTCTAATAGTTTATTAGAAACTAATAGGTTATAGTAATTATTTTCTAATAAAAAATATAATTTTTGATAGCATTGCATTTACAAAAACATGTTTACAGGGACCGAAATTGCAGTCATTTGGGCCATTTTGTTATTGTGTGTGCATTCCCTATAGGGGTCTTAGGACTCCCCATCATCTCTATCATTCACTCTGGTCCAGGAAATAGCTTTCTTAACTGTCTTAAGGGAGAAAACTAAAGCCCCATACACAGGGCAGAATGTCAAGAGACATTGGCCTGTTAAAAAAAAAAAAGGATAGTCATTCGGCCCATGTGTATGGCACCCTGTCCGCCAGAAGCCGGCCTCTGTCAGACAAGCGGGCTGGAAAACCAGCAGCCAATCGACTCCCGACCAGTGCTGATCAGAGTGTTCTGAGGGGGGTCCCCCTGTCAGAACACAATAGCTCAGCAGGGGGAGATCACTATACGAACTTCAGATAGTACAGCAGACCTGAGTAAGGCCCCTTTCACACACACATGTCCGTATACGGACTCCGCTATGCTCAGCAGGGATCGCTTTGTCGATCCCCGCTGAGCAGGCAGATGACAGGTCTGTCTCTGCACATTGTGCAGGGACCGACCTGTCAGAGCGCCGCTCTCCTCTATGGGGGATCGGATGGAGACGGACCGTAGAGTCAGTTTTCATCCGATCCGATCCGCCAGACGGATGGAAAATAGGGTTTCCATCCATCACACTTTTGCGGATCGGAGCGGGTCGGATGTCAGCTGACATGTCACCGCTGACATCCGTCGCTCCATAGACCTGTAGGGAGCGTCGGTTCAGGTCCGCCTAAAAAACTGACAGGCAGACCTAAACGGGGCCTTAACAGTTGAACGGAAAAAAAAACTCATAGTGTGTACCAAGCTTAACAGGTCTTTTTTCACTTGGCAGCAAAGGCAATAACGTTTTGTTTTAGCAGTAAAAACGTAATTGTCTATTTGCACTTGTGTTTATCAGTCTCCCTCTGATATAGTTTGTAATAGGAGGCTTCTGTTATGGGCATAGGAGTTCTTTTTCACTTCAAAGGAGACCAAAAATGGTCTAATTGTTGATGTTAGAATCAGGCACTTTCCATGTCATTCTCAGAGTATTTGTATCCATAGTCTTTCTTACGTTATTTATTTTGAATGTTCGCCATTTTCAGTCTGTATAATATACTAGTATATGAATATATCAGAATAATCACTGAAGTGTATCTGATCCTAGCGCTCAAGGAAAGTATATATGGGTAACCTGCAAATTAGCTGCTGTTATAAACTGAGTAAAAGATACATGAAAAAATATGTTTCAATAAAATAAAACATTAACAGCGCTTAAATGAAAATAAATGATCCCACCAATGATATACAGATATATCTTGCAGTTGATAGCATAAAAACTTTAAAAGTCCCAGTGATTCACCGTGCGGTGACAACAGAGACCAAACAAAAAGGTCCAATGAAAAAAACTACATCAAAGTCCAAAAGCTGCTAATAGTCAAATAAATGAAGCCAGTTTCCTAAAGAGTTAAATTCCAATGAGGTATTATACGGTGATCTTCCACGGTTAATACAGTCTCTCATACGGATACCGAAAACCAACTCATCCAACACTCAATCTTCCAGCTGGTCAATGAAATGTAACCTTAATTCATAATTCCATCACTGTCATAGTAGACACACTCCCCTTAGGTAATGTACTCACCAGACATTAGATGGTAATGCACCTGTAAGCTCCTCACTAGGTATTCCGTCAGCTGTAGAGGATACAATAGTTGATAGACGTGAGCCAATCATGAAACGCGTCAGGGCGTGACCACGCGACCAATCACATCACGGGAACGATCGTCTACCCGGGACTCACGAACGGTTTGAATGTCGGGAGCATTTCACATCCTAGTGAGTTGACGAATCTGCCCTGGTGATATGCTTTATTTTTACTTATTTCTAGTAAGCATTTCTTGTATATGGGGGCAACTTTATTTTAATAATAAAAGGGTTTTACACTATGTGAAGCTTCCCTTGTTTTACATGCCCGCACTGCTGCACGCACACACATGCTGACTGGAGCCACTGGATATCCTGAGGGGAGCTGACGGAATACCTAGTGAGGAGCTTACAGGTGCATTACCATCTAATGTCTGGTGAGTACATTACCTAAGGGGAGTGTGTCTACTATGACAGTGATGGAATTATGAATTAAGGTTACATTTCATTGACCAGCTGGAAGATTGAGTGTTGGATGAGTTGGTTTTCGGTATCCGTATGAGAGACTGTATAATATACTGTTTGTGAAATGTAAAGCAAACGCCAATAAAAACAATTGAACCATAAATGTTAGCCATTCATTTGTAAATTTGTGGTTTGGATCATTGTCCCATTGTATGATCCAATTCAAGCCAAACTGAATGGGAAGTTGTCAGAATTAGAAACATGGGAGCTTCCACTGCTGATTTTTTTAAGTTGCGTACCTATTGTGGCTTCATTATGAGTAAGCAAGCATGTACATAAATACCAGGTCTCCAAAAAAACGATATGCACATGCTTGTTTCAGGCCAGTAAGGCTGGATTCACACCTATGCAGTTTTAGTGCTTTTTGCATTTTGCAGATTTGCACTACAGAACATGTTCCATGGGAAACCATGTTAAATGGACTGTAGTGCAAATATGCAAAATGCAAAAAGCACTAAAACTGCATAGATGTGAATCCAGCCTTACTTAACAATTAGTGAAGGAAGCATAAGGATGACGGCCCTAGAACAGGCACTTTCAAAAACAAGCCCGTGGCAACCATAATTTTTTTGCTCTATGGGGTTCCTTTTGAAGGTTTTTTGACAGATAACCTTGCTGTTTCCTAATAATTGTATAATGAGAGACTTGCTGTAGGCACAATTATCTTCAAGACTCCTGGTCCTGAAGCTGCAAAGTAATTTCAAATTATCACTGTTTCAATGCTTAGCATCATGATTGGTATGAAGTTTTGAGGTGGCATAGTGTTTGGTTTTAAATGGAATATGTTTCTTTTGATTTGTAATGTCATTTGTTTTTTAATCTCTAATGTCCACAGATAGTAGAGATTTTCAAATACACGTTTACTAATTTGAAAGACACGCTTCCCCTGAAATATCTGTGTTTTATGTGTTTTTTTTCTCTCACCTAGAAGACTGTTGGTTTTCTGATGGGTCACTGTCCGATAAGTCAAAACTTAATGATCCAGATTTAATTTCAGAATCAGCAGCTGGTTTGGATTGGCCCCGACTTGTAAATGCTGCCAGAGCCTTTGAAGGTATTCAATTTTCTTTCTGATAGTTTTTTTGTACAATTGCTATACTGCCTTTCACCAGTAAGGTCAAAAAACAGTGTTGCTTGCAAAAAAAACAAAAACTGATTCATGCCGTATCCTCTGTGAATGTCCAGTTAGGATATTTTCTTTAACTTGTTTTTAAAGAGGGTGACTAGAGTTATTTTAAACCATGTTCTTCTTTATCATTCACATGATAATTTTAATACTTTAGGTTTTCCTAGGTTTGAGGAAACCCAGAATATTGTTGTTAGTTAATGTGCATATTGCTGTATCTCCTAATGAATGGGTGTTTTAGGTAAATGTTCTCTGATGTCCATTATAGCATAAGCAGTTAAGAACCAAGATGTACCTTGTACCCCTCCGGGAGTTATCCGCCACCTGGGTGCAGACCTGCAGGTGTAGCTCCCATAACAAGCTGTTTGAGTTTGAGCTGAGATCCTGATTTGTGTAGCAGAGCTGTTACTAGCTGGACCTAAATAGTACCCAGATCAGGAACCTTAGGCTTTCCAGCTTAAAGGGGAGTTCCAGCCTTTTTATGTTTATTAAAAGTCAGCAGCTACAAAAAGTGTAGCTGCTGGCTTTTAATAAACAGACACTTGCCTGCTCCACGGTCCAGCGATGCGGCCGCCCGGAGAGTCGCTCCTCTCCCCCCCCTCTCCGCCGGAATGCTTAAAGCGGAAGTTCCACTTTTGTGTGGAACTCTGCTTTAAGGTTACCTTTTGCCTCATTCATTGTGAGGTGTCTGTCCCTGGGAAACAGGCATCACAGGCATCACTGGCGTCATCCCTTGGAGCCTGGCAGCATAGCATATACCTTGCAGTGGGCAGACACCAACTCAACAGTGGTACTGCCCAAGCATCAACTGAAATTTGCAAAGCTAGAGGCTAAGTGGCAATCTACATTTCCCATTTCTATGCATGTGCAGGCACCTCCAGTCTCCTACTTTTGAATGACGCTTATGCAGTGCCACTGTTGAATACCAATGGTGCCTGTGCGCTGCAAAGTTTATGATACATTGTCTGGCTCCTGTGGACAATGCTGGGGGTGTCCACGATAGAGAGGGAAGGTGATGGACAGACACTGAGCTTTCAGTGGGTGAAACCGGAGGGCCAAAAGACAAGGTACAATATAATCTAAAGTAATACAGCTGCACTTATCTTGCACCCTGCAGTCTGTGCATTACTTACTCCTGACCTGACCTCTGCACTCACTGTGTTATTTGCTCGAAACCTTTACTCTCCTTGTGTTTACTGACTCCTGGTCTCTGCTCACTGTGTGTTACCTATTGTCTGACCACTGCAATCTGTGCAATACTTACTCCTGACCGCTGCAATCTTTGCTTTACTTACAATGGGTTGTTATGGTACATGAGAGCTGAAAGGTAAATTTACCAGAATAAATAAATGAGAGTGAAGAACAAAACAGTGTAGTACATTGAGTAATATGATCAAAGGAAATGGTAACAATTTGCCTACATAAACATTTTGGGTTGTCAAATATCCAAGCAAGCACTTGTGGAGAAAATGATCTGTTTACACTCAGATTTGATCTTTTGACATTGCTCTTAATGAAATGAAAGCCCCAAAAAAAATTCAAGCCTTGCTTGGCATAACGATAAAAGATAGACTAAGCAGAGAATCACAGTTGGAGGATAGACTCAACATTGGCTACAGTACAACCTAACTAGGTACACTATGCCCTACATAAACTTCTGGCCAGGTCTACGCTAATACAGTCCTGCTAGAATTGGGCCCCTTACAGTGGAATGCCCAATTAGATAGAACAAAATGGCGACTCAAGGCCTTTCACTACTGGTGACACAGGTTGTTTTCCCAAGCTATACCTCAGTGACTAGCAAAAGGGTCCTCCCCCTAAGCCTGATTTTGGCAGCTTTAACAGGTGCTGATATCTGAAAAATAAGATGACAATATAGCTGGAACACTGGTTGCTCTGAAACACTGGAGCATTCTGGCCTTCCTCCCTGTATCAGTAGCACACAATAAAGCACATGGTCTCTGTAGCAGTCAGCTTCTCCCAGGAGTGACAAATACACAACATAACGCAATTATGATAGTTGCATGCAACTACTTCTCAACAACAAGTCCCAAGTCTTCTCTCTGTCTCTGTTTGCAGTAGCAAGTTCCAGCACTATGGTGACCAAGGTTGCCGCAGGAACCCAGCAGAACAGCACACACAGCAGCAGCAGCAGCAGTCCCTGAGCCCCTTTCTTCAGGGCTATAACAGCTGGCAGCACACTCCATCCAGTTCTGAGTTAGCCAGACACAGCACTTCTCAAGGCACCCACACAAACTATGTGGGTGTTGGTTCAGTGGACACTCCTTAGGTACTCCCTTCTCTCCATGCAGGTCCCAGCCAACTGTCTGTACCTCACACTTTCTGGTGGGCAGGGTTAAATATCCACTGGCAAAACAGATTCCTCCTTGGCCCAACCAGCCAGTCAGGGCCAGAAGTCCAGGCTGCAACAGCAGCTTATCAATGTCCTCCATGTCCTGCTCTCTTTCTGTGCTGTAAAAATACACATTTTTGCTGCATTTACCTTCAGCACTGCTGGGCAGGGTTTAAGCAGCATTGCTACAAAATCATAGACAAAATAGATTTAAAAAAATGGTAAAAGTTCCTAAGGATAAAACAACAAATAAAAACTAAAAGTTCCTATGTATAAAAGAACACAAAAAGTAAATGTGTTTAATCCCCCCTAAAAATTGCATTAGAATCGGGTTGTCAACCTCCCTCAGAATTTTTTACTGAAATTACATAGAAAATTTACTGATGAGCAATTTTTTTTCCTGCCAACCTGAAAAATGACAGAACTCCTACTAAAAAGGAAGACAATTTATATTTAAACAGTATAAACACAATATGAAAACACTGACAATACCCATAATAAGTAATTTGGTTGGTTTACTCTTTTTACTGATGGTTGGCAACTCTGATTAGAATCAACATAACAAGAAGCAAATCCACTATATAGAAATTAAGAAATGTCTTTTACTATCTTGCTTATACAGATCCACATTTCTCTCCATGCACTTAGATTTTACATAAGAAAAAATAATCAGTTTAATTGTGTAGAAGGTCTTCAGTTAGTTTGAAAAGATGAACTGTGGACTATGTCTGACATATTGGGAATTTTATACAGATATCCACTGGCCAAATATCAACTCTGTGAATATTGAACCCAGCAGACCAACTCACTTATCTCTAATTATGAGTAACAAGGAGTATGTATGAATAAAGCCAGCCATACATAGATTTATCATCTGGTTATTGTCACAATGCCAGATCCATGGGTTCTAATCCCCACTTGAATGATTCCAGGCTCTGTTTTGCTAAAAAAAAAAGATACCGTAATTTGGAAGTTTAACTTCATGCTGATTAATGTTGATTTGGAACATACATTTCCACTTTTCTGTTTACACGTACATTACTCAGACATTACCGGCAATGCATAGATTTGTTGCAACACAATCAAAACTTGAGTAGTGCTTGGCTAGCCTGAGTCACAGTTAAAACTAAACATCAGGCAGATGTAAAAGAAACAAATGAATACGGCTGTGGATTCCTTCCATAGACTATAACTGTAACAGAGAAAGGGGGTGTCATCTGTTTGTGCTGTGTAATGAGGCTGCATAAATATCAGGACTGGATGAACAGAAATGCAAATTTTTTGGCCATATAAACAGCTCTTTTCTTTTTTCAATTCAGTAGTCTTTATTGTTTTAATAAGTAAACATAGACATTCAATGGTTTGCGGTCGCAGCCGGTAGTTGTAGTATACACATTAGAGTACCATTAAATTCAACAAGTGTAACAAAGATGAAGGTAGTAGGAAGTGCTTAGGCAAACTTATTTCCACTATCAATTACAAGGCATTTATTTAAGTACAACCACATCAGCAGGATCATGGTTATCTAAACTGGTGTTTCTCAACTCCAGTCCTCAAGGCGCCCCAACAGGTCATGTTTTCAGGCTTTCCATTATTTTGCACAGGTGATTTAATCAGCTTCACTGCCTTAGTAATTACCACAGCCGTTTCATCTGAGGGAAATACTGAAAACATGACCTGTTGGGGCGCCTTGAGGACTGGAGTTGAGAAAGACTGATCTAAACCATAGATAGTAAGGCAGCGTAAAATATATTATAGTTGAACATGCACAAACAATAATAGTAACATTAACAGCGCTTAACTTGTACCGAGGGTAACCTGGATCCTAAAGTGGATACCTGGTGGTAACCCACGGTCCCCATAGGTGTTCAAAAGCATAGGAAGAACTAAGATGTGGAATCAAGGATTTTTCATACAATTAATGTTGTTGGGTAACATTCATAACCTCTGACGTATTAGGAGCTAGGTCTTGTTTCCAATGCCTAGTGAGAATTAACTTGGCTGAGAGTAATATATTGGCTACTATACCACGAAATTGAGGCGGAAATTGGTTTATGCCCATATTAAATAGGGCTAGAGCTGGGTTTGTGGGGGTAAAAATACTGGTAACTTCCGAAATCAGTTGAAATGTTTTGCGCCAGAAACTACGTATGCTATTGCATGCCCAAAGGATATGCACAAGGGTACCCGTGGAGCCACATCCACGCCAGCATAGTGATGAACTTGGTTTATAGATGGACGCTAACCTGTAGGGGGTGAGGTACCATCGGTGTGTTATCTTAAGTGCCAACTCCCAGTGTGTGGTGGAGTATGTGTATCTAATAGCTCTCGTCCACTGTGTACTAGTGAAAGAGGGTTTTAGATCCGTTTCCCATTTTGTCATTGCATTTGTTTTGTGATAAACAGCTCTTTTATAAGCATTTCATTCATGTATTTAGCTGCTTGCCTGAAGTTCTGCTTTAATAGATTGACATGGATTGAAATGGAATTCCTGCTTAACTATTCTTAAAAATGCCCCCCTCATACTACCCACACTTTTAAAAAAAAAATCAGCATACTTACCTTTTTTTTTGTCTGCTTTGGTCCAGTCACATGATCCCACAGCTCCAGCTCCCCTGTGTCAGTGAGCAGTAGCTACAGAGAGGAGGGAACACCACCAAAAACTGGGCTGTGGGATCATGTGACCAGGACGGAGCAGACTAGGGTAGACTGAGTAGGTAGCTGGAGTAGGTAAGGCACATTTTTAAGAATAATTAGTGTCAGGCAGGAATTCCACATTAGGTCTTGGACTTATTGTTCTTCTCTGCCAATACTTGTTGCAATTAGTTTAGTAAGTAAGACTGAACACATTTTGCTTTAAACTGTCTGCACTGCATATAAGAGCAAATTCCCAAAAGTTTCATTATATGCTGTCTATAGAAGCAGTGTGACTGATTTAGCGGCCATACAAGAGACAATATTTGCAAGCCTATAAATTATTGTATTGTGGAATGATATTCTAGTCTGTTAGTGCAACAGAGTTTATTGGGATAGCATGTTCTGCTTTTGTTATTAAAGGGGTTGTAAAGGTTTTGTTTTTTTTATTTTCTAAATAGGTTCCTTTAAGCTAGTGCATTGTTGCTTCACTTACCTTTTCCTTCGATTTCCCTTCTAAATGTTTTTTTTCTTTGTTTTCTTTGTCTGAATTTCTCACTTCCTGTTCCTCCTCAGTAAGCTGTTCAGTAAGCTGTTCTGGGAGGAACAGGAAGTGAGAAATTCAGACAAAGAAAAAAAACATTTAGAAGGGAAATCCAAGGAAAAGGTAAGTGAACCAACAATGCACTAGCTTAAAGGAACATATTTAGAAAATAAAAAACGAACCTTTACAACCCCTTTAAGGTGTCTGTTTTTGTTTGATTTTCCTATATTAGCCGAAGAGTTCACTATTTTCACCCTGACCGCTTTTCTCTTCATTTCAATGCTTTGCTTGATAGAGGCTTAATTTCATAGCTCACTTGTAGGAAAGAAAAGGGACACAATTATATAACAACAAAATGAATTATCAAACCAAGCTCCATGAGCTAGTAGCTAAAATACAGTACAGGTTGAAGGAAACTCCTGACCTGTAGTGAGTGTTTGTTTTTTTTTTGTAATATTTACCTGTAGTGAGTTTAAATTGGATCATTATAACTTCAGATTAAGGGGTAATTCTGTGTATCAATCAACCACAAGCGTTATGCATACACTGTCAAAACATAATGGAGGGTGCAAAATCTGGTGCAGCTCTACATAGAAACCAGTGTCCAGGTTTTTTTAAAGCTTAAAGTGATTGTAAAGTCTTGTTTTGTTTTCTATAAAATTAATAAACATGTTATACTTACCTGCTCTGTGCAGTTGGTTTTGCACAGGGCAGCCCAGATCCTCCTCTTCTCGGGTCCCTTGCCGGCACTTCTGGCCCCTTCCTCCTGTTAAATGCCCTCACAGCAAGCAGCTTGGGGGCACCAGAGCCGAGCCGCAGCTCCCTGTGTCCACTCAGACATGTAGCCTCGCCCCTCTCTCCTGATTGGCTAAATGACTTTGATTGACAGCAGCGGGAGCCAATGGCGCCGCTGCTGTGTCTCAGCCAATCAGGAGGGAGAGTTCTGAATGGCCCACGGCACTCATGGACATTGCTGGATAGAGATGGGGCTCAGGTAAGTATTAGGGGGGCTGAGGGTGACTGCTGCATTTAGAAGGTTTTTTTATCTTAATGCATAGAATGCATTAAGAAAAAAAAACTTCTGCCTTTACAATCAATTTAATTGAACAAGCTAAAGATAGAAGCTGATTGGCTATCATGAACAGCTGCACCAGATTCTGGAGTGCTCCACCTTTTAGTAAATCTCCCCCTATGCCTTACTTCACATTCGGGTGAGTAGCAAAACATCTTAAACATTATAGAACAAGTCCAGTAAATTTAACTAGCTACTACAGTACTTGCTGTATCATGACCTGAACAAATTAAATATTAAAGGGGTTGTAAACCCTCGTGTTTTTTCACCTTAATGCATCCTATGCATTAAGGTGAAAAACGTTCTGTCATGCAGCAACCCCCCATACCACCCGTTTTACTTGCCTGAACCCGTTCTTTCTCGCCCCGGGGACAAGCACACTAGCTCCAGCCGGTGTCTTGTGTCCTGATTGGATAGATTGATGTCAGCGCAGCCATTGGCTCCCACTGCTGTCAATCAAATGACGCGATCACAGGGGGCGGGGCCAAGTCCTGCTGTCTGTGTCAATTAGACGCAGCAGGACAAAGGAGCGCACCCACACAGGTGTCCCGAAGGAGAGCGCTTCTCCGACATGGCACTCAAGAAGAGGAGGAGCAACGAGGGCCACTGAAGGACCCCAGATGAGGAGGATCGGGGCCACTCTTTGCAAATCCAACTGCACAGAGGTAAGTATGACATGTTTGTTATTTAAAAAACAAAACAAGGGCTTAGTGCCCTTTTAAAGTGGTTATAAATTACAACTTTGCATTCTTTTGTGAGTGTTTCTGGAACATGTATGCTTGAATATGTTCAAATGAAACATTCTTCTGATTAAAATAAATAAATAAAAATGTGGTTGTAAACCCTCACATATACACAGTGAAGTAAACAGCTTCAGGTGATACAAAGAGATTAAATGAATCCTCCTACATAGGTTTTACTTATTTATCTGCAGTCTTCTCTTCCCTATACCCCTTTGAAGGGGCAGAAAAGTGGTAAAATATTTCTTCATCTGTCAGGAGCACACAGGAGGGGTTGGAGAGGCTGCAGAAGCATTCTGTGAGAGCTAATTGGAGGAAAGGCACACACCCCCCTCCACACAGCAGAAGAACTGTGAATAGTTCTGAATAGACAAGCTGTCTGCTGAGCTCCCTCACTCCCGACTCAAATGTATCTCATGTGTCGGGAAAACTTCTCAGAAGAGACTCATGGAGATAACAGAGGAACGAAGCACCAGAGAGAAATGACACTTAGAGCTTTGGAGAGAGATACATAAACATTACAGATATATGTGCTTTGCTCAGATTCCATGACTAAGGTTTACAACCACTTTAAAGTAGAATTCCAGGATATACCTAACTAACCTTAAAAATGCACACTCCCTCTCCTAACACCTATGCTGACTACCTGACCCAGGCAGCTCCGGTCATGTGATTTGGCTACCCTTTTTTTTAGCCAGCGACAGCTGCATGGGAGAGAAAGCATCACCGACAAGGGCTGGGCCATAGTAAGCCTATGGTTAATGTCACCGTTCCTAGGTACTGTCAGCCATTGTCAAGTTCTCTCTCTTCTCCCCTGCAGCAGGTGCTGGCCAACACAGGGGAGAAGGTGATGGTGAGGGAGGGTGGATTAGTGAGCATACCTTGCTGGGAAGAGGAGGGCTAGCGGGAGCTACTTTCCTAAATGGGCAAGTGTCCGTGTTTCTTTAACTCCTTCATCACAATAAATAGGTGCTTTTGCACTAGGAAGAAATGCTGCTTTTTTCCTGTTCCAAACAAAATTTTATATTTAATAAAGACAAATTTTGTGAATATTATGAATTCCTAGTCATAGCAATACAGTAACTAATTGTCGTTTTGCTCATCGTAGAGGCAAACCTTTATGAGGGAAATAAAAAGGTAAAGAAACAAGTCGGTCCCTAAATGAGCTTTTTGGATGCAGAAAACTGCATCACTTTCCCACTGTGCTTCCTTTTTGTACAGACTTTTGTGAATCTGAATAATAGACAAATTAGTATTCGATCGGTCTGCAGCTGCTGAACTTGCCATCACAGAAAAAAATAGGAGGTTTAACTAAAAAAAAAAAAATGCTAATAGGGTAGTGTTTCCAGTATTTCTGTAAATGTTGTCATCCTGTAGCAGATCAGCTTGAAGGATATCTCAAAATAAGGCATAAAATTGTCATTATTTTCACTGGCATCAAGGGTATAATAATGAGCACTAGCTCACACTTTAAACTGTACAGCCAAGCTTCAAACTCATTACTTACTGGAGCTGTGCAGCATCTTCTAGCAAGGATGAACTGTCCTTGAGTAGCAAAGATGCTTGGTTAGCATATAGTATATCTGAAATATAAATGCCGCTGTTTAAAAAAGGATAAACAAAACAAAAATGGAACTCCAGCCAAATCTTTTCTTATGTTTCAAGTAGGTTGACAAAGGTTTTATTGTATTGTGGCCTTCCCCTTGCATTCTTTTGCATCACTTCCCCAGTGTACCCAAATCTTAAAAAATAAAAATAAAATTATATATAAAGATTTATGTCAAACCTATACATATTTATTGATATACTATACTGTATAAGGTTTGCTCCTTTTTATTATACTGTGCAGATAATTATGACAACAACAAGCTCCTATCTTCATTATGATGTTTTTTCTTTTTTTGCAGATCAATGCATGGAATCGTTTTGCACTTTAAATGACATAGAGTATGGACAGAGCTTTAATGCATCTCAGCAGCATTCTTCTGGCTCCCACTCTGTAAATGAGAAAGACTATGGCGACGCCACTGGGTATGTACATGAGACCAATACAGTAAAACCTTGGATTGAGAGTAACTTGGTTTGAGAGCGTTTTGCAAGACAAGCAAAATGTTTTAATAAATTTTGCCTTGATATACAAGCAATGTCTTGATATAAGAGTAGCGTCATGTCACAACTGAGTATAAAAAAAGAAGAGAGGAGCCTCTAAGTGTAGCAATATGGTTAGATTTAACAAAGGTAAAACATTTAGCAACTTATTGCTACACTTACAGGTGCCTCTCTTCTCTTTTATACCCTGTAAAAAAAAAATGCTTTGATATACAAGTGCTTTGGATTACAAGCATGTTTCTGGAACAAATTATGCTTGCAAACCAAGGTTTTACTGTATTTTAGACAGGATTTTTTTTCTCGCGTGTCTCCACCCCCTACCCACCCCCTAGAACTCCACCCCTACACATCTCCTAGCATAGGCGTGTGCAGCCTATTGCATTAGGGTGTGCACCTCAAACCAAAGCTCAAACACACGTGCATCTGTGTGTATAATAAATATATATATATATAAATAAGCACTTTTTTTGCTGACAAGCCAGGGTTCATATCGATTTGAATTGTGTATACATATATTATATATATATATATATATATATATATATATATATATATATATTTATATTGTGTAAAAACAAATATATATGTATTACATATACAATTCCAAACTATATGAACCCTGGCTTATCAGCAAAAAAGTGTGTATTTTTAACTAATATATATATATATATATATATATATATATATATATATATATATATATATATATATACACACTTTTTTGCTGACAGTGACAAGCCAGGGTAGGATGCATATCATATTGATTGGTTGCCTTTTTTTTTTTTTGGTCCATCATTTGCCCACTGCCTGCCCTGCTCAGTGCTGTCTTACTCAGTGGCGTCACTAGGGTTGGTGTCACCTGGTGTGGCAAAACATGGTGTCACCCCCCGACACCACGCTGTATGTTATATATACACTGGTCTATATATAATGTACCGTATGGTGCCGGGGTACAGTCTGTACACCATACGGTACATTATATACACTGGTCTGTATATAATAAGAAGAGCGATACGGGAGAGAGAGAACGGGGAAAAAGATTTGGCGGAGGGGAGAGAGAAAGGTGGGGAGAGATAGAGGTGGGGATAGAGAGAGAGGTGGGGGAAAGGGAGAGAGAAAGAGGGAGAGAGAGAGAGGTGGGGAGAGAGAGAGAGAGGTGGGGGAAAGGGAGAGAGAAAGAGGGAAAGAGAGAGAAAGGTGGGGAGAGAGAGAGAAAGGTGGGGAGAGAAAGAGAGAGAAAGGTGGGGAGAGAAAGAGAGAGAGAGAAAGGTGGGGAGAGAGAGAGGTGGGGGAAAGGGAGAGAGAGAGGGAGAGAGAGAGGGGGAGAGAGAAAGGTGGGGAGAGGGAGAAAGAGAGAGAAGGGGGAGAAAGAGGGAGAAGGGGAGAAAGAGGGGGAGGGATTAAGAGAGAGAGAGGGGAGAAAGAGAGGGAGGGGGAGAGAGGGGGGGAGAGAGAGGGAGGGGAGATAGAGGGGGAGAGAGAGGGAGGAGAAAGAGAGAGGGGGAGAGAGAGGGGGGAGAGAGGGGGAGAAAGAGAGAGAGAAGGGGGAGAAAGAGGGAGAGGGGGGAGAGAGAGAGAGGGGGGGAGAAAGAGGGAGGGAGAGAAAGAGGGAGAGAGAGAGAGAGGGAGAGAGAGAGAGAGGGGGGAGAAAGAGAGAGGGGGGAGAAAGAGAGAGAGGGGGAGAAAGAGATGAGAGAGAGTGGGAGAAAGAGAGAGTGGGAGAAAGAGAGAGTGGGAGAGAGAGAGGGGGGGGGAGAGAGAGAGAGAGGGGGGAAGAAAGAGAGAGAGAGGGGGGAAGAGAGAGAGAGGGGGGAAGAGAGAGAGGGGGGGAAGAGAGATAGGGGGAAGAGAGAGAATGGGGGAGAGAGTGTGAGAGAATGTGAGACTGCGAGAGAAAGTGAGAGTGTGAGAGAAAGTGAGGAAGTGAGAAGGGGAGAGAGAATGGATAGATGGAGGCAGGAGGGGGGGCAGTGCAAAAGGTGGCGGGGGGAGACAGGGGTTTTGTTCTGTGTGCAAAAGTTTCACTTACCAATTATGCCTCCCTCCTCTGAGGCTGGTTCCCCTTTAGGTGGCTTGTGCAGCTATAGCAGCCATTGTTTCATATCTCCCGCCCAGCTTCTCACAAAACCCCAATCACAGCTCATTGCAGGCATTGCATGCAGGGGGTTGGATTGTGGGCGAGGTTGGGCGGACACAAATGGGAGGCAGAGTGTGGCATTGGACAGTTAGTGGAGTGAGGGTGGGGCTGGGAGAACGGACAGGACCAATCGGACACAGCTCTCCAAGTCAGGCAGAGTCCCGTTATCTGCCCTTGGTTATTACTGCAAGGCAGAGCAGAGATAGGGCACCGGCTCTCACTGCAGTACTCACCTTGATCTAGCAGGCTGCAGCCACTATCCAGGCTCCGCTAGTCCGCTGCTTCAAAGGGAGAGAGAGGACGGAGGGGGGAGGCGGAGTGCAGATGTGGATCACTCCGCCGGCGCTTGCGGGACCTGCAGCCGGAACTATAGAAGCTGCATCGGCTTATGCGGCTCCCGGCTGGGTTACTCCGCGGCAAGTTCCCTCCCTGCATATTCCTTCCACTCGCAGCACATAGCTGTATTTGCCGCCGGACATTACCCCAGGCAGTGTTGGGTGACTGAGTTACACACAGGGATATCATGTACATGTTGCAGAGTGCAGGCAGTCAGTGCAGAACAAGAGCACAGCAGGGATGATTAGGGTGTGCCTGGACACACCCGGCACACCCCGTGGGCACACCTATGTCTCCTAGTATCTCCCTCTTTAGAGAACACGTATAATTTGGGGGTGGGGGGAGGGGTTATGCATATTTGCAAGCTTACCGACACACTTGCATACAGAGACTAGGTGTATGCCCTGAATGCAGACTGTGTTCAGGGCATACATCCCTGTAAACATACACATGGATGTGCATGAATATATGCATACAGCCACTGTGTATTTTAGCTTGCTATTGACTTCTACTGCCAGCTAGTTGTACACAAGACTTGCGACTTGCAGGGACCAAAACAAGCCCAGTTTTTACACTGTACAGTAGGGATGAGCTCATGCATGTTCAGGCATGAGTCTGAATTCACCTGAGCTATCCTGCCAGGAAGTTGACACTGCAGACTGCCAATCATAGGGAGAAGATACATTCCCTGTCCTAAAGGCACACAAATACACGCCCCTTGTAAAAATGTGGCTGCGGGGAATGCCTCTGCAACCTATGATTTGATGTTGGCTTTCACAGCTTCCTGGCAGGATAGTTCAGGTAGGTTCAGACATGTAACTAACACACATGAGCTCATCCTACTGTACAGCTCTTAAAGTGGTTGTAAACCCACTAATCTTTTTTTTTTTTCTTAGCCAACCTGCAAGAGAAAGGCATAATGAGCTAGTATGACTAGCCTACTAGCTCATTATGTACCACTTACCTTAGATCGGGGCCCCCGAAGCAGTCCGCGTCCCTCTGTCCAGACGCAGACATCACTGCGGCGATAGCCGGAATGTTACTTCCGGGTATCGCCGCACCAGCCAATCACAGCGCCGCTCCGGCGCTGTGATTGGCCGGAGCGGCGAAGACGTGCCTCCGCGCATGCGCGCAGGAGCCGTCACATTCGGCTACTCCCAGCGATTGCTGGGAAGTAGCCGATTTTGTGAATGGCATTAACCCCATGAATGCGCAGTTGTCTACGGCGCGCCTGCGCCGTAGACAGCGGCGCCTGTCATTTTTAGTAAATATCTCCTAAACCGTGTAGGTTTAGGAGATATTTCTTGCACCTAAAGGTAAGCCTTAATCTAGGCTTACCTGTAGGTGCAAGTTGAAAAAGTGGGTTTACAACCACTTTAAGTTCCCATGTACATGAGCCCTTAGAGTTTGTTATTGCAGTAGAATAGTGATGAGCCGAACACCCCCGGGTTCGGTTCGCACCAGAACCCGCGAACGGACCGAAAGTTCGTACGAACATTAGAACCCTATTAAATACAATGGATGCGAACGTTAGAATTCTAAAGTGCTAATTATAACGACTATTATGCATGTTATTGTCCTAAAAAGGGTTTGGGAACCCGGGTTCTGCACCAGGGGACATGTATCAATGCAAAAAGAAGTTTTAAAAACGGTCGTTTTTCGGGAGCAGTCATTTTAATGATGCATAAAGTGAAAAAAAAAAGTCAAATATTCCTTTAAATATCGTACCTGGGGGGTGTCTAAAGTATGCCTGTGAAGTGCCACGTGTTTCCCGTGTTTAGAACTGTCCCTGCACAAAATGACACTTCTAAAGGAAAAAAAAGCCATTTAAAACTGCTTGCGGCTTTAATGTAATGTCTGGTCCCGGTAATATGGATGAAAATCTTTAAGAAAAATGGCATAGCTACCCCATGACCCCCCCCCCTACCCCAACCCATTACCAGCCCCTTTGGGTCTTGTATGGATATTAAGGGGAACACCGCACACAAAATAAAAAAGGCCCTATATACTCTGAACAGCCGTATACAGGCGGTGCATACAAGACAGGGACTGTAGGTTTGTTCTTATGTAGAATGTGTTTGTAATTTTGAACAGGTACATTGTTTAAGTGTAGCTCCAGCCCAAAAATCTATTTTTAAACTTTTTGGAAAACATAGGTAAGGGTTATCACCCCTGTAACATTTGTTTTGCTGTCTGTGCCCCTGTTCAGAACATTTCACCTCACTTTCCGTCCCAATGACAACTGTTTTTGAAATGTGGTGTTTTTCTTGAAACAAGGATTGGTGATAAAGCATCAGTACAGAGGAGACACCTTTCTCCCATATTAATTCTTACAGGAGAGAATTTTCCTTCCTAGGGGTAGATTTCCTCTCACTTCCTGTTGTCTTCTTGCGTTTGCAAGTAGGAGTCGTTTGTAAGTTGGATGTTTGAAAGTAGGGACCTGCCGTATATACTCTGCAGAAATAGGCCCCTTAGTTGTTGGTGTTGGCACAACACTGTAAGCACTCACAGTTACTCTTGGTTGGTGCTGGAACGCCCTGCTGTCAACTATTATATCAGGATTTGTAATTACATATAATTGTTGAACAGTGGTAGTAAAAATTGGGCCTTTGATGGTGGTGCTGGTGCCACAACACTTTAAGCCCTGACAGTTACTCTTGGTGGGTGCAGCAATGGGCCCTGCTGTGAATTATTAGATCAAGAATTGTAATTGCATGCCCCTGTTGAACAGGGGCTGAAAAATTGGGCCTTTCGTGGTGGTGGTGGTGGTGGTGGTGGTGTTGCCACAACACTGTAAGCCCTCAGAGTTACTCTTGGTGGGTGCAGGAATGGGCCCTGCTGTGAATTATTAGATCAAGAATTGTAATTACATGCCCCTTTTGAACAGGGGCTGAAAAATTGGGCCTTTCGTGGTGGTGGTGGTGGTGGCGTTGCCACAACACTGTAAGCCCTCAGAGTTACTCTTGGTGGGTGCAGCAATGGGCCCTGCTGTGAATTATTAGATCAAGAATTGTAATTACATGCCCCTGTTGAACAGGGGCTGAAAAATTGGGCCTTAGGCACTGGTGGCACAACACTACAACCCCTCACAGATACTGTACTTGGAGCACAGCAATGAGCCCTGTTGCAAAGTATTGCTTCAAAAATTGTAATGACACGCCCCTGTTAAACAGGGGCTGAAAAATTGGGCCTTAGGCACTGGTGGCACAACACTCCAACCCCTCACAGATACTGTACTTGGAGCACAGCAATGAGCCCTGTTGCAAAGTATTGCTTCAAAAATTGTAATGACACGCCCCTGTTAAACAGGGGCTGAAAAATTGGGCCTTAGGCACTGGTGGCACAACACTCCAACCCCTCACAGATACTGTACTTGGAGCACAGCAATGAGCCCTGTTGCAAAGTATTGCTTCAAAAATTGTAATGACACGCCCCTGTTAAACAGGGGCTGAAAAATTGGGCCTTAGGCACTGGTGGCACAACACTCCAACCCCTCACAGATACTGTACTTGGAGCACAGCAATGAGCCCTGTTGCAAAGTATTGCTTCAAAAATTGTAATTACACGCCCCTGTTAAACAGGGGCTGAAAAATTGGGCCTTAGCCACTGGTGGCGGCACCCATAATCAAAACATTATCTTCCAAGCTATCATCATCAATCGTATCATTGAGGACTCGGAGGAGGAGGATAGCCAGTCAACATAACAGCACAGGCACTCAGCATCAGCATCAGTCTTGAAGGGATGTGACATGTTAAAATCAATTAGTCTGTTATATCAGCATCAGGTGTGTGGTAGCTGGTGGTGATCCAAGACTGGTTCATCTTGATGAAAGTCAGTCGATCAACCGAGTCGGTGGACAGGCGCACCCTGTGATCCGTGACAAATCCTCCAGCAGCACTGAATGTGCGTTCCGAAAGAACGCTGGATGCAGGACAGGCCAGTAGCTCAATTGCATACTGTGCAAGCTCTGGCCAGTGATCCATCCTCAAGACCCAGTAAGCCAGAGGATTTTCGGTGGGGAAGGTGTCCAAGTCTGACCTTGCCCCTAGATATTCCTGCACCATGTTTATCAGACGCTGGCGATGGTTGCTGGAACCGATCATACTTTGGGGCTGCGGACTAAAGAATTGTCTGAACGCATCGGTCAGACGGCCACCTTCCCCACCGCTCCTTCTTTGACTGGCCGAAGCCTCAGCAACTCGTTGTCCAGGACCAGGAGTTTGTAACCTCCCAGTCTCTGGGAACGCGTTGCACAGACCTTTCTGCAAGGCCTCCCGGAGTTGTCTCATCCTCTGCTCCCTCTGCGACGGTAACATAAGGTCCGCAACCTTACCCTTGTACCGTGGATCAAGGAGAGTGGCCAGCCAGTAATGGTCCCTCTCCTTGATCCGAAGAATACGAGGATCCTTCCGCAGACTTTGCAGGATCAGGGAGGCCATGCAGCGTAGGTTTGCTGAGGCATTCGGTCCGGAGTCCTCTGGGTCACTAAGGACGACATGATCCGCAGCCACCTCCTCCCAGCCACGTACAAGTCCACTGGTTTCTTGGGACTGTAAATCATCCCTAAAAGACTGCTGCTGATGATGCTGAGTGCCAGCCTCCACCTTCATGCTGACACAATCCTCCTCCTCCTCCTCCTCTTCCTGTGCGATGGGTGGGACAGAAGGAACACTGTCTGGGTAAAGGGGGCCTTGAGAGGCAAGGAAGTCCTCCTCTTCCTGCCTCTGTTCTGCCTCAAGTGCCCTGTCCATTATTCCACGCAGCGTGTGCTCCAACAGGTGGACAAGAGGTACAGTGTCACTGATGCATGCACTGTCACTGCTCACCATCCTCGTGGCCTCCTCAAATGGTGCCAGGACAGTGCATGCATCCCTGATCATGCCCCACTGGCGTGGAGAAAAAAAACCAAGCTCCCCTGACCCTGTCCTGGTGCCGTAGTCGCACAGGTACTCATTGATGGCCCTCTGCTGCGTGTGCAGCCGCTGCAGCATGGCCAACGTTGAGTTCCACCTGGTGGGCATGTCACATATAAGGCGGTTCTTGGGCAGGTTCAACTCCTTTTGCAGCTCAGCCAGGCGAGCACTGGCATTATAAGATCTGCAGAAATGCACACAGACTTTCCTGGCCTGCCTCAGGACATCCTGTAAGCCCGGGTACCTGCCCAAGAACCGCTGCACCACCAGGTTAAGGATGTGAGCCACACAGGGCACATGGGTCAGTTGTCCCTGTCGGAGGGCGGAGAGGAGGTTGGTGCCATTGTCGCAAACCACCATTCCTGGCTTAAGCTGGCGTGGCGTCAACCACCTCTCGGCCTGGCCCTGCAGAGCAGACAGGACCTCTGCCCCAGTGTGGCTTCTGTCCCCCAAACACACCAGCGCAAGCACGGCATGGCATCTTTTTGCTTGCGTACTTGCGTAGCCCCTTGAACGGCTATGGAGCACCGCTGGTTCAGAGGAAAAAGCACAGGAAGAGGCCATGGAGGAAGAAGAAGAGGAGGGGGTGGAGGAGAGAGGTGTGTCACAACCAGTAGTAGCATTTTGGAGGCGTGGCGGTGGAACAACCTCCAACACTACTGCACCTTGTCCTGCATCCTTCCCAGCTGCCAAAAGAGTGACCCAATGGGCCGTGAAAGAAAGGTAACGTCCCTGTCCATGCCTGCTGGACCATGAGTCAGCGGTAATATGCACCTTACCGCTGACCGCCCTGTCCAGCGAGGCCAAGACATTGCCTTCCACATGCCGGTAGAGAGCAGGAATAGCCTTCCGTGAGAAAAAGTGGCGTTTGGGAACCTGCCACTGAGGAACCGCACATTGCACAAACTCACGGAAGGGGGCCGAGTCTACCAACTGAAAAGGCAGCAGTTGAAGCGCTAGCAATTTAGCCAAGCTAGCATTCAACCGCTGGGCATGTGGATGGCTGGGAGTGAACTTCTTTCGATGGTCCAGCAGCTGGGGCAGGGAAATTTGCCTGCTAGAATCGGACGTCGGTGTACTGCTAGCAGAGTGGCCGCAAGTACTTGGCTGTGACACACCTAATTCTACACCTTCATTCCTCTCAGTGCATGTTTCAGAGAGGACTGAAGTTATAGTGGGGTTGGAGATCCCAGCTGATGCGGTGCAAGGAGAGGTCCGCTTTGTTCTTTGGTGTGGGTCTTTGAGGTAGGCTTGCCAACGAGCTGCATGGCAGGTCAACATATGTCTGGTCAGGCATGTGGTACCCAAGCGGCTGATGTTTTGGCCACGCGATATACGCTTGAGACATATGTTGCAAACAGCAGCTGTGCGATCTGATGCACTAGCCTCAAAAAAGGCCCACACCAAAGAACTTTTTGAATGACGGGCAGAGGCAGCGCCCTGCACAGGCGGAGCTCTGCGGTGTGATTCCGTCGGTGTACTGCCCTTACGCTGGCCACCAAAGGGCATCCTGCCTCGTTGGAGATGTGCCTCCTCCTCATCCTCCTCCTCCTCCTCTCTCCTATTAGGCACCCACGTGGAGTCAGTGACCTCATCATCCCCTCCCTCCTCATCACTGGAGCCAATCTGGCAGTATGCTGCAGCTGCTGGAACATGACTGCCAGATTGGTGTCCTTCTTGAGCATCCCCTCTGTCTGCTCTCACGCTACTGCCTTCCTGTAGCTGGGTTTCATCATCAGACCCTTCGAAACGCTGGGCATCCTCCTGGAGCATGTACCCAACACTGTGCTCAAACAGTTCGGGGGACTCCTCAGGAGGAGGACATGGTGGGTCTAGGGAAGGAGTGACTGATGATGAGTCTGACATTGATACCAGGGAAGAGGACGCTTTGGCAGCTGCTTTGCCAGTACCCTGAGCCTGGGTGAGAGAGGATGAGGAGGAGGAGGAGGGCTTGGTCATCCACTCTACCAAGTCTTCGGCATGATGTGGCTCAACATGTCCAGCTGCCGAAAAGAAGGACAAGCGTGTCCCATGGCCATGTGCTGATGACAATGCACCGCGTCCACGACCAGCACTGTTTCCCCCAGACACAGAGCCTGCTTGCCCTCTTTTATTGCCTCCTGACTGTCTGCATCTCCTTGTTTGCCTTCCAGACATTCTAATAGATGGCCTGCAGGGAGATGGGAAAAAAGCAATAAGGGCTACCTTCAGGTGTCCTTCTCTGTCCCTTTACTTAAGGATTTCTAAATATGGTTGAGGATGATTGCTTTCGCACAGAATAGCACAACGACAATTTCCCTGACTGTCCAAAAAACAAGGATTTCAAAGATGGTTGATGAGGAATGCTTTAGCACAGTATAGCACAAGGAGAATTTCCCTCACTGTCCTTCCCTGTCCCTAGAAACAAGGATTAGCACAGTGAAAGAAACTGACACTCTCCCTACCTATAGTTTTCTGTCCCTAGAAAAAATGTTTTTTTAACCACTTAAGCCCCGGACCATTTCGGGCCATTAGGACCAGGCCTGTTTTTGGGATTCGGCACTGCGCTGCTTTAACTGTAAATTGTGCGGACATGCAATGTTGTACCCAAATGAAATTTGCGTCCTTTTCTTCCCACAAATAGAGCTTTCTTTTAATGGTATTTGATTGCCTCTGCGATTTTTATTTTTTGCGATATAAACAGAAAAAGACCGAAAATTTTGAAAAAAAATGATATTTTCTACTTTTTGTTATAAGAAAAATCGAATAAACTCAATTTTAGTCATACATTTAGGCCAAAATGTATTCAGCCACATGTCTTTAGTAAAAAAAATGTCAATAAGCGTATATTTATTGGTTTGCGCAAAAGTTATAGCGTTTACAAACTAGGGTACATTTTCTGAAATTTACACAGCTTTAAATTTATGACTGCCTATCTCATTTCTTGAGGTGCTAAAATGGCAGGGCAGTACAAAACCCCCCCAAATGACCCCATTTTGGAAAGTAGACACCCCAAGGAAATTGCTGAGAGGCATGTTGAGCATTGAATAATGACAAAAAAAAAAAAAAATTACAAAAAGTTGTCACTAAATGATATATTGCTCACACATGCCATGGTTATATGTGGAATTGCACCCCAAAATACATTCTGCTGCTTCTCCTGAGTACGGGGATACCACATGTGTGGGACTTTTTAGGAGCCTAGCCACGTACGGGACCCCGGAAACCAAGCACCGCCTTCAGGATTTCTAAGGGCGCAAATTTTTGATTTCACTCCTCACTACCTATCACAGTTTCGAAGGCCATAAAATGCCAAAATAGCACAAAACCCCCCCAAATGACCCCATTTTGGAAAGTAGACACCCCAAGCTATTTACTGAGAGGCATGTTCAGTCCATGGAATATTTTATATTTTGCCACAAGTTGCGGGAATATGACAAACTTTTTTTTTTTTGCACAAAGTTGTCACTAAATGATATATTGCTCACACATGCCATGGGCATATGTGAAATTACACCCCAAAATACATTCTGCTGCTTCTCCTGAGTACGGGGATACCACATGTGTGGGACTTTTTGGGAGCCTAGCCGCGTACGGGACCCCAAAAACCAAGCACCGCCTTCAAGGTTTCTAAGGGCATAAATTTTTGATTTCACTCCTCACTACCTATCACAGTTTTGAAGGCCATAAAATGCCAAGATGGCACAAAACCCCCCCAAATGACCCCATTTTGGAAAGTAGACACCCCAAGCTATTTGCTGAGAGGCATGTTGACCCCATTGAATATTTTTTTTTTGTCCCAAATGATTGAATAATGACAAAAAGAAAAAAAAAATGTACAAAAAGTTGTCACTAAATGATATATTGCTCACACATGCCATGGTTATATGTGGAATTGCACCCCAAAATACATTCTGCTGCTTTTCCTGAGTATGGGGATACCACATGTGTGGGACTTTTTGGGAGCCTAGCCGCGTACAGGGCCCCAAAAACCAAGCACTGCGAACGCTGCAGTTATGTGTGTTGTGTTTGGTAAGTGACAGTGATCGATCGATACTGCACTTGGGTGGGCTGGGCTGGGCTGGGCTGGGCGGAGGGGCTAAACGCAGGCGCTAGCAGGTATCTGGGCTGATCCCGCTAACACTGCGTTTTTGGGAACCCTAAACCGCTGGGGATGCTAGTATAGATCTGATCAGATCTGATCAGATACTATACCACTAAGGGGGGTGTATGCTTTGCGCGCGGGTGTTAGCGTTACTGTCACTAACCTAACACTGCCTGGGGCGACGCAGACCCTCTCTGGCGCTAAAACCTAATTGATCTCACCCGTCGGGCGATCAGGGGGGTTAAACCTTTATTGGGTTATATACGGCGGGTGCCCTGATGCTATAAAAAGCAAACTAATCAACCAGCGTCACCCGTAACCTTTATATGGTGATCACTGGTGAAAGGGTTAACTAGGGGCAATCAGGGGGTTAAAACCTTTATTAGGTTAAATATGGGGGTACCTGACACTATATAAAAACCTGACGGGTAACCTAAATAACTAAATAACTTACTGGCTAACCAGTGACACCAGTGACGCTTATACGGCGATCACTGGTGAAAGGGTTAACTCTAGGGGCAATCAGGGGGTTAAAATAATATATGGGGGTACCTGACACTAATAAAAACCTGCGGCGAACCTAAAAAAAAATAACTGCCTATCTAAAACACCAGCGACACGAATACAGCGATCGGAAAAACAATCGCTTAGTGACGCTGAAGTTAGGGGGTGAAAGGGTTACCTGGGGGGTGATCAAGGGGTTAAACCTTTATTAGGGGGGGTTAGGGGGCTACCCTGGACCTAAAGGGGCCTAATCCTAACTGCCCTGCAACTTTTTACAATCACAGATGACACTAAATGCAGTGATCAGTAAAATAAATGATCACTGCAATCAGTGACACTGTGATTGGGGGCTTTGGGGTGACCTGGGGGGTGATCTGGGGGTGACTGGGGGGTGATTTGTGTGCCTATGTGTACCTACGTGTCAGTGGACTGTTGGTGCACTAACCTGCTTCTTCTCTGCTCGGCGCCGGGAACGAAAAGACCGCGGCGAGGGAGATGACATCACTTCCTCCAGCCTTGTTTACATCACATGGCGGAGGAAGCATTTTCATTGGCCGGGAGCGATCGCGAGGGGGGGGGCGGAATCGAGCGGCCGCCTTCTCATGCCTGATCGCTCCCGAACACTTAACGGCCGCTCACTGCAGTGAAGGGGGTCCGGATGGACCCCCCAACTGCACAAAGGCGATCACGTAGATCTACGTGATTCTGCCTGTCCGTGCCATTCTGCCGACGTAAATCGGCGGTGGGCGGTCGTTAAGTGGTTAAAGATGGTTGATGATCAATGCTTTAGCACAGTATAGCACAAGGAGAATTTCCCTCACTGTCCTTCCCTGTCCCTAGAAACAAGGATTAGCACAGTGAAAGAAACTGACACTCTCCCTACCTATAGTTTTCTGCCCCTAGAAAAAAAGTTTTTTTAAAGATGGTTGATGATCAATGCTTTAGCACAGTATAGCACAAGGAGAATTTCCCTCACTGTCCTTCCCTGTCCCTAGAAACAAGGATTAGCACAGTGAAATAAACTGACACTCTCCCTACCTATAGTTTTCTGTCCCTAGAAAAAATGTTTTTTTAAAGATGGTTGATGATCAATGCTTTAGCACAGTATAGCACAAGGAGAATTTCCCTCACTGTCCTTCCCTGTCCCTAGAAACAAGGATTAGCACAGTGAAAGAAACACACTCTCCCTACCTATATTTTTCTGTCCCTAGAAAAAATGTTTTTTTAAAGATGGTTGATGATCAATGCTTTAGCACAGTATAGCACAAGGAGAATTTCCCTCACTGTCCTTCCCTGTCCCTAGAAACAAGGATTAGCACAGTGAAAGAAACTGACACTCTCCCTACCTATAGTTTTCTGTCCCTAGAAAAAATGTTTTTTTAAAGATGGTTGATGATCAATGCTTTAGCACAGTATAGCACAAGGAGAATTTCCCTCACTGTCCTTCCCTGTACCTAGAAACAAGGATTAGCACAGTGAAACACACTGACACTCTCCCTACCTATAGTTTTCTGTCCCTAGAAAAAATGTTTTTTTAAAGATGGTTGATGATCAATGCTTTAGCACAGTATAGCACAAGGAGAATTTCCCTCACTGTCCTTCCCTGTCCCTAGAAACAAGGATTAGCACAGTGAAAGAAACTGACACTCTCCCTACCTATAGTTTTCTGTCCCTAGAAAAAATGTTTTTTTAAAGATGGTTGATGATCAATGCTTTAGCACACTATAGCACAAGGAGAATTTCCCTCACTGTCCTTCCCTGTCCCTAGAAACAAGGATTAGCACAGTAAAACACACTGACACTCTCCCTACCTATAGTTTTCTGTCCCTAGAAAAAATGTTTTTTTAAAGATGGTTGATGATCAATGCTTTAGCACAGTATAGCACAAGGAGAATTTCCCTCACTGTCCTTCCCTGTCCCTAGAAACAAGGATTAGCACAGTGAAAGAAACTGACACTCTCCCTACCTATAGTTTTCTGTCCCTAGAAAAAATGTTTTTTTAAAGATGGTTGATGATCAATGCTTTAGCACAGTATAGCACAAGGAGAATTTCCCTCACTGTCCTTCCCTGTCCCTAGAAACAAGGATTAGCACAGTGAAAGAAACTGACACTCTCCCTACCTATAGTTTTCTGTCCCTAGAAAAAATGTTTTTTTAAAGATGGTTGATGATCAATGCTTTAGCACAGTATAGCACAAGGAGAATTTCCCTCACTGTCCTTCCCTGTCCCTAGAAACAAGGATTAGCACAGTGAAAGAAACTGACACTCTCCCTACCTATAGTTTTCTGTCCCTAGAAAAAATGTTTTTTTAAAGATGGTTGATGATCAATGCTTTAGCACAGTATAGCACAAGGAGAATTTCCCTCACTGTCCTTCCCTGTCCCTAGAAACAAGGATTAGCACAGTGAAAGAAACTGACACTCTCCCTACCTATAGTTTTCTGTCCCTAGAAAAAATGTTTTTTTAAAGATGGCTGATGATCAATGCTTTAGCACACTATAGCACAAGGAGAATTTCCCTCACTGTCCTTCCCTGTCCCTAGAAACAAGGATTAGCACAGTGAAAGAAACTGACACTCTCCCTACCTATAGTTTTCTGTCCCTAGAAAAAATGTTTTTTTAAAGATGGTTGTTGATCAATGCTTTAGCACAGTATAGCACAAGGAGAATTTCCCTCACTGTCCTTCCCTGTCCCTAGAAACAAGGATTAGCACAGTGAAAGAAACTGACACTCTCCCTACCTATAGTTTTCTGTCCCTAGAAAAAATGTTTTTTTAAAGATGGTTGATGATCAATGCTTTAGCACACTATAGCACAAGGAGAATTTCCCTCACTGTCCTTCCCTGTCCCTAGAAACAAGGATTAGCACAGTAAAACACACTGACACTCTCCCTACCTATAGTTTTCTGTCCCTAGAAAAAATGTTTTTTTAAAGATGGTTGATGATCAATGCTTTAGCACACTATAGCACAAGGAGAATTTCCCTCACTGTCCTTCCCTGTCCCTAGAAACAAGGATTAGCACAGTAAAACACACTGACACTCTCCCTACCTATCCTTCTCTTTCCCTAAACTAAAGGAATCCAGGTTAAGCAAGAAAAAAAAATGTCACTGTCCCTGCCTATGCTTCTCTTTCCCTGCTCCGGAACACACTACACTAGGCCGCCGTGCTGGCGGCCTTTTATAGTGTGGGGCGTGTACTAAACACCCTCAGCAATAATTGGCCACAGGCATCCTGCCTATGGCCAATCATTGCTCTCCTCGCTGCCGGCGCTGTGATTGGCCAAGCATGCGGGGTCACAGTGCATGCTTGGCCAATCACAGCGCCTGGATGACACTGCGATGGCGTAGTGCAATGTGGGCCGTTCGCGTCACTCGAATTAGGCGCGAACGGCCCAAATCGTTCGATCTTCGTCGAACAATCGAACACCGAGCTCATCCCTACAGTAGAAGCAATAATAGACCCACTACAGCAAGAATAGATTCCTCCAGCATCAATAGACAGCCCCCATATCCAGCACAGCAACAATAGACAGCCCCCATATCCAGCACAGCAACAATAGACAGCCCCCATATCCAGCAAAGCAAGAATAGACGGCTTCCCCCAAATCCAGCAATAAAAACTCCCCCATATGATTATCCAGCAACAGCAGAGATGACAGCCCCACCAAGCAACCTTGACAAATTACTAAATGTACTCAGTAGCAGTCAGAACAGGCTGGCACACGACACTGGGATCTATACCAATTGACTTCTTGCTGTAATGAATGTCAACAGGATTCATGTTTTTTACATACAGGTGTTTTCTCAAAGAGAGTAAACATGAATTGCATAACAGCATGCATCTTGTTTCTTTACAATAAAGGAAGAGGTTTTCTACAGTCTATTGGTGTAGTGGTTACTTTTGTTCTAAACTGCAATTTTCTATTAAAAGTTGTTCTGCAATTAGCATAAGTATCAGAACAAACATGGCTGAAAATAATGTTTTGTTTGTCTGCAGTGCACTACTGTGTGATATACACTACATTACCAAAAGTATTAGGACACCTGCCTTTACACACACATGAACTTTAATGGCATCCCAGTCTAATGCCACGTACACACGATCGTTTTTAATGACGAGAAAAATGATTTTTTTTTTAAATGGTCATTAAAAATGATCGTGTGTGGTCTTTACAGCATTTTCCCAGCGAGAATCACGGCGAGAAAAATTGGAACATGCTCTAATTTTTCACGTCGTTCTTTACATCGTCGTTTTTCTCGTAGTGAAAAGCGGCCGCGTGTGAGCTTTAACCACGTGAAAAAAAATGCGCATGCTCAGAATCAAGTATGAGACGGAAGCGCTCGTTCTGGTAAAACTAGAGTTCGTAATGGAGATAGCACATTCTTCACGCTGTAATGGACTGAAAAGCACGAGGCTGAAAAGCGCAAATCGTCTCTCAACAAACTTTACTAACATGAAGGGTGGCGCCATCTGAATGGAACTTCCCCTTTATAGTGCCGTCGTACGTGTTGTACGTCACTGCGCTTTACTCTGACATTTTTTTCCACGATAGTGTGTAGGCAAGGCAGGCTTGAGAGGAAACACGAAAAATCACGTCAAGAAAAATGCTGTTTTTTTCAATGACATTAAAAACGATCGTGTGATCATTAGTCCATAGGGTTCAATATTGAGTGGCCACCCTTTGCAGCTATAACAGCTTCAAATCTTTTGGGAAGGCTATCTACAAGCTTTAGGAGTGTGTCTATGGGAATGATTGACCACTCTTCCAGAAGTGCATTTGCGAGGTCAGGCACTGATGTTGGGCAAGAAGGCCTGGCTCGAAGTCTCCGCTTTAATTCATCCCAAGACATTTTGGACAATTTCATGCTCCCAACTTTGTGGGAACAGTTTGGGGGTGGTCCCTTCTTTTTCCAACATGACTGTGCACCAGTGCACAAAGAAAGGTCCATAAAGACATGGATGAGCGAGCTTGGGGGTGAAGGAACTTCACTGGTGTGCACAGAGTCCTGACCTCAACCCGATAGAACACCTTTGGGATGAATCTAGGTTTGGGAAAGATTACTGCCCATAGGGGCCCAAAGGGCTGCACGGTAAATGCCAAAGGGCCTAAGGTTGGGCACCAGGGCTTTAGATTGTAATTATTTATACAAGTCCCACTAAAATAAGAAGTGGCCCTTTGAATTTTTGATAACTTGTTGGGATAAAAGACTGAACTCATTATTCCCACACAAAAATGTTGCAACATAGAATATCACTATAGTAAGTTGTAAAAAAAAATAAAAAATGTAAGACTTGAAATAAAGAATACCTCCCAGGCTTCAAAATTGTTCTTTGAAGCAGGATTTTGCTACATCACTATCCATTAGGCTTTGACATATTCCAGAATGTGTTTCCCATAGATATTGTAACAATATATTTGTCACCAGCTGTCTGTATAATAGAAACTGACAGGTGTATATTAAATCTAACCTGAACGAGCAAGGCTTTTCAAATAGAGTGTAGAAAAAGTGATATAAAGAATTTAGTTAAAAGTTTTGAACTGAAGATGCAATGCATACATTTTATTGATAAATGGAACCCAAGTATTTCATCTGCACTGGTGCTGGAGAATTGTTCCCCATTAGATGCAGGCCTAAGCACTGCAACTATATAATAGGTGTTTGAATGTGTATGTGAACAGCTACGTATGCATATGCATTTAAAACCAAAAAAAGCATTTACAGTTCAGTGCATATATAGTATTGGTCAATAGAGTGTGTTCTCCTTTGAGAGACATTGGGGTTGATAGTTGCACCATGCAAGGGCAAATTTTCTATTATCTTATCGAACATGGTGAAATGTCACTTTACAAAGAATACTATATATACTCGAGTATAAGCCGAGTTTTTCAGCACATATTTTTGTGCTGAAAATGCCCCCCTCGACTAATACTCTAGTCCTCCCGGTGCTGTGATCTCCGGCGCTGTGACATACAGTCTAGTCAGCGGCCACGCAGTGTAACAACAAAGCCCCGCCTTCTCCTCGTCCTCGTCCGTGATAGGCTGAACACTGACTCACTGCTGGGAAACCGAGTCAGTGTTCCATCACCACGGACGAGGAGGCGGCGGGGCTTTGCTACACTACACGGCGGCCGACTAGACTGTATGTCACAGCACCGGAGATCATAAGGCTGCAGACACCGGTACATAAGGCATGGATCAGGTAGGGAGATTGGCAAATGCAGATGGACAGTGAGGCATGCAGATGGACAGTGAGGCATGCAGATGGACAGTGAGGCTTGCAGATGGACAGTGAGGCACAGTGAGGCATGCAGATGGACACAGTGAGGCTGCAAATGGGCACAGTGAGGCTGCAGATGGGCATTGTTCACCCTCTTTTCCACTTACAGTAGCTGCGCATTTCTCACCCTAGGCTTATACTTGAGTCAATACGTTTTCCCAGTTTTTTGTGGTAAAATTAGGTGCCTGGGCTTATATTCGGGTTGGCGTATAATCAAGTATATACAGTACTCATTCACATGCAAGGGAAATAAAAAACAAAAGAACATTTTTGTTTTCACTTGATTGGTTGATGGAAGTCGGCAGAACATTATTTCATTCCCTAACATCTGGGGGAAATTATCTTGCAAAGTTAGGCTTCCCCTATAAAGGGAGCAGTCTATTTGTCTTTAGCAAATTATCCCCATTGTGTGTAACAAGCTCATGTTACCTATAGATTTTTGAGCTTGAGAAGACCTGCGGGCATGATCTTGATAACCTCTGGGCAGGGCTCTGTGAAAGCACTGCACAACAATCCTACCTAAAAGTTCAGTGGTAAGGAGAGAGAATGCATGCAGCAGGTGGAATATGGAAGATTTCATAACCCTATTGTTTCTCATAGAATTGAACTTCTGGCATTTCTGCAAGAAACCCAGAAACATGAAACCAAAAATGGACAAATTGGGCATCTGTCATCTAGTCTATAGAAAGCTTTAGCTAAATCAATATACAACATTGTAGTTGCAAAGTGTTTTTGGAACTATATGCACAAACTGACATGCTTTGCATAGAAGTAGCTGGTGAGAAACCACCGCCACCTCCTCCCGCCTTTTTGATGCAGCTCTGTGTTCACCACCACTTCATGGACTGATACTTCATCTAAAGGCAACTGGTGAGAAACACCTCCCCCTTTTCTTAGCAAATGTCTGGTTATGTGTCCACCACCATTCCATGGACTAATACTCTTATATACAAACTGGTGAGAGACACACTTAAACCTCCCCTTTTTTGGAGAATATCAGTTATCTCATAAGGAACTAGGGATGTTTGCATCTGGTTGCACATCCTGTCAAGCTAAAGACTGTGGTATGGTGACGCAGCAGAGGAGAAAAATATGGGTAAAGATCCATTATTACCAGCCCATGTTGTGAAAATAACAAAGCATATGATTAGGATGGGGTTGGCTCAAATTGAAGGGACATCATCAAAAAGAAGGGAGAATGGAAGTACGTGTCTCATATCAGGTACCCCCTTAGCACTGGCTCTTGTAAGTATGAGCCTTCGGTGCCTAATCAGAAATCCACATAGGCTTCCCTCTGTCTCAATATAAGCTTCACAGACAGAGTATGCCAGTAATTTATCACTCTTAGCATAGGTGTGCACAGCCTATTGCATTAGGGTGTGCACCCCAAAACTGAAACACACATGCATGTATATATATATATGTGTGGACAGTGTCAGTAGAGCAGTGGACGTGTTTTTTAGGAGTCCTGTCGGGGGAGGCGGGGGTTTGGTGAAATATCAGGGTTCTTAACAGACCCCTGATGTCCCACTTTTGAGACAGAAAAGGACTGAGGACAGAGATTCCCCAGTCCCTTTCTCTGCAGCCTAAATTGCATTGGACAGTGAATGAATGGGCTCTGTGCTGAGCGGCCTCCTGTTCGTTTACACAACAACAACACAGTTTACTATGCTGCAGTTATGTATGAACACAGTGAGTGGCCAGTAGCGATCACTCACTGTGTTCATTCAGAAAAGGAAGAGGCCAGAAAATTACATATTTACCAGTCCCTCCACTGCTCACCATCCTGAAACGATCCCTCACAGCAGCCGGCGGGAGAGGAGGGGAAGTCGGTAGAACTCTGGGAGGGGGGGGAGGGACCAGGGGAGCACACATGGGGCCAGGCAGCAAAAAAACAAGAGGAACGGGGACAGGAGGGGCGGCGGGGGCAGCATTTACTGGTATCAATCTCCTGCATTTTCCTCCTGTGGCAGCTGAATGTCTGTGGGAGGAAGAGGAGCAGGAAACCACTTTAAGCTGCTCTAGGGGGAAAATAGAGATCAATTCACTAGATTAGGGTGTACCTAGGCACAACCAGCAAACCTGGTGTGCACATCTATGACTCTTAGAACAAATAGTGCCCCATACCCTATGTAGAGCAGGTCTGCAAGATAACTCTGATTATATTATATAGAGCCCAGAGAGATCTTGTTTTAAGATAAAAAATGTCCTGGCTTTTTAAGTACGAATTAGGATTATGGTGTGTTATTTTTGTTTGCCCAGAGCGTCATTTAATTTAGGAATTGTTATGGTTCAGATTATGATAAAGCACAGCAGTCCCACTGAATGTATTTGATGTGACTGATTTATGAATACACATCATGTTTTTGTTGCAGGCAGGGCACTTCACTTACTGGAAAAGTAAACCAACTTGAAGTGATTCTGAAAAAGTTACAAACAGACCTTCTTAAAGTAAGTAACCATTCTATTTATAAAAACATTGTTTTTATAATTCAGTCAACTTGCAATTATTTGTGCCAAGTTAAAATTTTTCGAAATGTAGTCTTCTGTCAAAATCTATGCGCTTCCTAATGCCGCGTACACACGATCGTTTTTCACGCCGTTAAAAATGCCATTTTTTAAATTGGGCATTAAAAACGATCGTGTGCATGCTCCAGAGCATTTTTAACGACGTGAAAAAAGGCTCTATTTTTTCACGTCGTTTTTCATGTCATTTTTTTTTAACGTCGTGAAAAACGGTAGCGTGTATACTTTTACGAGGGGAAAAAAACGTGCATGCTCAGAATCAAGTATGAGACAGGAGCGCTCGTTCTGGTAAAACTAGCGTTCGTAATGGAGATAGCACATTCGTCACGCTGTAACAGACTGAAAAGCACGAGGCTGAAAAGCGCGAATCGTCGCTCAACAAACTTTACTAACATGAAGGGTGGCGCCATCCGAAAGGAACTTCCCCTTTATAGTGCCGTCGTACGTGTTGTACGTCACTGCGCTTTGCTTGAGCGTTTTTTTTAATGAACGTGTGTATGCAAGACAGACTTGAGAGGAAACAAGAAAAATCACGTCGAGAAAAACGTTGTTTTTTAAAATGACATTAAAAAGGTTGTGTGTACGCGGCATTACACATTTCACTTAGGTCAATTATTTTATTTACATTAGGACGTTCCACAAATTTAAACCACAACCTAGATAGGAATGCCAAAAAACAATCACATAAACTGTTTGTAATGTAAAAGTTTGGATATATTTGTTTCAACATCTTTGCTGCTATTGAATTATTTTACTGTACATGGCTAGTTATGGCAGTGATCCCATTGGTGGAGAGGTTACATGCCGAAACAGTCTGTCAAATAAAACAAGGTCAGCAAGGCAAGCAGTCTGCTGTGTTTTCTGCATATATAATCCCTACTGCACCGTGATATTGGATACAGCATAAAACAACGTTTGCACCCAAAGTAAATTCAAGGGCTCTAATTAAATGTTTATCCATATATAGTAAATGTATGTCTTTTGCAGAAGTAATTCTCCTTCTAGCAAGTGTCATCTGAATAAACATATTCAATTTAAAGGATAAGTTCACCTTTTCAGAAAAAATAATAAATGCACATTTTTTTGCAGGTAAAAAAATGTGCATTTATTATTTTTTGTTGCAGGAGCTTGTAAAGCTTTGCACCAGTGATCATCAGATAACTGCTGCCATGCAGGTCTCCTGCAGACCTATCAGTGTATAGGTTTGCTCGTACCTCATATGAGGAAGCCGATACATGCTGACAGGAAGAATGAATGAACTACCACAGCGCTCACAGCACCATGGTAGTTCATTGAAAACTGCAAGCCAACAGCCGCAAAAGCTGCCTGATCTTGTAGTTTTCCTTTCACAGAGCGATATGAATGAGTGACGTGGCCAGGTGGGCATTTTTTTGAATTGTCACAGCTAGCGTATGGAGATCTCTCGTTAGCTGGCACAGCGGGGGAGCGGGCGGTGCAGGGGGCCGATGCAATTTCATAACATGTTACACCCCGAATATGGGTGTAACATGTAACATGTTATGAAAGGTGAACTTATCATTTAGGCTGCAATTTGCAATAGCAGGAGATTTTGACCAGCTCTCTATGGAGCCGGTTCACATATGTCCACTGCGGTTCCGGTGCGAATTTGCACCGGAGCCCTGTGCGTCTTTCGGTCCATTTCAGGTCTGAATTCAGTCAAAAATTCAGGCTGAAATCGGACCTGAAATGGTGAACGAGGACACACCGGACCCCTGCTGTGAGCCGCATGCGAAGGTAGTGTGAACCCAGCCTCAAGGTCTGACCACCAAACAGAACAACCACATTGACTGCAGTACAGTGAATGCTTTGCAGTGTAGAAATTAAAAAACTAAAAAATGCGGCACTGGTGATGATGCAAACAGTCCTTGGTGGTCCAAGAAGTGTATGTAAAAAAGCAACTGTGAGTGACACAGTCTAGGACACCAGTGGTTGGTGTAAATAGAAATTAGATAATGTCACAGGGTAAAATCCAAATGAACAGATGAGCATAGCATATAATAAACTAAATGATAGTGATACCCGTGACAGGAAGTACACATTTGAAATCAAGTCCTCAATATAAACAAAGAAAAGATAATAAAAAAGTGGAAGTCTCTGCTGTACAACTGATAAGCGTACTAGGTGCGTGCTAGGTGAACTGCATCAACCGTGAAATATACACTTTTATAGAATCTAACATCCCAGAAGAAAAAGGTAAGAAATGGGTACTCTTACCATAAGCCGAGGGCACACACGTCAGCGACGGTGTGCCAATCAAGCATAGACAGGAACTCCTAGGCCAAGCCTCGAAGAGATGATGTCACAATGCAGCTTCTGGATGTCGCAAGAGATGTTATTGAAGTCCAGTCTTGTCACTCTCAGATGTGAAGTATGAGATAAAACAGGCCAGATCCTCCTCAAGCCGGAACATATGATATCCCCAGGTGAGAAATATCATGAAAGGAAACAAAAAAAGCTCCACATATTGTAGATGATTCCAGGGTGAAGGTATAAAAAAAGCCTTTATTGGCATAAAATCATGGATAAAAAATCTTCTCAATTACAGACAGTTGAGATGATGCATGTAAAAAATATTCACAGAAAGTAAAACAATTGGTAAAGCGTGGTGTAAAGAGCTTATGCAGGCTGTGTACCCGACATGTTTCGAGCTAAAGCTCTTCAATTGGGGAATCAACCTGCTGACCTGCACCACGCCATTATATATAGTCCAAAAATAATACCTGACCCAAAACAGCTGGAGTTGGACAACGCCGCTCTGTATAGTCAGCCAATCATCACAATGATGTATGGGGATCCGCCTACCAGCGGCCGAACAATTCAATCCAACGAGAGGGACGCGAATTGCGCGACAGCGTCATCACGCCAGCGCCCAGCACTGTCATTACGCAGCTCTTGAGTTCCATGCTGCTTAACCACCCGACGTCACCGCTATGCGACGTTCGGGGGTGTGGCGAGCTGGCTCTCATTGTGGTAGTGGACGCCCTTTAGCATCTATTGAGAGAGGTGTGCGGTGCGTCAACATCATCACGTCAGCGCCCAATGACGTCACCATGCGGCGCTTGCGTTCCACAGTTAACCACCCAGCGTGACTAATACACGTCTTCTAAGGGTGTGTTAAACAGACACCAATTGTGAAGTTGACCCCCATCCAATGCTTCATATCCTCCAACCATAACGGTCGTCAACAAATGCATCCAAATGCGGGTGGAATCCCGCACAGAGCAGTAAGCAATGAAAGGGTGGTAATAGCAAAAAAAAATATTAAAATAAATAACACCATCCAACCTCATGAATGGCTGATATTAATGACATAATATTCAGTCCAGAACATACATGAAAAATTAACAATACATACATACAAGAGAGGCAATGAACATCTCAAGTCATACATAGGAAAAAGGTTGCATAAAGAACCATAACTGGGGGGAAAGTAAATAACAGAACATATGTCCTGTAATGACAGGCATAAATGTGGAAATGGGCACATGTTAAGGCAACCCAGTAGTAAGGGTCAATGATAAATGTAAATTGGAACACATACACAAGGGCCAAACTAGGGATCAAGATTTGTGATTTGATCCCTAGTTTGGCCCTTGTGTATATGTTCCAATTACGGTATCCAGCGACGGATGATCTTCAGGCTCCAGCGATGATGTCCAGTGAGGAACAGCACACGGTCCTGTCTCCACCGGAGACACCCCGGGAATGACAACGCGGCAGCCTGACAGGTCTTATGTAGCTGAGGACGGGGCCACCCGTCACGTGACTCCGTCCCCCTCTGACGCAAGAGGAAACCCGGGCTTTCCCAGTGACGTACGGGTGACCCCGCCCCCCTCTAAAGCAACAGGAAACCTGCGTTACATCAGAGGGGGGCAGACCCCCACGCATTTTTTTTGGGGGGGACCCCCACGCATTTTTTAAAAAATTTTTTTATCAATGACTTTCAATGACTTCTCTGTATTGCCAGGAGCCGACAATTCATTACAGCCGCGAGTACTTTTAAATAACTTTGTTTCCTTCAGAAATGACATTTTGTGCAGGGACAGTTCTAAGCACGGGAAACAAGCGCTACTTTACAGGCATACTATACACACACCCCAGGTACGAAATTTAAAGGAATATTTCACTTTTATTGTTTCACTTTAAGCATTATTAAGATCACTGCTCCCGAAAAAACTGCAGTTTTTAAAACTATTTTTTGCATTGATACATGTCCCCTGGGGCAGGACCCAGGTCCCCAAACACTTTTTATGACAATAACTTGCATATAAGCCTTTAAAATTAGCACTTTAGATTTCTCCCATAGACTTTTACAGGGTGTTCCGTGGCTTTTCGAATTTGCCGCGAACACCCCAAATTGTTCGCTGTTCGATTCGAACATGAATTCGGCTCGAACTCGAAGCTCATCCCTAATTGAGAGTTTAGTTCAGAGCTCAGGGAATTCCAATGATGCTGAATTTCTATCAGGGTTAACAGGTTTTTTTCTTCTTTTTTTGTTGCACTTGTAAAAAATGTTCTTAGTCTGCAAAAAGAAAACAAATGCAGCCCCCACATCTAAGGACTGGTAAGCTGCAATTTATAGTCAATTTTTGTTTTTGGATCTAGGCGCACTTTAGCTTCCAATTGAAAAGTGGCAGATAGGCATTTTAGAACACATCCAAGACCCATTCATGGCCTATACATGGCCTGTGTAGTGCCACATTTGGTGCTAATCATGGGAATGATGACCACGTCAACACTGATTTTAAATATCATATTGCTATAATTTAACAAAAATTTCCACAGACCACTAATAAATCATATCTGGAGAATCTCAAACTGACAGGGGTTACAAACATTCCCAGGCATATTTATCAGGCAATTAAAGTGATATTAAAGTGTAAGTTCACCTTTACAGAAAAATCTGTAAGGTGAACTTACACAGGTCCCCCTCCTCACCCCCCCCCCTGACCTGCAGCACAGTGATCTCCCGTTCTGAGCCCCAGTATATTTGTTTCGGGGGCTTAGAAATCCCCACAGTATTCACCCTTCTTCTTCCCCGCTGAGAGGACAGGCTGCATGGGTTCTGATTGGTCGGCGCCGCCCATGTGATGTCGCTGACCAATAACAATATTCCTAAGTATCCCTCCTGACAGGGTACATTTAGGAGATTAACCACTTCAGCCCCAGACCATTTGTCTAGCCCAGTGTTTCTCAACCGTTTTACCGTGGAGGAACCCTTGGCAAAAAGTCTGAGATCTCGGGGAACCCCTAAAAAAAAATTCAGATCTACAGCTCTCGGAACATCGTATCTGATCAGCAAGCTGTAGATATAACCACGTTTATTGTAGAAATAGCTTTAAATAATGGAATAAAAATTAGAACTCACCTGACACCAACATTATAGTGTGAACAGTGCACATAGAAATCAATTGTTTTCTTTATGTCCCTGCAGAGACCTGCGTTACAAGAAGCCCAAAATATTTTAAGCAAGTCAAATTTGTACACATTTTCAATTTTTTGCACATATGCTGTGAACGAGGCCTTACTGAACTTGAACAAAACTCCCAAATATTGTGACTGATAAATAGGATAGCAGACTACGGGAACAGTTGGGACTTCTTCACAACATTCATGCATAAGAATTGATGGTGCAGATTTGATCTGCATAGACTACTTTGGTCTTGTCCATGTCATGTGCAGAGAGACATGCACTTTCCTAACGTAGGTCTCTGCTAGAACATAAAGAAAATAACTGATTTCTATGTGCCCTGTTCACACCACAATGTTGGTATCATTTGAGTATTTTTCTCTGCAGACAAATGCATACATGTTGCATATTTCTGTGCAGAAAAAATATGCACATGATACCAATGTTGATTTCAATGTGCACTGACAGCGAGTACTGTCAATGCGCATTAATACCTGGTGCCTCCTCTATAGTTCCAGCTCCTCTGAACCTGTGAGGGTGGTACCAGGAAGAGTGCTGACAGTGGGAGCACATGGCTGAATCTTGCAGGAGGTGAGATCCTGTGTATGGTAGTGACTGAATGCAGACTGCAGGGGCCTGTGGCTGGATGAGACTGAATCATAATAGGATTATGTACAAATATGGCAAAATAAAGCTATTATAATCTCACCTCCTGTTACATTCAGCCTGCGTGCCTCAACTCTCTGACCCCCCCCCCCCAGTCTGCAATCAGTGCTGTTATACACTAGGGATGAGCTCGGTGTTCGAGTCGAACATACGTTCGACTCGAACATCGGCTGTTCGATCGTTCGACGAAGATCGAACGATTTGGGCCGTTCGCGCCTAATTCGAGTGACGCGAACGGCCCACAATGCACTACGCCATCGCAGTGTCATCCAGGCGCTGTGATTGGCCAAGCATGCACTGTGACCCCGCATGCTTGGCCAATCACAGCGCCGGCAGCGAGGAGAGCAATGATTGGCCACAGGCAGGATGCCTGTGGCCAATTATTGCTGAGGGTGTTTAGTACACGCCCCACACTATAAAAGGCCGCCAGCACGGCGGCCTAGTGTAGTGTGTTCCGGAGCAGGGAAAGAGAAGCATAGGCAGGGACAGTGACATTTATTTTTTCTTGCTTAACCTGGATTCCTTTAGTTTAGGGAAAGAGAAGGATAGGTAGGGAGAGTGTCAGTGTGTTTTACTGTGCAAATCCTTGTTTCTAGGGACAGGGAAGGACAGTGAGGGAAATTCTCCTTGTGCTATAGTGTGCTAAAGCATTGATCATCAATCAGCTTTAAAAAAACATTTTTTCTAGGGACAGAAAACTATAGGTAGGAAGAGTGTCAGTTTCTTTCACTGTGATAATCCTTGTTTCTAGGGACAGGGAAGGACAGTGAGGGAAATTCTACTTGTGCTATAGTGTGCTAAAGCATTGATCATCAATCAGCTTTAAAAAAACATTTTTTCTAGGGACAGAAAACTATAGGTAGGAAGAGTGTCAGTTTCTTTCACTGTGATAATCCTTGTTTCTAGGGACAGGGAAGGACAGTGAGGGAAATTCTCCTTGTGCTATAGTGTGCTAAAGCATTGATCATCAATCAGCTTTAAAAAAACATTTTTTCTAGGGACAGAAAACTATAGGTAGGAAGAGTGTCAGTTTCTTTCACTGTGATAATCCTTGTTTCTAGGGACAGGGAAGGACAGTGAGGGAAATTCTACTTGTGCTATAGTGTGCTAAAGCATTGATCATCAATCAGCTTTAAAAAAACATTTTTTCTAGGGACAGAAAACTATAGGTAGGAAGAGTGTCAGTTTCTTTCACTGTGATAATCCTTGTTTCTAGGGACAGGGAAGGACAGTGAGGGAAATTCTCCTTGTGCTATAGTGTGCTAAAGCATTCCTCATCAACCATCTTTGAAATCCTTGTTTTTTGGACAGTCAGGGAAATTGTCGTTGTGCTATTCTGTGCAAAAGCAATCATCCTCAACCATATTTAGAAATCCTTACGTAAAGGGACAGAGAAGGACACCTGAAGGTAGCCCTTATTGCTTTTTTCCCATCTCCCTGCAGGCCATCTATTAGAATGTCTGGAAGGCAAACAAGGAGAGGCAGACAGTCAGGAGGCAATAAAAGAGGGCAAGCAGGCTCTGTGTCTGGGGGCAACAGTGCTGGTCGTGGACGCGGTGCATTGTTATCAGCACATGGCCATGGGACACGCTTGTCCTTCTTTTCGGCAGCTGGACATGTTGAGCCACATCATGCCGAAGACTTGGTAGAGTGGATGACCAAGCCCTCCTCCTCCTCCTCATCCTCTCTCACCCAGGCTCAGGGTACTGGCAAAGCAGCTGCCAAAGCGTCCTCTTCCCTGGTATCAATGTCAGACTCATCATCAGTCACTCCTTCCCTAGACCCACCATGTCCTCCTCCTGAGGAGTCCCCCGAACTGTTTGAGCACAGTGTTGGGTACATGCTCCAGGAGGATGCCCAGCGTTTCGAAGGGTCTGATGATGAAACCCAGCTACAGGAAGGCAGTAGCGTGAGAGCAGACAGAGGGGATGCTCAAGAAGGACACCAATCTGGCAGTCATGTTCCAGCAGCTGCAGCATACTGCCAGATTGGCTCCAGTGATGAGGAGGGAGGGGATGATGAGGTCACTGACTCCACGTGGGTGCCTAATAGGAGAGAGGAGGAGGAGGAGGATGAGGAGGAGGCACATCTCCAACGAGGCAGGATGCCCTTTGGTGGCCAGCGTAAGGGCAGTACACCGACGGAATCACACCGCAGAGCTCCGCCTGTGCAGGGCGCTGCCTCTGCCCGTCATTCAAAAAGTTCTTTGGTGTGGGCCTTTTTTGAGGCTAGTGCATCAGATCGCACAGCTGCTGTTTGCAACATATGTCTCAAGCGTATATCGCGTGGCCAAAACATCAGCCGCTTGGGTACCACATGCCTGACCAGACATATGTTGACCTGCCATGCAGCTCGTTGGCAAGCCTACCTCAAAGACCCACACCAAAGAACAAAGCGGACCTCTCCTTGCACCGCATCAGCTGGGATCTCCAACCCCACTATAACTTCAGTCCTCTCTGAAACATGCACTGAGAGGAATGAAGGTGTAGAATTAGGTGTGTCACAGCCAAATACTTGCGGCCACTCTGCTAGCAGTACACCGACGTCCGATTCTAGCAGGCAAATTTCCCTGCCCCAGCTGCTGGACCGTCGAAAGAAGTTCACTCCCAGCCATCCACATGCCCAGCGGTTGAATGCTAGCTTGGCTAAATTGCTAGCGCTTCAACTGCTGCCTTTTCAGTTGGTAGACTCGGCCCCCTTCCGTGAGTTTGTGCAATGTGCGGTTCCTCAGTGGCAGGTTCCCAAACACCACTTTTTCTCACGGAAGGCTATTCCGGCTCTCTACCGGCATGTGGAAGGCAATGTCTTGGCCTCGCTGGACAGGGCGGTCAGTGGTAAGGTGCATATTACCGCTGACTCATGGTCCAGCAGGCATGGACAGGGACGTTACCTTTCTTTCACTGCCCATTGGGTCACTCTTTTGGCAGCTGGGAAGGATGCAGGACAAGGTGCAGTAGTGTTGGAGGTTGTTCCACCGCCACGCCTCCAAAATGCTACTACTGGTTGTGACACACCTCTCTCCTCCACCCCCTCCTCTTCTTCTTCCTCCATGGCCTCTTCCTGTGGTTTGTCCTCTGAACCAGCGGTGCTCCGTAGCCGTTCAAGGGGCTACGCAAGTACGCAGGCAAAAAGATGCCATGCCGTGCTTGCGCTGGTGTGTTTGGGGGACAGAAGCCACACTGGGGCAGAGGTCCTGTCTGCTCTGCAGGGCCAGGCCGAGAGGTGGTTGACGCCACGCCAGCTTAAGCCAGGAATGGTGGTTTGCGACAATGGCACCAACCTCCTCTCCGCCCTCCGACAGGGACAACTGACCCATGTGCCCTGTGTGGCTCACGTCCTTAACCTGGTGGTGCAGCGGTTCTTGGGCAGGTACCCGGGCTTACAGGATGTCCTGAGGCAGGCCAGGAAAGTCTGTGTGCATTTCCGCAGATCTTATAATGCCATTGCTCACCTGGCTGAGCTGCAAAAGGAGTTGAACCTGCCCAAGAACCGCCTTATATGTGACATGCCCACCAGGTGGAACTCAACGTTGGCCATGCTGCAGCGGCTGCACACGCAGCAGAGGGCCATCAATGAGTACCTGTGCGACTACGGCACCAGGACAGGGTCAGGGGAGCTTGGTTTTTTTTCTCCACGCCAGTGAGGCATGATCAGGGATGCATGCACTGTCCTGGCACCATTTGAGGAGGCCACGAGGATGGTGAGCAGTGACAGTGCATGCATCAGTGACACTGTACCTCTTGTCCACCTGTTGGAGCACACGCTGCGTGGAATAATGGACAGGGCACTTGAGGCAGAACAGAGGCAGGAAGAGGAGGACTTCCTTGCCTCTCAAGGCCCCCTTTACCCAGACAGTGTTCCTTCTGTCCCACCCATCGCACAGGAAGAGGAGGAGGAGGAGGAGGAGGAGGAGGATTGTGTCAGCATGGAGGTGGAGGCTGGCACTCAGCATCATCAGCAGCAGTCTTTTAGGGATGATTTACAGTCCCAAGAAACCAGTGGACTTGTACGTGGCTGGGAGGAGGTGGCTGCGGATCATGTCGTCCTTAGTAGACATGTGCACACTGAAATATTTCGTTTCGGAATTTCGTTTTCATCCGAAAAATAAATTTATTTAGTTACTCCCGAAATTCGTTTTTATTTATTTCGTTTTTCTTAGAAATTGCATTCGTCCGAAAATCTGAATTAATTAAGGTCGAATCTGTCATTGAAGGCTTATGGTGTCTGTCGAATGTTCAAAGAAGATTCGACGGAGCAGTGAAACTGTACGACGCTGCAATCATACATTTCCGGTCGAATGTTCCGCCCACAAGCTATAGAAGAATTCTAATGTTGTATGACTAGTAATAATTATATTTATTCATTACTATTACTAGTCAACCAAGATTAGAATTCTTCTATAGCCTATGGGCGGATGCATTTGACCGGAAATGTACGATTGCAGCGTCGTACAGTTTTGCTGCACCGTCGAATCTTCTAACTTTCGATGCTTTGTCGAATCTTCGTCATTCTAGCTATTTTACTGCTCCTCCTCTTTGGTTACAATCAGCCAATAACATTCATCATCAACTTTATTTTTATTTTACTTCCCCCACCCAATTCCAGCAGTGATCTTTTCTCTCTATGTCGAATCTTTTCTCTCTATAATAACAAATCTTTTCTCTCCTATGTCGAATCTTTTCTCTCCTATGTCGAATATTTTCTCTCTATAATGTCGAATCTTTTCTCTCCTATGTCGAATCTTTTCTCTCCTATGTCGAATCTTTTCTCTCCTATGTCGAATCTTTTCTCTCTATAATAACAAATCTTTTCTCTCCTATGTCGAATCTTTTCTCTCCTATGTCGAATATTTTCTCTCTATAATGTCAAATCTTTTCTCTCCTATGTCGAATCTTTCTCTCCTATGTCAAATCTTTTCTCTCTATAATGTCGAATCTTTTCTCTCCTATGTAGAATAATCTTGGACTAATAGAGTTAAGGTTAGGCACATTCGACCACAGGTTCGATAGACACAGATTGTTATTGTCAGCGTCACGTCGAATCTCCTATCTATATCGAACTGTTGTAGCAACGAAAACGAAAATAAAGCATTTGTTTATGTCGGATCTTTCGGTTTTCGGATTCTGTGCTTTCGTTTTCGTTTGTTAAAACGATAACTAAAATAGCTGAAATTCGGACGAAAATGCATTCGGACGAAAACGAATGCACATGTCTAGTCCTTAGTGACCCAGAGGACTCCGGAGCGAATGCCTCAGCAAACCTACGCTGCATGGCCTCCCTGATCCTGCAAAGTCTGCGGAAGGATCCTCGTATTCTTCGGATCAAGGAGAGGGACCATTACTGGCTGGCCACTCTCCTTGATCCACGGTACAAGGGTAAGGTTGCGGACCTTATGTTACCGTCGCAGAGGGAGCAGAGGATGAGACAACTCCGGGAGGCCTTGCAGAAAGGTCTGTGCAACGCGTTCCCAGAGACTGGGAGGTTACAAACTCCTGGTCCTGGACAACGAGTTGCTGAGGCTTCGGCCAGTCAAAGAAGGAGCGGTGGGGAAGGTGGCCGTCTGACCGATGCGTTCAGACAATTCTTTAGTCCGCAGCCCCAAAGTATGATCGGTTCCAGCAACCATCGCCAGCGTCTGATAAACATGGTGCAGGAATATCTAGGGGCAAGGTCAGACTTGGACACCTTCCCCACCGAAAATCCTCTGGCTTACTGGGTCTTGAGGATGGATCACTGGCCAGAGCTTGCACAGTATGCAATTGAGCTACTGGCCTGTCCTGCATCCAGCGTTCTTTCGGAACGCACATTCAGTGCTGCTGGAGGATTTGTCACGGATCACAGGGTGCGCCTGTCCACCGACTCGGTTGATCGACTGACTTTCATCAAGATGAACCAGTCTTGGATCACCACCAGCTACCACACACCTGATGCTGATATAACAGACTAATTGATTTTAACATGTCACATCCCTTCAAGACTGATGCTGATGCTGAGTGCCTGTGCTGTTATGTTGACTGGCTATCCTCCTCCTCCGAGTCCTCAATGATACGATTGATGATGATAGCTTGGAAGATCATTTTTGTTTATGGGTGCCGCCACCAGTGGCTAAGGCCCAATTTTTCAGCCCCTGTTTTACAGGGGCGTGTAATTACAATTTTTTTAGCAATAATTTGCCATAGGGCTCATTGCTGTGCTCCAAGTACAGTATCTGTGAGGGGTTGGAGTGTTGTGGCACCAGTGCCTAAGGCCCAATTTTTCAGCCCCTGTTTAACAGGGGCGTGTCATTACAATTTTTGAAGCAATACTTTGCAACAGGGCTCATTGCTGTGCTCCAAGTACAGTATCTGTGAGGGGTTGTAGTGTTGTGCCACCAGTGCCTAAGGCCCAATTTTTCAGCCCCTGTTCAACAGGGGCATGTAATTACAATTCTTGATCTAATAATTCACAGCAGGGCCCATTGCTGCACCCACCAAGTGTAACTCTGAGGGCTTACAGTGTTGTGGCAACGCCACCACCACCACCACGAAAGGCCCAATTTTTCAGCCCCTGTTCAAAAGGGGCATGTAATTACAATTCTTGATCTAATAATTCACAGCAGGGCTCATTCCTGCACCCACCAAGAGTAACTCTGAGGGCTTACAGTGTTGTGGCAACGCCACCACCACCACCACCACGAAAGGCCCAATTTTTCAGCCCCTGTTCAAAAGGGGCATGTAATTACAATTCTTGATCTAATAATTCACAGCAGGGCCCATTCCTGCACCCACCAAGAGTAACTCTGAGGGCTTACAGTGTTGTGGCAACACCACCACCACCACCACGAAAGGCCCAATTTTTCAGCCCCTGTTCAACAGGGGCATGCAATTACAATTCTTGATCTAATAATTCACAGCAGGGCCCATTCCTGCACCCACCAAGAGTAACGGTCAGGGCTTACAGTGTTGTGGCACCAGCACCACCATCAAAGGCCCAATTTTTACTACCACTGTTCAACAATTATATGTAATTAAAATTCCTGATATAATAGTTGACAGCAGGGCGTTCCAGCACCAACCAAGAGTAACTGTGAGTGCTTACAGTGTTGTGCCAACACCAACAACTAAGGGGCCTATTTCTGCAGAGTATATACGGCAGGTCCCTACTTTCAAACATCCAACTTACAAACGACTCCTACTTGCAAACGCAAGAAGACAACAGGAAGTGAGAGGAAATCTACCCCTTGGAAGGAAAATTCTCTCCTGTAAGAATTAATATGGGAGAAAGGTGTCTCCTCTGTACTGATGCTTTATCAGCAATCCTTGTTTCAAGAAAAACACCACATTTCAAAAACAGTTGTCATTGGGATGGAAAGTGAGGTGAAATGTTCTGAACAGGGGCACAGACAGCAAAACAAATGTTACAGGGGTGATAACCCTTACCTATGTTTTCCAAAAAGTTTAAAAATAGATTTTTGGGCTGGAGCTACACTTAAACAATGTACCTGTTCAAAATTACAAACAGATTCTACATAAGAACAAACCTACAGTCCCTGTCTTGTATGCACCGCCTGTATACGGCTGTTCAGAGTATATAGGGCCTTTTTTATTTTATGTGCGGGGTTCCCCTTAATATCCATACAAGACCCAAAGGGGCTGGTAATGGGCTGGGGTGGGGGGGGGGTCATGGGGTAGCTATGCCATTTTTCTTAAAGATTTTCATCCATATTACCGGGACCAGACATTACATTAAAGCCGCAAGCAGTTTTAAATGGCTTTTTTTTCCTTTAGAAGTGTCATTTTGTGCAGGGACAGTTCTAAACACGGGAAACACGTGGCACTTCACAGGCATACTTTAGACACCCCCCAGGTACGATATTTAAAGGAATATTTGACTTTTTTTTTTTCACTTTATGCATCATTAAAATGACTGCTCCCGAAAAACGACCGTTTTTAAAACTTCGTTTTGCATTGATACATGTCCCCTGGTGCAGAACCCGGGTTCCCAAACCCTTTTTAGGACAATAACATGCATAATAGTTGTTATAATTAGCACTTTAGAATTCGAACGTTCGCATCCATTGTATTTAATAGGGTTCTAATGTTCGTACGAACTTTTGGTCCGTTCGCGGGTTCTGGTGCGAACCGAACCCGGGGGTGTTCGGCTCATCACTATTATACACAGGATGTCATCTCCTGTTCTCTGCTCTTCCCTCCCCCAGCAGTCTGCATTCACCCCTGACATACACAGGAACTCAGCTTCTATCTAATCTAGCCATGTGCTCCTTTTCTATGCTCCCCCCCTCCACAGTGTGCATTACTGCTACCATTGAGACAGATCTCACCTTCTGATCTGGTGCTTCCGCCTCCATAGTCCTCATTCTCGGCTCTCTTCACGGCTCCCACTCTGTGCTCCCTGACTCCAGTCTTCATTCTCGGGTCCCATGGCTCTCCGCTCTCCATGCCTAGCTCTCCAAGCCCGGCTCCCCGCTCTCCATCAGTGGCGTCACTAGGGTTGGTGTCACCCGGTGTGAAAAAAATTGGTGTCAACCCCCCTCCACCCACTATAGTCCCTCTTCAGTACAGACCCCCCATTAAGTACAAACCCCCCTCCATCAGTATAGACCTCCCTCCAAGTGCAGAAACCCTATCAGCATAGACCACCTCAGATAAGACCCCCCTCCATCAGCATAGACCCCCCACATAGGCACCCCAAGTGCAGACCACCTCCATCAGCATAGCCGCCCTCAGTGCAGACCCCCTTCAGCATAGACACCCCCCAGTGTAGACCCCCCTCCATCAGCATAGACCCCCAGTGCACACCCCATCAGCATAGACACCCCCAGTGCAGACTCCCCTCCATCAGCATAGCCCCCCTCAGTGCAGACCCTCATCAGCATAGACACCCCCTAGTGCAGACCCCCTTCCATCAGCATAGCCCCCCTCAGTGCAGACCCCATCAGCATAGACACCCCCTAGTGCAGACCCCCTTCCATCAGCATAGCCCCCCTCAGTGCAGACCCCATCAGCATAGACACCCCCTAGTGCAGACCCCCTTCCATCAGCATAGCCCCCCTCAGTGCAGACCCCCATCAGCATAGACACCCCCTAGTGCAGACCCCCTTCCATCAGCATAGCCCCCCTCAGTGCAGACCCCCATCAGCATAGACACCCCCTAGTGCAGACCCCCTTCCATCAGCATAGCCCCCCTCAGTGCAGACCCCCATCAGCATAGACACCCCCCTCCATCAGCATAGCCCCCCTCAGTGCAGACCCCCATCAGCATAGACACCCCCATCCATCAGCATAGCCCCCCTCAGTGCAGACCCCCATCAGCATAGATACCCCCTAGTGCAGACCCCCTTCCATCAGCATAGCCCCCACAGTGCAGACCCCCATCAGCATAGACACCCCTCTCCATCAGCAAAGCCCCCCTCAGTGCAGACCCCCTCCATCAGCATAGACCCCCATCAGCATAGATACCTCCACTTGTGCTAGTAGTCCCCCCCTCTCCCCTCTCATAGCGCCCCCAGCACATGTCCATAAAATACACTATTCAGACCTCAGAACAGCGCAGCATAGACATAGCGGTGTGTCCCTCCTCAGACTGCCTCCTCCTGTCCTGTGTATATGTAAACAGAGGAGGGAGGACTCGGGGAGGCGGCTTAAGTCCGCTCCGCTGTGAGAGACACAGATCAGTGCAGGGGTGTGCGGACCGTGTGATGCCGCTGCCCACAGGCGTCACCCGGGTGCGATCTGCACCCCCCACTCAGCAACACCACTGCTTGGCTCCCCGCCAAATTTTAAAACTCCCGCTCTCTGCCTTTCCGCTCTCTGAGTTCTCTGAGCCGGAACTACAGAGAGAGCATCGGGTATCAATGCGCGCTGACTGTTCTCACTGTCAGCGTGCATTGGGAACAGTGAAAACAACATTGAACGGATATACATCCGCCACAATGTTGAATCGCGGCGGAACCCCTGGGGACTTCTCGCGGAACCCCAGGGTTCCGCGGAACCCCGGTTGAGAAACACTGGTCTAGCCAAAGACCAGAGCACTTTTTGCGATCCGGCACTGTGACGCTTTAACTAACAATTGCGCGGTCGTGCGACGTGGCTCCCAAACAAAAAAGACATCCTTTTTTCCCACAAATAGAGCTTTCTTTTGGTGGTATTTGATCACCTCTGTGGTTTTTATTTTTTGCACTATAAACAAAGAAAAGAGCGACAATTTTGAAAGAAATTACATATTTTTTACTTTTGCTATAATAAATATCCCCCAAAAATATATATAAAAAAAAAAAAAAATCCTCATTTTAGGCCGATACGTATTCTTCTACATATTTTTGGTAAAAAAAATCGCAATAAGCATTTATTGATTGGTTTGCGCAAAAGTTATAGCATCTACAAAATAGGGGATAGTTTTATGGCATTTTTATTAATATTTTTTTTTTTTACTAGTAATGGCGGCGATCAGCGTTTTTTATCGTGACTGCGACATTATGACAGACACATCGGGCACTTTTGGCGCTATTTTGGGACCATTCACATTTACACAGTGCTATAAAAATGCATTGATTACTGTGTAAATGTGACTGGCAGTGAAGGGGTTAACCAGGAGGGGGCTCTGAAGGGGTTAAGTGTGTCCTAGGGATGTGTTCTAACTGTAGAGAGGATGGGCTACGTGTGACATGACACTGATCACCACTCCCGATTACAGGGAGCTGTGATCAGTGTCCTGTCACTAGGAAGAATGGAGAAATGCTTGTATACATTAGCATTTCCCCGTTCTTCCTCTCCGTGAGACTATCGCGGGTATCCCTGCGCCCACAATGCCACTTCTTAAAGGCGGCGTATATATACGACGGTCTGCCCACAGGAGCCATTCTGCCGACGTATTATACGTGAGACAGTCCTTAAGTGGTTAAGCTCCGGGGATTTCTAAGCCCCAGAGCCGTGAGGCAGCTAAACCGGGACTCAGAACGGGAAATCGCCGTGCTGCAGGTCAGCGGGACTGGGGGTAATGGGGAGGGGGTCCTGTGTAAGTTCACCATACAGATTTTTCTGTAAAGGTGAACTTACCCTTTAAAGGTAATTTTTCTTTTTAAAAACAATAACAAACATGTCATACTTACCTGCTCCGTGCAATGGTTTCGCACAGAGCAGCCCCTGATCCTCCTCTTCTTGGGTCCCCCCACTGGCACTCCTGACCCCTCCCTCCTGCTGAGTGCCCCCAGAGCAAGACGCTTGCAAGGGGGCACCCAAGACGGGTTGCTCCCGCTCCATTCACACACAGAGCCGCAGCTTGGCCCAACCCTCTCTCTGCTCATGGCTTACTGGCTGTAATTGACAGAAGAGGAAGCCAATGCCTCCCACTGCTGTCTCAGCCAATGAGTAGGGAGAGTCCCCAGAGAGCCGAGGCTCAACATGGGACTCAAGTAAGTATTGGGCGGGGGGGGGGGGGCTGCTGCACAATTTAAGGTTTTTTACCTTCATACATAGAATACATGAAGGTAAAAAGTCTTGAGCCTGTAGGATCACTTTAACCTTAGTTTTGATCTTTGGCAACAGATGGGTCATAGTGGTGGTGTCGCTGTAAAATGGCAGTGATTCTGCTACTTCTGGTGGCACTCAGTCTATTATAGAGAAGGGAACTTCCAGAGATATCAAGCACCCCTTCCCCTAAACACAGAGGTTGACTGACAGAATTGTTCATCACTGTGTCATTTGCCATTCAGATTAGTGATGGATGAACATCTAGCGGGACGGTCCGCGAATGCGGGCAAATGTTCGCGAACCGCAGGTTCGCGGCTGGCCCCATTCATTTTAACGGCAGGCGAACATTAAAAACCTCCAGGTCATATTTGCAGCCACAAAATACTTACTAGCTGTGCACACATAGTCCCACAACATGGACAATGACATACCAGAAGTATTCAGCGAATCTGCGATCGACAACGACAAGCATTCTTTTTTTATCTGCAAAATTTTGTCAATTCAGGAGCGCATGAAGAGACGCAAGGCCAGGCTATGAAGGGGGTGCAGGAGATGATCCTGCTATTGGAAAAGTTGCCATTATTTTTTTTATTTTATTTTTTTATAAGTTATTGTAGTGGGTATCCCAAATTTAGGGGTGACCTGAGCAATAGTTGGCTCGGGTCTTCTAATTGTTTGGACTCCTTCTTTCTGCTGCTTCACCTGGCGTGCAGTTCCCCTTAGAATAGGTGGTGCTGACACTTGTACCCGGGGTTAAACCACAGGTGATGGAGTGGCTATTGGGTGTCCTCTCTCGGCAGCCATGCAGTGGGCGTGGTCTATCCGCTGTGCATGCCCGAAGAGGGTACAAAAGGGGCAGACGCCATTGTTCTGGGCGCGAATACCTGGGGACCTGTACCCAGAGGAGTGTATCCCCTCGAGGGGGGATACGAGCATTGATTGTGGGGTCTTGGGCACCTTCAGCCCGAGGCCAAGGAGTTCCAGGTAGGCCCAGTACCTTTAACTGGGTCTACAAAGCCAGAAAGGAAACCCAGGGAGCCCAGGTCTGACTAAGAGGAAGACAGGGGAGGATCGGTCCTATAAAAGGAGGCGAGTGATAAAGATTACGGTCTCGGGAGAGGCCTGGTGACCTGTCGGAGGGAGACTGCCTTTGCGGAGTGCTGCTACCTAAGGAGGGATCTCCTTGACTTTGTCCTTGGAGGGGACTAAGTCACTGTTCAAGCTACATGCCGGCTGCTAGTGCCATTGGGTGACTATCCGGGTGAGCTGTACCCACTCGAGACCGAGTGGCGATGAAGCCAAGAGTGTGCCTGAATCAGTTCTATCTGCTAACCCCTTTCTCTTTTCAACTCTCCGGTTACTGAAGCATAAAAGGAAAATAAACTTGTGTTTGAGTTGAAGCATGGTGTGGACATTGGCCTTCTTTGGGAAAGGTAAAGACTTGCCTCTAAACTCTAGAGGGGAGAACCAGTGGAAGGAAGCAACTTGCTGCGGGACCTAAAAATATGACACCGCTCAACCTCTTCAAACAGGACGGTACGGGCATATAGTACGGTGTGCTTTTTTTCTACAAGTGAGCCAAAGGTAGAAAAAAGGTCCGTGTGCTACATTATATAAATCGTTTATACAGTTATGCATATACATGGTCTACTGGTCACATGTGTTGAATTCCTCCGAGATCCATGCCTCATTCATTTTTATAAATGTGAGGTAGTAAACACTGTCGTGAGCTAGGCGAGTGCGCTTATCGGTCACGATCCCCCCTGCTGCGCTGAACGTCCTTTCGGACAGGACACTGGACGAGGGGTAAGGCAACAGTTCCATTGCAAATTGTGCAAGCTCTGGCCAGAGGTCAAGCCTGCCCACCCAGTAGTCCAAGGGTTCATCAGTTCGTCTCAGAGCGTCCACATCGGCCGTTAACCCGATGTAGTCGGACACCTGTCGGTCTAGGCGTTCCCTGATGCTGGATCCGGATGACACCTGTCGATGGGTCGGCTGAAAGAATGATCTCATATCAGAAGTGACCAACACATCTTCAAACCGCCCTCTTCTTGCAGGCGCTGTTGAATTGGTACCCGCAACTGTTTCTCTGGGAGTGGAAATTCCTCTGCCAGCGCACGCAAAAGCAGAATACAGCATTTCTCTAAGCAAGGCCTGGAAGTACTCCATTCTGACAGCCCTCTGTGATGGTGGTAACATTTACGCCATTTTTTGTTTGTACCGGGGGTCCAAGTACCTTGCCACCCAGTAATGGTCCTTGCCCTTTATTCTTTTTATACGGGGGTCCCTCTTAAAACACTGGAGCATGAAGGCCCCCATTTGGACTAAACTGGAAGCAGTGTGGTGGCCTGGCTCCTGCTCATCATCCAGGATAATTTCGTCCTCGTTCTCCTCCCCCCATCCACGGACAACAACAGGGATCCCAGAAAGGTTTAAAGTATGCTCTTCTTGCTCCTCCTCATCCGCCCCGGCACCATCCTCCTCTGACTCCTCTTCAGACTCCTGTTGACTTGTCTCTAGAGTAGCCCCCCCTGGGAATTCATCCAGCATTGCGACTTCCTCATCTTCCTGCTCCTGCTCCTGGACGGCTTGATCAATGACACGATGCAATGCACGCTCCATAAAGAAGGCGTAAGGTACGATGTTACTGACAGTGCCATGGCTGCGACTGACCAGTTTGGTGATCTCATCAAATGGCCGCAAAAGTCTGCATGCATGCCACAGAGTTCGTACAGGTAGTCGTTCACTGCACGTTTCTGCTGGAGCAGCCTATCAAGCATTTACAAGGTTGAGTTCCATCGCGTCGGGCAGTCACAAATAAGACGTCTGACCGGCAGATTGTGTCGCCGCTGAATGTCAGCAAGGCGAGCCATGGCCGTGTAAGATCTTCTGAAATGGGCCGAGATTTTCCTTGCCTGCCGCAAGACGTCCTGTACCCCAGGGTATTTGATAACGAATCGTTGCACGACCAAGTTCAAGACGTGTGCCATGCATGGCACGTGTGTAATTTTGCCCTGTTTCAACGCGCTCAGCAGATTGGCACCGTTGTCGCACACCACTTTACCAACTGTCAAATTGAGCGGTGTTAGCCACTGATCTGCCCGTGAACGCAAAGCTGAAAGGAGTGCAGGGCCAGTGTGGCTCTTGGATTCCAGGCACAACAGACGCAGCACAGCATGGCAACGTCTCACCTGGCATGTCAAATAGGTTCTGGGGATCTTGGGCGGCGCAGTGGAAGAGACGGTAGCAGCGGAAAAGGAGGAGTCAGCCGAGGAGGAGAGGGAGGATGGAGTAGGAGGAGGAGAAGAAGAGGCAGGCCTGCATGCAATCCGTGGCGGTAAAACCAAATCTACACGGGTGCCACGGGTTACATGCTTGACGGCCGTCATAAGGTTCACCCAGTGGGCAGTAAAAGTTATATACCTTCCCTGCCCATGTTTGCTAGACCACGTGTCTGTGGTCAGATGTATCTTGGCACCGACACTGTGTGCCAGAGATGCATTCACTTGCCGCTAAACATGGCCATATAGCTCTGGGATGCCCTTCTGTGAGAAATATTTCCTTCCTGGGACCTTCCATTGTGGTGTTCCAATGGCCACAAATTTTTGAAAGGCCTCCGAGTCCACCAGTTTATATGGCAGTAGTTGGCAGGCTATCAGTTCTGACAAGCCAGCGGTCAACCGTTGGGCAAGAGGGTTATCCGGTGTCATCATTTTTTTACGCTCAAACATTTGGCCCACGGAAGCCTGCCTTTTTCCAGAAAAACTTGAGGACGGCATGATGGAAGGTGGAGTGGAGGACAATTGTGAGGAGAGAGGAAAAGGAGCAGGAGAAGTAGAAGAGGCTGGACGGTGAGAGCCTGGAGTGTGGCTTTGTGGGTTCTGACGACGTTGCTCCCACTGGGCTCGGTGATGGGAGTTCATGTGCCTTCTTAAGACGGTCGTCCCTGGGTGAGTGTTGGGCTTACCGCGACTTATGCGCTGACTGCAAAGTCTGCAGATGGCAACACTATTGTCAGCAGCGGACACGTTAAAAAAAGCCCACAATGCGGAGCCATGTGCCGGCATCCTGGGAGCGCCAGATGTCACCGTACATGGTTGATGGCTCGCTCTGAGTCCTGATACATTAGCAGTCTGGTTTGTCCCTCCTGTGCAATGTAAGTTCCGCCTGCCTCTCCTCCCTATCTGCTGGTCCATCTCTCCCTCTGAACTCCCCTCCTGGTCTTCTCTTGTGGGCACCCACGTGAGGTCCATAGGCACGTCATCATTGACGTCACCTTCCCCACCACTAACATTAGAGATCTCGGAGTAGGCAGCAACAGCGGGGACCAACCTCCTTGGGCTGATCTGGGTACTGTCATCAGACTGCTGAGTGGCAGTTGTTGCTACCTCCTCTTCCTGATCCAATGCCAAGAATTCCTGCGCATCGAAAATGTCTTGTGATGGATCGGAAAATAATTCCAGTGACTCAAGCGGAGGGTTTATGGTGGTGTTGGTGGTAGTGTCTTTGTGGGGGGGGGAAAAGCATAGAGTGAAGAGGGTGCAGATAGAGAGGATGAGGAGGGTGCAGAAGAGTAAGGCTGAGTGAGCCACTCAACCAACTCTGGTGCATCCTTTGACGTAATTGAACGCACCTTCTGCAACTTCCCACTTTGGCTCCGGCCTGGTGCTCCTGCCCTACCCCTACCACCCCTGCGGAAGGGCCTGCCTCTTCCTCTGCCTGTCATTTTTTTTAAATGACCCTGTGACAAAAGTCTCTAGAGAAGTGCAGTATATGTGGAAGAAGGTATATAACACCCCGCTTCAATCTGTCGTTTTGGGGGGGCCACTGGTCTATCACACCAGTTATAATACTTTTTTCTAATTGTGTTTATCACTCTTTGTAGTATCGCTGCAGAACCGCTCAGCAGTCACAATGCTGCACAGTAGAAATGCACTATAATATGCTTTCTATATTTGGTAGTATTTTATGCATGTATTACACCCCTATATACTGCACACCAAATAGTAGACCTATACCAGTCCTTAAAAGGCCTTTGTGTGGACCTTTATTAGTTAGCGATTTTTGTCGCTAGTCTGTCCCTGCAACACGTCAGCAACCTCTCCCTACACTGACAAAAGAGCTGCAGAACCGCTCAGCACTGCAGTCACAATGCTGCACAATTGAAATTAACTATAATATGATTTCTATATTTGGTAGTATTTTATGCGTGTATTACACCCCTATATACTGCACACCAAATAGTAGACCTATACCAGTCCTTAAAAGGCCTTTGTGTGGACCTTTATTAGTTAGCGATTTTTGACGCTAGTCTGTCCCTGCAACACGTCAGCAACCTCTCCCTACACTGACAAAAGAGCTGCAGAACCGCTCAGCACTGCAGTCACAATGCTGCACAATTGAAATTAACTATAATATGATTTCTATATTTGGTAGTATTTTATGCGTGTATTACACCCCTATATACTGCACACCAAATAGTACACCTATACCAGTCTTTAAAAGGACTTTTGTGGACCTAATAGCTAGTGATTACAGTCTGTCCCTGATACACAGCACAGCAACCTCTCCCTCCCTACACTGACAAAAGACAGCTGCAGAATCGCTCAGCACTGCAGTCACAATGATGCACTATAATATGCTTTCTATATTTGAAAGTATATTATAAGTGTATTACAACCCTATATACTGCACACCAAACAATAGTACACCTATACCAGTCCTTAAAAGGACTTTTGTGGACCTAATAGCTAGTGATACAGTCTGTCCCTTCTCCACACAGCAACCTTTCTCTACACTGACAAAAGACAGAATGTAAAATGGCAGCCAGATCAGGTCTATTTAGAAGGTAGGGGGTATGTCCATGTGCTGAAATGTCTCAATTGGCTGTCCTGTACCACATGATGGATGTGTCATGGGTCAAAGTTCTCCACAATGTAAAAGAATATGGCGGTTTGGCGAATAGCGAACGCGCAAAGTTCGCCGCGAACCGACCGCGCGGCGAACCGCAAGGCCATCTCTAATTCAGATCACAAGAAAAGTGCAATCAAGTATATACAATCTCCAAAAAACAATATATACACATTTCCTTCTGTAGAAAAATCCATAATAAAAATCCATACAATAGTACAAAAGTGCAAAATGTCCAAATTCTCTTTAAAAATGTGTAGCAAAACCATGTGCCAATAAAGTCCACCACACTTCTAAGTGTAAAACTGATGTTTTGCACTTTTGCACTATTGTATGAATTTTTAATATGAATTGCTCCACAGAAGGAATTATGGATTTTTGTTTAGTTTTTTTTTAGGGATTTTTTGCACTTTATTGCACTAACAACACTTTCTATTGATTTTTTTTTATGTTGCACTTTATATGTAATATTAGTTGTATTAATTATACAGGGATTGGTAAATATTATTTATTAATATAAACACTTTTTAATAGGGTGGTAGATATATTTCTTAGCACTGTTTTGCGTGTTATAATTTGAATAGCTGTACTGATATTGTAGAACAGCCAATTTATAGGAGGGTTATATTTTTATATTGCCTTGCGCAAAACGTTTTGAGTCTAGTTTAAACAAAAAATAAAGACTGGAAACTTGGGGTACCTATGAAGCTGTCCTGCTGAAACTCTAATTTGTTTTTACTTCTTACATTTCCCATTGGTTCTTCACAGGAAAAAGAGCACAAGGCAATGTTACAGGCTGAAGTGCATCATTTGCGTCAACATAATATAAGGCTTCAAGAAGAATCCCAAACCGCATCAGCCCAGCTGCAAAAATTTACTGAATGGTTTTTCAGCTCAGTGGAGAAGAAAAACTAATTTTTTTTTTTTCAATATATACATTAATGTTCGGGCTATAATATGTAACAATGCGGCAATATGAAATTTTAAATTAAAGTATAACTAAAGGCACTTATGGATAGAATGCAGAGGGATTAGAACGCTTGTCAGTTTTCATTGCTACCTGTGCCCCCGTTTGGGAGATTGTCCCTCTCTATTTGTCCTGTTTATCATTATCAGTGAAAGTAAAAGTAACAGAAAATACCAAATTTTGGGTCGTCCCCAGAAAAGTAATAGATGGGAAATCTTCCAATGGAGGACACTAGTTCTGGTGACTTGGGGGTCCCCAAGAGATTCCCTTAATTTGCTGGGATTTCATCTAAATTCCTGTTTGGCTCTGGGACAGGAAGCAAAGGGAAATCTTCGCAATTGGACACAGATGGAGAAAAAAAATGTCACAGCATCCGAAATTAAAATAAAAATAAAATTGCCTATAGTTCAACTTTAATTGTAACTGACACTTTATTAAAAGTAAAAAAAAAAAAAAGGTTTGTAAATATTATCTCTGTTTGTTAAGACAGTGAGGTTGTGAACACCTAACTTGAATGTATAACTTGCTATGCTAGAGATTTTCAAATATAATTTTCTTGTTTTAAGGTGCACTTGAATTACAACTCAATACGCCTCATGCATTAAAGAGAAGGTGAATGGAGAAGTTGCTCTAGCAACCTCTTAGAGTCACACTGTTATTTTTCTAGTGTAGTTTAGAAAATGAAATTCGACATCTGACAGGTTGTTATGGGCAATACAGGCACTTTTCATCCCTTCCAATTCTTAATCGTGAGGCTAATTGTTTTTTCTTGTGAAAGATGCTAAAAAGGTTGGATAGATGTATTGTATAACAGAGCTTCACTTTCCAATTTCCCCTTACATGGTGCTCTAATCATTTACATGGATCGACATCGTTATATTGATATAGCAATAAGCACATCTCACATTTTATTTTAAAGGGTTGAATCACAAGTTATTTATTTGTTCATGAATAGTGTTTGATTTGCTACTTATTTATATATGTATTTATTTGGTTAGACGGCTGTTTACACCAGAAAAAAAAAAAAAAAAACTTTCTGTAACTACTGATAAGCAAATCAAACAGTTTAGCATTTTTTTTTTTTTACATTTGTGGGAATGGTCACCGTTTGTATATTAATCATTTGAATGGTTACACTTTTTTGACAACATTTTGAACATATTTCACATTTAACACTTCTGTATAGTTAAAGTTATTTTGTGTTTGCTTTATCAGTACCTAAATGTCAATTGACTGAGACACTGTTTTTCTGCTTTCGCAGAGCTTAAAGAGAACCTGTCATTTATTGCTTACATAAAACAATACAATTACTAGGAAATAAAAAGTATGCAGATAACAAACACATGGAGATACAATTGTGTCAAACTGAAACTGGTGAACCCTATTGTTTCAGGCAAGGTTTGTGAGAAAGGCAGGCTATAGATAATGTGATTTTCTTTCCTGCAACCATAGCTTGCAGGAAAGAAAATTGCTTGATTCCCCCATAAACATATTTAGTGTTGATGGGAGAATCCCTCCCACTGAAGCTATTGTCTTCTCCCCACGGGGTGGGGGGTTCAGGGTGCTGTCCCTGCCGAGAGAACACGGTCATTATTTCTAGCAGATATAGTCGCTGACAATAATCGCATGGAAAAATTTGACATGCTGGTTGTACCCAAGTTGATCGATGGATCGATTTGGGTACAATCAGTCTGACTGTAGATGGCTAGAATCTCGGCCAGTCCCTGCTGAACCGGCCCATATTTGAACCATCTATGGCCGGCTTAAAACACAACTCTACTTTGAGAATAGCTTATATTTTACAGGTTAACAAAATGCGCAAAAGTGTTGTCTAAAAAAAAAGCAGTGTTCAATCTTGTGCTGATTTTGGCCTCATGAACTCTTAAAGCGGAAGTAAACCCATCGACTTAACAGTTTCAAAAAATAGTTACATTTCCGGAATGCCGGGAATGCCAACTGTCACATTGGTTGTGCTCTCAACCAAACTGTCAAACCATCCAATGGCTGGTGTCAAAACTGATCACATGTGCAGCATCATGGCAGTTGAAGATTAAACAGAGGCCAAGATGGCAGCTTCCTTGCCTGGAAATGATAGGAGGGTTTACTTCCACTTTAAGGGTTCAGCAGCATATTGAAATGTCACTTCCTTGGTACTTCAATTTGTTCACATTGGTCATCACTGACTATACTGAGGATGTCACAGAAAAAGTGAAGTCCAAGCAAAATGAACTTCCAATGACATGTCACATTCCATAGCTTGGTACGAATTTAAATATTACTCACCTTTCCGCAATAGTTTTCTGTTTTATGATTTAAAAAAAAAAAAATTGTAGGCCCTTTTGAATGTACCTTTTATCAATATTTCATATCAAGACCTACAAAAATATATTTTTTTCTTATGCCGTGTACACACGGTGGGAAAATCCGCCAGCAAAAGTCCGATGTGAGCGTTTGGTCGGAAATTCCGACCGTGTGTATGCTTCATCAGACTTTTGCTGTCGGAATTTCCGCCAGCAAAAGATTGAGAGCTGGTTCTCATTTTTTCCGACGAAAAAAATTCCTATTGGAAAATCCGATCGACGGTAGCAATTCCGACGCGCAAAATTCCGACGCATGCTCGGAAACAATTTGACGCATGCTCGGAAGCATTGAACTTAATTTTCTCAGCTCGTCGTAGTGTTGTACGTCACCGCGTTCTTGACGGTCGAAAGTTCAGAGAACTTTTGTGTGACCGTGTGTATGCAAGCCAAGCTTGAGCGGAATTCCGTCGGAAAAATCATCCAAGGTTATTCCGACAGAAAATCCGATCGTGTGTACGCGGCATTAGAGGTCTTTTTATCAATATTTTTGACTAAGAGTCACATAACTTTCACCCAAGTTTCAAGTTTTTCTACTGGAATCTTATGTTTGAATATTGGCTGGAAGTTGGGTGAATCTTGGGTGAAGTGTATTCAAAGTAAAAAAAAATTCTAGTTTTAGAGTAAAGAAGGGTTAAAACCCCCATCAGGTTATTTTTTGTTACCAGGGGAGATTTCCCTTTACTTCCTGCAATGGAAAATGAAAGGAAATCTCTCTAGACAGTTGTTATAGAAACAGGTGTCCCAATTCATGAGTTTTGTTCTGGTAACAACAACAATTTTGGATCTCAACATTTTCTGCCTAATGCCGCGTACACACGGACAAACTTTGCAATGGGCAAAACTCCATTGGAATTCCAACAGGAAAACACGGTCGGAATATCCGATGAAAACTCCCATCGGACTTTTTCCATGGAAATTCCGACCGTGGAATACGCGGCATTAGTGACAATTGTCCCCAGGACAACAGAAGAGGGGGAATTTCCCCAGTGGGAACACAGACATCAATAAAAAACCTTGCAGAGGGCCTAACCCTTCCCCACTCTATCCACATAACTTCATGTGCTTTAAGCACATTCAAGCAGTTATTATTTAATAACTGCTTGAATTTAGATACATGTCCCATATTTTGGCATATTTTGGAGGAAGGGAAACTTTTTCCAGGGTTGACAGTTGGCCAGTTTATCACATTATTTTTGATTGGAACAAGTGAGGTACTGGATGTTTTGGCCATCCTGAATGTAATAGTTCTATTTGTCCCATTTACACTAAGAAACAACAGTGCTTTGTATATGCATCCAAGCAGAAGTACAGTGACTATTAAATCTCCACAGATAACCTATTTGACATTTATTTGTTTAGGTTATTTCTGCAAGAGAAAAGTAATGACAACTAGATTTTTGTCAGTATGTCTCATTACCAAGCATTCCTTCACCCCACACTTGGTAATATAATTTAATCTCACTAAACAGCTTCGGGTTATCTAAGAAGGGAAAAACATAATCATTATTTAAATTACCAACACAATTTAATTAAAAGCAATATGATTTCATGCAATACTTATTAGTGACCGGTTCTCTTTAAAGAAACAAACCGTGCTACAAAGCTGCTAGTACAAAGTTAAGTTGTACCTTTCTTTTCTATTTTGAATGATTAATTTTCAGGTAAGCACATAATTTACTTGTTTGCTGTGTAAAATATAACTGTACTTTTATGAAGGAGAGGATTGGTTTTAATATTTGTATATAAAGCAGTAGAATATGAATAAAACTCATGCAAATACACTATCTGAAACATCACAGCTAATGTTGTTGCTAACCCTGAGTTTGCAAAAACAATAAAAAACCTTTACTAGTGCAAAAGATAAAAAAATATATATTATTGTGAAATTTAATTTCTTTCAGCAAATCTTTAATTTTAAAGTGTACGTCTTCAGCAAAATTTGGAAGGATTAACATTGGCTGTTTATTGCATCACTCAGTTCAATATCTATGTGTTCTCCTAGTCAGTTTACCCAATGATGTGATGTTCCTCTTTGTTGATGTACACGTCAGAAAAGTATTGTTTGATGTAATGTAGTTCTCTAGGAACCCGTTTTCAAATTAGAAATCATACACCAGATATTAATATTTTAGATTATGAGATGCCCTTTTAGGAAGGCAAAGTATTTTTAATGCTAGGCTGCCTGCATAAAAAGTGAGCCTGACACCTACAAACAAAGAAAGCATGCTGCTTAGCATATATTTATATTTACATTTTTGACAGAAGTTCATTATTTTAAGTAATAACATTAAAATACTGAGATTTAAAAAAAAAAGTTAACAAGCACAATGTTGACCAACCCAATATCAAAGGAGTATCCTGGTAGGGTTTTACAATGTTCTATCTTGACAATAAGGGAGTAATGGATTGGTAGTTTTAAAGTCTTATGGCAGAATGATTCCTGTGTTACTATCTTGTTATATCTCAAGGAGTATACAACGGTAATGGCAGCATGTAGACATTTAATGCAAAGATATTTTGTTGTAAAGATAAATTCCACTCTATTTATTCTTGAAATGTACAGTGCCTTGAAAAAGTATTCATACCCCTTTAAATTTTTTACATTTTGTCATGATAATTCAAAAACTTTAACTTATTTTATTGGGGATTTTATGTGAGAGACCAACATAAAGTTTCACATACTTGTGAAGTGGAAATAAAATGATAAATGGTTTTCTCATTTTTTTACAGAAAAAAAAGTGAAAAGTGTGGTGTGCATTTGTATTCAGCCCCCTTTACTCTGATACCCCTAACTAAAATCTAGTGGAACCAATTGCTTTCAGAAGTCACCTAATTAGTAAATAGAGTCCACCTGTGTGCAATTTAATCTCAGTGTAAATACAGCTGTTCTGTGAAGCCCTCAGAGGTTTGTTGGAGAACCTTAGTGAACAAACCGCATCATGAAGGCCAAGGAACACACCAGACAGGTCAGGGATAAAGTTGTGGAGAAGTTTAAAGCGGGGTTAGGTTATAAAAAAAAATCCCAAGCTTTGAACATCTCACGGAGCACTGATCAATCCATCATCCAAAAACGGAAAGAGTATGGGACAACTTCAAACCTACCAAGACATGACTGTCCACCTAAACTGACAGGCCGGGCAATGAGAGCATTAATCAGAGCAGCAGCCAAGAGGCCCATGGTAACTCTGGAGGAGCTGAAGAGATCCACAGCTCAGGTGGGAGAATCTGTCCACAGGACAACTATAAGTCGTGCACTCCACAAATCTTGCCTTTATGGAAGAGTGGCAAGAAGAAAGCCTTTGTTGAAAGAAAGCCATAAGAAGTCCCGTTTGCAGTTTGCGAGAAGCCATGTGGGGGACACAGCAAACATGTGGAAGAAAGTGCTCTGGTCAGATGAGACCAAAATTTAACTTTTTGGCCTAAAAGCAAAACATTATGTGTGGTGAAAAACTAACACTGCACATCACTCTGAACACACCATCCCCACTGTGAAACATGGTGGTGGCAGCATCATGTTGTGGGGATGCTTTTCTTCAGCAGGAACAGGGAAGCTGGTCAGACTTGATGGGAAGATGGATAGAGCCAAATACAGGGCAATCTTAGAAGAAAACCTGTTAGAGTCTGTAAAAGACTTGAGACTGAGGTGGAGGTTCACCTTCCAGCAGGAAAATGACCCTAAATATATAGCCAAAGCTACAATGGAATGGTTTAGATCAGGGGTCTCCAAACTTTCTAAGCAAAGGGCCAGTTTACTGTCCTTCAGACTTTAGGAGGGCCGGTGGGAGTAGAAAATGTCCTGGTGTACAGTGGGAGTAAACCATACCCTATCTTTGGTTTTACTGGGAGGACTAGTGCCCCATCTTCGGGGTCACTGGGAGGAATAGTGCCCCACCGTTGGCGTCACTGGGAGGAATAGTGCCCCATCGTCGGCGTCACTGGGAGGAATAGTTCCCCATCGTCGGTGTCAGTGGGAGGAATAGTGGCCCATCGTCTGTGTCAGTGGGAGGAATAGTAGCCCATCGTCGGTGTCAGTGGGAGGAATAGTGGCCCATCGTCGGTGTCAGTGGGAGGAATAGTGGGCCAACGTCAGTGTCAGTGGGAGGAATAGTGGCCCATCGTTGGTGTCAGTGGGAGAAAGTGGCCCATCGTCGGTGTCAGTGGGAGGAATAGTGGCCAATCGTCGGTGTCAGTGGGAGGAATAGTGGCCCATCATTGGTGTCAGTGAGAGGAATAATGGCCCATAATTGGTGTCAGTGGGAGGAGTAATGGCCCATCGTTTGTGTCAGTGGGGGGAATAGTAGCCCATCGTTGGTGTCAATTGAAGGTATTGTTCCCCCTTTGATAGTGCTCCATTGTTGGTGTCAGCGACAGGAATTATGCCCCATTGTTGGTGTCAGTGGATAGATTGGTGCCACAAGGGCCAGATAAAGGCAAGCAAAGGGACGCATCTGGCCCCAGGGCCACAGTTTGGAGACCATTGGTTTAGATCAAAGCATATTCATGTGTTAGAATGACCCAGTCAAAGTCCAGACCTAAATCCAATTAAGAATCTGTGGCAAGACTTGAAAATTGCTGGTCAGACGCTCTCTATCCAATCTGAAAGAGCTTAAGCTATTTTGCAAAAAGGAATGGGCAAAAATGTCACTCTCTAGATGTGCAAAGCTGGTAGAGATATACCCAAAAAGACTTGCAGCTGTAATTGCAGTGAAAGGTGGTTCTACAAAGTATTGACTCGGGGGGCCTGAACACAAATGCACACCACACTTTTCAGATACTTATTTGTAAAAGCATTAAACAATCATTTATAATTTTCCTTCCACTTCACAATTATGTGCCACTTTGTGTTGGTCTATCACATAAAATCCCAATAAAATACATTTACGTTTTTGGCTGTAACATGACAAAAATTTGGAAAATTTCAAGGGGTATGAAAACTTTTTCAAGGCACTGTAGCACAAAATAAAAGAGCAGAATAAAAACACAATACCAATCTTAATGTAATAAAGCACAAATGCAATTTGATCACTTTGCATTCGTTTGATAAACTAAATTTAATTGGCTTACTCAAGATATTTTTCACTTTAAGTTGTAATTAGCACTAGCAGAAAAAAATACTTTATTGGTTAGTGATTACGTCTTTCCTTAAAATCGATCTTTCCTTAAACAAAAATCATGAAATTTGTCCTTAAGTTCCATCATGGAACAGAACAGCAATAGGGGTTCAGCTAGTTCCATACATATGTTAAGGGACAAATCCAAGAAGTATATTAAGGAAGAAATCCAGGAAGAGAGATGGAAAGGTACGGCACCCACTGCATCTTGCATGGCAGAGTGTAGTGTGAACAGGATCCACGTTAGGAGGGAAGGGAAATGATGTACAGTAAGTGGGATTTGCTTAATGTCAGAGAGGAGCAAGAGAAAAAAATCAAAGGATAACTAAACCCAAGAACAATAATTTTATATAATGCAGCTTACCAGACCTTAGAGAGGCTGCATTGTTTTACAGAACATTCATAGCAATTACAAGAAATGTCTACTGATCTTTGGAGAAATGCAGTGTTCTGGTCACTTCCTTTAACCTGAACTGAAAGTATAAAATATTAGATTTTTGTTTCTGAGTTTAGATTCGCCCTAGGGCTCCTGGCAAGAAAGGACTTATGTGCCTTCAGCCTGACAAATGAGAGTCTACTGATCTTCTGACGGGAGCTATTGGGGGAGAATAAGCCATGCTTAGTGCTGTGTATGTGCTGAATGTATTGTGGTGAATGATGCAACTTGATAATGCACACTACTATTGTTGTAGTCAGTTGTTATTAAAATGAAGACAGACTATTTTCTTAGATGGAAAAATATTAACTGCACATGTCCAATGTCTGCTGGTATTTTACATAGGAGTGAATGTAGGTGCACATCAAAGCAATTTGCAAGGGTGGATGCTGATGCTATAGATCTACTAGAATATTGTAGTTGCTACTGACAAGTTACAGTAGGTTACATCATACAAAAAATTGCAGCAGACAGTGGGCATGCACAATTGCCAGCATCAGGGGATGTAAATGTGTCTCCCGGGTAGCCATCTAAGGGGTTTTCCTTATGAAACTGACAGTTAAGCCCCATACACACGACAGGAAAACTGCCATGAGAGCTTTTTGGCCGGGAAAACTGGCCGTGTGTATGCTCCATAGCAGTTTTCCCGACAGGAAAACTGCCGTGAATCGCGGCGGGAAAAAAAAGAGCTGGTTCTCTATTTTCCCATCGGGATTCCCGGTGGTTTTTCTTCCGCCAGATTTACTACTACTTTCCTATGGGAAACACTGCGAGGCAGTGCCGATGGAGCATACACATGGCCGGGATTCCCGGCCAAAGCTCTCATGGCAGTTTTCCTGCCGGAAAAACTACAGAGCAGGTTCTCAGTTTTCCCCTCGGTTTTCCTGGCTGACTTTTTACCACCGGGAAAACCGTACGAGTGTATAGGGCTTTACTCTTTCACTCTCCTGCAGTATTGAGTGCATTATGAGTGCATATGAAAGTCTTTTTCTCAAATATATTTGGCCACAAAATCCAGCTCATGCTATGTAAAGTGGGCCTGAGATAGAAAGCTCCCTGATTATTATAATACTAGCAAAGGTGTGCCAATTATGGCTGTGCTGTATGCTACATTCTTCAATCTTGATCGACACAACATAATCTGGGGCACAACACGCTATTTGCTGTGCTGTATGTCGCTTACTCTGGATTGTCCTACCTGTACACTGTCCTATATATGACACCCTGGACTGTCCCACTCCATACACTGTGTTCATCACACACTCCAGATTATGACATTCTGTACGCTGTGCAGTATATTGCATACTCCACACCATTCCACTAAAAATTCTTATATATTCTATACTGTAATATGGAACAGTATAATAGCGAGAGGTTTTTTACCCACTGGGACTTTTACCCCATTCAATGAACACTTTTGCTAATATAAATAATAGTAATAATTTCCATCGGTGGAGCTTGTTTTCCTCTACTACTTTACAATCATCAGTCTTGAAAATGTGTACACTGCATCATTAATACAGTTGGTTATTGAAATGATGATGTCATTAATGACTTTTAACTAGCAGTAGTATTCTGTACTGGAGACTCTGACAATGAAAGAGAAGTCCTGTTAGCTCATCTTCTTCAGCATAACTGCAGCAGTCATAGGTAGGTATGATCTATGAGCACAAAACTATGGGACTGTGATCAGTCATCAATGAAACTATGATGTGTTTTCCCTCTCATTAAAAGATGTGTGAGAGGATGCTACAATAATACATAACCAGATAGTTACCACTTAGGGCCATCCTAAATGTAAGGTAACATAGTCAATAGGCTACAGAAGGCTCCCAGAAAACCTTATACACAATGTACAGTGTACGTAATACAGTATAATATGTGCTGTGGCCACAAGGGTGGTATCAATGTGACTTTTCCAGCAGCATTAAATGGTAGGTGACAATTTTTAACATAAAATGTGGCAGCAATATTAATATACAGTATATATGGATTAAGGCTGCACAATCCATATTTGCCTTAGGCCTCAAACTTTACTGAGCCAACGCTCTTGTCATTTCTACTGTGTATTTCAGTATTTCTTTAACGCAAATGAATTTTAAATACCTGATTTTAATGCAATATAATATGCAGCAACTGCAACTTCAACATTGTTGTCTATGAAGTATTTGCAATAATTAAAAGTTTCAATATATAAAATGCTACAGAACAGGAACTGTTGTACTAGAGTTTATTTTAATGTATGTTAAAATAAAATCATTAATTTCATTATTGCCGTTTAATGTTTTCTTTTTTGAAGATTACTTTTCATTTCCCATTGCATCCCATTAGCAGTATGTGAATGTTAAAGTGCACAGTATGTCCATTGTCCAGGCATTACCCAATTTAACCCCAAACCTTCTTCTCTCCCTCTAAAGCTTGCCTCAGCATTATATTTTTCCATTATTCCTGTTGTGAGAAACATATTTTATTACTCCCTATGAAATCATCACCAGGCTTGTAATAGTTCTGCAGGGGCAGGAGCTGAAAGCTCAATTCCTATTTATGTAGGCATGTCCTCATGTACTACATTTAACAGGGGCCCTTTCCCTACACACAATGTGTAGGCAGTCTCTTTGGAGTCAAGGGAGTGAGGGTCCTTCTTGGGGAGGTGCATGTGATAATATGTTCTGACTAAGCCAGATGTCTGTTTGGGCCTAGCGTATAGCCTGAAGTTGTCCTGCCTGGTTGCTAAGAGGTGGAGACCCAGGGTAAGATGTCCTGCCAGAGGCGGAATGAGTCTTACCCTTACAGGTTCCTGGTACTCCCTTGGAGAGGATGTTTGGAGGCACCTAGTTCCTGGCTGTGGAACTATGAAGACAGTGGTACCTGTGTTTGCCTGATAATCCTTACTTTTGCAATACACTGTGGCCCACATTCTCTTAATACACTGTGACAGGGGGAGTGAAGTTGGAGGCTGGAAAACATGCCACTGGAGGTATCTGAACCCCTGACCCTCTCTCTCTGTGAGCAAATTAACAATCTTTGAAAAGACAACATGTGACTTGTGCTCGACTTTAGTTTCAGTCCTCCTCTATAGCCATTAATCCACCCTAGGGTAATGTCAGCCCACCCTGGCACTGAGGGTTCCTACACTGGTAAATAAATCAATTTATGCACATGTAAGGGGGCAGAGCGATGTGAGGGAACGGAGAAATTCTATAATTTAGCAGGCAGGGCTGACAACGCTGGTGGGTTTTCAGTGCAAAAAAAGAGAATGTGGATTAGTAATAGGAATTTAGAAGCACACTGGATTTTTGATGTGTCAACGGGCCTTTTTCTGTACCTACTAGAGCGATGCAGTGGATATGTTTTGTTTGAATGTTGCCCTGACATACATGTGAACATTTACACATATTACAGGTCCTCATATTTCATTAATCTGGTAAATATTAAGGAGATTGTATTGTACATTCAGATTGTAACATTTATGGTGAGCTTTACAGTAGTGAACCTTTTTATGTGCAGTAAAAAGAAGGGGTGTGTGTTGTTTTTTCAGCAGGGGCTGAGCTATACAGGGGAGGAGGTGGAGTTGAAATGGCTAAAAACTTTTCACTGCAACTCCTGCAGTTGCTGCTCTGGAAATGAATAAATGACTCATTCATTTGTTTCTCCTCTTTCCCCTTCCTCAATTGTAAGAGGAATAGGAGGGCTAAAGCCCCGTACACACAATCGTTTTTCTCAGCAAGAAAAATGCTGGGAGAGCTTTTTGCCGAGAAAACTGGTCGTGTGTATGGTTTGTCGTCGGGAAAACTGCCAGGAATCTCGTCAGGAAAAGTTCCCGACAAGAAAACCGTGAGTGTGTTGCTTACCTATCCATAGTAAACCCGCACATGCTCGATGAGACGTCGACGCATGCGCGGTAGCATACAAGGGTAGTGTAGGGTGTAGCAAGATGGCGGCAACGGCATCGAATGTGACGAGTGCCGGCTCGTCGTAGTCGATGACGTCACCGCGTTCTTGCCATTCAAAAGAACTGCGGTTCTTTTGAATGGCGCGTGTGTACACAGGGCTTGGCAAGACAAGCTTGCCAGTAATCCCGTCGAGAAAACCAACGTTTTTTTTTTTGACGGGATTACCGCCCGTGTGTACGAGGCTTCACAGTTGGAATCACTACACTGTTTACAACATGTCATAGCTGTGATTGATCATCACAGCGATCACTTGGTACAGAACAAAATGGATAGGCTCTGTACACAGTGTAGGCACTTGCTGCCCGAGGGCTTGTTCTGGAGTGCCGTTTATAAACTGAATTCCAGAAACAGACATCCACCAAGTCACTGTTTTCTTTTAAGACAGTGGTAGTAAAGTAATGCCTTAATGCACGGCACCCGCGTTACTGCAACTCATAGTGTGAATGGAGCCTTAGTGTTTGTGTATACAGGCTTTTATTCAGATTTTTGTGTGGCTGGATCTGCCTCTTAGGCCTCGTACACACGACCGATTTTCTCGGCAAGAACCAGCAAGAAACTTGCTGGCAGAGATGTCTTGCCGAGTAAATCGGTTGTGTGTACGCGGCTATCGGGTTTCTCGTCGAGAAAACCGACAAGTAACCTCGACGAGAAAATAGAGAACCTGCTCTCTATTTTCTCGTCGAGATTCTCGTCAGCCTGTTTCTCAACGAGAAAAGTGAGTGTGTGTACACTTACCTGTCCACCGGGAAGCCCGCGCATGTTCGAAATGAATTTGACGCATGCGCGGTAGCTTCCTAGGCATACGTAGGGTATACCAAGATGGCGGCGACGGCATCGAATGTGACGAGCGCATGCTCATCGTAGTCGATGACGTCACCGCGTACGCTCCATTCAAAGAACCGCGGGTTCTTTGAAACGAGCGTGTGTACACTCGGCCGGGACAATTTTCTTGTCCAGGAATCTCGTCGAAAAAAACGACATGTTTTTTTCAACGAGAATCTCGGCCGTGTGTATGAGGCCTTACTCTATTGGGATGTACTTGGGATGTACTTGTAGCTGCTGACTTTTTAAAAAAAAATTTGCGGCTGGAACTCCGCTTTATGACTCGCTTTACAAATATAGGGACAAACCCTGATTAGCATGCACGAAAGCTAGAAAGCGTTTTAGAGGAGACATTGAACACATTGAGCACAGAACATTTCCGGCAGTGTAGATATAATTGTGGTTTGGTTGAATACACTTGTTAAGGCAATTGCATAACAGAGGAAAGGCAAGGCTCTGCCAAGTTTAGTTTTCTGTTTTAGATTTTAACACATCTCTTTCCACACAATAACTTTCTGTCTGCTCTGGATTTCATCAAATCTGTCAGCTCACATTCATTTCATATTATGACATGGCACTAAATTGTGTAAAGGTCAAGTGAAAAAATGTCCCTTTTACTACATCATATTTTTGAGTTGGTAAAGGTCATTTCTCTCTGCAATTCTGTTAAAAAAGATGTGCCTTTTTATGACAGCCACTTAAATTTTATAGAAAATTCATACTGATTTTTCCCTTATTTTACTTGCACCCATGCTTTTGAATGGCAGAGAGCTGTGTTCTGATCCATCAGTGACTTCAGAAATCTTGTCAGCTCTACCCTACTGTGTTATGAAGAAGAGGCTAGAGGGGGGGGGGGGGGTTCTGTAGTTCCGCTCTGTTTAAGTTACAGTGCCTTGCAAAAGTATTCACCCCCCCCCCTCCTTGGCATTTTTTGTGTTTTGTTGCCTCACAACCTGGAATTAACATGGATTGTTTGAGGATTTGCATCATTTTTTTTTTTTTTTTTTATTGTGAAGCAAACAACAAATAGGACAAAATAACAGAAAAAGTCAATGTGCATATCTGTTCACCCCCCTAAAGTCAATACTTTGTAGAGCCACTTTTTGCGGCTATCACAGCTCCAAGTCGCTTTGGATAAGTCCCTACGAGCTTGCCACATCTTACCACAGGGATTTTTGCCCATTCCTCCTTGCAAAACTGCTCCAGCTCCTTCAAGTTGGATGGTTTGCGCTTGTGAACAGCAATCTTTAAGTCTGACCACAGATATTCTATTGGATTGAGGTCTGAGATTTGACTAGGCCATTCCAACACATTTACATGTTTCCCCTTAAACCACTCAAGTATTGCTTTAGCAGTGTGTTTGGGGTCATTGTCCTGCTGGAAGATGAACCTCTGTCCTAGCCTCAAATCAGACACAGAGTGGTACAGGTTTTGCTAAAGAATATCCCTGTATTTAGCACCATCCATCTTTCCCTCAACTCTGACCAGTTTCCCAGTCTGGACTGCTGAAAAATGGTGTTCTTTGGGTGATGTGATGTGTTGGGTTTGCTCCAGACATAGTGTTTTCTTTGATGGCCAAAAAGTTCAATTTTAGTCTCATCAGACCAGAGCACCTTCCTCCATAAATTTTGGGAGTCTCCCACATGCCTTTTTGCAAACTCAAAAAGTGCCATTTTGTTTTTTGCTGAAAGTAATGGCTTTTTTCTGGCCACTGTGTCATAAAGCCCAACCCTATGGCGCGTACGGCTTATTGTTGTCCTATGTACAGATACTCCAGTCTCTGCTGTGAAATTCTGCAGCTCCTCCAGGGTTAACTTAGGTCTCTGTGCTGCCTCTCTAATGCCCTCCTTGCCCGTTCCATGAGTTTTGGTGTGCGGCCAGCTCTTGGCAGGTTTGCTGTTGTGCCATGTTCTTTCCATTTGGTTAGGATAGATGTGATGGTGCTCCTAGGGATCATGAAAGATTTGGATATTTTTTTATAACCTAACCCTGACTTGTACTTCTCAACAACATTGTCCCTTAATTGTTTGGACAGTTCCTTGGTCGTCATGGCAGTGTTTAGTTAGTAGCACCTCTTGCTTAGGTTGTTGCAGTATTTGGGGCCTTTCAAAAATGTGTGTATATGTAATGACAGATCATGTGACACTTAGATTGCACACAGGTGGACATTATTTCACTAATTATGTGACTTCTGAAGGTAATTGGTTGCAACAGAGCTTTTTATGAGCTTCATAACAAAGGGGGTGAATACATACGCACATGCCAATTATCAGTTTTTTATTTCTGAAAAATTGTTTTATGTATATATATATATATTTTTTTTTTCTAATTTTACTTCACCAACTTAGACTATTGTGTTCTGATCCATCACATAAAATATAGATTAAAAAAACATTGAACTTCTATTGTTAAAAAAACAAACATTGAACTAAAGGCTGTAATGTAAAAAAATGGGTAAAAAGCCAAGGGGGTGAATACATTTGCAAGGCACTGTACATGGTTAGTCAGGTTGAAAAAAGACACAATTCCATCTAGTTCAACCAATAAAAGAGAAAAATAAAAAATTATACAATCCCATATACACAATCCTTCACCCACAGTTGATACAGAGGAAGACGAAAAACCCCAGCAGAGTATGCTCCAATTTGCTACAGCAGGGGAAAAAAATCCTTCCGGATACCCCGAGAGGCAATTGGATTTTCCTATAAATGTTAGTACCCAGTTATATTATGTACATTAGGGAAATAATCCAGGCCTTTTTTAAAGCAATCTACTGAGCTGGCCAGAACCACCTCTGGAGGGAGTCTATTCCACATTTTCACAGCTCTTACTGTGAAGAAACCTTTCTGAATTTGGAGATGAAATCTCTTTTCCTCCAGTTGTAAAGAGTGTCCTCTGTGATGACCTTAAAGTGAATAAATCAATAATAAATTCACTATATGGACCCCTTATGTATCTATACATGTTGATCATATTCCCCCATAATCTCCTCCTTCCCAAGAGAGAATAAGTTCAGTTCCTCTAATCTTTCCTCATAGCTGAGCTCCTCCATGCCTCTTATACAATGTACTGATACCGTACAGTAAATGAGTGTTGTCACCCTAGAGCAGAAGGTGTATTGCCAGGTTAAAATATTGGGAAAAAAGCTTGAAAGAAAAGAAAACGAATGCTGCCATTACATCTAAGGGCCTATTAAAGAGGTTGTAAACCTCCCTTTTGTAAATTGTACCTATAGGTAAGCCTAGAATAAGGCTTACCTATAGGTACTGTAAATATCTCCTAAACATGCGCCATTTAGGAGAAATTGACTGTTTACTGCGCTGATTATGTCATCAGCGCATTTGCTCTAAATGAACAGCCGCCTGTGCCGCTTCTTCGGGCGAGTGTGCCGTGACTAACGGGTCCCAGGAACATGCGCGGGAATGACATTACGCGGCTCCAGGCAGTCACAGAGCCGGAGTTCATGGCCCTGGAAGGAAAAACGGGCGAAGATGGATGCGGCCTGCAGCGGGGACGACGCGGGCTTCATTTGCAGGTAAATGTCACATAATGTGCTAGTATGCATACTAGCACATTATGCCTTTACTTTGCAGTGAATTAGAAAGGAAGAAAAACCCACCAGGGTTTACTTCCTCTTTAAGCTGCAGTATATTTGATTTTTATTTTTGGATTTAGAAATGCTTTAAATATAGATCTAAGCCCTAACTGCATATTAATGTACTAAAGTAAAGAAGGTTGTTCATTTTGCAAGGGTTTGTTTTCCTTAGCTTGGTGACTGGGATGAAGCTCTGCTGACTTTCATTGTCCAGTCATGAGGAAAAATAAAAAAAAATGGTAATTCTCCTTGGATGTGATTTTACATTCTTTGCAAGGTGAATTTTCTTCACATTCACTAAGCTAAGGCAAAAAAGGCAAAATTCCCCAGAAAAGTTAAGACTATTTGCCTGTTGCAATTCAACCTCACTTTGTATCATAAACAACTACACTTTTTTTTTCATTTTTAACACAGACTGTATCTGGTAACTGCTGCAAAACATATTCCCTTGCTTCTGTATTATCATTCAGCAGTGTGGACAGGGTTAAACTGGATATTCATTACAGCAGTATTAAATCCAAAAACATGTAATATATTGCAGCTTACCAATCATTAGATGTAAGGGTTGAATTCGTTTTTTTCTTTTTTAGGCTTTTACCCCTCTGTTTTTGCTTGATGATCTGGCAAGTAACACACCTCCTGTATTATACAGACACCACTTTGGATGAAGGACAGGAAGCACATTTGGATCGCAGCATTATCAGTCTGGTGGGAGGGGCGTGTTAGAAGTATTATCAGATTTAGTTACACTAACAAACTGAAGCTGAACACCAGCTAACACTTTATATTCAGTTACTTACAGCAAACCATTTGTTTTACCTTTTGGGATAAAGGTTTACATGAATAAAATCTGGTCAAATTAAGCACCCTTGATAGTGTAAAATTGTCTGTCTCATCTCTGTGACTGCAAGAGAGCTTTTCTGTTGAAAAACAACAGACTTACTGGCTGTATTACCAGATGAAAATAGAAGAAAGAACACCTAAAAACGGAAACTAATACAGTACATCACTTCTAAGAATTTGTAAGCTGCAATATAATAAATGGGTTTAACACTGCTTTAATGCAGAAGTGCAACAGCCATCTTTAGGGAGACCACTTTAAAATACTCCCCTATGGAGTGTCTCCAGTGCAGAGAGCAGCCATTTTGACAGTGTCTGGGACAAACCTGGATGCACAGTGATTGGCTTCTGCAACAAAGCAAGAAAAGGAGGATCTGCAGGCTGCTGAGAGGAAGAGAGAGAACAGTGAGAAAAAGAGACCTGAATGCTGGCTGAAAAGAAAAGCTGGACTGCTGGCTGAATGGAACCCTGCCATAGCTGACCAGAATCGGGTGAGACCTGGAATGACTGTTCACTGCACAGGATCTTGCCCCAGAAATGGGAACTTTCTCCCTTGGAAGGTGTGAGGTGTGATTTGGATGCCTGTTCAGATCAGACTTTACTACAGAGCACTCCCACCGCTAATAAGGAAGGAAAAGAGGGACTGTTTCAGCTAATTGAAATCACAGAAGCTCCTATTTTGGCCTTGAACTTGATTACAGAACATGAAGAGGGTGCCTTGGGTCTGGTTAGAGACCACCATTGTGCAAGTTAATCTGTTGTCTGTGGGAAACTGGTGTGTTTTCTTGAAGGACTCCAACTTTGCCGGCCAGTGTTTTTTTTTATTTTTCATCATTCACTGGCCAGTGGGATAAAACTGGTACTAATATAACAAGTTAGGACTGTCTTTATATTTAGTTGCTAGGTAAAAATAATTCTGTTTTGTTTTTTACTGTAACCTTATTGTTTATTGATTATTCTTTTAATTCCGCTTTTAATGGCCTAATAAACGCATTGAAAAACAGGTGAAACTCGAAAAATTTGAATATCGTGCAAAAGTTCATTAATTTCACTAATGCAACTTAAAAGGTGAAACTAATATATGAGATAGACTCATTACATGCAAAGCAAGATATTTCAAGCCGTGATTTGTTCTAATTGTGATGATTATGGCTTACAGCTCATGAAAACCCCAAATCCACAATCTCAGAAAATTAGAATATTACATGCAATCAATAAAACAAGGGATGTACATAGAACAATATCGGACCTCTGAAAAGTATAAGCATGCATATGTACTCAGTACTTGGTTTGGGCCCCTTTTGCAGCAATTACTGCCTCAATGCGGCGTGGCATGGAAGCTATCAGCCTGTGGCACTGCTGAGGTGTTATGGAAGACCAGGATGCTTCAATAGAGGCCTTCAGCTCTTCTGCATTGTTCGGTCTCATGTCTCTTGTCTTTTTCTTGGCAATGCCCCATAGATTCTCTATGGGGTTCAGGTCAGGCGAGTTTGCTGGCCAATCAAGCACAGTAATCCCACGGTCATTGAACCAGGTTTTGGTGCTTTTGGCCGAGTGGGCAGGTGCCAAGTCCTGCTGGAAAATGAAGTCAGCATCCAGCATTATTATTAGCACTGCCCATACAAAAGATGTCTCCAGAGGTCAATCAAGGCAGTGGTTTACAATCAAACTAAAGCTCCCCTGAACAATGTTCCTCAACTTCCCCCTGCTTAGCTGCACTGCACACAACGACACCTACAACATGAGGGATATACAACACATGCCTACAAACCTACCTAAAAGGTTAAGTCAATTTGTTAGCGATTAGAGATGAGGTTTGTTTGTGCCTAATAGGATATGAGTGTCATAAATGAGAACACTGATGTTAGAAAGCTGCCATCACATTTCATGCTACATCCAAAAGGTGGCATATTTAGTTGGTTAGGACTTTAGGGCTAACTAGCAGACTGATTTGTTAGCTAGCAGACATGTGCAATTCGTTTAGTTTCTAATTCGTTTTTCACGAATTTAGAGAAATTCGTTAATTTCGAAATTTCCGAATTTTCTGATTTCCGAAATTTAGAATTTCTGAATTTCCGAATATTTAAATTTCCGAATTTTCGGATTTCCGAATTTTTTCATTTCCGAATTTTCGAATTTCCAAATTTCCAAATTTCCAAATTTCCAAAATTACCAAGTTTCCAAAATTCGGAATTTCGGAAATTCGGAATTTCGAAAATTGGAAATTTCGAAAATTCGAGATTCGAAAATTCGAAATTGCAAAATTTGAAAATCTAAAATTCGAAAATCTAAAATTCGAAAATGGGAAATTTGGAAATTCCGAATTTTTAGAATTTCAGAATTTACGAAAATCGGAAATTAGTTTTTTTGCTTTTTTCGGAAATTCGAAAAATTTGTTTTTTTCATTTTCGTTTTATTTGTTTTTTCTAAATTCGGAAATTCGAAAATTCGTAATTCGGAAATTCAGAAACCATACTCTGGGTTATTGGTTTCCAAATGAGATGCAAAATTTGCTCTCATCAGAAAAGAGGACTTTGGACCACTGAGCAACAGACCAGGTCTGTTTTTCTTTAGCCCAGGTAAGACGCTTCTGATGTTGTTTGTTGTTCAGGAGTGGCTTGACAAGAGGTTGGCGTGCATTCTGCGAGTGACACAGTGATTTAGCCTCAGGGAAAAGTCCCTGCATGAGGATAGAAAGCTTAGGGACATCACTGTATACACCGCTGTTCTCTGGCTGGAAGACTAATGCTGCGTACACACAGTCGTAATTTCAGATGGAAAAAGTCAGACGGAATTTTTTCATCGGATATTCCGACTGTGTGTATGCCCCATTGGACTTTTTTCGTCGGAAATTCAGACGGACTAAAAATGTTCTCTTTTTTCCCGACGGACGTTCGTCTGTATGCAATTCCGATGGACTAAAAACCACGCATGCTCGGAATCAATTAGACGCATGCTCGGAATCATTGAACTTCATTTTTCTCGGCTCGTCGTAGTGTTGTACGTCACTGCGTTCTTGATGGTCGGAATTTGGTGTGACCGTGTGTATGCAAGATAGCTTGAGCGGAATTCCGTCTGAAAACCCTGTCGGAGTTTATTCCGATGGGAAAACCGGTCGTGTGTACGTAGCATTACTACTGAGGTTCTGCTATTTCTCCTGGAGCATACCTGTGTGACATATGCAGTACTGAGAAATACTGTGGGCCAGCAAAGTTACTGTATTTGTGCCTGCACCACCAGGGTTACTGAATTTGCGAGTACAAGAGTATCTGGAAATGTTACCTCAAGTTTGTTACAGTTTGGGCAGTGTTGGCAGATAATCATTTGATTATCATTTGTTTGTTGACTGTTGACTTACCTCTCTACTATATAAGAATCATTTAACTATTTACTGGACTCGCTGTATGTATTTCCCTCCAACTTGGGTACCCAATTTCACAAGTTGTCACCTCCTGTAAGATATTGTATCCAAGTAATCTGGACATTTTCTGCTTCCATTGCACTACATGAGCTATCCCAAAATGAGGTAAGAGTGGAAATAAATGCTACATTTCTGTCTGCATGAAGCCTAACTCCATGTTTTAGTGAACTTCAAATACATCATTTTGATCAAGCTGGTCGAAGTGAACGATTTCCCACACTAACTCATGCAGCAGGTGTCAACACTGTATGAACTGTCTGTAACCCCAGATACATAAAGCCTCATCTTCCTGTCCCGTTCCTGGAAGAAAACTGATTCGGGCTGCGCACTGTTCAGCCATTCACAAGCAGCTTTGCATTCTATGAATGAATACAACGCTTTCTCTGATTGACTGAGATGGAGGTGAAAGGGTGTGTAGCGCCCTCACCTCTCTCCCTTTCTTTATCGGTCATATGGCTGTTGTCTAGGGGTACCTGGGAGAGAGAGATGATACACACCATGGCCCATGTCCTCCGTAACTGGGAGGTGAAGGCCAGAAGATTGGGCTTTTGTGTAGGTGTCCTAGAGTCAAGTCCAGTCCTTCGTCCCTGACTCCTTTGCTTTAGTAACCCAAGTTCCACACAGTGAATAGGTACAACTCAGTTTTATTCTTCTTGCCAAGCAATAAAACAATCTTTCTCCTTTGGAAAATGGGGACAGATCGAGGCACAATCCTTTCCCTTCTTGCTGCTGCCCACTGTGCTGTCACCAGTGGTGAATAGCCACTGCCACTGACTAAGTGATATAGAATGTGAATTACCTTCGCTCACTTTGCCCCTGTCAGAGGAAGAAATCAGTCCAAGGGAGAAATGGAGGCCTCTCCGTCACCAGCGATGCTGCGCCAGGCTCTTCAGAGAAGCTACTGCGCACCAGTCCTCACGAACTCAGACACGGGCACCCAAGGAGTTAGGGCCCCTTCGGATTTCTCCACCCTCGCGGAACTCAGTCGAAGGTACTGAGCCCCAGGCATCCGCCATAGTACCTCACCCCAGGCTAAAGGTGCCTGAGCTATGGACTCCATCCCTGCTCCAGCTAGGCCAAGGGCGACTAGGCCTGAAACACCGGAACGCCAGCACCCAAGCTGAAGGTGCCTGGGTGCGGCCGCGTCCTCCGACTCTCTCCCCCAAAACAGGGCGTCTGCCCCTTTTATGACCTCTCCCTTTGCGTCACAGCGGGTTCCCCGCCCCGCTGTACCAGCTCCAGGGGAGGACAAAAAGGCACAGTTTGCGATGTGAGTTCAACTCCGGCCCAAGGCAACAACGCCACCTGCAGGCCCCAAGGAACCCCACACCACCAGAGTCCTCACATAAATTCAAACTACAGGTGAGTTCACGATCTCCGGCTCATTCAATCAGAGGAAGCTTTGCATTCATTCATACAACATACATCTTCTTGTGAATGGCTGAGCAGTGTTTAGCCCAACTCAATTTGGTTCCAGGAGTTGGATAAAAAGACAGCACTGTATGTAGCTTAAGCCTCGTACACACGAACGAGTTTCTCGGCAAAAACCAGCAAGAAACTTGCTGGCAGAGATTTTTTGCCGAGAAATTCGTTCGTGTGTATGGTTTCTCGTCAAGAAAAGCGACAAGAATCTCGACGAGAAAATAGAGATCCTGCTCTCTATTTTCTCGTCGAGATTCTCGTCAGCCTGTTTCTCGACGAGAAAATTTGTGTGTGTGTGTACTGTTGTAGAGATTTTTATGGAAATGTATTAATGTATGTTGTCAGATGTCCCCCCAGTGTCAGTTTTGCTGTAATGCGCTCATCTGAGCGTATTTGCACATACAGACGTTGGTGGAAGACCAATGACGGGAAAATCTTCCTATGGAAACAGCGATGTTTGCTCCATTTAGAGATGATGTTTTGCGCCCCGTTGGGGGAACTGGCCGGCCCCTGGCGGGGGGTGTTAAATGACTCTGAGCGCACAGATCTGTGTCCACAGGAACAGTAGCATAACTATAAAATAGTTGTGGTCCATTTGAGGCATAATTATTGTGTAGTTCCCGTCATTGGTGAATGTCACTGCTAGTCAATTTAAATGTACATTTATCTGTTTGAAAGGATGTCCTTGTATGGTCATTCTTCTGTGTAGAGGGGACATGCTGTGATGTCCCCGCCCATGGGGGAGGTGACTAGTTGCTACAACCAATCACCTCCTGTCTTGAGATCTTTTGAGTTTAATAAAAGCCTATTAGTAGGCTTTGGCTAAACGGTCTTTGCTGGAATGGCCTGATAAGAAGATAAGCTTTTGTGGTGCTGCCTTTCTTGGATGGGACGGATGAACGGTGAGTGGATCTTTAGCAAACTTAACGATAGCATTACTTCAAAAAGATGAAAACTGATGTGTGCTTAGATAGCACAGGAATTATAGGCTGTGTGCTCTGTAAACAGCAGCCTTAAATTCCACAACAGTTAATGGCGACTCACGGTTGGGACCAATTGCGGCCTCTTTGAGCATCAGATCAGCAGAGGGGGAGAGTGGACCTGCAATGTGATGTGTAAAGAGGCTGTACTTTGAAACGAACAAAAAAAAATAATTGTCTTTTTGAAATAATGTTTTAAGTTTGCAGCGTGTGTGTATGTCTGTGAATCCGATCGGATGCCTGTGAATTTGTTTGTGTATGCCTGTGTGTGATTAGATTGTTTGTGCGATGTATTGAGAAGTCTGATGCCAGCCATGGCTGCTGCATTGTCCTGGTCTTTGTGAGCCATGAGGTTTAGCGGGGGAGGGGCTGCCAGCATCTCAGGTACAAGGGTGAAAGTTGGTGACTTTCTGTAAATAGCATGTTTTGTAGTGGGAGGGCCCTGAGAGATGATCTGATGGAAACTGTGGGCTGTAAGAGTGTAACTAAGCGAGAAATATAGACTGTATATTGTGTATGAAATGAAGGTATAGATGTGGTATTTAGTGCACTGAACAGTTTGTAAAGTAGATTGCTTGGCTGCCATGTGCTTGAATGGGGGAAGGGCTTTGTGTTGCTGGGCTATGCCCTAAGGGAAGGACAATGGTGCTGTAAGGGAAACACCCTGAGGGAAAGAAACTCTGAGCAGATGTACAAGCAACAATATACTGTATGTGTGTAGTGTTTGTGATTTCTATGAAAAATAGAAATGAATAGATTGTGATTTTTGCCTTTATAGGGGACAAAGACACATGTCCCCATAAGTGTAAAAATATTAAGTGTTTGGTTTTTGAGTTGAAAGTTCCTGCCAAGTGGCCAGGCTGAGGCCACTGTGAGTGAACTTTAGGTAGAGAAAAGTGGTGAATATCTCAGAGTATATGAACTTAGAGAAATGAACATGTTTTTAATATTGTCATGTAACCAACATTTTTTTTGAATGTGCTGTTTAGTTGGCAAAAGGGAGGCTAAGTTTGTAGAGTGTAGCTGACACCTTTTTCAGTGGATTTTGATGATAATTTAGAAAAAACTCAACGGTGGAATCTGTCTTTGTGGAGAAAAACATTTTTGATTTTCTTTTAAAGAGATGCTGGTTTTGGCGGGAAAAAGTAATGGCGCCATTCTTCGCTTTTGATTAGCCTTGTGGTCGGCAGCCATCTTGAGAGATGCAGTTTCTCTTTAGCCTGTGGGTATCCTATAAGGGAAGGTGCAGCCACCTTTCCTTTGGGTATGATATTATGTGACCATGCTGTGCCATTCGTCTGCTATTTCGCTGGTGGAATTTCTCAGCCTTTGGGGCAGATTTTGATGTTTGGTGCGAATGTAGTGCGGCCTTTTCTGCTTTGGAACCTGCTGGAGGCCATTTGTGTTTGTCTTTGTGTGGGAGAACCCATGTGGTGTTCATTGTGACGTCCCATGGTGGTTTTGGCGGGAAAAATTGCATGCGTCAATGGCGCAATTTTTGTTGTCCATGAGGTGCTGTGGTGGGTCATCCACCATTTTGTAGTCCTGGCTTGTCGGCCATTTTGAGAGACGTTTACAGTTTGAGATAGGAAGTTCCAGTTTAGCAAACACGGCCCCTGAATATGCTGTATTGGCATTTGTTGATTGGCGCAGTTTTGTCCTGTTTTGTGCGCTTGCAGTTTGACCTGTGCACTGCTGGGGAGAGTGCTGGGACGCCAGAGTGACATACTGAGGATGGTTTTGTCTCTGGTTTAAATTGCTTTTCTAAGCATCACCTTTTGAGGTGAGTTGAGAGGTATCTTAAAATAGCGCGGTCTTACCCTGAGGGGCCACGACGCGCTTGCGGACACACGCACATGCTGGGGCCTATTTATGGATAGGATCTGGCTGACCTACCAGCAGTTGGAGTGTGGGAGGAGGCCAACGCAGACACAGGGAGGACATGCAAACTCCATGCAGATGGTGTTAGGAGGGGGGATTTCTCTGTTTTCATTTAAGTAGATGTGAGCTATTGCAGGGTCGGCTGGCTTTGCAGTATATGAAAAACTTCACTTTACACTGAATTTTGATGGATTGTAAGACTAACAGAGTTTTTGTACAATGATGTGTTTTTATGTTTAAATATTTCCTTCCCAGAAGGCAATTCATATGTTTTGAAGCTTGTATTGTATAGCCTGTAGAGGAGGAGTGGGGGTTTTGGTCGAAACCCCTAGAGCCATCTTTTTGCAGGAGTTTTGTATTTGAGTCAACTTGTGGTTTTGCTTGCAGGGAATGTTTGGGTCAGGACCCTCCCATTTGCAAAGGGGGGTTTTATTCCACCATTTTCTTGACAAGGTTTTAAATTGTTGAAATATATAATGTGTAGCCATGGATTTTTTTGGAGTCTTGATAGACACAGCAATGTGGCTGGGCTCCCCCCTCCCCTCCCTCTTCCTGAACAATTGATATGTAAATAAACCAGTTTGGTTTTTTAAGTAGCTGAGCATAACCGGAAGCTTCTTTTCAGCATTTATATATCAGCAGAAAGTTGGTGGGAGGAGCTTGGGGTTGTCAGAAAGGTTGGCAAATGAGATTTGTGTTTGGAAGGAAAATGGAAAGCATTTTTGCGTTTGAAAGTCTTATATTTTGTTCCAGTTTTGTGAAGTTTTGTACTGTAATACAGTTTTGGGTAGAGAGCAAACAGGGGGCATCACCATTATTTTATCATCTAGATACAGAGAGAAGCCACATTGTTCTGCCGGTGGTAAACTGGCGTAATTGTTCTGTGTGGCTTAGTCTGACAACGCAGTGTATGGGTGTATAGCGGAAAATGCTTGTGTATGCATACACTGTGAGGGGTAGAGGCCTAATTCGGGGGTTGATCTGTGGTTGTTGCTGTAGTTCCAAAAGTGTTGGGACAACAAGCCATAGAGTTGACACCTCGGTTAGGGTTTCTAGTTGGAGGACTTGACCATATAGTGGTTGTAGTTCTGCAATTCACCGTATAAGAAGTAGACATGTGCAAAAGGAAAAAATTTGTTTTGTTTCGTTTCGTTTTAATTCGTTAATTAATTAATTTCGTTTAGTTAGATTCGTTAAATTTGTTAAATCCGTTTTCGGATTTCGTTTTGTTTTCGACTGAATTCGAAAATCGGTCGCATTCGAAAATATTTCAACCGAATTCGAAATTATTTCAACATGATTCGAAATTATTTCAACATGATTCGAAATTATTTCAACATGATTCGAAATTATTTCAACCGCATTTGAAACTATTTCAACCGGATTCGAAAATATTTTGCGACCCGACTTTGGGTCCACGTATCTCAGGGTCACTTAGTAATAGAAACCCCAAATTTGGAGATGTTATAGTGCTAGTTCTATTGTGTTTGCATACCAAATGGGGTTTCTAGCTACAAGTGGCCCCGAGATATGTGGCCCAAAATTCGGGTCGCAAAATGTCATTCTCTGCTGCAGAAAAGTGTTTGACATTTTGCGACCCGATTTTGGGTCCACGTTTCTCGGGGTCACTTAGTGATAGAAACCCCAAAATTGGTATGCAAACACAGGAGAACTAGCACTACAACATAGTAGGGTTTCTATCGCCAACTAACCCCGAGATACGTGGACCCAAAGTCGGGTCGCAAAATATTTTTGAATCCAGTTGAAATAGTTTCAAATGCGGTTGAAATAGTTTTAAATGCGGTTGAAATAATTTCGAATCATGTTGATACTATTTAAAGCAGATTCGAAAATATTTTGCGACCCGACTTTGAAAAAAAAATGAAATTGATTCTAACAGTCTGCAGGAGATCTGCAAAAAAAAAAGAAGTGAAATGGCTGTTAATAGTCTACAGGAGATCTGCTAAAAAAATAAAATAAATGCTAATAGTCTGCAGGAGATCTTATGTAAAAAATAGTAATCTGCAAAAAGAATTAAACATGAAATAGATAGTATCTATATTCTATTCTATTCTATTGTTTTTCTAGTGTATTCTCTATTTCTATTCTAATCTATTCTATCCAAAGTTAAAATTAATTAATTACATTTTTTTTAATTCCTACTATTCGAAATTCAAATTTATTCTATTCGAAATTCGAATTTCATAAGATGGTTGCATATTCTTTCTATTTTATTCTATTAAATTATATATTTTTTTCTATTCTGTTCTAATCTTTTCTATTTGAATTATAAATTTTGAAAGATGGTTAGTTACTTACATCTGTCACATAAAAAAAAGATGTGAAATGGCTGTCATGGATGTCGATCACAAGGCAAGTACATATGCTGTATGTCATTGTCCGAGTGCCACGTGACCGGCCACGTGACCAAGTTGTGGATTGTCCACTTGCCACGTCACCTGCCACAAGTTATGGGGTTCCTAGCACCAAGTGACCCCCAGATAGGGAAGATCTGTCAAGTGCTTTTCTGCAGCAGAGAATTAAATTTTGTGACCCGACTTTAAGGCCACGTATCTCGGGGCCACTTATAGCTAGAAATCCCAAAATATTTGGTATGTAAACACATTACAACTGGCACTACAATAACCCCAAATTTGGGGTTTCTATCACCAAGTAACCCCGTTGTAATGCTAGTTCTACTGTGTTTGCATACCAAATTTGGGGTTTCTAGCTATAAGTGGCCCCGAGATACGTGGCCCCAAAGTCGGGTCACAAAATGTCATTCTCTGCTGCAGAAAAGTACTTGAAATATCGCCCATATCTGGGGGTCACTTGGTGCTAGGAGCCCCATAACTTGTGGCAGGTGACGTGGCAAGTAGACAATCCACAACTAGGTCACGTGGCAGGTCACGTGGCACTCGTGGCCATTCACGTGGCACTCGTGGCAGGTCACGTGGCACTCGTGGCAGGTGTTGTGGTAAGTGGACAATGACATACAGCATATGTACTTGCCTTGCGATCGACATCCGTGACAGCCATTTCACATCTTTTTTTTTATGTGACAGATGTATATAAGTAAGTAAATAACCTTCTTCCAAAATTTATAATTCAAATAGAAAAGATTAGAACAGAATAGAAAAAAATATATAATTTAGAAGAATAAAATAAGAAAGAATATACAACCATCTTCTGAAATTCGAATTTCGAATAGAATAAATTTGAATTTCGAATAGTATGAATTCAAATTTTTTAATTCATTAATTAATTTTAACTTTGGATAGAAAAGATTATAATAAAATAGAAAATAGACTAGAAAAACAATAACCCCAAATTTGGGGTTTCTATCACCAAGTAACCCCGAGATACATGGACCCAAATTCGGGTCACAAAATATTTTCGAATCTGGTTGAAATAGTTTCAAATGCAGTTGAAATAATTTCGAATCATGTTGATACTATTTCAACCGGATTCGAAAATATTTTGCGACCCGACTTTGGGTCCATGTATTTTGGGGTTACTTGGTGATAGAAACCCAAAATTTGGAGATGTTGTAGTGCTAGTTCTACTGTGTTTGCATACCAAATTTGGGGTTTCTAGCTACAAGTGGCCCCGAGATATGTGGCCCCAAAATCGGGTCGCAAAATGTCATTCTCTGCTCCAGTAAAGTGCTTGACATTTTGCGACCCGACTTTGGGTCCACGTATCTCGGGGTCACTTAGTTATAGAAACCCCATATTTGGTATGCAAACACAGAAGAACTAGCACTATAACATCTCCAAATTTGGGGTTTCTATCACCAAGTAACCCCGAGATACATGGACCCAAAGTCGGGTCAAAAATATTTTTAGATTCGAAAAAATTCGGATTCGGTTGAATTCGTTAGTATTGTAATTCGGTAATTCGGATGCATCCGAATGTCCGAATAATGAAAAATTCGTCCGAATTTCGATTCAGAACGAAACGAAATGCACATGTCTAATAAGAAGACACCGGGCGGTGATCTCCGAAAATGGGTGCAACGGTTTAACCTGGACGCAGGTTTAAGACGATAAGCCGATTCGAATCGCCATGGACACAAGGAGGTCTGTGCAAAGGGAAGGAATGGAGGCTTCCCATAGTCAGACGGTCACACAGTGCACAAAGCCTAGTTTTGGGGCAAAGGCCTTTGAACCCCAAAAAGATTAACATAGGTGGTCCAAGGATACTATTTTGGGTATCCCTCTGGAATGGATCTAGTTGAGCTGCGGCTTCAGAAATCTGTAATGATGAGGAACGGTGGCTCATGCCCGTTTGTTTGAACCTTGTATGGCTGGTACATGGAAGGTTCTCGAGCTGCTCTCATGGTTGTCCCATTGTATTTTTTCCTATTGCTGAAAGAGTGAAGGTAGAATTCTGGCTGTTTTTGTTTTTTTTTCCATTTGTGGTTTTGGAAACTGGGAAGTATTTCCCCCACGTTTGTATCGGAATGTTTGTATGTAGTAACGTGAATATGTTCGAACTTACCGCGGCGATCCTTCAATGCGTCGCGGCTGTTGTATGTTTGTAGGAACGGGAAAAGTAAGGGTTACAGAGGGTTTTGAAAGAATGTCATTGACAATTTACCAATGTACAGGAATGTCATTATTATTTTACCATTCTTTGCAGGTTAAATATGAAGAATAGAGTAATGATTTTGCTTATAAGTATTTTTCAGGTCCAAGGAGTTTGTACACAGAGAACAGGTGTATGTAGACAGCTGTACATATGGATAAATCTAAGGGAGGTAAAAGTATCACAGGCTATTTCATTGTTTCTTTTTTCCTGCACCACGCATTTCTTCCTTCAGTCTGTAATGAGGAAGAAAAGGGGGGAGAATGATAAATGTAAGAGTGACAGTTTTTTTTTTTGTCAAACTAATAATAACCTCTGTAATTCTAACCAAGTTTGTGCCAAGACTGTCATTCTTTAATAGAATTTGAATCGGCAAGCAGCAGTCTGGTGAAGTAGGTTCCCATCCCAGAGGCTAAGAACCTTGTCAATGGCTCCAGGTATTGTAAGCCACGCACAGGTTATGCAGTGACCACGGTCCCGATGTCTGGGTTATTGTCATATGAGGGTTGTTTGGAGGTCAATCAAAATCAGGGTCGTACTCTCCTCATTAGCTGTCACTTATATTCTCGGCTGATGGGGTGGGTGCGATCGTTGTGACATGAACTTCAAAATGTCCACCAAAAGGTTTTCACAAGTCCCTCCTGGACCCGACTCAATAATCAGTTTACAACGACCCAGTCACCTGGTTGGAAAGAATGTAAAGAAGCTTGAGGGATGAGACCACGCCAGCCACTGCAAGAAGCGGCTCAACCACACCAAAGAATGAGGAGTATCTTTGTTTATTTATATTTTTGTTGTTTAGTAAATTTTAGCGAGGGTAACGATGAAGCATCCCAAGTTATTATTTAAAGTGTATGTCCTGACTAGCTCAGAAAGCGAACAGGACCGATGGTCTGTTCTGAGTCTTCACCGAGTTTTAGTCCCCAGCGATGACAGCGGTACATGCCATTTATGATGTTATTATGGGTATGAGGAGTTTTAGTCCTCAGCAATGACAGCGGTACATGTCATTTATGATGTTATTATGGGTATGAGGAGTTTTTGACAAACTAGTGAAGACTCCAGACAGACACTCGTCAATGGAACCTAACGATGTATTTTTAGAGGGTAAAATTGGTTTTAGTTTTAATGGCTCTGCCTCTTGTCGGTTTGGGTATCTAGGCAGCCCACAAGTGTGTTTGAACTTTAGTTTGGTGTTTATGCGGATCTGCAGCTTATAAAAGTAATTCCCCCAAAGCAAGAGGTTCATGCGTGATGGTGAAGCTGTCCCAACATTTTAGGTCGCGGCCGATCGCGAGGATCTGATGGCGCAGGAAATTAAGAATGGCAGGGACAGCTAGAAGGGATTTGTTCACCAACCCCGACCAGGTCTGGGCATGGGGTCCTGGATGTACAAGGTGGGGGGGGCTCGGGCTTGGGATACGATTGAACAATTCTCATCTGTTAAGGATAGGGTTCTTCATGTAATTGTTGAAGCCAGAGCTGTAGCTAAGTGAAGGTTGGGAGTCTATTTTAAGGGTCTGGGAGTCTTTGGGGATCTAATTTTTATTTTACAGCGGATCGTGGTTAAAGGAAGTGGGAATATATATACTCATGTCGTTTTTATTTCTCATCTTTCTATGTCGTGACGAGAGGCTCCTGTTGCCTGATTTGACGCGTGACCAGAGTTTCCTTGATGAGACGCCCCGAAGCTGGACCCACATACAAGACACAGAGGATCACAGACGGATCGGCGATTACTACAGCTCACCATGTCGTGTCCTCCTTTATAAGTCATGCCCCTGAAGAACAGAGTCTACATGTCAAGCCGTGTTTTCCTTTTTATGGACTAAGAACTGATTCATTTCCGGGTATAAGAAGCATATCAAATTTCATCGATGGACATGGGGTGCATATGACAAAAAAGGGAGGACTGTTGTGGAGATTTTTATGGAAATGTATTAATGTATGTTGTCAGATGTCCCCCCAGTGTCAGTTTTGCTGTAATGCGCTCATCTGAGCGTATTTGCACATACAGACGTTGGTGGAAGACCAATGACGGGAAAATCTTCCTATGGAAACAGCGATGTTTGCTCCATTTAGAGATGATGTTTTGCGCCCCGTTGGGGGAACTGGCCGGCCCCTGGCGGGGGGTGTTAAATGACTCTGAGCGCACAGATCTGTGTCCACAGGAACAGTAGCATAACTATAAAATAGTTGTGGTCCATTTGAGGCATAATTATTGTGTAGTTCCCGTCATTGGTGAATGTCACTGCTAGTCAATTTAAATGTACATTTATCTGTTTGAAAGGATGTCCTTGTATGGTCATTCTTCTGTGTAGAGGGGACATGCTGTGATGTCCCCGCCCATGGGGGAGGTGACTAGTTGCTACAACCAATCACCTCCTGTCTTGAGATCTTTTGAGTTTAATAAAAGCCTATTAGTAGGCTTTGGCTAAACGGTCTTTGCTGGAATGGCCTGATAAGAAGATAAGCTTTTGTGGTGCTGCCTTTCTTGGATGAATAATGGGACGGATGAACGGTGAGTGGATCTTTAGCAAACTTAACGATAGCATTACTTCAAAAAGATGAAAACTGATGTGTGCTTAGATAGCACAGGAATTATAGGCTGTGTGCTCTGTAAACAGCAGCCTGAAATTCCACAACAGTACACTTACCTTTTCGCCGGTAGCCCGCGCATGCTCGAAATGACTTTGACGCATGCGCGGTAGCTTCCTAGGCATAGATAGGGTATACCAAGATGGCGGCGACGGCATCGAATGTGACGAGCGCATGCTCGTCATAGTCGATGACGTCACCGCGTACGCTCCATTCAAAGAACCGCGGGTTCTTTGAATCGGGCATGTGTACACTCGGCCGGGACAATTTTCTTGTCCAAGAATCTCGTTGAAAAAAACGACATGTTTTTTTCTACGAGAATCTCGGCCGTGTGTACGAGGCTTTAGAGTTGCTTTATGTGCTAGTGAAGGAAACAGTTCATTTGGACATTCTGTCCAAATTAACTATTCTTCCTTTAAAATATTTTATTTTCAAAAGAAGATAAATAATACAGAACATTACATCATGTTAGATAAAAATAAAGAAACATAAAGAAAAAAGATTATGTTTAGGAATAAACAAAATCATTAGTCAATAAATAAATTAATTAATAAAAACATCCTAAAAAAAAAGGATAGATTCATGTAAGCTATCAGAGAAACATGAACTTAAAATGATAAGCAATTAAATGAAGGGTGTGATCCCTAAAACTAAAGCAATCAAAAGTTTGTCAGGGGGAGATCTCTTCATCCTTATAACATAATGGAAGGGAGAAGGGAAACCCTCTCTCCTTGGTAACCTGGAGCCCCTTATCGGGAACTAACTGCTCCAGGCATAGAGACCTCCTTCTGACTCTTAGGCCCGAGAAGATTATCAGGGCCAACAGATCGGGATGGACTAAACAAGGCCGAATGAAACATTTGATAGTATCTAAATCTAAATAAAAGAGACATAACTTGTAATGGGAAACTAAAATTGCCCCAAAAAGAGTTTCCATGAATCCTTTTTAGAAGGAAGAAAAGAAGAGGAAAATAAAGATAGCGGGTAAAAAAGAGGACGGAGGGAAAGTGATGGGTATGTGTCCAACTTAATGTTGAATAGAAGGTAAAACAGCATCTTCACCAATCGAAATCCCTATAAATTTGGCCCAAGGTTCCCATATTTTTTCGAATTTGGGAATGGTATTAGATAAGATGCTAGCCAATTTTTCGTGAGTTAGTATCCAAGATATTTTGGTTTTGGCATCTGACAGGAAAGGTTTTGTTTTTTTCCATGATTTGGCAATTGTGATTTTGGCGCCTGTAAAGATAAAGTGTATCAATTTTTGTGTAACCTTTGGTATGTGAGGAATATGAGCATTCAAAATGGCTACTGGTAGGGACCTAGGGACCTGAAAACCTGTTACCTTAAAAATTTATAAAAATATTTTTCTCCAGAAGGGTCAAACTCTGAGGCACTCCCACCAAATATGAGGCATAGAGCCGTAAAGTTGGCAACCTCTGAAACACGTTGGATCTGATGCTGGATATATAGATGCCAGTCTGGAGGGAGTTAGATACCATCTGGTTATAACTTTAATATTTGCCTCCATTAGAGAGACATTAAGAATTCCTTTGAAAGATTTAGAGAAGGCTGAGTGCCAGGTATCCAAATCCAACAAAACTGGGCATCTTTTTCCCAAGCCTCCATATAGGGAGATTTTTATGTAGGGTGAGTGAGGCATGAATATACCATAGATATGCCTCCCCTTTGTGAACCGGCCTGGCTGCACCATAACTCGTACTTCGTAAATTGGGGAGGAAGGAGATTTTCCTTCCAGATTTGGTTTAAAAATGAGAAAATTTGAAGTTTCAGATGTTTGATGCAGTAACTAAGGGATATAGGCCCTCCAGGATTAAAAATTTGTCCTATACGATACAATCCTTCATCTATCCACCATTTAAATGCCTCTACATTTAGACCAGGGGGGAAGTCAGGGTTATTGAATAAATGAGAAAGAGGTTTTCCAGAGGATATAAGGTTTGGGAGGTTTCTTAGGGAATCCCATAGTGCAAACGATTGAGATAGAGACGGGGACATTATAGGGGTCTTTTTTTGGGGGGCACCATAAAAGGTATTCTAAGGATAATGTTGGTGTAGCCTCTTTTTCAATATTGATCCAGTCTTGTTTTTCTGTTGCAGAATAAACCAAAGAAGTCTGGGCTAGTCTAGCTGCTAAGTAGTATTTATGTAGGTCAGGTAGACCTAAACCATCCTGTTTTCTGTGACAAAATAATGTGTTTTGGGGGATGCGGTAACCTGAAGCACCCCAGATAAATTTAATTATTTTACTTTGGAGCTTTTTCAAGTGATTCTTAGTAATGGAAATAGGAAGAGAACTAAAGAAATAAAGGATTCTAGGGGGCAGAATAATTTTTATAGAATTAATTCTACCTAACCAAGATAATTAGTTTTTGGACCAAGATGCTAGATCATTCTCTAATTTTTTGAATAAAGGTGAATAATTATGTAAAAAAAGGGTCTCAATGCGGGCTGTTAAGGTAATGCCCAGATATTAGATTGAGGTGTCTGTCCATTCAAATCCAAAGGATTGTTTAAGCAATGAGACACTAGACAAGGGAAGCAAAACATTTAGAGCTTGTGATTTTGAGTAATTTACCCTAAGGCCTGAGACCTCAGAGAAGGCCTTCATAACCTGGCATATGCTAGGAAGGGATTAAATGAACTATTTTAAACATAGAGTTAGGCTTTTAATAAACCTTACTTCTCCCCTCATCCTACCTATTCTGTATACTGATGGTAAAAAAGTGTGTAAATACCTTTTTTCAATCTGCTCTGATGCGGTCATGTGATGCAGAAGGTTTGGTTTACCTGTGCCATGGAGAGACTGCTGTGGAAAGAGAAGGGTGCACTGACAATAGATGGGTAATGAAAGCCGGCAGGTGAACTTGGTGTTGTTATTCACGTTACGATCATCACAGAGAACAAGGGGGCACTCTTTACACCTAGAAGAAAAAAGATTTCATCTTCAAATACGGAAAGGTTTCTTCACAGTAAGAGCTCTGAAAATGTGGAATAGACTCCCTCCAGGGGTGGTTCTGGCAAGCTCAGTAGATTGCTTTAAAAAGGCCTGGATTCTTTCCCAAATGTACATAATATAACTGGGAACTGACATTTATACCTAAAGTTGATCCAGGAAAAACCCAATTGCCTCTCAGGGGATCAGGAAGGAATTTTTTCCCCTCTGGATCAACTGTGGGTGAAGGATTGTGTATATGGAATTGTATTTATTAATTTTTGTGGTTGAACTGGATGGACTTGTGTCTTTTTTCAACCTGACTATGTGACTATGACATCACAGCAATCAGCCCCATTGTCGAGTGCTCCATGGCACACCTTTACCAGCAGTATACAGCATAGGTAGGAGGAGGTGGGGGAAGCATTGTTCTTAAGCAGACTAGCTTCCACTTTAAGATAGCCATTCACATACAATTTTACAGTTAGTCTGCAGCCTGAAGAAAAAAAAATTGATTCCTCAATCCACACTACACAGTGCAAATGGACAGATCTCCTTTTGTGATTATTGTATTTTGATAGGTGGCCCTGCCAGTTGTCAAAAATTCCCAAACAGTGCCTGACTGAATGCAGGCACTGTTCAGCTGTCAATTTTCCACCTAGTTCTTTTTCAATCAAGGGATGTTGGGTGGGAGGCAGCTGACAGGTCTTCCCACTGGGCAAATTTTGGCTGGTTCATCAAGAACTGGCTGAAATTTCCTCTGATTATAGCCAGCTTAATTATAATCATGGCCAACCTTTATCCTTAGATGTATCCTTCACCTCTCATCTATCACAAATGGTAGCTGGGGGGGATTTATTGATCTATGTGATTTATCTGACTGAGTAACAAAACAAAGAGCGAAAAAAACAATGTGTTGTTTTCAAATCAACAGTGTATGAAGCCCTATATCATTTTGTATGGGATAAGTAAAACACAAATCTTCATATCTACCTCCATGATGCAGCATCATTGTCAAGATGCAGCTGTCCCACACGACTCTTAGAATGAGAACTGAGTGATCACATGACAGCTGATCATTCAGTTCTTGGTCTGCTCCGAGTAGAAGCACCGGGCTAAGGAGGGGGTGGCAGCAGCTGTCTCCAGCTCTCAGTTGTGTGCTGAAAGGCGAAGACAGCTTTCAATTAGGCAACCAGGTTGATCCCGACTATATTATCACGATCCTTTCAGAGCCTGGCTCGGCTCTGCCCCATCAACTGATAGCAAGCAACAGCCTGCTATCAGCTAACTCAGGGTCACAGGAGAAATAAAGTATGTGTAGTCTTGTGACACAAAAAGAAGTATGGCCAAAAGAGCTTTGGCCAGGGCCTCTCTTTTAATGATTTTAAAAGCATGGACCTTACTTCTAGTAAAAGTGCAGGTGTTTTATCATCATAGCAGATGCAGCTTTGATGTGCAGAGACCACTCAACTGCTAAGTGCCAAAATCCCCAAAGTAGGTTGTTATCAAAAGCTTTCTTTATCACCAATATGCCTTATGACTGACATAAAGGACATGGGCTGTCAGTCCAATATTTGGTAAGTTACACCAGTGGCCATGTCAGCCTTTGTTCACATGTAACATGGCCTAAAAGTAAAAAAAAAACACAAATTTGCCTTAGTGAATGGAAAAACTATTGTCACCTTTATAATGTAATGTGTAGGTATTCCCAAGCTACCAAAGAAATAGGTACTATTAATAACTGCTGCAAGCACCGAAATTGTCAGTCCATAACCACAAGGTGAGATATATACATGGGCTAGCACAAAGGTACTTAGTAATAAAATAGACAACACATTATTAATAAATTCAAACATATTTATTCATTTGGCAATTTCTATGGCCACGGTGTTATCCATGGGGGGTTAACTTGAACATATTCAAATTTTAAATGAATATAAAGCCATCCTTGCTAAAATACATTAAATAAAATTAAGCGGTGTCCATCCAGCCAATGCTGGACGACTACTCCCCACTTGGACAACATCATGACTTGCTGAAGATAGGGAGGGTGGGTGGGTGTTGTGGTCCGGTCCAAAACGGTCAGTGAGACCACCACTCCAGCTCCTTTTATAGGCTCCCTCTGCACGGGCTTAACACCCGCCAAATTCAACCAATCTGCTGCTTATCCTTAGCTTACAAATCCCATGGCTGTTGCTGCCCAGGGAAACTGCGGCAAACAATGGCAACCTGCAAAATTATAAACAGGGAAAGGAGAACTGCAGACCCCCTTTGAGCTATCCCATGGTGGTCCAGCATATTGCTATGACCTTTCATGGGCTAGCACAAAGGTACTTAGTAATAAAAGAGACAACACATTATTAATAAATTCAAACATATTTATTAATTTGGCAATTTATATGGCCACAGTGTTATCCATGGGGGGTTAACTTGAACATATTCAAATTTTAAATAAATATAAAGCCATCCTGGCTAAAATAAACTAAATAAAATGAAGCGGTGTCCATCCAGCCAATGCTGGACAACTACTCCCCACCGGCTGAAGCCAGCAGAGAAGCTACTGGCTGAGGCCCCCCCAACATCGTGGCTGACTCAATTAAATTTTGCAGCCCCATATTAAAAATGTCTAATCCTATTACTAATAAATGAACCATATCATCCCGAAATAAACCTGGTACAAAACCTTCCAATTCGGAGTGGCGAAAGGATATTCCACAGGACGAAATTAGAAAGCTATGAATTGTCCTATTGAGACGTCTCCTAATTCTATCCACATAGAAGAGACTACCGAAAGGCGACCACAAAAGCCGGGGGATCATCCCAGAAAATGCCAATATGGCAGATGGGAACATAAGCTTTATAGAACAAAGATCTCTCTTTATTTCACAAAGCAATTCTCATGTACTAACCTTGCCTAAATAATTTGCCCCAGCATGAATAACTAATATTTGGGGGAAAGGCCATATACCTGATAAATAGATTAGATGATCCCTAAGGTTCCGCCACCACAAACCCCTAACACCTGACCACAAAACTACAAATGACTTAGTGTCCAGACCTAAATTAGTGGAGTAGGTCCTAGTTCCGGCATGTTTGGCAGCCCAGAAAACGTAGGAATGTCCTACTATCCATATAATTGTTTTGGGAAGATTTGAAAAAGAAAATCACAGAGTTAGTAAATCCGGGCAAACATATAGCTTATACCTGTCACTCTCCCAATGGCCTACTTTTTTCAACCCTTCTGCTGAGAAGCCCAAAGAGTCAGCTGTTGTGGCCACCCAAATTCTAAATGAATAAGAAGAAAAAATAAAAACCCGAGAGGTTCAAGTATTTTAAACAGGAAGCCAAAACAGCTGAAAATTGGTACCTAGTTAAGGAGGACAGGTCCTGGTGAATAAAAAAGGAATGGTTACAACTCTGACTGAAATATGTAAAACCAGACATATTACCATATTAGAAGAACTTACTAGAGAAATCCAATGACCTTTGCCTACTGGCAGGGACTTTGACCTGCAAAGGAAAAGGTTAAGGGATCCCTCACTTAAAGAAACATGTTGTGAACCACAAACCTCCTATTTATGGCCGTAAATTCCCCAATCCTAAGGGCTCCGAAAAGGCGACTGGAAAAGCAGCTCTGAAAAGAAGGAGCTCAAACTCAGAGCTACACACTTCTTAGAAGATCTACCAACAACGCCACCGAAATAGGGCGCCTATTATCATAAGAAGGTCTAGACCTCCTGAAACCCTTAAGGACTTGACTAACCTGAAAGAAAGAAGTTAGAGATGGTAAACCTGCAAATTTCTGAAAAAATCAGACACCCACTAAAATCTTGCTTACAGATGCCGGGCTGAGGTTTGACTGGATCAGAGAAGACATGAAAGACAGAGAGGTGTAAGAAGTCACATTCAACGTATCCAGACCTAAACCCTGACAAAAAGAACACCATCTGGACCAAGAGAGTTGATAATCTAACCATGTCTTCCTCAACACCGAGCTTCTGTGGTTAAAAAGTATTAGCTCCAGATTAAGCCCCAGAGGAAATCTGGGCAAGGAGTCCCATGCTGATCTGCTGCCGGAGCCAATTCCCGAAACCTCTCGAACTGCGAACGAGACAAAGCATCAGCAATGTTATTACGCACTCCTGCTATGTGTTCTGCCTTTAACCAAATATTAAAACGCATGCAGTATAAAACAAGAAAACGTAGCAGCTTAATCACAGGTTCAGACTTAGAAGATAATGTATTAACAACAAAGAAAACACCTTTGTTATCTGTGTGAACCAAGATCCTACGGTTCATGAAGACATCTTTCCAAATCACAAATCACGGGAATAATTCCAGAAGGACAAGGTTCTGAAGAATGTCCTTCTGCAACCATTCCTCATGCCACTTCCCGGCAAACCAATGGCCATTCATAAATGCTCCAAAGCCTGAGGACCCAGCCGCATCCGTAAAGAAATTCAGCTGGTAGCTATTAACAAATTCTTGTTGCCGTATTGAGAAACCATTAAAGTTACACAGAAAGGCATCACAAATTTTTAGGTCCTCCTTAATACTCTTGGAGATACGAATGTGAGAATATGGATTCTTAAGACCTCTTGTGGCCAGAGAAAATCTGCGAGAAAACACTCTCACCATAGGAATAACTGTAGCTGCGAAGGCAAAAAGACTGGGCCTCCTTCAGAAGAACCTTCCTTCTTATCAGAAAAACCGAGATCAACTATCTAATTTTCTGAAGCTTGTGTAATGGCAATCTAAACTCTATAACAGCAGAATCAATGGTAATCCCCAGAAATTCAATAGAAGTAGAAGGAATCAAGGAAAGACCGTCTTCTCTGGTGCAAGGGGAACCCCAAAGTATTTACAAATACTGAAAAACAGTTGAAGGGATTCTAGACAGGCAAGGGAACCTTCCGGGCCAATAAATAAAAAGCCGTCTAGATAATGCGAAAACCCCCCACGGGGATACATTTCTGACAAAACCCAGTGCAAAAAGGTAGAAAACGCTTCGAAATAAAAACAAGACAGCGAGAACCCCATGGGCATACATTTATCAAAATAAAATTGGCCCATAAATTGGAAACCTAATGAATTGAAACCTTGAGGGTTGACTGGGAGTAAACGAAAGGCCGATTTAATATCAGCCTTGGCTAGCAGGGAACCTTGCCCATTATGTCTCAGAATGTCCAATGCTTCATCAAAGGAAGAATAGTAAACCGGAGCTTCAATGTCGGAGACTTCATTGTTTAAAGAAGAGTCTAAGGGATAAAAAAAGGTGGTGTATCATACGATAACAGCTACTTTCTTTTTTAGGAACTATTCCAAGAGGCGAGAGCCTAAAATTCGGAAATGGAGGAGTAGAACAGTGGCCTGCAATCCTGCCATCTGCTAGTTCCTTGGAGATTTTGTCCTGAACCACAGATGAATGTGTATAAGCGGATTTCAAATTCTGGACCATAGCACAGCCAGCTCCTTTAAATGAAGGGACCAAAAAAACATCCCTGAATCCTTAAATTAGCAGAGCCGCCATCTTGTGATCGGGATATCGGTCTAACCATGGGAGCATTCTTGCTAGACTCACCGGGGTCAATGCTTTTTCCATGAGCGTCCCTGGGAAGTGACTGAAAAGAGGTTGCGGCAGATTTACAAAAGCATCTACTGGCTGCATGGCTCCCATTACAATAGGAGCACTCATGTTTATACTTGCCATTTGCCATAAATTTGCATTGCCCTTCATTGAAGGCAAAATAAAATCCCTTGTGGAATGTAGTTTGTGGATTAGACGCTAATCTTGGGGTAAATTGAGGTTTCAGAGGTAACATGAGATTCAACCACAATCCCACGTCCTTAGACCCCCAATTCAACGAGGGGTGGACTGCCAATTTTTGACGAACATTCTCATCATATGTGTACCATGCAGATCCACTGAAATGGCGAAAGGCTTCAGCAATTACTGTATATCCAAATGCTGGAATAAACCTGCACATTTCCCAGGGAAGCGTTCACCCATGACTGCTGCATAAATGCAGAAGGCCTGTAACCAGTTCTGGAATGTTTTTGGAATAGACCTCCTTCTGTCTTCCTCAGATCTATCCTGCTTGTCGGATTTAGCTAAAAAATCCTTTGAAGCTGGTAATAATGATAATATGTCAATGAATTCGCCCCTCCAAATCTTATCCTTAACTGATTTAGCTAAATGAAAGCCCAATGGCGATAATTCGCATGGCAGGGGCTCCTTAAGAGGATTCCCCCACCGTTACAGCTGGGGGTCTGAGAGGCAAGGAGGGGTTAATAACCAGTGTAGGGTTAACAACTCTAGAGCGGGTTACATTTTCTCTATCCTCTTCCTTTAAAGCAGGTTCACTCAAACCCTGCCATATGGAACCATCATCAGCCATAAAATATGTAAAATGCATATTATCCACAGCACCATAAGAATGTGCCCCTGTATTTACTTTATTATGCCCCGTACACACGCTCGGGATTTCAGAGGGGAAAAAGTCAGTCGGGAATCCCGACGGGAAAAAAGAGAGCTGGCTCCTCTTTTTTTTGGCCAGCGGGTTTGGCAGTTTTCCCATCAGAAAAACTGCGAGGGAGCATGCACACGGCTGGGATCCCTGGCCAAAAGCTCTACTCGCAGTTATCCCGTCGGAAAATCCGGTCGTGTGTACGAGGCATCAGTGTAATTTTTAACCATATTACCAGCACCAGATACCTGTGCCCTCTGACATTTATTAACAGCAGCAACATGTGGCTGGATACTATTTTGTGCACCAATAACTTGTGCTCCTGGAAATTCATTAATATTAATGCTTGGTTGAATAACATTCCTTGCTCCAGTAAACTGTGGTCCTTGTTTTTTCAAAATATTACTATTAGCACCACTAGCATGTGCCCCTTTGAATTGTTGTAAAACATTTGACAAAGAATCAACCAAGAATGACAAGTCAGAGTCAGGAGAAACATAACACTGCTCACCCTCAGAAACAGCTGCTGTGTGCTTACTCGCTGCCTCAGGGGGAGTCTGAGTAGCGCTGCTCTCCCTGAAACGAGGTGAACTCTGCAGTACTGGACTGCCGTCTCTCTCCCCACTAGGGATGAGCTTCGTGTTCGAGTCGAACATACGTTCGACTCGAACATCGGCTGTTCGATCGTTCGACGAAGATCGAACGATTTGGGCCGTTCGCGCCAAATTCGAGTGACGCGAACGTCCCACAATGCACTACGCCATCGCAGTGTCATCCAGGCGCTGTGATTGGCCAAGCATGCACTGTGACCCCGCATGCTTGGCCAATCACAGCGCCGGCAGCGAGGAGAGCAATGATTGGCCACAGGCAGGATGCCTGTGGCCAATTATTGCTGAGGGTGTTTAGTACACGCCCCACACTATAAAAGGCCGCCAGCACGGCGGCCTAGTGTAGTGTGTTCCGGAGCAGGGATAGAGCAGCATAGGCAGGGACAGTGACTGTTATTTCTTTCTTGCTTAACCTGGATTCCTTTAGTTTAGGGAAAGAGAAGGATAGGTAGGGAGAGTGTCAGTGTGTTTTGTGCTTGTGCTATAGTGTGCTTAAAAAAAACATTTATTCTAGGGACAGAAAACTGTAGGTAGGGACAGTGTCAGTTTCTTTCACTCTGCAAGTCCTTGTTTCCAGGGACCTGGAAGTACAGTGAGTGAATTGTCCTTGTGCTATATTGTGCTTAAAAAAACATTTATTCTAGGGACAGAAAACTGTAGGTAGGGAGAGTGTCAGTTTCTTTCACTCTGCAAGTCCTTGTTTCCAGGGACCTGTAAGGACAGTGAGTGAATTGTCCTTGTGCTATATTGTGCTTAAAAAAAACATTTATTCTAGGGACAGAAAACTGTAGGTAGGGAGAGTGTCAGTTTATTTCACTCTGCAAGTCCTTGTTTCCAGGGACCTGGAAGGACAGTGACTGAATTGTCCTTGTGCTATATTGTGATTAAAAAAAACATTTATTCTAGGGACAGAAAACTGTAGGTAGGGAGAGTGTCAGTTTATTTCACTCTGCAAGTCCTTGTTTCCAGGGACCTGGAAGGACAGTGAGTGAATTGTCCTTGTGTTATATTGTGATTAAAAAAAACATTTTTTCTAGGGACAGAAAACTGTAGGTAGGGAGAGTGTTTTTTTTCTTTCACTCTGCAAGTCCTTGTTTCCAGGGACCTGGAAGGACAGTGAGTGAATTCTCCTTGTGCTATATTGTGCTTAAAAAAAACATTTATTCTAGGGACAGAAAACTGTAGGTAGGGAGAGTGTCAGTTTATTTCACTCTGCAAGTCCTTGTTTCCAGGGACCTGTAAGGACAGTGAGTGAATTGTCCTTGTGCTATATTGTGATTAAAAAAAACATTTATTCTAGGGACAGAAAACTGTAGGTAGGGAGAGTGTCAGTTTATTTCACTCTGCAAGTCCTTGTTTCCAGGGACCTGGAAGGACAGTGACTGAATTGTCCTTGTGCTATATTGTGATTAAAAAAAACATTTATTCTAGGGACAGAAAACTGTAGGTAGGGAGAGTGTCAGTTTATTTCACTCTGCAAGTCCTTGTTTCCAGGGACCTGGAAGGACAGTGACTGAATTGTCCTTGTGCTATATTGTGATTAAAAAAAACATTTATTCTAGGGACAGAAAACTGTAGGTAGGGAGAGTGTCAGTTTATTTCACTCTGCAAGTCCTTGTTTCCAGGGACCTGGAAGGACAGTGAGTGAATTGTCCTTGTGTTATATTGTGATTAAAAAAAACATTTTTTCTAGGGACAGAAAACTGTAGGTAGGGAGAGTGTTTTTTTTCTTTCACTCTGCAAGTCCTTGTTTCCAGGGACCTGTAAGGACAGTGAGTGAATTGTCCTTGTGCTATATTGTGCTTAAAAAAAACATTTATTCTAGGGACAGAAAACTGTAGGTAGGGAGAGTGTCAGTTTATTTCACTCTGCAAGTCCTTGTTTCCAGGGACCTGGAAGGACAGTGAGTGAATTGTCCTTGTGTTATATTGTGATTAAAAAAAACATTTTTTCTAGGGACAGAAAACTGTAGGTAGGGAGAGTGTTTTTTTTCTTTCACTCTGCAAGTCCTTGTTTCCAGGGACCTGTAAGGACAGTGAGTGAATTGTCCTTGTGCTATATTGTGCTTAAAAAAAACATTTATTCTAGGGACAGAAAACTGTAGGTAGGGAGAGTGTCAGTTTATTTCACTCTGCAAGTCCTTGTTTCCAGGGACCTGGAAGGACAGTGACTGAATTGTCCTTGTGCTATATTGTGATTAAAAAAAACATTTATTCTAGGGACAGAAAACTGTAGGTAGGGAGAGTGTCAGTTTATTTCACTCTGCAAGTCCTTGTTTCCAGGGACCTGGAAGGACAGTGACTGAATTGTCCTTGTGCTATATTGTGATTAAAAAAAACATTTATTCTAGGGACAGAAAACTGTAGGTAGGGAGAGTGTCAGTTTATTTCACTCTGCAAGTCCTTGTTTCCAGGGACCTGGAAGGACAGTGACTGAATTGTCCTTGTGCTATATTGTGATTAAAAAAAACATTTATTCTAGGGACAGAAAACTGTAGGTAGGGAGAGTGTCAGTTTATTTCACTCTGCAAGTCCTTGTTTCCAGGGACCTGGAAGGACAGTGACTGAATTGTCCTTGTGCTATATTGTGATTAAAAAAAACATTTATTCTAGGGACAGAAAACTGTAGGTAGGGAGAGTGTCAGTTTATTTCACTCTGCAAGTCCTTGTTTCCAGGGACCTGGAAGGACAGTGACTGAATTGTCCTTGTGCTATATTGTGATTAAAAAAAAACATTTATTCTAGGGACAGAAAACTGTAGGTAGGGAGAGTGTCAGTTTATTTCACTCTGCAAGTCCTTGTTTCCAGGGACCTGGAAGGACAGTGAGTGAATTGTCCTTGTGTTATATTGTGATTAAAAAAAACATTTATTCTAGGGACAGAAAACTGTAGGTAGGGAGAGTGTCAGTTTATTTCACTCTGCAAGTCCTTGTTTCCAGGGACCTGGAAGGACAGTGACTGAATTGTCCTTGTGCTATATTGTGATTAAAAAAAACATTTATTCTACGGACAGAAAACTGTAGGTAGGGAGAGTGTCAGTTTATTTCACTCTGCAAGTCCTTGTTTCCAGGGACCTGGAAGGACAGTGAGTGAATTGTCCTTGTGTTATATTGTGATTAAAAAAAACATTTTTTCTAGGGACAGAAAACTGTAGGTAGGGAGAGTGTTTTTTTTCTTTCACTCTGCAAGTCCTTGTTTCCAGGGACCTGTAAGGACAGTGAGTGAATTGTCCTTGTGCTATATTGTGCTTAAAAAAAACATTTATTCTAGGGACAGAAAACTGTAGGTAGGGAGAGTGTCAGTTTATTTCACTCTGCAAGTCCTTGTTTCCAGGGACCTGGAAGGACAGTGACTGAATTGTCCTTGTGCTATATTGTGATTAAAAAAAACATTTATTCTAGGGACAGAAAACTGTAGGTAGGGAGAGTGTCAGTTTATTTCACTCTGCAAGTCCTTGTTTCCAGGGACCTGGAAGGACAGTGACTGAATTGTCCTTGTGCTATATTGTGATTAAAAAAAACATTTATTCTAGGGACAGAAAACTGTAGGTAGGGAGAGTGTCAGTTTATTTCACTCTGCAAGTCCTTGTTTCCAGGGACCTGGAAGGACAGTGACTGAATTGTCCTTGTGCTATATTGTGATTAAAAAAAACATTTATTCTAGGGACAGAAAACTGTAGGTAGGGAGAGTGTCAGTTTATTTCACTCTGCAAGTCCTTGTTTCCAGGGACCTGGAAGGACAGTGACTGAATTGTCCTTGTGCTATATTGTGATTAAAAAAAACATTTATTCTAGGGACAGAAAACTGTAGGTAGGGAGAGTGTCAGTTTATTTCACTCTGCAAGTCCTTGTTTCCAGGGACCTGGAAGGACAGTGACTGAATTGTCCTTGTGCTATATTGTGATTAAAAAAAACATTTATTCTAGGGACAGAAAACTGTAGGTAGGGAGAGTGTCAGTTTATTTCACTCTGCAAGTCCTTGTTTCCAGGGACCTGGAAGGACAGTGAGTGAATTGTCCTTGTGTTATATTGTGATTAAAAAAAACATTTTTTCTAGGGACAGAAAACTGTAGGTAGGGAGAGTGTTTTTTTTCTTTCACTCTGCAAGTCCTTGTTTCCAGGGACCTGTAAGGACAGTGAGTGAATTGTCCTTGTGCTATATTGTGCTTAAAAAAAACATTTATTCTAGGGACAGAAAACTGTAGGTAGGGAGAGTGTCAGTTTATTTCACTCTGCAAGTCCTTGTTTCCAGGGACCTGGAAGGACAGTGAGTGAATTGTCCTTGTGTTATATTGTGATTAAAAAAAACATTTTTTCTAGGGACAGAAAACTGTAGGTAGGGAGAGTGTTTTTTTTCTTTCACTCTGCAAGTCCTTGTTTCCAGGGACCTGTAAGGACAGTGAGTGAATTGTCCTTGTGCTATATTGTGCTTAAAAAAAACATTTATTCTAGGGACAGAAAACTGTAGGTAGGGAGAGTGTCAGTTTATTTCACTCTGCAAGTCCTTGTTTCCAGGGACCTGGAAGGACAGTGACTGAATTGTCCTTGTGCTATATTGTGATTAAAAAAAACATTTATTCTAGGGACAGAAAACTGTAGGTAGGGAGAGTGTCAGTTTATTTCACTCTGCAAGTCCTTGTTTCAAGGGACAGAGAAGGACACCTGAAGGTAGCCCTTATTGCTTTTTTCCCATCTCCCTGCAGGCCATCTATTAGAATGTCTGGAAGGCAAACAAGGAGAGGCAGACAGTCAGGAGGCAATAAAAGAGGGCAAGCAGGCTCTGTGTCTGGGGGCAACAGTGCTGGTCGTGGACGCGGTGCATTGTCATCAGCACATGGCCATGGGACACGCTTGTCCTTCTTTTCGGCAGCTGGACATGTTGAGCCACATCATGCCGAAGACTTGGTAGAGTGGATGACCAAGCCCTCCTCCTCCTCCTCATCCTCTCTCACCCAGGCTCAGGGTACTGGAAAAGCAGCTGCCAAAGCGTCGTCTTCCCTGGTATCAATGTCAGACAAATCATCAGTCACTCCTTCCCTAGACCCACCATGTCCTCCTCCTGAGGAGTCCCCCGAACTGTTTCAGCACAGTGTTGGGTACATGCTCCAGGAGGATGCCCAGCGTTTCGAAGGGTCTGATGATGAAACCCAGCTAGAGGAAGGCAGTAGCGTGAGAGCAGACAGAGGGGATGCTCAAGAAGGACACCAATCTGGCAGTCATGTTCCAGCAGCTGCAGCATACTGCCAGATTGGCTCCAGTGATGAGGAGGGAGGGGATGATGAGGTCACTGACTCCACGTGGGTGCCTAATAGGAGAGAGGAGGAGGAGGAGGATGAGGAGGAGGCACATCTCCAACGAGGCAGGATGCCCTTTGGTGGCCAGCGTAAGGGCAGTACACCGACGGAATCACACCGCAGAGCTCCGCCTGTGCAGGGCGCTGCCTCTGCCCGTCATTCAAAAAGTTCTTTGGTGTGGGCCTTTTTTGAGGCTAGTGCATCAGATCGCACAGCTGCTGTTTGCAACATATGTCTCAAGCGTATATCGCGTGGCCAAAACATCAGCCGCTTGGGTACCACATGCCTGACCAGACATATGTTGACCTGCCATGCAGCTCGTTGGCAAGCCTACCTCAAAGACCCACACCAAAGAACAAAGCGGACCTCTCCTTGCACCGCATCAGCTGGGATCTCCAACCCCACTATAACTTCAGTCCTCTCTGAAACATGCACTGAGAGGAATGAAGGTGTAGAATTAGGTGTGTCACAGCCAAGTACTTGCGCCCACTCTGCTAGCAGTACACCGACGTCCGATTCTAGCAGGCAAATTTCCCTGCCCCAGCTGCTGGACCGTCGAAAGAAGTTCACTCCCAGCCATCCACATGCCCAGCGGTTGAATGCTAGCTTGGCTAAATTGCTAGCGCTTCAACTGCTGCCTTTTCAGTTGGTAGACTCGGCCCCCTTCCGTGAGTTTGTGCAATGTGCAGTTCCTCAGTGGCAGGTTCCCAAACGCCACTTTTTCTCACGGAAGGCTATTCCGGCTCTCTACCGGCATGTGGAAGGCAATGTCTTGGCCTCGCTGGACAGGGCGGTCAGCGGTAAGGTGCATATTACCGCTGACTCATGGTCCAGCAGGCATGGACAGGGACGTTACCTTTCTTTCACGGCCCATTGGGTCACTCTTTTGGCAGCTGGGAAGGATTCAGGACAAGGTGCAGTAGTGTTGGAGGTTGTCCCACCGCCACGCCTCCAAAATGCTACTACTGGTTGTGACACACCTCTCTCCTCCACCCCCTCCTCTTCTTCTTCCTCCATGGCCTCTTCCTGTGGTTTGTCCTATGAACCAGCGGTGCTCCGTAGCCGTTCACGGGGCTACGCAAGTACGCAGGCAAAAAGATGCCATGCCGTGCTTGCGCTGGTGTGTTTGGGGGACAGAAGCCACACTGGGGCAGAGGTCCTGTCTGCTCTGCAGGGCCAGGCCGAGAGGTGGTTGACGCCACGCCAGCTTAAGCCAGGAATGGTGGTTTGCGACAATGGCACCAACCTCCTCTCCGCCCTCCGACAGGGACAACTGACCCATGTGCCCTGTGTGGCTCACGTCCTTAACCTGGTGGTGCAGCGCTTCTTGGGCAGGTACCCGGGCTTACAGGATGTCCTGAGGCAGGCCAGGAAAGTCTGTGTGCATTTCCGCAGATCTTATAATGCCAGTGCTCGCCTGGCTGAGCTGCAAAAGGAGTTGAACCTGCCCAAGAACCGCCTTATATGTGACATGCCCACCAGGTGGAACTCAACGTTGGCCATGCTGCAGCGGCTGCACACGCAGCAGAGGGCCATCAATGAGTACCTGTGCGACTACGGCACCAGGACAGGGTCAGGGGAGCTTGGTTTTTTTTCTCCACGCCAGTGGGGCATGATCAGGGATGCATGCACTGTCCTGGCACCATTTGAGGAGGCCACGAGGATGGTGAGCAGTGACAGTGCATGCATCAGTGACACTGTACCTCTTGTCCACCTGTTGGAGCACACGCTGCGTGGAATAATGGACAGGGCACTTGAGGCAGAACAGAGGCAGGAAGAGGAGGACTTCCTTGCCTCTCAAGGCCCCCTTTACCCAGACAGTGTTCCTTCTGTCCCACCCATCGCACAGGAAGAGGAGGAGGAGGAGGAGGAGGAGGAGGAGGAGGAGGATTGTGTCAGCATGGAGGTGGAGGCTGGCACTCAGCATCATCAGCAGCAGTCTTTTAGGGATGATTTACAGTCCCAAGAAACCAGTGGACTTGTACGTGGCTGGGAGGAGGTGGCTGCGGATCATGTCGTCCTTAGTGACCCAGAGGACTCCGGAGCGAATGCCTCAGCAAACCTACGCTGCATGGCCTCCCTGATCCTGCAAAGTCTGCGGAAGGATCCTCGTATTCTTCGGATCAAGGAGAGGGACCATTACTGGCTGGCCACTCTCCTTGATCCACGGTACAAGGGTAAGGTTGCGGACCTTATGTTACCGTCGCAGAGGGAGCAGAGGATGAGACAACTCCGGGAGGCCTTGCAGAAAGGTCTGTGCAACGCGTTCCCAGAGACTGGGAGGTTGCAAACTCCTGGTCCTGGACAACGAGTTGCTGAGGCTTCGGCCAGTCAAAGAAGGAGCGGTGGGGAAGGTGGCCGTCTGACCGATGCGTTCAGACAATTCTTTAGTCCGCAGCCCCAAAGTATGATCGGTTCCAGCAACCATCGCCAGCGTCTGATAAACATGGTGCAGGAATATCTAGGGGCAAGGTCAGACTTGGACACCTTCCCCACCGAAAATCCTCTGGCTTACTGGGTCTTGAGGATGGATCACTGGCCAGAGCTTGCACAGTATGCAATTGAGCTACTGGCCTGTCCTGCATCCAGCGTTCTTTCGGAACGCACATTCAGTGCTGCTGGAGGATTTGTCACGGATCACAGGGTGCGCCTGTCCACCGACTCGGTTGATCGACTGACTTTCATCAAGATGAACCAGTCTTGGATCACCACCAGCTACCACACACCTGATGCTGATATAACAGACTAATTGATTTTAACATGTCACATCCCTTCAAGACTGATGCTGATGCTGAGTGCCTGTGCTGTTATGTTGACTGGCTATCCTCCTCCTCCGAGTCCTCAATGATACGATTGATGATGATAGCTTGTAAGATCATTTTTGTTTATGGGTGCCGCCACCAGTGCCTAACGCCCAATTTTTCAGCCCCTGTTTAACAGGGGCGTGTAATTACAATTTTTGAAGCAATACTTTGCAACAGGGCTCATTGCTGTGCTCCAAGTACAGTATCTGTGAGGAGTTGCAGTGTTGTGCCACCAGTGCCTAACGCCCAATTTTTCAGCCCCTGTTTAACAGGGGCGTGTAATTACAATTTTTGAAGCAATACTTTGCAACAGGGCTCATTGCTGTGCTCCAAGTACAGTATCTGTGAGGAGTTGCAGTGTTGTGCCACCAGTGCCTAAGGCCCAATTTTTCAGCCCCTGTTTAACAGGGGCGTGTCATTACAATTTTTGAAGCAATACTTTGCAACAGGGCTCATTGGTGTGCTCCAAGTACAGTATCTGTGAGGAGTTGCAGTGTTGTGCCACCAGTGCCTAAGGCCCAATTTTTCAGCCCCTGTTTAACAGGGGCGTGTCATTACAATTTTTGAAGCAATACTTTGCAACAGGGCTCATTGCTGTGCTCCAAGTACAGTTGCTGTGAGGGGTTGCAGTGTTGTGCCACCAGTGCCTAAGGCCCAATTTTTCAGCCCCTGTTCAACAGGGGCATGTAATTACAATTCTTGATCTAATAATTCACAGCAGGGCCCATTGCTGCACCCACCAAGAGTAACTGTCAGGGCTTACAGTGTTGTGGCACCAGCACCACCATCAAAGGCCCAATTTTTACTACCACTGTTCAACAATTATATGTAATTAAAATTCCTGATATAATAGTTGACAGCAGGGCGTTCCAGCACCAACCAAGAGTAACTGTGAGTGCTTACAGTGTTGTGCCAACACCAACAACTAAGGGGCCTATTTCTGCAGAGTATATACGGCAGGTCCCTACTTTCAAACATCCAACTTACAAACGACTCCTACTTGCAAACGCAAGAAGACAACAGGAAGTGAGAGGAAATCTACCACTAGGAAGGAAAATTCTCTCCTGTAAGAATAAATATGGGAGAAAGGTGTCTCCTCTGTACTGATGCTTTATCAGCAATCCTTGTTTCAAGAAAAACACCACATTTCAAAAACAGTTGTCATTGGGACGGAAAGTGAGGTGAAATGTTCTGAACAGGGGCACAGACAGCAAAACAAATGTTACAGGGGTGATAACCCTTACCTATGTTTTCCAAAAAGTTTAAAAATAGATTTTTGGTCTGGAGCTACACTTCAACAATGTACCTGTTCAAAATTACAAACAGACTCTACATAAGAACAAACCTACAGTCCCTGTCTTGTATGCACCGCCTGTATAGGGCTGTTCAGAGTATATAGGGCCTTTTTTATTTTATGTGCGGGGTTCCCCTTAATATCCATACAAGACCCAAAGGGGCTGGTAATGGGCTGGGGTAGGGGGGGGGTCATGGGGTAGCTATGCCATTTTTCTTAAAGAATTTCATCCATATTACCGGGACCAGACATTACATTAAAGCCGCAAGCAGTTTTAAATGGCTTTTTTTTCCTTTAGAAGTGTCATTTTGTGCAGGGACAGTTCTAAACACGGGAAACACGTGGCACTTCACAGGCATACTTTAGACACCCCCCAGGTACGATATTTAAAGGAATATTTGACTTTTTTTTTTTCACTTTATGCATCATTAAAATGACTGCTCCCGAAAAACGACCGTTTTTAAAACTTCTTTTTGCATTGATACATGTCCCCTGGTGCAGAACCCGGGTTCCCAAACCCTTTTTAGGACAATAACATGCATAATAGTTGTTATAATTAGCACTTTAGAATTCGAACGTTCGCATCCATTGTATTTAATAGGGTTCTAATGTTCGTTCGAACTTTCGGTCCGTTCGCGGGTTCTGGTGCGAACCGAACCCGGGGGTGTTCGGCTCATCACTACTCCCCACCTGTCAGCTGAGGAGAAGCTATTCTCTGTCACTTCTTCTTCCTTCCAGGTTGCTGTCTCGTTCCGCCCCTGACTGGGGCCATCCTTTCCTCCGCTCTAAGGGCTGTGGAGACCGTTCCCACAGACGGAGCCGAGCCGTGCTCCTCCTCCAGGCACCGCAGCAGCCATTCCTCGTCGCCGTCACTCTCAGCCTTCTCCAAAAGACGGCATAAGAGAGTCTCTCGTCTGCTAGGGGAACGGCGCTTCATCCTGCGTTGCGGTCCAGTCCTTTTATATGCTCCCTCCGAGCGGGCTTAACACCCTCCAAATTTGACCAATCTGCTGCTTATCCTTATGTAGCGCACAGACCCCTTTTTTTACCTGCATTACCTTTGGCTCCTCGCAGGAAGAGAGAGGCACACCGCACCACAAGCCCGTACCCTCCTGTGTGAAGAGGTTGAGCGGTGTTATTGATGGGTCTTCCACAGTCAGACAGCCAGAGAATGTCTCTCACCTCTATATTGAATAAAGACAAGTCCTTGTATCCCCGCAGTAACTTGAATGTCCACACCATGTCCACACCAGATGCACTCCAACGTAGAGATTTATTTCCTTATAAAACACAAACTCTGACAGGAAAGGTTGGAGGGAGAACAGGACAGATTAAGGTGTGGAAGAGGTCCAGGCACAAACATTACACAATTCACTGCTCCAATTCTCAAGCAGACTCAGCCCATTCGGATAGTCTCCCTAACTCAGGACTAGCAGCCGAAATTATGCTCGAACTTTACACTTGGTCTCTGCCACAGACCTGATGAACTCAGGCTCTGCCACAGACCTGGTGAACTTGGTCTCTGTTCAAGGAGAAGACATCCCTCCAGAGAGTTACCGGGACCCTTCCTTCACTGTGACTTCTATAACCAGTCCTTCGGAACGGTTCCTCCCCCGGCCTCCTCATCTAGGATATGGGTCCCCTCGCAAGGCGGCACCCTGAGATTCCTCGATCCCCGGTGGGCTCCAGCCGAAGGTGCTGGGCTCAAACCTTTGTTGCAGTCCCAGGACTGAAGGTGCCTGGGACCGACAGGAACCACACACTCCCTTGGGGTAGGACCCCCCGACAATGAACCGCAGCCCCGCCCCTGGGCTAAAGGTGCCCAGGGTGGACAGGAACGAGAACCCCGAACAGGCAGCGTCTGCCCCTTTTATATCCTCTCCCAGCATGCCCAGCAGGTAGACCACACCCGCTGTATTGTTGCCGAGAGGGGACACACAAGGCACAGCACTGTATCAGCGGTTCAACCCTGGCCTACTATGGCAGCGCCACCTGCAGGCCACAGGGAACTGTACACCAATACCCTACCTGTGGACAAAAATGGTTGCCAGAACTCTAACAAAAAGGGTGTTTGAGCATAACTACCACCCAAACACTTCCCCTAAATTTAGCACCCCGCTACACTTAGTTTACCAATCCCATGGCTGTTGCTGCCCAGGGAAACTGCGGCAACCAATGGCAACCTGCAAAATTATAAACAGGGAAAGGAGAAATGCAGACCCCCTTTGAGCTATCCCATGGTGGTCCAGCATATTGCTATGACCTTTTAATAGATGGTGCTGAGCTGTTACATGAGGTAAATAACAAAATAACAAAATTAAACAGAGTACTGCAAACCTAGATAAATTGCTGTGTGCTAAAGTGACAATATAAAGGTTGATCCGTGTGCCAGTGGGTTTAAGTCAGAGTATGGAGGCTTCCATCCAGCATCAAGGTCTCCTCATCACTGATAGCAAACTAACCACCCCCTCTTTTTTGCTATCAGTGATAAGGAGACCTTGAGGCTGGATGGAAGACTTTATAGAAAACAAACACTCCTGCGCACGAGTGGATTATCAAGCAGTCAATATTTCATGACGGTTACACTGGCTTTGCTGCCCTTCATGGATAGGGGTATCCTAGTAACAAACGAGAAAAAATAAAAAAGGGTGCACCAGCATAGTGTATTATCATTTGGATAGATTTTATTTAAAAGAAAGCATAAAAACTACTCACCCAAGTGTAGCAGAAAGGTTCACAGTAAAAAAGTTGTTTCCATAGGTGGCAGTTGCATGTAGAACCCAAACCGCACTCCAGATGGTCATAGAGGATGTGATGAGGGCCACTGCCGTCTGATGCGTTTTGAAGCGCAAAGCTTCTTCCTCAGAGCCCAGCAGTGATACCACCTCATGCAGTCCCTTTATATAAGCATACACACATGTGTACCACTAATCAGGCAATGGTATAATAATAATAGGTTCAATGGTAGACACCTATTATTGGTGTCAATAGTATTATTATTAATATAGCCATTGCCATTACTACTACTGTCAGTATTACCAGGTGCTCTCTGCCTCATGTACAACCATGATCACGCCATGCTTGTTTGTGAGTTTTCTTGCTAGTCTCTTGCTAGTGACTTGTGTGTGGCTGTTTTGGATCCCCTCGTCTGGCCCAACCCTGTGGGCGTCACCTTTTGTTCTTTTGACTGCCCACTGAAGTGGGAGGAGCCCCCATGACCTCTGGGAGGTCCGCCATTGCCTGATTAGTGGTGCACATGTGTGTATGCTTATATAAAGGGACTGCATGAGGTGGTATTACTGCTGGGCTCTGAGGAAGAAGCTTTGCGCTTCGAAACGCGTCAGACGGCAGTGGCCCTCATCACATCCTCTATGACCATCTGGAGTGTGGTTTGGGTTCTACATGCAGCTGCCACCTATGGAAACAACTTTTTTACTGTGAACCCTTCTGCTACACTTGTGAGTAGTTTTTATGCTTTCTTTTAAATAAAATCTATCCAAATGATAATACACTAGGCTGGTGCGCTCTTTTTTCTTTTTTCTTGTTTGGAAGCCTTTATACTCTGTCATGAACCCGCTGGCACACGGATCAACCTGGAGAGGGACACCATCCCCGTTACTGACTCCAAGGCAGTGGACACATTTCACCACACTAAGAATGATCTATCAGGACAAGGAGGCTCCCTAGATATTTACCCATAAGAAGCCACTAGCGTGATCTATTTCATCATCATCCAGGATCTCCATTGCTATTTACACCCGCTGTTACCTTACAGCTGTAAAGTAAGAGGCCACCTTGCACTGAGGTGTTTCTGCACAGAAGAGGGTAAGTCACTTTACACACTGCTTCTATTTGCACAAAGTATAATGCCGCGTACCCACGACCGTTTTTAATGTCATTGAAAAAAACTATGTTTTTCTCGACGTGATTCTTCTCAAGCCTGCCTTGCCTACACACGATCATGAAAAAAAATGCTCGAACAAAGCGCGGTGACGTACGAAATGTACAACGGCACTATAAAGGGGAAGTTCCATTCAGATGGCGCCACCCTTTGGGCTGCTTTTGCTGATCCTTGTGTTAGTAAAGTTTGGTGAGAGACGATTTGCGCTTTTCAGCCTCGTGCTTTTCAGTCCGTTACAGCGTGAGGAATGTGCTATCTCCATTACGAACGCTAGTTTTACCAGAACGAGCGCTCCCATCTCATCACTTGCTTCTGCTTTTTTCACGTCGTTAAAGCCTACACATGGCTGTTTTTCATGACGAGAAAAACGACGATGCGAAAAACGACGAGAAAAATTAGAGCATGTTCGAAATTTTTAATGCCCATTTTTCACGTCGTGAAAAATGCTCTGGAGCCCACACACGATCGTTTTTAATAACCAAATTAAAAAATGGCATTTTTCTCGTCATGAAAAACGGTCGTGTGTACGCGCCATTAGAGGGAATCCAGCACTTGGTTCCACTTTCCCTCCACCATACACTCATTGTTTTAAGACTTTTGTCTATTTAGTGTGGACTTTATCATGTTTATACTGCTATCTTTAGCACTCAGCCCTTTTTTTCATGTTTTTTATTTTCAGTGTGACCGATATCTTTTCTTTCATATTTATATTGTCACTTTAGCACGCAACAATTTATCTAGGTTTGCAGTACTCTGTTTAATTTTGTTATTTTGTTATTTACCTCATGTAACAGCGCAGCACCATCTATTGTATATATCTCACCTTTATAATGTGTTACTCAGTTATCAGATACATTTTAATAAATTCTAGAGCATGAAGTGAAAACTGTTGCAAATATGGATTCAATCTATTTTATTTGTATAATACAGATGCTTTAATGGAATAACAACTACAATGTGTAATCATGGTTACACAACAATATTATAAAAAAAACATAATTTTACAATGGCATATAAACAGTCGTACAAAATCCTTTGACAGCTTCAAGACGCAGTCTTCTGTATGGAGAAACGAATCGCATGCATTACTCAGGTGCCATTTTTCCACACAAACAGTCTTCACATCTTGAAGGTTTCATAGGCCTTTTCTAATAACTCTGATCTTTAATTCTTTCCATTGATTTTCTATTGGATTCAAGTCAGGTGATTGGCTGGGCCATTCTCGCAGCTTTATTTTCTTTCTTTGAAACCAATTCAGAGTTTCCTTGGCTTTGCGTTTGGGATCATTTTCTTTCTGAAATGTCCACCCTCGTTTCATCCTCATCAACCTGGTAGATGGCAGCAGATTTCTTATCAAGAATGTCTTGGTGCATTTTTCCATTCTTCCTTCCTTCAATGACATGAAATTTGCCAGTACCGTATGCTGAAAAACAGCCCCACACCATAATGTTCCCACCTCCAAATTTCACATTTGGTAAGGTGTTTTTGGGGTGATATGCAGTGCCATTTGACCTCCAAACATGTGATTACTTGGGAAACCTCTGGGTAATGTGGGATGGTATGGTTTCAAATGGTATTTTCCTGGTTCAAAGATGTCGCTATGTGTATTGTAATGATTTTGCTTCTGGCATTAACCCTATACGCCTGCTTCAAATTTATTATGTGCATGATTTCCCGAGACACTCTGGCTCCCGATCCAGCTGCAGCAAATAGAGTGTATCTTAGCTCTTACCATGATGTCCAGGAGTATGTCCCAATGCGGAGATATCAGTCACTGCTGTGACTGAAAGAGGGGATTGTAGTAATTGGCATAGCATAAGGACCCCCACTATGGTGATATGGGGTCATATATTCTGGCTTGGACCCACTGGTTAAGGAAATTGACTAGTATTATAAGTATTATGAAATAGGTTGAAATCTTGTATTTTGTATAGAGCAGCAGTTTTGCAAAAGCATGCATAATTTGCAATGAGTAGCATGATTTGCGGAGTGCTGGTCTATTTTTGAGCTACTGTCTGGGGTCCTTTCCTGTGCAACTGTCTGGTTGGCATTGGTACAGAGAAGTGAAACCTTGTGACTATGAGCTATAGCATTCGTGTTGATTCTAGTGTTGATTCTTATTAATAACAAAACTGTCGGCCACCTTGAGAGGGTCAGGGCGAGTGTCGGCCATCTTGAGAGTGGCAAAATGTCTACTATATAACGATAAATTGTATACCCACTGTATTAACCACACCCCTCCCTCTTCTATGATTGGACTATGATAATGATAATGACTATATAATGTCTACCCCTGCAAAAGAGTAAACGGATTTCATTTTAAGCGCAAATCCTGTCTTGTCTTTTTTCTTGCATTTGAATAAATCTCTCAGTACTGATCCCGTATCTTTTGGGTCTGGCAATTGGGTTATTTCCAAGCTGGTCTGAGGGGGTAGAGGTACTACCTGTTCTAATTGTCCTACAGTGTGTATTATGGCATTCAAAGAGTTCAATTTTGGTCTCATCTGACCAGACTACATTCTCCCAGGATTTCACAGACTTGTCTAAATGTTGTGCAGCAAAATTTAAACCAGTTTCAACATGCTTTTTCTTCATCAAAGGAGTCTTGCGTGGTGAGTGTGCATACAGGCCATGGCGATTGAGTGCATTACTTATTGTTTTCTTTGAAACAATTATACCTGCTAATTCCAGGTCTATCTGAAGCTCTCCATAGGTGATCCTTGGCTCTTGGACAACTCTTCTGATAATTCTTTTCACTCCTCTGTCAGAAATCTTTCTAGGAGCACCTGGTTGTGGCCGGTTTATGGCGAAATAATGTTCTTTACACTTCCGAATTATGACCCCAACAGTGCTCAGTGGAACATTTAGAAGTTTAGAAATCCTTCTGTAACCAATGCCATCAGTATAATTTTCAACAATAAGGTTGCGAATGTCTTGAGAGAGCTCTTTGTTTTACCCATCATGAGATTTTTCTTGTGTGACACCTTGGTAATGAGACACCTTTTTATAGGCCATCAGTTGAGACTGAACCAGCTGATATAAATTTTCACTGACAAGGGGCGGGATTGCTTTCTAATTACTGATAGATTTCAGCTGGTGTCTTGGCTTTCCTTGCCCTTTTGCACCTTCCTTTCTTCATGTGTTCAATACTTTTTCCCTGTGTCATTCAATTTTTTTTACACATAACTTTATTTCTGAATTAATTTGTTTTGGTTTCTATATTTACCGAGCAGTTCCTATTATGTACAATTTATAATGCATGTTGGTTATCCATGTACCTCTTTGCACTTTTCCTTGGCTGGTTTGTATTATACAATTCTGGGTACACAAACAAATAAAAGAATTACAAAAAATATATATATATTTACCTAGAAAAATGGTAAAGTGTTCAATACTTATTTTACCCGCTGTATATTTGAAAATTGATCAGTCCTGATGTATTGATGGCCTCATTTCTTGAGGCCCTAAAATACCAGGACAGTACCAACGCTCCCTATATGACCTCTTTTTGGAAAGTAGATAGTCCATGGTATTTAGTAATGTCTAGTTTTTTTAAGTTGGAATTTTTTAGCACAATTTTTTGAAAGCTGAAGAAATTAAATAAACATTTTTCTACATACTATCACCAGTGCAGTACAGCATCATCATATGACTGGTGTGGTGGTGATCAGGCTCAGGGATACTGACTGGTGACAGTTAGTGATGAGCCGAACACCCCCGGGTTCGGTTCACACCAGAACCCGCGAACGGACCGAAAGTTCGCACGAACTTTAGAACCCTATTAAATACAATGGATGCGAACGTTCGAAATCTAAAGTGCTAATTATAATGACTATTATGCATGTTATTGTCCTAAAAAGGGTTTGGGAACCCGGGTTCTGCACCAGGGGACATGTATCAATGCAAAAAGAAGTTTTAAAAACGGCCGTTTTTCTGGAGCAGTCATTTTAATGATGCATAAAGTGAAAAAAAAAAGTCAAATATTCCTTTAAATATCGTACCTGGGGGGTGTCTAAAGTATGCCTGTGAAGTGCCACGTGTTTCCCGTGTTTAGAACTGTCCCTGCACAAAATTACATTTCTAAAGGAAAAAAAGCCATTTAAAACTGCTTGCGGCTTTAATGTAATGTCTGGTCCCGGTAATATGGATGAAAATCTTTAAGAAAAATGGCATAGCTACCCCATCACACACCCCCCCCCCCCTACCCCAGCCCATTACCAGCCCCTTTGGGTCTTGTATGGATATTAAGGGGAACTCCGCACACAAAATAAAAAAGGCCCTATATACTCTGAACAGCCGTATACAGGCGGTGCATACAAGACAGGGACTGTAGGTTTGTTCTTATGTAGAATCTGTTTGTAATTTTGAACAGTTACATTGTTTAAGTGTAGCTTCAGCCAAAAAATCTATTTTTAAGCTTTTTGGAAAACATAGGGAAGGGTTATCACCCCTGTAACATTTGTTTTGCTGTCTGTGCAGTGTGCACCTGTTCAGAACAGTTCACCTCACTTTCCGTCCTAATGACAAATGTTTTTTGAAAATTTGTTTTTTTTATTGAAACAAGAATTGGTGATAAAGAATCAGTGGAGAGGAGACACTTTTTTCCCATATTAACTCTTACAGGAGAGAATTTGCCTTCCTAGGGGTAGATTTCCTCTCACTTCCTGTTGTATCCTTCCGTTTGCAAGGAGGAGTCGTTTGTAAGTTGGATGTTTGAAAGTAGGGGCCTGCTGTATATACTCAGCTGAAATTTGCCCCTTACATGTTGCTGTTGCCACAACACTGTGAGCCCTCACAGTTACTCTTGGTGGGCGCATGAATGGGCCCTGCTGTGAATTATTAGATCAAGAATTGTAATTGCATGCCCCTGTTGAACAGGGGCTGAAAAATTGGGCCTTTGGTGGTGGTGGTGGTGGTGGTGGTGGTGTTGACACAACACTGTAAGGCCTCACAGTTAGTCTTGGTGGGCGCAGGAATGGGCCCTGCTGTGAATTATTAGATCAAGAATTGTAATTACATGCCCCTGTTAAACAGGGGCAGAAAAATTGAGCCTTAGGCACTGGTGCCACAACACTGCAACCCCTCACAGATACTGTACTTGGAGCACAGCAATGAGCCCTGTTGCAAAGTATTGCATCAAAAATTGTAATTACACGCCCCCGTTAAACAGGGGCTGAAAAATTGGGCCTTAGCCACTGGTGCTGGTGCCACGACACTGCAACCACTCCCAGATACTCTAGTTGGAGTGCAGGAATGAGCCCTGCTGCAAAGCATTGCATAAAAAATTGTAATAACACACCCCTGTTAAACAGGGGCTGAAAAATTGGGCCTTAGCCACTGGTGGCGGCACCCAGAAACAAAAATGTTCTTCCAAGCTATCATCGTCAATCGGATCATTGAGGAGGAGGAGGATAGTCAGTCAACATAACAGGACAGTCTCTCAGCATCAGCATCAGTCTTGAAGGGATGTGACATTTGAAAATAAATTAGTCTGTTATATCAGCTTCAGGTGTTTGGTAGCTGGTGGTGATCCAAGACTGGTTCATCTTTATGAAGGTCAGTCGATCAACAGAGTCGGTGGACAGGCGCACCCTGTGATCCGTGACAAATCCTCCAGCAGCACTGAATGTGCATTCTGAAAGAACGCTGGATGCAGGACAGGCCAGTAGCTCAATTGCATACTGTGCAAGCTCTGGCCAGTGATCCATCCTCAAGACCCAGTAAGCCAGAGGATTTTCGGTGGGGAAGGTGTCTAAGTCTGACCTTGCCCCTATGTATTCCTGCACCATGTATATCAGACGCTGGCGATGGTTGCTGGAACCGATCATACCTTGGGGCTGCGGACTAAAGAATTGTCTGAACGCTTCGGTCAGACGGCCACCTTCCCCACCGCTCCTTCTTTGACTGACCGAAGCCTCAGCAACTCGTTGTCCAGGACCAGGAGTTTGTAACCTCCCAGTCTCTGGGAACGCGTTGCACAGACCTTTCTGCAAGGCCTCCCGGAGTTGTCTCATCCTCTGCTCCCTCTGCGACAGTAAGATAAGGTCCGCAACCTTACCCTTGTACCGTGGATCAAGGAGAGTGGCCAGCCAGTAATGGTCCCTCTCCTTGATCCGAAGAATACGAGGATCCTTCCGCAGACTTTGCAGGATCAGGGAGGCCATGCAGCGTAGGTTAGCTGAGGCATTCAGTCCGGAGTCCTCTGGGTCACTAAGGACGACATGATCCGCAGCCACCTCCTCCCAGCCACGTACAAGTCCACTGGTTTCTTGGGACTGTAAATCATCCCTAAAAGACTGCTGCTGATGATGCTGAGGGCCAGGCTCCACCTCCATGCTGACACAATCCTCCTCCTCTTCTTCCTGTGCAATGGGTGGGACAGAAGGAACACTGTCTGGGTAAAGGGGGCCTTGAGAGCCAAGGAAGTCCTCCTCTTCCTGCCTCTGTTCTGCCTCAAGTGCCCTGTCCATTATTCCACGCAGCGTATGTTCCAACAGGTGGACAAGAGGTACAGTGTCACTGATGCATGCACTGTCACTGCTCACCATCCTCGTGGCCTCCTCAAATGGTGCCAGGACAGTGCATGCATCCCTGATCATGCCCCACTGGCGTGGTGAAAAAAACCCGAGCTCCCCTGACCCTGTCCTGGTGCTGTAGTCGCACAGGTACTCATTGATGGCCCTCTGCTGTGTGTGCAGCCGCTGCAGCATGGCCAACATTGAGTTCCACCTGGTGGGCATGTCACATATAAGGCGGTTCTTGGGCAGGTTCAACTCCTTTTCCAGCTCAGCCAGGCGAGCACTGGCATTATAAGATCTGCGGAAATGCACACAGACTTTCCTGGCCTGCCTCAGGACATCCTGTAAGCCCGGGTACCTGCCCAAGAACCGCTGCACCACCAGGTTAAGGACGTGAGCCACACAGGGCACATGGGTCAGTTGTCCCTGTCGGAGAGCGGAGTGGAGGTTGGTGCCATTGTCGCAAACTACCATTCCTGGCTTAAGCTGGCGTGGTGTCAACCACCTCTCGGCCTGCCCCTGCAGAGCAGACAGAACCTCTGCCCCAGTGTGGCTCCTGTCCCCCAAACACACCAGCGCAAGCACGGCATGGCATCTTTTTGCCTGCGTACTTGCGTAGCCCCTTGAACGCCTACGGAGCACCGCTGGTTCCGAGGACAAAGCACAGGAAGAGGCCACGGAGGAAGAAGAAGAGGAGGGGGTGGAGGACAGAGGTGTGTCACAACCAGTAGTAGCATTTTGGAGGCGTGGCGGTGGAACAACCTCCAACACTACTGCACCTTGTCCTGCATCCTTCCCAGCTGCCAAAAGAGTGACCCAATGGGCCGTGAAAGAAAGGTAACGTCCCTGTCCATGCCTGCTGGACCATGAGTCAGCGGTAATATGCACCTTACCGCTGACCGCCCTGTCCAGGGAGGCCAAGACATTGCCTTCCACATGCCTGTAGAGAGCGGGAATCGCCTTCCGTGCAAAAAAGTGGCGTTTGGGAACCTGCCACTGAGGAACCGCACATTGTACAAACTCACGGAAGGGGGCCGAGTCTACCAACTGAAAAGGCAGCAGTTGAAGCGCTAGCAATTTAGCCAAGCTAGCATTCAACCGCTGGGCATGTGGATGGCTGGGAGTGAACTTCTTTCGACAGTCCAGCAGCTGGGGCAGGGAAATTTGCCTGCTAGAATCGGACGTTGGTGTACTGCTAGCAGAGTGCCCGCAAGTACTTGGCTGTGACACACCTAATTCTACACCTTCATTCCTCTCAGAGCAGGTTTCAGAGAGGACTGAAGGTATAGTGGGGTTGGAGATCCCAGCTGATGCGGTGCAAGAAGAGGTCAGCTTTGTTCTTTGGTGTGGGTCTTTAAGGTAGGCTTGCCAATGAGCTGCATGGCAGGTCAACATATGTCTGGTCAAGCATGTGGTGCCCAAGCGGGTGATGTTTTGGCCACGCGATATACGCTTGAGACATATGTTGCAAACAGCAGCTGTGCGATCTGATGCACTCGACTCAAAAAAGGCCCACACCAAAGAACTTTTTGAATAACGGGCAGAGGCAGCGCCCTGCACAGGCGGAGCTCTGCGGTGTGATTCCGTCGGTGTGCTGCCCTTACGCTGGCCCCCCGAGGGCATCCTGCCTCGTTGGAGATGTGCCTCCTCCTCATCCTCCTCCTCTCTCCTATTAGGCACCCACGTGGAGTCAGTGACCTCATCATCCCCTCCCTCCTCATCACTGGAGCCAATCTGGCAGTATGCTGCAGCTGCTGGAACATGACTGCCAGATTGGTGTCCTTCTTGAGCATTCCCTCTCTCTGCTCTCACGCTACTGCCTTCCTCTAGCTGGGTATCATCATCAGACCCTTTGAAATGCTGGGCATCCTCCTGGAGCATGTACCCAACACTGTGCTCAAACAGTTCGGGGGACTCCTCAGGAGGACATGGTTGGTCTAGGGAAGGAGTGACTGATGATGACATTGATACGAGGGAAGAGGACGCTTTGGCAGCTGCTTTGCCAGTACCCTGAGCCTGGGTGAGAGAGGATGAGGAGGATGAGGAGGGCTTGGTCATCCACTCTACCAAGTCTTCGGCATGATGCGGCTCAACACGTCCAGCTGCCGAAAAGAAGGACAAGCGTGTCCCATGGCCACGTGCTGATGGCGATGCACCGCGTCCACGACCAGCACTGTTGTCTCTAGACACAGAGCCTGCTTGCCCTCTTTTTTTGGCTCCTGACTGTCTGCCTCTCCTTGTTTGCCTTCCAGACATTCTAATGGCCTGCAGGGAAATGGGATAAGCAGCAATACAGGCTAAGTTAAGGTGTAATATGGTCAGGAGGCACACTCCGCCCGCTGTAAGTGCCGCAAAATCCTGTTGGTGTAACACACCAGGAAAAAGCAGCAATACAGGCTAAGTTAAGGTGTAATATGGTCAGGAGGCACACTCTGCCCGCTGTAAGTGCCGCAAAATCCTGTTTGTGTAACACACCAGGAAAAAGCAGCAATACAGGCTAAGTTAAGGTGTAATATGGTCAGGAGGCACACTCCGCCCGCTGTAAGTGCCGCAAAATCCTGTTGGTGTAACACACCAGGAAAAAGCAGCAATACAGGCTAAGTTAAGGTGTAATATGGTCAGGAGGTACACTCCGCCCGCTGTAAGTGCTGCAAAATCCTGTTGGTGTAACACACCAGGAAAAAGCAGCAATACGGGCTATATTCAGGTGTATAATGTGCAGGAGGCTTAGCAACAATGACACTGACACTGTCCCCTGCCTATCCTTCTCTCTCCCTGCACACAAGGTTTATCAAAGTATATGACACTGACACTCTCCCTGCCTATCCTTCTCTCTCCCTGCACACAAGGTTTAGCAAAGAATATGACACTGACACTGTCCCCTGCCTATCCTTCTCTCTCCCTGCACACAAGGTTTATCAAAGTATATGACACTGACACTCTCCCTGCCTATCCTTCTCTCTCCCTACACACAAGGTTTAGCAAAGAATATGACACTGACACTCTCCCTGCCTATCCTTCTCTGTCCCTACACACAAGGTTTAGCAAAGAATAGATTTGACACGATTTGACACTGTCCCTGCCTATCCTTCACTTTCCCTGCTCCGGAACACACTACACAAGGCCGCCGCGCTGGCGGCCTTTTATAGTGTGGGACGTGTACTAAACCCCCTCAGCTATAATTGGCCACAGGCATCCTGCCTGTGGCCAATCATTGCTCTCCTCGCTGCCGGCGCTGTGATTGGCCAAGCATGCAGGGTCACAGTGCATGCTTGGCCAATCACAGCGCCGGGATTACACTGCGATGGCGCAGTGTATTGTGGGCCGTTCGCGTCACTCGAATTTGGCGCGAACGGCCCAAATCGTTCGTTGTTCGCCAAACGCGCGAACACCGAGCTCATCCCTAGTGACAGTACGTAAAAAAAAAAAAAAAAATGAAATACTTATTTATTACATTTGTAAGCTTTTTTAAAAAGATTTTTATTTTTTAAGTTTTTTTTTTTCTTTACATTCTCTCCTCAGAGTAGTTTAGGATCACCATAGTGACACTGTACTTCTCTGTGGGTGATCAGGGATTTTTTTATTGTTCAATAGATTTTTATTTTTCAAATAAAGTAAAGACAGTACATAAGCATAGCATGACAAAGGAAAGGATCTTATACATAAAATGCATGTTTTAGACATATCATAGAATCAGCAACAAGTCCTCAAAAGGTGTTTCAGAGGGAAACTGTGAGCTGAGAAACGGAGGTTACAAACTAACTCCTGGTCAGTAGAGGAAAGAAAGGCAGAGAAATGAACCAGAGAGTCAGACGAATTGGGAAGTCCTACCCATCCCGGGCACCCCAAATGGGATCATCCTGTGCCACGGTCAGGCCAGCCCGCCCCCCTCACCTAAAACTATCAGCAAGGTTATTAGAAATTCCAAAGTAGACTTCAGTCAATCACTAGACCTGAAACACAGATTAAACTCGGCCTATAGAGTTGCCGAAATGACTATATAACGAGTAATCATGCAATACCCCTAAGTCACATCAATCAACCTAAATTAATAAAAGAGAAAAGTAAATAAAAATCTATAAAAATAGAAAAGAAAAAGAAAAAAAGGAAGAAGGAAGTAAAGAAAGGAAAGGGATCATGTGCCTAACTAGAGTTCGAAGAAATGGGGTGTTCGGTAAGGACCCCGACTGTCAGGGAAATACCACGGTAAGCAGCCCAAGGTTCCCACATGGATTCAAATTTATGAATTGTATTTGTAAGGATTTTTTTTACACTGCTATTGCTTATAACAGTAACGATCACTATTATAAGCAATAGTTTTCACTGTCATGATTGGCCTCGTTCATGACAGCTTGTGTGATCTGTGACTGGCTACAGCAAATTACATGGTACAGGATACTGTGATTGGCCCAGATACAATGTGAAAGCTGTGGACCAATCACATCATCACAATCATAGCGTGTGCACAGGGTGTGGCCATGTTTAAACAAAATCTCGAACCTGGCAGAATGTGGAACCCACGTTACTTCCTGTGTCATCAATTACGTCGGTGCACTCAGGAATTTGCGTGTCAAATTCCTCCACCGACGAAACAGCGCATGTGCACGCAAATACACTAACATTTGCAAAAATTTACGGTGTTTAATAGCTACTCTGACAACCACTCTAACTACCCATGCATGCAGTCAGTGTTTAACTACTGTAAGTGCTGTAATGTAAGCAGATGTTAGTGTATTTCGCAAACATAAGTGTATTTGCGTGCAGTCTAGGAATTTGACATGCAAATTACTCAGTGTCCCGAGGTCAGCCCTGAAGTCATTGATGACGTTCTGTGCTTGCGCAGTGAGCACGGTTTAGTAAAACAGCTGATGCCACATCACAGGAAGTGACGTAGGTTCATCATTCTGCCAAGTTCGATAATTTTGCCCAAACACCGGTTGTGCCCTGGCACACCCTAATCACCTGTGCGGCATGCTGAGCTTGAGGAGCGGCATGGGTGCAATGTTGATAGGGAGCGTGCTTGGAGCTTCAGAGTTCGGGCTTCTCCTCCCACGAGACATAGCAATTGCCCTGATGCTGCTGCCGAGGCTGCAGGCTTCTTATCTCTGCCGGCCCACCCACCACCTGTAGCACAGAGCTGACAGGGTTTTTGAGCACTTTCTTTGGCTCTGCAATATGTGTCTGATAGGTGGTGGGTGGGGACAGAAGTCCTCAGATGGCTGCTGCCGCTCCGTCCTTCTGATCAGCCTTGGTGTCAGAGTGCGGGCAACGGTTGACAGCTGACTTGGTGCAGCTGTCCTAGAAGGCATGCCTGAGCTTGTCAGACACACATCCCTTCTCCTGCCCCTCTCTTCCTGCCCGTGTGCTGCATCTGTGAAGGGGATGTGGAGATCAAACAAGCGGTTGACAACCACATTGAAGTTGCTGACTGTAAGCCCCCCGGGGATCATCCAAGTGAGTGAGTTGAGTACTGTAACTGACCAGACCCTGCCTGCTCTCTCTGCCCCCCTCCCTGCCCCCTCTGTCTCTTCCCATGCCCCTCTCTCTCTCTATCTCTGCCCCCTCTCTCTCTCCCTACCCCCCCTCTCTCTCTCCTCACCATCTCTCTCTGCCCCCTCCCTGTCCCCCTATCTCTCTCTGCCCCCTCCCTGCCCCTTCTCTCTCTTCCTGCCCCCCTCTCTCTCCCTGCCCTCTCTCTCTGCCCCCTCCCTGTCCCCCTCCCTCGCTCCCTGTCCCCTCTCTCTTTACATGCCCCCTCTCTCCCTGCCCCCTCTCTATCTCTCCCTGCCCCCTCCCTGTCCCCTCTCTCTCTCTCTGCCCTCCTCACTGTCCCCTCTCTCTCTCTACATGTTCCCTTTCTCTTTTTCGCTGCCCCCTCTTTCTCCCTGCCCCCTTTTTTAGCTCATGTAAATGGCAGAAGTCTTAGCAGGAAAATATGGCGAAAAAAAAAAAGAAACACTCAATGCAAATGCGTTTAGGCTAGGGTGACCACATTTCCAAACTGCCATTCAGGGTTCCCCCCTCCGAAAAAAATGATGATTTTTGATTGCTTAGACAGGTGGTAGCTAGTAGCAATACACACCAAACTGAGCATGTGCAGCCTGACTCCAGTAACTTCGTCTTATCCAGACCTGTTCTAGAGTCAGTGAAAGAAGAGGAGCATTGTGCATACAAGATCAATCAGACTTTTCACACAATGTGGAGGATCCGATTAACCCATTAGGTTCCACAGTTGGTTGTGTGTTTTCTTCTTATTTGGGGGGGTAAAAAGCAGACATCCAACAAGGACGGTGCGTGTGCATTTACCCCAAACACGAACAAAACGGTCACATGCAAAAAAAAAATTGTGGAGGGTGAAATTCACACAGACCCTGCTAGCAGGCGTCTTTTACATTTATCTACATATAAGAAAACTTATAAGGAAAAAAAAAAGGAGAAAGAAAACACACAAACAACAAGATGAATATTGCAAAAAAAATATTTTTTATTACATTTTTAAAAAAAAACAGGGAACATTAACTTCTTTGAAAAAATTGCAAAGCATCATTTGCAAAACAAATTTAATGAAAACTATCCCTGAAACAAACAATAGCGAACAAAAAAATGACTAAGTTAATAAAAAATTCTGATAAACGGGAAAATGATCTCCTTGTGACAACTGCATTGGGCATTGGAATTGGGGGCAAATATAGGAGGGACCTGGAGTTTCCATGAAGGATTGGGATTGGTGTTGAGTATAAGAGAGACTTGGCATCTCCATGAAGGATTGGGATTGGTGGTGAGTATAGCAGGGACTTGGCATCTCCATAAAAGATTGGGATTGGGGGTGAATGTATGAGGCACCTGGCGTCTTTAATGAGTAAGAAGGTGGGAACTGGCTTGCTCCAGGAGCACCATGGTAGCTGGGAACAGGAGGTCTTGAAGATGGCCTGGGTAATTTTCCCGGGGCCTCGAGTAGACCATGAAAATAAATGTTTGGATAGCCAGAAGGTGGCACGTCACTCTTCTTGGCATTCCTATTTTGGACAACAACTGCCAAGATGCTATCCACACATTGCTACTGCAGGTTACCACCTATGGCCTCTAGCATGTGAAAGAGGGTGCAGCAGAATGACGCACATGGATTGTTTGGATTTCTAAAAGAATCCATGGACCACATCTACTGCCGCACCTCTTATTGAAGAAATTATCTTCTGTTTCCAGGGCAAATCTCCCCCTCCCCCTTTGCCGCCGCCTACGAGCTCTTCCAGCTAATGTGGCACTTTCTCTCAGATCTTAAAAAGATAGGTAGAAATAGTTAGGTAGGTAGAAAGCTAGACATAGGTAGATAGACTAATATATAGATTGATTGATTGAAAAGATAGAAAAATAGGTATGGATCAGTGGCGGCTAGTGCTCAAAATTTTTGGGGGGCGCAAACTACCTGAAAAATACTGAAAAAAAAACATCAATTGCAGCCACTGTGCCACAAAACGCAGCTACTGTGCCCATAAAATGCCGCCACTGTGCCCATCAATTGCAGCCATTGTGCCCATCAAATTTTGCCACTGTGCCCATCAATTGCAGCCACTGTGCCCATCAAATGCATCCATTGTGCCCATCAAATTCTGCCACTGTGCCCATCACTTACCATGTCTCGGTGGGGCAGCGGGTGGTGTTGGCGAGCAGTGTCCTCCATGTTGTCATGGATATGCAGTAGTGTTTGTCTGTCAGCTTACCTTCCTTCCCATGTGTTCATCTTAGAGGCCTGAGCCCTTTCACCTGGCTTCCTTTATAATCTCCTCCCAGCCGAACTCCACCCCAGGCCCTATCACAGAACACTATATTAACCTGTGCACTGCAAGCCTGCTTTGCTGATCAACGTGTTTGTTAGGCATTGTGTGTTTGGGTTCCTGCCTGCCGTGTGCTACGTCTGTCTCTCTGTTACGTTATTGGCTTGTCCCTGACTATCCCTGTCTGCTTGTGGCCCCTGACCTTCAGCTTGTTATTCGGTTCTCTCATATCTTGTGCTGCTGCTTCCCCTCTTTTCCCCTTATCCTACGGGGCGTGAGCTAGGAAACTCCAGGGGCCGTGACCTGGTCCCAGCCTGCAGCATAACATCCTCACCACTAGAGGCCCTGGAGAAGATCTGCTGGGTCTTAGACTCCGCGCCCTGGGGAATCTTGGCTCTAGCTTCCGTTAGGATCCCGGTTGTGCTCCTCTGGTCCCGCTTTCCACAACCACGCAGTTTCCTATCCGCAGAAGCCAGCCATAGGGTTCACTACCTCGCGGTGCACTCCTGTCCCCCTACGGTGTGCATCTGTCACCTGGCCACAGGTGACCTTGACAGTTTGATCAGCCATGAACCCGGCTGACATCCCGCTTCCCGCGGATGATCCATTGCAGGGCATAGTTTGCAGACTTGAAACCCAGGAATCGAATCAGACTCAGGTGATGCGATTCCTCCAGGATCTGGCTTCTCGCTTCGAGCAGCTTCAGGCCTCCTTGGGAACCCCGAATCCGCAACCTCAAATGCAACCAGCGGCTGCACCTATTGCACCAGTTGCAGCCACACACTCACTACAACTGCCAGCTCCGTCCCGTTTCTCTGGGGACTCCAAGGCTTGCAGGGGGTTCCTTAGCCAATGCACAATTCATTTTGAGCTCCAGCCCCAAAACTTCCTGTCTGATCGGGCTAAGGTAGCCTATATCATTTCCCTCCTCTCTGGTGAAGCTTTAGCCTGGGCAGCCCCTCTGTGGGAACTGAATGATCCAGTGGTTTCTAGCCTGTCTGGCTTCTTGAAACTTTTTCGGAATATCTTCGAAGAACCGGCTCGTGTCTCTTCAGCGGCCAGCGCCCTTTTACGTCTCCGCCAAGAGTCTGCTTCTGTGGGACAGTATGCCCTTCATTTCCGCATACTGTCAGCTGAGTTGAGCTGGAACAATGAAGCCTTAGTTGCAACCTTTTTGCATGGCCTGTCTGATAGAGTGAAGGATGAATTAGCAGGAAGAACCATCCCCACTGATCTGGCCGGCGTTATCTCCTTGTGTAACCAGATCGATATTCGCTTTCAGGAGAGGACCTTAGAAAAGCAACGCCAGCACTCCTTGGTTCTTAGTCAGCCTGAGCTCCCCTCTCTTCGACCCGTAGAGCATCTCCTACCAGCTGAGGAACCCATGCAGCTGGGTCGGACCAGGCTATCCCCCGAGGAACGTGCTAGGCGCAGAACTCTTGGTCTGTGTCTTTACTGTGGGGGCAAAGGTCATTTTCGTGACACTTGCTCTCTTTGTCCAGAAAAACGTTCGGGTCCACTTCATCTGGAAAGTGGAGTATTGGACCCAGAAATATCACCTTCCCCTTCTCGTCTTCTGATTTCTGTGTTCCTTCATGTTGGTGCTTCTTCTCATTCGGTCTCAGCATATCTGGATTCCGGAGCCGCTGGTAACTTCATGGACTGGGAAATCGCATCGTCCATGAGACTTACTCTTTTGCCCCTCACCACGCCATTGGTGGTCTTGGCGATTGATGGTACTGTTCTCCCAGGGGGACCTATCCGCTTCCAGACCCTTCCTGTTAAGATGTCGGTAGGGACACTCCACCAGGAGTGGATATCCTTCCTTATCTTACCCAAGGCCTCAACGCCTATAATTTTGGGTCTCCCATGGTTACAGCTCCATTCTCCTCATGTGGACTGGACTACTGGACAGATCCTGGCTTGGGGTCCCTCCTGTTCCTCGTCCTGCCTACCCAAGGTTGCCCCCTGTGAACCTGAGCCGGTCATTCATTCCAGGTTGCATAACCATTTACATTTCTCTGTCCCTAACCACCCTTGGACGCACAGCCAGGCTAGCTTGTCTACAAGTCCTGCAGTCGCTACGTCTTGCAATGCGATTCAGGTAGTCGCTACACCTGACTCAGCTATTCACTCTGCCTCTGTACTAGTTATGCCAGTCCAGCCCATGCCCAGTGAGCCTCCTACTTTTTCTTGTTCGGGACATTCTGCTTGTCCTTCAGCTATTCAGCTTGACTCCTGCGACATGTCACCTTCTAACCAACCTGACTTCAGGGTTCCACTGACATCTGCCCAGTCTGATGGTCCTGTGCAAGATGACCAGTTCCCCTTTAAGGGTCTAGGGGACCCTCCTCAGATTCCTGTTGATCCTCTCATGCCCTTGCTTATTCCTAGAGAGCCTTTGGTCCTCAATAGATCTTCTTGTCATCTCCCTACCTCGTTTTCGGTCTCTGAGGATAATCTTAAGTACGAGGTTAGACAAGTTCTGGATTCTCGGCTCTGCAGAGGCATTCTTCAGTACCTTGTGCATTGGAGAGGTTTTGGTCCTGAGGAGGCGTCTTGGATCGCTGCATCTGATGTCGCTGCACCTCATCTGTTGAGAAGGTTTCATCAGAGATTTCCCTTTAAGCCTGGGCCCAGGCGGGGGAGGGCCCATAAGAGGGAGGGTACTGTCATGGATATGCAGTAGTGTTTGTCTGTCAGCTTACCTTCCTTCCCATGTGTTTATCTTAGAGGCCTGAGCCCTTTCACCTGGCTTCCTTTATAATCTCCTCCCAGCCGGACTCCACCCCAGGCCCTATCACAGAACACTATATTAACCTGTGCACTGCAAGCCTGCTTTGCTGATCAACGTGTTTGTTAGGCATTGTGTGTTTGGGTTCCTGCCTGCCGTGTGCTACGTCTGTCTCTCTGTTACGTTATTGGCTTGTCCCTGACTATCCCTGTCTGCTTGTGGCCCCTGACCTTCAGCTTGTTATTCGGTTCTCTCATATCTTGTGCTGCTGCTTCCCCTCTTTTCCCCTTATCCTACGGGGCGTGAGCTAGGAAACTCCAGGGGCCGCGACCTGGTCCCAGCCTGCAGCATAACATCCTCACCACTAGAGGCCCTGGAGAAGACCTGCTGGGTCTTAGACTCCGCGCCCTGGGGAATCTTGGCTCTAGCTTCCGTTAGGATCCCGGTTGTGCTCCTCTGGTCCCGCTTTCCACAACCACCCAGTTTCCTATCCGCAGAAGCCAGCCATAGGGTTCACTACCTCGCGGTGCACTCCTGTCCCCCTACGGTGTGCATCTGTCACCTGGCCACAGGTGACCTTGACACATGTGTCTCCTCTCGTCCTCTCCTCCCATTAAGCATCCAATCACAATGCCTGTCGTTTCAGCCAATCAGGTGACGGGTAACAGACACAAATACCTGATTGGCGGAGAGGCGGTTCAGTGTTAGGAAAGCGAATATTCATTCGCTCTTCTAATACACCTGGGTGAACTGCGAGCTCCAAGCATCTTTTTTGACACCTATTAGAGCCTATGGCTCTAATCAGGTGCTTCAAAAACACCCCTCGCCGCTGTAATACAGGTGCCCGAAAAGAGGCGGGACGCCTGAATAGGGGGTGGCAGCGGCGGCCATGGATAGATTCATGAAATGCATGAATCTATCCATTGGTCAGAGAGGGGGTGGCTGGAAAGAGGGGGCGGCGCCCGTGCGCCCTTATGGACGCACCGCCACTGGTATGGATAGATACTAGTGATGAGCCGAACACCCCCGGGTTCGGTTCGCACCAGAACCCGCGAACGGACCGAACGTTCGTACGAACATTAGAACCCTATTAAATACAATGGATGCGAACGTTCGAATTCTAAAGTGCTAATTATAACGACTATTATGCATGTTATTGTCCTAAAAAGGGTTTGGGAACCTGGGTTCTGCACCAGGGGACATGTATCAATGCAAAAATAAGTTTTAAAAACGGTCGTTTTTCGGGAGCAGTCATTTTAATGATGCATGAAGTGAAAAAAAAAAGTCAAATATTCCTTTAAATATCGTACCTGGGGGGTGTCTAAAGTATGCCTGTGAAGTGCCACGTGTTTCCCGTGTTTAGAACTGTCCCTGCACAAAATGACACTTCTAAAGGAAAAAAAAGCCATTTAAAACTGCTTGCGGCTTTAATGTAATGTCTGGTCCCGGTAATATGGATGAAAATCTTTAAGAAAAATGGCATAGCTACCCCATGACCCCCCCCCCCCTACCCCAGCCCATTACCAGCCCCTTTGGGTCTTGTATGGATATTAAGGGGAACACCGCACACAAAATAAAAAAGGCCCTATATACTCTGAACAGCCGTATACAGGCGGTGCATACAAGACAGGGACTGTAGGTTTGTTCTTATGTAGAATGTGTTTGTAATTTTGAACAGGTACATTGTTTAAGTGTAGCTCCAGCCCAAAAATCTATTTTTAAACTTTTTGGAAAACATAGGTAAGGGTTATCACCCCTGTAACATTTGTTTTGCTGTCTGTGCCCCTGTTCAGAACATTTCACCTCACTTTCCGTCCCAATGACAACTGTTTTTGAAATGTGGTGTTTTTCTTGAAACAAGGATTGGTGATAAAGCATCAGTACAGAGGAGACACCTTTCTCCCATATTAATTCTTACAGGAGAGAATTTTCCTTCCTAGTGGTAGATTTCCTCTCACTTCCTGTTGTCTTCTTATTATATCAGGAATTGTAATTACATATACCGTAATTGTTGAACAGTGGTAGTAAAAATTGGGCCTTTGATGGTGGTGCTGGTGCCACAACACTGTAAGCCCTGACAGTTACTCTTGGTGGGTGCAGCAATGGGCCCTGCTGTGAATTATTAGATCAAGAATTGTAATTGCATGCCCCTGTTGAACAGGGGCTGAAAAATTGGGCCTTTCGTGGTGGTGGTGGTGGTGGTGGTGTTGCCACAACACTGTAAGCCCTCAGAGTTACTCTTGGTGGGTGCAGGAATGGGCCCTGCTGTGAATTATTAGATCAAGAATTGTAATTACATGCCCCTTTTGAACAGGGGCTGAAAAATTGGGCCTTTTGTGGTGGTGGTGGTGGTGGCGTTGCCACAACACTGTAAGCCCTCAGAGTTACTCTTGGTGGGTGCAGCAATGGGCCCTGCTGTGAATTATTAGATCAAGAATTGTAATTACATGCCCCTGTTGAACAGGGGCTGAAAAATTGGGCCTTAGGCACTGGTGGCACAACACTGCAACCCCTCACAGATACTGTACTTGGAGCACAGCAATGAGCCCTGTTGCAAAGTATTGCTTCAAAAATTGTAATTACACGCCCCTGTTAAACAGGGGCTGAAAAATTGGGCCTTAGCCACTGGTGGCGGCACCCATAAACAAAAATGATCTTCCAAGCTATCATCATCAATCGTATCATTGAGGACTCGGAGGAGGAGGATAGCCAGTCAACATAACAGCACAGGCACTCAGCATCAGCATCAGTCTTGAAGGGATGTGACATGTTAAAATCAATTAGTCTGTTATATCAGCATCAGGTGTGTGGTAGCTGGTGGTGATCCAAGACTGGTTCATCTTGATGAAAGTCAGTCGATCAACCGAGTCGGTGGACAGGTGCACCCTGTGATCCGTGACAAATCCTCCAGCAGCACTGAATGTGCGTTCCGAAAGAACGATGGATGCAGGACAGGCCAGTAGCTCAATTGCATACTGTGCAAGCTCTGGCCAGTGATCCATCCTCAAGACCCAGTAAGCCAGAGGATTTTCGGTGGGGAAGGTGTCCAAGTCTGACCTTGCCCCTAGATATTCCTGCACCATGTTTATCAGACGCTGGCGATGGTTGCTGGAACCGATCATACTTTGGGGCTGCGGACTAAAGAATTGTCTGAATGCATCGGTCAGACGGCCACCTTCCCCACCGCTCCTTCTTTGACTGGCCGAAGCCTCAGCAACTCGTTGTCCAGGACCAGGAGTTTGTAACCTCCCAGTCTCTGGGAACGCGTTGCACAGACCTTTCTGCAAGGCCTCCCGGAGTTGTCTCATCCTCTGCTCCCTCTGCGACGGTAACATAAGGTCCGCAACCTTACCCTTGTACCGTGGATCAAGGAGAGTGGCCAGCCAGTAATGGTCCCTCTCCTTGATCCGAAGAATACGAGGATCCTTCCGCAGACTTTGCAGGATCAGGGAGGCCATTCAGCGTAGGTTAGCTGAGGCATTCGGTCCGGAGTCCTCTGGGTCACTAAGGACGACATGATCCGCAGCCACCTCCTCCCAGCCACGTACAAGTCCACTGGTTTCTTGGGACTGTAAATCATCCCTAAAAGACTGCTGCTGATGATGCTGAGTGCCAGCCTCCACCTCCATGCTGACACAATCCTCCTCCTCCTCCTCCTCCTCCTCCTCCTCCTCCTCTTCCTGTGCGATGGGTGGGACAGAAGGAACACTGTCTGGGTAAAGGGGGCCTTGAGAGGCAAGGAAGTCCTCCTCTTCCTGCCTCTGTTCTGCCTCAAGTGCCCTGTCCATTATTCCACGCAGCGTGTGCTCCAACAGGTGGACAAGAGGTACAGTGTCACTGATGCATGCACTGTCACTGCTCACCATCCTCGTGGCCTCCTCAAATGGTGCCAGGACAGTGCATGCATCCCTGATCATGCCCCACTGGCGTGGAGAAAAAAACCAAGCTCCCCTGACCCTGTCCTGGTGCCGTAGTCGCACAGGTACTCATTGATGGCCCTCTGCTGCGTGTGCAGCCGCTGCAGCATGGCCAACGTTGAGTTCCACCTGGTGGGCATGTCACATATAAGGCGGTTCTTGGGCAGGTTCAACTCCTTTTGCAGCTCAGCCAGGCGAGCACTGGCATTATAAGATCTGCGGAAATGCACACAGACTTTCCTGGCCTGCCTCAGGACATCCTGTAAGCCCGGGTACCTGCCCAAGAACCGCTGCACCACCAGGTTAAGGACGTGAGCCACACAGGGCACATGGGTCAGTTGTCCCTGTCGGAGGGCGGAGAGGAGGTTGGTGCCATTGTCGCAAACCACCATTCCTGGCTTAAGCTGGCGTGGCGTCAACCACCTCTCGGCCTGGCCCTGCAGAGCAGACAGGACCTCTGCCCCAGTGTGGCTTCTGTCCCCCAAACACACCAGCGCAAGCACGGCATGGCATCTTTTTGCCTGCGTACTTGCGTAGCCCCTTGAACGGCTACGGAGCACCGCTGGTTCAGAGGACAAAGCACAGGAAGAGGCCATGGAGGAAGAAGAAGAGGAGGGGGTGGAGGAGAGAGGTGTGTCACAACCACTAGTAGCATTTTGTAGGCGTGGCGGTGGAACAACCTCCAACACTACTGCACCTTGTCCTGCATCCTTCCCAGCTGCCAAAAGAGTGACCCAATGGGCCGTGAAAGAAAGGTAACGTCCCTGTCCATGCCTGCTGGACCATTAATCAGCGGTAATATGCACCTTACCGCTGACCGCCCTGTCCAGCGAGGCCAAGACATTGCCTTCCACATGCCGGTAGAGAGCCGGAATAGCCTTCCGTGAGAAAAAGTGGCGTTTGGGAACCTGCCACTGAGGAACCGCACATTGCACAAACTCACGGAAGGGGGCCGAGTCTACCAACTGAAAAGGCAGCAGTTGAAGCGCTAGCAATTTAGCCAAGCTAGCATTCAACCGCTGGGCATGTGGATGGCTGGGAGTGAACTTCTTTCGACGGTCCAGCAGCTGGGGCAGGGAAATTTGCCTGCTAGAATCGGACGTCGGTGTACTGCTAGCAGAGTGGCCGCAAGTACTTGGCTGTGACACACCTAATTCTACACCTTCATTCCTCTCAGTGCATGTTTCAGAGAGGACTGAAGTTATAGTGGGGTTGGAGATCCCAGCTGATGCGGTGCAAGGAGAGGTCCGCTTTGTTCTTTGGTGGGGGTCTTTGAGGTAGGCTTGCCAACGAGCTGCATGGCAGGTCAACATATGTCTGGTCAGGCATGTGGTACCCAAGCGGCTGATGTTTTGGCCACGCGATATACGCTTGAGACATATGTTGCAAACAGCAGCTGTGCGATCTGATGCACTAGCCTCAAAAAAGGCCCACACCAAAAAACTTTTTGAATGACGGGCAGAGGCAGCGCCCTGCACAGGCGGAGCTCTGCGGTGTGATTCCGTCGGTGTACTGCCCTTACGCTGGCCACCAAAGGGCATCCTGCCTCGTTGGAGATGTGCCTCCTCCTCATCCTCCTCCTCCTCCTCTCTCCTATTAGGCACCCACGTGGAGTCAGTGACCTCATCATCCCCTCCCTCCTCATCACTGGAGCCAATCTGGCAGTATGCTGCAGCTGCTGGAACATGACTGCCAGATTGGTGTCCTTCTTGAGCATCCCCTCTGTCTGCTCTCACGCTACTGCCTTCCTGTAGCTGGGTTTCATCATCAGACCCTTCGAAACGCTGGGCATCCTCCTGGAGCATGTACCCAACACTGTGCTCAAACAGTTCGGGGGACTCCTCAGGAGGAGGACATGGTGGGTCTAGGGAAGGAGTGACTGATGATGAGTCTGACATTGATACCAGGGAAGAGGATGCTTTGGCAGCTGCTTTGCCAGTACCCTGAGCCTGGGTGAGCGAGGATGAAGAGGAGGAGGAGGGCTTGGTCATCCACTCTACCAAGTCTTCGGCATGATGTGGCTCAACATGTCCAGCTGCCGAAAAGAAGGACAAGCGTGTCCCATGGCCATGTGCTGATGACAATGCACCGCATCCACGACCAGCACTGTTGCCCCCAGACACAGAGCCTGCTTGCCCTCTTTTATTGCCTCCTGACTGTCTGCCTCTCCTTGTTTGCCTTCCAGACATTCTAATGGATGGCCTGCAGGGAGATGGGAAAAAAGCAATAAGGGCTACCTTCAGGTATCCTTCTCTGTCCCTTTACTTAAGGATTTCTAAATATGGTTGAGGATGATTGCTTTCGCACAGAATAGCACAATGACAATTTCCCTGACTGTCCAAAAAACAAGGACTTCAAAGATGGTTGATGAGGAATGCTTTAGCACAGTATAGCACAAGGAGAATTTCCCTCACTGTCCTTCCCTGTCCCTAGAAACAAGGATTAGTACAGTAAAACACACTGACACTCTCCCTACCTATAGTTTTCTGTCCCTAGAAAAAATGTTTTTTTAAAGATGGTTGATGATCAATGCTTTAGCACAGTATAGCACAAGGAGAATTTCCCTCACTGTCCTTCCCTGTCCCTAGAAACAAGGATTAGCACAGTAAAACACACTGACACTCTCCCTACCTATAGTTTTCTGTCCCTAGAAAAAATGTTTTTTTAAAGATGGTTGATGATCAATGCTTTAGCACAGTATAGCACAAGGAGAATTTCCCTCACTGTCCTTCCCTGTCCCTAGAAACAAGGATTAGCACAGTAAAACACACTGACACTCTCCCTACCTATAGTTTTCTGTCCCTAGAAAAAATGTTTTTTTAAAGATGGTTGATGATCAATGCTTTAGCACAGTATAGCACAAGGAGAATTTCCCTCACTGTCCTTCCCTGTCCCTAGAAACAAGGATTAGCACAGTGAAACACACTGACACTCTCCCTACCTATAGTTTTCTGTCCCTAGAAAAAATGTTTTTTTAAAGATGGTTGATGATCAATGCTTTAGCACAGTATAGCACAAGGAGAATTTCCCTCACTGTCCTTCCCTGTCCCTAGAAACAAGGATTAGCACAGTGAAACACACTGACACTCTCCCTACCTATAGTTTTCTGTCCCTAGAAAAAATGTTTTTTTAAAGATGGTTGATGATCAATGCTTTAGCACATTATAGCACAAGGAGAATTTCCCTCACTGTCCTTCCCTGTCCCTAGAAACAAGGATTAGCACAGTGAAACACACTGACACTCTCCCTACCTATAGTTTTCTGTCCCTAGAAAAAATGTTTTTTTAAAGATGGTTGATGATCAATGCTTTAGCACAGTATAGCACAAGGAGAATTTCCCTCACTGTCCTTCCCTGTCCCTAGAAACAAGGATTAGCACAGTAAAACACACTGACACTCTCCCTACCTATAGTTTTCTGTCCCTAGAAAAAATGTTTTTTTAAAGATGGTTGATGATCAATGCTTTAGCACAGTATAGCACAAGCAGAATTTCCCTCACTGTCCTTCCCTGTCCCTAGAAACAAGGATTAGCACAGTAAAACACACTGACACTCTCCCTACCTATAGTTTTCTGTCCCTAGAAAAAATGTTTTTTTAAAGATGGTTGATGATCAATGCTTTAGCACAGTATAGCACAAGGAGAATTTCCCTCACTGTCATTCCCTGTCCCTAGAAAAAAGGATTAGCACAGTAAAACACACTGACACTCTCCCTACCTATAGTTTTCTGTCCCTAGAAAAAATGTTTTTTTAAAGATGGTTGATGATCAATGCTTTAGCACAGTATAGCACAAGGAGAATTTCCCTCACTGTCCTTCCCTGTCCCTAGAAACAAGGATTAGCACAGTGAAACACACTGACACTCTCCCTACCTATAGTTTTCTGTCCCTAGAATTTTTTTTTTTTTAAAGATGGTTGATGATCAATGCTTTAGCACAGTATAGCACAAGGAGAATTTCCCTCACTGTCCTTCCCTGTCCCTAGAAACAAGGATTAGCACAGTAAAACACACTGACACTCTCCCTACCTATAGTTTTCTGTCCCTAGAAAAAATGTTTTTTTAAAGATGGTTGATGATCAATGCTTTAGCACAGTATAGCACAAGGAGAATTTCCCTCACTGTCCTTCCCTGTCCCTAGAAACAAGGATTAGCACAGTGAAACACACTGACACTCTCCCTACCTATAGTTTTCTGTTCCTAGAAAAAATGATTTTTTAAAGATGGTTGATGATCAATGCTTTAGCACAGTATAGCACAAGGAGAATTTCCCTCACTGTCCTTTCCTGTCCCTAGAAACAAGGATTAGCACAGTAAAACACACTGACACTCTCCCTACCTATAGTTTTCTGTCCCTAGAAAAAATGTTTTTTTAAAGATGGTTGATGATCAATGCTTTAGCACAGTATAGCACAAGGAGAATTTCCCTCACTGTCCTTCCCTGTCCCTAGAAACAAGGATTAGCACAGTAAAACACACTGACACTCTCCCTACCTATAGTTTTCTGTCCCTAGAAAAAATGTTTTTTTAAAGATGGTTGATGATCAATGCTTTAGCACAGTATAGCACAAGGAGAATTTCCCTCACTGTCCTTCCCTGTCCCTAGAAACAAGGATTAGCACAGTGAAACACACTGACACTCTCCCTACCTATAGGTTTCTGTCCCTAGAAAAAATGTTTTTTTAAAGATGGTTGATGATCAATGCTTTAGCACAGTATAGCACAAGGAGAATTTCCCTCACTGTCCTTCCCTGTCCCTAGAAACAAGGATTAGCACAGTAAAACACACTGACACTCTCCCTACCTATCCTTCTCTTTCCCTAAACTAAAGGAATCCAGGTTAAGCAAGAAAAAAAATGTCACTGTCCCTGCCTATGCTTCTCTTTCCCTGCTCCGGAACACACTACACTAGGCCGCCGTGCTGGCGGCCTTTTATAGTGTGGGGCGTGTACTAAACACCCTCAGCAATAATTGGCCACAGGCATCCTGCCTGTGGCCAATCATTGCTCTCCTCGCTGCCGGCGCTGTGATTGGCCAAGCATGCGGGGTCACAGTGCATGCTTGGCCAATCACAGCGCCTGGATGACACTGCGATGGCGTAGTGCATTGTGGGCCGTTCGCGTCACTCGAATTAGGCGCGAACGGCCCAAATCGTTCGATCTTCGTCGAACGATCGAACAGCCGATGTTCGAGTCGAACGTATGTTCGAATCGAACACCGAGCTCATCCCTAATAGATACCTGCATATCAGAAATGTTGTGTGCATGATTAGAGAGGACTATAGATCCTATATCACATGCAGGTACTTGACTGAGATCTTTATGTTTAATCTAAAATGTGATTAATAGGGATGAGCCGAACACCCCCCGATTCGGTTTGCACCAGAACCTGCGAACGGACCGAAAGTTCACGCGAACGTTAGAACCCCGTTAAAGTCTATGGGACTTGAACGTTTGAAATCAAAAGTGCTAATTATAAAGGCTAATATGCAAGTTATTGTCCGAAAAAGGGTTTGGGGACCCGGGTCCTGCCCCAGGGGACATGTATCAATGCAAAAAAAAGTTTTAAAAACTGCATTTTTTTTGGGAGCAGTGATTTTAATGATGCTTAAAGTGAAAAAAAAAGTGAAATATTCCTTCAAATAATCGTACCTGTGGGGTGTCTATAGTATGCCTGTGAAGTGGCACGTGTTTCCCGTGTTTAGAACTGTCCCTGCACAAAATGACATTTCTAAAGGAAAAAAAAGTAATTTAAAACTGCTTGCGGCTTTAATGTAATGTGTGGTCCCGGAAATATGAACCACTAAGTGAAAATACTGCAGCTCCCTGCCTGTGGTATTAGTATGAGAAAACCAGCAATTGTATTCAGGTAGCTTTAGGTGCACACTGTGCAAAGGACACAGTACACTAACTGAAAATACTGCAGCTCCCTGCCTGTGGTATTTGTATGAGAACACCAGCAATTGTATTGAGGTAAGCTTTAGGTGCACACTGTGCAAAGGACACTAAAGCAAATTACTGCAGCTCCCTGCCTGTATTTGTATGAGAACACCAGCAATTGTATTGAGGTAAGCTTTAGGTGCACACTGTGCAAAGGACACTAAAGAAAAATATTGCAGCTCCCTGCCTGTATTTGTATCAGAACACCAGCAATTGTATTGAGGTAAGCTTTAGGTGCACACTGTGCAAAGAACACTAAAGCAAAACACTGCAGCTCCCTGCCTGTATTTGTATCAGAACACCAGCAATTGTATTGAGGTAAGCTTTAGGTGCACACTGTGCAAAGGACACTGTAATGACAGGGGTTAACGTCGTTTAGATATATTCCATTTCCGAACACACAGCAGCTACCAGACACTCCACAGTCAGGCGACCGCTTCCCATAGGAATAATCCTTCCAGATATACGAGACAAACACTCTGTATGAAGTTTCCAGCAGGTCTGACAATCTTTAATGAGAGCAGGCTCTTTTTATACACCAAAATAATACTGCATTAATCTAAATGAACAATGGTCCAACTCCACCCACAACATCACACAATGGTTACATAACGAGCTCCCAATACACATATTCTGACATCTCTTAGACAACAGGTGAGTTCATTAGCTAATCCCTTTACATCTTAAATGACTATGCATGACCTTTATATTCACCAGACTGTCTGTCTGCTTTACAATACACACAAGTACAGAGTTAATTATCACTATTCACAATGAAAGGGTCTTCAGAAGCCATCCTAGATTAATTTACATCACAACAGGCAGGTGGGTGATTGAAGTTGAACACATCAGCCCTTTCAATTAACCTGTTGAGTTCAGGATCAACAAACAGTAAATATTGTGGATTAATATTACTATCCCATTTTAGGTAGTCCAAGATATATTTCCTCAGTCACCCTATGCCCAAAGTGACCCCTGTCACAGACACTAAAGCAAAATACTGCAGCTCCCTACCTGTATCTGTATCAGGACACCAGCAATTGTATTGAGGTAAGCTTTAGGTGCACACTGTGCAGAGGACGCTAAAGCAAAATCCTGCAGCTCCCTGCCTGTATTTGTATCAGAACACCAATTGTATTGAGGTAAGCTTTAGGTGCACACTGTGCAAAGGACACTAAAGCAAAACACTGCAGCTCCCTGCCTGTATTTGTATCATAACACCAGCAATTGTATTGAGGTAAGCTTTAGGTGCACACTGTGCAAAGGACACAGTACACTAAGTGAAAATACTGCAGCTAGCACAATCACCTGCCTGCCTGTCAGTATAGAGAATAATAGGAACGGATCTAGCTAAACTGAATACAGTGTGTAAATACTGTGAGGGGGTTAACTCAGCAGCAGGTGTGTGTGACCCCCTGGATGGGTTCACCACACAAAAACAGGCACAGCAGACAGTGGTAGGAGAAAACAAAAGGGTGTGGTTTTAACAAAAGAAACAGGAAAATAAATCCTGGTCAACTTGACCGCTCACTACACACGTTGGTGTCCCTAACTAACAACTGGGTACCGCCTTGTGCTGTCCCAGTCCCTAGCTCCCTTCTGTTTAAAGTTCTTAGCAATAACCACACAGGCTTTGGCTCACCTCACAGAGATCACACTCCCCAGACTATCCACACAGATCTGGTTCCAGGTTGGAGCATCTCCCTTAGCATGCTGGGAGTTCTTGTAGAGGCCCTAACGAGCCCACTTACTTCAGCTGGGCTCATTAACTCTTCCCCTGCAAGACTCCCAGCACTCCCCCTAGTGGTATAAATCGTCATAAAGCCTGAATCCAGGACATATATATCTCCCGTCCTGGATGCAACCTGGTGACTTTACCTGCCTGCTGTTACATACCCCCCCCCTCTTGTTTTAACCTTGGGGTTGGAACACACGCAATCAGGCATGCATGTACTCGAGACAAAGCATCCACATTCCCCATTTGAACGCCAGGGCGATGCTTTACTGTAAAGTTGAATTCCTGTAGGGCCAGGAACCACCTATTTACTCTTCTATTTGTCTCTCTGTTTTGAGCCATCCACTTTAAAGGAGAATGATCAGTAATCATGTCAAAGTGCCTACCTAACAGATAGTACCGAAGGGAATCTAGAGCCCACTTCACCGCTAAACACTCCTTCTCAATTGTGGTGTAATTTACCTCATGGGACTTCAATTTCCTGCTGAGGTAAATGACTGGGTGCTCTTCCCCGTTCCAGACCTGGGACAATACTGCTCCTAACCCAACGTCTGATGCATCATTTTGTACGACAAAGTCCCTAGAGAAGTCTGGTGAGTGCAACACTGGCTGGCTACATAAGGCTTTTTTTAAGAATTGGAATGCTGCCTCAGCCTCTGGGGTCCATTTAACCATGACCGGCTCTTTCCCTTTTGTCAGGTTGGTTAGGGGCACAGCCTGAGAAGCAAAGTGGGGAATGAATCGTCGATAATACGCAGCGATTCCCAGAAAGGCTCGTACCTGCTTCTTGCTGTTGGGACGTGGCCAATTCTGTATGGCCTCGACTTTATTGACCTGGGGTTTTATTACTCCCCTCCCAATGGTGTACCCAAGATATTTGGCCTCCTCCTGTCCAATGGTACACTTCTTGGGGTTGGCCGTAAACCCAGCTTCCCGGATAGAGTCTAGGACTGCTTGCACTTTTGGCAGATGTGATGCCCAATCTGTGCTATAGATAATTACATCATCCAGGTAAGCCGCGGCATACTTCTGATGGGGCCTCAGTATCTGGTCCATTTTCCGCTGGAATGTAGCCGGTGCATTCTGTAATCCAAACGGCATTCTTTTATATTGGAACGCCCCATCTGGGGTTACAAATGCGGTTTTCTCCTTGGCCGATTTGGGCAGGGGAATTTGCCAATACCCTTTTGTGAGATCAAGGGTTGTCATGTATCGGGCTGTTCCCAGCTGGTCGATCAACTCATCTATACGTGGCATGGGGTAGGTGTCAAATTTTGTAACTTTGTTCAGTTGTCAAAAATCGTTACAAAATCGCCAGCTCCCATCCGGTTTAGGCACTAACACTATGGGACTGGACCAATCACTTTGGGATTCCTCTATCACCCCCAACTTAAGCATTTTCTGTACTTCCTCACGTATTGCCTCCCGTCGGGCCTCTGGGATCCGATAGGGTTTTAGCTTCACCCTTTCACCGGGCGGGGTAATAATATCATGCTCTACCCCAGACGTTTGTCCCGGCAGCTCAGAGAAAACCTCCTTGTTGCGAAGCACAAACTCCTTAACTTCCTGTTGTTGGGGTTTTGACAAGGTGACTGCTATTCCAACCTCAGGAATCACGCAATCAGACTGAGCTGGTGACAAAGTTTCTGCGACTAGGGATTCCCTATCCCTCCAGGCTTTCAACAGATTAATGTGATAGATCTGTTCGGGCTTTCGCCTTCCTGGTTGTCTGACCTTGTAATTCACTTCGCTCACTTTTTCCATTATCTCGTAGGGGCCTTGCCACTTGGCGAGTAATTTGCTTTCAACCGTAGGGACAAGTACCAATACCCTATCCCCCGCGGAAAAGGTATGGGTCTTGGCCCCACGGTTGTACACTCTCTGCTGTGCCAACTGCGCTTGGGCCAAATGTTCCTTTACGATTGGCATTACCTGTGTAATTCTATCTTGCATCAGGGCGACATGCTCAATCACACTCCTGTGGGGAGAACTCTCACTCTCCCAAGTTTCCTTGGCGATATCCAACAGCCCTCTTGGGTGTCTCCCATAGAGTAACTCAAAGGGTGAGAAACCCGTAGAGGATTGGGGTACCTCCCTAATGGCAAACATTAAATAGGGAATTAGACAGTCCCAATCCTTTCCATCTCTATCCACCACCTTCTTTAACATTTGTTTTAGGGTTTTGTTGAATCTTTCAACCAACCCATCGGTTTGGGGGTGATACACAGATGTACGCAATTGTGACACTTTGAACAACTTGCACAGCTCTTTCATAACCCGGGACATAAAGGGTGTACCTTGGTCCGTAAGCAGTTCCTTACAAATACCCACACGGCTAAAAACAAGAGATAGCTCTTTGGCTATGGTTTTGGCCGAGGTATTTCGAAGCAGAATCGCTTCCGGATACCGGGTGGCATAGTCCAATATAACCAAAATGTACTGATGCCCCCTAGCGGACTTTATTATCGGACCTACCAAATCCATTGCGATCCTCTCAAAGGGGACCTCAATGATGGGGAGAGGGACCAGCGGGTTACGGAAATGTGGCATCGGTGCCGACCTCTGACACACAGGGCAGGAGGAACAATAATTTTCTGTTTCCTTCATGACCCCAGGCCAATAGAATCTTTGCAATATTCTCTCTCGGGTTTTCTCTGTCCCCAGATGACCTCCAAGAATGTGCCCATGGGCCAACTCTAACACCAACTTCCTGTAAGGTTTGGGGACCACAAGCTGCTCAATGGTTTCTTCTGCCCTTTTAGCCACCCGATACAGTAGGTCCTTTTCCACGATGAAGTACGGGTAAGTGCAGGTCTCATCTGGGTTCACTAACTCGCCATCTATTTTCACTACGTTTTCCCGTGCCTTTATTAGGGCGGGGTCTTTTAACTGTTTTGTGGCAAAATTTTCCTTGTGAACCTCGAGATCAGAAAACTCCACAGACGGCACGTTTTCGTCTGAGGATGTTGGCTCCTCCCCAGTTTCTCGAGTCTCCCCTGCCAATACCGACAAGGGGAATTCTGGAGAGTCCTCACCACTCTCAGAGAAATTCTGGCTATCACATTCCTGGTATATAGGGGCACCAGTGGGGGGCTCAGGACGATCCCAGAGTTCCCAAAACTTTGGAAAATCCCTTCCCACAATGGCATCATGTGGTAACTGAGACACTAACCCCACCTGATGAGAGAGGTTACCTTTGGAGGTCTCAAAACACACTGTAGTCACAGGATACTCTCGGGTGTCCCCATGCACACAAATAACAGCTACCTTGTTATTCCCAGAGACCTCTGTAGTGACTAATTCAGCTTTTATCAGTGTCACCAGGCTACCTGAATCCAGCAACACAACAACATTTTTACCATTAATACACATTTTGCATAAATGTTTCTCAGTTCCCCGAATGGCAGCGCATGCAACTGTTGCAAACAGCGACTGACGTCTGTCCCTTAGAAAGTCACATTGCATGGGTTCATCCACAACCGGGCACTTTGCTGCAATATGTCCCTCTTGCTGGCAGCGGTAGCAAACAATCCTTTTTGCTGCCTCTTGAGCCCCTGACTTCCCAGGCTGTTTTAGCCAGACATTAGGTATAACTCTCACCCTCTCATTCTCTCCACCCTCACCCCTTGGAATCATCTTACCCGCCACTGGGAATGGTCTGGTCTTAGGGTGGAAAGTCCGTCAGTCTCTGGAAGAGGCGGTCAGGTTTTCCATAGCCAAGTACTTCTCTACACGATCCACAAGATTATCGGCCGTTTCTGGGTCTCCATGGCTTACCCACTTTTGGATGGCAGTAGGAAGAGCTCTCAAGAAACGATCCATCACAACACGTTCCACAATCTTTGGTGCGGACAAAGTCTCTGGCTGTAGCCACTTCCTGCTCAGGTGAATGAGATCATACATTTGAGACCTGGGGGGGTTTTCCATGCCGGAAAGTCCAGTTATGGACACGCTGAGCCCGGGCATCCAGGGTGACACCCAGCCGTGCCAATATTTCATTTTTTAGCATCACATAGTCTTTTGCTTGGTCAGGCTCTAGGTCATAGTAAGCTTTCTGCGATTCACCAGTTAACAGAGGGGCCACCAGTCCGGCCCACTGCTCCTTAGGCCACTTTTCCCTTTCAGCAGTCCTTTCAAATGTGGTCAAAAACACCTCTGGATCATCCTCTCCAGTCATTTTTGTCAGTAAACGACTCACCCCAAAGGACTCAGTATTAGCGGAACTACTTGCCTCACTGGTCTGCGGACGTTGCTGCATTAATGTCTCTATTTGTTGCTGTAGTCTCTGTTCTTACTTCTGCAACAGGTCTATGAAGCGGGCCTCAGATTGCTGCTGGGCTGCGAGGCTCTGTTGCAAAGTTGCATTTGTCTGCTGCTGGGCTGCGAGGCTCTGTTGTTGAGCCACAAGGCTCTTTTGCAAACCTGCATTTGTCTGCTGCTGATTAGCATTTGCTAGAGCCAGCTGTTTCAGTATCTCCTCCATGCTGGCCTTTTAAAAAAAAACTGCCACTGGTTCTCCACCAACTGTGAGGGGATTAACTCAGCAGCGGGTGTGTGTGACCCCCTGGATGGGTTCACCACACAAAAACAGGCACAGCAGACAGTGGTAGGAGAAAACAAAAGGGTGTGGTTTTATTTGAACTATATACAGACAAAAAAATACAGCAAAAACAAAAGAAACAGGAAAATAAATCCTGGTCAACTTGACCGCTCACTCAGTGGCGTCTCCAGCTTTCATATTTAGGGGGGCACATGGGGGGACAGGGACAAAAGTAGGGGGGCCAACTATAAAATGCAAATATATATATATCCTCGGGCCCTTTACTACGGTCCCACAACGGGCCCTTTCACATGTTCTGTAGTGAGCTCCCTTCCTACTATACTGGGGCCCCACCAGGGTGGCAGAAAACAAGAGATATATGTCACCAGCACACCAAGGAAATATAAGGGTCCAAAGCAGTGGGAGAACTATCAGGGTTGCAAAGGTTGTCTTGCCACCGGGCCCTGGTGTTCTGCCACTGTGGGGTTCCCCAGCTGTCCTGTCCCTGTTATTGACAGCGCTGGTCTGGCATCTGTCTCCTTGGCACCGGCGGCAGTCTATTAGGACTTTGTGCTGGTGACATTATGGGTGCATGCAGGGGAAGGCTGGCACTATTGGTTATAGAGAGCCGAGCCCCCAGCTGGTCACCTAGCAGCAGAAATGCTGTATAACCTTCTCTGTTGACATGCTGATCGGGATGTGATCCTAGTGATGCTCCCAGTCAGATCTAATAAACACAGTATTTATTAGCATCAAGAGTACAACCACATATATATATATATATAAACTGTATGTTCAGCGGCCATGTGGGCTCTATGCCTGTAAAGTGTGGGCTTTGATCAATAAAATCACTGATATTTAACACTAGGATTTGACTAGGAGCATCACCTTAATTGCATCCCGATCAGCATGTCAGAGAAGGCGCCACTGCTGCTAAGCAACCTGCAGGGAGCTCAACTGTCTACAACCAATAGAGATGGGCTCGGGTGTGTTTAAAATCCCACATGCCCGATCTCCCACAAGGAAGCCGACACTCCACAGTGCTAATCACAGACAGTGAGACATTTCCTGATCTGTGGAGCTGCGGAGCGGGAAATGTCTCATTGCCTGTGATTAGCGCTGTGCAGTGTGGGCTTTCTGGCAGGCTCTGGCATGTGGAATTTTGAACATGCCCAGCCCATCTCTAACAACAAATTGAGCTGGCCCTCCTGTACATCAGCCCCATAAAGTAACCAGCACTGGGTTCCAATGTGCTGCCGCCGCTGCCATGGAGACAGAGACCAGCGCTGTGAATAGCCGGGACAGGACAGCAACTCTGGTTGTTCCAGCACTGGTCCACACTGGGAACATTCCACCATCCACCTATAATGTGTAGATGGGGGAATTGGATAATTTCCTTTTTTTTTCATTCAACCTAATAGTTGAATGAAAAAAAGTGATCAATGTATGGGCTGCCTAAGAGCTAAGACCAGCCATAGACAGTTTAAATCTCAGCTGGTTCAGCAGGAACTGGCTGAGATTTGAACCATTAATGAGCAGATTCTCTTATGATTATCACTAGTGGTTGCTATAGTCACTAGTGATAATCACTGTTTGTCGGGGGAATACAATTGCTGGGCAGGAGGGATATTCCCCTGTCAGCACTGTCTGTGTTGATGGGGGAATCATGCCAGTTTCTTTCCTGCAATCTGTGGATGCGTATATTCCCTGCCTAACTGAAAGCGAAAGTAAATTGTGAATGTCTTGAAAGAACAGGAGAGGGGGAGGGAGACAGATGGGGGAGAGAAGGGATGGAGATAATGCAGTTCAGTGATTACAGTGTACTGCAGTCTGCAGTGCACACACTTACCCATGGTCTACGCTAGAATCTCAGGCATCATTCACACACAGCCTGGAATGCTGCTGATTTTCATATTTCCCGCCCACACATCCCCTCTCTTCAGATACAGCACGCTGGGACAGTGTGGGCGGGACTGGAAGGAGGAGGAGGAGCTGTATTCCTCCCTGCTCGTATGTGAGGAGAGTGAGGGGGGGGGGTGGCTGGACTCGCTGGGCTGTGAAAGAGTGTCATAGACTGACACTCGGCTCAGCTTGCAGTCACCACTCTCAGAATTTATAGGCTGGTTCTCCTGTCCTAAGGACGGGAGAAATCAGTCTGTTTTTTCAGTAACTGAGATGAAGGCTTGGGCCCCCCTCCCCCCCTCCCACAGTGCTTGTGGAGTCCTTCCTGCAACTCGCTCTTCTCCATGCCAATGAGGATGCAGGGAAAGGAGCAGATTGAGCGGCTGTGGTTGTGTGAGCGCTCGCATTATCCAGTGTCAGCGAGCAGAGGGAGACTATGTTACCCCAGCAGAAGCCCGAGCAAAAAAAAATATATATATATTTTTTTTTTGGGGGGGCACATGGTGGGGCACAGCATAATGTTGGGGGGGCCAGGGCCCCCTCTGGTCCCCCCTAGGGACGCCATTGCGCTCACTACACACGTTGGTGTCCCTAACTAACAACTGGGTACAGCCTTGTGCTGTCCCAGTCCCTAGCTCCCTGCTTTTTAAAGTTCTTAGCAATAACCACACAGGCTTTGGCTCACCGCACAGAGATCACACTCCCCAGACTATCCACACAGATCTGGTTCCAGGTTGGAGCATCTCCCTTAGCATGCTGGGAGATCTTGTAGAGGCCCTAACGAGCCCACTTACTTCAGCTGGGCTCATTAACTCTTCCCCTGCAAGACTCCCAGCACTCCCCCTAGTGGTATAAATCGGCATAAAGCCTGAATCTAAGACATATATCTCCCATCCTGGATGCAACCTGGTGACTTTACCTGCCTGCTGTTACAATACATATACTACACCTAGGATGCATATATATCCTCTACACACTGTAACTGACTCGCCTGCCTGCTCTATTTAATGACACTATCTCTCTCTCTCTCTGTCTTTAACCACCGCCGCAGCACACTTCACAAGGCCGCCACGCAGGCGGCCTTATATAGTGTGGGGCGTGTACTAAACCCCCTGAGACATAATTGGCCAAAGCCACCCTGGCTTTGGCCAATTATGGCTCTCCATTTTTTCCGCGCTGTGATTGGCCAAAGCATGCGGGTCATAGTGCATGCTTGGCCAATCATCAGCCAGCGATGCACTGCGATGCCGCAGTGAATAATGGGCCGTGACGCGCCGCTCGAATTTGGCGCGAACGGCCCATAATGTTCGAAATTCGGCGAACGCCCGAACAGACGATGTTCGAGTCAAACATGGGTTCGACTCGAACTCGAAGCTCATTCCTACTGATTAATGCGAGAATAAGATTCTCGTAGTATGTAGTATAAGAAGTCCAGGAAGGATGACTAGCCTCCCAGTCAAGGAATCATGCACACAGCATCCCACTAACCTGAGAGAGATCCTTGTTTGGTGTAGGAAGAATGAGGAGAGAGCTTCCTTTGGAGAAGTAAAACAGGACTTTGAGTTATTACAGCCTGCAAAATCGGTAGCCCTAAAAGGAAGACTCTCCCAAATCTAGTTGGCTTGATACACACAGGAAAATACAAATGTGACAAACAATGTAGCACCCTCTAAGGCAGTGGTTCTCAACCTTTCTAGTGCCGTGACCCCTTGATAAAAATTTCCCAAGTTGTGGGGACCCCAACAGTAAAATTATTTTTGTAGCATGGGTTGTCAGCACTCAAGGCAAGACAAGTAATTTGTGCCCCTAACCCACGGACATTTAGTGGTTCCTGAGTCCCCTCCACTCGTACAGTATTAAAACCCCTTATGGTACATTTTAGGATGTACCCTTCTTTCTCTTTTTTATTCTTTCTTTCCTTTTATCTCTCTCTATCCTAATTTCTTGTTTTTTTTTCTCCCATCCCTCTCTCTAGCCATCTTTCTTGTTCTTTCACTTATTCTTTCTTTCCCTTTTTCTTTGTTCCTCCCCCTCTTTTCCTCTCCCTTCCATGTATTCTCTATTTTTATTCCTTCTCTTACCCCTTGGTGGGGGGTGGGATGAGTGGCAGTGCTGGTGGGGGGTGGAATCAGTGGCAGTGCTGGGGGGCAGGGCCGCCATCAGGAATTACACAGCTTCAGGCATGGCCCCCTAGAGCAGAGGAGAACCGAGGGGGTGCTGCCGCTGCAAATTAGGAAGCAGGGGGTACGAATTGTTGAGGTCGGGGGGGGGGCTTTGGGTGCTGACGAACAAGAAAAAAAACAAAAGAACCAAAAAAAAGGGGGGTAGCCATCCGGGGCTTTGGGAACCTCTGGGCCCCTTACAGAAAAAAAAATCTTAAAAAAAAAAAAACATTTTATAAAAAAAAAAAGGGGGGTTGCCATCCGGGGCCCTTGGGGACATCTGGGCCCCTTACAAAAAAATATTTATTAAAAATAAAAAAAAGGGGGGTTGCCATCCGAGCCCCTTACAGGTGTACTGTCTGTACCCCCCTGATGGCGGCCCTACTGGGGGGAGTTCTGATCAGCCAACTTAGGTGCTCTTGATCAAGGTCATCTGCTGTTCTGAGAACTATAGTGGGGACTTTTAATTGCAACTATAATCACAGGTAGTGTTACTCACTGTGTCTCCGACTGTGTGGTGTTTCGTAGCAGTGACACCTATGCCCAAATCAGGAGATTTCCTCCAGCCCCTCCCACTTCACATTCCTCACCAGTCAGCTAACCTCTAGTCTGCCCTCAAGCCATGCCATGAACTGAATGGGCGGCTGCAAAGAGGCTGAGTGGGCAGCCGCGGGTTTCAGGAACAGCCCTGCTGGGCGGCCCAAAAAAGGCTGGGAGAGCGGTGCAGGCTTTAGGAACAGCCCAGGATTCGGTGACCACTGGAAAATCATAATTCTACCCCCAGGTTGAGAAGCACTGCTCTAATGCCGCGTACACACGACCATTTTTCATGGCGAGAAAAATGCCATTTTTTATTTGGTCATTAAAAGCGATCGTGTGTGGGCTCCAGAGCATTTTTCGCGACATGAAAAATGGCCATTAAAAATTTGGAACATACTCTATTTTTTCTCTTCGTTTTTCACATCATCGTTTTTCTCGTCATGAAAAACGGCCGTGTGTAGGCTTTAACAACGTAAAAAAAAAACGCGCATGCTCAGAAGCAAGTTATGAGACGGGAGCGCTCGTTCTGGTAAAACTAGCGTTCAGAATGGAGATACCACATTCGTCACGCTGTAGCGGACTGAAGCGCACAAGGCTGAAAAGCGCGAATCGTCTCTCACCAAACTTTACTAACACGAGGATCAGCAAAAGCAGCCCAAAGGGTGGCGCCATCCGAATGGAACTTCCCCTTTATAGTGCCGTTGTCCGTTTTGTACGTCACCACGCTTTGCTCGAGCATTTTTTTTCACGATAGTGTGTAGGCAAGGCAGGCTTGAGAAGAATCACGTCGAGAAAAACTTCGTTTTTTTCAATGACATTAAAAACGGTCGTGTGTACGCGGCATGAGGGTTGTGGAGCAGCAAAGTGATTCCCACACACTTCTGAGATTCCCCAATCTATTCTGCAAGCTGGATTCTTTGCGTGATCACTTCTTCCACTGCCCACGCACACCCACACAAGACATATGATTTAGGGTTAGGCTGACCATAAACAAGTCCTTTTCTTTCATTTAACCCACTGGTTGAACAAAAGAAAATTACATAATTTCCACATCCACAAACTTGATGTGGATAGGGGAATCTGCTGTGCCTTTGTACTTCGACAGGGAGGGAATTTCCCCAGCATCAGAATACACTCCTCAGCACTGCTGGCAATAGCTGACAGCGCAGATAAGGAGAACATTTTCCAACAGGCTGGTTGTACACAAGTTGATTGATAGATTGACTTGAGTACAACCCGACTGCCCATACATGGATGCAAACTTGGCCAGTCACTGCTGAACTGGCTGAATTTCGATCTATGTATGGCCGGCCTAAATTGCCACCAGCTGCAGTTTGTCAGCTGACTAGCTTACTCTGCTAAAAAATCATACACAAACACATTTCTGCCTAGTAGATAAGATAAGATAAGATAATATATTATGGCTTTCACACACTGAGACTAATTTGCAGGCAATCAGCAGCCACATAATATATGACTTTAGTTTTGCTATGGTGTTAATAACCATGAATGGGCAGTGCCTAGAAATAAATGCAGAAATAATAATTACAAAGACAAGAAAAAAAATTACATACAGAAAAATGACTATTTGTTATGTAAATGGAGAAAAAGCAGAAATAAACTCTACTGTTTGGGCAATATTGTTTTATCCTGTCGGAAGTAGAATATTGAACTGGGAATTCTGTAAATACTCTTGACTAGTGATGAGCCGAACACCCCCGGGTTCGGTTCGCACCAGAACCCGCGAACGGACCGAAAGTTCGCACGAACATTAGAACCCTATTAAATATAATGGATGCGAACGTTCGGATTCTAAAGTGTTAATTATAACGACTAATATCCATGTTATTGTCCGAAACAGAGTTTGGGAACCCGGGTTCTGCACCAGGGGACATGTATCAATGCAAAAAGAAGTTTTAAAAACTGACGTTTTCCGGGAGCAGTCATTTTAACCACTTGACAACTGGGCACATAACCCCCTTCCTGCCCAGGCGAAATTTCAGGTTTCAGCGCCGTCACGCTTTGAATGACAATTGCGCGGTCGTGCGACGTGGCTCCCAAACAAAATTGACGTCCTTTTTTTCCCACAAATAGAGCTTTCTTTTGGTGGTCTTTGATCATTTCTGCGGTTTTTATTTTTTGCGCTATAAACAAAAATAGAGCGACAATTTTGAAAAAAACACTATTTTTTCATTTTTGCTATAATTAATATCCCATTTTTTTTTTAAAAAAAAACTATTTTTTTCCTCAGTTTAGGCCGATACGTATTCTACATATTTTAGGTAAAAAAAAAAATCGCAATAGGCGTATAGTGATTGGTTTGCGCAAAAGTTTTAGCGCCTACAAAATAGGGAATAGAATTATGATTTTTTTTTTATTATTTTTTAATTTATTTTTTTACTAGTAATGGCGTCGATCTGCGATTTTTTTTTTGTGACTGTGACATTACGGCGGACACATCGGACACTTTTGACACATTTTTTGGACCATTCACATTTATACAGCGAACAGTGCTAAAAATATGCACTGATTACTGTATAAATGTGACTGGCAGGGAAGGGGTTAACCACTAGGGGGCGATCAAGGGGTTAATATGTTCCCTGCTAGATGTTCTTACTGTGGGGGGGAGGGGACTGACTGGGGGAGGTGACTGATGGTTGTCCCTATGTACAAGGGACACACCATCCGTCTCCTCTCCCCGACAGGACGTGGATCTCTGTGTTTACACACAGAGATCCAGGTCCCTGGCTCTGTGACAGCCGATCGCTCGTACCTGGCGGACATCGCGGCCGCCAGGCACGCGCATCGGCACTCGCCTGACACGGCGGGCACAGTTTTTCCCCGACGCGCGCCCGCGGTGGCGCGCATCGCGGAAGTAAACAAGAGGACGTCCATGGACGTCCTATCAGCAATTGACGACCGCTTTGCGGACGTCTTTTGCTTATAGCCCGGGCGCGAAGTGGTTAATGATGCATAAAGTGAAAAAAAAAAGACAAATATTCCTTTAAATATTGTACCTGGGGGGTGTCTAAAGTATGCCTGTGAAGTGCCACGTGTTTCCCGTGTTTAGAACTGTCCCTGCACAAAATAACATTTCTAAAGGAAAAAAAGCCATTTAAAACTGCTTGCGGCTTTAATGCAATGTCTGTTCCCGGTAATATGGATGAAAATCTTTCTGAAAAATGGCATAGCTACCCCATCCACCCCCCCCCCCCCCTACCCCAGCCCATTACCAGCCCCTTTGGGTCTTGTATGGATATTAAGGGGAACCCCGCACACAAAATAAAAAAGGCCCTATATACTCTGAACAGCCGTATACAGGCGGTGCATACAAGACAGGGACTGTAGGTTTGTTCTTATGTAGAATCTGTTTGTAATTTTGAACAGCTGCATTGTTTAAGTGTAGCTCCATGCCAAATTCCTTTTTTTTAGCTTTTTGGAAAACATAGGGAACGGTTATCACCCCTGTCACATTTTTTTTTGCTGTCTGTGCCCCTGTTCAGAACATTTCACCTCACTTTGCGTCCCAATGACAACTGTTTTTGAAATGTGGTGTTTTTATTGCAACAAGGATTGGTGATAAAGCATCAGTAGAGAGGAGACACCTTTCTCCCATATTAATTCTTACAGGAGAGAATTTTCCTTCCAATGGGTAGATTTCCTCTCACTTCCTGTTGTCTTCTTCCGTTTGCAAGTAGTAGTAGTTTGTAAGTTGGATGTTTGAAAGTAGGGACCTGCCGTATATACTCTGCAGAAATTGCCCCCTTAGGTGTTGGTGTTGGCACAACACTGAAAGCACTCACAGTTATTCTTGGTGGGTGCTGGAACGCCCTGCTGTCAACTATTATATCAGGAATTGTAATAACATATAATTGTTGATCAGTGGTAGTAAAAATTGGGCCTTTGATGGTGGTGCTGGTGCCACAACACTGTAAGGCCTGACAGTTACTCTTGGTGGGCGCAGCAATGGGCCCTGCTGTGAATTATTCGAACAATAATTATAATTGCATGCCCCTGTTGAACAGGGGCTGAAAAATTGGGCCTTTGGTGGTGGTGGTGGTAATGGTGGTGCTGGTGCCACAACACTGTAAGGCCTGACAGTTACTCTTGGTGGGCGCAGCAATGGGCCCTGCTGTGAATTATTAGATCAATAATTATAATTGCATGCCCCTGTTGAATAGGGGCTGAAAAATTGGGCCTTTGGTGGTGGTGGTGGTGGTGATGGTGATGGTGGTGCTGGTGCCACAACACTGTAAGGCCTGACAGTTACTCTTGGTGGGCGCAGCAATGGGTCCTGCTGTGAATTATTCAATCAATAATTATAATTGCATGCCCCTGTTGAAGAGGGGCTTAAAAATTGGGCCTTTGGTGGTGGTGGTGGTGATGGTGGTGCTGGTGCCACAACACTGTAAGGCCTGACAGTTACTCTTGGTGGGCGCAGCAATGGGCCCTGCTGTGAATTATTAGATCAATAATTATAATTGCATGCCCCTGTTGAACAGGGGCTGAAAAAATGGGCCTTAGGCACTGGTGGCACAACACTGCAACCCCTCACAGATACTGTACTTGGAGCACAGCAATGAGGCCTGTTGCAAAGTATTGTATCAAAAATTTTAATTACACGCCCCTGTTAAACAGGGGCTGAAAAATTGGGCCTTAGCCACTGGTGGCGTCACCCATAAACCAAAATGATCTTCCAAGCTATCATCATTAATCGTATCATTGAGGAGGAGGAGGAGGATAGCCAGTCAACATAACAGCACAGGCACTCAGCATCAGCATCAGTCTTGAAGGGATGTGACATTTTAAAATCAATTAGTCTGTTATATCAGCATCTGGTGTGTGGTAGCTGGTGGTGATCCAAGACTGGTTCATCTTGATGAAAGTCAGTCGATCAACCGAGTCGGTGGACAGGCGCACCCTGTGATCCGTGACAAATCCTCCAGCAGCACTGAATGTGCGTTCTGAAAGAACGCTGGATGCAGGACAGGCCAGTAGCTCAATTGCATACTGTGCAAGCTCTGGCCAGTGATCCATCCTCAAGACCCAGTAAGCCAGAGGATTTTCGGTGGGGAAGGTGTCCAAGTCTGACCTTGCCCCTAGGTATTCCTGGACCATGTATATCAGACGCTGGCGATGGTTGCTGGAACCGATCATACTTTGGGGCTGCGGACTAAAGAATTGTCTGAACGCATCGGTCAGACGGCCACCTTCCCCACCGCTCCTTCTTTGACAGCCCGAAGCCTCAGCAACTCGTTGTCCAGGACCAGGAGTTTGTAACCTCCCAGTCTCTGGGAACGCGTTGCACAGACCTTTCTGCAAGGCCTCCCGGAGTTGTCTCATCCTCTGCTCCCTCTGCGACGGTACGATAAGGTCCGCAACCTTACCCTTGTACCGTGGATCAAGGAGAGTGGCCAGCCAGTAATGGTCCCTCTCCTTGATCCGAAGAATACGAGGATCCTTCCGCAGACTTTGCAGGATCAGGGAGGCCATGCAGCGTAGGTTAGCTGAGGCATTCAGTCCGGAGTCCTCTGGGTCACTAAGGACGACATGATCCGCAGCCACCTCCTCCCAGCCACGTACAAGTCCACTGTTTTCTTGGGACTGTAAATCATCCCTAAAAGACTGCTGCTGATGATGCTGAGTGCCAGCCTCCACCTCCATGCTGACACAATCCTCCTCCTCCTCCTCCTCCTCCTCCTCCTCCTCTTCCTGTGCGATGGGTGGGACAGAAGGAACACTGTCTGGGTAAAGGGGGCCTTGAGAGGCAAGGAAGTCCTCCTCTTCCTGCCTCTGTTCTGCCTCAAGTGCCCTGTCCATTATTCCACGCAGCGTGTGCTCCAACAGGTGGACAAGAGGTACAGTGTCACTGATGCATGCACTGTCACTGCTCACCATCCTCGTGGCCTCCTCAAATGGTGCCAGGACAGTGCATGCATCCCTGATCATGCCCCACTGGCGTGGTGAAAAAAACCCGAGCTCCCCTGACCCTGTCCTGGTGCCGTAGTCGCACAGGTACTCATTGATGGCCCTCTGCTGCGTGTGCAGCCGCTGCAGCATGGCCAACGTTGAGTTCCACCTGGTGGGCATGTCACATATAAGGCGGTTCTTGGGCAGGTTCAACTCCTTTTGCAGCTCAGCCAGGCGAGCACTGGCATTATAAGATCTGCGGAAATGCACACAGACTTTCCTGGCCTGCCTCAGGACATCCTGTAAGCCCGGGTACCTGCCCAAGAACCGCTGCACCACCAGGTTAAGGACGTGAGCCATACAGGGCACATGGGTCAGTTGTCCCTGTCGGAGGGCGGAGAGGAGGTTGGTCCCATTGTCGCAAACCACCATTCCTGGCTTAAGCTGGCGTGGCGTCAACCACCTCTCGGCCTGCCCCTGCAGAGCAGACAGGACCTCTGCCCCAGTGTGGCTCCTGTCACCCAAACACACCAGCGCAAGCACGGCATGGCATCTTTTTGCCTGCGTACTTGCGTAGCCCCTTGAACGCCTACGGAGCACCGCTGGTTCCGAGGACAAACCACAGGAAGAGGCCATGGAGGAAGAAGAAGAGGAGGGGGTGGAGGAGAGAGGTGTGTCACAACCAGCAGTAGCATTTTGGAGGCGTGGCGGTGGAACAACCTCCAACACTACTGCACCTTGTCCTGCATCCTTCCCAGCTGCCAAAAGAGTGACCCAATGGGCCGTGAAAGAAAGGTAACGTCCCTGTCCATGCCTGCTGGACCATGAGTCAGCGGTAATATGCACCTTACCGCTGACCGCCCTGTCCAGGGAGGCCAAGACATTGCCTTCCACATGCCTGTAGAGAGCCGGAATCGCCTTCCGTGCAAAAAAGTGGCGTTTGGGAACCTGCCACTGAGGAACCGCACATTGCACAAACTCACGGAAGGGGGCCGAGTCTACCAACAGAAAAGGCAGCAGTTGAAGCGCTAACAATTTAGCCAAGCTAGCATTCAACCGCTGGGCATGTGGATGGCTGGGAGTGAACTTCTTTCGACGGTCCAGCAGCTGGGGCAGGGAAATTTGCCTGCTAGAATCGGACGTTGGTGTACTGCTAGCAGAGTGCCCGCAAGTACTTGCCTGTGACACACCTAATTCTACACCTTCATTCCTCTCAGAGCAGGTTTCAGAGAGGAGTGAAGGTATAGTGGGGTTGGAGATCCCAGCTGATGCGGTGCAAGAAGAGGTCAGCTTTGTTCTTTGGTGTGGGTCTTTAAGGTAGGCTTGCCAACGAGCTGCATGGCAGGTCAACATATGTCTGATCAAGCATGTGGTGCCCAAGCGGCTGATGTTTTGGCCACGCGATATACGCTTGAGACATATGTTGCAAACAGCAGCTGTGCAATCTGATGCACTCGCCTCAAAAAAGGCCCACACCAAAGAACTTTTTGAATGACGGGCAGAGGCAGCGCCCTGCACAGGCGGAGCTCTGCGGTGTGATTCCGACGGTGTGCTGCCCATACGCTGGCCACTCAAGGGCATCCTGCCTCGTTGGAGATGTGCCTCCTCCTCATCCTCCTCCTCCTCTCTCCTATTAGGCACCCACGTGGAGTCAGTGACCTCATCATCCCCTCCCTCCTCATCACTGGAGCCAATCTGGCAGTATGCTGCAGCTGCTGGAGCATGACTGCCAGATTGGTGTCCTTCTTGAGCATCCCCTCTCTCTGCTCTCACGCTGCTGCCTTCCTCTAGCTGGGTATCATCATCAGATCCTTCCAAACGCTGGGCATCCTCCTGGAGCATGTACCCAACACTGTGCTCAAACAGTTCGGGGGACTCCTCAGGAGGAGGACATGGTGGGTCTAGGGAAGGATTGACTAATGAAGATAATGATACCAGAGAAGAGGACGCTTTGGCAGCTGCTTTGCCAGTACCCTGAGCCTGGGTGAGAGAGGATGAGGAGGATGAGGTGGGCTTGGTCATCCACTCTACCAAGTCTTCGGCATGATGTGGCTCAACATGTCCAGCTGCCGAAAAGAAGGACAAGCGTGTCCCATGGCCATGTGCTGATGACAATGCACCGCGTCCACGACCAGCACTGTTGCCCCCAGACACAGAGCCTGCTTGCCCTCTTTTTTTGCCTCCTGACTGTCTGCCTCTCCTTGTTTGCCTTCCAGACATTTTAATGGATGGCCTGCAGGGAGATGGGAAAAAGAGCAATAAGGGCTACCTTCAGGTGTATACTGTGCAGGAGGCTTAGCAACAATGACACTGACACTGTCCCCTGCCTATCCTTCTCTGTCCCTAAACTCAAGGATTTGAAATATGGAACAGCAAAATTGGTTTAGAACAGAATAGCACACTGTCAGTTTCACTCACTGTACCTCTCTGTCCCTAAACTCAAGGATTGAAAATATGGTTCAGCAAAATTGGTTTAGAACAGAATAGGACACTTTCCCTCACTGTCCTACTCTGTCCCTCCCTACAAACAAGATTTAGCACAGAATAGCACACTGATAATTGCCACGAGTGTCCTTCTCTGTCCCTAAACTCAAGGATTGAAAATATGGAACAGCAAAATTGGTTTAGAACAGAATAGCACACTGACACTTTCCCTCACTGTCCTACTCTGTCCCTCCCTACAAACAAGATTTAGCACAGAATAGCACACTGATAATTGCCACGAGTGTCCTTCTCTGTCCCTAAACTCAAGGATTGAAAATATGGAACAGCAAAATTGGTTTAGAACAGAATAGCACACTGACACTTCCCCTCACTGTCCTACTCTGTCCCTCCCTACAAACAAGATTTAGCACAGAATAGCACACTGATAATTGCCACGAGTGTCCTTCTCTGTCCCTAAACTCAAGGATTGAAAATATGGAACAGCAAAATTGGTTTAGAACAGAATAGCACACTGACACTTTCCCTCACTGTCCTAATCTGTCCCTCCCTACAAACAAGATTTAGCACAGAATAGCACACTGATAATTGCCACGAGTGTCCTTCTCTGTCCCTAAACTCAAGGATTGAAAATATGGAACAGCAAAATTGGTTTAGAACAGAATAGCACACTGACACTTTCCCTCACTGTCCTACTCTGTCCCTCCCTACAAACAAGATTTAGCACAGAATAGCACACTGATAATTGCCACGAGTGTCCTTCTCTGTCCCTAAACTCAAGGATTGAAAATATGGAACAGCAAAATTGGTTTAGAACAGAATAGCACACTGACACTTTCCCTCACTGTCCTACTCTGTCCCTCCCTACAAACAAGATTTAGCACAGAATAGCACACTGATAATTGCCACGAGTGTCCTTCTCTGTCCCTAAACTCAAGGATTGAAAATATGGAACAGCAAAATTGGTTTAGAACAGAATAGCACACTGACACTTTCCCTCACTGTCCTACTCTGTCCCTCCCTACAAACAAGATTTAGCACAGAATAGCACACTGATAATTGCCACGAGTGTCCTTCTCTGTCCCTAAACTCAAGGATTGAAAATATGGAACAGCAAAATTGGTTTAGAACAGAATAGCACACTGACACTTTCCCTCACTGTCCTAATCTGTCCCTCCCTACAAACAAGATTTAGCACAGAATAGCACACTGATAATTGCCACGAGTGTCCTTCTCTGTCCCTAAACTCAAGGATTGAAAATATGGAACAGCAAAATTGGTTTAGAACAGAATAGCACACTGACACTTTCCCTCACTGTCCTACTCTGTCCCTCCCTACAAACAAGATTTAGCACAGAATAGCACACTGATAATTGCCACGAGTGTCCTTCTCTGTCCCTAAACTCAAGGATTGAAAATATGGAACAGCAAAATTGGTTTAGAACAGAATAGCACACTGACACTTCCCCTCACTGTCCTACTCTGTCCCTCCCTACAAACAAGATTTAGCACAGAATAGCACACTGATAATTGCCACGAGTGTCCTTCTCTGTCCCTAAACTCAAGGATTGAAAATATGGAACAGCAAAATTGGTTTAGAACAGAATAGCACACTGACACTTTCCCTCACTGTCCTAATCTGTCCCTCCCTACAAACAAGATTTAGCACAGAATAGCACACTGATAATTGCCACGAGTGTCCTTCTCTGTCCCTAAACTCAAGGATTGAAAATATGGAACAGCAAAATTGGTTTAGAACAGAATAGCACACTGACACTTTCCCTCACTGTCCTACTCTGTCCCTCCCTACAAACAAGATTTAGCACAGAATAGCACACTGATAATTGCCACGAGTGTCCTTCTCTGTCCCTAAACTCAAGGATTGAAAATATGGAACAGCAAAATTGGTTTAGAACAGAATAGCACACTGACACTTTCCCTCACTGTCCTACTCTGTCCCTCCCTACAAACAAGATTTAGCACAGAAAAGCACACTGATAATTGCCACGAGTGTCCTTCTCTGTCCCTAAACTCAAGGATTGAAAATATGGAACAGCAAAATTGGTTTAGAACAGAATAGCACACTGACACTTTCCCTCACTGTCCTACTCTGTCCCTCCCTACAAACAAGATTTAGCACAGAATAGCACACTGATAATTGCCACGAGTGTCCTTCTCTGTCCCTAAACTCAAGGATTGAAAATATGGAACAGCAAAATTGGTTTAGAACAGAATAGCACACTGACACTTTCCCTCACTGTCCTAATCTGTCCCTCCCTACAAACAAGATTTAGCACAGAATAGCACACTGATAATTGCCACGAGTGTCCTTCTCTGTCCCTAAACTCAAGGATTGAAAATATGGAACAGCAAAATTGGTTTAGAACAGAATAGCACACTGACACTTTCCCTCACTGTCCTACTCTGTCCCTCCCTACAAACAAGATTTAGCACAAAATAGCACACTGACACTTTCCCTCACTGTACCTCTCTGTCCCTAAACTCAAGGATTGAAAATATGGTTCAGCAAGATTGGTTTAGAACAGAATAGCACACTGACACTTTCCCTCACTGTACCTCTCTGTCCCTACAAACAAGGATTAGCACAGAATAGCACACTGTCACTGACACTCTCCCTACCTATCCTTATTTGTCCCTAAACACAAGGAATCCAGGATTAGTAAAGGAAAAATAATGACACTGTCCCTGCCTATGCTTCTCTTTCCCTGCTCCGGAACACACTACACAAGGCCGCCGCGCTGGCGGCCTTTTATAATGTGGGGCGTGTACTAAACGCCCTCAGCAATAATTGGCCACAGGCATCCTGCCTGTGGCCAATCATTGCTCTCCTCGCTGCCGGCGCTGTGATTGGCCAAGCATGCGGGGTCACAGTGCATGCTTGGCCAATCACAGCGCCTGGATGACACTGCGATGGCGTAGTGCATTGTGGGCCGTTCGCGTCACTCGAATTTGGCGCGAACGGCCCAAATCGTTCGATCTTCGTCGAACGATCGAACAGCCGATGTTCGAGTTGAACGTATGTTCGACTCGAACACGAAGCTCATCCCTACTCTTGACAAATAGACTCTGTGGATGAATACAATGTTAATATTAAGGCCCCTTTCACACGGGCGGCTGTTCTGCCGCAGTTAAAAGCATGTTTCTTTCTTTTAAAATTCAAGACCCCAGGCACAGCGATCAGCTGCATTTGTACACTGCTTTTAGCTGCGTTTACATGCGGCTGCGGTTGGCCATTATTGTCATCCCCATAGCAACCATTTTTATTTTGATGTGCTTCCTGTTGTTTTTTTCTTTTGTTCACGCTGCTATCCGCAGCTGACACAGTGCACTGCGATTACCTGCAGTTATGTGCAGATAGCTGCGCTACATCGCACCTGGACGCATTCAATTCTATTTTTTCTATTCGCACCAAACCGCATGTAACGAAATCGCAGCTAAACGCTGTGTGTGAATGGGGCCATAGGAAAGCATTGTGTGCTTTTAGCTGCGGTAGAAAACGAAAAAATCCGCAGCTAAAAGCACCATTCTATCCGTCCGTGTGAAAGGGGCCTTATGCTACTCAATTTAGAGGGGTATGGATGTGGGATGGATTCTAACCATTGGTTAATATCCTCTGTAAATTGTATCTTCTCCTGGTGTGAGGAGCATTCTTGGCTCTTATGCCCTGTACACACGATAGGAATTTCCTATGGGCTAAAATCTGATGGAATTTTCTGTCAGAATTCTGTTCAAGCTGTCTTCCATTAGTCTTGCATACACACTGTCAGACTAAATTCCGACCGTCCAAAGCGCGGTGACGTAAAACACTACGTGAGCCGAAAAAAAGGAAGTTCAATGCTTCCGAGCATGCGTCGACTTGATTCTGAGCATGCGTGGGTTTTTTCTCCGACGGAGTTCCACACAGACGATCGGAATTTCCCATAGGATTTTTTTCCATCAGAAAAATGTAAAACATGTTTTATTTCTAAAATCCTATGAAAAAAAGTCTGATGGGCCCACACACGATAGGAATTTGTGATGAAAAAATTCCATCAGACTTTTTTCATCAGAAATTCCTATCCTGTGTACAAGGCATAACAGTGATTGTAGGTTATATAGACCAGCTGGTTTGGATGGCTTGGTCAGTTAAGGTTTTATGCACTGGTGTCAAAAACCCTATCACAGTCCAAACACAACATTTCTGCCATTATCAGGCTCCATTTAACAATTTTGTTGGTTTCTTAGGGTGATCTAAACGGCTAGAATATACTGTTATAGGTTTTACCTTGATTTGAGCGTGCTTGAGTTGAGATGACTTTGTTGGCTCCTCTGTTCCTTTTGGACAACCATTCTATCAATGCAGACACAGGATGAAACAGCAGGTGCAACATGCACCTTGTCACCCCCTGCAGGCTTAACAGATACCTTTACACTTTTGCCAGGTGCTACTGCAGACACATTTTCTAATCAAACTTGGTGGATAACCACAGACCTTTGCTTGACCAGGTTACCTTACTTTGTGTACTGGTCCAAATCATTTGGTGAAGGGGGGATTATGGTGTGGGGTTCTTTTTCAGGGGTTGGGCTTGGCTCCTTAGTTCCAGTGAAGGGAACTCCTGCTAATCTATTTTAGCAATCTCCCTGGACAGAAGATTCAGACTACTTTTGTCTGAAAAGTCTGAGAATTTATCAGGACTCAGAGTTATCAGGCTGATAACAGAGGAATGGGTCAGGAGAGTGCTACAGAACATAGCTCATTGAAGAGAGATAACAAAATACTGCAGATATATGTGCCCAGCTCAAATTTCATGAATCGGGTTTACATCCACTTTAACGTTTGTAAACACACATAAATGTGCTTAAACTCAGCATTTAGGAATATTTGGCATAAGGTGTACATTCATTCATATTTTTAAAAAAAAACGAGCAGAGGGGAATATTTTGGAAAAAACGCTTGAAGTAAATGTCCATAAAAACACTCAAACTATTCTGCAATATGAGCCACTTTGAGCTTTTTTATGCTGCTTTTTCTGCCAAAGGTTCTATGATTTTTTCTGCCCCTAGTGTGCATGGGCCTGAAAGGTGAATGGTCCCTATTAAGGGTAAGAGGAAACATCTTAGCACTGTGAAAAAAAGATAAAAGGGTAGGCTACTCATGTAGAGCACACCATGTGCCTAAGACAAGAAATTTTATTATATGCAAACTGAAAACACATGGGCAATGTTGAAACAGTAAGGTATAACCATAGCTGTGACTATGTAGCCATCTATTATCTAGTGATCATGTACTCCTCAGCCACCTTTCTCAACAATTCCATGCCCATTTCAAACTTTGTTTTCTGTGGCAGCCTTCAGGTAAACGTGGGGGCTGCCCACAACACAGGACCAGACCAAAGTAAAGGCATGGTATGGCTCAATGGGCAAACAAATGAGTACAAAGCATATTACTTGCAAATTGTCTCAGGTACAGGACCAAAGAGTTTTTCATATTGAGCTAGGCTGTTTTCTCACCGGTGGGCCAGCCACAGAAAAGCTGGAATGCGGTGAAGTAGATGTTGTTGTTTAGGTGTTTCATCAGGTAGGAGGCATAGATGGGAGAGGGACCCTTTTGAGGCAGAATCAGTCTAAAGCCCTGTACACACGATCAGATTTCCTATGGATTCAAATCCAATGGATTTTTCCATCGGAATTCCGATGAAACTGACTTCCATCAGTCTTGCCTACACACCATCAGTCAAAAATCCGACCGTCCCAAACGCTGTGACGTAAAACACTCAGAAGAGCCGAGAAAAATTAAGTTCAATGCTTCTGAGCATGCGTCGACTTGATTCTGAGCATGTGTGGGTTTTTTCTCCGATGGAGTTCCACACAGACGATCGGAATTTGCTATTGTTTTTTTTCCATCCGATAAATTTAAAACATGTTCTATTTGTTCTCATCGATGGAAAAAAGAACGATGGGGCCCATACACGATCGGTTTGTCCGATGAAAAAAGTCCATCGGACTGTTTTCATTGGTAAAACCGATCGTGTGTACAGGGCATAAGATGCAATCCATCGTGATTTTTACAGGTTAGGCTATGGCTTGAATGGGTGGGTAATTCATTGGCCTGTACAACATAACATGGTTGTAAAGTTCATAGTTGTCAAAAGCAGCAGCTGATAAGAGTATATCAAAGGCTGATAAGAGTCTTCCTCAAGGGTTGGACCATTTGGATTAAAAAACAGTATATTACAGTTTGTTAGTCATTTCAGGTCTTTGTGAGCTCAAATAGTAAGATTGTTGTTTGGCTTTGAGAGAGCGAGGATGTTGAGAGGAAATTGGTATGGAAATTGTCTAGCGTGTGGTTATAGCCAGTCAGGGGCTGATATAGAGGGGATACTCAGGAACTCAAAGAGCCTGGGGAGATTTTTCTTTGTTCGTATAAAACAGGTGGTATTCGTCCTCTGGACGGTGAGGTACAACGGATATGGCCATTGGTAGCTTGCTCCTGCTTGCCTAATTTTTTCATAAGTCTAAGCATGGTGCTCTCCTTTAGAGTGCCACTGGAAATGTCCAAGGGAATTTATATTGAGGCAATTTTACAAAACTGCAAAGCTATCTGGGTGACATTTTCCTTAACATCAAAAAAGAGTTCAATGTAAGCAGCCATATTTCTTAGGCCCGCCATTTGGTGTACTCTATCCAGTATCCACTCCCTAGATGGTCTTTGAAAATTCCCAATACTGTGTCTTTAATACTGGATTGGTCAAGGGCCTTCAGAAGGCCCTGGATTCAGACATAGCTCCAACGACTTCTATCCTCCAGATCTTCCAGGTTGATTTGATTAGAAAGATCACATTGCAGGACACTGTAAGTTTTGGGGATGAGGCAAAACAGGATTGCTCTAAGCCCTTAATTGTTCATTAATTTCAGAAATATCTTGCCTATGTGCAATTTCTAGTCTGGAGGGTAGGCCATCTTTATCAGTCTTAGCAAGGAAGGTTCCTAGCAGGGCCAGTATCTTTCCCTAGCCCATGTCCTTTGCTGTATGGCTTGTGGTAAACTCCCCAGAAGGTGACTTTGTATATGGGTCAGTGTACTGTGTTGAGACATGGCTGAAGTAGAATTGAGCAGCAAGGGAGAGCAGCAGCGGTGCGGCACTGATATATTGGCCCCTCTGTCCAGGGCACAGGCTAGCTGCAGTGTGGGTAGGCACTAACCTATGGGAGGATCTGGGCTGCATTCTCTCCCTTATTCTCAGGCAGAGATCCTTAGGAGAGCAGCTGTGGATTCATTGCTGAGCTGGATGTAGTTGGTGGCAGCAGTAGGGGCTGTTAGCCGGAAGACAGCTTCTGCCACTCTTGTCAGATTAACAAATGAGGGAGTGATTAGGCCCGTTGTTTCGTAGTTACTTCCTGGTTGTGTTACAGTAGTAAACAGAGCGCTTTTGTGACAGCTCCTTACTACTGGCCCTGGGAAAGCCAAGCTATGGACCAGTGTGTCATCTGCCAAGGACTCTAGACACAATATATTGAACACAGAGCTCTCTCAAAATTTTGGTGGCCATCTTTGATCCAGAGGAGCTATATATATATATATATATATATATCCTGGCTCATGGGGGGGTGGTCTATGGTGTGGGAAGTTCAGTCAGGGATAGGAACCCATTTTGTCAGGGAGGGATAGGCCTCTAGCTAGGGACAAGGTCCTGCCGAAAGTGTAAAGCATAGATATATGTGAAGCTTTTCTTGAGAGAGGACGGAGGGCAAAGAGGGGTTTCACATCATAAGCGCCAGTATCTTAGACTGGTGACAGTTTACAATGTATCACATAGCAGCTGGTCTAAGGAAGCAGCAGCACTGGGATGGTCTTACTAAAGGAAATTCAGCCTCTGCAGATGCTTACCTCCTGTATGTAAGCCCTGCATTCATTGTTTTTCATTGGTGACTGTTGATATACTGTAGGGCCTACTGCATGGAAGGGAACTTTAGAGCAGAATTCAGAATTGTTGTAACTGATGATTACAATTAAAAATTCACTTGAAAGTAGAAGTCGTATTGCCTGTTTTCTTTAATCCACCTCCACATGGTAAGCACTCACTACATGAAGGTGCTGGTAGAGGAGTCTGCTGGGCAGGGGAACCACTGAGTTTTCGGGGAAGATAAGTAGACCTCATTAGAGCCCATTAGGGTGAGAGCCACATCTTTTGCAGCAGTGAAGTAGCACTGGATTTCTGCTGTTGGGGTGATCCACATGGCCAGAGTCAGTGATCAAAGTCTGTGCTGTAGGCTAGCAGGACGACACCAAGATCTTAGGGAGGTATTGTGCTCACATCACCATAACCAAGCTCTGCCCCCTAGGAAGCAATCCCATTTCATAGGATTTTGTATTAAACTGCTTCCCTTTACAAAATCAAATGCATCAGAGCCACTGAAAGATTTAGTACATTTAAATGTTTCCTTGTTAAAGCATGAAGCCAGTGAAATTTGTAAATGCAGATAAATTACTCTGGCACCATGTTAAAATTTTGCTCATGGTGCCATGCAAGGCCAGCCCTGACCAGGCAGGTCTGTGTTGAAAACAAAACGTTATCAAGCACAACAAAAATAACTGAGGCATTATATGATGTTAAACTAGGCTGAAAAAAGAACTTGATCTCTTCATGTGCAAATCAGAAGAGCAGAAATAAAAGCCAGCAAATATGACTTGAAATGTAGGTCAATCCTAATGTGAACTAACTTCTGAGGTTAGCTTCAGTGGTAATGTACTACACATGTCCAGGCACATTATAAGAAGGATACATGGCAGCTGGTAGTACTGTAGCCTTCTGCTGGCTTTCATATACAGTCATAAAAAAAATGTTTTTTTTATTTTAGATGAAATTAGATAGTTGCCCTTTCCTTTGTCATGGTCTTGTTGTGGCTGTTGGGCTCCCTGAGCCAGTCTGTTAAATACATTTAGTGCTTTTTTCGGACTGCCTGATTTGACTTTATGATTTACTGTATGTTTTCTTACTTCTAGAACACTGCAGACTGTAAATAAAACTGACTGTTTTAATTTGTACCAGTGCTCCTGGCTTTTCATTCAGTTCATGCTTCACTGAAGATGTAAACTCATTCTATTCCAGGAGAAAACCGGCCACTCAATTTAAAAGGAAAGAAATACTAAAGATACATAACAACAGATGTTCTACTGTTTTTAAAGCGGAGGTTCTGCGGTGCATTTTTTTTTTTTTTTTAGAATCATTGTAATGCAAATCATTAGCAGTGTATGTACTCACGTCCGCGGCTCTTTAAAACAGTCCATGTCACTTTTCCGTCTAAAAAACAGTTTATAAAACTCTTCCTTATTTTCCCATTTTACTTGTGGGCATCTTGAAGCCCACAAGCATATTCTTCCGGGTAGAGAACAATTCCTCTCTCCCGGCATTCAGCGCTGATCTCGCGCACGCGCAGTGTTGACGGCGAGCAGCGCCGTCAACACTTGCAGGTTGCCATGACAACCTGCATAAACATTTAAAGTTCACACCCACTACACGCCCAGATGTGATGCAAGGGAAAGAAAAATAAACAGCATGAACGGATAACAACACTCTTGAGACACAGCTGTGCAGGTAATGTTTATTCCTCCCTATCTGGCTAAGCAATTATAAAATAGTATTATTTAATTCAGAGCATATATATAGATATTAAAAAAAGCAATGTATTTTTGTGAGTATATTTGTGTATGTGAATATATATATATACACATATATATATATATATATATACACATACATATATAAACATGTGTTAATTTATTATGTGTGTGTGTAAGAGTATATATTTATATATAACAAAAAGATTGTCACATAAATTATTATTTTTTTTAAAGTATATTTGTATACATATATATATATATATATATATATATATATATATTACACACACACACACACCAAAAATATACCTTCTAAAAGTATATAAAAAATTTTTTTTTTTTTTTGAAAGTTATTTGTATTTATAGACAATAAAAGACATATGCACACAAGCAAACATTCAACACATGACAAAGACCTAAAAAATTATTATAAAATTATTAATAAAAATAAAATGTTAAATTAGATCTATAATAATATGAATTTTCTTTTTAAAAAAAAACACAAAATATGTAGAAGGATAGAATGTTTTAAAAAAATTATTTATTAATAAAATAATTTTTTCTAATTTTTTTTATGATTAAGCATAAAAAAATATTGAATATAAACGCACACACATAAAAAATTCTTAATTTAGAACACTTATTAATACATTTTACATTATAAATTTATATAAATGTGATCAATATACATACCTGTAAATATATGCAAGTAAACGTGGAAGAAACTGATGATCTGTTCCTTTCTTTGAAGACAAACAAATAAAAATTACCTTTAAAAAAAAAATATAAGTTAAAAAAAAATTACAATGAATGAAAACATAAATAGACATTGAACATATATGTATAAAAATAAAATTGCTTACCTTTCAAGTAATTGGCAAAGATAAATCGATAATCGAATTTTTCGATGAGATGATTGGTATCACGTCCTTAACCTCGTGTCCGCAGGTGTATAATGGCAAAATACACCCGCGTGCCCTTATCTAAAATGGCGGAATTAGATCCGCCCCCCCTCGTCACGTGACCGACCGGCTAGACGAGTCACGTGACGATACAATTATCGTGAGATCTCACTTGAAGGAAGCTGGGCAAGTTGATCCCAGGAGGCACTGCGGGAATAGGACGTAGGAAAGGACACGCCTACTCCCGCGGGAGTGAATACCGGAAGAAGCATCTTCAAAATCATTTATTAGGAAAACTATAAAGGATAAAAAAAAAAGGTTAGTGATCGGGTTATGTACTTGCTAAGTGCAAGTAATGTATTTAAAGTCGATTATGTGGGTGAACCTCCGCTTTAAATAGAGATGAGGTTTGGGTTTGCCACTACCATAGGTTTGAAGCAAATCCTTTGGGTCTGAGATTTGCAATCCCAGCAAATCCCAGTAAATTTATGTGCAGATTATGACCAGCAGGATTAGAAGAGCCAATAAGGGGGCCGTTAGTTAAGTCAGCCCCCTAACTATAAAAGGGGGCATCAGGGGCATCACTAGTACTGGGACATGGTTTTTTTTTTTTTTTATTTGTGCGGCAGTTGATGGCTTTTGTTCCCACCCACTGGTCTGTCTACTTCCTGTCAGACCTGTAGCATAGAGCCGGAGAAAGTGCTCCGAAACTCCTTTTCAACTCTGTGCAAAAAGACAGGCACTGGGTGAGCTGGTTGGGACAGAACCTGTCATTGCCAAAGCACACAAATCAGTCACCAACAGAGTACAAGGCTTCTTTAAAGGTCAGAAGTTGATCAAAAGTACTGCTGCAAGAGGTTTAAAGAGTTCTGTCTATGCTATCCTTTTTACCTTAAAGTGTCTTCATTTTCCACTCAATCCTCATGTTGTATTGCACTTACTTTAATTAATTCAGTAAACCCTATGCACAGTGCCTGCAATAAATCATTTACCATCCACTGGAAAATGTTCCACTGAAATAGGACAGAACCAAAATTAAGTGTAGCGCCCTGCTCCTATTGGTTAGGCTCTATTTGTAAATTTAGTTGTCTGAGCTGTAGTTTAGCTCAGAATAGTTATGCAAATTGCTGGTTTCTGTTTCAGTCCAGCTGTGCTGCGCATTTTTCCACTTGACTGTGGGTGTCGCTGTCACCCCAGGTCAAGGTTGGAATTGCAGCAGGCTGGATGTATTGAGTACCTCTTTCCCAGAAACCGCTCAGTGGGATTGGTCCCCCCGCTGTACATTCTGGGAGAGGGTACTTAAGGGACAGACACAGTGTTCCGGGTCTCTTTGACCTGATGGCCCTCCTGGCCTAAGATGTGCCGTAGCCGTTTTTCCTGCCTCAGGGCCGGCTGGCCAGAGGCCTTGTTACTGGAAGTAGGCCCAGGAGTTTCTAGGGCCTACTAATCAGGGGTGGTCCTTTGCTGTCTTGCCTGCAGGAAGAAGTCGAGCAATTGAGGAAACCAGGGGAGGACTTTTCCCAGGAGAGGACCGAGCAAAAAAAGGCAGGTGCCCCGGGAAGAGCCTGGAGACTCACTTGGAGGACGCATCCCTACATATCTACCTCACAGTACTGCCGGATTGGCTGAAAGAAACTGGTACTGTGTGACTGTACTTAAGCCTTGCAAAAATTGTGGATTTTTCAAGTCTGTGGCAGAGACTATTTGTATTCTTTCAAGTCTGTGGAAGAGACTTTTGACCGAGCACCGCACCGGCTGCTAGGTCAGTGAGAGAGGCCTATCCGGTGGTTGCTATATCCAGTGCAGAGACTGTTTGTCCTCTGGATTAAGAAGTACATGTGATCCGCAAACAAGGTACCTAAATCTCCCTTAACCCTCCATCCCTCTAAATTACATTTCTTTAAATAAAACCATTGGAAAAGAGACTATGGGGCCGATTTACAAAACGTTTGCGACATGAGTATCGGCGCATCTGCGTGCGCAACGGCTGTTTTATTATTTACAAAATATTTGCGCCGGTAGCGCAGCGCTATTTCCCATTTACTATAGTGTTCTCGGTGGACAGGAGGAGGCGCTCAGTGCGTTACTATGGACCTGGCGCACAGCATCTTAAAATCTAAATATAAAGAAGCTGGAAGTGCCAATATAATGGGGGTGACGTGGGGTGATGTGAGGAAGTGTAGTGACACCTGCCCAAGTAACAAATATGCCCAAAATAGAGTGAGAAAGTAACTTTTGCAGAACCAGCCCGCTGCGCCGGCAAGTACGTTTAGAACTGCAAGGTTTTTTTTTTAGCTCAGCGTGGGAATTTCACTCATTCAAACGCGCCGGGACACTGCGCCGGCAAAATCTTAGTAAATGTCAAGTCACGTAAATCAATTTGCATAAGTTGAACAGGCGCAGCTCTGAACTTGCCAGTGCGCCAGCAAAATGACATTTCTAAAAGAAAAAAAAAGGCATTTAAAAGCACCCGCGGCTGTAATGAATTGTCGGCTCCCGGCAATATAGAAAAAAGTCATTGAAAGTCTTTGATAAAAAAAAAAAAAAATGCGTGGGGTCACCCCAAATTCCATTACCAGGCCCTTCAGGTCTGGTATGGATATTAAGGGGAACTCCGTGCCAATTTAAAAAAAAATGGCGTGCGGGTCCCTCTTAAAATCCATACCAGGCCCTTCAGGTCTGATATGGATTTTAAGGGGAACCCCTGCACCAAAATGAAAAAATTTTTTTGCGTGGGGGTCCCCCTAAAAATCCACACCAGACCCTTTATTCGAGCATGCAACCTGGCAGGCCGCAGGAAAAGAGGGGGGGACGAGAGAGCGCCCCCCTCCCTCCTGAACCGTACCAGGCCACATGCCCTCAACATGGGGAGGATGTCCCCATGTTGATGGGGACAAGGGCCTCATCCCCACAACCCTTGCCCGGTGGTTGTGGGGGTCTGCGGGCAGGGGGCTTATCGGAATCTGGAAGACCCCTTTAACAAAGGGGACCACCAGATCCCGCCCCCCCGTGTGAAATGGTAATGGGGTACATTGTACCCCTACCATTTCACAAAGAAAGTGTAAAAAATTTAAAAAATGACAATAGCCGGTTTTTGACAATTCCTTTATTAATGTCTTCTCTTTTCTTCCATCTTCTTCTTTCTTCTTCTTCCACCTTCTTCTTTTCTCCATTCGGGTTTCTTCCTCCATCTTGTTCTTCATCTTCCTCTTCATCTTCATCTTCATCTTCCTTCTTCCTTTGGTGTTCTCGTCCGCATCTTGCTCCGGCTTCTTGTTCCCCTTCTTCTTTCTCCGGCCGCTCCGTTTGAATTTGAAGTTCCCGCTGTGTGACGCTTCAGTTCTTCAGTTCTCCTCTGGGTTCGCTGCCACCCGGTGGCTCCGCCCCCTCTGACACCACAGGGAAAGTCCCCGTGAAATCCATGTGTGTCAGAGGGGGCGGGGTCTCCGGGTGGCAGCGGACCCAGAGGAGAACTGAAGAACTGAAGCGTCACACAGCGGGAACCTCCAATTCAAGCGGAGCGGCCGGAGAAAGAAGAAGGGGAACAAGAAGCCGGAGCAAGATGCGGACGAGAACACTGAAGGAAGATGAAGATGAAGAGGAAGATGAAGAACAAGATGGAGGAAGAAACCTGAATGGAGAAAAGAAGAAGCTGGAAGAAGAAGCTGGAAGAAGAAGATGGAAGAAAGGAGAAGACATTAATAAAGGAATTGTCAAAAACCGGCTATTGTCATTTTTAAAATTTTTGACACTTTTTTTTGTGAAATGGTAGGGGTACATTTGTACCCCATTACCATTTCACACAGGGGGGGCCGGGATCTGGGGGTCCATATGTTAAAGGGGTCTTCCAGATTCCGATAAGCCCCCCGCCTGCAGACCCATACAACCACCGGCAAGGGTTGTGGGGATGAGGCCCTTGTCCCCATCAACATGGGGACATGGTGCTTTGGGGTCACAGACCCCCAAAGCATCCTCCCCATCTTGAGGGCATGTGGCCTGGTACGGTTCAGGAGGGAGGGGGGGCGCCCTCTCATCCCCCCCTCTTTTCCTGCAGCCTGACAGGTTGCGTGCTCGGATAAGGGTCTGGTGTGGATTTCTAGGAGGACCCCCGCGCAATTTTTTTTTTAAGTTTGGTGCGGAGTTCCCCTTAATATCCATACCAGACCTGAAGGGCCTGGTAATGGAATGTGGGGGACCCCCACACATTATTTTTATTTTTTCAAAGACTTTCAATGACTTTTATCTGTATTGACGGGAACCAGCAATTCATTACAGCCGTGAGTACTTTTAAATGACTATCATTTTTCTTTAGAAATGTCATTTTGCTCTCGAACTGTTACAAACATAGAAAACATGCGCTACTTTACAGGCATACTATAGACACCTCCCAGGTATGATATTTAGGGCCAGTTCACACCGGATGCAGTGCAGTGCGTTTTTTTGATGCATGAAAAATGCAAAGAAAGTTGATCACATTAATGGCAATGGCATAGTTCACACCACTGCAGTCCGTTTCAGTGCGTTTCAGAAACAAAAAAAAAATGGTCATGCTGCATTTTTTAGGTACAGAACTGTACTGGACCGCAGTAAAACACATCAAAAATGCAACGGAACGTACCAAAAACGCACTGGAATGCACCAGAATGCACCAAAGACGCACTGCAACACACTTGTCCTAAGTGAAAAGAGGGGGGAAAAAACACTGGACTGCATCAAAAATGCACTGGAACGTGTCAAAAATGTGCATGCAGAAAAGCACCTGAAACGCATCCAGACTGCGTTTCTATGGTGTGAACTAGGGCCAGTTCACGCCATAGAAACGCAATCCGGATGCGTTCCAGGTGCTTTTTTGCATGCACGTTTTTAATGCGTTCCAGTGCATTTTTGGTACGTTTTTGATGCAGTCCAGTGCTTTTTTTTCACCCCTCTTTTTTAATAACCATAGATAAGGACAAGTGTGTTCCAGTGCATTTTTGGTGCATTTAGGTGTGTTCCGGTGCGTTTCAGTGCATTTATGATGCGTTTTGCTGCGTTCCAGTACAGTCCAGTGCAGGTAAAATGCAGCATGTTCTACTTTTTTTGTGGAACTGGAACGCACTGGAACAAACACTGCCATTTAGAACCATATAACCAACTTTCCATGCATTTTTGATGCATAAAAAACGCAATGGACTGCATGTGGTGTGAAATGTCCCTTAGGGTGGGACCTGGGCCCCCATTTTAAGGCCAATAACTAGAAGATAAGCCAGCCAAGTGGGGATTAGCAAAATTAAGTCAGTTCCCATAGACTGCAATGGTATTTGTTGGTAGGGGGGGGGGGGTGTTTGTCCCATCTCTAATTTTTTAGCATGCTGGATGATGTGCTTAATTTTGGATGGGGGGGGGGGGTTATTTTCTGCTAGCTGCATTTGTGTTGTTCTAAACATGCCCGGGCAGTTAGTTTTTTTTGGTGCTTTTTGTGTGTGAGCAGCACCTGGATATTTCTGGGCATGCTCAGAGAGTGTTTTTATGGGTTAGTAATTGAAGGACATCCTTAACAGGTGTACCCACTTTGAAGTTCAGTCTCTACATTGGGTGAACTTGCATTTTGGGTGTTTCATGGACTGTGCATGTGTTTTCAATTGCCTCATTAGCACACAAACCTATGTTATATAAAGCTCACAGATAGCATCCTCTCCCTTGCCCTGAAAAGAGGCAAGTGTGTGTGTGTCCGGCAAAACGTACATTTTGGTGTCCTTATCGAGTTTGTAACACATGTATTTTATTTGTTATGTCTTTGCAAAACAGGTGTTTGTTTTACTTTTGTTGATTGTATTTTTTTGTGTGGGGGAAATGTTCCCCTGAAATAATTTTGATGTTGTTAATGTCTGTCGTTTGTTCACTTTGATTTAATTGTCTGTGCTGCATTATTTTGCCAAATCTTTCTCAAGATGTTGTGAGTCTGTGACTAATATTTCAAATTGACCATGTTTTTTATTTTGGCTTCCCTTTGTTTTGTTGACCAATAAAATTTGATGCAAAGTTTTGAAGTTTGTTTTGTGTTTTCTTTGCAACAAAGGTGACAGCTGATTGACATGTCAAAACAAAACAGGTGTGATTTGTCTACCCTGGTGCCTTCATGCTAGCATATGCATGTATTGTGTGCTGCCATGGATGGTCACCAGGAAATGAAAAATACAGAGCGGTAAGTATTCAATTTTCCTTTTTACTGCAGTGGTTCTCAGCCTCAGTCCTCAAGTACCCCCAACAGGACATGTTTTGTGAATTTATCTTATCGATAATTGCTGTCCAAAATACAAAACCGTTGACTGTGATTTAAAGCACATGTGCAAGATGAAGGAAAACCTGCAAACATGGCCTTTTGGGGGTACTTGAGACGCACTGATTTAGAGCACTGCACTTAAAAATAGCTCAAGGCAATATGATTCTAATTGTGGGCATTTTGAGGGAAACAAAGTAAGTGTTAGAACCCCTGCTTGTGTTTTTGTTTTTTTTTAGATTGGGCTTTGTGTCCGCTTTTAGTAAAATTGGCTTCACTTCCTGTCACACAGCTAAACAGGAAGTGAAGGTAAAACCCTACCAATGTCTTTTCTTGGGGACACACAGATCAATCTAACTAGTGTCCCCATTAAGCAAATTGCACTCTAGCACTTTGTTGTGTACACCCCAAATCATTGGGTAGTTTGGGGTTTAGTAAAGACAAATCCACTCTGCAGTAAAAGTGTAGCTGCTGAAAATCTGAGGGGTAAGCACTGTTGATTGTAACATCCAATCATGTAAAAGCAAAGATGGTGTTTTTTTTGTTTGCTTGCATGTCCCCCTCGGATATCCAGCAAGTGCACTTGTAGTGCAAAGTAGTGCAAATAAACCCCAAAGTCCAAAATACCTAATAATTTGGGGTGTACCCTGCAAAATGCCGGAGTGCAATGTACATAATGGGGAAAGTATTTAGATTGACCTGTGTGTCCCCCAAGGAAAGACATTGGTAGGGATTTACCCTCACTTCCTGTGTGGCTATGTGACAGGAAGTGAATTATTTGGAAGGATAAAGTGGCCAAATTTGGGAGTTGTCTTCACCCTATCAGGGGTGCAGACATCCCCAAAAACTGTCTAGACTTGTAATCCCTCTGCACTCTATCCCCAAGCAAAAATAACAAAGGATTTCATTTAGTTTAACTTTGCAAAGACACATTCCTAAGTTGAATTGTGATGCATGTCAATGGCCCATTTAGACCCTCTTTAATCACTTGAGATCAGCGCTATAACTGATCGACGGCCACAGCACGGTGCTCAATTGCCAGGAGTCCGTCAATAGACGCCCTCCCCTTCGTGTGCGCGCGCGTTGTGGTCACTGAGTCACTGAGACTCGGGTGATGACAGATCCGAGTAAGGGGCCGATCCCTGCCCCTTACCATGTGATCAGCTGTCAGCCAATGACAGCTGATCACGTGATGTAAACAAAAGCTGGGTAATGGTTTTTGTTTTCTCCTTGTGCTGACAGCGTGAGCATAAAAAAGGCAATCACCGGCTTATGTGCAAGGGACATCGGGCCCGACGAGGAAGAGGCAATTCTGCGTCATCTGTGACAATCAGTAGCCCCTGCCAGTGCCACCTATCAATGCCCACCACTGGTGCCAATCAGTGGCACCTAGCAGTGCTGCCTATCAGTGCCCATCACTGCCAACTATCATTGCCACCTAGCAGTGCCACTTCTCAATGCCCACCAGTGCCAACTAGCAATGCCACCTCTCAGTGCCCACCCTTGCCACCTTATTGGTGCCCATCAGTGCAGTCTCATCAGTGTACATCAATGAAGGAGAAAAATTACCTTTTTTCTTAATTTTCGAAATATTAACCACTTTCCTACTGCCCACCGTCAAATGACGTCCTTGGCTTTGTGCGGTGTCATCTGAATGATGCCTGCAGTTGCAGGCATCATTCAGATATCATTCTTTTCAGCCGGTGATTCCATGCACGATAAAAATGATCATTGGGGCAGTTCAGCCGCTTGATCATTCTTATAGGCGGCGGGAGGGGACGTCCCCCCCCTCCCGCCGCCATCCGGTGCTTCTCCGGGCTCTCCTGTGCCATTTGGGGCTCGGAGAACGAATTGGCCGGCGCCGGGTGGGAAGCATAGAGATGACTGGTGACCAGATGGTCACCAGTCATCTCTATGACCGTCGGAGGCCCGGGCGCGACAATATGACATCACGCCGGGTTCCCGTATGTAAACAAAGCCGTGATCTCGGCTGTCAGCATGAGATCGGTGAATTTTTTTGACCGATCTCATGCTTTCCAGCCTGGAAGAGAGATGTGGGGTCCTATTGACCCTGCATCTCTCCAGAAAGAGGACCTGTCACAATCGATTCCTATTAAAAGGAATGTTTACATTCCCTGTAATAGGAATAAAAGTGATCAAAAAAAAAAAAAGTTAAGAAAAGAGTAAGAAATACAAAAAAAGTAAAAAAAATTAAAAATAATAATAATAAAAAAAAAACGCCCATGTCCCCGGTAGCTCGCGCTCAGAAGCGAACACACACATAAGTCCCGCCCACATATGTAAACGCCATTCAAACCACACATGTGAGGTATTGCTGGGTGCGTTAGAACGAGTGCAACAATTCTAGCACTAGACCTCCTCTGTAATGCGAAAATGGTAACGTGTAAATGTAAAAAAATTTAAAGCATAGGGAGATTTTTAAGTACTGAAGTTTGGTGTCATTCCATGAGTGTGAGCAATTTTAAAGCGTGACATGTTAGGTATCTATTTACTCAGCATAACATCTTTCACATTATACCAAAAAAATTGGCTAACTTTACTGTTTTGAATTTTTTTAAATTCATGAAACCATTTTTTTTCCAAAAAAAAGTTGTTTAAAAATTTATTGCGCAAATACCGAGCGAGATAAAAATTTGCAATGACTGCCAATTTATTCCCTAGAGTGTCTGCTAAAAACACACACACACACATATATATATATATATATATATATATATATATATATATATATATATATATAATGTTTGGGGTTTTGAAGTAATTTTATAGCCATAAATTTATGATTTTTACATGAAGGAGAGAAGTGCCAGAATAGGCCCAGTGCTGAAGTGGTTAAAATATCCAAATTTTTTTTTTTTAGTCGGTCTTTTGTATTTATAGAAAAAAAAAACGCAGAGGTGATCAAATAGCACCAAAAGAAAGCTCTATTTGTGTGCCAAAAAATAATAAATTTTCATTGGGTTACAGTGTTGTATGAGCGCGCAATTGTCATTCAAAGTGCATCAGCGCTGAAATTTGAAAATTGGTCTGGGCAGGAAGGGGGTTTAAGTGGCCAGTAAGCAAGTGGTTATTATAAGGCTACATGCACACGGACGTTTTTCCAGCCGCTTGTTTGAGCGTTTTTTACAGCTTAAAAATGGCTCTCCATGTTAGCCTATGGCCTCATGGCCACCATGGCGTTTTTGAGCTGTAAATGGCATAGGCGTTTTTAGGCCCCATGTACACGGGACGCTGGTGCAAAGTCTTCAGAACTAAGGTTGAAAGCGACGTTTAGAAAGGCGCGCTTTGTGGCGTTTGCATGCCGCGTTTTACCACATTTGCGTCTATATGCGTTTAGTTAGGAAACATCATAAGGAGCCGCCCTAAGCTCCAAAAACAGTATTATTAACGATTTCAGCTATTTTGTGAGACCAGAGTGAGTAGCAGCAGCTGAGAGAGCAGCAGTGTACTTGTATTTAGCGTGTCACTTGCCACATCACTTGCCACAAGTTGTGGATTGTCCACTTGCCACGTCAGCTGCCCCAAGTTGTGGATTATCCACTTGCCACGTCACCTGCCCCAAGTTGTGGATTGTCCACTTGCCACGTCACCTGCCCCAAGTTGTGGATTGTCCACTTGCCACGTCACCTGCCCCAAGTTGGGGATTGTCAACTTGCCACGTCACCTGCCCCAAGTTGTGGATTGTCCACTTGCCACGTCACCTGCCCCAAGTTGGGGATTGTCCACTTGCCACGTCACCTGCCCCATGTTGATGATTGTCCACTTGCCACGTCAGCTGCCCCAAGTTGTGGAATGTCCACTTGCCACGTCAGCCGCCGCAAGTTGTGGATTGTCCACTTGCCACGTCACCTGCCCCAAGTTGTGGATTGTCCACTTGCCACGTCACCTGCCCCAAGTTGTGGATTGTCCACTTGCCATGTCACCTGCCCCAAGTTGTGGATTGTCCACTTGCCACGTCAGCTGCTCTAAATTGTGGATTGTCCACTTGCCACGTCAGCTGCCCCAAGTTGTGGATTGTCCACTTGCCACGTCACCTGCCCCAAGTTGTGGATTGTCCACAATGCAATGGAAGCAATTTAATTTTTTTTGGGATATATATATATATATTTAATGGTTTTTCCTCATTTGCCATAATTTTTGAGTTTATCAATGTAAAAAAATAGGTCACCTTTAAAAACGCTTCGAAATTAAAATGCGGCTAAACGCCGGTACCGCGTCTGAAACGTGGAAATCTTTGGCGTCTGAAGGCATTTTTTGGCTTTGTGAAAAACGAGGTTAAACGCAACTGCAGATTTTTTTTCCCAGGCCAAAAACAGTGTTTTGGATGTAATAGAATTAAATGGACCCGCATCCAAAACGCAAGTACCGCGATTTTGCGGCGATTTGCGTTTTTTTACCTGTTTATAGATGGTTGTTAAAGGAAATGTAAAAAAATAAACATTGCCGGCTCTAAAAAAAAATAATCTAGAAAATAAACAGCATGGGGCCCCCCCCCAGGTCCATACTAGGCCCTTGGGTCTAGTATGGATTCAAAGGGAACCCCCCCAACAAAATAAAAAAAATGGCGTGGTGGTCTCCCCAAAATCAATACCAGGCCCTTCAGGTCTGGTATGGATTTTAAGGGGAACCCCGCTCCAAACGTAAAAAAAAAAATAGCGTGGGGCTCACCCTAAAAATCCACACCAGACCCTTTATCAGAGCACGCAACCTGGCAGGCCGCAGGAAAAGAGGGGGGGGATGAGAGAGCGCCCCCCTCCCTCCTGAACTGTACCAGGCCATATGCCCTCAACATGGGGAGGATGTTCCCATGTTGATGGGGACAAGGGCCTCTTCCCGACAACCCTGGCCGTTGGTTGTCGGGGTCTGCGGGCGGGGGCTTATCGGAATCCGGGAGCCCCCTTTAATAAGGGGGACCCCAAATACCGGCCCCCCACCCTATGTGAATGAGTAATGGGGTACATCGTACCCCTACCCATTCACCTGGTGGCAAAAAATGTCAATAAAAAACACAACACAGGTTTTTAAAGTAATTTATTAGGCAGCTCCGGGGGTCCTCTTCCGACTTTGGGGGTCTTTCTTCCGGGCGCCCCGCTATCTTCTTCCAGCTCTTTTGCTAGCGGGGTCCCGGTCTTCCACGTCATCTTCTTCCGACTTCGGGGGTCTTTCTGCCAGGCGCCCCGCTATCTTCTTCCAGCTCTTTTGCTAGCGGGGTCCCGGTCTTCCTTAGGTCTGGTATGGATTTTAAGGGAAACCCCCTTATGCTCCTGGAGGGGAACCCATGCCGGTTTTTTTATTAAAATTTGGCGTGGAGTACCCCTTCATGATTCATACCAAACACGGGACAGCGAGCGCGAGGCTGCCGAGAACCAGCGCGATGGCATCGCGCTGGAGACATTCTCGGCCAGGTAGTCGCCTCTAGGACACGACTTGAGCGGCTGCTTCACGCTCAAGTCGTGTCCAAGTTGCCTCGCAAAGTCGCGCTGTCCCTGTGTCAGCCGGCACACGAGTCGCCCCGCGAGTCGGATCGGCTTCATCCGACTTTCTGGGCGACCTCTATTCAAATCAATGGGCTCCCATAGGGAACCATTCATTTTAAATAGAGCGCCGCTCAAATTTTTATTTACTATAGCAGTGCGCCGCCGGTTCCTGCGTTCAATTAAGGATTTATCCGGCGCACCAATTAAGGTATGAACCGGCGCGGCGCACTGTTTATAGTAAATCACCCCCTATGTGTTGGTGCTGACATCTGTGAAAACTCTTCAATGGAACCCCTATGACGGATACGGTGGAACAGACGGGTAACGGCAAGACCCAAAATTATAACCAGCAGCTCCTATGGGGGTAGTGCTACATAAGCAACCATGTATTATTATTATTATTATTATTATACAGGATTTATATAGCGCCAACAGTTTGCGCAGCGCTTAACAAAAAGAAGGCAGACATTACAATTACATTACAATTTGGTACAAGAGGAATCAGAGGGCCCTGTTCGCTAGAGCTTACAATCTAGGAGGAACATAAACCTTTAAAATTGCTGCTTGCTCAAAAACACCAGTCTGAAAGTCAGAAGAGCTGATCCAAACTCAACTCCAGTCAAAACTGTTTTGTTTTTTTTTGCTTTACTTTTAGAGAATAGCCTTTTTTGGGTGGTCACAGCATTGGAATCTGGTACACTCTCCAACAGAAGCAAAGCCACACCTATGTGAGTACATTTCAGGGATGAAGGGAACTTGCGCTGGGGACTGTTTTGTTCTGGTGATAACTGTATTGAGAGAAGGGAAATGAATTTGTCTGATCCCTGTGCTCTGTACGTTGCTCATTTTGGACCTCTGCACTTTGTGCATAACTTCTTGGTTCCTGCTCTCTGTGGATTACTTACTCCTGATTGTGCATTCTGTGCTTTACTTACTTGACCTCTGTGCTCTGTGCACTACTTACTCTTGAACCATATACATTGAACAGTACTTATTCCCAGCCCCTGCAATCTGTGCGTTACTCAAGACCCCTGTGCTCTGTGCCATACCTACTCATCCCCTGTGCTCTGTGCGTTACTTACTCTTGACCCATGGGTTTTTTCCTTACTTATGACACATACAACTTATTCCTGGCCCCTGCACTCTGTGTGTAATGTACTCCTGACCCACGTGCTTCATGTGTGACTTACTCCTGACGGCTGAACTCTGTGCACTAATTGTCCTGTCCCCTGTGCATTTTGGACTTCTGTATGCTGCAGTTGATGGGTTACATACTCTTGACCCCTGCACTGTGCATTATATACTCCTGACCCATGTGCTATGTGCGCTATGTACTATTGACCAATGTGCTCTGTGCATTACAGACTCCTGTACTCTTTATGCTATACAGGCGGTCCCCAGGTTACAAACATCCGACTTACAAACGACTTCAACTTACAAATGGAGGGAGACAACAGGAAGTGAGTGGAAATCTACTCCTAGGAAGGGAAATTTACTTCTCTAAGGCCTCGTACACACGGCCGAGATTCTCGTTGAGAAAAACATGTCGTTTTTTTCGACGAGATTCTTGGACAAGAAACTTGTCCCGGCCGAGTGTACACACGCTCGTTTCAAAGAACCCGCGGTTCTTTGAAAGGAGTGTACGCGGTGACGTCATCGACTACGTCGAGCATGCGCTCGTCACATTCGATGCTGTCGCCGCCATCTTGGTATACCCTACGTATGCCTAGGAAGCTACCGCGCATGCGTCAAATTCATTTCGAACATGCGCGGGCTTCCGGGCGGACAGGTAAGTGTACACACACTCACTTTTCTCGTCGAGAAACACGCCGAGGAGAATCTCGACGAGAAAATAGAGAGCAGGTTCTCTATTTTCTCGTCGAGGTTTCTTGTCGGTTTTCTCGACGAGAAACACGCTAGCAGCGTACACACGACCGATTTACTCGGCAAGACCTCTCTGCCAGCAAGTTTCTTGCTGGTTCTTGCCGAGAAAATCGGTCGTGTGTACGAGGCCGAAGAGTTATCGTGGGAAAAGGTGTCCACTGAAGCTTTATCACCAATCCTTGTTTCCACTACAACCCAAAGTTTTCAAAATCCAATTGTTATAGGGACAGAAAGTGAGGTGAAATCTTCTAAACAGTGGCACAGACAGCAAAACAAATGTTACAGGGGTGTTAACACTTCCCTATGCTATCCAAAGAAAAAAAATTTGGGCTGTAGCTACACTTAACTGTACCTGTTCCGACTTGCAAACAAATTCATCTTAATAACAAACCTACAGACCCCATCTTGTTTGTAACCCAAGGACCACCTGTATTGTACAGTTCATACTCCTGATCACATTATTTATGGTCTCAACAGTTGTGGGTTGCTAAATAGCCCCAAACTAATTTAATGAAGTTCTCCTTTAAGTTAGGATTAAAAAAAGCATTTGCTTCCAGTCTATTTGGTGTGTGCAGAAAAGCATGTGTAATGGATTACATTTTTTTTTAAATGTTTGTGCTAAGGTTTATATATGCATGTGAGTCTCTTGATTGTAGCACAGTAATTAAAGCATTATTTGTATGTGCAAGGACTGCGGCATATATGTGTCGTGTATACAGTGAGCACGCTCAGGTTTTATTTGGCCACACCCCTTTAAGCCCTTCCATTTAAGCCCTTCCCACTGTTGCAATTAGGACACACACAAACACACACACACTATTCACCGTGGTATGTTTGTGCGCCACATAAGTGGTCTTCCTAGGTTAGGGTGCCCTAGGTCTGTCTAAATCCTAGTGATACTTCAGTCCTGAGAGTTTGAATTACAGAACTACTGGATCAGGATATTGATGACATTCTGGTGAAAAGATGTATTCTCCAATAATTCCCCTTTACTAAGTGAATAAAAGGGAATCTGTATCGCTGAGTATGAAGACAGAGGCACAAAGTAGCCTGGGTTCCAGCGACCAGGTAGCTGGTAGAGAAAGTATTCAGACTGTAGGCAGCAGAGATGGAACCACACCAGGAGAAAATACAGGTTAACAGTCTGCAGGATGGCACTTGAGCGAATACCCTTGGCAGCACAGTGTGGAGGTAACCACCAGGATCTGAGATGTGGTCAAGAGACAAGTCAAGGTCAGCTAAGTAAACACCGGGGATGAGGTCAGTAGCCAGGCTGAGGTCATACTCAGAGAAGCAGGAATTAGCATAGTCAGGAGGCAAGCCAAGGTCAGCACTAGAATACAGCAGACCATGGTCAGAGATGAGCCTAGGTCAGAATCTGGAAATCGCAGTGTGAGGTCAGGAGCAAGCCAGGTCAGTAATAGAAGATCAGTCAGCAAGGACAGGAACACATAAACACATATCATGGGGGAGCAGAAGAACATCCAGCGAGTACCAGACATCAGTACTTCCTTGGTGCCCTTCCTAAGATTAGATGTGGGCATGCGCCAATGCATGTACAGTAGATGTGCACGCTGGTACATGCGTTTGCATGCAGATGCATCAACGCATGAGTGCACGCTAGGTACTACCAAGAGTCATCTGTCAGGATGCCAGTATTGGCGTTCTGACAGGATGGTAATGTAAGGGTATGTACTTACCGAGGCCGAGATGCCGAGAGTGGTTCACCTTTGCGACTTGACGCACTCCACCCCCTGGAGTTGAGACAGGGCGTGGATGGCGAGAAGCGGCACCGGCTACCGGCAGGTGGTGGGTACTTGTAGACGGTCCGGTAGTGCTGAGTAGACTGAAGAACAGGCTTCAAGCAGGAACTAGCCGGATTGGTAAAGTTCAAACAGCAGGAGATAATTGAAGCCGGTGCAGGTTGAGTCCGGGTTGCAATTGCAAGGTAACAGTCCCGGCTGGGGGTCTAGCACAGTAAAAGGTAACAAGTCCAGAGAATACCGGGAACCAGGCGGGAGTTCAAAGGAAACGCGGAAGTCCAAAAGGTACAAGCAGGAGGTCAAGGATTGTAGACAGGCAGCAGATCCGAGTCACAGGCCGATGGTCAAACACAGGAGAAGGCAGAAGTCCGTATAACAAGCCGAGGGTCAGGTCCAGGAGAGAGATCAGAGGAATCAAGCCAGTCCGGGTCACAAGGAGATTTTCAAGATAGTCTTCCAGAGTCTTGGGTATACAGGAAAGCTGACAAACCAGCAACTTGTCAGTGCAACTGGGTCTCTTTAAATAGGCCCGCCTGGATTCCTATTGGTGCGCCGCCGCGCATGCGCGCGCGCCGCTGCGTCGGCGCGCGCACCCGAGAACGTAGAAGCGCCATCCCGCGCACGCGCATGCGCCGAAGCATCATTCCGCCGCGCGTGCGCATTGGGCGCTGATTGGCGCTGTTGGACGGATTTCCCTGACAGTGCCCCCCTCCTAGGGGCGGACTCTGGACGCCCAGACTAGACATCAACTCGGGATGTTCCTGGTGAAAGACTCTAATTAGGCGGGGAGCATGTAGGTTCCTAGATGGTTCCCAAGAGTTGTCCTCTGGGGGATACCCCTTCCATTTGATTAAATACTGTAATTGCCTGCCTCTTTTCCTGCAGCCCAAGATAGATTCCACCACGTACTCGTTTTCACCATCAACCCGGGAAGGAGCTGGAGACTACCGGTTTCAACAGAGACGTGTGGAAGACCGGGTGTATCCTGTAGGAGTCGGGCAGTGCCAATTCAAAGGCCACAGGGTTGATTACTCGCTTGATTTTAAAAGGGCCTATAAATCTTGGTCCCAATTTCCGTGAAGGGATCGGCAATTTGAGGTTGGTGGCGGAGAGCCATACTTCCTCCCCAACTTTGAAGACTGGATTTTCCTTCCTACCCTTGTCATAGTGTCTCTTGTAAGACTCCTGGGCGTTTTGCATCATTTCCTGGAGTCTCAGAAAATTAGATTGAACAAAGGCTATCCGATCTTGAACAGCAGGAACAGAGCTCTCCGGAATGTCATCAGGGAGGAAGGAAGGATGGAAGCCAAAGTTGGCCCAAAAAGGAGTTTGACTGGTGGCTGAATGCACCGAGTTGTTATATGCAAATTCAGCGTAGGATAATAGGGAGGACCAATCGTCTTGTGAGGCTGAGCAAAAACAACGGAGATATTGTTCTAGGGTTTGATTGGTTCTCTCTGTCTGTCCGTTGCTCTGGGGGTGATATGCCGATGATAGGCAAATCTTGACTTCTAAAGATTTGCAAAGTTCCTTCCAGAATTTCGACTTGAATTGAACGCCTCTGTCAGAGGTGATGCTCTTAGGCACCCCATGGAACCTGATTATTTCCTGAAAGAAGGCTTTGGCTGTATCTGCAGCAGAGGGGGTACCGATCATGGGCACGAAGTGTGCCATTTTGGAGAGGCGGTCAATTACGACCAGAATCGTGGTAAAACCTCCAGAGGGCGGTAGATCTACAATGAAGTCCATGGACACATCTGCCCACGGACGTTCAGGGATAGGCAAAGGTTTGAGTAGTCCCCAACTCTTGGTTTTGGGTCCCTTATACCGTTGGCATTGGGTACAGGAGGCAATATAGGACTTGCAATCTTGTCTCCAACCAGGCCACCAGAAGGAGCGAGAGATTAGTTCCATGGTTTTTTTGGTTCCAAAGTGACCAGCTAGTTTGTGGTCGTGGAAAGTTTTCAGAATCAGTTGCCTTGTTTCCAGAGGGACGAAGACTTTACCTTGGGACCAGAGCAAGTCATTACGCTTCTCTAGGGAAGAGGTTACTTGGTCAGGACAATGCTTAGAGGCAGCTTTAATGGAGGTTAGTAGATCAGCCTGTGGGATGAGCAGAAAGTTTTGTGCTGATAGGATGGTACTTGGTTCCTCTGCTTGAGGGGTCTCGGGAAACATCCTAGAGAGTGCATCCGCCTTCACGTTCTTGGAACCGGGCCTATAAGAGATATGAAAGTTAAACCTGGTGAAGAAGAGGGCCCATCGGGCTTGTCTGGGTCGAAGATGTTTTGCTGTTCTCAGATATTCTAGATTCTTATGATCCGTGAATATCATGACAGGGTGAGGGGCTCCCTCCAGAAGGTATCGCCATTCTTCCAGGGCGAATTTGATAGCTAATAGTTCCCGGTCTCCGACGTCATAATTACGTTCCGGAGAAGTTAGTTTACGAGAGGCAAAGGCTACTGGATGAAGAAGGGATTTGGGGCCCTGCCTTTGAGAGAGGATGGCCCCAGTGGCTGACTCTGAAGCATCTACTTCCAGAGTAAACGGCAGTAGCGGATCTGGATGCTTCAATACAGGTGCCGATGTGAATGCATTTTTTAGTTTATTGAAGGCATCCTGAGCTTCCGGTGACCAGTGAAAGCGGTAGCCCTCGAGTGTCAGTTGGGTTATAGGTGCCACAATAGAGGAGAACCCCACAATGAACCTCCTGTAGAAGTTGGCGAAACCTATAAACCGTTGTACCCCTTTCTTGTCTGTTGGGGCTGGCCATTCCTGGATAGCTTTGACTTTCTGCGGGTCCATTGCGACCCCATTGGTAGAAATAATAAATCCCAAAAATTGCACAGTGGTTTTCTCAAAGTCACATTTCTCGGCCTTGAGGTAAAGTCTATGTTCTCGGAGAATAGTGAGGACCTTGATGACATGGATTCGGTGCAGTTCAAGGGAGGACGAAAAAATAAGAATATCGTCTAAGTAGACTACTAGGAAGTCGTCCAGGTGTTCACGGAAAATGTCATTGACCAGGTGCTGGAAAGTAGCTGGGGCGTTGCAAAGCCCGAATGGCATGACCAAGTATTCAAAATGACCGAACCTAGATCTAAAAGCCGTCTTCCATTCGTCTCCAGCCCTGATCCGGATGAGGTTGTAGGCCCCTCGAAGGTCCAGTTTAGAGAAGATCCGAGCTGATCGGAATCGTTGGAACAACTCCGGGATGAGAGGAAGCGGGTATCTATTTTTAATAGTTATTTTATTTAATTCCCTATAGTCGATGCAGGGCCTCAGAGTCCCGTCTTTCTTTTCAACGAAAAAGATTCCGGCACCGGCTGGGGAAGAAGAGGGGCGAATGAATTTATTTTCCAGATTTTCCTCAATGTAAGACTTGAGGGCCTTCAACTCAGATTCGGACAAGGGAAAGATGCGGTCGAATGGAATTTTGGAGCCAGGCAGAAGGTCAATGGGACAATCGTAGGGACGATGTGGAGGTAGGCGGTCGGCCTGCTGTTTGTCGAAGACGTCCTGGAATTCTAAGTATGCTGATGGAACATGTGGTAGGTTATCCGGTTGAGGGGTTAAAGTAGCACAGACAGTTGGAAGTGCGGAAAGACAGTGTTGGGAACAATACGAAGAAGTGAAGTTAACTTCCCTTTTGGCCCAGTTTATATGAGGCTCATGTGCTTGCAACCAGGGGAGGCCCAGGATGATGGGAAACATGGGAGATGGGATGAGGTCAAATCGGAGGTATTCTTGGTGGCCTGAATCCGTGATAGCAAGGACGGGTTTTGTTTCTTGCGTAATTACCCCTGAACGAGGCAGGGATCCATCCGCCAGACGAACCTGAAGATAACGGTCCTTGGTTTGCAGAGGAAAGTGAAGTTGGGAAGCAAGTGAAGAGTCCAGAAAGCAGCTGCAGGCTCCTGAATCAATAATCGCCGGTAGGCGGGTTGCTCCTGTTGGTAGCTGTAGAGAAATAGAAAGAACAACATAAGTCTGTGGTAAGCCAGAAACTTGGTAGTTCAAAGTGTCTTTGAGGGTACACTTACTAGGTCTTACTGGGCAGCTCCGAAGGAAATGGCCAGTACCCCCGCAGTAAAGACACAGATTGGCCTGACGCCTGCGCTGCTTTTCCTCAGGAGAAAGGGGAGGACGAACCAGACCAAGCTGCATGGGTTCAGGCTCGGGAGGAGAAGATGCTGTAGGAACTTGGATGGGTGGATAGGCAGAAGCTGATCGGGGCAAAGTCCAGTTTGGACGGGTAGTCTGGAAACGCTCAGAACGCCGCTCCCGCAGGCGTCTGTCAAGCTGAGTGACAGACTGGATCAAATCTTCCAGAGTAGTTGGAACACCAATCCTGGCCAGCTCGTCTTTAAGAGCCTCAGACAGTCCTTGGCGATATTGGTATTTAAGGGCCGTCTCATTCCAGCCAGTGTCAGCTGACCATTTCCGGAATTCTGCTGTGTAGTTCTCCACCGGCCTTCTCCCCTGGGTTAAACTGTGGAGAACAGACTCAGCTGTAGCTGATCGCTGAGGATCGTCATACAGCTGCGCCATACTCTCGAAGAAGGTGTCCACGGAATCTAGTATGGGGCTGCTTTGCTCCATCAGGCCATGGGCCCAGGCCTGAGGTTCGTCGGTTAGAAGGGAGATGACGAACCCCACCTTTACCACTTCTGAAGAGAAAGTCCTGGGTTGAAGGGCGAGGTAAAGAGAACATGTGTTTTTGAAAGCCCGATATTTCTTACGGACGCCAGAAAATCGCTCAGGCAGGGGGACCCTGGGTTCAGGGGTAGCCATTACTACGGTGGGATTTGCCTGATTTTGAGACGTGGAGGCAACATTGGCAACGGTAGCAGCTGGTGCTGCTGGTCCTGTAGCTCCAGTAAGTAGCTGAAAGCGGCCATCCATTTGGACATAACCTTCTTGTAATTTCTTAACTGCATCGGTTAGTGCGGTGACTTGCTGACATAGGGTCTCGAGCGGTGAACGCACCCTGTCGGCCTCAGACATCTGGCTGGTTTGTACTGTAAGGGTATGTACTTACCGAGGCCGAGATGCCGAGAGTGGTTCACCTTTGCGACTTGACGCACTCCACCCCCTGGAGTTGAGACAGGGCGTGGATGGCGAGAAGCGGCACCGGCTACCGGCAGGTGGTGGGTACTTGTAGACGGTCCGGTAGAGCTGAGTAGACTGAAGAACAGGCTTCAAGCAGGAACTAGCCGGATTGGTAAAGTTCAAACAGCAGGAGATAATTGAAGCCGGTGCAGGTTGAGTCCGGGTTGCAATTGCAAGGTAACAGTCCCGGCTGGGGGTCTAGCACAGTAAAAGGTAACAAGTCCAGAGAATACCGGGAACCAGGCGGGAGTTCAAAGGAAACGCGGAAGTCCAAAAGGTACAAGCAGGAGGTCAAGAATTGTAGACAGGCAGCAGATCCGAGTCACAGGCCGAGGGTCAAACACAGGAGAAGGCAGAAGTCCGTATAACAAGCCGAGGGTCAGGTCCAGGAGAGAGATCAGAGGAATCAAGCCAGTCCGGGTCACAAGGAGATTTTCAAGATAGTCTTCCAGAGTCTTGGGTATACAGGAAAGCTGACAAACCAGCAACTTGTCAGTGCAACTGGGTCTCTTTAAATAGGCCCGCCTGGATTCCTATTGGTGCGCCGCCGCGCATGCGCGCACGCCGCTGCGTCGGCGCGCGCACCCGAGAACGTAGAAGCGCCGTCCCGCGCACGCGCATGCGCCGAAGCATCATTCCGCCGCGCGTGCGCATTGGGCGCTGATTGGCGCTGTTGGACGGATTTCCCTGACAGGTAAGGGCAGTACAGAGGAAGTACAAGATAGCTGACAATTAAAAGGATTTAGAAAATCCCACACCTGCACCTCTGCCACAGGAAAACACAACAGAACCAACTGTATTTATCCTAATTATTGTGGATGGAGTGAATCCTCAGTCAACAAACATATGATTCTTGGGGTCTGACATGACATTGAGCTGGTTATTGGCCACAATGGTAAATATCTAGATCTGGGGTTCCCCTATAACACCTTGGCAGAAGACTGGCTGCTGCAGTAAATATTCAAATCTAAGGATCTGATACAAGAATGAGCTTGGTAATGGTCACTGCAGTGTATATCCAAATCTGAGGTTCTAGTATAACATAGAGAAGCAAGGCAGCTACTGCAGTGAATATACAAATATACAGTGAATATACAAATATGGAGGTTGCAGAGTATAACCGCTAGTGATGAGCCGAACACCCCCGGGTTCGGTTCGCAGCAGAACCCGCGAACGGACCGAAAGTTCGCACGAACATTAGAACCCTATTAAATACAATGGATGCGAACGTTCGGATTCTAAAGTGCTAATTATAACGACTATTATCCATGTTATTGTCCGAAACAGAGTTTGGGAACCCGGGTTCTGCACCAGGGGACATGTATCAATGCAAAAAGAAGTTTTAAAAACGGACGTTTTCCGGGAGCAGTCATTTTAATGATGCATAAAGTGAAAAAAAAAAGTCAAATATTCCTTTAAATATTGTACCTGGGGGGTGTCTAAAGTATGCCTGTGAAGTGCCACGTGTTTCCCGTGTTTAGAACTGTCCCTGCACAAAATAACATTTCTAAAGGAAAAAAAGCCATTTAAAACTGCTTGCGGCTTTAATGCAATGTCTGGTCCCGGTAATATGGATGAAAATCTTTAGGAAAAATGGCATAGCTACCCCATCAACCCCCCCCCCCCCCTACCCCAGCCCATTACCAGCCCCTTTGGGTCTTGTATGGATATTAAGGGGAACCCCGCACACAAAATAAAAAAGGACCTATATACTCTGAACAGCCGTATACAGGCGGTGCATACAAGACAATTTTGAACAGCTGCATTGTTTAAGTGTAGCTCCATGCCAAATTCCTTTTTTTTAGCTTTTTGGAAAACATAGGGAACGGTTATCACCCCTGTCACATTTTTTTTGCTGTCTGTGCCCCTGTTCAGAACATTTCACCTCACTTTGCGTCCCAATGACAACTGTTTTTGAAATGTGGTGTTTTTATTGAAACAAGGATTGGTGATAAAGCATCAGTAGAGAGGAGACACCTTTCTCCCATATTAATTCTTACAGGAGAGAATTTTCCTTCCATGGGGTAGATTTCCTCTCACTTCCTGTTGTCTTCTTCCGTTTGCAAGTAGTAGTCGTTTGTAAGTTGGATGTTTGAAAGTAGGGACCTGCCGTATATACTCTGCAGAAATTGGCCCCTTAGGTGTTGGTGTTGGCACAACACTGAAAGCACTCACAGTTATTCTTGGTGGGTGCTGGAACGCCCTGCTGTCAACTATTATATCAGGAATTGTAATAACATATAATTGTTGATCAGTGGTAGTAAAAATTGGGCCTTTGATGGTGGTGCTGGTGCCACAACACTGTAAGGCCTGACAGTTACTCTTGGTGAGCGCAGCAATTGTCCCTGCTGTGAATTATTCGATCAATAATTATAATTGCATGCCCCTGTTGAACAGGGGCTGAAAAATTGGGCCTTTGGTGGTGGTGGTGGTGGTGATGGTGGTGCTGGTGCCACAACACTGTAAGGCCTGACAGTTACTCTTGGTGGGCGCAGCAATGGGCCCTGCTGTGAATTATTAGATCAATAATTATAATTGCATGCCCCTGTTGAATAGGGGCTGAAAAATTGGGCCTTTGGTGGTGGTGGTGGTGGTGGTGGTGATGGTGGTGCTGGTGCCACAACACTGTAAGGCCTGACAGTTACTCTTGGTGGGCGCAGCAATGGGCCCTGCTGTGAATTATTCAATCAATAATTATAATTGCATGCCCCTGTTGAACAGGGGCTGAAAAATTGGGCCTTTGGTGGTGGTGGTGCTGGTGCCACAACACTGTAAGGCCTGACAGTTACTCTTGGTGGGCGCAGCAATGGGCCCTGCTGTGAATTATTAGATCAATAATTATAATTGCATGCCCCTGTTGAATAGGGGCTGAAAAATTGGGCCTTTGGTGGTGGTGGTGGTGGTGGTGGTGATGGTGGTGCTGGTGCCACAACACTGTAAGGCCTGACAGTTACTCTTGGTGGGCGCAGCAATGGGCCCTGCTGTAAATTACTCGATCAATAATTATAATTGCATGCCCCTGTTGAACAGGGGCTGAAAAATTGGGCCTTTGGTGGTGGCGGTGGTGGTGATGGTGGTGCTGGTGCCACAACACTGTAAGGCCTGACAGTTACTCTTCGTGGGCGCAGCAATGGGTCCTGCTGTGAATTATTCGATCAATAATTATAATTGCATGCCCCTGTTGAACAGGGGCTGAAAAATTGGGCCTTTGGTGGTGGTGGTGATGGTGGTGCTGGTGCCACAACACTGTAAGGCCTGACAGTTACTCTTCGTGGGCGCAGCAATGGGCCCTGCTGTGAATTATTAGATCAATAATTATAATTGCATGCCCCTGTTGAACAGGGGCTGAAAAATTGGGCCTTAGGCACTGGTGGCACAACACTGCAACCCCTCACAGATACTGTACTTGGAGCACAGCAATGAGGCCTGTTGCAAAGTATTGCATCAAAAATTTTAATTACACGCCCCTGTTAAACAGGGGCTGAAAAATTGGGCCTTAGCCACTGGTGGCGTCACCCATAAACCAAAATGATCTTCCAAGCTATCATCATTAATTGTATCATTGAGGAGGAGGAGGAGGATAGCCAGTCAACATAACAGCACAGGCACTCAGCATCAGCATCAGTCTTGAAGGGATGTGACATTTTAAAATCAATTAGTCTGTTATATCAGCATCAGGTGTGTGGTAGCTGGTGGTGATCCAAGACTGGTTCATCTTGATGAAAGTCAGTCGATCAACCGAGTCGGTGGACAGGCGCACCCTGTGATCCGTGACAAATCCTCCAGCAGCACTGAATGTGCGTTCTGAAAGAACGCTGGATGCAGGACAGGCCAGTAGCTCAATTGCATACTGTGCAAGCTCTGGCCAGTGATCCATCCTCAAGACCCAGTAAGCCAGAGGATTTTCGGTGGGGAAGGTGTCCAAGTCTGACCTTGCCCCTAGGTATTCCTGGACCATGTATATCAGACGCTGGCGATGGTTGCTGGAACCGATCATACTTTGGGGCTGCGGACTAAAGAATTGTCTGAACGCATCGGTCAGACGGCCACCTTCCCCACCGCTCCTTCTTTGACTGCCTGAAGCCTCAGCAACTCGTTGTCCAGGACCAGGAGTTTGTAACCTCCCAGTCTCTGGGAACGCGTTGCACAGACCTTTCTGCAAGGCCTCCCAGAGTTGTCTCATCCTCTGCTCCCTCTGCGACGGTAACATAAGGTCCGCAACCTTACCCTTGTGCCGTGGATCAAGGAGAGTGGCCAGCCAGTAATGGTCCCTCTCCTTGATCCGAAGAATACGAGGATCCTTCCACAGACTTTGCAGGATCAGGGAGGCCATGCAGCGTAGGTTAGCTGAGGCATTCAGTCCGGAGTCCTCTGGGTCACTAAGGACGACATGATCCGCAGCCACCTCCTCCCAGCCACGTACAAGTCCACTGGTTTCTTGGGACTGTAAATCATCCCTAAAAGACTGCAGCTGATGATGCTGAGTGCCAGCCTCCACCTCCATGCTGACACAATCCTCCTCCTCCTCCTCCTCCTCCTCTTCCTGTGCGATGGGTGGGACAGAAGGAACACTGTCTGGGTAAAGGGGGCCTTGAGAGGCAAGGAAGTCCTCCTCTTCCTGCCTCTGTTCTGCCTCAAGTGCCCTGTCCATTATTCCACGCAGCGTGTGCTCCAACAGGTGGACAAGAGGTACAGTGTCACTGATGCATGCACTGTCACTGCTCACCATCCTCGTGGCCTCCTCAAATGGTGCCAGGACAGTGCATGCATCCCTGATCATGCCCCACTGGCGTGGTGAAAAAAACCCGAGCTCCCCTGACCCTGTCCTGGTGCCGTAGTCGCACAGGTACTCATTGATGGCCCTCTGCTGCGTGTGCAGCCGCTGCAGCATGGCCAACGTTGAGTTCCACCTGGTGGGCATGTCACATATAAGGCGGTTCTTGGGCAGGTTCAACTCCTTTTGCAGCTCAGCCAGGCGAGCACTGGCATTATAAGATCTGCGGAAATGCACACAGACTTTCCTGGCCTGCCTCAGGACATCCTGTAAGCCCGGGTACCTGCCCAAGAACCGCTGCACCACCAGGTTAAGGACGTGAGCCATACAGGGCACATGGGTCAGTTGTCCCTGTCGGAGGGCGGAGAGGAGGTTGGTGCCATTGTCGCAAACCACCATTCCTGGCTTAAGCTGGCGTGGCGTCAACCACCTCTCGGCCTGCCCCTGCAGAGCAGACAGGACCTCTGCCCCAGTGTGGCTCCTGTCCCCCAAACACACCAGCGCAAGCACGGCATGGCATCTTTTTGCCTGCGTACTTGCGTAGCCCCTTGAACGCCTACGGAGCACCGCTGGTTCCGAGGACAAACCACAGGAAGAGGCCATGGAGGAAGAAGAAGAGGAGGGGGTGGAGGAGAGAGGTGTGTCACAACCAGCAGTAGCATTTTGGAGGCGTGGCGGTGGAACAACCTCCAACACTACTGCACCTTGTCCTGCATCCTTCCCAGCTGCCAAAAGAGTGACCCAATGGGCCGTGAAAGAAAGGTAACGTCCCTGTCCATGCCTGCTGGACCATGAGTCAGCGGTAATATGCACCTTACCGCTGACCGCCCTGTCCAGCGAGGCCAAGACATTGCCTTCCACATGCCTGTAGAGAGCCGGAATCGCCTTCCGTGCGAAAAAGTGGCGTTTGGGAACCTGCCACTGAGGAACCGCACATTGCACAAACTCACGGAAGGGGGCCGAGTCTACCAACTGAAAAGGCAGCAGTTGAAGCGCTAGCAATTTAGCCAAGCTAGCATTCAACCGCTGGGCATGTGGATGGCTGGGAGTGAACTTCTTTCGACGGTCCAGCAGCTGGGGCAGGGAAATTTGCCTGCTAGAATCGGACGTTGGTGTACTGCTAGCAGAGTGCCCGCAAGTACTTGCCTGTGACACACCTAATTCTACACCTTCATTCCTCTCAGAACAGGTTTCAGAGAGGAGTGAAGGTATAGTGGGGTTGGAGATCCCAGCTGATGCGGTGCAAGAAGAGGTCAGCTTTGTTCTTTGGTGTGGGTCTTTAAGGTAGGCTTGCCAACGAGCTGCATGGCAGGTCAACATATGTCTGATCAAGCATGTGGTGCCCAAGCGGCTGATGTTTTGGCCACGCGATATACGCTTGAGACATATGTTGCAAACAGCAGCTGTGCAATCTGATGCACTCGCCTCAAAAAAGGCCCACACCAAAGAACTTTTTGAATGACGGGCAGAGGCAGCGCCCTGCACAGGCGGAGCTCTGCGGTGTGATTCCGTCGGTGTGCTGCCCATACGCTGGCCACTCAAAGGCATCCTGCCTTGTTGGAGATGTGCCTCCTCCTCATCCTCCTCCTCCTCCTCCTCTCTCCTATTAGGCACCCACGTGGAGTCAGTGACCTCATCATCCCCTCCCTCCTCATCACTGGAGCCAATCTGGCAGTATGCTGCAGCTGCTGGAGCATGACTGCCAGATTGGTGTCCTTCTTGAGCATCCCCTCTCTCTGCTCTCACGCTGCTGCCTTCCTCTAGCTGGGTATCATCATCAGATCCTTCGAAACGCTGGGCATCCTCCTGGAGCATGTACCCAACACTGTGCTCAAACAGTTCGGGGGACTCCTCAGGAGGAGGACATGGTGGGTCTAGGGAAGGATTGACTAATGAAGATAATGATACCAGAGAAGAGGACGCTTTGGCAGCTGCTTTGCCAGTACCCTGAGCCTGGGTGAGAGAGGATGAGGAGGATGAGGTGGGCTTGGTCATCCACTCTACCAAGTCTTCGGCATGATGTGGCTCAACATGTCCAGCTGCCGAAAAGAAGGACAAGCGTGTCCCATGGCCATGTGCTGATGACAATTCACCGCGTCCACGACCAGCACTGTTGCCCCCAGACACAGAGCCTGCTTGCCCTCTTTTTTTGCCTCCTGACTGTCTGCCTCTCCTTGTTTGCCTTCCAGACATTTTAATGGATGGCCTGCAGGGAGATGGGAAAAAGAGCAATAAGGGCTACCTTCAGGTGTATACTGTGCAGGAGGCTTAGCAACAATGACACTGACACTGTCCCCTGCCTATCCTTCTCTGTCCCTAAACACAAGGATTGAACATATGGTTCAGCAAAATTGGTTTAGAACAGAATAACACACTGACACTTTCCCTCACTGTCCTACTCTGTCCCTCCCTACAAACAAGATTTAGCACAGAATAGCACACTGATAGTTTCCACGAGTGTCCTTCTCTGTCCCTAAACTCAAGGATTTCAAATATGGAACAGCAAAATTGGTTTAGAACAGAATAGCACACTGTCAGTTTCACTCACTGTACCTCTCTGTCCCTAAACTCAAGGATTGAAAATATGGTTCAGGAAAATTGGTTTAGAACAGAATAGCACACTGACACTTTCCCTCACTGTCCTACTCTGTCCCTCCCTACAAACAAGATTTAGCACAGAATAGCACACTGATAGTTTCCACGAGTGTCCTTCTCTGTCCCTAAACTCAAGGATTGAAAATACGGTTCAGCAAAATTGGTTTAGAACAGAATAGCACACTGACACTTTCCCTCACTGTCCTACTCTGTCCCTCCCTACAAACAAGATTTAGCACAGAATAGCACACTGATAGTTTCCACGAGTGTCCTTCTCTGTCCCCAAACTCAAGGATTTCAAATATGGAACAGCAAAATTGGTTTAGAACAGAATAGCACACTGACACTTTCCCTCACTGTCCTACTCTGTCCCTCCCTACAAACAAGATTTAGCACAGAATAGCACACTGATAGTTTCCACGAGTGTCCTTCTCTGTCCCTAAACTCAAGGATTTCAAATATGGAACAGCAAAATTGGTTTAGAACAGAATAGCACACTGACACTTTCCCTCACTGTCCTACTCTGTCCCTCCCTACAAACAAGATTTAGCACAGAATAGCACACTGATAGTTTCCACGAGTGTTCTTCTCTGTCCCTAAACTCAAGGATTTCAAATATGGAACAGCAAAATTGGTTTAGAACAGAATAGCACACTGTCAGTTTCACTCACTGTACCTCTCTGTCCCTAAACTCAAGGATTGAAAATATGGTTCAGCAAAATTGGTTTAGAACAGAATAGCACACTGACACTTTCCCTCACTGTCCTACTCTGTCCCTCCCTACAAACAAGATTTAGCACAGAATAGCACATTGATAGTTTCCACGAGTGTCCTTCTCTGTCCCTAAACTCAAGGATTTCAAATATGGAACAGCAAAATTGGTTTAGAACAGAATAGCACACTGACACTTTCCCTCACTGTCCTACTCTGTCCCTACAAACAAGATTTAGCACAGAATAGCACACTGACACTTTCCCTCACTGTACCTCTCTGTCCCTAAACTCAAGGATTGAAAATATGGTTCAGCAAGATTGGTTTAGAACAGAATAGCACACTGACACTTTCCCTCACTGTACCTCTCTGTCCCTACAAACAAGGATTAGCACAGAATAGCACACTGACACTTTCCCTCACTGTACCTCTCTGTCCCTACAAACAAGGTTTAGCACAGAATAACACACTGACACTCTCCCTACCTATCCTTATTTGTCCCTAAACACAAGGAATCCAGGATTAGTAAAGGAAAAAAAATGACACTGTCCCTGCCTATGCTTCTCTTTCCCTGCTCCAGAACACACTACACAAGGCCGCCGCGCTGGCGGCCTTTTATAGTGTGGGGCGTGTACTAAACCCCCTCAGCAATAATTGGCCACAGGCATCCTGCCTGTGGCCAATCATTGCTCTCCTCGCTGCCGGCGCTGTGATTGGCCAAGCATGCGGGGTCACAGTGCATGCTTGGCCAATCACAGCGCCTGGATGACACTGCGATGGCGTAGTGCATTGTGGGCCATTCGCGTCACTCGAATGTGGCGCGAACGGCCCAAATCGTTCGATCTTCGTCGAACGATCGAACAGCCGATGTTCGAGTCGAACGTATGTTCGACTCGAACACGAAGCTCATCCCTAATAACCGCTAAATGAGTGCCCAACATCTTAAAAGCAGTGCAAAAGTCAGAGACTGTCTCTCTCAATGAACGCTGGAAAAAATTGGTTTACACAAGTTAGCTTGCTATGTCCTTCAAAGAACACTATGAGAAATGTGTTTACACAATTTAGCTTGCTCTGATGGACTTCAGTTATAGCAAGATTTGCACAGAATTTAGGAGATAGTATACAGAAGAGAATGTGCTGTTACACTACAGCAGCTACAATGCCTAATATAGCCCAGATGGATGGGATATATTAGAAAATGTTCTATAAAAATTAAATTCAAAGGTCTGAAAATAACTATACTTCCAATTAATTTAGAGTAATAAACAAAATTAAGATGTTGACAGACTGATCGTACCACATCCTGTTAGGACAGATACCACCTGCAGCCAGCTGTTTTACAGTTATTGGCTAATGTGTTTTTCTGTTCCTCTACATCCAGATAGTTGATACTGTTTGCTTTTACTTTTCAATTTGAGCAGTATGTGTGGACACCGCAAGGACTTGTCTTCTCCCTTTTTGAGTATGATGGTAAGCTCAAGGAAATTTTGGATCAATGGATGTCTCACGGTATTGTTAAAATATTTGGTGCTGTGACATCAGAAAATATGTAAGATTGCAAACTAAGGACTTGCTGTGTCATCTAGCTAAAGCTAATAACAGAGCAAGCAAGCAAAGAGAAATTATTAAATTTCCAGGAAAACATTGCCTTTTTAGGACAGGATGCAACAGGTGTTTCTACGTAAGAACATGATAGGAAAAAACAAGCCACTGAGATATGTTTCATGCTAGCGGGCACACAAAACACGGTGTCAGAAGGAATAAAGTATAATCCGCACAATTGGCAAGAAATTAGAGGACATTCACTTTATAATTGAAGAACTTTTATTAATATTATAATATTATTTATAGACACAAGTTGTTATTTGAGAGGTTTTTTTTTCCCAAAAAAAGAGACACGTGTGTATAATTTTTATTGTTTTCACATAATACTTCACGGCACTGACTTATAAATAACTCCGATTATTCAAAACAAACTTTTGGCTCGCAATTATTTAAATCGTGTTTGAATTCTGAATCCAAACTTCGATAATTTTCACCAAACCTAACCTGTGTACATTTGGGTCATCACTAGTTGTAAGATAGGCATTTAATGTAAAACATTCTAGAAACTTTTTAGATATAGACTCAGGGATCATTAACACCAGCAATGTTAGCCTATGTTAGTCTGTCCCAAATGCAAAAACAAGGCAATTTATGTCCTATGTTTTCTGTTTACATCAATGCATTGCATTGGAACCCACTGTGCTGTATGAAAGACAACTTGTCCTGTTAAAAATGTATTGCAGCACTGTGCTTTGCAGTGCACGGTAAAGAACCGCATGTCTTTGCGTGCTATGAATGTGCTAAGTTATGCACTATAGTGTTAATAACCCCTCAGAGTTTCTTATAATTTCTAAAACTTCTGATTGTTACCATGTTTACTATGTTGTAAGATGCTGTGTGGATGTTGGATTGCCCCTCCACGGCCCAGAGTTGCAGATCAGCAATTCTGTGCATTTTGAAAAATAAACTATTAGGGGAAAACTCGCTGTCTGAATAGGATATTACTTTTCCTTCTGTTTCAGCAACTGTGTCTGCAGGAAATCTTCTAGGAGGAAGAGCCAATATATTAGATCAACTACAAATGTAAAGAATATTAGTAGAATCCACTGTATTTTTCCGCTTGATTTATAGTTTTATAGCGCAGAGTTTTTTGTTTTATATTTGAAAATGAGCTAGCCTGCAACCAAATTAAAATGTTAATGTCTTTTACATACAGTCACATCTAGTTGATAAACCAACAGATTTTAGGATTCCAGGTTCTATCCATATAAAACGTACTTTTCACGCTTGTGTGAAGCCCCTTCTAATGTTATTATGTGTCACACCAAATACAAGCAGTGTAAGTGGTATATCAGTGGTTGGGCAAGCTATTTTCAGGCAACTCTTCCCGTTCCTAGACACTGACCCCTGATGACAACATCATTGTAATGCAGCAACCAGGAACAGGAGTGGGCGGGGTATGCCTCTCGTCATGTTGCTCATGAAATGCACCTATTATGCCACGTACACACGTTCGGAAATTCCGACAACAAAACCGTGGATTTTTTTCCGACGGAATGTTGGCTCAAACTTGTGTTGCATACACACGGTCACACAAATCTTTTCGGAAATTCCGAACGTCAAGAACGCAGTGACGTACTAGACGTACGACGAGCCGAGATCAATGAAGTTCAATAGGCAATTCGGCTCTTCTGCTTGATTCTGAGCATGCATGTTTTTTTGTGCGTCGGAATTGCATACAGACGATCGGAATTTCCGACAAGAACTTTTCTTGTTGGAAAATTTAAGAACCAGCTCTCAAATTTTTGTGGTCGGAAATTCCGACAGCAAATGTCCGATGGAGTCTACACACGGTCGCAATTTCCGACAAAAAGCTCACATCGGACATTTGTTGTCGGAATTTCCGATCGTGTTAGGCTAGAAGAACACAGTTGGGGGAATTCAATAAAGTATTACAACTACTTTTCTAGAGGTACTGCCTCCAGTATCGGTAGCTTTCTGGAATCATGTGGCAGATTCAGGTAGCTCTTAATATTGTTATTTGTTGCACTATTACTGCACCTTATTCAAAAGTAGTTACCTCCAGTTGGTAGATAATGAAACTGGAGGTAATTAAGACCAACTGCAAGTTTAAGTACAGAGACAGGCAGATTGCCTTTCTCAGTACTGTAGCAGGCAATATGTTTGCCACCGCCACATCTGTGGTTGTTAAAGTGATACTAAAGGTTAGGGATGAGCCAAACACCCCCCTGTTCGGTTCGCACCAGAACCTGCGAACAGACAGAAAGTTTGCATGAAATTTAGAACCCTATTAAATACAATGGACTCGAACGTTCGAAATCAAAAGTGCTAATTATAAAGGCTAATATGCAAGCTATTGTCATAAAAAGTGTTTGGGGACCCGGGTCCTGCCCCAGGGGACATGTATCAATGCAAAAAAAAGTTTTAAAAACTGCTGTTTTTTCGAGAGAAGTGATTTTAATAATGCTTAAAGTGAAACAATAAAAGTGAAATATTCCTTTAAATTTCGTACCTGGGGGGTGTATAGTATGCCTGTAAAGCAGCGCTTGTTTCCCGTGCTTAGAACTGTCCCTGCACAAAATGTCATTTCTGAAGGAAAAAAAAATCATTTAAAACGCACTCGCGGCTGTAATGAATTGTCGGCTCCCGGCAATACATAGAAAAGTCATTGATAAAAAAAAAAAAAGCGTGGGGTCCCCCCAAATTCAATTACCAGGCCCTTCAGGTCTGGTATGGATATTAAGGGGAACCCTGCCGCAAATTTAAAAAAAAAAATGTGTGGATTTCCCCCAAATATCCATACCAGGCCCTTCAGGTCTGGATTTTAAGGGGAACTCCACCCCAAATTTTTAAAAAAATTGCGTGGAGTTCCCCCAAAAATCCATACCAGACCCTTATCCGAGCACGCAACCTGGCAGGCCGCAGGAAAAGAGGGGGGGGGACGAGAGAGCGCCCCCCCTTCCTGAACCGTACCAGGCCACATACCCTCAACATGGGGAGGATGTCCCCATGTTGATGGGGACAAGGGCCTCATCCCCACAACCCTTGCCCGGTGGTTGTGGGGGTCTGCGGGCAGGGGGCTTATCGGAATCTGGAAGACCCCTTTAACAAAGGGGACCCCCAGATCCCGCCCCCCATGTGAATTGGTAAGGGGTACATTGTACCCCTACCATTTCACGAAGAAAGTGTAAAAAAAATGTAAAAAAAACACACCTTGGAAAAGTCCTTTATTAAAAAAATAAAAAAAAATTCCAGCGATGAAATCCAGTGTCCCGCGGCTATCCGATGTCCAGCGAAACGTCATTGGCTGAGCCTGAGCGGACCTGATGGGAAACTTCCTCCGCAGTGTAATAAATGAATAGACCCGTCCCTTCTAAAGTTCCCCATCAGGTCCGCTCAGCCAATGACGTAGGTGTAAGGCTGAGGACCTGATGCAGAACATGAGAAGGGGTGGGTCTATTCATTTATTATACTGCGGAGGAAGTTCCCCATCAGGTCCGCTCATCCAATGACGTGGCGGGGTCTGACATACGAGGGGGCGGACCTGCTGGGGAACTTCCTCCACAGTGTAATACATGAATAGACCCGCCCCTTCTCACGTTCCGCATCAGGTCCTCAGCCTTACACCTACGTCATTGGCTGAGCGGACCTGATGGGGAACTTTAGAAGGGGCAGGTGTATTCATTTATTACTAATAAGTGAATAGCATTGTTTTTTCAAAGACTTTTTTCTGTATTGCCGGGAGCCGACAATTCATTATAGCCACGAGTGTGTTTTAAATGAATTTTTTTCCTTCAGAAATGTCACTTTGTGCAGGGACAGTTCTAAGCACAGGAAACAAGTGCCACTTTACATGCATACTGTGACAGAGGGGTCATTTTGGACACAGGGTGAGCCAGGAAACCATGGACATTAAGAATATGGCTTGGATTGCTTGGAATTGAAATAGTAATATTAGTCCACAATATGTACTGGATGTTTTACCCTAAACTCAACAGGTTAATTGGGAGATGTGTTACCTGCCTGTGTGATGTAAATGAATCTAGGATGGCGTCTAAGGATCTTTCATTGTGTTAATTAAGTCTGTACTTGTGTGTATTGTAAAGTATCAGACAGTCTGGTCAATATAAAGGTCATGCATAGTCATTTAAACATAAAGGGGATTAGAACCTGTTGTCTCCTAGCAGACGTCAAAATAATGTGTATTGGGGCTTGTTGTGTTGTGGGTGGAGCTGGACCATTGTTCATTCAGGTTAATGCAGTATTGGATGTGTATAAGAGTTTCAATGTTTTTGGCAATAAACTCAGTCTATCCTTGGAGAGATACAGAGTGCGTCTCGTTCTTTCAGTAGGATTAATTCCTATGGGAAGGGGTCGGCTGGCTGTGGAGTATCGGCAGTGAATTTGTGTCCAGGAGAGGGAAGAGATCGAAACGGCGTTACCCCCTTTCGTATTTGGAGTGCCGTTACATTGGTTGGCAGCTGTGGGATTTTCCCTCCAGTTCCTGGGACACTCCAAGCTACCACAGTGAATGACCAGCTATGCAGCCTGCAGGAAAGCCACACTGAAGGACCTACTTGAGAGCCGTGGAGGGACCAGTGGGACAAAGAACGGGGCCACCTTGATCAGGGAGCTGGCTGAGATGGATCAGAGGGATGGTGATGCAGGACCCCGGTCAGTTGAAGACTTGTTTCAGCAACGAGTTCGAGAGCGCTTGGCATTATATGGTGCTAACCCATCAGAGACCGCCATACAGGAAGCCATTAGAGGCATCCAGCTGCAGGATGAGCGACAAGAGAAAAAACTACAGCGACAAAAGAGAGAACTAGAGCGGCAAGAGAGAGAACGACAGCGTCAAGAGAGAGAACGAGGGCGACAAAAGAGAGAACTAGAGCGACAACATGAGCGGAGAATGGCGGAAATACGGCAATCAGAGATCGCCTACAGACAGCTGCTAGAATCTGCTCAGCAGCAGGGTGGGGCTACCCTTGCCTGGGACAATCAGGAAATACCAGTGGACAACTCTGAAATCCTGGCTGAAGAATCGGCAGTGGAAAATCTGAAGATTGCCACCCCTAAAGCTGAAGTGGATGATATGGAGTTCCAGGGAGCTAGCCTGGCTGAAGAATCGGCAGTGGAAAATCTGAAGATTGCCATCCCTAAAGCCGAAGTGGATGATATGGAGTTCCAGGAAGCTAGCCTGGCTGAAGAATCGGCAGTGGAAAATCTGAAGATTGCCATCTCTAAAGCCGAAGTGGATGATATGGAGTTCCAGGGAGCTAGGGCAGTTGGCTCATCTCCCCAGCCACAGATTACACAAGGTATGGACTTAATGGACTGTTCAGAGGATGTTTTGTATTATGCATCGCCTGCCCAAGTACTGACAGCAGGACAAAGTACTGCAGACCCCTGCTCTACACCCGTGGCAGTTTTGGAGGCCCGAGGTGAGAAGGTGATGGTTCCTCTTTCCCAGGGGATTTCAGAGATGCAGGGATGAGAAGCAGCCCTCTTCCCTCCCCAACAGTCAGCCAGAGAAGATGGTGTGGAGTCCCCAGCAGAAGTGCTGGCAACAGGGCAGAGTGATGGCAACCTCTGCCCAGCACCGGAAACAACTGTGGAGTTTCAGGGAGCCGGGGCAGTTGGCCCCTCTCTCCAGCAACAAGCTGAGGTGGTAAAGCTTTTACCCCCAGCTGAATCACTGGCAGCAGGGCAGAATGCTACTGGCCGCTGCACACAACTGCAACTTGAGCTGATATCAGTGGATGGGACTGCGGTCTCCACTCACAGCAACCCAGCAGAAGAGCTGGCAACAGAGCAGAGTGCCGCGGGCCTCTGCTCTCAACTAACAGAAGAGGGAGTGCCTGTGGTACTGGATGGGACTTCGGTCCCCACTGACACAACCCCAGAAAATGGTGTGACACTGGGACAGGAGGATGTCAGCCTTGCTTTGCAAGCACTGGGGGGATTTTCACCTTCCACAAGTGGATGGGACTTCAGTCTCCACTTGTATACCTCAGGGATGCTGGGCAGTCGGCCCAGATCCCCAACAGCATGAAAGACTGAGCCCAGTCACCCTGTCTTCTCCCCAGCGGCGGGTATGTTCTCTGAGAGAGGCAGAGGTTGGCTGGGTAAGTAATGCTCTGTTTGGAGCAATTTATTTGGGGTACTGTGTGGATACCGGCATTAGAAGAATGGACCTATGGACTAACTTCGGAGTCAACCCGTCTGGGGTCACCTCCTGTGTTAGTCTCCTGCCGAAAGGGGAGATGTGTGACAGAGGGGTCACTTTGGACACAGGGTGAGCCAGGAAACCATGGACATTAAGAATATGGCTTGGATTGCTTGGAATTGAAATAGTAATATTAGTCCACAATATGTACTGAAAGTTTTACCCTGAACTCAACAGGTTAATTGGGAGATGTGTTACCTGCCTGTGTGATGTAAATGAATCTAGGATGGCGTCTAAGGATCTTTCATTATGTTAATTAAGTCTGTACTTGTGTGTATTGTAAAGTATCAGACAGTCTGGTGAATATAAAGGTCATGCATAGTCATTTAAACATAAAGGGGATTAGAACCTGTTGTCTCCTAGCAGACGTCAAAATAATGTGTATTGGGGCTTGTTGTGTTGTGGGTGGAGCTGGACCATTGTTCATTCAGGTTAATGCAGTATTGGATGTGTATAAGAGTTTCAATGTTTTTGGCAATAAAGTCAGTCTATCCTTGGAGAGATACAGAGTGCGTCTCGTTCTTTCAGAAGGATTAATTCCTATGGGAAGGGGTCGGCTGGCTGTGGAGTTTTTTTGCATTGATACATGTCCCCTTGGGCAGCACCCGGGTCCCCAAACACTTTTTATGACAATAACTTGCATATAAGCCTTTCAAATTAGCACTTTAGATTTCTCCCATAGACTTTTCGAATTTGCCGCGAACACCCCAAATTGTTCGCTGTTCGCTGTTCGACTCGAACTCGAAGACCATCCCTACTAAAGGTAAAGGTTCGATTTTTTTTTTTTTTAAATAACAAACATGTCATACTTACCTCCACTGTGCAGTTCCCTTTGCACAGAGTGGCCCTGGACGCCGTCTTCCAGGGTCCCTCGGTGGCTCTCGCGGCTCCTCCCCGCATCAGATAACCCCCTAGGAGAAGCGCTCTCCCGGGGGGTTACCTTGCGGGCGCGCTCCCGAGTCCATAGCTGCCGAATGCAGGACTTGGCCCCGCCTCCCGGCACCCATGTCATTGGATTTGATTGACAGCAGCGTGAGACAATGGCTGCTATCAATCTATCCAATCGAGCTGAGAACCCCAGGCAGAGGGACATTCCAGGGCTCAGGTAAGTAAAACGGGGGGGGGGGGGCTAGGGGGCCGGTGACTGCCAGAATTTTTTTCACCTTAATGTATAAGATACATTAAGGTGAAAAAAATTAGGGTTTACAACCCCTTTAAGGACGCTGTCGACTTCACAGCCAACAGCCTCCCAGCAACCAGTGAAGCTGACAGTGGATGAAGTCTAATGGGGAAGTTGAGATGCAAGATCTCATCAGGTCCTGCTATTGGCTATAGAATCTGCCCACTGCCTGCTGTCGATCACAAGAGGAGGGGGACCTAATGGGGAACTAATGTTTTCAAAAGCTCAGCATGCTCTGCCCACCCAGAAATCCTTGGCTGCTGCTCTGTCTGCGTGACAGTTGCAGTGGTGGGTAAGAGCTCAGCCACACTGAGGATAAAATGTCTGTATGGACATTCTGGTCTCAGTGTAGCTATGTACGTGGTGCGTACTAGACATGGGAGCCGTCAAAAAATTTGTTTTGTTTCGTTCCGTTTCGTATTTTTAAAAATTTGTAATTCGTAATTCGCGTACGGAATTTAATTCGGATTCGTACGAAATACGAATTTCGTACGAATCGTTAATTTTGATAACGAATATCGACACTCTACGAATAATAACGAATTATCCGAAAACGTATTAAGGTTACATAACACAAGTCTATTGTGTAGACTACTGGCCAGCCATCTTCCGACAAGAGTCCACCACTTTGGACAGCCTTCCATCGCCGCCAGAATTAGCCTCCACCAACCGAAAACTGTCAGTTACCACCTGGTGGAGAAGGTGGGCTGAGCAGCGCACACCCACAAAACTGCCATCCCTTACAGCCTTGACCATGTTGCTGCCTCCATCAGTGACAACATAGCCAATCCGGTAGTTGCTGTCTGCCTGTCCAAACCACTGCAACAACATTTTCTGCAGGGCTTGCAGGATGTTTTGCACTGTGTGCTTTTCATCAAGCACCTCAGTGTGCAGTAGGAAGGAACGGTGCCCCTGTTTGTCAACTGCTGACGAGGATCCAGATGTTTGAACTACATCATGGGACACCTTGCCCTGCCACCAATGTGCCGTCAGGGACGGAAAGGCGTGCTGGGCACTACGCGCACTCCACAGGTCAGTGGTCAGGTGCACTGCCTGTCCACCTGCCCTTCCAATCTCCTCCTTGAGCACCCCAACACAAGACCTTTATAAGGCTGGCACCACAGTTTGGCTGAAGGTCTTACGTGATGGCACACGGTACTGTGGTGCAACAGCCTGCATCAATTGCTTGAAGGGCTCACCTTCTACCATGTTGAAAGGTGCTCCTCCAACTGCAATGAGCTGGCCGATCAGCCGTGTTTTTTTTCGTACCTGTGCCCGAGACATACCCTTACTCTGAAAGCCACCAAAATCTTCCAGGGTGGCCTGGCTGGTATGGATTGGATGTGGGATGGTAACAGCATTCTTTTCTGCCTTGTACTGGCTGGTGGTGCTGGCACTTATGGTGGCTGTGGCGGTGCCACTATTGGTTCCCCTTTTGGTGTTTGGAGGAGGGGCTATAATACTTTTCTCCCCTAACAGCACTGCGTTGTGGTGCACACGCATGTGCTGGTTCATGCCACTGTTACTGAGATGCCCTATGTCTCGGCCCCGGCTGACCTCCCTGCCACAGTGATTGCATTTGGCCTTCTGACCAACACCAATTCTTTTAAAATGCTGCCAAATGCTGGAACGGCAGCCACCACCAATGACACTGCCTGATGGAATCCCATCCACTGCAGTGGTCACACTCTCTTCCTGAGGTTCGGCAGGAGCAGGAGGAAGAGACCTGAACATCCCAGGTATTTTGGGTGCTGTGATGGTCCTGGATTGAGGCCTAATGGTTGCATTGGCCCATTCTGATGCTGGAGGCTTAGAAAGCACTTGGGCAGGGGACTTTTCAGGAGAGAAAAGTAGTGGGGACTGAGGGGAGATACATTCTGGGCTGTCGGTGGGTCCAACATGGGTAGAGGGTTGGAAATCAAATTTGTCTAGAACAATGTCAGGAAAGCCTGTTTCCACCTCTTCCACGTTGCCAGGGGAAGAGTGATCATTAGAAGCAGTAAACTCTGTCTCCTTGCTGATCACTGCCAAGCTCCCTGTAGTGCTGATGGTGATGGCACTGGCAGCAATGGTGGTGGTGGTGAAATCATCATGAGCCTCGGCTTCCTGACATGTTTCCTGCTGCATGGCCAGGATCTCCAGCTTTGGCTGCACAAATGTATGTGCACTGGGAACCCCTTTGGCCTGCCCTCTTCCATAAAAGGTACCAATGGGCACCATGCTACCAGCAGCAGTGGCAGAGGTGGTAGCGCCACTTTTGCTATGAACTTAAACTGTGCTGCTGGTTCTAGGAGGTAAATCCTGGAACAGCTGGCGACGTGCAAATGTCTGCTGTTTGCCAGGCTCTTTACCACCAGCAGTCTTCACTCCCGTTCGCCTCAGCTTTATGGGAGGTGAGCTGAGCTCAGAGGGCACAGAGACAGAACATTCCACCTGCTGCTCATGTACACGGCTCATAGCTCTCCCTCTCCCAGCAGCACTCTTACTGCTTTTTTGGCCTTGTTTGCTGCTCATTTTTCCTTTAAAAGTTAGAAAAATATAGACAAAAAAAAATATGATTTTGATCGCAGCAAACTAACACCAAACTCACAAAATGTACAAAAAAAAAAATTATACCAACAGAAAATAACAAAATATTAACTAAATGAAACAAGAAATAAAAAAAGAAAATTATCTCTCAAAACCAACCAAAAAATGAATAAAACCAGAAACTAAACACTAACAGATGATACACTTGCACACTACAAGAGATATAAACTAAAATGAACAACGAAAATCAAAGGATTGCAAAGATATTCGCTCAGATGCACAGACAAATAATTGTGTGATGTGCTCCACTACACTAACTAACCCACAAAGGGAAGTCACATGATCGGGCCTGCCCTGTAGGCCTCAGCATCAGAAGAAAACCTCTGATTGGTCAACCCACAGTCACATGCTTCTGTAATAAAGAAGTTTGGACCGAAAACAAATTCGTTATTATTCGTAGAGTGACGATATTCGTTATACTGAATCTCGAATTCATTCGAATCATTCGTTATATCCGCTATAATTTCTTTCGTATTAGTTAAAATTCGTTATTTGGTAGTTTGGATTCGGATAATTTGGAGCCGAAATTCGCAAACAAAATTTTGTATTTCGTGCAGAATTCGTATTCATAAAAATTTGTAATTCAGATTCGTACAAATTTCCGATTCGTACGAAACTAATCGCACATGTCTAGTGCGTACCCCAAATTCATGTACCTGTTTACAACAGGTATATGAATCTGTCACCTACACCAGCGTTTTTAGTGCAGAGGCACAATAGAATTCCCAACAGTGCCATAAACTCTCTTTATGAATTCCCCCGAGTGTGAGCTACTGTTGTACAGTAGGGATGAGCTTCGTGTTCGAGTCGAACATACGTTCGACTCGAACATCGGCTGTTCGATCGTTCGACGAAGATCGAACGATTTGGGCCGTTCGCGCCAAATTCGAGTGACGCGAACGGCCCACAATGCACTACGCCATCGCAGTGTCATCCAGGCGCTGTGATTGGCCAAGCATGCACTGTGACCCCGCATGCTTGGCCAATCACAGCGCCGGCAGCGAGGAGAGCAATGATTGGCCACAGGCAGGATGCCTGTGGCCAATTATTGCTGAGGGTGTTTAGTACACGCCCCACACTATAAAAGGCCGCCAGCACGGCGGCCTAGTGTAGTGTGTTCCGGAGCAGGGATAGAGCAGCATAGGCAGGGACAGTGACTGTTATTTCTTTCTTGCTTAACCTGGATTCCTTTAGTTTAGGGAAAGAGAAGGATAGGTAGGGAGAGTGTCAGTGTGTTTTGTGCTTGTGCTATAGTGTGCTTAAAAAAAACATTTATTCTAGGGACAGAAAACTGTAGGTAGGGACAGTGTCAGTTTCTTTCACTCTGCAAGTCCTTGTTTCCAGGGACCTGGAAGGACAGTGAGTGAATTGTCCTTGTGCTATATTGTGCTTAAAAAAACATTTATTCTAGGGACAGAAAACTGTAGGTAGGGAGAGTGTCAGTTTCTTTCACTCTGCAAGTCCTTGTTTCCAGGGACCTGGAAGGACAGTGAGTGAATTGTCCTTGTGCTATATTGTGCTTAAAAAAAACATTTATTCTAGGGACAGAAAACTGTAGGTAGGGAGAGTGTCAGTTTATTTCACTCTGCAAGTCCTTGTTTCCAGGGACCTGGAAGGACAGTGACTGAATTGTCCTTGTGCTATATTGTGATTAAAAAAAACATTTATTCTAGGGACAGAAAACTGTAGGTAGGGAGAGTGTCAGTTTATTTCACTCTGCAAGTCCTTGTTTCCAGGGACCTGGAAGGACAGTGACTGAATTGTCCTTGTGCTATATTGTGATTAAAAAAAACATTTATTCTAGGGACAGAAAACTGTAGGTAGGGAGAGTGTCAGTTTATTTCACTCTGCAAGTCCTTGTTTCCAGGGACCTGGAAGGACAGTGAGTGAATTGTCCTTGTGTTATATTGTGATTAAAAAAAACATTTTTTCTAGGGACAGAAAACTGTAGGTAGGGAGAGTGTTTTTTTTCTTTCACTCTGCAAGTCCTTGTTTCCAGGGACCTGGAAGGACAGTGACTGAATTGTCCTTGTGCTATATTGTGATTAAAAAAAACATTTATTCTAGGGACAGAAAACTGTAGGTAGGGAGAGTGTCAGTTTATTTCACTCTGCAAGTCCTTGTTTCCAGGGACCTGGAAGGACAGTGACTGAATTGTCCTTGTGCTATATTGTGATTAAAAAAAACATTTATTCTAGGGACAGAAAACTGTAGGTAGGGAGAGTGTCAGTTTATTTCACTCTGCAAGTCCTTGTTTCCAGGGACCTGGAAGGACAGTGACTGAATTGTCCTTGTGCTATATTGTGATTAAAAAAAACATTTATTCTAGGGACAGAAAACTGTAGGTAGGGAGAGTGTCAGTTTATTTCACTCTGCAAGTCCTTGTTTCAAGGGACAGAGAAGGACACCTGAAGGTAGCCCTTATTGCTTTTTTCCCATCTCCCTGCAGGCCATCTATTAGAATGTCTGGAAGGCAAACAAGGAGAGGCAGACAGTCAGGAGGCAATAAAAGAGGGCAAGCAGGCTCTGTGTCTGGGGGCAACAGTGCTGGTCGTGGACGCGGTGCATTGTCATCAGCACATGGCCATGGGACACGCTTGTCCTTCTTTTCGGCAGCTGGACATGTTGAGCCACATCATGCCGAAGACTTGGTAGAGTGGATGACCAAGCCCTCCTCCTCCTCCTCATCTTCTCTCACCCAGGCTCAGGGTACTGGAAAAGCAGCTGCCAAAGCGTCGTCTTCCCTGGTATCAATGTCAGACAAATCATCAGTCACTCCTTCCCTAGACCCACCATGTCCTCCTCCTGAGGAGTCCCCCGAACTGTTTCAGCACAGTGTTGGGTACATGCTCCAGGAGGATGCCCAGCGTTTCGAAGGGTCTGATGATGAAACCCAGCTAGAGGAAGGCAGTAGCGTGAGAGCAGACAGAGGGGATGCTCAAGAAGGACACCAATCTGGCAGTCATGTTCCAGCAGCTGCAGCATACTGCCAGATTGGCTCCAGTGATGAGGAGGGAGGGGATGATGAGGTCACTGACTCCACGTGGGTGCCTAATAGGAGAGAGGAGGAGGAGGAGGATGAGGAGGAGGCACATCTCCAACGAGGCAGGATGCCCTTTGGTGGCCAGCGTAAGGGCAGTACACCGACGGAATCACACCGCAGAGCTCCGCCTGTGCAGGGCGCTGCCTCTGCCCGTCATTCAAAAAGTTCTTTGGTGTGGGCCTTTTTTGAGGCTAGTGCATCAGATCGCACAGCTGCTGTTTGCAACATATGTCTCAAGCGTATATCGCGTGGCCAAAACATCAGCCGCTTGGGTACCACATGCCTGACCAGACATATGTTGACCTGCCATGCAGCTCGTTGGCAAGCCTACCTCAAAGACCCACACCAAAGAACAAAGCGGACCTCTCCTTGCACCGCATCAGCTGGGATCTCCAACCCCACTATAACTTCAGTCCTCTCTGAAACATGCACTGAGAGGAATGAAGGTGTAGAATTAGGTGTGTCACAGCCAAGTACTTGCGCCCACTCTGCTAGCAGTACACCGACGTCCGATTCTAGCAGGCAAATTTCCCTGCCCCAGCTGCTGGACCGTCGAAAGAAGTTCACTCCCAGCCATCCACATGCCCAGCGGTTGAATGCTAGCTTGGCTAAATTGCTAGCGCTTCAACTGCTGCCTTTTCAGTTGGTAGACTCGGCCCCCTTCCGTGAGTTTGTGCAATGTGCGGTTCCTCAGTGGCAGGTTCCCAAACGCCACTTTTTCTCACGGAAGGCTATTCCGGCTCTCTACCGGCATGTGGAAGGCAATGTCTTGGCCTCGCTGGACAGGGCGGTCAGCGGTAAGGTGCATATTACCGCTGACTCATGGTCCAGCAGGCATGGACAGGGACGTTACCTTTCTTTCACGGCCCATTGGGTCACTCTTTTGGCAGCTGGGAAGGATTCAGGACAAGGTGCAGTAGTGTTGGAGGTTGTCCCACCGCCACGCCTCCAAAATGCTACTACTGGTTGTGACACACCTCTCTCCTCCACCCCCTCCTCTTCTTCTTCCTCCATGGCCTCTTCCTGTGGTTTGTCCTATGAACCAGCGGTGCTCCGTAGCCGTTCACGGGGCTACGCAAGTACGCAGGCAAAAAGATGCCATGCCGTGCTTGCGCTGGTGTGTTTGGGGGACAGAAGCCACACTGGGGCAGAGGTCCTGTCTGCTCTGCAGGGCCAGGCCGAGAGGTGGTTGATGCCACGCCAGCTTAAGCCAGGAATGGTGGTTTGCGACAATGGCACCAACCTCCTCTCCGCCCTCCGACAGGGACAACTGACCCATGTGCCCTGTGTGGCTCACGTCCTTAACCTGGTGGTGCAGCGCTTCTTGGGCAGGTACCCGGGCTTACAGGATGTCCTGAGGCAGGCCAGGAAAGTCTGTGTGCATTTCCGCAGATCTTATAATGCCAGTGCTCGCCTGGCTGAGCTGCAAAAGGAGTTGAACCTGCCCAAGAACCGCCTTATATGTGACATGCCCACCAGGTGGAACTCAACGTTGGCCATGCTGCAGCGGCTGCACACGCAGCAGAGGGCCATCAATGAGTACCTGTTCGACTACGGCACCAGGACAGGGTCAGGGGAGCTTGGTTTTTTTTCTCCACGCCAGTGGGGCATGATCAGGGATGCATGCACTGTCCTGGCACCATTTGAGGAGGCCACGAGGATGGTGAGCAGTGACAGTGCATGCATCAGTGACACTGTACCTCTTGTCCACCTGTTGGAGCACACGCTGCGTGGAATAATGGACAGGGCACTTGAGGCAGAACAGAGGCAGGAAGAGGAGGACTTCCTTGCCTCTCAAGGCCCCCTTTACCCAGACAGTGTTCCTTCTGTCCCACCCATCGCACAGGAAGAGGAGGAGGAGGAGGAGGAGGAGGAGGAGGATTGTGTCAGCATGGAGGTGGAGGCTGGCACTCAGCATCATCAGCAGCAGTCTTTTAGGGATGATTTACAGTCCCAAGAAACCAGTGGACTTGTACGTGGCTGGGAGGAGGTGGCTGCGGATCATGTCGTCCTTAGTGACCCAGAGGACTCCGGAGCGAATGCCTCAGCAAACCTACGCTGCATGGCCTCCCTGATCCTGCAAAGTCTGCGGAAGGATCCTCGTATTCTTCGGATCAAGGAGAGGGACCATTACTGGCTGGCCACTCTCCTTGATCCACGGTACAAGGGTAAGGTTGCGGACCTTATGTTACCGTCGCAGAGGGAGCAGAGGATGAGACAACTCCGGGAGGCCTTGCAGAAAGGTCTGTGCAACGCGTTCCCAGAGACTGGGAGGTTGCAAACTCCTGGTCCTGGACAACGAGTTGCTGAGGCTTCGGCCAGTCAAAGAAGGAGCGGTGGGGAAGGTGGCCGTCTGACCGATGCGTTCAGACAATTCTTTAGTCCGCAGCCCCAAAGTATGATCGGTTCCAGCAACCATCGCCAGCGTCTGATAAACATGGTGCAGGAATATCTAGGGGCAAGGTCAGACTTGGACACCTTCCCCACCGAAAATCCTCTGGCTTACTGGGTCTTGAGGATGGATCACTGGCCAGAGCTTGCACAGTATGCAATTGAGCTACTGGCCTGTCCTGCATCCAGCGTTCTTTCGGAACGCACATTCAGTGCTGCTGGAGGATTTGTCACGGATCACAGGGTGCGCCTGTCCACCGACTCGGTTGATCGACTGACTTTCATCAAGATGAACCAGTCTTGGATCACCACCAGCTACCACACACCTGATGCTGATATAACAGACTAATTGATTTTAACATGTCACATCCCTTCAAGACTGATGCTGATGCTGAGTGCCTGTGCTGTTATGTTGACTGGCTATCCTCCTCCTCCGAGTCCTCAATGATACGATTGATGATGATAGCTTGTAAGATCATTTTTGTTTATGGGTGCCGCCACCAGTGCCTAACGCCCAATTTTTCAGCCCCTGTTTAACAGGGGCGTGTAATTACAATTTTTGAAGCAATACTTTGCAACAGGGCTCATTGCTGTGCTCCAAGTACAGTATCTGTGAGGAGTTGCAGTGTTGTGCCACCAGTGCCTAACGCCCAATTTTTCAGCCCCTGTTTAACAGGGGCGTGTAATTACAATTTTTGAAGCAATACTTTGCAACAGGGCTCATTGCTGTGCTCCAAGTACAGTATCTGTGAGGAGTTGCAGTGTTGTGCCACCAGTGCCTAAGGCCCAATTTTTCAGCCCCTGTTTAACAGGGGCGTGTCATTACAATTTTTGAAGCAATACTTTGCAACAGGGCTCATTGGTGTGCTCCAAGTACAGTATCTGTGAGGAGTTGCAGTGTTGTGCCACCAGTGCCTAAGGCCCAATTTTTCAGCCCCTGTTTAACAGGGGCGTGTCATTACAATTTTTGAAGCAATACTTTGCAACAGGGCTCATTGCTGTGCTCCAAGTACAGTTGCTGTGAGGGGTTGCAGTGTTGTGCCACCAGTGCCTAAGGCCCAATTTTTCAGCCCCTGTTCAACAGGGGCATGTAATTACAATTCTTGATCTAATAATTCACAGCAGGGCCCATTGCTGCACCCACCAAGAGTAACTGTCAGGGCTTACAGTGTTGTGGCACCAGCACCACCATCAAAGGCCCAATTTTTACTACCACTGTTCAACAATTATATGTAATTAAAATTCCTGATATAATAGTTGACAGCAGGGCGTTCCAGCACCAACCAAGAGTAACTGTGAGTGCTTACAGTGTTGTGCCAACACCAACAACTAAGGGGCCTATTTCTGCAGAGTAGTGATGAGCCGAACACCCCCGGGTTCGGTTCGCACCAGAACCCGCGAACGGACCGAAAGTTCGAACGAACATTAGAACCCTATTAAATACAATGGATGCGAACGTTCGAATTCTAAAGTGCTAATTATAAAAACTATTATGCATGTTATTGTCCTAAAAAGGGTTTGGGAACCCGGGTTCTGCACCAGGGGACATGTATCAATGCAAAAATAAGTTTTAAAAACGGTCGTTTTCCGGGAGCAGTCATTTTAATGATGCATAAAGTGAAAAAAAAAAAGTCAAATATTCCTTTAAATATCGTACCTGGGGGGTGTCTAAAGTATGCCTGTGAAGTGCCACGTGTTTCCCGTGTTTAGAACTGTCCCTGCACAAAATGACACTTCTAAAGGAAAAAAAAGCCATTTAAAACTGCTTGCGGCTTTAATGTAATGTCTGGTCCCGGTAATATGGATGAAAATCTTTAAGAAAAATGGCATAGCTACCCCATGACCCCCCCCCTACCCCAGCCCATTACCAGCCCCTTTGGGTCTTGTATGGATATTAAGGGGAACCCCGCACATAAAATAAAAAAGGCCCTATATACTCAGAACAGCCGTATACAGGCGGTGCATACAAGACAGGGACTGTAGGTTTGTTCTTATGTAGAATCTGTTTGTAATTTTGAACAGGTACATTGTTGAAGTGTAGCTCCAGACCAAAAATCTATTTTTAAACTTTTTGGAAAACATAGGTAAGGGTTATCACCCCTGTAACATTTGTTTTGCTGTCTGTGCCCCTGTTCAGAACATTTCACCTCACTTTCCGTCCTAATGACAACTGTTTTTGAAATGTGGTGTTTTTCTTGAAACAAGGATTGCTGATAAAGCATCAGTACAGAGGAGACACCTTTCTCCCATATTTATTCTTACAGGAGAGAATTTTCCTTCCTAGTGGTAGATTTCCTCTCACTTCCTGTTGTCTTCTTGCGTTTGCAAGTAGGAGTCGTTTGTAAGTTGGATGTTTGAAAGTAGGGACCTGCCGTATATACTCTGCAGAAATAGGCCCCTTAGTTGTTGGTGTTGGCACAACACTGTAAGCACTCACAGTTACTCTTGGTTGGTGCTGGAACGCCCTGCTGTCAACTATTATATCAGGAATTTTAATTACATATAATTGTTGAACAGTGGTAGTAAAAATTGGGCCTTTGATGGTGGTGCTGGTGCCACAACACTGTAAGCCCTGACAGTTACTCTTGGTGGGTGCAGCAATGGGCCCTGCTGTGAATTATTAGATCAAGAATTGTAATTACATGCCCCTGTTGAACAGGGGCTGAAAAATTGGGCCTTAGGCACTGGTGGCACAACACTGCAACCCTTCACAGATACTGTACTTGGAGCACAGCAATGAGCCCTGTTGCAAAGTATTGCTTCAAAAATTGTAATGACACGCCCCTGTTAAACAGGGGCTGAAAAATTGGGCCTTAGGCACTGGTGGCACAACACTGCAACTCCTCACAGATACTGTACTTGGAGCACAGCAATGAGCCCTGTTGCAAAGTATTGCTTCAAAAATTGTAATTACACGCCCCTGTTAAACAGGGGCTGAAAAATTGGGCGTTAGGCACTGGTGGCGGCACCCATAAACAAAAATGATCTTCCAAGCTATCATCATCAATCGTATCATTGAGGACTCGGAGGAGGAGGATAGCCAGTCAACATAACAGCACAGGCACTCAGCATCAGCATCAGTCTTGAAGGGATGTGACATTTTAAAATCAATTAGTCTGTTATATCAGCATCAGGTGTGTGGTAGCTGGTGGTGATCCAAGACTGGTTCATCTTGATGAAAGTCAGTCGATCAACCGAGTCGGTGGACAGGCGCACCCTGTGATCCGTGACAAATCCTCCAGCAGCACTGAATGTGCGTTCCGAAAGAACGCTGGATGCAGGACAGGCCAGTAGCTCAATTGCATACTGTGCAAGCTCTGGCCAGTGATCCATCCTCAAGACCCAGTAAGCCAGAGGATTTTCGGTGGGGAAGGTGTCCAAGTCTGACCTTGCCCCTAGATATTCCTGCACCATGTTTATCAGACGCTGGCGATGGTTGCTGGAACCGATCATACTTTGGGGCTGCGGACTAAAGAATTGTCTGAACGCATCGGTCAGACGGCCACCTTCCCCACCGCTCCTTCTTTGACTGGCCGAAGCCTCAGCAACTCGTTGTCCAGGACCAGGAGTTTGCAACCTCCCAGTCTCTGGGAACGCGTTGCACAGACCTTTCTGCAAGGCCTCCCGGAGTTGTCTCATCCTCTGCTCCCTCTGCGACGGTAACATAAGGTCCGCAACCTTACCCTTGTACCGTGGATCAAGGAGAGTGGCCAGCCAGTAATGGTCCCTCTCCTTGATCCGAAGAATACGAGGATCCTTCCGCAGACTTTGCAGGATCAGGGAGGCCATGCAGCGTAGGTTTGCTGAGGCATTCGCTCCGGAGTCCTCTGGGTCACTAAGGACGACATGATCCGCAGCCACCTCCTCCCAGCCACGTACAAGTCCACTGGTTTCTTGGGACTGTAAATCATCCCTAAAAGACTGCTGCTGATGATGCTGAGTGCCAGCCTCCACCTCCATGCTGACACAATCCTCCTCCTCCTCCTCCTCCTCCTCCTCCTCCTCTTCCTGTGCGATGGGTGGGACAGAAGGAACACTGTCTGGGTAAAGGGGGCCTTGAGAGGCAAGGAAGTCCTCCTCTTCCTGCCTCTGTTCTGCCTCAAGTGCCCTGTCCATTATTCCACGCAGCGTGTGCTCCAACAGGTGGACAAGAGGTACAGTGTCACTGATGCATGCACTGTCACTGCTCACCATCCTCGTGGCCTCCTCAAATGGTGCCAGGACAGTGCATGCATCCCTGATCATGCCCCACTGGCGTGGAGAAAAAAAACCAAGCTCCCCTGACCCTGTCCTGGTGCCGTAGTCGCACAGGTACTCATTGATGGCCCTCTGCTGCGTGTGCAGCCGCTGCAGCATGGCCAACGTTGAGTTCCACCTGGTGGGCATGTCACATATAAGGCGGTTCTTGGGCAGGTTCAACTCCTTTTGCAGCTCAGCCAGGCGAGCACTGGCATTATAAGATCTGCGGAAATGCACACAGACTTTCCTGGCCTGCCTCAGGACATCCTGTAAGCCCGGGTACCTGCCCAAGAAGCGCTGCACCACCAGGTTAAGGACGTGAGCCACACAGGGCACATGGGTCAGTTGTCCCTGTCGGAGGGCGGAGAGGAGGTTGGTGCCATTGTCGCAAACCACCATTCCTGGCTTAAGCTGGCGTGGCGTCAACCACCTCTCGGCCTGGCCCTGCAGAGCAGACAGGACCTCTGCCCCAGTGTGGCTTCTGTCCCCCAAACACACCAGCGCAAGCACGGCATGGCATCTTTTTGCCTGCGTACTTGCGTAGCCCCGTGAACGGCTACGGAGCACCGCTGGTTCATAGGACAAACCACAGGAAGAGGCCATGGAGGAAGAAGAAGAGGAGGGGGTGGAGGAGAGAGGTGTGTCACAACCAGTAGTAGCATTTTGGAGGCGTGGCGGTGGGACAACCTCCAACACTACTGCACCTTGTCCTGAATCCTTCCCAGCTGCCAAAAGAGTGACCCAATGGGCCGTGAAAGAAAGGTAACGTCCCTGTCCATGCCTGCTGGACCATGAGTCAGCGGTAATATGCACCTTACCGCTGACCGCCCTGTCCAGCGAGGCCAAGACATTGCCTTCCACATGCCGGTAGAGAGCCGGAATAGCCTTCCGTGAGAAAAAGTGGCGTTTGGGAACCTGCCACTGAGGAACCGCACATTGCACAAACTCACGGAAGGGGGCCGAGTCTACCAACTGAAAAGGCAGCAGTTGAAGCGCTAGCAATTTAGCCAAGCTAGCATTCAACCGCTGGGCATGTGGATGGCTGGGAGTGAACTTCTTTCGACGGTCCAGCAGCTGGGGCAGGGAAATTTGCCTGCTAGAATCGGACGTCGGTGTACTGCTAGCAGAGTGGGCGCAAGTACTTGGCTGTGACACACCTAATTCTACACCTTCATTCCTCTCAGTGCATGTTTCAGAGAGGACTGAAGTTATAGTGGGGTTGGAGATCCCAGCTGATGCGGTGCAAGGAGAGGTCCGCTTGGTTCTTTGGTGTGGGTCTTTGAGGTAGGCTTGCCAACGAGCTGCATGGCAGGTCAACATATGTCTGGTCAGGCATGTGGTACCCAAGCGGCTGATGTTTTGGCCACGCGATATACGCTTGAGACATATGTTGCAAACAGCAGCTGTGCGATCTGATGCACTAGCCTCAAAAAAGGCCCACACCAAAGAACTTTTTGAATGACGGGCAGAGGCAGCGCCCTGCACAGGCGGAGCTCTGCGGTGTGATTCCGTCGGTGTACTGCCCTTACGCTGGCCACCAAAGGGCATCCTGCCTCGTTGGAGATGTGCCTCCTCCTCATCCTCCTCCTCCTCCTCTCTCCTATTAGGCACCCACGTGGAGTCATTGACCTCATCATCCCCTCCCTCCTCATCACTGGAGCCAATCTGGCAGTATGCTGCAGCTGCTGGAACATGACTGCCAGATTGGTGTCCTTCTTGAGCATCCCCTCTGTCTGCTCTCACGCTACTGCCTTCCTCTAGCTGGGTTTCATCATCAGACCCTTCGAAACGCTGGGCATCCTCCTGGAGCATGTACCCAACACTGTGCTGAAACAGTTCGGGGGACTCCTCAGGAGGAGGACATGGTGGGTCTAGGGAAGGAGTGACTGATGATTTGTCTGACATTGATACCAGGGAAGACGACGCTTTGGCAGCTGCTTTTCCAGTACCCTGAGCCTGGGTGAGAGAGGATGAGGAGGAGGAGGAGGGCTTGGTCATCCACTCTACCAAGTCTTCGGCATGATGTGGCTCAACATGTCCAGCTGCCGAAAAGAAGGACAAGCGTGTCCCATGGCCATGTGCTGATGACAATGCACCGCGTCCACGACCAGCACTGTTGCCCCCAGACACAGAGCCTGCTTGCCCTCTTTTATTGCCTCCTGACTGTCTGCCTCTCCTTGTTTGCCTTCCAGACATTCTAATAGATGGCCTGCAGGGAGATGGGAAAAAAGCAATAAGGGCTACCTTCAGGTGTCCTTCTCTGTCCCTTGAAACAAGGACTTTCACAGTGAAAGAAACTGACACTGTCCCTACCTAGAGTTTTCTGTCCCTAGAATAAATGTTTTTTTTAAGCACAATATAGCACAAGGACAATTAACTCACTGTCCTTACAGGTCCCTGGAAACAAGGACTTGCAGAGTGAAAGAAAAAAAACACTCTCCCTACCTACAGTTTTCTGTCCCTAGAAAAAATGTTTTTTTTAATCACAATATAGCACAAGGAAAATTAACTCACTGTCCTTACAGGTCCCTGGAAACAAGGACTTGCAGAGTGAAAGAAACTGACACTGTCCCTACCTAGAGTTTTCTGTCCCTAGAATAAATGTTTTTTTTAATCACAATATAGCACAAGGACAATTAACTCACTGTCCTTACAGGTCCCTGGAAACAAGGACTTGCAGAGTGAAAGAAACTGACACTGTCCCTACCTAGAGTTTTCTGTCCCTAGAATAAATGTTTTTTTTAAGCACAATATAGCACAAGGACAATTAACTCACTGTCCTTACAGGTCCCTGGAAACAAGGACTTGCAGAGTGAAAGAAAAAAAACACTCTCCCTACCTACAGTTTTCTGTCCCTAGAAAAAATGTTTTTTTTAATCACAATATAGCACAAGGAAAATTAACTCACTGTCCTTACAGGTCCCTGGAAACAAGGACTTGCAGAGTGAAAGAAACTGACACTGTCCCTACCTAGAGTTTTCTGTCCCTAGAATAAATGTTTTTTTTAAGCACAATATAGCACAAGGACAATTAACTCACTGTCCTTACAGGTCCCTGGAAACAAGGACTTGCAGAGTGAAAGAAAAAAAACACTCTCCCTACCTACAGTTTTCTGTCCCTAGAAAAAATGTTTTTTTTAATCACAATATAGCACAAGGAAAATTAACTCACTGTCCTTACAGGTCCCTGGAAACAAGGACTTGCAGAGTGAAAGAAACTGACACTGTCCCTACCTAGAGTTTTCTGTCCCTAGAATAAATGTTTTTTTTTAATCACAATATAGCACAAGGACAATTAACTCACTGTCCTTACAGGTCCCTGGAAACAAGGACTTGCAGAGTGAAAGAAACTGACACTGTCCCTACCTAGAGTTTTCTGTCCCTAGAATAAATGTTTTTTTTAAGCACAATATAGCACAAGGACAATTAACTCACTGTCCTTACAGGTCCCTGGAAACAAGGACTTGCAGAGTGAAAGAAAAAAAACACTCTCCCTACCTACAGTTTTCTGTCCCTAGAAAAAATGTTTTTTTTAATCACAATATAGCACAAGGAAAATTAACTCACTGTCCTTACAGGTCCCTGGAAACAAGGACTTGCAGAGTGAAAGAAACTGACACTGTCCCTACCTAGAGTTTTCTGTCCCTAGAATAAATGTTTTTTTTAAGCACAATATAGCACAAGGACAATTAACTCACTGTCCTTACAGGTCCCTGGAAACAAGGACTTGCAGAGTGAAAGAAAAAAAACACTCTCCCTACCTACAGTTTTCTGTCCCTAGAAAAAATGTTTTTTTTAATCACAATATAGCACAAGGAAAATTAACTCACTGTCCTTACAGGTCCCTGGAAACAAGGACTTGCAGAGTGAAAGAAACTGACACTGTCCCTACCTAGAGTTTTCTGTCCCTAGAATAAATGTTTTTTTTAATCACAATATAGCACAAGGACAATTAACTCACTGTCCTTACAGGTCCCTGGAAACAAGGACTTGCAGAGTGAAAGAAACTGACACTGTCCCTACCTAGAGTTTTCTGTCCCTAGAATAAATGTTTTTTTTAAGCACAATATAGCACAAGGACAATTAACTCACTGTCCTTACAGGTCCCTGGAAACAAGGACTTGCAGAGTGAAAGAAAAAAAACACTCTCCCTACCTACAGTTTTCTGTCCCTAGAAAAAATGTTTTTTTTAATCACAATATAGCACAAGGAAAATTAACTCACTGTCCTTACAGGTCCCTGGAAACAAGGACTTGCAGAGTGAAAGAAACTGACACTGTCCCTACCTAGAGTTTTCTGTCCCTAGAATAAATGTTTTTTTTAAGCACAATATAGCACAAGGACAATTAACTCACTGTCCTTACAGGTCCCTGGAAACAAGGACTTGCAGAGTGAAAGAAAAAAAACACTCTCCCTACCTACAGTTTTCTGTCCCTAGAAAAAATGTTTTTTTTAATCACAATATAGCACAAGGAAAATTAACTCACTGTCCTTACAGGTCCCTGGAAACAAGGACTTGCAGAGTGAAAGAAACTGACACTGTCCCTACCTAGAGTTTTCTGTCCCTAGAATAAATGTTTTTTTTAATCACAATATAGCACAAGGACAATTAACTCACTGTCCTTACAGGTCCCTGGAAACAAGGACTTGCAGAGTGAAAGAAACTGACACTGTCCCTACCTAGAGTTTTCTGTCCCTAGAATAAATGTTTTTTTTAAGCACAATATAGCACAAGGACAATTAACTCACTGTCCTTACAGGTCCCTGGAAACAAGGACTTGCAGAGTGAAAGAAAAAAAACACTCTCCCTACCTACAGTTTTCTGTCCCTAGAAAAAATGTTTTTTTTAATCACAATATAGCACAAGGAAAATTAACTCACTGTCCTTACAGGTCCCTGGAAACAAGGACTTGCAGAGTGAAAGAAACTGACACTGTCCCTACCTAGAGTTTTCTGTCCCTAGAATAAATGTTTTTTTTAATCACAATATAGCACAAGGACAATTAACTCACTGTCCTTACAGGTCCCTGGAAACAAGGACTTGCAGAGTGAAAGAAACTGACACTGTCCCTACCTAGAGTTTTCTGTCCCTAGAATAAATGTTTTTTTTAAGCACAATATAGCACAAGGACAATTAACTCACTGTCCTTACAGGTCCCTGGAAACAAGGACTTGCAGAGTGAAAGAAAAAAAACACTCTCCCTACCTACAGTTTTCTGTCCCTAGAAAAAATGTTTTTTTTAATCACAATATAGCACAAGGAAAATTAACTCACTGTCCTTACAGGTCCCTGGAAACAAGGACTTGCAGAGTGAAAGAAACTGACACTGTCCCTACCTAGAGTTTTCTGTCCCTAGAATAAATGTTTTTTTTAATCACAATATAGCACAAGGACAATTAACTCACTGTCCTTACAGGTCCCTGGAAACAAGGACTTGCAGAGTGAAAGAAACTGACACTGTCCCTACCTAGAGTTTTCTGTCCCTAGAATAAATGTTTTTTTTAAGCACAATATAGCACAAGGACAATTAACTCACTGTCCTTACAGGTCCCTGGAAACAAGGACTTGCAGAGTGAAAGAAAAAAAACACTCTCCCTACCTACAGTTTTCTGTCCCTAGAAAAAATGTTTTTTTTAATCACAATATAGCACAAGGAAAATTAACTCACTGTCCTTACAGGTCCCTGGAAACAAGGACTTGCAGAGTGAAAGAAACTGACACTGTCCCTACCTAGAGTTTTCTGTCCCTAGAATAAATGTTTTTTTTAAGCACAATATAGCACAAGGACAATTAACTCACTGTCCTTACAGGTCCCTGGAAACAAGGACTTGCAGAGTGAAAGAAAAAAAACACTCTCCCTACCTACAGTTTTCTGTCCCTAGAAAAAATGTTTTTTTTAATCACAATATAGCACAAGGAAAATTAACTCACTGTCCTTACAGGTCCCTGGAAACAAGGACTTGCAGAGTGAAAGAAACTGACACTGTCCCTACCTAGAGTTTTCTGTCCCTAGAATAAATGTTTTTTTTAATCACAATATAGCACAAGGACAATTAACTCACTGTCCTTACAGGTCCCTGGAAACAAGGACTTGCAGAGTGAAAGAAACTGACACTGTCCCTACCTAGAGTTTTCTGTCCCTAGAATAAATGTTTTTTTTAAGCACAATATAGCACAAGGACAATTAACTCACTGTCCTTACAGGTCCCTGGAAACAAGGACTTGCAGAGTGAAAGAAACTGACACTGTCCCTACCTAGAGTTTTCTGTCCCTAGAATAAATGTTTTTTTTAAGCACACTATAGCAGAAGCACAAAACACACTGACACTCTCCCTACCTATCCTTCTCTTTCCCTAAACTAAAGGAATCCAGGTTAAGCAAGAAAGAAATAACAGTCACTGTCCCTGCCTATGCTACTCTATCCCTGCTCCGGAACACACTACACTAGGCCGCCGTGCTGGCGGCCTTTTATAGTGTGGGGCGTGTACTAAACACCCTCAGCAATAATTGGCCACAGGCATCCTGCCTGTGGCCAATCATTGCTCTCCTCGCTGCCGGCGCTGTGATTGGCCAAGCATGCGGGGTCACAGTGCATGCTTGGCCAATCACAGCGCCTGGATGACACTGCGATGGCGTAGTGCATTGTGGGCCGTTCGCGTCACTCGAATTTGGCGCGAACGGCCCAAATCGTTCGATCTTCGTCGAACGATCGAACAGCCAATGTTCGAGTCGAACGTATGTTCGACTCGAACACGAAGCTCATCCCTACTGCAGAGTATATACGGCAGGTCCCTACTTTCAAACATCCAACTTACAAACGACTCCTACTTGCAAACGCAAGAAGACAACAGGAAGTGAGAGGAAATCTACCACTAGGAAGGAAAATTCTCTCCTGTAAGAATAAATATGGGAGAAAGGTGTCTCCTCTGTACTGATGCTTTATCAGCAATCCTTGTTTCAAGAAAAACACCACATTTCAAAAACAGTTGTCATTGGGACGGAAAGTGAGGTGAAATGTTCTGAACAGGGGCACAGACAGCAAAACAAATGTTACAGGGGTGATAACCCTTACCTATGTTTTCCAAAAAGTTTAAAAATAGATTTTTGGTCTGGAGCTACACTTCAACAATGTACCTGTTCAAAATTACAAACAGACTCTACATAAGAACAAACCTACAGTCCCTGTCTTGTATGCACCGCCTGTATAGGGCTGTTCAGAGTATATAGGGCCTTTTTTATTTTATGTGCGGGGTTCCCCTTAATATCCATACAAGACCCAAAGGGGCTGGTAATGGGCTGGGGTAGGGGGGGGGTCATGGGGTAGCTATGCCATTTTTCTTAAAGAATTTCATCCATATTACCGGGACCAGACATTACATTAAAGCCGCAAGCAGTTTTAAATGGCTTTTTTTTCCTTTAGAAGTGTCATTTTGTGCAGGGACAGTTCTAAACACGGGAAACACGTGGCACTTCACAGGCATACTTTAGACACCCCCCAGGTACGATATTTAAAGGAATATTTGACTTTTTTTTTTTCACTTTATGCATCATTAAAATGACTGCTCCCGAAAAACGACCGTTTTTAAAACTTCTTTTTGCATTGATACATGTCCCCTGGTGCAGAACCCGGGTTCCCAAACCCTTTTTAGGACAATAACATGCATAATAGTTGTTATAATTAGCACTTTAGAATTCGAACGTTCGCATCCATTGTATTTAATAGGGTTCTAATGTTCGTTCGAACTTTCGGTCCGTTCGCGGGTTCTGGTGCGAACCGAACCCGGGGGTGTTCGGCTCATCACTATTGTACAGTATGTGTGGAAATGCTCCGTTCCCTCTAATTGAGAATTATATGCTAAAAGTAAATTTTTGTAATGCTTTGCTTTGTGACTTTAAACTGGCATAGTGTGTCATTTAACATCTTTTAGTACCGTTCCCATCCTCCCGTGTCCGCTCCTGGGGGAACACCCAATTGGGTGTCTCAAATTGCTGCACTTTGGGTCCTATTGGACCGATATAGGCGAGTCACGTTTTATCCGCTATTCTAACTTACTCCTTAAGCAATTTAAAACCTATTTGTTTATAGCCCTATGTGCTCTATATAAACAAATGTTGACATTGTATTCATGATAGTATATGTCTTTTTAGATGTTATAGATAAGACGCCTCTTAAGGAAAAAAAAAAAATGCGTGCGGTTCCCCCAAATATCCATACCAGGCCCTTCAGATCTGGCATGGATTTTAAGGGGAACTCCACCCCAAATGTAAAAAAAAATGGCGTGGAGTCCCCCCAAAAATCCATACCAGACCCTTATCCGAGCACGCAACCTGGCAGGCCGCAGGAAAAGAGGGGGGGACGAGTGAGCCACATGCCCTCAACATCGGGAGGATGTCCCCATGTTGATGGGGACAAGAGCCTCATCCCCACAACCCTTGCCTGGTGGTTGTGGGGGTCTGCGGGCGGGGGGCTTATCGGAATCTTGAAGACCCCTTTAACAAAGGGGACCCCAGATCCCGGCCCCCCCATGTGAATTCGTAAGGGGTACATTGTACCCCTACCATTTCACAAAGAAAGTGTCAAAAAATGTAAAAAAAAACACACACACCTTGGAAAAGTCCTTTATTAAAAAAACAAAACAAAACATTCCAGCGGTGAAATCCAGTGTCCCGCGGCAATCCGATGTCCAGCGCTGTCCGTCATTGGCTGAGCCTGAGCGGACCTGATGGGGAACTTCCTCCGCAGTCTATTACATGTATAGACCCGCCCCTTCTAAAGTTCCCCATCAGGTCCGCTCAGCCAATGACTCGGTGTAAGGCTGAGGACCTGATGCGGAACATGAGAAGGGGCGGGTCTATACATGTATTACACAGTGAGGGAAGTTCCCCATCAGGTCCGCCCCCTCGGTATGTCAGACCCCGCCTACGTCATTAGCCTGAGCGGACCTGATGGGGAACTTCCTTCACTGTGTAAATTTAAATTACACAGTGAAGGAAGTTCCCCGCTTAGGCCAATGACGTAGGCGCGGTCTGACATACCGAGGGGGCAGACCTGATGGGAAACTTCCCTCACTGTGTAATACATGTATAGACCCGCCCCTTCTCATGTTCCGCATCAGGTCCTCAACCTTACACGAGTCATTCGCTGAGCGGACCTGATGGGGAACTTTAAAAGGGGCGGGTCTATACATGTAATAGACTGCGGAGGAAGTTCCCCATCATGTCCGCTCAGGCTCAGCCAATGACGGACAAGGCTGGACATTGGATCACCGCGGGACACTGGATTTCACCACTGGAATGTTTTTTTTGTTTTTTTTTAATAAAGGACTTTTCCAAGGTGTGTGTGTTTTTTTTTACATTTTTTGACACTTTCTTCGTGAAATGGTAGGGGTACAATGTACCCCTTACCAATTCACATAGGGGGGGCGGGATCTGGGGGTCCCCTTTGCTAAAGGGGTCTTCCAGATTCCGATAAGCCCCCCGCCCGCAGACCCCCACAACCACCGGGCAAGGGTTGTGGGGATGAGGCTCTTGTCCCCATCAACATGGGGACATCCTCCCCATGTTGAGGGCATGTGGCCTGGTACGGTTCAGGAGGGGGGGGCGCTCTCTCGGCCCCCCTCTTTTCCTGCGGCCTGCCAGGTTGCGTGCTCGGATAAGGGTCTGGTATGGATTTTTGGGGGGAATCCACGCCATTTTTTTTTAAATTTGGGTTGGAGTTCCCCTTAAAATCCATGCCAGATCTGAAGGGCCTGGTATGGATATTTGGGGGAACCGCACGCATTTTTTTTTTAAATTTGCGGCGGGGTTCCCCTTAATATCTATACCAGACCTGAAGGGCCTGGTAATTGAATTCTGGGGAACCCCCACGCTTTTTTTTTTATCAATGACTTTTGTATGTATTGCCGGGAGCCGACAATTCATTAACCACTTTCCGACCGCGCTATGGACAAAAGACGTCCACAGCGCGGTCGAGTTATCCTGAGTGGACGTCCCAGGGACGTCCTCCCAGAATCTTGCTTCCGCGCGCCCCCTGGGGCGCGCTCCAGGATATGTCCGTGACCGCCAGATCCGGAAGACCCGGCGCATCACGGATCACGGTAGATGGCCGCTAATCGCGGCCGTTTACCACGTGATCGCTCCGTCAAATGACGGAGCGATCACTTGTAAACAGACCGGCGTCATGTGATGACGCCGGTTCCTCCCTCCCCCATGTCAGATCATGTCAGCTGTGGGCTGGATCTGTGACAATTGTAGTCACAGATCCAGCAATCCATCCATCCCTGTGCCATCCCTGTGCAATACCCTGCTAATACTCTGCAATACACCCTGCCAATACTCTGCAATACACCCTGCCAATACTCTGCAATACACCCTGCCAATACTCTGCAATACTCTGCAATACCCTGTGCAATACTCTGCAATACCCTGTGCAATACTCTGCAATACCCTGTGCAATACTCTGCAATACCCTGCCCATAATGTGCAATACCCTGCCATACTGTGCAATACTCTGCCATATTCCGCAATACCCTGCCATACTCCTCAATACTCCTCAATACCCTGTAATACTCCTCAATACCCGGCAATACCCCGCAATTCTCCGCAATACCCGGCAATACTCCGCAATACCCGGCAATACTCCACAATACCCGGCAATACTCCACAATAACCGGCAATACTCCACAATACCTGGCAATACTCCACAATACCCGGCAATACTCCACAATACCCGGCAATACTCCTCAATACCCGGCAATACTCCTCAATACCCGGCAATACTCCTCAATACCCTGCAATACTCCTCAATACCCGGCAATACTCCGCAATACCCGGCAATACTCCGCAATACCCGGCAATACTCCGCAATACCCGGCAATACCCGGCAATACTCCGCAATACCCGGCAATACCCGGCAATACTCCGCAATACCCGGCAATACTCCGCAATACCCGGCAATACTCCGCAATACCCGGCAATACTCCGCAATACCCGGCAATACTCCGCAATAACCACTTCCCGCCCGCCGGCCGTCATATGACGTCCTTAACTTTATGCGGGAAAATCTGAATGATGGGTGCAGCTACAGGCATCATTCAGATATTCGCTTTTTCAGCTGGCGATTCCCTGCACCATAAGAACGATCATAGCGGCTGTTCCACCGCTTGATCGCTCTTACGGGAGGTGAGAGGGGATGCCCCCCCCCCGCTGCCCTCCGGTGCTTCTACTGACTCACCGCTATGATCAAAGCCAAGATTGTTTTTTTTTTTGTTTTTTTTTCAGGCTTCCCAGCCTAGAGGTGAGATGTGGGGTCTTATTGACCCCATATCTCACTGTAAAGAGGACCTGTCATGCCATATTCCTATTACAAGGGATGTTTACATTCCTTGTAATAGGAATAAAAGTGATCAAAAAAATATTTGGGGCGGAAAAACATGTCAAACTAAAATAAATAAAGTAAAATGAACAATAAAATCTATATTTTTTTTTAAAGCGCCCCTGCCCCCGCGAGCTCGCATGCAGAAGTGAACGCATACGTAAGCCCCGCCCACATATGAAAACGGTGTTCAAACCACACATGTGAGGTATCGTTGCGAACATTAGAGCGAGAGCAATAATTTTGGCCCTAGACCTCCTCTGTAACTCAAAACATGTAACCAGTAAAAATATTTAAAAGCGTTGCCTATGGGGATTTTTAAGTAGCGAAGTTTGGCGCCATTCCACGAGCGTGTGCAATTTTGAAGGGTGACATGTTAGGTATCTATTTACTTGGCGTAACTTCATCTTTCACATTATGCAAAAACATTGGGCTAACTTTACTGTTTTTTTTTTATTTTAAGCACAAAACAGTTTTTTTCCGTAAAAAACGCGTTAGAAAATTTCTGCGCAAATACCGTGCAAGATAAAAAGTTGCAATGACCACCATTATATTCTTTAAGGTCTTTGCTAAAAAAAGATATATAATGTTTTGGGGTTCTATGTAATTTTCTAGCAAACAAATGATGATTTTTACATGTAGGAGAGAAATGGCAGAATTGGCCTGGGTGCTCCAGAACGCCTGAAGGTGCTCCCTGCATGTTGGGCCTCTGTATGTGGCCACGCTGTGTAAAAGTCTCACACATGTGGTATCGCCATACTCGTGAGGAATAGCAGAATGTGTTTTGGGGTGTAATTTGTGCTATGCATATGCTGGGTGTGAGAAATAACCTGCTAATATGACAATTTTGTGAAAAAAAAAAAAAGAAAAAAAAATCTTGATTTTGCAAAGAATTGTGGGAAAAAATGACAACTTCAAAAAACTCACAATGACTCTTTCTAAATACCTTGGAATGTCTTCTTTCCAAAAAGGGGTCATTTGGGGGTATTTGTACTTTTCTGGCATGTTAGGGTCTCAAGAAATGAGATAGGCCGTCAGTACTTCAGGTGTGATCAATTTTTAGATATTGGCACCATAGCTTGTGTACTCTATAACTTTCACAAAGACCAAAAAATATGCACCAATTTGTACTTATTTTTACCAAAGATATGTAGCAGTATAAATTTTGGGCAAAATTTATGAAGAAAAAATACTAATTTGCAAAATTTTATAACGGAAACAAAGAAAAATTCATTTTTTTACAAAATTTTCAGTCTTTTTTCTCTTATAGCGCAAAAAATAAAAAACCCAACAGTGATTAAATACCACCAAAAGAAAGCTCTATTTGTGTGAAAAAAAGGACAAAAATTTCATATGGGTACAGTGTTGTATGACTGAGTAATTGTCATTCAAAATGTGAGAGCACCGAAAGCTGAAAATTCGTCTGGTTAGGAAGGGGGTTTAAGTGTCCAGTTGTCAAGTGGTTAATAGCCGCGAGTGAGTTTTAAATGACTTTTTTTCCTTAAAAAATGACATTTTATGCAGGGACAGTTCTAAGCACGGGAAACATGCGCCACTTTACATGCATATCATACACACCCCCTAGGAACGAAATTTAAAGGAATATTTCACTTTTATTTTTTCATTTTAAGCATTATTAAAATCACTGCTCCTGTAAAAACGTCAATTTTTAAAACTTTCTTTTGCATTGGTACACGTCCCCTTGGGCAGGACCCGGGTCCCCAAACACTTTTTAGGACAATAACTTGCATATAAGCCTTTATAATTAGCACTTTAGATTTCGAACGTTCGAGTCCATTGTATTTAATAGGGTTCTAAAGTTCACGCGAACATTCTGTCTGTTCGCAGGTTCTGGTGCGAACCGAACAGGGGGGTGTTCGGCTCATCCCTGCTTATGTTCTTAACATATACTATGTATTGTCACCTAGTGTGACCAAGTTTTCTACTGTGTATTGTATAGTTTTGTAATAAAATGTTTATATATTTTTTTTTAATTGTCTGATTCTGGGTACCGCAATAGTCCCACCATCCTTGGCGATTAGGGTCCTAGGAGTAGTCCCTTGTATATCTCCACCTCCCTCTCTTTAATCAATATTAGATAGGCAAAATTTATATTTTGAGTATATTTCCTTTAAAATGCTGCCTTCTTTAGCCTGAGTAAGGAAATTCAATTTGTTTCAAATGCAAAGAGAGGTAATGTTTTGTTTTGTTTTCTTAAAAATTGCACATACAAGTCTGACCCACTGTATCAATGAGTGCATGTAGCATAGCTAATAGTACATTTTCAGACAAAAGGGAAATCAAAGTGTTTTGCATTAGTGCTGGGGCTAAGGAAGTTTGCAGTCATGCACAATTCCTCCGTTTTGACTCTTCCTTGTGTCCAACCCCTCCTATATCCCCATGAATTATGAAGGTTGGCTAGTTTCCAGCCAAACTTAGCTAGCTGATGGATATACACTTATACAGTATATATACATTTATTTTTTTAGATTGCTTATTAGATGTCATCTAGTTATGTAAAGAATATGTATTTTTTGTTATTTTTATTCTGTCTAATTATTTTTTCAACTTTAGTCAATATTTGGGATAAGATTTTTCAAATCAAATCTTGAAAAAACAAAAATTGTGGACACAAAAGATAGGAAAAATTACACATCATATCAAATATTCAACAATGTTGTGGCAACTTAAAGGAAGTATGGCTCTGGATACACCCCTGTCCCCCTGGTCCAGCCAACTATATTCAAACTATAAATTATAGATAAATCATTCTAAAAACAACAAAGACGCGTAAAAGAGGTAACCAGTTTAAGCCTACAGCTCTGACAGCGACCCATCAAAATATTGCTTTCTGAAGTCCTGAATTTGTATTAATGCTAACATATTTCTCATACTGAAAGCTGAGAAAAGTTCTGCATGACATAATGCATCTGACATTTTAAGTATAGTAGATTTGTATGGTGTAGAGATGTTTCACATACAGTCCATAGACAAGCTAAGACATGCAATAATTACTGGTATAAAATGGGTACTAAGTGATCAGTTAGAGAAATCCTTTTACACAGTTGTCGGGAAAGAAGAGGATACCCTTTCCCAAAGGCTTCAATCTCCATATTTAGAATATGAGCTGGCAAGCCTTCAGTTATGCGTCTTAGGATGGTATATTAGTTGGCAATGTTCTCAGTACAGAAATAGCACAACATATCTTAGGACATAATAGAACATAGACGTCAGACTTACAAAGATAAAAATGTAACAAAAAAAAAAAGACTAATGCAAATATTATTCAGCAGTGCAAGTGCGTGCACTAGAAATATTTACATTGTTTCCTAACATCTAAATATGTTGACTTTATAAAGGCCCTTTCACACAGGTGACGTCTTTTCCAGTCTGTTCTCGGGGATGAACAGGATGGATGAATGAATGTCACCAATGGATAGAAAATTATATAAAAGATAGATCTCAAACTACTGGTATTTTAACCTCTTCAGCCCCGGAAGATTTTACCCCCTTCCTGACCAGAGCACTTTTTACAATTTGGCACTGCGTCGCTTTAACTGACAAATGCGCGGTCGTGCGATGTTGTACCTAAACAAAATTTGCGTCCTTTTTTTCCCACAAATAGAGCTTTCTTTTGTTGGTATTTGATCACCTCTACGGTTTTAATTTTTTGCACTATAAACAAAAGAACAATGAAAATTTTGAAAAAAACACTATCTTTTTGCTAAAATAAATATCCCACATTTAAAAAAAATAAATAAATAATGTTTTCCTTAGTTTCACACTGTAAGACGGTAAAAAAAGTCCTGCTAGCCGCATCTTTGGAGCGGTGAAGGAGCGGTGTGTATACCGCTCCTCCACCGCTGCTGCCCATTGAAATCAATGGGACAGCACGGCTATACCGCCCGCAATGCGCTGCTTCAGCAGTGCATTGCGGGCGGTTTTAACCCTTTCTCCGCGGCTAGCGGGGGGGTTAAACCCCCCCCGCTATTGGCCGAAATGCGCTGCAAATCCGCCCATAGCGTCGGCGGTAAAAATAGCAGCGTTTTACCTCCGACGCTATGGGCGGCTTCAGTGTGAAAGGGGTCTTAATGAATCGGGTTTACATTCACTTTAAAGAACTTCAGGAGTATACAGTGTACTTAGTCAGGAGAATGTCATATAAAGCCAAGCGTAAAGAGTGCAGTAGTCAGGTGTATTAACCACTTCAGCCCTGGAAGAATTGGCTGCTCAAATACCGGGCCATTTTTTGCGATTCGGCACTGCGTCGCTTTAACAAACAATTGCACGGTCGTGCGACGTTGCACCCAAACAAAATTGACGTATTTTTTTCCCACGAATAGAGCTTTCTTTTGGTGGTATTTGATCACCTCTGCAGTTCTTATTTTTTGCGCTATAAACAAAAAAGAAACTTTGAAAATAAAAGCAACATTTTTAACATTTTGCTATAATAAATATCCCCAAAAAATATATAAAAAATATTTTTTCCTCAGTTTAGGCCGGTACGTATTCTTCTACATATTTTTGGTAAAAAAAAAATGCAATAAGCGTTTATTGATTGGTTTGCGCAAAAGTTATAGTGTCTACAAAATAGGGGATAGTTTTATGGCATTTTTATGATTGTTTTTTTTTTTTACTAGTAATGGCGGCGATCTGCGATTTTTATCGTGACTGTGATATTGCGGCGGACACATCGGACACTTTTGACACTATTTTGGGACCATTGTCATTTATACAGCGATCAGTGCTATAAAAATGCACTGATTACTGTGTAAATGACACTGGCAGGGAAGGGGTTAACCACTAGGGGTGAGGAAGGGGTTAAGTGTGTCCTAGGGAGTGATTCTAACTCTGAGGGGGCTGGGCTACAAGTGACACGACAGTGATCACTGCTCCCAATGACAGGGAGCAGTAGATCACTGTCCTGTCACTAGGTAGTACAGGGAAATGGCTTGTTTACATAGGCATCCCCCCATTCTGACGCACCGTGACACGATCGAGGGACACCGGCGGACATCGAGTCCGCAGGACCCGCGGGCACAGACACGGAGCTTGCGGCGGGCACGCGCCCGCTAGGCGGCAGATTCAAAGCAACGTACAGGTACCTTGCTTTGCCTGCCCGGGCCATTCTGCCGACGTATATCTACAGTGGGGAAAAAAAGTATTTAGTCAGCCACCAGTTGTGCAAGTTCTACCACTTAAAAAGATGGGAGAGGCCTGTAATTGTCATCATAGGTATACCTCAACTATGAGAGACAAAATGTGGAAACAAATCCAGACAATCACATTGTCTGATTTGGAAATATTTTTTTTTGCAAGTTATGGTGGAAAATAAGTATTTGGTCAATATCAAAAGTTCATCTCAATACTTTGTTATATATCCTTTGTTGGCAATGACAGAGGTCAAACGTTTTCTGTAAGTCTTCACAAGGTTGTAACACTGTTAGTGGTATGTTGGCCCATTCCTCCATGCAGATCTCCTCTAGATCAGTGATGTTTTGTCGCTGGGCAACACGGACTTTCAACTCCCTCCAAAGGTTTTCTATGGGTTTTTTATGGGGTTGAGATCTGGAGACTGGCTAGGCCACTCCAGGACCTTGAAATGCTTCTTACGAAGCCACTCCTTCGTTGCCCGGGCGAAGTGTTTGGGATCATTGTCATGCTGAAAGACCCAGCCACGTTTCATCTTCAATGCCCTTGCTGATGGGAGGAGGTTTGCACTCAAAATCTCACGGTACATGGCCCCATTCATTCTTTCATGTACACGGATCAGTCGTCCTGTTCCATTTTGCAGAGAAACAGCCCCAAAGCATGATGTTGCCACCCCCATGCTTCACAGTAAGTATGGTGTTCTTTGGTTGCAACTCAGCATTCTCTCTCCTCCAAATACGACGAGTTGTGTTTCAACAAAACAGTTCTACTTTGGTTTCATCTGACCATATGATATTCTCCCAATCCTCTTCTGGATCATCCAAAAGCTCTCTAGCAAACCTCAGACGGGCCCGGACATGTACTGGCTTAAGCAGGGGGACACGTCTGGCACTGCAGGATCTGAGTCCCTGGCGGCATAGTGTGTTACTGATGGTAGCCTTTGTTAAGTTGGTCCCATCTCTCTGCAGGTCATTCCCTAGGTCCCCCCGTGTGGTTCTGGGATTTTTTCTCACCATTCTTGTGATAATTTTGACCCCACGGGGTGAGATCTTGCGTGGAGCCCCAGATCAAGGGAGATTATTAGGGGTCTTGTATGTCTTCCATTTTCTAATTATTGCTCCCACAGTTGATTTCTTCACACCAAGCTGCTTGCCTATTGCAGATTCAGTCTTCCCAGCCTGGTGCAGGTCTAGAATTTTGTTTCTGGTTTCCTTCGACAGCTCTTTTGTCTTCACCATAGTGAAGTTTGGAGTGTGATGCCGCGTACACACGACCGTTTTTCATGACGAGAAAAATGCAATTTTTAAAAATGGTCGTGAAAAACAGTGGTGTGTATGCTCCAGAGCATTTTTCTCGACGAGAAAAATGCCCGAAAAAAAAATAGAACCTGCTTTTTTTTTTCTCGTCGTTTTTTACGTCGTTCTTTTTAACGTTGTGAAAAACGGTCGTGTGTATGCTTTTACGAGGGGAAAAAAAATGCGCATGCTCAGAATCAAGTATGAGACGGGAGCGCTCGTTCTGGTAAAACTAGCGTTCATAATGGAGATAGCACATTTGTCACGCTGTAACGGACTGAAAAGCACGAATCGTCTCTCACCAAACTTTATTAATATGAGGATCAGCAAAAGCGTCCCAAAGGGTGGCGCCATTCGAATGAAACTTTCCCTTTATAGTGCCGTCGTACGTGTTGTACGTCACCGCACTTTGCTCAAGCATTTTTTTTCACGAACGTGTGTATGCAAGGCAGGCTTGAGAGGAAACACGAAAAATCACGACGAGAAAAACTTTGTTTTTTTCCATGACATGAATAACGGTCGTGCAGGGCTGGTGCAAGGATCTTTGACACCCTAGGCGAAACCTAATTTTGCCGCCCCCCCCCCAGCTGCGTCCCTGACTCCACTTTACTCTGCCCTTGCAACACATGTGACCTATCTGACCCCCTGGCATACACTGACCCCCTGTCCCCTACACTAACCCACCTGACAATTACACTGACTTGACACATACACTGACCCCCCTTACCTGATAAATACACTGACCCCCCCCCTTATCTGACACATACACTGACCCCCCCTTACCTGACACATACAGTGACCCCCCTTACATGAAACATACAGTGACCCCCCTTACACAATGGCGTCCCCAGGGGGGGACCAGAGGGGGCCCTGGCCCCCCCAACATTATGCTGTGCCCCACCATGTGCCCCCCCCAAAAAAAAATTTTTTGCATTTTTTTTTCGCTCGGGCTGCTGCTGGGGTAACATAGTTTCTCCTGAGAGGGAGAGCGTCCCCAGTCAGCTCCTGCGGGGGATTCCTCCCCCCACCCTCTGCTCGCTGACACTGCATAATGCGAGCGCTCACACAACCACAGCCGCCCGATCTGCTCCTTTCCCTGCATCCTCATTGGCACGGAGAAGAGCGAGTTGGAGGAAGGACTCCACGAGCACTGTGGGAGGGGGGGGGAGGGGGGCCCAAGCCTTCATCTCATTCAGAACCAGCCTGTAAATTCCAAAAGTGGTGACTGCAAGCTGAGCCGAGTGTCAGTCTATGACACTCTTTCACAGCCCAGCGAGTCCAGCCACACCCCCTCACTCTCCTCACATACAAGCAGGGAGGAATACAGCTCCTCCTCCTCCTTCCAGTCCAGCCCACACTATCCCAGCGTGCTGTATCTGAAGAGAGGAGATGTGTGGGCGGGAAATATGAAAATCAGCAGCATTCCTGGCTGTGTGTGAATGATGCCTGAGATTCTAGCCTGGACCGTGGGTAAGTGTGTGCACTGAAGACTGCAGTACACTGTAATCACTGAACTGCATTATCTCCATCCCTTCTCTCCCCCATCTGTCTCCCTCCCCCTCTCCTGTTCTTTCAAGACATTCACAATTTACTTTCACTTTCAGTTAGGCAGGTAATAGACAGTGCACATTTCTTTCCTGCATCCACAGATTGCAGGAAAGAAACTTGCATAGTTCCCCCATCAACACAGACAGTGCTGACAGGGGAATATCCCTCCCTCCCGACAAACTATAGCAACCACTAGTGATAATCATAAGAGAATCTGCTCATTAATGATTCGAATCTCAGCCAGTTCCTGCTGAACCAGCTGAGATTTAAACTGTCTATGGCTGGTCTTGGCTCTTAGGCAGCCCATACATTGATCACTTTTTTTCATTCAACTATTAGGTTGAATGAAAAAAAAAAAAGGAAATGATCCGATTCCCCCATCTACACATTATAGGTGGAATCCTCCCAGTGTTGACCAGTGCTGGAACAACCAGAGTTGCTGTCCTGTCCTGGCTATTCACAGCGCTGGTCTCTGTCTCCATGGTAGCGGTGGCAGCACATTGGAACCCAGTGCTGGTTACTTTATGGGGCTGATGTACAGGAGGGCCAGCACAATTTGTTGTTAGAGATGGGCTGGGCATGTTCAAAATTCCACATGCCAGAGCCTGCCAGGAAGCCCACACTGCACAGCGCTAATCACAGGCAGTGAGACATTTCCCGGTCCACAGCTGCACAGATCAGGAAATGTCTCACTGCCTGTGATTAGCACTGTGGAGTGTCGGCTTCCTGGCGGGATCGGGCATGTGGGATTTCTCGTCCAGATGAAGCTACGCGGAATCCCCCTTGCGAAACATGTTGACGTCACCCACCCACGTCACGTGACGCCTGCTTCTGACTAGGGATGAGCCGAACACCCCCCTGTTCGGTTCGCACCAGAACCTGCGAACAGACAGAATGTTCGCGTGAACTTTAGAACCCTATTAAATACAATGGACTCGAACGTTCGAAATCTAAAGTGCTAATTATAAAGGCTAATATGCAATTTATTGTCCAAAAAAGTGTTTGGGGACCCGGGTCCTGCCCCAGGGGTCATGTATCAATGCAAAAAAAAGTTTAAAAAATAGACCTTTTTAACGGGAGCGGTGATTTTAATAATGCTTAAAATGAAAAAATAAAAGTGAAATATTCCTTTAAATTTCGTACCTGGGGGGTGTGTATGATATGCCTGTAAAGTGGCGCATGTTTCCCGTGCTTAGAACTGTCTCTACACAAGTGTCATTTTTGAAGGAAAAAAAAGTCATTTAAAACTCACTCGCGGCTATTAATGAATTGTCGGCTTTTATCAATACATAGAAAAGTCATTGATAAAAAAAAAAAAGCGTGGGCGTCCCCCAGAATTCAATTACCAGGCCCTTCAGGTCTGGAATGGATATTAAGGGAAACCCCGCCGCAAATTTAAAAAAAAATGGCGTGCGGTTCCCCCTAAATATCCATACCAGGCCTTTCAGATCTGGCATGGATTTTAAGGGGAACTCCACCCCAAATAAATAAAAAAATGGCGTGGAGTCCCCCCAAAAATCCATACCGGAGCCTTATCCAAGCACGCAACCTGGCCGGCCGCAGGGGAAGAGGGGGAGGATGAGAGAGCGGCCCCTCCTCCCTCCTGAACCATACCAGGCCACATGCCCTCAATTTCACGAAGAAAGTGTAAAAAAATGTAAATAAAAACACACAAACACCTTGGAAAAGTCCTTTATTAATAAAAAAAAAAAAAACATTCCAGCGATGAAATCCAGTGTCCCGCGGCAATCCCGATGTCCAGCGCTGTCCGTCATTGGTTGTGCCTGAGCGGACCTGATGGGGAACTTCCTCTGCAGTGTTTTAAATGTATAGACCCGCCCCTTCTAAAGTTCCCCATCAGGTCCGCTCAGCGGACCAGATGCGGAACGCGAGAAGGGGCGGGTCTATACATGAATTACACAGTGAAGGAAGTTCCCCATCAGGTCCGCCCCCTCGGTATGTCAGACCGTGCCTACGTCATTGGCCTGAGCGGACCTGATGGGGAACTTCCTTCACTGTGTAAATTTAAATTACACAGTGAAGGAAGTTCCCCGCTCAGGCCAATGACGTAGGCGGGGTCTGACATACCGAGGGGGCGGACCTGATGGGAACTTCCTTCACTGTGTAATACGTGAATAGACCCGCCCCTTCTAAAGTTCCCCATCAGGTCCGCTAAACGGACCAGATGCGGAACATGAGAAGGGGCGGGTCTATTCACGTATTACACAGTGAAGGAAGTTCCCATCAGGTCCGCCCCCTCGTAGAGCGGACCTGATGGAGAACTTCCTTCACTGTGTAATACATGAATAGACCCGCCCCTTCTCGCGTTCCGCATCTGGTCCGCTGAGCGGACCTGATGGGGAACTTTAGAAGGGGCGGGTCTATAAATTTAAAACACTGCGGAGGAAGTTCCCCATCAGGTCCGCTCAGGCACAACCAATGACGGACAGCGCTGGACATCGGGATCGCCGCAGGACACTGGATTTCATCGCTGGAATGTTGTTGTTTTTTCGTTTTTTTTTTAATAAAGGACTTTTTCAAGGTGTTTGTGTGTTCTTATTTACATTTTTTTACACTTTCTTCGTGAAATGGTACCCCTTACCAATTCATATAGGGGGGGCCGGGATCTGGGGGTCCCCTTTGTTAAAGGGGTCTTCCAGATTCCGATAAGCCCCCTGCCCGCAGACCCCCACAACCACCGGGCAAGGGTTGTGGGGATGAGGCCCTTGTCCCCATCAACATGGGGACATCCTCCTCATGTTGAGGGCATGTGGCCTGGTACGGTTAAGGGGGGAGGGGGGCCGCTCTCTCATCCCCCCATCCCCCCTCTTCCCCTGCAGCCGGCCAGGTTGCGTGCTCGGATAAGGGTCTGGTATGGATTTTTGGGGGGACTCCATGCCATTTTTTTTAAAATTTGGGGTGGAGTTCCCCTTAAAATCCATGCCAGATCTGAAGGGCCTGGTATGGATATTTAGGGGTAACCGCACGCCATTTTTTTAAAAAATTTGCGGCGGGGTTCCCCTTAATATCCATTCCAGACCTGAAGGCCCTGGTAATTGAATTTGGGGGAACCCCCACGCTTTTTTTTTTTTTTTTTATCAATGACTTTTCTATGTATTGATAAAAGCCGACAATTCATTAATAGCCGCGAGTGAGTTTTAAATGACTTTTTTTCCTTCAAAAATGACACTTTGTGCAGGGACAGTTCTAAGCACGGGAAACATGCGCCACTTTACATGCATATCATACACACCCCCCAGGTACGAAATTTAAAGGAATATTTCACTTTTATTGTTTCACTTTAAGCATTATTAAAATCACTGCTCCCGAAAAAACGGCCGTTTTTAAAACTTTATTTTGCATTGATACATTGCCCCTGGGGCAGGACCCGGGTCCCCACACACTTTTTAGGACAATAACTTGCATATAAGCCTTTATAATTAGCACTTTAGATTTCTCCCATAGACTTTTCGAATTTGTTGCGAACACCCCAAATTGTTCGTTGTTCGGCGAACGGGCGAACAGGCAATGTTCGAGTCGAACATGAGTTCGACTCGAACTCGAAGCTCATCCCTACTTCTGACATCCCAGAAGTCCGCCTGTGGAGGACGCGGTGGAACGCGGAAGGACTTGATCTGTCCACAGCGGCGATCTACCACTGTGCTGTACACCATCCCATGCGCTGGGGCTTTCCTTAGGGACATACCCTTCGTCATTCGGTGACATCCAGCTGCAATATACGGGAGTCAAGTGCTTCATACAGCTACTACAGTCGGAACTGAACACACTAAACAGCATCGTATCCATGACCAGGCCCCCCCATATCAGGGTATCGTATGCCTCACTTAGCTATTGATACATAGCCTGGCTGTGAACTAAACATGCTGACTATACTGCCACGCTGCCACGCTGCATTGCAGTGTTTATAGTCATATCAGGTGTTCTCTTCTGCTGCTTTTTGATTACCACCATTTACCACCGATTCCATCTGGTCTTCGGTCTGATATCCTGCACCAGTGTATATCACTAATTGTTATATCATCTCATTACCCGTTTTGTGCCAGTGGATACGACGATTGAATTTTATTTATTCTGCTCCCTTTGGACTTCCATGGTATTGGGAACCTTCCCTCATCTCCTGTTCCCCTGAGGTCCCACTGACTTTCCCTTTTGCCCCTCCCCTCTCCTTCCCCTTCCCCCTTTTTCCCCCATTACACACGGGCTATAGCCTTCCTGGGATCTCTGTGGGGCTTACCTGCCTAGTCTATACACATTTGGTTTTTCATTTTTTGCAAAAATTTTCGCAGTAGGCTGCCCGCACATAGATATCAGGCGTCCGGACGTTTTGTCACTGTCTCATGTTTTGTGGTCACTGTCCTGTTTGTTTTTTCATTTTGTTTATGGTTACACATGGATAGCAAGTTGCTTTTCCATGTTTTGTGTCAGTTTTTTGCTATCCACATTCTCTCCAAGAGGATTGTTTTATGGAAATAATTTCCAATCATTTAATAAATTATTATCTTTTGTACCTACCTCCTGATTTTGGAGTCTCTCATTTTGGTCTTTGGATCCCCCAATAATTTGGTTGGGACCCTTTCCCCCCTTTTTTTTGTTTTCATATATGACTTTTTGACTAGTGAGACTCCACCCACATTGGGTTAACTGTTTAGGTTAGGACTTTTTGTATTGTACTAATCGTACATTATATGCCCTATGCGCCACCCCCTTTTTTTGTATACATGTGGGATTTCAAACACACCCGTGCCCATCTCTATTGGTTGTAGACAGTTGAGCTCCCTGCAGGTTGCTTAGCAGCAGTGGAGCCTTCTCTGACATGCTGATCGGGATGCAATCCAGGCGATGCTCCTAGTCAAATCCTAGTGTTAAATATCAGTGATTTTATTGATCAAAGCCCACACTTTACAGGCATAGAGCCCACATGGCTGCTGAACATACGGTTGATTATATATATGTGGTTGTACTCTTGATGCTAATAAATACTGTGTTTATTAGATCTGACTGGAAGCATCACTAGGATCACATCCTGATCAACATGTCAACAGAGAAGGTTATACAGCATTACAGCTGCTAGGTGACCAGCTGGGGGCTCGGCTCTCTATAACTAATAGTGCCAGCCTTCCCCTACATGCACGCATAATGTCACCAGCACAAAGTCCTAATAGACTGCCTCCGGTGCCAAGGAGACAGATGCCAGACCAGCGCTGTCAATAACAGGGACAGGAGAGCTGGGGAACCCCACAGTGGCAGAACACCAAGGCCCGGTGGCAAGACAACCTTTGCAACCCTGATAGTTCTCCCACTGCTTTGGACCCTTTTATTTTCTTGGTGTGCTGGTACATATATCTCTTGTTTTCTGACACCCTGGTGGGGCCCCAGTATAGTAGGAAGGGAGATCACTGCAGAACATGTGAAAGGGCCCGTTGTGGGATCGTAGTAAAGGGCCTCAGGATATATAATTGCATTTTATAGTTGGCCCCCCTACCTTTGTCCCTGTCCCCCCATGTGCCCCCCCTAAATATGAAAGCTGGAGACACCACTGCCTAGGCCTGCTGAATTTACTGAGCAATTACTGACCACCCTGTTTGACCTGGGTGCTCCGGCATCTACCTTTGTGGTTGAAAGAGCCCACAGGGTTCCACCGCTCCCTCCGAGACCTGGGGCCCCTCCACGCCGCTTCCTGCTACGAATGCTGAACTACCGGGACCGGGACCGCATCCTTGCGGCGGCACGAGCCATGCCTGACATTAAGTATGAAAACACCAGACTACTTTTCTTCCCGGACTTCTCCCAGGAGGTACAGCAACGTCGCAAGTCCTTCACTGATGTGAGACGCCGGCTCCGGGAGAGGGGTCTGCGCTTTGGCCTGTTGTATCCCAGCAGACTGCGAGTCACTGATGGTAGCGACACTCATTTCTTTGATACCCCGGAGGCGGCAGCGGCGTGGCTAGACGCCCGTTAACCTTAGGCAGCCGAGGACCAACGGTGGTTTTCACCCGGCAGGGAACAGATATGCTTCAACTATCACATCAATGAACATCTTTCCTGTCTTTTGAAGAATCCCAGCACTGCCCCCTTCTATGCCCCTAATCCTGCTTATCCCTGCTGGCTTTCAACTTTGTTCCTTATACACAAATGTTCACTTCGGCTGATTGAACTTCCACTCACTCCTGTCTAAGGAGCTCCAATGGCAACTAACGAACTGCCTCGCTCATGAACCAAGGTGACTCAAGTTGTTCCCCCTTTCCACACCTTGGACTTCCACCCAGAGTTGAGGCGGACTTCCCCGGAAACGTATCCCTCACCTGCGGTCCTACGGGCCGACTTCTTAGGGTCGCAGTGACCTAAAGATTACATGTTTTTCTCAGTTAAGGGACAAAACCCTGCATCAGTTTTTATGGCTCTTGGGTCCCTTTTTTTTGGCCCTTGACGCTAGGTTTGTATGGTGTTTGGGTAGGGTGTTTTATGTTATGGGGAGAAGGGTTCAATTTTTATGAAGGTCCAGATAATTACTGTATTGCTCAACTACCTTATGGGTCTCTGACCCTATTGAATGAGTGTGCCACTACTGTGTTTACTTATATGTGTTGGGTTGATGGTCTCATCCTGCTTCTATTTCCCCCTGGTGTTCCTTGATGGCTCCTCCGGATGCTGAGCTCCTGACCGTTCTGTCATGGAATGTTCGGGGGCTCAACTCGATTTTTAAGAGGTCACTCTTATTTCAATATTTGAAAATACATAATCCCCACATAGTGCTACTGCAGGAGACACATTTAACCGGCAGCAAGGTTATGGCTCTGAAGAAGCCCTGGGTACAGAAGGCGTTTCATGCGACCTACTCTTCATATTCTCGTGGGGTATCTATCCTGATTAGCAAACGTGTACCGTGTGTGATACACGATGTTCATCTGGACCCCCATGGAAAGTTCGTTATGGTTGTTCTGAGTATATATACCCAAAAGTATGTCATAGTGAATGTTTATTTGCCTCCCCCTGGTCAGGTACAGGCTCTGTACACTCTCTACGAGAGGTTGGCTCCGCATTGCCCAGCGCAGGTTCTGTTCATGGGAGACTTTAATGCTACGCTGTCCCGTGACCTGGACAGGCCTTCCCCTCAATCCAATTTTAACTCTGATCTCGGAACGTGGGCTCAGGCCACGGAGTTCCAGGAGGCATGGAGGTGGCTTCACCCCCAAGATAGAACGTATTCTTGTTTTTCGGCCACATTTAGAACCTCCTCCCGCATTGATCTAGCTTTTGCTAATTCAACCATGCTGGCTAACGTTCAGGAGGCATGTTATCTCCCCTCTGGCCTCTCTGATCATCACCCCCTTAAATTGACCATTAGGACCACCAGGTCGCGGAACAATGCCCTTTGGAGGTTGCAACCCCATTGGATCAATAACGAGGCTGTCCATGACAGAGTTCTTTCCCCCCTGGGGGAGTATTGGGTGCACAATGTGGGGTCGGCTTCTCTGGAGACGACCTGGGACGCCTCCAAGGCTCACAGCAGGGGTCAGTATATCTCGGCTGTGGCGGCGGTAAAGGCGGAACTGGGAGATGGGGTATCTGACCTGCAGCGTAGGGTGGATGAGGCGATGAATCAATATTCAGCCTCGCCGACGGTGTCCAATTTTGAACACCTGTCATCGCTTAGGCGAGAATTACATCTCTATGTTACAGATGCCACTAGTCTTGGTATACAGGGTAGCAGACAGGCATACTTTGAACATGGTGACAAAAATAGCAAGCTGCTAGCGATGCTAGCGCAGCAGGACAGGCCCTCAGCGGTTATATCGGAGATCCTCACGGCAGATGGCGCTTTAGCCACCTCTCAGGAGGATATTCTGTCTACATTCAATACTTTCTACACTTCTCTTTATGCCTCTTCACTTCCTGACGGGTTTGATCCTGCGCCTATGATCTCCATGCTGGACACATTGGCCCTGGGGTGGCTCTCCGACACGGAGAGGCAACTCCTTGTCTCGGAGATCACCCCAGAAGAAGTCACACTGGCCATTAAATCTTTTCCGGCAGGTAAAACCCCAGGGCCGGACGGCCTGCCCATTGAGTACTATAGGGCCCACACAGAATTGCTCGCCCCTAAACTAGCTCAGATGTTTCAAGCTTGCTTGAATCAAGACTCCTTGCCACCCTCTATGAGAGAAGCCCATGTGGTACTTATTCCTAAGCCTAATAGAGACCCTAAGTTATGCGCCTCATACAGGCCAATTGCACTTCTCAACTGTGACCTTAAAATTTTGACCAAGTTACTGGCCATTAGACTCAACGTAGTGATAAAGTCCCTGATTGACCCCGACCAAACGGGCTTCATGCCCGGTAGATCTACGGACATTAATATACGCAGATTATTCACTAATATTTATGCCCCCCATACTAACCAGGGTACTAGAACCATTGCCACCTTGGATATAGAGAAGGCATTCGACACGGTGGAATGGGTCTATCTGTGGGAGGTGCTTAGACGAATGGGGTTCCCGTTAAAATTTATAGGCTGGATACGCACACTTTACACTGGTCCTACGGCACGCATTAAGCTGAATGGCTCCTTGTCTCCTCCGTTCTCCCTGCAGAGGGGCACCAGACAGGGATGCCCTCTCTCCCCGGCTCTGTTCGCCCTGGCCGTGGAGCCTATTGCTGAGGCCCTTAGGACCTCGGCCGAGGTCCGTGGTCTTCGGGTGGGCTGGCTGGAGGAGAGAGTGGCTTTATACGCGGACGATATGCTCCTGTTCCTGAATGACGCTGGTGACTCTCTGCGGGGCGCACTTGGTATCATGGATACCTTCGCCGCCTTCACGGGGCTGAGGGTGAACTGGCACAAGTCGCAATTGTTCCCAGTGGATGCGGGGGCCCGGTGCTCCTCGCCCTCCTCTCTCCCGCTTCAGTGGGTTGAGCAGTTCACCTACTTAGGAATTGTTATCTCAAAGGAGACTGGGGATTTTGTGCGGCTAAATCTCGACCCTGTCCTGGTGACCATTAAAGCCAAATTTAAGGCGTGGAGTAACCTCCCCCTTTCTCTCATTGGGCGTATTAACCTGATTAAAATGAAAGTCCTTCCTAAACTCACGTATATTTTTCGGAATTCCCCTCACTGGCTGACTAAAGTCTTCTTTAATTCCCTCAGGCAACTCTTCCTCTCCTTTATTTGGGGGGGCAGGCCACCTAGATTCAAATATTCCACCTTGACCAGGCCTGTGGACAGTGGCGGCTTGGCTCTCCCTGATTGTTACAAGTACTATTTGGCCACTCAGCTTGTGACCGCCCACTGGTGGCTGAGACCGGACCTGACCAATTCCGTGACGGTACTGGAGGCAGCCATAGTGGGGTCCCTGGAGGCACTGGAGGGACTGCTATTCAGGGGTCAAAAAACGCCCCACAATCTCACCCCTTCCATGCGTACCACTATGCGGGCATGGAGGGCGGGTGAGGCACTAAGGGCACCCCAGCCGAACTCTTGGTCTCCTCACACCCCCCTGTGGCTGAATCCCAACCTGTCACAATTCCACACTATCCCCAATCCGCAGGCCTGGGCCAAGTATAAAATACTGACCCTCAAACATATCATCACCAACGGAGATCTCACTCCCTTTCACACTTTATGTGCTAAATTCAACGTACCTGACCGAGCCCGCTTTAGATATCTCCAAATTGCACATGCCTTCAGGTGCCAATTTTTGGGCAGGCCAGTCGAACTGGCATACTCAGAGTTGGAATCTACTATCCGGGTGAAAGACCTGGAAAAACCCGCGTCTCAGATTTATGGATCCCTGCTGGTTGCTGCTATCCCCGAGCTGTCTTCCCTCCGCAGGAAATGGGTGGAGGACATACCGGGGCTGGACGCGGACGACTGGAGGGAGGTTTGGGATTATCCCTTCTCCCCTCTGATCTCAGCAAGGGACAAATTAGTCCAATATAAAATTGTCCACAGGGCTCACTACACACCTCACAGGCTGCACCAGATGTCACCGGAGCATTCTCCGGAGTGCTGGCGCTGCTCCTACCGGCCAGGGGGTTTCTTCCATATTTTCTGGGCTTGCCCAGCAATTGTACAGTATTGGAGTGAAGTGATACGGGTGATCAATAAAGCCACCGGGCCTTGCGTCCCATGCGAGCCCATACACTGTTTGCTAGGACTGGTTGAACAACTGCCAATACTCAGAGCCAGAAAAACACTCATATCCCTGTTGTTGTATTATGCACGCAAAGCCATTACAATGAATTGGAAAAAATCGTCTCCCCCCTCTGTAAAATTTTGGAAAAACTTAATTAATGCCAGTTTGCCCCTATATAGAGCCACATACTTGTCTAGAGGTTGTCCGCACAAATTTGAAAAGGTATGGAACTGTTGGTTAGATGACAGAAGCACGACAAGTGATACAGTGACCACGGTCTAGACTTATATTGTATCTTCGAAATATCGATTTATTAACCCAAAAAATGTCTTCAGGCTACCTTCCTCTAATAATAACACTTTGAAGCATGATGTATATTGAATGAACCCTCTCCCCAAGTTTGGGGTTGTAGTATAGACTAAGTTACGTTTTTTGTTATTTGTCGCCCTGTGACGGTCTGATGCCGACACAGGGTAATGGCCCATGCGTGGGCAGCTGTTGTGCCTAGATGTGGGCAAATTGTGTGTATGTTTTATAAAAATTCAATAAAAAAGATTTATTAAAAAAAAAAAAGTATCCTGTTCTCTTTGTATTGCTTTCTTTGTGTGAAATCCATGGTGTTCCTGACAGTCCCTCTGCTTTCCTATAAAACACTGACAATTCTAAACAGGAGAGCAAACCATAATCAGTTCTCTAGCTATGCTGGGAACTCAGTGTGTAGGGATGAGCTCTGTGTTCGAGTTGAACATAAGTTCGACTCGAACATCAGCTGTTCGACCGTTCAAAAGGAAAAACGTACCGCTCAAAAGCTTGAGAATTCACCAAATGGCTGCTTCCGCCCAGTCACTCACACAGGTGCTGGCTCTGCACTGATGCATGGGAGAAAAAGAAACCCTGGACTGCCGCACTCTGTATAGACAGTTATTTATTCCAAAATTTCAAGTAAAAAATCCAAATTCAAAATAAATCCATAAATCCAAAACAACAAATGCAGATAGTGTGCATGCAGGGAAGGGTGGCTAACATCGAACGATTTGGGCCGTTCGCGCCAAATTCGAGTGACGCGAACGGCCCACAATACACTGCGCCATCGCAGTGCAATCCCGGCGCTGTGATTGGCCAAGCATGCACTGTGACCCCGCATGCTTATCCAATCACAGTGCCAGCAGCTAGGAGAGCCATAATTGGCCACAGGCATGTTGCCTGTGGCCAATTATAGCTCAGGGGGTTTAGCACACGCCCCACACTATAAAAGGCCGCCAGCGCGGCGGCCTTGTGTAGTGTGTTCCGGCGCAGGGAAAGAGAAGGATAGGCAGGGATAGTGTGATATTTTTTGTGCTATTCTTGTGTGCAGGGGGAGAGAAGGATAGGCAGGGAGAGTGTCAGTGTCATATTCTTTGCTAAACCTTGTGTGCAGGGAGAGAGAAGGATAGGCAGGGGACAGTGTCAGTGTCATATTCTTTTCTAAACCTTGTGTGCAGGGAGAGAGAAGGATAGGCAGGGAACAGTGTCAGTGTCATATTCTTTGCTAAACCTTGTGTGCAGGGAGAGAGAAGGATAGGCAGGGAGAGTGTCAGTGTCATATTCTTTGATAAACCTTGTGTGCAGGGAGAGAGAAGGATAGGCAGGGGACAGTGTCAGTGTCATTGTTGCTAAGCCTCCTGCACATTATACACCTGAAGTTAGCCCGTATTGCTGTGTTTTCCTGGTGTGTTACACCAACAGGCATTTGCAGCACTTACAGCGGGCGGAGTGTGCCTCCTGCACATTATACACCTGAAGTTAGCCCGTATTGCTGTGTTTTCCTGGTGTGTTACACCAACAGGCATTTGCAGCACTTACAGCGGGCGGAGTGTGCCTCCTGATCATATTACACCTGAAGTTAGCCCGTATTGCTGTGTTTTCCTGGTGTGTTACACCAACAGGCCTTTGCAGCACTTACAGCGGGCGGAGTGTGCCTCCTGCACATTTTACACCTGAAGTTAGCCCGTATTGCTGTGTTTTCCTGGTGTGTTACACCAACAGGCATTTGCAGCACTTACAGCGGGTGGAGTGTGCCTCCTGCACATTATACACCTGAAGTTAGCCCGTATTGCTGTGTTTTCCTGGTGTGTTACACCAACAGGCATTTGCAGCACTTACAGCGGGCGGAGTGTGCCTCCTGATCATATTACACCTGAAGTTAGCCCGTATTGCTCTGTTTTCCTGGTGTGTTACACCAACAGGCATTTGCAGCACTTACAGCGGGCGGAGTGTGCCTCCTGCACATTATACACCTGAAGTTAGCCTGTATTGCTGTGTTTTCCTGGTGTGTTACACCAACAGGCATTTGCAGCACTTACAGCGGGCGGAGTGTGCCTCCTGCACATTATACACCTGAAGTTAGCCCGTATTGCTGTGTTTTCCTGGTGTGTTACACCAACAGGCATTTGCAGCACTTACAGCGGGCGGAGTGTGCCTCCTGCACACTATACACCTGAAGTTAGCCCGTATTGCTGTGTTTTCCTGGTGTGTTACACCAACAGGCATTTGCAGCACTTACAGCAGGCGTAGTGTGATTCCTGCAAAATATACTCCTGAAGCTAGGCCTTATTGCTGGTTTTCCCATCTCCCTGCAGGCCATTAGAATGTCTGGAAGGCAAACAAGGAGAGGCAGACAGTCAGGAGCCAATAAAAGAGGGCAAGCAGGCTCTGTGTCTAGAGACAACAGTGCTGTTCGTGGACGTGGTGCATTGCCATCAGCACGTGGCCATGGGACACGCTTGTCCTTCTTTTCGGCAGCTGGACGAGTTGAGCCGCATCATGCCAAAGACTTGGTAGAGTGGATGACCAAGCCCTCCTCATCCTCCTCATCCTCTCTCACCCAGGCTCAGGGTACTGGCAAAGCAGCTGCCAAAGCGTCCTCTTCCCTGGTATCAATGTCATCATCAGTCACTCCTTCCCTAGACCAACCATGTCCTCCTGAGGAGTCCCCTGAACTGTTTGAGCACAGTGTTGGGTACATGCTCCAGGAGGATGCCCAGCGTTTCGAAGGGTCTGATGATGATACCCAGCTAGAGGAAGGCAGTAGCGTGAGAGCAGAGAGAGGGGATGCTCAAGAAGGACACCAATCTGGCAGTCATGTTCCAGCAGCTGCAGCATACTGCCAGATTGGCTCCAGTGATGAGGAGGGAGGGGATGATGAGGTCACTGACTCCACGTGGGTGCCTAATAGGAGAGAGGAGGAGGAGGAGGAGGATGAGGAGGAGGCACATCTCCAACGAGGCAGGATGCCCTCGGGGGGCCAGCGTAAGGGCAGCACACCGACGGAATCACACCGCAGAGCTCCGCCTGTGCAGGGCGCTGCCTCTGCCCGTTATTCAAAAAGTTCTTTGGTGTGGGCCTTTTTTGAGTCGAGTGCATCAGATCGCACAGCTGCTGTTTGCAACATATGTCTCAAGCGTATATCGCGTGGCCAAAACATCACCCGCTTGGGCACCACATGCTTGACCAGACATATGTTGACCTGCCATGCAGCTCGTTGGCAAGTCTTCCTTAAAGACCCACACCAAAGAACAAAGCGGACCTCTCCTTGCACCGCATCAGCTGGGATCTCCAACCACACTATACCTTCAATCCTCTCTGAAACCTGCACTGAGAGGAATGAAGGTGTAGAATTAGGTGTGTCACAGCCAAGTACTTGCGGGCACTCTGCTAGCAGTACACCGACGTCCGATTCTAGCAGGCAAATTTCCCTGCCCCAGCTGCTGGACCGTCGAAAGAAGTTCACTCTCAGCCATCCACATGCCCAGCGGTTAAATGCTAGCTTGGCTAAATTGCTAGCGCTTCAACTGCTGCCTTTTCAGTTGGTAGACTCGGCCCCCTTCCGTGAGTTTGTGCAATGTGCGGTTCCTCAGTGGCAGGTTCCCAAACGCCACTTTCTCTCACGGAAGGCGATTCCGGCTCTCTACCGGCATGTGGAAGGCAATGTCTTGGCCTCGCTGGACAGGGCGGTCAGCGGTAAGGTGCATATTACCGCTGACTCATGGTCCAGCAGGCATAGACAGGGACGTTACCTTTCTTTCACGGCCCATTGGGTCACTCTTTTGGCAGCTGAGAAGGATGCAGGACAAGGTGCAGTAGTGTTGGAGGTTGTTCCGCCGCCACGCCTCCAAAATGCTACTACTGGTTGTGACACACCTCTCTCCTCCACCCCCTCCTCTTCTTCTTCCTCCATGGCCTCTTCCTGTGCTTTGTCCTCGGAACCAGCGGTGCTCCGTAGGCGTTCAAGGGGCTACGCAAGTACGCAGGCAAAAAGATGCCATTCCGTGCTTGCGCTGGTGTGTTTGGGGGACAGGAGCCACACTGGGGCAGAGGTTCTGTCTGCTCTGCAGGGGCAGGCCGAGAGGTGGTTGACGCCACGCCAGCTTAAGCCAGGAATGGTGGTTTGCGACAATGGCACCAACCTCCTCTCCGCCCTCCGACAGGGACAACTGACTCATGTGCCCTGTGTGGCTCACCTCCTTAACCTGGTGGTGCAGCGGTTCTTGGGCAGGTACCCGGGCTTACAGGATGTCCTGAGGCAGGCCAGGAAAGTCTGTGTGCATTTCCGCAGATCTTATAATGCCAGTGCTCGCCTGGCTGAGCTGCAAAAGGAGTTAAACCTGCCCAAGAACCGCCTTATATGTGACATGCCCACCAGGTGGAACTCAACGTTGGCCATGCTGCAGCGGCTGCACACACAGCAGAGGGCCATCAATGAGTACCTGTGCGACTACGGCACCAGGACAGGGTCAGGGGAGCTCGGGTTTTTTTCACAACGCCAGTGGGGCATGATCAGGGATGCATGCACTGTCCTGGCACCATTTGAGGAGGCCACGAGGATGGTGAGCAGTGACAGTGCATGCATCAGTGACACTGTACCTCTTGTCCACCTGTTGGAACATACGCTGCGTGGAATAATGGACAGGGCACTTGAGGCAGAACAGAGGCAGGAAGAGGAGGACTTCCTTGCCTCTCAAGGCCCCCTTTACCCAGACAGTGTTCCTTCTGTCCCACCCATCGCACAGGAAGAGGAGGAGGAGGATTGTGTCAGCATGGAGGTGGAGCCTGGCACTCAGCATCATCAGCAGCAGTCTTTTAGGGATGATTTACAGTCCCAAGAAAACAGTGGACTTGTACGTGGCTGGGAGGAGGTGGCTGCGGATCATGTCGTCCTTAGTGACCCAGAGGACTCCGGACCGAATGCCTCAGCTAACCTACGCTGCATGGCCTCCCTGATCCTGCAAAGTCTGCGGAAGGATCCTCGTATTCTTCGGATCAAGGAGAGGGACCATTACTGGCTGGCCACTCTCCTTGATCCACGGTACAAGGGTAAGGCTGCGGACCTTATCTTACCGTCGCAGAGGGAGCAGAGGATGAGACAACTCCGGGAGGCCTTGCAGAAAGGTCTGTGCAACGCGTTCCCAGAGACTGGGAGGTTACAAACTCCTGGTCCTGGACAACGAGTTGCTGAGGCTTCGGTCAGTCAAAGAAGGAGCGGTGGGGAAGGTGGCCGTCTGACCGATGCGTTCAGAGAATTCTTTAGTCCGCAGCCCCAAGGTATGATCGGTTCCAGCAACCATCGCCAGCGTCTGATATACATGGTGCAGGAATACCTAGGGGCAAGGTCAGACTTGGACACCTTCCCCACGGAAAATCCTCTGGCTTACTGGGTCTTGAGGATGGATCACTGGCCAGAGCTTGCACAGTATGCAATTGAGCTACTGGCCTGTCCTGCATCCAGCGTTCTTTCAGAACGCACATTCAGTGCTGCTGGAGGATTTGTCACGGATAACAGGGTGCGCCTGTCCACTGACTCGGTTGATCGACTGACCTTCATAAAGATGAACCAGTCTTGGATCACCACCAGCTACCAAACACCTGAAGCTGATATAACAGACTAATTTATTTTCAAATGTCACATCCCTTCAAGACTGATGCTGATGCTGAGTGACTGTCCTGTTATGTTGACTGACTCTCCTCCTCCTCCTCAATGATCCGATTGATGATGATAGCTTGGAAGAACATTTTTGTTTCTGGGTGCCGCCACCAGTGACTAAGGCCCAATTTTTCAGCCCCTGTTTAACAGGGGCATGTAATTACAATTTTTAATGCAATGCTTTGCAGCAGGGCTCATTCCTGCACTCCAACTAGAGTATCTGGGAGAGGTTGCAGTGTCGTGGCACCAGCACCAGTGCCTAAGGCCCAATTTTTCAGCCCCTGTTTAACAGGGGTGTGTAATTACAATTTTTGATGCAATACTTTGCAACAGGGCTCATTGCTGTGCTCCAAGTACAGTATCTGTGAGGGGTTGCAGTGTTGTGGCACCAGTGCCTAAGGCCCAATTTTTCTGCCCCTGTTTAACAGGGGCATGTAATTACAATTCTTGATCTAATAATTCACAGCAGGGCCCATTCCTGCGCCCACCAAGAGTAACTGTGAGGCCTTACAGTGTTGTGTCAACACCACCACCACCACCACCAAAGGCCCAATTTTTCAGCCCCTGTTCAACAGGGGCATGCAATTACAATTCTTGATCTAATAATTCACAGCAGGGCCCATTCATGTGCCCACCAAGAGTAACTGTGAGGGCTCACAGTGTTGTGGCAACACCAACATGTAAGGGGCAAATTTCAGCTGAGTATATACGGCAGGCCCCTACTTTCAAACATCCAACTTACAAACAACTCCTCCTTGCAAACGGAAGGATACAACAGGAAGTGAGAGGTAATCTACCCCTAGGAAGGCAAATTCTCTCATGTAAGAGTTAATATGGGAAAAAAAGTGTCTCCTCTCCACTGATGCTTTATCACCAATTCTTGTTTCAATAAAAACCCCAAATTTTCAAAAAACATTTGTCATTAGGACGGAAAGTGAGGTGAACTGTTCTGAACAGGTGCACACTGCACAGACAGCAAAACAAATGTTACAGGGGTGACTTCCACGGACGTGTGTGTGCCAGCGCCAATTGACCGGTCGGCGCTGTGATACTTTTAAGCTGTCTTTTTAACTGCTCTTGTGAGTATGTTTTCATAATTTTAATAAATGTTCACCAAGGATTTTACACTATCTAGTGTCCCCCCCCCTTTTTTTTCATGGTCCACGATTGAATACCTGTATGATGCTATATGAGCTGTCGGGCTATTAAAACAACCGAGGTTTACCACTGGCTACACTCTGGAGGCTTAACTGAGCATTACTTAAGGCTGTTTGAGGTCCTCCGTCATAGGGGACCATCGCTGTTCGGTAAGCAGTAACTTCTACTGGTGGTGGTGAAAGTCACGAATTTAAGTCTAAGAAGATTTGAATCCTTTCCTTCTTCATTTCTTTATTAATTTTGGATATCGCCTCACGGGTGTTTTTTTCATTATGGATTTTTGAATATGAACTTTGAGGGGTTTTTCCGCTCTACAGTATTTTTGGACAATAACTAATTTTTTTTTCACAGTTAATTCTCTGTTTATTATCTGTTCACATAGATTATATATTGCTTTTCACTTTGCCATTTATCTTAGCTTCTTTGGGTTCCTCAGGCCCGGGGAGGTTTCACGGGTTAGTAGTCTCTCTCCTTTCCTGCGTAAGAGCAGTCTTTGTCAGGAAAGTGACCATTTTGCCTTACAGCTTTTGCGGTCCGTTCGCGGGTTCTGGTGCGAACCGAACCCGGGGGTGTTCGGCTCATCACTATCAGTGTGCTCTCCTCCAATGAACAGACTTCTCCTGAGATACCCCCGCTACACAGACATTCACTGGAAAGCTCAGTGTCCTGCTGCTACCCCTCCCGCTAGCTCTTATGCAGCTGAGAACAGGGGGGATGTAATCACTTATAAAAAAAAGGAAAAAAAAGGTATTTATAATGTTTTATATATCTATCCAAAAATGTTTTGCATTTCATTTCTATTTTAAACTGAATGTTTTTTTTTACAAAGAGAGGGTTTACAATCACTTTAACAATGTGCCCTGGAGACCATTTCATCCAGATGGAACAGGGATAAGATGGCTTTTAAGGGCCAGGGATGAGATGGTCCACAGGGGGTATTGTTTAGAAATAACTTGGGTGCAGAAATGAGATGGGCCCCTGGGTGCAAAGATGATATTGTCCCCAGAGTGCAGAGACAAGATGTTTCCCAGGGTGTATTGTCAAGATGGTTCGCAAGGCACAGAGACAAGATGGTCCACTGATTGCAAGGAAAGGATGGTCCACAGGGCGAAGAGACAATATGGTCCTCAGGGTGCAGAGATGAGATGGTCACCACGGTGTATGGTTAAATTTGTCCCAGGGTGCAGAAATTAAATTGTTCTCAGTGCAGAAATGGTCCACAGGGTGCCGAGACTAGATGGTCCACAGGGTGCATAGACAAGACGGTCCACAAGGTACAGACACAGGGCCTGCAAACAATCTTGTCTCTGCACTCTGTGGACAAGCTCAACAATACATCCAGGGGAACCTTCCATCTCTGTGTCCTTGGGACCATCTCGTCTCTGCATCCTGTGGACCATCTTGTCTCTAAGCCCTGTGGATCATCTTACCTCTGCACTCTACAAGCCATCCCAACAATACACCCTGGGTACTATCTTCTCTCTGTGCCCTGGGGACCATCCCATTTCTGCACCCTGGGGACAGTTTCATCTCTGAACCCTGTGGATCAGACCATCTCAATAATACACCGTGGAGACCACCTCGCCTTTACGCCTTGGGGACCATCTCATCTCTGCGCCCTGGAGATTATCTTGTCCTTGTACCCTAGGGACCATACTGACAGTGCACTCCAGGAAACAGTTATACTCCATGCCAGCCACCCTTGTAGTGAAGTAGTATAGTGGTTAGATAATTAATATTTACGTATTAGTATGATGAAGTAAATTTCCGCAGCAACCCGATTCTTCCAGAGAGAGATTTAATTGACTTCCAACACAGAACAAAGTCCAATACTTGCAACAGATGACAAAAATCCAATAGAGTAAATATAACTCAGAATAGTAGCTTTAGAGTCCCATCTTTTCCTAGACCTGTGCCTTCATATCCATAGGGAATGACAAAACTGACCTCCAGAATCAGATTATATTGCCTATCCACTGAATGGCTGAGCAATTTGATTGGCTGTCTCCATTAGGTGTTTGATCTAGCCTCTGTCTTTCAGAGTGACAGATAATGACCCCAGTCGGAAACAGCTGCAGTCATCAACTGCCCTAATTTGCATTCTTGAATATTATCATCAACAAGTCCCTTTTGAAATGTTCAATTAGGTTAACAGGCAATACCTTACACACCTAGGTAGACTTGCATAAGATTAACACATCAAAGGGTCTTCAGCTGTCCCTTTGATATGTCCAAATTCAGTTGGCTTGGACAACTCAACTGAATTCCTGGTCAATATGGTAATGTAATACAATAATCCTACATCAATCGGCCAACATATTACAACAACCCTGTCTCTATGCCCTGGGAAACACCTTGCCTTTGCACCCTGTGGAGCATTTTAACAATGCACTCTGTGGATCATCTCAACAATTCTCCCTGAGGAACATCTCATCTCAATTCCCTAAATAACCTCTCATCTCTGCACCCGAAGTAACAAAGGCAATGCACCCTGCAGAATATCTAATCTCTGCACCCTTGGGAACATATTGCCTTTGCGCACTTGGGACAACCTCAACAATACACCCTCCAGAGCATCTCTGCACTCTGGGGACCATCCTGTCTCTGTGCATTCTAGGGACCCTCTTAGCAATACCCTCTGTCGAAGTCTCTGCACCATGTGGAATGTCCCATCTCTACGCCCTGAGGAACATCTTGTCTCTGCGCCCAAAGGAGCATCTAGTCTCTGTGCTTGGTATAACATCTCATCTCTGTGCCTTGTGGAACATCTCATCTCTGTGCACCACAAAACATCTCTTCTCTGTGCCTTGAGTAATGACAATGCATCCTGAGGAACATTGTATCTCATCTCATCTCTGCACCCTGAGGACGACTTTGAAAAAACAGCCTGAGGACTACGTCAAGAATACTCCATACAGTCCTTCACATCTCTGCACTCTTTGGAACATTTAGTCATTGCATCCTGTGGATCATTTTGCCAATGTGCCCTGGGGAACATCTCGACAATGCACCCTGTGGAACATGCCATCTCTGTGCTCTGGGGACAAACTTGACAATACATCCTGCGAAGCATCTCATCTTAGCGCTCTGCAGACCTTCACTTCTCTGTGAATTGCTGAGCATCTCATCTCTGTGCCATGTGGAACATGTAATGCAATGTGGACCATATCATCAATACGCCATGTGGAATATCTTATCTGTGCCCTGAAAATCTTCCCCCTGTGCCCTGAGGAACAAATTGTATTTGCACCCAGAGGAATATCTTGTCTCTGTGCCCTGAGGACCATCTCATTTCTGTGTCCTAGGAATCACCTCAACAATATGTTTCTGGGGAGTCGGGACCATCCCATCTATGTGTCCTGTGGAGCATCTCAACAGTGTGTCTAGTGGAACACCTCAACAATTTGTTTTACAGACCATCTCGTCTCTGAACCCTGTGGAAAATCTTATCCCTGCACATTACAGAAAATCTTGTCTCTATGAAATGCAGTCAATATCATCTCTGTGCCCTAGGTAACATCTTAACAATACAGCCTGCAGAACACCTAGTCTCTGCATCCTGGGGACCATCTCATCTCTGCACCTTGAGTAACAACAATGTGTCCTATGGAACATCCCAATAATACGCCCTGGGGAAGATTTCAACTCTGTGCTCTGCAGAACTTGTTGGATCTGTGCCCTGTAGACAATATCATTCCTATTACCTGCAGAACATCTCAACAATGCGCCCTGTGGAACATCTCATCTCTGCACCCTGGGAACCATCTTGACAATGGTCTCTGTGGAACATCTCATCTGTGCGCCCTAAAGACCACCTTGTCTTTACGCCTAGAATAACAACAATGTACCTTATGGATTGTCTTGATAATTTGCCCTGAAGAACTTATCTCTGTGTCCTGTGGAACATATCCTCCCTGCTCCCTTGGGAACATCTTGACAATGTGCCCTACAGAACATCTCATCTGTGAACCCTGGGGACCATCTTGGCAATGCACCCTCTGCAACATTTTGTCTCTGAGCCCTGTGGAGCATCTCAAACATGCACCCTGGGGAACAGGTCATCTTTGCGCCCTAAGTAACCTCACATCTCTCCACCTGAAGTAACAAAGACAATGCACCCTGCAGAATATCTCATCTCTGCAGAATACAGGCAATGCACCCTGCATAATATATCATCTCTGCTCCTTAGGGAACAATCTCTTAGGGAAATGTTCCTGAGAGAGCATTTCTGCACCCTCAGGAACATCTTGTCTTTGCAGCCTGGGGACAGTCTCAACAATACACCCTCTGGGGAACATCTTGTCTCCATGCCCTAGGGGCCTACTCAACAATACCCCCTGTGTCTCTGCACCTTGTGGAATGTCCCATATCTATGCTCTGAGAAACATCCAATCTCTTGTTTGTGCCCTGGGTAATGACAATGCATCTTGCAGTCCATCCCGTCTCTACGCTCTAAGGACCATCCAATCTCTTCACCATGAGGAACTAAAACATTTAATCTCTGCACCATGCAGACTATCTCAACATTGTGCCCTGCGGACCACCTTGGAAATGCACCCTGTGGACCATCTCATCTCTGTGCCCTGCTAACCATCTCATCTCTGTGCATTGTAGATCAACTTATCTCTGCGCCCTGCAAACCATCCAGTTTATGCGCTCTGCGGGGCCATCCCATACTAAAGCTGAATGATTTAGGTTCCTTGCTATTCAGGTCTACTTCTGGACTCTGATCTTTACTTTCCCTACTGTGCCAGAAAGGGGATTTTCCCATGATGCAAAACTCTCATGTGCATAGTGAGAGTGAGAGTTTGGAAGTGGACAGGAACCACGGCCAAAGTAGAGACATCTATATAGACAGAAAGGAATAGACAAGGTGACAAAAGGAATACCCGATTTTGGGGTCAAGGATTGTTTGATGAAGTGCTCGGCTGCTCTGGAGTCCACGCATGTGTAGCGATACCTTCAACTAAGAGGGCCGCAGATTTAGCTTGGGCCCTGAAGACAGCTCCACCAACCCCCGGCAATTTACTCAACCCCCTACTGGCACAGTTAGTCTAGGGTAATATGTATATAGCTTATGCTCTATGATTAAATGCAAACACCAAGACAGTGATAGGAAAATAACAAATTTACTTTCTATGGCAATAGAAATCAACAGTGATAACAGATCATAAGAATCTATCTGCAGAGCCCTGCAGCAATAGTCACACTATAACCATTAAGATATGGCGCACACGCGCCACGTGTAACAATACTTCACTATGCGCCCTGTGGCGCAGCAACTAAATAAACTACCTAGATGGCCAGGCCTGACCATATAACTCAGTCTCTAGTAAGGGTAAAATTCTTCGCATGCAAGTCTTTAAACGGTGGTGCACATTTCAGGAACACATTTGTAATCCAATGGGGGGGGGGGTAAAAATGCCAACACAGTACACTCCACTAAAGATCCGTTCAACTCAGTTCTGCTTTGGATCTCAAATGGGGAAAATAACTCAAATAGGAACTAGTGGGCCACAGCAGTCTGTAGGCCTAACAATGATATAAAGTATTTGTGGATTGAGCAAGTGCTCGCTCACCCCTCCGGACGTGATCCCAGTCCGGGAACTTCCACCTGCTGTGTCTCCTCACACAGCTCTGCAGCAGTCTGGTCTCCGGCTCAGCAGCGTTTGAAGAAAACCGAGTCAGATGCCACCCAGGCTCGAGATGGGGTGGAAGGCTCTTTGGGTAACAGCACAAGGCCCAGGCTTTAGGCCTTGCACCACGGTGGATCCGCACAGGAAGATCTCTCCCTTCAAGTCTCGTGTCCCAAAGAGGCCAAGCCCAGCCTTGCCTCCTCATTTTATAACCCCTCCCATGAGTCTCTGGGGTGGAAACATTGCTGAAAGGGGTTCTGGGTAACGTAGTCTCTCTCCTCTGCTTTCACTTCCAGTAAAGTCTCTTCTCAACTCCCTCCCGACTCACCTCTCACCCGGAAAGTCCTGTCTCTCTCTATTAAAGGGGAATACCCCGCTACACACTCCCCCCACTTAAATTCTTTGGTCCCCCAAAGACAATTCTAGCATACACTGCGTACAACCCTAGACAACATTTCGTATGACGTTGGCATAGGGAATTCCCACCAAAACAAAGGGGTTGAATTCCCTTGCCCACAGGTCACATTATCATGAGTGGCCTGCCTAACTGTGCCAGAGAGTGAGTGGGGGTTGCCCTCCACCCAATGAACAGTGGAGGGATCCGGATTCTCTCCACTCCTCCTGGCAGTGACCACAGAATCTTCTGAGCTCTTCCCCATTTGTGGGTAGGTCAACTTTTTGGGAGGCCTTATGACTCTGCGAGCCCTTTGTTCTCTTGGGGTTTCTGGCTCTGGCGCCACAGGCTCTTCTTCTGTAGCAGGCTCGGGCGACACGGCAGGCTCTGTAACATCTGCTTCAGGAGCCGAGGGATATATAGAGTCTCTAGGGTCCTTTCCAGAGTAAGTATCACAAGCATCCTCCCAGTAATCTGATGAAGGACTAGATGGGATGAACTCAGCGGCGTCTGCATTCAGTTGTCCATCTATAGTGTCTTCAGTAGTTGGAAGATCTATAGCGGAAGTTCCTGGAGTTGGGGAAGGCCACAGCCAGTCAAGTTCTCTTCCTCCATCTCCACTGAGTTCAGAGGCCTCTCCATCTTCAGCCTGAGAGGTCTGGGACCGAGTGTTTGGCCTGGGGGTATCTAGAATAGAGACTGGTTCAGGGGAGTCCCTCACTGGAGGTATCCTGACCGCTTCAGCAAGTGGGAGCAGGTGGTTTCGATGCCACGTCTTCAATGGTCCTACCTTTCCTTCTGGCTTCAACTTGTAGACAGGTAGGCCCGGCAGCTTCCTACAGATGACATAGGGTTCAGATCTCCATCTGTCTGCAAGTTTGTGTTTTCCAGGGACCCCCAGATTGCGTAGCAGTACTCGGTCCCCGGGCTGCAGGTCTTGCACCCGGACCTTCAAGTCGAAGTTTCTTTTGTTTCGAGCCCCCCTTTGATCTGAGGCCGCTTGAGCTTGTTCATAGGCTACTTTCAGGCTGTGTCTGAGCCTGTCCACATATCCTTTGTGGGATGTGGCTGAGGAATGGTCTAAAGAGGTGCCAAAGGCCAGGTCCACAGGTAACCTTGCTTCTCTCCCAAACATGAGTCGATATGGGGAGTAGCCTGTAGCATCACTGATGGTGCAGTTGTAAGCGTGTACTATAGCTGCTATGTGTTTGCTCCAATGTTGTTTCTTCTCACTATCCAGAGTTCCCAACATGTTGAGCAGGGTTCGGTTAAACCTCTCCGGCTGAGCATCTCCCTGTGGGTGATAAGGTGTGGTTCGAGTTTTCTTGATTCCTAACGAATCCAGGAGTTTCCGGATCAGCCGACTCTCAAAGTCCCTTCCTTGATCTGAATGAAGTCGCTGGGGCAGCCCATAATGGACAAAATACTTCTCCATAAGTACCTTGGCTACTGTGGAAGCCTTCTGGTCTTTGGTTGGGAAAGCTTGGGCATACCGGGTGAAATGATCGGTTATCACCAGAACATTTCCTAGTCCACTCAGGTCGGGTTCGAGGCAGAGGAAATCAATGCATACCAGATCCATTGGGCCTTGACTTTGTAGATGGCCCATTGGGGCAGCTTGATGGGGTAAAGTCTTCCTCTGGATGCAGCGTGCACATGAATGGCAGTACTCTTCCACTTCTGCCCTCATGCAGGGCCAATAGAACCGACTTATGACAAGTTGAAAGGTCCTTTCCACCCCTAGGTGGCCGTGATTGTCATGTAGGGCAATCAGAACAGTCTCTCGATGTTTTTCCGGAAGAAACAATTGCCATTTATCTTCCAGGTCATCAGAGGGGCCCCTTCGGTAGACCACTCCCTGATGCACCTGTAACCTGTCCCACTCTTTCCTCAACAGGCGAGCTTCCTTTGAGGAGTGACTCAGGAGTCTATTTGGATCCTGATTCTCCAGGGCTTCCAGAACCAATTTCCCTATGGGGTCTTCTAATTTTTCGCATCTTAGTTCCTTCTTGGACAACTTTGGCAGATGGTCTTCCTCCTGTTGAGTTACTCCGCAGTATTGTTTGGGGACTCCTACCATGGTAACTCCTATCTCTTCCGCCATTGAGCCTCCTCTGGCTTGCAATTCAGCCCCTTGACAAAGGGCCCGCACCCCGTCAGGTGCCACTTGAGTCAAGTCTTCCATGTCACTGGTGGGGCCATGAGATCTCCTGGACAGAGCGTCTGCATCTCGATTTCCAGTCACTGGCCTGTACTTTAGGCTGAAATAGAATCCAGACAATGCGGCCAGCCACCTGTGTCCAGTGGCGTCCAGCCTTGCTGTAGTGAAAAGGTAGGTAAGGGGGTTGTTGTCGGTCTTCACAGTGAACTCCGCCCCATACAGGTAGTCTTTGAGCTTGTCTACTACCGCCCACTTAAGGACCAGGAACTCCAGCTTGTGAGTGGGGTAGTTCTTCTCGGAGGGGGTCAGGCTCCTGCTCACGTAGGCAACAGGCCGCAGTTGTCCTTCGTGTTCTTGGTAAAGTACTCCTCCCAGACCATCATGACTAGCATCTACGTGTAGTTCATAGGGTTTGGTCGGGTCTGCGTAGGCCAAGACTGGGGCAGTGGTTAGGTTCTTCTTCAACGCCTGGAAGGCCTCTTCACACCTTTGGTTCCACTGATCTCTGACTGACTCTCCCAGCTTCCTGGGCCCTAAATCGTCCTCTTCCCCCTCGGTCTTGAGTAGTTCATTCAATGGCCTAGCAATTCGGGCGAATCCTTCCACAAACCTCCTGTAATAGGAGCAGAACCCTAAGAAGGATCTGAGTTCTGTAACTGTGGTGGGTCTTGGCCAGGAGGTAACTGCCTCCAATTTCTCAGGGTCTGTGGCCACCCCTTCTTCAGACACTATGTGCCCCAGATAGTTCACAGAAGACTGGTAGAACTGACACTTCTCAGGCGAAAGCTTGAGTCCCTCCTCACTGAGTCTCCTCAACACTTTTTCCAGCCTCTCCTCGTGTTCCTCCAAGGTTCTCCCAAAGACAATGACATCGTCCAGGTATACAAGGACTTCAATAAGGTTCATGTCTCCTACAGACTTCTCCATGAGACGTTGGAAGGTAGCAGGAGCTCCAGACAGTCCCTGGGGCATTCGATCAAACTCAAAGAACTCCACTGGGGTTATGAAGGCTGTCTTCTCCTTGTCTTCTGGATGCATAGGGATCTGATAGTATCCACTCTTGAGATCCATAACGCTGAACCACTTGGCTCCAGACAAACTCTGTAAAGCATCCTCTATCCTCGGAGTGGTGTACTGGTCGGGTATGGTTCTCCTGTTGAGAGTCCTGTAGTCTATACAGAGCCTTAATGACCCATTCTTCTTCATGACCACCACTATCGGGGAGGCATAGGGGCTTCTAGACTCCCGGATCATACCAGTCCTCTTGAGTTCTGCAAGTTGTTCCCTTAGATCCTCCAGATCTGCTAGTGGGACCCGCCTGACCCTCTCTCTGAAGGGCTTGTCTTCTTAGAGGCGGATCCGATGGGTGGCACTCCTTGCACACCCCACATCGAACTCATCTTTGGAGAAGATCTTCTCCCATCTGGTCAACTGGGCCTTGGCTCTCTCTTTCCAAGCCCTGGGCAGATTCAGGTTTTCCATGGACAGCTTCTCCCAAACATCTCCTCCTTCACCCGTCCCCTTGACTTCTGACAGGGTAACAGGGGCAGCAGGGCTCACCTGGCCCAGCAGCATCCTGGCTGGGATTTCCATGGGGCCACCTGTAGTGTTCCTAACACTCACCGGAACTCTACAATGGGCCTTCTTCAGGGCCTTCAGTGGAATCACTTCTGGTATCACTTCCAGACTGGGGGACTCTTCCCTTGGGTCGGACTCCAACATGACAAAGGGTCCAGGCTGCTCCCAAGTAAGCTTCACAGTGGCTCTGAGACAGGTTACTTCGCCGGGCTGCAACACTACCCCTTCTCTTCCAAGTCTCCACACCTTCCCTATCCCCTCTCCAGGGGTCTTCTGCTCTAGGACCAGCCGTTGGTAGGCCGTCTTCAGCATGGGGTGGATCTTGGTGGCCGCTTGCCCCTTCTCTTCCATTAGAGGGGTCAGGAGTCTTCGGACCAGGTCCGTGTTTGTCCCTGTTATAAGGGAACTCTTGTTGGCTCCTGGCGGTCGAGGGCACACAACAGCCAGGGTGTCAAACACTTCGGCCTTCCTAGCCACGGATGGGTCAAAAGTCATCTTGACGGGCAGATAGCCATCGTAGGGGAAACTCTGGGTTCCAATCCCACATATTTCCAGTTCCTCTATCTCCTGGATGGGCAGGTGACTCAAGTGTTTATCGTAGAAATCCCGGTATAATAGGGTCACTTGTGCCCCAGTATCCAAGATTGCTCTGGTGTAGACTCCCTCCACTTAAATGGGCACTATAGGAGATGGGCCTACCAGCTTCTCCGGATATAGCCTGGCAGGGGTCGCCTTCTTCTGGCCCTTTCCCTTCGGACTCTCTCTCGTCCAACTCCCTTTGGACTTTAATCTTTCTTGAGCCTGGTATGCATTGATTTCCCTCCTTTCAATAGGTGTACAGACCCGCTGAGGGATACTATTGTTTTTCTTAGGTGTGCATCCCCTCTGGGGAGTGCTGTGCCTCTTCTGAGGGGTCTTGCCCCCTTTCTCTGGGGTGTATCTCTGTTGAGGAATGTTGTGTTTCCTCTGAGGTGTTTTATCTCCTCTTTTCTTCTGCTTCGCATTCAGCTTGGAGCTCACTGAAGGTGATGGGCACCCGGTTGACTCCTTCACCGGGGCCCTCTGAAGTTTCCCGCCGGCTTGCGGTTGTCCGTTTTCTTCTTCTTGGGACTGGAACATGTAGCTGCAATATGGCCAATTCCTCCACAGTTAAAGCAGACTATATCTCCCCATTCTTGTAAAGATGCGGGTGCTGAGGCAATTGGGAATAGTTCCTTCCTTGGTACTTCTCTCCTGGGACCCTCTGGGTCTTTTGCTATCAGAGAGGTTAACATCTCTAACACCTTGGACATTTGTGATTTTAGAGTGTCTACCTCTGAGTCTCTTTCAGGGGTCATCACTGGGTTGACTAACACCTGTGCGGGGACAACATTTGTCTTAATCATTTGCTGGTCCTGTTGTAGTGCCTCCTCATCTCTGATGATTTTTATCAAATCAGCATAAGTCAGTAACGTTCCTCCTCCCGAGGTTTTCAGGTGCAGCCAGACTGGATCCGAGCGCAACGCTACCTTTAAGACTTGCTTCATTCTTGCCGCATCTGTATCTTGGGGCTTCATTCCCTTCTTCAACACAATCTTGCACAGCAACCTGTTCAGTCTCCTAACATACTCTGAAAGTTTCTCCTTCGGCTGTTGGAAAGTATGTTCAAATTGGTAGACCATCTCTGTCTTCTTTTCCAATTGACCAAACTCTTCCTGTAGCATGGCTAGACAGTCTTGAGCCGTGCAATCTGCATTCAAAAACCGAAAACTTTTCACTGCTTCTGCTGCTGCGCCTTTGAGGCTTTCTATCACTCGTTGCCTCTTCTGCGCTTCAGGCACCTCCCATGCCTCTACTGCTTGTAATGCCTGTTCCACCCAGGTATCAAAATCTTCCTCCCCTGCAGGGACAGGGAGCTTCCCTGAGAATGTCTTCAGTCTCCGGTAGCTAGTCTCTACATGCACTGTGCTTGTCTTCTGACATTTGATTAGGAGATCCCCTATTGCCTTTATCAAATCTGGTGATATAGCAGTGGCAGGTGTGGGTGCCACCGGGGGCGTCACCCTGTCTCCTCTTTCTGGTGAGGTACGGGCCGCAGCCAGCGGTGATCCCATCTGTGATGGTTCCTTCTTTATAGTTACTGCGTGCGCTAACCTATAGGTTCTGTTGTCTGGCGTCCGCACACACTTGCGCTTGCAAGCCTCTGGCATCCCGTCCCCGTACTCCACTAGTGCATACTAATATGAAGTGTCTGGGTCTGACTTTATATCCATCACCCACGGTGTGTGATCTGGGGACACTAACTTCATTAACTCCTCTACCATCTCAGTCGACCATTCCTCCCCAGGGAGGCTGATGACTATCGAGTGGTTTGGCTCTGCCCTAGAAGCTTTGCATCACTCTTCTACTGCTTGTGGGTCCATGCCGGCACTTCTGGCGTTCACCTGCTGTATCAGGATCCCGGACGAGAACCCCCACGTGTAGCGATACCTTCAACCAAGAGGGCCGCAGATTTAGCTTGGGCCCTGAAGACAGCTCCGCCAAACCCCGGCAATTTACTCGACCCCCTACTGGCACAGTTAGTCTAGGGTAATATGTATATATCTTATGCTCTATGATTAAATGCAAACACCAAGACAGTGATAGGAGAATAACGAATTTACTTTCTATGGCAATGGAAATCATCAGTGATAACAGATCATAAGAATCTATCTGCAGAGCCCTGCAGCAATAGTCACACTATAACCATTAAGATATGGCGCACACGCGTCACGTGTAACAATACTTCACTATGCGCCCTGTGGCGCTGCAACTAAATAAACTACCTAGATGGCCAGGCCTGACCATATAACTCAGTCTCTAGTAGGGGTAAAATTATTCGCATGCAAGTCTTTAAACGGTGGTGCACATTTCAGGAACACATTTGTAATCCTGGGGGGGGGGGGGGGTAAAAATGCCAACACAGTACACTCCACTAAAGATCCGTTCAACTCAGTTCTGCTTTGGATCTCAAATGGGGAAAAGAACTCAAATAGGAACTAGTGGGCCACGGCAGTCTGTAGGCCTAACAATGATATAAAGTATTTGTGGATTGAGCAAGTGCTCGCTCACCCCTCAGACGCGATCCCAGTCCGGGAACTTCCACCTGCTGTGTCTCCTCACACAGCTCTGCAGCAGTCTGGTCTCCGGCTCAGCAGCGGTTGAAGAAAATCGAGTCAGATGCCACCCAGGCTCGAGATGGGGTGGAAAGCTCTTTGGGTAACAGCGCAAGGCCCAGGCTTCAGGCCTTGCACCACGGTGGATCCGCACAGGAAGATCTCTCCCTTGAAGTCTCGTGTCCCAAAGAGGCCGAGCCCAGCCTCGCCTCCTCCTTTTATAACCCCTCCCATGAGTCTCTGGGGTGGAAACATTGCTGAAAGGGGTTCTGGGTAACGTAGTCTCTCTCCTCTGCTTTCACTTCCAGTAAAGTCTCTTCTCTACTCCCTCCCGACTCACCTCTCACCCGGAAAGTCCTGTCTCTCTCTATTAAAGGGGAATACCCCGCTACATATGTATGAAGTTAATGGCCCAGCAGATAGAAACAGGCAAGGTGAGATGATAGAAAGTGGTACTGTGGAAAAAGAGCAGATGACATTGGATCTCCCAGGGTGTGAAGTCTCCTGATGGTGAAGGTGGATTTCACTGCATGATGGTACCAGGTCATAACCTTCAAGTTCACACTATTCTAACATGTAAGAGGTAGAATTGGAGTTAGACAAAGAAGATTTGGAAACAAGCCAAAGGTCAGGGTGGGCAGCAGGCAAGCAAAACTGAGAGTGAAGCCTCGTACACACGACCGAGTTTCTCTGCAAGAACCAGCAAGAAACTTGCTGGCAGAGCTTTCTTGCCGAGTAAATCGGTCGTGTGTACGCGGCTTTCAGTTTTCTCGTCAAGAAAACCGACAAGAATCTCGACGAGAAAAATAGAGAACCTGCTAGCCTCGTACACACGGCCGAGAATCTCGTCAGGAAAAAACTTGTCGTTTTTCTTGACGAGATTCTTGGACAAGAAACTTGTCCCGGCCGAGTGTACACACGCTCAATTCAAAGAACCCGCGGTTCTTTGAATGGAGCGAACGCGGTGACGTCATCGACTAGGACGACCGTGCGCTCGTCACATTCGATGCCGTCGCCGCCATCTTGAAAATAGAGAGCAGCCACGTACAGCAGAACCTGCTCTCTATTTTCTCGTCGGGTTTCTCGTCGGCCTGTTTCTTGACGAGAAACCCAAGTGTGTGTACACTTACCTGTCGCCGTGGAAACCCGCGCATGCTCGAAATGACTTTGACGCATGAGCGGTAGCTTCCTAGGCATAGGTAGGGTGTAGCAAGATGGCGGCAACAGCATCGAATGTGACGAGCGCACGCTCGTCGTAGTCAATGACGTCACCGCGTTCGCTCCATTCAAAGAACCGCTGGTTCTTTGAATTGAGCGTGTGTACACTCGGCCGGGACAAGTTTCTTGTCCAAAAATCTCGTCAAGAAAAACAATGAGTTTTTTCCTGACAAATTTCTCGGCCGTGTGTATGAGGCTTGAGAGCTGAGATTGGTACGCAGTAAATCATTCCAAAACAAACAGACAGTGGAGTCACTGAAGGAAGCACAGAGGCATTTGATAAACATTACTCTGGTCCCAGAAGCTGGGATGGAGTAGCTTTAAGTAGGCGTGTATCAATGATCTTTTAGTATACGTCAATGGCCAGGAAACTTGGAAATGTTGTGGGCCAAGGAGGAGAAGAAATTAGCAGTGCTCGAAAAGGAAGGTAAGTAACAGGGGCGTCCATTACGGGCGCCGCCACCCCCCTGTCCATCCCCGCTTCCGCTATCCATGCTTCCGGCCCATTTTAGAACACCAGCCCAAGGATTGCAATGCGGAGGGGCTCTTTTTTTTGAAGCACCAATTAGAGCCAGAGGCTCTAATAGGCTTCAATATAAGGTGGGCTCAGGTCGCAGAGAGTGCGCTCCGAGCCCACCCTGGAAGCGGGGTTTGGCACCGGTCACCCCCGATTGGCTGAAAGGACAGGCGATCCAATTGGAGGCCTAGGAGGAGCTGGAGCCGCCGCACCACGCTGCCTGCCACCTGCCACGACGGACCGACCGGCAAACAGTGGGGGGAGGTGCCACTCGGGGGGGGGGGGTAGGTGGTTAGCTACCCCCACCAAAAAAACACCAGCCGCCACTGGTAAGTAACAACTTCACACCTGTTGGGTCTAATTATTTACAACCAGACCATTCTATGGAAGACATGTTTTGATTCCTAAAAGGAATTGTAAAATACTCAGGAAAGGAAAGCCACGGAACTTTTAAATGATAATTCTCTTTGACATAAAATATAATGGACTGAATGTGGACCTCATTCTTTTTAAGTCACTACAAAAAAGTTTTATGACCATTCTCACTTCTGTGACTCTCCATCCATCTCCCCTCCCATTCCTATCCCGTAGCTCTCCTTCTTACCTCCCTTTCTAACCAACTTTCTCCCTTTGTATTACCATTGTTTGTGGGTTTGTTTTTTTCTACAGAAATGGTTACTCTTAACATTTTGCTAATACTTTATGTATCAGTAATTCTTGAACCTTTGAAAAAGGGGGTATATCCCAAAAGCTTGTGTAGCGGGTATACACTTTTCTGTGTATTTTAAACTGGGAGAGACACCAATGATGTGCAGTTCCTTGTGGCCCCGCGGGTGGCGCTGTCGCCTCGGGCTGGGGTTGAACCATTGCTGTGTGCTGTGCTTCCTTTTTGTTCTCCCTCGGCAGCGGTATGGTGGGGCGGGGAACCCGCCGTGCTTGCTGGGAGAGGGTATAAAGGGGCCGGCCATCTTTGTCACGGGGTCGAGTCCCAGGCACCTTCAGCCTGTGGGCGGTGGTTCGTGTCGGTCCTCTAGGCGGCCTAGGCCTAGAGGACGTTCGAAAGTCGTGTTGCCTTCCAGGCACCTTTAGCCTGGGGTGAGGTACTCGGATGGAGGTCTGGAGCTCAATGCCCAACACTGAGTTCCGCGAGGGAAGGAGATCCTAGGGGACCCTGGGAGAGGGTACCCGAATCCGGAGGGCGTAATGGACCGGCAGAAGACACTTGCTTGAAGACCCGGTGCAGCATATTGCCGGTGACAGGTGAGCTCTTCCATCGGAGACCGCCTGGAAGGAAATCCCCCTTCGCCGGGAGACCGCAACCCACTTTCAGGAAGGAAAGTGGAGAGTTCATTGTGTCTGGGCCTACTCGCATCCACACCCCCCTTGTCTGTTCTGTTCTTTAAGGAGTCCAACTGATTGTGTTCACTTTTGCATTGAGAAGAATAAAGGAGTGTTGGACTTTAATGGTGTGGGGCTCGTTTTCTGGCAGACATTGTTCAAGGTAACTCTCTTTGGAGGTTCCAGGTGGAGAACACCGACCCGAAGGTAAAATAAGAACTTTGCTTACACCACACAAACATCTGTGGTGAAGGCTTGGCGTGGTGACCCCGCACTCTCTCCTCTAAGGTACCCCTAGACAAGAGACAGATGAGCTGGAGAGAGAGAGGGGAGAGTGGAGGCCGCTACACTTGTCTTGAAAATGTAACTATTAATGCAAATAAAAAAAGTATCAGAGACAAGGGGTTATTTACTAAAGCTGGAGAGTGCAAAATCAGTCTTACTTCTGCGTAGAAATCAGCTTCCAGGTTTTATTGCCAAAGCTTAATTGAACAAGCTGAGGTTAGAAGCGGATTGGTATCTATGCAGAAGTGAGACTGATTTTGCACTCTTCAGCTTTAGTAAATAAACCCCACAGTGTTGTTGTAAGTGCATTAATACAGCTACAGGGACAGACAACTGTGTTGTTACATGTGCATTGATACAGCTACAATCATTTTAAAGTGATATTGAACCCAAAACCAAAAATTTAATTTATTGCAGTTTACCAATCTTAAGATGTGATGGCTGCATTCGTTTTCTTTTTGTAGGTTTTTTTCCCTCTGTTTTCACCTGGAGATCTGACCAGTAACACGCCTCCTTTATTAGCGTGCCCCCACTCTGGATAAAGGAGCACAATGGTTTGTCTCAACACTCAACTGATATATCGCAGGACAGCTTATTTTGTTGAAACATAACAGACTTACTGGCTGGATCACCAGATGAAAATAAAGCCTAAAAAAGAAAACTAACGCAGTCATCACATCAAAGAAATGGTAAGCTGCAATTTCATACATGTTCTGGATTTAATATTACTTTAAAGGGGTTGTAAAGGTAAATGTTTTTTCACCTTAATGCATCCTATGCATTAAGGTGAAAAAACATCCGACAGTACCGGCCCCTCCCGAGCCACCATTTTACCTAGCTTACCTCTCGAAAGTCCCGCGCTCGTCCCTGTCATCCTCCTCGGTTCTCAGCCTGGCCTTCGATTGGCTGCACTAGATGGATTAAAAGCAGCGCAGCCATTGGCTGGCGCTGCTGTCAATCACATCCAATGACGCGGCGCGCCAAGGGGCGGGGCCGAGTGATACAGTCGGCGGCTACGGCCGCCGCTGTATCACGGGAGCGCGCCCGCAATAACTCCACACCATGCGAGCTCGCTCGCATGAAGGTGTGGAGTCCTTGCGGGGAGGAGCCGAGACAGCCGCCGAGGGACCCCAGAAGACCAGGATCGGGGCCACTGTGTGCAAAACGAGCTGCACAGTGGAGGTAAGTATGACTTGTTTGTTATTTTTTCAAAAAAATTCAATTTCCTTTACTGATCCTTTAACTTCAAATGAAACACAACTTTGTAATGTCATAAGTATTATCATCCACAAGATGGCAGCATTATACTACATTATGCAACTTCATACACACGCAGCAGCCTTGCGATTAACCAATAATTAACTTTGTATTTCATTCCTGTAATGGATTAAAAAATGACATATTCATAGCTTCCAACTGTTCCGTACGCTCGTCTCAGGGGTTCTCCTTGAAAAGTTGTGCAGAAGAAAGTTTGCACCAACACAAAGTCTCTTTCAAGGGTTTTATTGAATAAAGTTTCCAACAGAGGGGTTGAAGGGATGGGGAGGACTAAGGTACCTTAATTGCGGATCACAGGAATTTTCCTAGGTCCAGAGGAACCACTGTCTCCACGCTGGACTCAGCAACCACCGGATAGGCCCACTCTCACCGGCCTAACAACCGATGCGTAGCTCAATCACATATAGTCTCTGCCACAGACTTGGTGAAAATAGAACAGTCTCTGCCACAGACTTGGTGTAACCCTTCCCTGGGTTACCTTCTGAATAAAAGAACACAGCTCTCAGTGCCAGGATCTTCTAGCTGTTCCGGCAGTACTGTGAGGTAGATTGTGATCCGGATGCATCCGCCAATTGAGTCCTCAATTGCTTGGTCCCTTCCCGCAGGCAAGGTGACACAGGATCATCCCTGGATCAGTAGGCTCCCAGTAACTCCTGGGCCTACATCTCAGCAACGGAGCCTCAGGCCAACGTGGCCCCGAGGCGGAAACTGCTAGCACTTATCTGAGGCCATGAGGGCCCTCAGGTCGGGATCGGGCGGGCAGTGCCCACCACCAACGAACGACGACCCCACAAAATGGTGTCTGTCTCTTAAGTACCCTCTCCCAGAATGCACAGCGGGTTGACCACGACCCCTGAGCTGCTTCTGAGAAAGAGATACCAAATGCGAGCGTGACTCGCCCACGAGCAGTGCGTGCCTGGCTGTGAAGCCGCAAGCTATCTCAGCCAGGTGCCCACACTTGCAATGACGGCGCCACTGAGAGGAGAGGGAGAGGAGCGAGGCTTCGAAACGGTCGCATCGCTGGACCATGGGACAGGTTAGTGTCTGTTTATTAAAAGTCAGCAGCTACACTTTTTGTAGCTGATGACTTTTAATAAACTTACAAACGAGTGGAACTCCACTTTAACCACTTAACGACCGCCCACTGTAAATATACGTCGGCAGAATGGCACCGACAGGCAGAATCACGTATATGTACGTGATTGCCTTTGTATAGTTGGGGGGTCCGATCGGACCCCCCTTCTTTACAGTGAGCGGTCGTTTTACCTTCGGGAGCGATCCGGCATGAGGGGACGGCCGTTCGATTCTGGCCACCCCCTCTCGATCGCTCCCGGCGAATGAGAGCTTCCCCTGCCTGTGTACTTGTTTACACAGGCTGGAGGAAGTGATGTCATCTCTCCTGCGGCGCTCACATATACCGAGCGCCGTACAGGAGAAGATGCAGGTTAGTGCACACAACACTACACTGACACCAGGACACATAGGTACATAAATCGCCCCCCCAGGCCCCCCCAGACACCCCCAGATCACCCCCAGATCACCCCCCAGCCCCCAGTGTCACTGATTGCAGTGACCATTTATTTAGTGATCACTGCAATCAGTGACATTTGTGACTGTAAAAGTGTCAGTACATTTAGTTTTAGGTCCAGTGTAGCCCCCTAACCCCCCCCTAATAAAGGTTTAACCCCCTGATCACCCCCCAGATAACCCTTTCACCCCCTAGCACCGCCGTCGCTATGCGATCATTTTTCTGATCGATGTCTTAGCGTCGGTGATGCTGATCGGTAGCCAGTAATTTTTTTTAGGTTCGCCACAGGTTTTTATAGCGTCGGGTACCCCCATATATTACCTAATAAAGGTTTAACCCCCTTGATCGCCCCCCAGGTAACCCTTTCACCCCCTATCACCACGGTCACTAAGCGATCATTTTTCTGATCGATGTTTTAGCGTCGGCGATGCTGATCGGTAGGCAGTAATTTTTTTTAGGTTCGCCGCAGGTTTTTATAGCGTAGGGTACCCCCATATATTACCTAATAAAGGTTTAACCCCCTTGATCACCCCCCAGGTAACCCTTTCACCCCCTAGCACCGCCGTCACTAAGCGATCATTTTTCTGATCGATGTCTTAGCGTCGGTGATGCTGATCGGTAGCCAGTAATTTTTTTTAGGTTCGCCGCAGGTTTTTATAGCGTCAGGTACCCCAATATATTACCTAATAAAGGTTTAACCCCCTTGATCGCCCCCCAGGTAACCCTTTCACCCCTATCACCACTGTCGCTAAGCGATCATTTTTCTGATCGCTGTCTTAGCGTCGGTGATGCAGATCGGTAGCCAGTAATTTTTTTTAGGTTCACCGCAGGTTTTTATAGCTTCAGGTACCCCCATATATTATCTAATAAAGGTTTAACCCCCTGATCGCCCCCCAGGTAACCCTTTCACCCCCTATCACCACTGTCGCTAAGCGATCGTTTTTATGATCGTTGTCTTAGTGTCAGTGATGCAGATCGGTAGCCAGTAATTTTTTTTTAGGTTCGCTGTCAGGTTTTTATATAGCGTCAGGTACCCCCATATATTACCTAATAAAGGTTTTAACCCCCTAATTGCCCCTAGTTAACCCTTTCACCAGTGATCATCATATAAGTGTTACGGGTGACGCTGGTTAGTTAGTTTGCTTTTTATAATGTCAGGGCACCGCCGTATATAACCCAATAAAGGTTTAACCCCCTGATCGCCCGGCGGGTGATATCAATTAGGTTTTAGCGTCAGAGAGGGTCTGCGTCACACCCCAGGCAGCGTCAGGTTAGTGCCAGTAACGCTAACACCCACACGTGAAGCATACACCCCCCTTAGTGGTATAGTATCTGAACAGATCAATATCTGATCTGATCAGATCTATACTAGCGTTCCCGCAGTTTAGGGTTCCCAAAAACGCAGTGTTAGCGGAATCAGCCCAGATACCTGCTAGCACCTGCGTTTTGCCCCTCCGTCCAGCCCAGACCACCCAAGTGCAGTATCGATCGATCACTGTCACTTGCAAAACACAACACACATAACTGCAGCGTTCGCAGAGACAGGCCTGATCCCTGCGACTCCAGTGCTGTAGGAGGTGATTTCGCCACCACAGTTAAAAAAAAAAAGCATATATGCCGAAGCATTGGGGCAGCAGGGGCGGAGGAGTGATTTTGCTCCTAATGTCGCGTACATACAGTCGAAATTCCGACGGAGGCTTGCCCGTGGAAAAGTCTGACCATGTGTACGCGGCATAACTTTTGCGGGAAGATGCCCCCATGCTTCGGCATATATAAATGATGCATGTATGCCCATCATTAGAAGTGGGTGGATGAAGGGCGGTATTCTAATGGTGGGCATACCCACCGATCAATCTTTTTTTTTTTCGTTCAGCCAACAGGCTGCATGAAAAAAAAGATTACAATACATGTCCAACAAGGACCAGCAACATACTGGTATGTTGCTGGACTTTGAATGTTTATACCAGAATGATGCCTGCGGGTTTAGGTATCATCTTGGTATCATTCTTTTCAGCCAGCGGCCGGCTTTCATGTAAAAGCAATCCTAGTGGCTAATTAGCCTCTGGACTGCTTTTACAAGCAGTGGGATGGAATGACCCCCCCCCGGATATAAAAAGCGCCATTGGGAAATTGGGAAAGCATTTTATCACACCGATCTTGGTGTGGTCAGATGCTTTGAGGGCAGAGGAAAGATCTAGGGTCCAATAGACCCCAGTTTTTTCAAAAAAGAGTACCTGTCATTACCTATAGCTATCATAGGGGATATTTACATTCCCTGAGATAACAATAAAAATGATAAAAAAAAAAATATGGAAGCAACAGTTTAAAAATAAAATAAAAAAGCAAAATTAATAATAAAAAAAAAAAAAAAAAAAAAAAAGCACCCCTGTCCTGCCCTGCTCTTGCCCAATGGCGAACGCAAGCGTCGGTCTGGCGTCATATGTAAACAGCAATTGCACCATGCATGTGAGGTATCACCGCGAAGGTCAGATCGAGGGCAGTAATTTTAGTAGTAGACCTCCTCTGTAAATCTAACGGGGTAACCTGTAAAGGCTTTTAAAGGCTTTTAAAAATGTATGTAGTTTGTCGCCAATGCGCGTTTGTGCGAAATTTTAAAGCATGTCGTGTTTGGTATCTATGTACTCGGCCTAAGATCATCTTTTTTATTTCATCAAACATTTGGGCAATATAGTGTGTTTTAGTGCATTAAAATTAAAAAAAGTGTATTTTTTCCCCAAAAAATGCGTTTGAAAAATCGCTGCGCAAATACTGTGTAGAAAAAAAAATGCAACACCCACCATTTTATTCTGTAGGGCCTTTGCTTTAAAAATATATATAATTTTTGGGGGTTCAACATAATTTTCTTGCAAAAAAAAATATGTTTTCATGTAAACAAAAAGTGTCAAAAAGGGCTTTGTCTTCAAGTGGTTAGAAGAGTGGATGTAAGCTTCCTAATGTTGTGTATAAAATGCCAGAACAGTTCAAAACCCCCCCAAATGACCCCATTTTGGAAAGTAGACACCCCAAGCTATATACTGAGAGGCATGTCGAGTCCACGGAATATTTTATATGTTGACACAAGTTGCGGAAAAAAGACAATTTTTTTATTTGCACAAAGTTGTCACTAAATGATATATTGCTCAAACATGCCATGGGCATATGTGGAATTACACCCCAAAATACATTCTGTTGCTTCTCCTGAGTACGGGGATACCACATGTGTGAGACTTTATGGGAGCCTAGCCGCGTACGGGACCCCAAAAACCAATCACCGCCTTCAGGCTTTCTAAGGGTGTAAATTTTTGATTTCACTTCTCACTGCCTATCACAGTTTCGGAGGCCATGGAATGCCCAGATGGCACAAACCCCCCCCCCCCCCAAATGACCCCATTTTGGAAAGTAGACACCCCAAGCTATTTACTGAGAGGTATTGTGAGTATTTTGCAGATCTCACTTTTTGTCACAAAGTTTTGAAAATTGAAAAAAAAAAAGAAAAAAAAAAAAAAAAATGTTCTTTCTTCATTTTCAAAAACAAATGAGAGCTGTAAAATACTCACCATGCCTCTCAGCAAACAGCTTGGGGTATCTACTTTCCAAAATGGGGTCATTTGGGGGGGTTTTGTGCTATTTTGGCATTTTATGGCCTTCGAAACTGTGATAGGTAGTGAGGAGTCAAATCAAAAATTTGTGCCTAGAAATCCTGAAGGCGGTGATTGGTTTTCGGGGTCCCGTACGCGGCTAGGCTCCTAAAAAGTCCCACACATGTGGTATCCCCATACTCAGGAGAAGCAGCAAAATTTATTTTGGGGTGCAATTCCACATATAACCATGGCATGTGTGAGCAATATATCATTTAGTGACAACTTTTTGTAATTTTTTATTTTTTTTTGTCATTATTCAATCACTTGGGACAAAAAAAAATATTCAATGGGCTCAACAGGCCTCTCAGCAATTTCCTTGGGGTGTCTACTTTCTAAAATGGGGTCATTTGGGGGGGGTTTTGTGCTATTTTGGCATTTTATGGCCTTCAAAACTGTGATAGGTAGTGAGGAGTGAAATCAAAAATTTACACCCTTAGAAATCCTGAAGGCGGTGCTTGGTTTCCGGGGTCCCGTACGTGGCTAGGCTCCTAAAAAGTCCCACACATGTGGTATCCCCGTACTCAGGAGAAGCAGCAGAATGTATTTTGGGGTGCAATTCCACATATAACCATGGCATGTGTGAGCAATATATCATTTAGTGACAACTTTTTGTAATGTTTTTTTTTTTTTTGTCATTATTCAATCACTTGGGACAAAAAAAAAAATATTCAATGGGCTCAACATGCCTCTCAGCAATTTCCTTGGGGTGTCTACTTTCTAAAATGGGGTCATTTGGGGGGGGGGGTTGTACTGCCCTGCCATTTTAGCACCTCAAGAAATGAGATAGGCAGTCATAAATTTAAAGCTGTGTAAATTCCAGAAAATGTACCCTAGTTTGTAAACGCTATAACTTTTGCGCAAACCAATAAATATACGCTTATTGAAAAAAAATTTACTAAAGACATGTGGCTGAATACATTTTGGCCTAAATGTATGACTAAAATTGAGTTTATTCGATTTTTCTTATAACAAAAAGTAGAAAATATCATTTTTTTTCAAAATTTTCGGTCTTTTTCCTTTTATATCGCAAAAAATAAAAATCGCAGAGGCAATCAAATACCATTAAAAGAAAGCTCTATTTATGGGAAGAAAAGGACGCAAATTTCGTTTGGGTACAACATTGCATGTCCGCACAATTTACAGTTAAAGCAGCGCAGTGCAAAATTCTGAATTCACCTCTGGTCCTTTAGCTACCAAATGGTCCGGGGCTTAAGTGGTTAAGTTATGCTATCTGAATGGGGACATGTAACAAATATATAGTAGGCGTTATCCCAGTGTGGCTGCAAACGTGGAAATATGCTTCAAAGAAGAAATGTAAGAATGTAAAATCCTATTCTTGGAGTCAATTGAAGGATAAAGAATGTCCTTCACCTTTGGGTTATGGTGCAATCTACAGGAAGATTGGTCACTGGGGAAAAAAACTGTAGGCCATACCATGATAACCCTCCTAGTACCAGCAAAGCCAAACCAAAAGCATAATAATAAGCACAGAGCTGTCTGTGGGCTTATGTCCCATAATGGACTTCAGGAGAAGAATTTTACAAGGGGTAAAAAAAAATCCTATTTTCTTTCTTGCCCATTGAGACACAGTTTTTTCCCCTTCAGAACACCCAAACGCAGTCCAACAGAGAGGTTGGCAACACAGCAAACAAGAACCTAAGTGACACAAAAAACGACAGAGGACTGTGGATTTCCTAGAGCTCAAAGAGCCACATGCAGAACCTTATGTCCAAAGATAGCATCAGATGAGGCCACAGCACTCCCCAAAGGGAACTTAGACAACATGTGAACAGAAGACCAATTGGCAGCTTTGCAACTCTAACAAACAGCTGCTTGATGCCAAAAAGCTCAAGAAATGCTCACAGATCTAGTAGAATGCACTTTGACAGGAAAGGGTGGAATCTGATCCTTGAGATCATGTGGCTTCAATGATGATCTGTCTTAGTCACCTGACCTGGAATGAGAAACCAGAGCACCATGGCATACATCTGGCACCCAAGGTCGGCCATTTTTTTTACACCCCTCACCCCCAAAAAGGAACTGGTCTGAAGAAATAAATTGGCACACATAGCGTGGAGCAACAATTTGTGGGTGTTCTCAAATTGTGTTTAAAAGTGGGAGGGGCTTAAAGGGGCATAGATAAATAACACCTAAGCCTACTCCTCCTATACTCGGCACACATATGCCTTTTGCACACAGAAAATGCTTTACTGACAGAGCCACAAACACGAGTGTAACAGACATGTACAAACCTCACACACTCATTTTAATAAAATAAAACAGTTCTATTACATATGCCAAACTTAAAGAAGAATTTCAGGAGTAGGGATGAGCTCGGTGTTCGAGTCGAACATAGGTTTGACTCGAACATCGGCTGTTCGCGCGTTCGGCGAACAACGAACGATTTGGGCCGTTCGCACCAAATTAGAGTGACGCGAACGGCCCACAATACACTGCGCCATCGCAGTGTAATCCCGGCGCTGTGATTGGCAAAGCATGCACTGTGACCCTGCATGCTTGGCCAATCACAGCGCCGGCAGCGAGGAGAGCAATGATTGGCCACAGGCAGGATGCCTGTGGCCAATTATAGCTGAGGGGGTTTAGTACACGCCCCACACTATAAAAGGCCGCCAGCGTGGCGGCCTTGTGTAGTGTGTTCCGGAGCAGGGAAAGTGAAGGATAGGCAGGGACAGTGTCAAATCTTGTCAAATCTATTCTTTGCTAAACCTTGTGTGTAGGGACATAGAAGGATAGGCAGGGAGAGTGTCAGTGTCATATTCTTTGCTAAAGCTTGTGTGTAGGGAGAGAGAAGGATAGGCAGGGAGAGTGTCAGTGTCATATACTTTGATAAACCTTGTGTGCAGGGAGAGAGAAGGATAGGCAGGGGACAGTGTCAGTGTCATATTCTTTGCTAAACCTTGTGTGCAGGGAGAGAGAAGGATAGGCAGGGAGAGTGTCAGTGTCATATACTTTGATAAACCTTGTGTGCAGGGAGAGAGAAGGATAGGCAGGGGACAGTGTCAGTGTCATTGTTGCTAAGCCTCCTGCACATTATACACCTTAAGTTAGCCTGTATTGCTGCTTTTTCCTGGTGTGTTACACCAACAGGATTTTGCGGCACTTACAGCGGGCGGAGTGTACCTCCTGACCATATTACACCTTAACTTAGCCTGTATTGCTGCTTTTTCCTGGTGTGTTACACCAACAGGATTTTGCGGCACTTACAGCGGGCGGAGTGTGCCTCCTGACCATATTACACCTTAACTTAGCCTGTATTGCTGCTTTTTCCTGGTGTGTTACACCAACAGGATTTTGCGGCACTTACAGCGGGCGGAGTGTGCCTCCTGACCATATTACACCTTAACTTAGCCTGTATTGCTGCTTTTTCCTGGTGTGTTACACCAACAGGATTTTGCGGCACTTACAGCGGGCGGAGTGTGCCTCCTGACCATATTACACCTTAACCTAGCCTGTATTGCTGCTTTTTCCTGGTGTGTTACACCAACAGGATTTTGCGGCCCTTACAGCAGGCGGAGTGTACCTCCTGACCATATTACACCTTAACTTAGCCTGTATTGCTGCTTTTTCCTGGTGTGTTACACCAACAGGATTTTGCGGCACTTACAGCGGGCGGAGTGTGCCTCCTGACCATATTACACCTTAACTTAGCCTGTATTGCTGCTTTTTCCTGGTGTGTTACACCAACAGGATTTTGCGGCACTTACAGCCGGCAGAGTGTGCCTCCTGACCATATTACACCTTAACTTAGCCTGTATTGCTGCTTTTCCCATTTCCCTGCAGGCCATTAGAATGTCTGGAAGGCAAACAAGGAGAGGCAGACAGTCAGGAGCCAATAAAAGAGGGCAAGCAGGCTCTGTGTCTAGAGACAACAGTGCTGGTCGTGGACGCGGTGCATCGCCATCAGCACGTTGCCATGGGACACGCTTGTTCTTCTTTTCGGCAGCTGGACGTGTTGGGCCGCATCATGCCGAAGACTTGGTAGAGTGGATGACCAAGCCCTCCTCATCCTCCTCATCTTCTCTCACCCAGGCTCAGGGTACTGGCAAAGCAGCTGCCAAAGCGTCCTCTTCCCTGGTATCAATGTCATCATCAGTCACTCCTTCCCTAGACCAACCATGTCCTCCTGAGGAGTCCCCCGAACTGTTTGAGCACAGTGTTGGGTACATGCTCCAGGAGGATGCCCAGCGTTTCGAACGGTCTGATGATGATACCCAGCTAGAGGAAGGCAGTAGCGTGAGAGCAGAGAGAGGGAATGCTCAAGAAGGACACCAATCTGGCAGTCATGTTCCAGCAGCTGCAGCATACTGCCAGATTGGCTCCAGTGATGAGGAGGGACAAGCCTACCTTAAAGACCCACACCAAAGAACAAAGCTGACCTCTTCTTGCACCGCATCAGCTGGGATCTCCAACCCCACTATACCTTCAGTCCTCTCTGAAACCTGCTCTGAGAGGAATGAAGGTGTAGAATTAGGTGTGTCACAGCCAAGTACTTGCGGGCACTCTGCTAGCATTACACCGACGTCCGATTCTAGCAGGCATATTTCCCTGCCCCAGCTGCTGGACCGTCGAAAGAAGTTCACTCCCAGCCATCCACATGCCCAGCGGTTGAATGCTAGTTTGGCTAAATTGCTAGCGCTTCAACTGCTGCCTTTTCAGTTGGTAGACTCGGCCCCCTTCCGTGAGTTTGTGCAATGTGCGGTTCCTCAGTGGCAGGTTCCCAAACGCCACTTTTTCTCACGGAAGGTGATTCCGGCTCTCTACCGGCATGTGGAAGGCAATGTCTTGGCCTCGCTGGACAGGGCGGTCAGCGGTAAGGTGCATATTACCGCTGACTCATGGTCCAGCAGGCATGGACAGGGACGTTACCTTTCTTTCACGGCCCATTGGGTCACTCTTTTGGCAGCTGGGAAGGATGCAGGACAAGGTGCAGTAGTGTTGGAGGTTGTTCCACCGCCACGCCTCCAAAATGCTACTACTGGTTGTGACACACCTCTGTCCTCCACCCCCTCCTCTTCTTCTTCCTCCGTGGCCTCTTCCTGTGCTTTGTCCTCGGAACCAGCGGTGCTCCGTAGGCGTTCAAGGGGCTACGCAAGTACGCAGGCAAAAAGATGCCATGCCGTGCTTGCGCTGGTGTGTTTGGGGGACAGGAGCCACACTGGGGCAGAGGTTCTGTCTGCTCTGCAGGGGCAGGCCGAGAGGTGGTTGACGCCACGCCAGCTTAAGCCAGGAATGGTAGTTTGCGACAATGGCACCAACCTCCTCTCCGCTCTCCGACAGGGACAACTGACCCATGTTCCCTGTGTGGCTCACGTCCTTAACCTGGTGGTGCAGCGGTTCTTGGGCAGGTACCCGGGCTTACAGGATGTCCTGAGGCAGGCCAGGAAAGTCTGTGTGCATTTCCGCAGATCTTATAATGCCAGTGCTCGCCTGGCTGAGCTGCAAAAGGAGTTGAACCTGCCCAAGAACCGCCTTATATGTGACATGCCCACCAGATGGAACTCAACGTTGGCCATGCTGCAGCGGCTGCACATGCAGCAGAGGGCCATCAATGAGTACCTGTGCGACTACGGCACCAGGACAGGGTCAGGGGAGCTCGGGTTTTTTTCACCACACCAGTGGGGCATGATCAGGGATGCATGCACTGTCCTGGCACCATTTGAGGAGGCCACGAGGATGGTGAGCAGTGACAGTGCATGCATCAGTGACACTGTACCTCTTGTCCACCTGTTGGAACATACGCTGCGTGGAATAATGGACAGGGCACTTGAGGCAGAACAGAGGCAGGAAGAGGAGGACTTCCTTGCCTCTCAAGGCCCCCTTTACACAGACAGTGTTCCTTCTGTCCCACCCATCGCACAGGAAGAAGAGGAGGAGGAGGAGGAGGAGGAGTAGGAGGATTGTGTCAGCATGGAGGTGGAGCCTGGCACTCAGCATCATCAGCAGCAGTCTTTTAGGATGATTTACAGTCCCAAGAAACTAGTGGACTTGTACGTGGCTGGGAGGAGGTGGCTGCGGATCATGTCGTCCTTAGTGACCCAGAGGACTCCGGACTGAATGCCTCAGCTAACCTACGCTCCATGGCCTCCCTGATCCTGCAAAGTCTGCGGAAGGATCCTCGTATTCTTCGGATCAAGGAGAGGGACCATTACTGGCTGGCCACTCTCCTTGATTCACGGTACAAGGGTAAGGTTGTGGACCTTATCTTACCGTCGCAGAGGGAGCAGAGGATGAGACAACTCCGGGAGGCCTTGCAGAAAGGTCTGTGCAACGTGTTCCCAGAGACTGGGAGGTTACAAACTCCTGGTCCTGGACAACGAGTTGCTGAGGCTTCAGTCAGTCAAAGAAGGAGCGGTGGGGAAGGTGGCCGTCTGACCGAAGCGTTCAGACAATTCTTTAGTCCGCAGCCCCAAGGTATGATCGGTTCCAGCAACCATCGCCAGATATACATGGTGCAGGAATACCTAGGGGCAAGGTCAGACTTGGACACCTTCCCCACCGAAAATCCTCTGGCTTACTGGGTCTTGAGGATGGATCACTGGCCAGAGCTTGTACAGTATGCAATTGAGCTACTGGCGTGTCCTGAATCCAGCGTTCTTTCAGAACGCACATTCAGTGCTGCTGGAGGATTTGTCACGGATCACAGGGTGTGCCTGTCCACCGACTCTGTTAATCGACTGACCTTCATAAAGATGAACCAGTCTTAGATCACCACCAGCTACCAAACACCTGAAGCTGATATAACAGACTAATTTATTTTCAAATGTCACATCCCTTCAAGACTGATGCTGATGCTGAGAGACTGTCCTGTTATGTTGACTGACTATCCTCCTCCTCCTCAATGATCCGATTGACGATGATAGCTTGGAAGAACATTTTTGTTTCTGGGTGCCGCCACCAGTGGCTAAGGCCCAATTTTTCAGCCCCTGTTTAACAGGGGTGTGTTATTACAATTTTTCATGCAATGCTTTGCAGCAGGGCTCATTCCTGCACTCCAACTAGAGTATCTGGGAGTGGTTGCAGTGTCGTGGCACCAGCACCAGTGGCTAAGGCCCAATTTTTCAGCCCCTGTTTAACAGGGGCGTGTAATTACAATTTTTGATGCAATACTTTGCAACAGGGCTCATTGCTGTGCTCCAAGTACAGTATCTGTGAGGGGTTGCAGTGTTGTGGCACCAGTGGCTAAGGCCCAATTTTTCAGCCCCTGTTTAACAGGGGCATGTAATTACAATTTTTTATGCAATGCTTTGCAGCAGGGCTCATTCCTGCACTCCAACTAGAGTATCTGGGAGAGGTTGCAGTGTCGTGGCACCAGCACCAGTGGCTAAGGCCCAATTTTTCAGCCCCTGTTTAACAGGGGCGTGTAATTACAATTTTTGATGCAATACTTTGCAACAGGGCTCATTGCTGTGCTCCAAGTACAGTATCTGTGAGGGGTTGCAGTGTTGTGGCACCAGTGCCTAAGGCCCAATTTTTATGCCCCTGTTTAACAGGGGCATGTAATTACAATTCTCGATCTAATAATTTACAGCAGGGCCCATTCCTGCGCCCACCAAGACTAACTGTGAGGCCTTACAGTGTTGTGTCAACACCACCACCAAAGGCCCAATTTTTCAGCCCCTGTTCAACAGGGGCATGCAATTACAATTCTTGATCTAATAATTCACAGCAGGGCCCATTCATGCGCCCACCAAGAGTAACTGTGAGGGCTCACAGTGTTGTGGCAACACCAACATGTAAGGGGCAAATTTCAGCTGAGTATATACGGCAGGCCCCTACTTTCAAACATCCAACTTACAAACGACTCCTCCTTGCAAACGGAAGGATACAACAGGAAGTGAGAGGAAATCTACCCCTAGGAAGGCAAATTCTCTCCTGTAAGAGTTAATATGGGAAAAAAAAGTGTCTCCTCTCCACTGATGCTTTATCACCAATTCTTGTTTCAATAAAAACCCCAAATTTTCAAAAAACATTTGTCATTAGGACGGAAAGTGAGGTGAACTGTTCTGAACAGGTGCACACTGCACAGACAGCAAAACAAATGTTACAGGGGTGATAACCCTTCCCTATGTTTTCCAAAAAGCTTAAAAATAGATTTTTTGCCTGGAGCTACACTTAAACAATGTACCTGTTCAAAATTACAACAGATTCTACATAAGAACAAACCTACAGTCCCTGTCTTGTATGCACCGCCTGTATACGGCTGTTCAGAGTATATAGGGCCTTTTTTATTTTGTGTGCGGGGTTCCCCTTAATATCCATACAAGACCCAAAGGGGCTGGTAATGGGCTGGGGTGGGGGGGGGTGTGATGGGGCAGCTATGCCATTTTTCTTAAAGATTTTCATCCATATTACCGGGACCAGACATTACATTAAAGCCGCAAGCAGTTTTAAATGGCTTTTTTTCCTTTAGAAATGTAATTTTGTGCAGGGACAGTTCTAAACACGGGAAACACGTGGCACTTCACAGGCATACTTTAGACACCCCCCAGGTACGATATTTAAAGGAATATTTGACTTTTTTTTTTCACTTTATGCATCATTAATATGACTGCTCCAGAAAAACGGACGTTTTTAAAACTTATTTTTGCATTGATACATGTCCCCTGGTGCAGAACCCGGGTTCTCAAACCCTTTTTAGGACAATAACATGCATAATAGTCGTTATAATTAGCACTTTAGATTTCGAACGTTCGCATCCATTGTATTTAATAGGGTTCTAAAGTTCGTGCGAACTTTCGGTCCGTTCGCGGGTTCTGGTGCGAACCGAACCCGGGGGTGTTCGGCTCATCACTATTCAGGAGCAATGTATTTGGAGTGCAGTGCTCAGGAGTATGAAATGTAAACACAGTGAGGGGAATTTATCAAAACTGGAGCAGACAGAATCTGGAGCAGCTGTGCAATGCAACTGGTCTTCAGCTTGTTCAGTTAAGCTTTAAAAATAAAAGTTATGAGTTGATTGGTTACTCTGCTCAGTTTCTGTCTTCTCCAATTTGATAAATTCCCCTAAGTGTCTTTAGTGCAGGAGTCGGGAGAGCATAATGCACAGGCCACTTTACACAGTACAACCAAACTTAAACCCTCTTCCCAGTACAAATCACCCCCACAGTCCCCACTAACATCCCAAAATCTCTCCTCCCTGCCTCCCCCCTAAGTACAGCCCCCCCCCCAGTACAAACCCCTCAGTACAGTACAGGCCTCCCTCAGCACAAACCCCTTAATACAAATTGACCTCCCACCCAAGCACAGATTGACACTCCCTGCAAAGACCCCTCAGTACCCCCGGCACAAACCGTTACAACCACCAGCAAAGAAAAAAAACCCTAGCACCGCCGGTCACAGCACGGGCCCTGAAGAAACAGCATGAGCGGGGTGTTCCTTCAGTGCGCATGCGCCCATAACGTCGGCGGCAGCATACATAGTAAATATCTCCTAAACGGTGCAAATTTAGGAGATATTTACAGTACCTACAAGTAAGCCTTATTCTAGGCTTACCTGTAGGTACAAATAAAGAGGAAGGCTTTACTTCCTCTTTATGTCCAAAGAAGCCAGAAAAGTCTCCTGGGTGAAGGGAGGTTATGACAGACTTGTTGGATTCTATGCAGAATTTCAGAGCTCTGAGATCCAAGATGGGGGATACATTCTAGGAAATTGATCAATTACCGTATGTATCGTGTGTGCGTGTTATATGCCGATATAGGCTGCCACGGAAGGGAAGGAGGGAACGAGCGCCGCTGAAATAGACAGAGCTGGATCTCCTGTGTACTTGGCTCGGCTCGCAATCACGCCCCAATTCCGCCCCCTGGATTGCTCCTAGCATTGATGTCCCGGCACTGGACCAGTGTTATGTCCATAATAGGATCCGGGCCGCGGGGCGGGACTGGGTGTGACGCCGAGCCGAGAGGCAGGGAGCAAAACTCTATTTTGTAGCACTGGTATACCACCGCCACCACCTCCAAAACATCTAAGATGCAAGCTGTCCAAGTGTCTTCAAAGGTTAACAAATGGTCCTCCACTCTGGAAAATTCAGAGAAAGGCTTTTCTAAGACCCCTTACACACTGGGGCCACAGCCGCGTTCACTGTAAAGCGACGCTTATTTTAGCAACGCTTTACCGCTGTTTAAGCAGCACTTTTCGGCCACTAGCGGGGTGCTTTTAACTCCAAAGAATGGGTTAAAAACTTCTGTGTTGTGGCGCATCTGAAGCTCCCAACCCACCCCAAAGAGTGTGGAAAGCCCCCATTTAATAAATAATAAAGGGTTTTTTTTAGGCGCTTAGCAGAGGCTATTTCTAGCGCTAAACCACCTGAAAACCACCCCAGTGTGAAAGGGGTCTAATGATTGGGCAGACTCTAAGCTCCTAAACTTGCAGGTAGACTAAAAGCCAAGCTTAGATGATCTTGAGGTGGGGGTAATGGGAGTGGAGAAACAAATGGGCTATTGCAGTGGTCTCCAAACAATGGTCCTCCAGGTGTTCAGGAACTACAATTCCCATCATGCCTAGTCATGTCTGTAAATGTCAGAGTTTTGCAGTGCCTCATGGGACGTGTAGTTCCACAACAGCTGGAGGGCCCTAGTTTGGAGACCCCTGGGCTATTGCTTATCAGAAAAAAGGGAAAATGCTTTTCAGTATGTTCTTTAGATTTCTTCTCCTTAAGAAGATGGATGCTCTTGCCACCAGCAGCATCCCTGGTAACAAGAGTAGGTCTGAAGAGAGGGTCTGTTCCCTGGGGTGGTACTTGCTCTGCCATACTTCTAGTAGATTAGAAAGAATGAAACTGTTGTAGGATAACAAAAAGACCTTTCCTTGTGTTCTGCTAATTAATTTTTTTGCCTTATATGTGACTGGACCATATACCAAGCGAGTTGTAGTGGTGGAGAGTGCAGCAATTGGGACGGATGATGACCATCGGTTCAAGCTCATTTGAACCTTACCTTTGGTAAAGTGCATCCCCAAAAGGGGTATTCCCCCCCCACGCGGTGAACATCTTTTGGTGAAAGGAGCATTGTGCACTAAATGAAATTGCAGCCACATCCATTCCTGTCTACACCACTGTCACTGCCTATATTTAATATATATAGAGGACTTTCAAACAAGTGTTTGATTGGAGTGCTGCTACAGCACTATTTTGGACTCTTGGACTTCATAGAGTTTTAATATTACTGTTTTATTCAGGTCTGAAGAGATGTCCCTTTTGTTACAAATCCTCCCTAAATGGGTATAAAGCTAATACCTGCAAGGGGGAGCAAACATCTTGACAGGGTGTTTTCATTCTCCATAGAGAAAGAGTTGGAACACTTGGTGTAATGGGATAGTCTTTGAGACCGTAGAGCAGTGATGGCGAACCTTGGCACCCCTGATGTTTTGGAACTACATTTCCCATAATGCTCAACTACACTGCAGAGTGCATGAGCATCATGGGAAATGAAGTTCCAAGACATCTGGGGTGCCAAGGTTCGCCATCACTGCCCTAGAGGCTCTAAAAAATCCATGACTGGAATGAGCACTGGTAGAAGCAACAGAATAATCCTCTAGTTTCAAAATAACGTGCACAGCATTGATATGAAAAGAAACACTGTCTTTAAGTGGTAGTAACGTTTGTTAAAAAAAAGTCTCCCTGCAAGGCCTAATGTGCTAGAATTCATTGTATACTATTCTCAGGGCAATTAACATTTTTGTTTTTATGGAGGCATGGCTATCAGTAATCCTACCCATTGCTTTCCAGATTGACAGCACTACCTCTCTGTTGCTGTGCTGAGCCCATCTCATTGTGAGCTGCCGTGTTTGGGAGGAAGATCATGTGAGACAAAAGACATTTTCTTTTTTTTTTTAAACAAGGGTTGTGCATAACACAGTAACTGGATTTAGTACTTGTTTTTACTGTCATACAGGAGCCTGTACTTTAATGAGGGGAGCTCCTTCAACTATCAGCTGTTAGTAAACAGATTTTATTTTATTATTATTAATTGTATAGCGTTAAAGTGGTTGTAAACCCTATAAAAAAAAAAAAAAAACCTGCAAGACAAAGGCATAATGAGCTAGTAATGCATCCCATACTAGTTCATTATGAATTACTTACCTTAGATCGAAGCCCCCCCCAGTGGTCATCGTTTCCCCCCCTCCGGCCGGCAACATCTCTCCCGGGGGTTACTTCTGGGTAACGGCAACCTGACTAAAGCAACGGCACATACGTGCCATTGCTTCAGTTAGCTTTAGTGCGCATGTGCTGATGACATTGGCACATGCAGGGGGCACTCTGCAGGCCCTGATGTAAAGGGGAACGCTGATCTAAAGGGGAATGCTGCGAACTCAAGTGTAAAGGGAAACTCTGATGTAAGGTGGCCCGCTCGGTTACATCGAAGTCTACAGCGTTCCCCTTTGCATCATGGTCCACAGCATTCCCCTTTACATCGGAGTTCCCCTTTACATCTGGGTCTGCAGAGTTCTCCCTTGCACTGGGGGTAATCCTTCAGACTTTGATGTAAAGGGTATGACGTGAAGGGGGACTCTAATGACCACAGTGACCCCCTCCCCTCCATAAGACTGTGTGGCCTGGCTGGAGCTGCCAAACTGACCTCACCTCTTTCATTGCTCGGGTGCGGGACAGGCTCAGGCAGACCTTGGCTTTGATCTTTGATCCTCTTCTCCTCCTGGCTCTCCCACTCCCCCTCTTCATATCACCGGCCCGTTCAGTGTAGTTTATCTCATTCACAAATAACATTTGTCCCATAGTTGTGGGTTTTGGGCACCATTTTGTTGAAGACCAACTCCACTCTGTATATGGGCAAACTTCAACAAAATGGCGCCAGCAATGGAGATATTTGCTTGGCAGGGGGGCGGGATCCAGCTGATGGAGAGCTGAAGGGGAGATGTCCCGTCCAGGCCAGCCGGAGTGCGACTCTGCAGACAGACGTTCTGCAGGATTGGTGTGTGCCGATATATCCTCCTCAAAACTTCACCACGCGGCCCTCCCACCCCACCCCGAGTCTGTCTAAACCTCGAGCACTATTTGCCCATCCTGCCCCCCCCCCCCAGTGGCGGAACGACAGGGCCCAGTCACGGGGGTGACTGTTGCGACCCTGATAATTCTGCCACTGCCTCCCTCTTATTTTAAAGGGCAGGCTGGATGGGCATGACAGAGCCTGTGACTGGCAGAAATCCACCCAGACCCTGACATTTCCACAAATAATATTTAATTTCAAACATATATTTGTATGACAATTTAAAACAGTTTAGGGATATATATTTATTCTCTGTATTCCAAAGGCTGTTTTTTTAATTTTGAACATGTGACCAGCAGCAAAAGGACTAGAAGCTTCTCCTGCTTATGTTTCGCTGGGTCATGTGACTGCTGTATATCAATTAGTTAAAAAAAAAAAAAAAAAAAAAAAAAAGAAAACCTTAAGTTTGTTTTATTAAAATAATTAGTGCCTTCATCCACATAAAGAAATAGGAGGGACAATGTCACAGTGGGTGTTTAGCATCATTTTAATTGAACAAGCTGACATTAGAAGCAGATTGGTTACTGTGTGCACCAATTTTAGTATATAACCCCCAGTCACCATGTGCCTTTCAACCCAGAAGACCAAGGACATCGAATGGTGTTAAAATATTACGGCAGGGGAGTCATCAAATGAAGTACTGCACACAAAGCAGCTTTTTTTTTTTTTTTAAAAGCCCAAAGCACTACAGTGCCCTAAAACATGGGGGGGACCCCACATAAAAAATAAAAAGGAGGGGTTGAAACCTGTACAAAACATAAAGCAGTTTTCCCAAGAAACGCCAATTCATCTACGTAAGGCTTTAAGTATTTAAGCTAAAACAAAGGAATAAAGCTACATTTTTTTTTTTTTGTTCTAGCAATCACACTCTCCTATCAATTCATCTTTTGAGGCTCTCTTTATTCATGTTAAGATAAATAATAGGATTTTTTGTACTCACCGTAAAATCCTTTTCTCTGTCGTCCATGGACGGACACATCTCCATAAATCTTGGGTATGTTCTGTCTATTAGGAGAGGACTAGGCAGAAACTGTTTAAAATAACATGTATGCATATTTAACATGAGTTGAAACAGCCTCGCCCAGGGGGCGGTCCCTCTGAACATAACCCTCCACCCTGCAGCCAGGAGCCTCAGTTCGTAACAAGCAGTACAAACTAAAAAACAAAGGAGGGATGGGAGCTGTGTCCGTCCATGGACGACAGAGAAAAGGATTTTACGGCGAGTACAAAAAAAATCCTATTTTCTCTTTTCGTCCATAGACGGAAACAGCTCCATAAATCTTGACTGTTGAGACGTCCCAAAGCAGTGTTAAAAAACGAGGGGTGGGCACAGCAATCAAAGAAAAACCGGTTTCACCCCAAACAAGCAGAGCCCCTCAACGGGGGAGTTGCAACCTCAAACAGCCGCCTGCAAAACTTTGCGGCCGAAGATGCAGTCACATCCACCTTGTAAAACTTAGAAAAAGTGTGCACCGACGACCAGGTCGCCGCCTTACACTTGTGAGACAGACGCTTGATGTCAGAAAGCCCAAGAGGCACCAATAGCCCTGGTCGAATGCGCCGTAACGGGAAAAGGAGGTGCCCGCCCTTTAAGGGCATAGGCCTGAATGACAATCTGCCTGATCCACCGAGAAATGGTGGCCGACAAGACCGCCAGGCCCTTCTGCAGACCAGACACCAACACAAACAGTGAGTCAGACCTCCGAAACAAAGCCGTGACAGACAGGTACACTCACAGGGCACGTACCACATCCAAGGAATGTAGCGCAACCTCCTTGGCGTGCGATGGCCGAGGACACAAGGATGGAAGCACAATGTCCTCATTCAGGTGAAAGGCTGAAACCACCTTCGGAAGGCAGGAAGGCTGTTGGCGTAGCACCGCTTTATCCTTATGTAGGACCAAATATGGGGACTTGCAAGACAAGGCCGCCAATTCCGAAAGTTGTAAAATCACCTGAATCCATACATGCTGAAAAGATATATATGTGTAGTTACACCAGTAAAATGATTCGTCCTGGGGAACGGGATCCACTTAATTAGACCAAGAAGATACTGAGAAACGAAAGAGGGGTTTGGGACAGACAGAAGTCCCAAATAAAGGTCTTCTAGTGATTCAACCACAAATATACTGGTATAAAGTAAAGATTTTATTGGTGAATATACAAAAATTTATCAAAAAATAATTCCCATGGGGCAAAAGAAAATCTCCCAGAGGGGAATTGTTCCTCCAGAGTAGCTGAATCAATATTTTAATGACTATAAAAAGTACAACGTTGTTATTAAAAATGTGGGGGTGAAGGGCATACCACCAGGCCAAACTTGAAGAATAACTCCGAATACCCTGGATGTATATGAACATTAACAGTGATTGAGGAGAAAAATTTCCCTAAATGGATTGTTATGAGGATGAAAAATGTGCAGAGTTTTTGAATCCAGGATAATTATTAAATCTCTGAAGGACTGTAGCATCTGCAGACTCGGGGTTATTCTTCAAGTTTGGCCCGGTAGTATGCCCTCCAAGGCTGAAATCTGCCCCTTAAATGGTGCTTAAGGCCAGTTTCTGATCCACACCGCGCTGCAAAAACAGCAGGATCCTGGAAACCAAATAAGTCTGTGGACGCCGTTCCATCTCCTCGCACATAGAAATACAGGCTCTCCATGTGCGATGATAGATCTTCCTAGAAGATTTCCGTGCCCTCAACATAGTTGAAATGACCGAATCCGATAGGCCTCGGTCCCTCAACACCTGGCTTTCAAGAGCCACGCCGTTAAAGCCAGCAACTGTAAAGCAGGATGAAGACTGGAACGCTGCGATAGAAGGTCCTCCCTCAGTGGTAGCCGCCAGGGCACATCCGCCACCAGCCGCACAAGGTCGGCGTACCAGGGACACCTGGGCCAATTAGAATCACTGGAATTCCTTCAAACTCTACCCTGCAGAGAAGACGGGGGAGCAACTTCAGTGGGGGGAAAAGGCATAAATTAGCCCCCACAGAGCCACCAACGCATCTGCCCAGGAATCTCTGGACCTGGCCACGAACCTCAACACCTTGCGATTGAGCCGAGAGGCCAGGAGATCCACGTCCGGTGTGCCCCATCTCCGGCAAAGGAGGTGAATAACCTCCAGATGTAACGACCATTCCCCGTGGTCCCACATCTGGCGACTCAGGCCCTGTGCCGCTTGAACCCCCCAGACTCCCCTCTAACCGGTTAGGCTGGCGTCCGTCATGATCACTGTACAAAGAAAAGGGAGGAAGGACTTCCCGGACCGAAGAGCCGGGGATCTCAGCCACCAACTCAGAGATGACCTGACAAGGTGACTTAACTGAATCTGCTGATCCAGAGACAACAGAGATTTGTTCCATTTGGAGAGAATCTCCTTCTGCAAGGCCCGAGTGTGGAATTGGGCATACGGTACTGCCTCGAAGGAGGCCACCATGAGACCCAGAACTCGCATGCAGAAACGGAGAGACGACCATTTGCGGGATGTCAACAACCTGACTGCCGCCTGGATTGTCTGCAACTTCTCTGAGGGAAGAAAGACTCTGGCCTCCGAGGAGTTCAGAATCAGCCCCAGGTACTCTAGGCGCTGGGTCGGTACTAACACTGACGTCTGGAGGTTCAGTATCCACCCAAACTCCCGGAGGGTCTGACTGTCTATAGACACGTCCTCCTCTAATTCTGAGCATGAAACAGCTCTCGGAAGAAGGTCGCCCAGGTAGCCTACGATAGCAATGCTGTGCTGTCTCAGCAAAGCTAGAATTGGGGCAAGCACCTTGGTGAAAACTCTTGGTGCCAATGCTAGGCCAAAGGGAAGAGCCACAAATTGATAGTGGTCTTCGCCGATCACAAAGCGCAGGTACCTCTGATGCCTGACGCAGATGGGGACATGCAAGTATGCGTCCTTGATATTCAAGGATACCATAAAATCCCCCGGATGGAGTGCAGCCACAACCGAATGGATCGATTTCATCCGGAACTTTTAAAACTTTACAAATGCATTGAGGGCCTTAAGGGTCCAGTACAGGACAAACTCTGTCCTTCTTTGGGACCACAAATGGATTTGAGTAAAAACCCTGAAACCTGTCCTGTGGTGGTACGGGTATGATCACCCGCACCCCAACAAGTCTCGGACCACCCCCCTGGAGGGCAGCTTGGGGTGCCGGAAGAAGGGGCAGATTTGAGGGGAAAAAAAATCTGTTTGGTGGACAAGAAAGCAACTCTATCTTGTACCCCGAGGCGACCACCTCACAGACCCACTGGTCGGAGAGCAGGAAGGTCCACGAGCTGCAAACCCGCAAAGCTTCCCCCCCCCACCCTTGAGTCGGACGGGGGCAAAACTTCATGCGGTAGCAGGCTTGCTTGCTGGCTTACGCACCCAGGGTCGCTTCTGTCCCCCAGCTGGACCTTTGTCCACATGGGAGGGGCTGCCGGCAGGTCCTGACTGAAGAAAATACCGCTTCTGTGTGGGAAAGGAGGGCCCCGGCTTACGGCGCGGCTCCTTCCCTTTAGTGGACTGAGGGAGAAGCGTACACTTACCTCCAGTGACATCCTTAATGTCATCCAGTGAGGCACCAAAAAGCCTCCCACCCTTGAAAGGCAAGTCTGCCAAGGTTTTCTTAGAAGCTTGGTCAGCGGACCAGCATTTCAGCCATAGTAGGCGGCGCAAAACCACCGCAGACGCCAAGGCCCTGGAGATCAAAAGGGGCGGCATCCAGGGTTGCATCACAGACTTACACTAGCCCTTGTACCAACTGTTCGGCCAGTAATACGCATTCTGGCAGGAGCCGATTCGCCTCCACAGTCTGGTGCAAAATCTTTGCCCATTCCGTAAGTATCTGGGACACTAAAGGTAGACGCCAAAATAGGCCGCAATGCTGACCCGCTCTATCAGCAGGGTCCTTAAAGGAAGGGGTCCCTTCTACCGGTATAATAGTTACTTTATTCAACCGAGAGACCGGGGGATCAACAACCGGAGGAGAAGCCCATTTTTTTTCAAAAGGCTTTTCCTCAAAACGGATAACGGACCGCCATACGCCGAGGGACCGCAAAGGGCCTGTGTGGCCGTTCCCATACCTTATCTATGAACTCAAAATTCAACATAAGGAAAAACCTTAGCCGAGCGGGTCGGTTTGTGCGACCCAAAAGGGAGCGACCCTGCTGTGGAAGTCCCAGCTGTATCTTCCAGTTTGAGAGTGTCCCTCACAGCATTGATAAGTGAACTTACAAGTGCCCTGTCTTGAGCTGAGCCAGACGAGGGGTCCTCACAGGGAAGGTCCTGAGCCGCAGCCACTCCAAAATGGTCACCAAGTGCTCAAAGAAAGCACGCGGACCACAAGAAAATGGCCGCCCGCAATCACTCTGACGCGGCCACGGCCAAATGGCCGCCAATGGGAAAAACAATGCAATGGCCCCAAACGAATGGCGCCAGTGCTACAAAAAAATGGCACCCAGCAAGCGAGGTGGACGAGAAGGCCAGGCACGGAGGCTTCACACAAATTACACACACACACCCCCCCCCCCCCCAGAACCCGGAGCCCCGCCAAGGCAAGGTGTTGCCCAGTCGCAGCAAGCCCTGCAATGGGGAGGAGGAAATAAAAAAGGGGATGACAGAGGGAGAGGGGTGAGGGCCATAGAACCCTAGCAACCCCTGTAGGAATGCCCAGCCGTTCCATCCCACCGAAGCAGAAGGAACTGTACGTACCCGTCCTGCGAGGACCTGCTGGTGCGTTCCTGACAGACCTACAACCGAGCAGTACGGAGTAGCTGTCGGCCCGGTCCACTGTGACTGAGACAGTAAGCCGCACGGTCATATGTGAACCCTGGAGCATATAGCTCACCGGCCACCCCTGGAGTCATGGGGTATGTCATGACAGACCCGACGCCTATTTGCAAGGGACTGTAACACGCTTGATGGCGGGGGGGGGACTACAAGGATCTATAATATCCTGCTGTCATGTCCAGCCAGCAGTTGATCGAAGATTCTAAAAATAAAATAATAAAAGTAAAAAATCTCTTCAGGATACTGGGCCCAAAAGGGAGCCACATCCTTCTCCTCTGCTAGGCAGAAAAAAAACTGAGGCTCCTGGCTGCAGGGTGGAGGGTTATGTTCAGAGGGACTGCCCCCTGGGCAGGGCTGTTTCAACTCTGTTTAAAATAACATATATGCAGATTTAACATGTTTCTGCCTAATCCTCTCCTAATAGACGGAACATACCCCAACAGTCAAGATTTATGGAGCGGTGTCCACCCATGGGAAAAAAAGAGAAAAGTTTATTTCACTGCGTCAGTACTTATGTCATCTGCTGCTACGAAAGAACTTCCATAAGCATTATTGGAGGTACTTGAGGATCAGAATTTATCAAAAATAGATCTAGTAATCTGAAGAGAGATTCACATAAGAGTTTACCATTGTCTGAATATCAGCTATTTATGTGAACATGATCAATCCATTAACTGAAGTAATACAACCACAACTGTTAATATGCACTCAAGTTAAACATGGCAGTAAAATATTTTAACAACTTTATGTACATTTCTCAAACATAGGTTCAATCACGTTTTTTGGATGACATTAGTCATGGGAGAAATATGGGGCATCCACTGCAAGTACTGAAGTTATGACGTCTCTCGGGCTTTTGTTTGGTTGAGGTCTGCAACTCAAATATTGAAGCCAGGCATATATAGCATTTAAGGATCAGGACAGCAATGACAATTAGGAAGTTGTCTATTGACAGGTGTACGTTAGGCAAACACCTTCAATAAATGCAGTTTAAACCTTTTTCTCCCAAAAACAATTCTGCAATATTTGTTATTTTAAACACTTTGAACATATAAAACTGACAACTAAATAATACAATCGTGTATTCTTCCCAGCAGATCATCCAATCAGTATATTTTTAAACTCTTAATTAGTAAATTCACCTTAAAATTGGTAGAATTAACAAAAAACGCAAGTGAGTTAAAATACAAACAGGGCAGTTTTACATAGACAGTTTTGATAAAGCATGTTTGTGTGCTAAAAACAATAATGTAGGAATGAACTCGGTTTTATTAAGTTACTTCATACATTGTACCTTGTAACAAAATAAATGGATACGAGTACATTTTCGACTTCTGGAAAAGATCAGGTTAATAAAAACAAAACTCGGCATTGAATTAAAGAGTGCAGTTATGCACAGATATATATAGATATAGTCTGTTTATATTTTTCATAAAAGCATTGTCAAAGATTGGTCTGTGTGCATTAGACCAGTAATGAAATTTCAGTTTTTGGTACATCAGATAAAATAGAATTATAATACATTTTTTTTTTACTATTATTTACATTCACAACATAAACACGCCTCTGAAGGGGGCTCCATTGTACACGCTGCATTTCAGCAAGTACACGGTTACCAGGCCACTTGGCAAATATTGTCTACATAAAAGAAATAATTGCTGTTGAATCCATTTTCAGACTTCTTTCACAATTCCATCCGACGACTTGTTTAGTTCAATCCTTACAGACTTCTCTCCTGAAAAAGGAAAAAAAGTAGAAAATGGTGATTCTTAAAATATAATCATGTAGTAATAAGGGGATTAATTGTCATTTCCAATTGAAAAAATATTGGATGCCACCACTGCTGTAGTGAGCACCTTGCATGTCAATGAGCTGTATAAATTGACATAAACCTTTAGACCCCCTTTCACACTGGAGCGCATTGCAGGCGCTATAGCATAAAAAATAGGATTTTTATAACAGCTTACCTGTAAAATCCTTTTCTTGGAGAACATCACGGGACACAGAGCGGCATAGTCATTACTATGTGGGTTATATAGTTTACCTTCAGGTGCTGGCACTGGCAACTTCCAAACCGGAAGTACCCTCCCCTATATAAGCCCCTCCCATCCGGGAGCACCTCAGTTTTGTAGCAAAGCAATAAGTGTCCCCAAAAGAGGGGTGGGAGCTCTGTGTCCCGTGATGTACTCCAAGAAAAGGATTTTACAGGTAAGCTGTTATAAAAATCCTATTTTCCTTTCTCGTACATCACAGGACACAGAGCGGCATAGTCATTACTATGTGGGACGTCCCAAAGCAATGCCCAATGAGGGGGGGGATACACCATACATAAGCTGAGCGCTATCAGACATGAGGATCTTTTGCGGCCTGCAACACACTGCGCCCAAAGGCGACATCCTCCTGACTTCTAACGTCCACCTGGTAGAACCTAGTAAACGTGTGTACTGAAGACCATGTTGCGGCCTTACAGATTTGAGCCAGGGAGGCCTGGTGATGCACTGCCCATGAAGTTCCAACTGCTCTCGTGGAGTGCGCCCTAACTTTGAACGGAGGCGGTCTCCTTCTCAAGCCATAGGCTTGCATAATGACCTGTCGAATCCACTTGGCTAAAGTAGATTTTGACGCTGCCTGACCCTTTCTGGGGCCTTCCGGCAGAATAAACAAAGTATCCGTTCTGCGAATCTGAGCAGTGGCTTTTAGATAAGCTTTAACTGCTCTTACTACATCCAAAGAATGTAATAACTTTTCCTCTACCGAACTAGGTTTGGGGGGAAAAAGGAAGGAGGAACCACATCTTGGTTCAAATGAAACCTCGATACCACCTTAGGAAGAAAGGCTGGATGAGGACGTAACACTACTCTGTCCTTATGGATAACCAGATATGGCTCTTTACAGGACATAGCGGCTAATTCCAACACTCTTTTAGCCGAACAAATGGCTACTAGAAAAATCTATTTCCTGGTGAGAAGAACCAAAGAAATGTGCTGTAATGGTTCAAATGGTTGCTTCTGTAGAACCGACAGAACCAGGTTTAAGTCCCATGGACATATGGGAATATTAACCGGAGGGCTAATACGCATCACTCCTTGTATAAAGGCTTTGACTAGTGAATGTGAAGCCAAGGGCCTTTGAAAAAATATTGACAAGGCCGAAATCTGACCCTTGATAGTACTCAAGGCAAGCTTCCTATCTACAGCCCACTGTAGGAAGTCCAGAATCCTACCTATTACGTACTTACGTGGATGCCATTTCTTGGCCTCACACCAGGCGATGTACGCCTTCCAGATTCTATAGTAGATCTGCCTGGATACCGGCATCATGGTAGATACCACAGGATTAGAGAGACCTCTCTTTTTTAGAATGTGGGCTTCAATAGCCAGGCCGTCAAACCTAGGGCTAGTAAGGAAGGATGGTATATCGGTCCTTGCGAAAGCAGGTCCGGACGATGTGGGAGGGTCCAAGGACTCCCCACAGACATTTTTACAATCTCCGCGTACCATGCTCTTCGGGGCCACGCTGGAGCCACCAGAATCACTGGTTTCTTTTCTACCCTGATTCTGCGGAGTAATCGAGGTAACAATTGTGGCGGTGGAAATGCATATATCAGCTTGAACTGATCCCAAGGGAACACTAGGGCATCCGAGCCGCAAGCTAGGGGATCCCTTGTCCGAGAGACAAACCTGTCCACCTTTGCGTTGAATCTGGATGCTAGCAGATCTACATCCGGTGTTCCCCACCGCTGACATATTGTCCGGAAAACCTCGGGGTGAAGGGACCATTCCCCTGGGCATAATTGTTGGCGACTTAGAAAGTCCGCCTTCCAATTCTCCACTCCTGGAATGAATACTGCGGATATGGCTGGGACATATCTTTCTGCCCATTTCAGGATGCAATTCACTTCCCTCTGGGCTGCACGACTCCTGGTGCCACCCTGATGATTGATATATGCCACTGCCGTGGCATTGTCTGATTGAATTCTGACAGGGACCCCTTGGAGTTTGGATGTCCATGCTACTAGGGCATACCGGGCTGCTCGTATCTCTAAGAGATTGATGGGCAGGGCCTTTTCCGCATCCGACCATCTGCCCTGGAGAGACCATTGCTCCAGTACTGCTCCCCAGCCTATAAGGCTGGCATCTGTAGTGACCACCTTCCAAGAAATCGGACTGAAGGATTTCCCTCTTTCCAAATTCTGGGGAACCAACCACCAACGGAGGCTCTTGCGCACGGAAGGGGACAAGGACATTGGCAAGTCTAGGGCCTGAACTTTTTTGTTCCAGGCTGACAGTATGGCCCTTTGCAAATTCCTTGAATGGAATTGACTGTAGGGTACTGCTTCGAATGATGCCACCATTTTTCCCAGCAGCCTCATGCACAGGCGTATGGATGGCTGTCTTTTTGTACCCACTAGGTGGATCAAATCTCTCAAAGACGACACCTTTTCTTGAGGCAAGAATTTTTCTCTGGTCTTTTTTGAAAGGAACTAGGGACAGAAGCCAGGGCCCTGTTTGCCACAGGGCCAGGGGATGGACGAGCATTGCAACATGGCAGAGGAAACAGTTTCCCATCCAGAGAACTCACCATCTGCCTGGATTTTGACTTGGAAAGAAAAAATCCACATAAGAAAACAACGTTTCACAGCGGCCTCTAGTGGTTTAACACAGGTACCGCGGTTTAACCATTTTTTTTTTTTTTTCTTGACCACTCTTAAAATTACTACATTTTTTAGTAGTTACAGGCATGCACAGATATTTAGCGGGAATACCGTTAGGTAACAGGCAGAAAGACATATTAGGCTTGGGGGTCCCCTCAATAGAACAAAGTTCCTGAGGGGCCCCCACTTACCTTTTCCCCGCCGCAGGACTCTGTTTGGTCCACAGAAGCCCAAACTTCATCTCTCACGGCAGGCATTGTAATTAAACCTTCAGGGACCGGGTTCCCAAGGATTCCACTCCCCTGGACCTGTATAGCACCCTGCACAGAAAACATCTTGGTCGTGGGTATGACCAGAGCTCTGGATCCCAGGGTCCAGCCCTCCTAAGAGAAGCATTACAGGCAAAACCTTGCTCTTCTTTGCAAGGCCCGGGTACCGACCGTTTAGCTATGAAGCTTTTTTGGTCGGATCCGGAATAGCTTACTGAGGCCCAAAAGAACCTGTACGCAAGCTCAGTGAAAAACACATGTTACTTCTTGGCCAACACCTTAGACACTGGCAAAAAACTGAGGTGCTCCCGGATGGGAGGGGCTTATATAGGGGAGGGTACTTCCGGTTTGGAAGTTGCCAGTGCCAGCACCTGAAGGTAAACTATATAACCCACATAGTAATGACTATGCCGCTCTGTGTCCCGTGATGTACGAGAAAGAAAATAGCGCCTGCAATCCGCTCTTAAAAAGCTGTCACATTCTCTCGCCCGAGGGCTTTCATACTGGAGCGTTGCGCTAGGTAAAAAAAAGTCCTACAAGCCGCATCTTTGGAGCAGAGAAGGAGCGGTGCGTTTACCGCTCCTCCACCGCTGCTGCCCATTGAAATCATTGGGACAGCGCGGCTATACCGGCCGCAATGCAGGTGGTTTTAACCCTTTCTCAGCCGCTAGTTATTCTAGGGAGTATGTCGCAGAGCATAGCTAGCAGTATGATGGTAGATTAGTACATTTTAGGTGTCAGAGTTACTACCTCTGAGGGCCTGGCCCTCTCTCGAGTATACAAATAGGTTCCATAGCGTCCAGGTTTTGGAGTATGTGTCCTGTCTATGTTGGGCTGGGAGTATAAGGTTTTCCATTTTATTTAAGTCTTCTACTTTCCTAAGCCACAGGTCAGTGGTAGGTGGGTGCATCGATTTCCAGTGTGGGGGGGGGGGGTGAATGCTTTAGCTGCATCAAGAAGGTGGCGTATTACCGATTTCTTATAGATGTGTTCAGGCGTGTGGAGGAGAAAGAAAAGCAGGGTCATCAGGTATATTGCATTCGTGAATTTTTTGTATTATCTGGCGAACAGTTTTCCAAAAATCTACAATCTTGGGGCATGACCAGAAGACATGGAGAAAGGTTCCTTGTTCTTCCAGGCAATGCCAAGAGGTGTAATATTATGCAAATAAGTTGCATATTATCACAACCCTCTTTGAAATGCAGTGAAAACACTGCATTTTGATGTGAACATGGCACAGAAAACTATTGGTTTTATGTGTCATTGCAGTTACCTGTGTTTATCCATGAGAAAGAATACAAGTAACTGCACATAGCATGAACAGTCCCTTACAAAGGATGGAAAAGAATGCATCTCCCCACTCACAATATAGAACTAAAACACAGGCAAAAGTTTTGGCTTGAGTTTCCCCTTAAAAGAGAAGTATGGGCAAAGCTTTTTTTCACAGTTCATTCCGCACTCCTGTGACCCGCTGTCGGCTGACGTTACTCAGCCAGTCCAGGCTCTGGATCAATCCTAACTTTACAGTCAGGATCCACCCAGATGCCTAGTACAGAAGCTGACTCAACCTCTCAGCAAGCCGCTGGGAGACAGAGCCAGCCACCTCCACCCCCTGCACAGAACGGCGCTCCAGTGAGAGCCAGAGAAGCAGATCAGAAAGACTGACTGTCTCTGCTCAGAGCAGAGGGGAGAACTGAGCAGTCAGCAGTGTTTGATCGCGCAGTTCTCAGTGTAGAGGCAACAGGGGAAAGATACAGTATCGGACCAATGCTGCATCCACCTAGGTGAGTATAATTTTTTTTTATAAACCCGAACTGCACTTAAGAGTTGGATTCATAATTTTTTTTAAAAAAACAAACCATGTCTGAATGAGCCCCATCAGAAAAATTAACCACTTAACGACCGCTCACTGTATATATACACACACACACACGTCGGCAGAATGGCACCGACAGGCACAATCACGTACAGTGTACGTGACTGCCTTTGTATAGTTGGGGGGTCCAATCGGACCCCCCTTTTATACAGTGAGCGGTCGTTATCCGTTGGGGAGCGATCCGGGATGAGGGGACGGCCGTTCGATTACGGCCACCCCCTCGCGATCGCTCCCGGCGAATGAGAAAGCTTCCTCTGCTGTGTAATGTTTACACAGGCAGAGAAAGTGATGTCATCTCTCATGCGGCGCTCACATATACCGAGCGCCGTACAAGAGAAGACACACAGGTTAGTGCACAAACAGTACACTGACACCAGGACACATAGGAACATAAATCGCCCTCCAGATCGCCCCCCAGTCACAGACTGCAGTGACCATTTATTTACTGATCACTGCAATCAGTGACATTTGTGACTGTAAAAGTGTCACTACAGTTAGTTTCAGGTCCAGTGTAGCCCCCTAACCACCCCCCCCAATAAAGGTTTAACCCCCTGATCGCCCCCCAGATAACACTTTCACCCCCTATCACCACCGTCGCTAAGCGATCGTTTTTCTGATCGCTGTTTTAGTGTCAGTGATGCCGATCGGTAGCCAGTTATTTTTTTTAGGTTCGCCGCAGGTTTTTATAGCGTCAGGTACCCCCATATATTACCTAATAAAAGTTTAACCCCTTGATCACCCCCCCAGGTAACCCTTTCACCCCCTTTTGCCAGTGTCACTAAGCGATCGTTTTTCTGATCGCTGTATTACTTATGCTGGTGCCGATAGATAGCCAGTTATTTTTTTAAGGTTTGCCGCAGGTTTTTATAGCGTCAGGAACCCCCATATATTATCTAATAAAGGTTTTAACCACCTAATTGCCCCTAGTTAACCCTGCGTCACACCCTAGGCAGCGTCAGGTTAGTGCCAGTAACGCTAACACCCACGCGTGAAGCATACACCTCCCTTAGTGGTATAGTATCTGAACAGATCAATATCTGATCTGATTAGATCTATACTAGTGTCCCCAGCAGTTTTGGGTTACCAAAAACGCAGTGTTAGCGGGATCAGCCTAGATACCTGCTAGCACCTGCGTTTTGCCCCTCCGTCCAGCCCAGGCCACCCAAGTGCAGTATCAATCGATCACTGTCACTTACAAAACACAACACACATAACTGCAGCGTTCGCAGAGACAGGCCTGATCCCTGCGACTCCAGTGCTGTAGGAGGTGATTTCACCACCACAGTTTAAAAAAAAAAGCATATATGCCGAAGCATAGGGGCGGAGGAGCAATTTTCATCCTCGTCTCCCCCTCCAGCTATCGCTCCACAGATACCCGGAAGGTTACTTCCGGGTATGGCTGATGTGATTGGCCGGAGCGGCGAAGACGTCACTCCACGCATGTGCGCGGGAGTCGGATTTGTGAATGGGGATTCTGACTGAATGCACCGTTGTCTACGGCGTGCACGCGTTGTAGACATTGGTGCATGTCTTTTTTGCAAATATCTCCTAAACCGTGTAGGTTTAGGAGATATTTCTTGTACCTACAGGTAAGCCTTAAATCTAGGCTTACCTGTAGGTGCAAGTTGCATAAGTGGGTTTACAACCACTTTAAAAAGGTGAAATATATGAGATAGTTCAAGCCGTGATTTGTCTCAAGCTGTGATTTTTTTTAATTGTGATGATTATGGCTTACAGCTCATGAAAACTCCAAATCCACAATCTGAGAAAATTTGAATATTGTGAAAAGGTGCAATATTCTAGGCTCAAAGTGTCCCACTCTAATCAGCTATTTAACCACTTCAATACCAGGCACTTGCGCCCCTTCCTGCCAAGAACAATTTTCAGCTTTCAGCGCTGTCACACTTTAACAATTGCACGGTCATGCAACACTGTACCCAAACTAAATTTTTATCATTTTCTTATAGAGCTTTCTTTTGGTGGTATTTGATCACCTCTGTGGTTTTTATTTTTTTGCTAAACAAACTAAAAAAGACAAAGTTTTTGGGAAAAAAAAGTTTTTTTTTTTTAATTTGTCAAAAAATGTTGTTTTCCACTTCACCAACGGGCACCAATAGGCGCCACTGATGGGCACCAATAGGTATTGACAGGTGTTACTGCTGGGCAGTGATTGGCACTGACACACTTTGTTGGGGCACTGACTGGCAGGTGATTATCAGCACAGCCACCTCAAATGTACCAATGTGCTAATTATCAGCACAGACTCCCCCTCTGACAGGGAGAGCCGCCGATCGGCTCTCCCTGTCAGCGCGAACCGAGGAATGCCGTTTACTGGCACTTCCTGGTTCACGCGATGATCAGCTGTGATTGGTCACAGATGATCACGTAGAAAGAAACCTCTGACAGAGGCTTCTTATCACGATCGGAGATGCGGGGCGTCAGACTGACACGGCGCGATCGCCGCGCTGCGGGCCTCCACCCATTATACATTCAGTTTTTACAGCACATTTAGCAGCCTCACATGTTAGTGAGGGACAGACCATTTGTGCCAGCTTGGCTCAAATGAATTAAGTGTATACAAAGCGGGAGTTCAGCTTTAGGTAACTTTAAAGAAATTACCTGTTGTTAGATACTTTTCTTTAGCTCGAGCCCTTTCATCCGCATCAAAATACCACACAGTTATTGCGTACCTGGAGTGGAAAAAAAAAAATTACAAATTTGACATGTGTTTACAGTGACAACCAAATTTATGGATATTTAAAGTGCCAATATACACAATTCTGTCTTTAAGTGCAGATCATATATCTTAATGACTACAGAGGATATAAAAATAAATACTTTACAGAACTGCAATTCCTAAGCAATACAGCAATTGATTTTTAAATTCCCATATAGGACTTACTGTTAATGGTATTTCTAGGAATTTTTCATGACAGCAATCGGAGATGACAGGTTTCTTCCTCTGGAAAAATTCAATGAAAACAGTGAACCAACACCATCCTAATCCCTCAGATGAGATAAAAGGCTACCTTCCCACCAGTGCATGAGGGTAAAAATAAATAAAAAGGATTAAAAATGACCGAAACCATGAAGGTTGTATAAAGAGTGGAAAGTTGCTTGCTGTCCTGGAAGATTCCTAGAAATACCATTTCCAATAAGTGAATTTCTCCAATCCTCTACCAAGAAAGCACAGAGAGGAGAAAACAGGAAGTTCCAGCTACACCACGCCCTACTCTGTGCACAGCATGAGTTTGGCAGCAGATTTCAGTTGAAATCAGCTGATTGCCTGTGTCCAATCAGTTTTGGGTTTACAAAATAAAGCACCTCTGTGTGCATAGGAATAGCAATCTGAGAAAAAACAGCCAAACCAGTATGAGAGTGAGAGCGATGACACCAAATTTAAACACCTGGCTCCCCATTTACACCTGAGACCTTGTAACATCAACTTGTTACATGACACCGGGGAGGGAAAATGGCTAATTGGGCCCAATTTGGAAATTTTTCACTCAGGAGTGTACCAACTTTTTTGGCAGCGGTTTAGACATTAAAGCGGAGCTCCACCCGCAATTTTTTATTTTATTTTAAAGTCAGCCGCTACTAACACTGTTGACTTTTAAGGACACTTACCTGTCCTAGGCGCCCGCGATAATCGGTCCCCCGACGGCGATCGCTCGGTCCTGACTAAGGGAAACAGGCAGTGAAGCCTTATGGCTTCACTGCCCGTTTCCTACTGCGCAGGCGCGACTCGCACGACGCTTTGTGAATGGGCGGCTGCCTCCTGGGATATATACAGTTCCCAGAAGGCAGCGCGCCCCATTCACCAGAAGACACTGCGACAGAGGACGAGGAAGAAGACCATGCGGTGGAGGAAGAGGCAGAAGAGCTATTTCCGCATAGCAACCGCTAGTAGTGCAATGGATCATCATTGATCCGTGATCCGCGGTGCACCGCGGATCGCAGAGCGGTAAAGCACACATTTAAACTGTCTCCGCTCTGCTCGCACTCACACAGCCCCACCTCCTCCTAACCCCGCGCTGTGATAGACAGAATGCGGGTCCAATGCTGGGATGTGTTCTGTCTATCACAGCGTGGGGTTAGGAGGAGGCAGGGCTGTGTTAGTGCAAGCAGACAGTTTCAATGGCCGGAACATACAGATAATGTGAGCTGCCATCCGTCCCGTCCCCCCCACATACCTCTCTCTGCTGGCTGCCTGGCTCTGTCTTCAGGACTCCGTCCTGTCCCGGCCGCCGAGTGTCTCCTGTCCCTGCCGCCTATGTACACAGTGAGAGGGGTGAGCGGTGCTCTTCCCCTCTCAGCTGTGACTCCTGTTTTGGAGGTGACAGGGTCAATAAAGAGAACCTGTCACCTCCAATTGCTATCACACAGGGAATTGTTTTCTCCTGTGTGATGGCAATAAAGTTATGTGAAAAAAAAAAAAATGATAAAAAAAATAAGAAATAATAATTAAATTAAATAAAAAGGTATAAAACATAGGCATCTCAGGATTTTTTTTTAAAGTTTGTTACTTCCCAGAGGGGCTTCTATTAAAATTATTACAAAGTCAGCCAAAATGTGACAATTCAATGGAGGGAAAAGGCAACACACAATGTTATCTAATATGGATGGGGCTGGGGTGTCCGTAAAACTCACAAGGAACATCTCAGAACAATGTTTTTTGCAAGCCCAGCAACAGAGACAGAAGCATGCACATCCAAAAAGATCCAACACAATGACACAATAAAAGCAGCCTGGCATATACAGCCCAGAATGAGGAAGGTGTAAAAACCTGTACACTGGGGAGATAAAACAATCATGCAACAATGAGGCTGCAATTTTATTTGCTGATCCGAAAAATTATCCGATCCGTGACGCTGATTCTTGGAACGATCCGAACCGTGAGTTTTTTGATCCGTTGCACCCCCTAGCAACCGCCCTTTCTGGCAAGTATAAAATGTATTTATTTTTTTCCTCCAATTAATTTTTTTAAGATTTTTGGGGGGGAAAAAAATAAATCAGGGTGGAACTCCACTTTAATGGCTGTGTGTTGAGTGTATATATATATATATATATATATATATATATATATATATATATATATATATATATATATATATATATATATATATATATACATATACACACACACACACACACACACATATACACACATACACACACACACACACACACAGGGGAAAAAAAATCGATTTTAATCTTGAATCGAGTTTTGAGTTCAAATCGATTCAGATTTGAAGAAAATCGATTTTTTTTAGATTTTTTTTAAAATAATAATTTTTATTTATTTTTTCCTTCAAAGTTTCCGTAGCAGGGCTGCAGGGGGCGTATCCGGAATGGCACTGGGCGGCGTTACCCCAATACATCTACTCGCCGCCGTAATGTAACACTAACTAACCGCAAGCCGCCGTCTGCCTACCTGATCAGCGTGTCATGCAGACAGACGGCGGCCATTGCAGTGTTCAAAAGCCACGCCTCCCGAGTCCTCGTCGTCTGTGATAGGCTGAACACTGCCTGCTGTGAAATCGAGTGTTCTGCCTATCACGGACATCCTCTCATCCTCGTCTGTGTTATGAGGATGAGCGGATGTCCATGATAGGCGGAACACTGAATGCTGGGAAATTGAGTGTTCCGCCTATCACAGACGAGGAGGCGGCGCGGCTTTTGAATACTGGAATGGCCGCCAGTGTAGCAGTAAAATCGGTATCCCATGAAAATCTGCATCAGGTACGGGGACAGTGATTGAAGCATTGGGAACAGTGAGGCATGGGCACAGTGAAGCATAGACTCGGGCACAGTTCAATTCAACTAAGAGTAACCTCAAGATTTTTTGTTGTTTTATTAGCTAAATCCAAATACAGTATTAATAATTTGGATGTTTAACAATCTTTGTTGCACACTGACTTTGCAGTTAGAGAAAGGGTTTGTCTTTGCAATTTTGTTTGTTGATGCACTTTAATATAATAAAAAAAAAAATTATAAAAAAAAAATAAAAAATCAAATCGTAAGTCCAGTTTTTATATATATATATATAATAATAAAAAAAAAAAAAAAATCGCTGATTTTTTTGGGGGGGGGGGGGGGGGGAAATCGCCCAGCCCTAATTATATATACACACACATATATATATATATATATACATACATATACACACACACACACACACACACACACACACACACAGGTTATAACTTTCACATAATTTTATTTTTTTTACTGGATAGGTTTTATTTTTTGATCTTTAAGTTTTTTTATTTTATCAAATAAAGTTGTGCAACCAAAAAATAAAAACAAAGCATAAAAGGCACAAAGTTGCTACGCATACAACAACATATCATTGTAATACAGAAAACTGTAAAGGCTTAGCGTATAGACTTAGTTCGGGCCTTGATGACCTAGACCAGCCTACCCCATATGGGTTCAAACTGTAGGACTGGTAGGGCACCACGATAAACAATAAAGCAGCCTATACCAACTATAAGTAGGATAATATCAGAAGTAGGAAAAGATATAAAAAATAAAGAATAAAATATACAAAATAAACATAGGGAAATGTAAGTTGAAGTGTTGTTCTACACCAAGATACTGCTTAGTATGATGTAGAAGGATTTTCAAACACTCAAATAAGTTTAAATATTACAATCTTTTAGGTAAGAGGAGGCTCTAGGGTGGGTTAACCAAGTTTTCCATTTTCTCCGAAAAGTGGTGATAGAATGGTTTTATATGCAAGCATTAGTTCAAATTGTGCTTGGGAATTTAGTCCATTTATGACAGTAGAAATATTGGGTGCTTCTGTAGATTTCCAGAGTTTCGCAATTTTAAGTCTTGAGGCTATCAAAATATGGGTCACAATTGTTCTATATATGGTGGGGTATTTCTCGAAATCAACGCCCAAGAAGGCCGAAGCAAGTGTAAGCGAGAGAAGGTTACCTGTAATGTCTGCTATGAAGGATGAGATTGAGTTCCAAAAGCTTCTCAAGGTCTTGCAACTCCAGAGAGTGTGTAGAAGATTTCCAGTTTACTCATTACACCTCCAACAAATGTCGGGTGTGGTTGGATAGATTTTGGAAAGTCTGTAAGGGGTTAGATACCACCTGTTAATTATTTTTTGGGCATTATCCCAGTGTTCAATGCATGAAGATGCTTTGTTAATTGTCTGGAATGATTTCTTCCACTGTTCCCAGGAAAAGGATAGATTTAAGTCTTTCTCCCATTTCACCATATGAGCGTTTTTGCCATCTGGTTGGGATGAAAGCATGTCATAGAAGAAAGAAATGCCTGTCTTAATACAGTCTTTGGTGGGATAAATATTCCCAGATTATCGATGGTAATTCTATCTTATTGTCCGGGTTGAATTCCTGCAAACGCCTACAACTACCAAGCTTGCTCAGGATGATATTTTTTATAAAATTCAGAAGGTAGTTGATCGTATACTTGATATGCCCGTTTGGTCCATTTGTCTACTGAAATCCAAATTTTACAATAATTAATAATTTCTGTAGGAAGACATAATTTGGATTTTTTTTCTAAATGTCTAGATTTAGATAGTATGCGTTTCCAAGCATATAATGTGCCATTAATACCAAGTAGATTAGGGTTGACTACTTTTGGAAGTACAGCATTAGCTAATGCTAGAGCATATACCGTATATACTCGAGTATAAGGCGAGATTTTCAGCCCCTTTTTTGGGGCTGAAAGTCCCCCCCTCGGCTTATACTCGAGTCAGCGAAATTTTTCCACTGTAAATAGTACCTGTAAAGAAGTTGCGGCTGCAGCGTCCATCGTTCAAATTCCGCGGCGTCCATCGTTCAAATTCCGCGGTCTCTTCCTGTTCCTTCCGTGATAGGCGAATCTCATCAGACACTCTCCACCTATCGCGAACATTCTCTCATCCTCAGTTTTCCAGCAGACGTCTGTGATTGGCGGAACACCCAACACAGTGTCTGCTGGGAAAACTGAGGATGAGAGAACGATCGTGATAGGCGGAGAGTGTCTGCTGAGAATCGCCTATCAAGGAAGGAACAGGAAGAGACCGCGGAATTTAAACGATGGACGCCGCGGAATTTGAACGATGGACACTAATGAGCCCCTTTGCTCGCTCGGTTCCACTCTCCCGACACTCCTCTGCTCTACTGGATCATCCGGTGCTCCAGGATTCAAACTACAGCTATGTGCCATTCTAATCCATTTGTGATCGTTCAGAACAAACACCAGGCAGGCTGTATGCAAGTTCAACAGGAGACTTCTTTATTAGAACCAAAATCAAGTCTTATATACAGTAACAGAGGAGGTAACCAGAACATAAATTAACATGAGCTAATTAACTAAATCCTTTAGACAGCCAAGGTGACTCATAGATATGACCTTTCAGGGTAGACATCCCGTCTCCTCGCTCACCTGCTATACAATACACATTATCATAAGTGTAAACATCACACACTTAGCAGGGTCAATTAGCACAGAGGACAGACAGATGGCTGGAGGTGATGTCTTTAGCATATCCTTAGAGTGAACGTGTGAACGTCCCAACAGAATGAATCAGTCACTCTAATATGGCATATACAGGGTCCCCAGAGTGTGTGTCTCGGGGGGACATGGACCTGAATCCAAAGTAACACCCCCTCAAGGGTCCCCAGGCATACAGCTCACAAAGAGCACCGTTCCCCCAAATGCCAGGGCCCATGGTCGCAAGGCAAGAGGCTTGCATTCAGTCCCCTCCAAAAGCCTCTGTCCCGGCTAGGTCTGTCACACATCTCCCCTTTCGGCAGGAAACTAACATAGGAGGAGACCCCAAACGGGTTGACTCCGAAGTTAGTCCATAGTTCTATTCCCCCAATGCCGGTATCCACACAGTACCCCAAATAAATTGCTCCAAACAGAGCATTACTTACCCAGCCAACCTCTGCCTCTCTCAGAGAACATACCCGCCGCTGGGGAGAGGCCTGGACTGGCCCTTCTCCCTGGAGTCCTTTCCGCCGCTGGAGAGAAGACAGGGTGACTGGGCTCAGTCCGTCATGCTGTTGGGGATCTGGGTCGACTGCCCGGCATCCCTGGGGTATACAAGTGGAGACTGAAGTCCCATCCACTTGTGGTAGGTGAACATCCCCCAGTGCTTGCAAAGCAAGGCTGACATCCTCCTGTCTCAGTGTCCCACCATTTTCTGGGGTTGTGTCAGTGAGGACTGAAGTCCCATCCAATACCACAGGACCTCCCTCTTCTGTTAGTTGAGAGCAGAGGCCCGTGGCACTCTGCTCTGCTGCCAGCTCTTCTGCTGGGTTGCTGTGAGTGGGACCCACAGTCCCATCCACCGATCTCCGCTCATGTGGCAGTTGTGTGCCGATGCCAGTAGCATTCTGCCCTGCTGCTAGTGATTCAGCTGGGAGTAAGAGCTTTACTGCCTCAGCTTGTTGCTGGGGAGAGGGGCCAACTGCCCCGGCTCCCTGAAACTCCACAGTGGTTTCCGGTGCTGGGCAGAGGTGGGTATCACTCTGCCCTGTTGCCAGCACTACTGCTGGGGACTCCACACCATCTGCTCTGGTTAACTGTTGGGGGGGGGGAGATGGCCTGCTTCTCCTCCCTGCATCTCTGAAATCCACTGTGAAAGAGGAACCATCGCCTTCTCACCTCGGGCCTACAAAACTGCCACGGGTGTAGAGCAGGGGTCTGTAGTACTCTGTCCTGCTGCCAGTACTTGGGCAGGCGATGCATAATCCCCAACATCCTCTGAACAGTCCCTTAAGTCCATACCTTCTGTAATCTGTGGCTGGGGAGATGAGCCAACTTCCCTAGCTCCCTGGAACTCCATATCATCCACTTTGGCTTTAAGGGTGGCAATCTTCAGATTTTCCACTGCCGATTCTTCAGCCAGGATTTCAGAGTTGTCAACTGGTATTTCCTGATAGTCCCAGGCAAAGGGAGCCCCACCCTGCTGCTGAGCAGAGTCTAGCAGCTGTTTGTAGGCAATCTCCAGCTCCCATTCCTGAACGGCCAGAAACTCCAAATCTTCCTATGCCCAGTGCCCTTCCGAGACATTCAGTCTTTGTTCTCTGTGCTCCATTATTTCCTCCAAACGCCACTCCCGATCACTCCCAAAGTCAGGGTCCTCGGACAGCCTCCAATACAACAATCCCAGGCCATTATAGTCAAAGCCTTCCGTGGGGCTGTCATCCGCTGACCACTGGCACTCTTGGGCTACATACCACCGGAGGGCTCTGTAGCTCTCGTCCAACCGCATCTCTGCCCGGATCAGCCTGCTTAACTCAGCTGTCCACTCCTGCTTCGGTTGTTCCCCCAATAACAGCATTCGTACTTCATACTGCGACCAGTACCTTACATAGATGGAGGGGAGAATCTTTCCCTGGTGTTGCTGCTCGAGGGCTAGCATTTTCTTCCAGAGTTCGCAGCGGATCGAATCCGACCATCCCAGCAGGACCTCCTCTGATACTGGTCCTCTATGTTGTATCTGCATCTCTCGCAACCTCCTTCCGAATTCCTCTTCCATGGCGGCTGGTTCTTTAGGCGTTGACTCCGATTGCCGTATTTCCGCCATTCTCTGCTCATGTTGCCGTTCTAGTTCTCTCTTTTGTCGCTCTCGTTCTCTCTCGTCGGGCATCCTGCAGCTGAATGCCTTCAATGGCTTCCTGTATGGCGGTCTCTGATGGTTTAGCCCCATATAATGCCAACCGCTGCCGCACTCGTTAATGAAACAAATCTTCAACTGACCGGGGTCCTGCATCACCCTTCTTCTGGTCCATCTCGGCTCTCAAGTAGGTCTTTCAGCGTGACTTTCCTGCAGGCTGCATAGCTGGTCATTCACTGTGGTGGTTTGGCGTGTCCCAGGAACTGGAGAGCAAATCCCACCGCTGCCAACCAATGTAACAAGCCCCTTTGCTCGCTCGGTTCCACTCTCCCGACACTCCTCTGCTCTACTGGATCATCCGGTGCTCCAGGATTCAAATTAGAGCTATGTGCCATTCTAATCCATTTGTGATCGTTCAGAACAAACACCAGGCAGGCTGTATGTAAGTTCAACAGGAGACTTCTTTATTAGAACCAAAATCAAGTCTTATATACAGTAACAGAGGAGGTAACCATAACATAAATTAACATGAGCTAATTAACTAAATCCTTTAGACAGCCAAGGTGACTCATAGATATGACCTTTCAGGGTAGACATCCCGTCTCCTCGCTCACCTGCTATACAATACACATTATCATAAGTGTAAACATCACACACTGATGAGAAAACCTATGCCGTGGGATGAGTGTATAAAGCCATAATGGCAGAATGAATAAATCCTTGAAAGCCAAATTTAGATTGCGTTTGAGAAATATACTCCCAGTGCATGCCATCGAATGCTTTTTCAGCGTCTAATGCTAGTAGTAGTAGGGCGTTCGGTCATTATGTATTCGATTGATAATATTTAACATTCTTCTAGTGCTATCGGGTGCTTGTCTACCTTTGACAAAACCTACTTTGGTCGGGTTTAGTGAGGGTGTTATGTTAACTAATCTATTTGCCAGTATTTTCGCATAAATTTTAAAGTGGTTGTGAACCCACAAAGACAACTTGCACCTACAGGTAAGCCTAGATTAAGGCTTACCTGTAAGTGCAAGAAATATCTCCTTAACCTACATGGTTAAGGAGATATTTACTATAAAAAGCGATGCGCCGATGACGTCACGCGCATGCGCACTAGCGGGCCGGCTTCATTGCCGGTTGTCTGAATGGGCTCTTGCCGGCCCAAGCGCGCATGCGTGTGACGTCATCGCCGCTCCGGCCAATCACAGCGCCGAAGCGGCGATACATTGACATCTGTCGAGGCAAGATGGCGGCGGAGGTGACCGAGGACCGCTGCGGGGGCTTCAAACTCAGGTAAGTCATTCATAATGAGCTAGTATGCTATGCATACTAGCTCATTATGGCTTTCTTTTGCAGGTTTTTTTTTTCCAGGGTTTACTTCCCCTTTAAGATCGGAATTTAGTAAAGATATGGGTCTATAATTTAAGGGACATGTAGGGTCCTTTCCAGATTTTGGTAATGTTATTATTACTGCTTCTAGAAGATCTTTTGAGAAGGTTCTTGAAATTGCTGCTTTAACAGTCTGGACAGGTATGGGATTAAAATGTCCTTGAAGGCCGAGTAATATTCTCCTGATAGGACATCAGCACCTGGTGCTTTATTTTTAGGTAGTTCTATTATGACTTTCAATATTTCGTCTCTGGAAATTGGTTTATTAAGCTTATCTAAGGACAATGGGTCAATGGAGGGCAAGTTAACATTTTCAATGTTAATACCCTCTACTGGATATGTTTTATAACAAAGTATAAAATAGTTTTGCCTTCAAAATGTTCAGTCTTTTTTTCATTTATATAATAAAAAAAAAAAAAAAAAAAACCCAGGAGGTGATCAAAAGAAAGCTCTATTTGCATGGAAAAAAAAAAAAAAAATTATATAAAATGTAATTTGTGTACAGTGTTGCATGACTGAGCAATTGCCAATTAAATTAGAGCAGTGCTGAATAGAAAAAAACACCCTGGTCATGAAGAGGATAAAACCTTCTGGAGCGCAAGTTGTTAAACAGAATTTTTTACTACTACTACTACTACTTCTATAGTACTGTTAATTTATGCAGCACTTTAGGGCCGAAACAACTAATCGATTAATCGACAACTAATCGGTTATGGAATTAATCGATTACTATTTTCATAATCGATCGGCCAGTAACATAATGGGGTTAGAAAAAACTAAAATGAGCCCTTTATAGTACAAAAAGAGCAAATCGCTACCCAAAATAATACTTTCACTGTCCCACAGTAAAAAATGAACCCCTTTACAGCGATTATTTGCTCTTTTTGTACTAATTTTAGCTTTTTTAACCCCATTATGTTACTAAACATCTCAGGCCTGGGTCACACCTCTGTGGGTTTTTTGGTGCTTTATGCAGAAACACACTACAGGTCATTTACATGGTTTCCTATGGGACACGTTCACATCCATGATTTTTTTTTAAACGCAAAACGGTGCTATTTAGTTTTTTTGGTTCAATATACTTCAATGGAGAAGCTGCAGAAAAGCATGTAATAATGTGTTTTTGCAGCAATTTGTGTTTTTTTAATCTGCCCAACAACAAATTGGCCAAAAAAAAAAAAAAAAAAGTAAAAATGCAAATCGCAGCAAAAGTAGCTTTTTTTTTTACGGTTATTAACTGATCAATTAATCGAAACAATAAATCGGCCAAATAATCGCTAGTTGCAGCCCTACAGCACTTAACATATTTGTGCTTACTTGTACATACCTAAAGTGCTCGTTACTACCTAAAAGCAGCCAAAACATTCGGAACAAAATGCAGACACACGGGTGTCTCCAAGTGTGTCCCAGCAGCCCTAAATGTCGTGGTGGTCCAATAGGTGAATTTAAAAACTTCTTGGTTTAAACTTTTAATTAAGACATTGCCCTTCATGCAGATCCTACACTTTCAATTATATATGTAATAGGAGCTGGCAGGACTGCAGCAGGAAAGCTTAGTATAGGAGCAACAGATTTACTTTAATTTGAGAAAAATATCTTTTGAAAATCATACCGAAATAAACATTGATAACCTCGAATTAGGAGTTTGTTCGTACAACAGATCTACATTGAGGGGCTACAGAGAAGATAGCTCTGAATCAGAGGGTATTTAACGACTTGCCTACTGGCACTTTTACCCCCTTTCTGCCCAGGCCAATTTTCCGCTGTCGCACTTTGAATGACAATTGTGCAGTCATGCAATGCTGTACCCAAAAATTTTTTAGGACAGATCGAGCTTTCTTTTGGCGATATTTAATCACCACTGGGGTTTTTTTTTTTGCTAAACAAAAATCGTAAAAAAATAAAAAAAGATTTAGTTTGTTATACAGTTTTGTAGATAAGTAATTTTTCACCTTCACGGGTGTGCGCTGATGAGGCAGCACTGATAATCAGGGCATGGATGATCAGTGCCCTGATTATCTGTGCAGCTCTCTTCTGCGAGGGAATGCCAGCCCTTCATTTGACAATACGGTGGGCAGGAAGCAGTTGAAAAAAAGACTGGCTGCTTTAACCATTTCGTACCCGAACCATTTCTGACACTTCGCTCCTAGATTTTTGCTAAAAAATTACTTAGAACACACACACACACACACGCACATTTATTTTTAGCAGAGACCCTATGGAGTAAAATGGTGGGTGTTGCAAAAAAAAAGGGGGGGGGGGAAGGATTAAAGACCACATTTCTTATCATTCCGATACTTTTAGTGCTTTTTGCAGATTTGCACTACAGTCTTTTAACATGGTTTCTTATGGAACACGTTATGTAGTGTAAATATGCAAAAAGCACCAAAACTGCCATAGGTGTGAATCCAGCCTTAAGTGGAACTTCACTCTCAATCAACATGGGACTATTTTTAAACTTTATGCTTGTAGCATTAGTTAATAAATAGGAAAGTATATCATATTTACTTTTAATAATTTATTGTTTACTTCCTTACTTTACTCCCTGGTTTCTTGCCTAGGCAAATGTCATACATCCCGGGAGTCTTCAGGAGGTGTTCTCATCTAAGCACACCCTCCAGGCCTGCATGCCTGAGCTAAGGGCAGATGGGTTCCAGGAAGTACATGCTATATATGAGTCATCTGCCCGTACTCAAGATAGGGGCAGCCAGAAATGCTAGGGGAGTGTTTTTTACAGCGATTTCTCAGAACAATAAAGCATGCAGACATGGATGGAAGGGTGAGTTTGCTTTGAATATTAAAATGAAATAAAATAGCAGTTATTGGTTTGCTGTGCTTAGCTTTTTTTCCCCAGGTCGGTGGTGGCATTCATCACAATTACCCCATTAATCATTCACATGGAGGGGGGGGGGATGGGATCTGAAGGCCGTCCTAAAAACTGATGAGATGTGAAATTCAGATGTGTTCCCACAGAAGGCAATGAGCCTGGAATTGGCATCTGAATCACACCACAGTGCTTAGAAAATTCAGGGGACTCTTCAAATCTGCAGCAAAATCGCACTGCTGCCGCACCGCATTTATGTGAAACTGTTCTATAGAAAGCCGGTTGGGTTCACATGTCATGCGAATCAGATGCCAACTAGAGTAAAGTACACTTTACCTTGTAGCAAAGGCAGGTTGAACTTCATGAGGGTTTCGACGATCAGACCAAAAAAACAATAGTCTGTCAAATTTTGGTTCAATATCAGCAAACTGAGATTTGCCTTCAGGGAAAATTCTTAGAACTCCACCATTTTCCTGCATAAAATAAAAAGATGTTAAGATACACTGGTAAAAACAACCACTTCCCCCCATCCAAGATTTTTTAGTGCCTTTTCACAGCAAGAGCATGATCGCATATTGCTGCATTTTCCATTATGGTGACTTTGCAGACATTTTTTTTTTACCAAAACAGCAAGCAAGAACAGGAGCTCCGATGCATGGGCGAATGTTAGTAAATAGTTGCGTGTTTGGCGTTTGCATTCTGGCAATAATTTATTCCGGCTATTAGACTGTATTAACACGCATAAAAGCGCCTAGCGTTATGTGCGGGTAAGGTTTTTAAAGCCCAAAAACTCTCCTTTAGAACGTGCAAGTGATCTTTTTTTCCTGCCTCTTAACGCCTGTAAATGACTACTTGTGCAAAGACATGGAGGGGCATTGAGAGGCGGAAAAAAAAAAAACCCTCACCTGTAAAAACAGGTTTTTGAGCTCAAGTGTGCATGAAGCAAGTACCGTATATACTCGAGTAAAAGCCGACCCGAATATAAGACGAGGCACCTAATTTTACCACAAAAAACTGGGAAAACTTGACTCAAGTATAAGCCTAGGGTGTCCATCTGCATGCCTCACTGTGTCCAATCTCCCTACCTGATCTCCGGCGCTGTGTGACTAGACTGACGTTTAACATGGGAGTCTATGGAAGGGGTGCCCGGTCGTAGGTCCCCTGGACAACAAACTTTGCACACTTGTAGATTAAGAGTGGGGCTATATGTGTGTGTCAAGTTTGGGGTCCAGGGGACCTATGGCTGGCCGGGATCAGGCGCACAAATTTAAAGATGGACACAGACTTGAGTATAAGCCGAGGGGGGCATTTTCAGCACAAAAAAAGTGCTGAAAAACTCGGCTTATACTCAAGTATATACGGTAAGGGGTATTTTGGGGACTACTGCACTTGCACATTCCCCAAACTTATAAAATTATATATCTGGTTTCTTAACCACTTCCTGCCCAGCCCGACGTCCTGTCAGGAAGTACTGATTGTGTGGCAACGCAATCTGTCACCGGCTGTGTCCGCGGGACACAGGCAATGACAGATCAGCGTTCCGGAACCACGTGACCAATCACAGAAAATCACATGACAGTTGTACATAATGGATGGTTTCCTTTCATGCCATCCATTGTGTACAATTGTGTTGCTAGCTGTGGTCAATTTGATCACATGGTACAGAAAAAGCCAAATCAGAGAGCCCCTTTAAACCTCGTGATTAGCTTTGACCAATCACAGCCAATCACAAACTGAATGATCAGTTTCATTCCGTAAAAAATGCTGGCTTATAGCAATGTAATTCACTATAAGCAAGCAAGGTGTTAAAAAAATAAACACAACACAACACACACACTGATCACTTGCCCAGAGTAGTACAATGTTACTAGAGTAACATTATATTACTCTTGCCACAGTGTGTTAAACAGAAAAAAATAAAAATTGTACTGTCACCAGTCCGTGTCCCTGATCACCGCGCCACACCAGTTATGTGATGACGCTGTACTGTACTGGTAACAGTATGTTAAAAAAAAAAAAAAAAACATTTTCCACATTTTGGAATTTAATAAATCCACCAATTAATTTTTTTAGTCTCTCTCTCTCTGCATTTTTCATATTTTGTTGCCTCACAACCTGGAATTAACATGGATTGTTTGAGGATTTGCATCACTTAATTTACAGAACATGCCCACAACATTGCTTCACAATATAAAAAAATAATAATCTTCAAACAACAAATAGGACAAAATAACAGAAAAAGTCAATGTGCATAACTATTCACTCCCCTAAAGACAATACTTTGTAGAGCCACCTTTTGCGGCTATCACAGCTCCAAGTCGCTTTGGATAAGTCTCTATGAGCTTGCCACAACTTACCACTGGGATTTTTGCCCATTCCTCCTTGCAAAACTGCTCCAGCTCCTTCAAGTTGGATGGTTTGTGCTTGAGAACAGCAATCTTTAAGTCTGACCACAGATTTTCTATTGGATTGAGGTCTGGGCTTTGACTAGGCCATTCAAACACATTTACATGTTTCTCCTTAAACCACTCAAGTGTTGCTTTAGCAGTGTGTTTGGGGTCATCGTCCTGCTGGAAGGCGAACCCCTGTCCTAGCCTCAAATCACACACAGGAGTGGTACAGGTCTTTGCTCAAGAATATCCCTGTATTTAGCACCATCCATCTTTCCCTCAACTCTGACCAGTTTCCCAGTCCCGACTGCTGAAAAACATCTCCACAGCATGATGCTGCCACCACCATGTTTCACTGTGGGGGTGGTGTCCTTTGGGTGATGTGATTTGTTGGGTTTGCACCAGACATAGCATTTTCTTTGATGGCCAAAAATTTAAATCTCAGACAAGAGCAAATTCCTCCATACATTTTGGGAGTCTCACACAGCCTTTTAGCAAAACGCGCCATTTTGTTTTTTGCTGAAAGTAATGGCTTTCTTCTGGCCACTCTGCCATAAAGCCCAACTCTATTGAGCGTACGGCTTATTGTTGTCTTATGTACAGATACTCCAGTCTCTGCTGTGGAACTCTGCAGCCCCTCCAGGGTTAACTTGGGTCTCTGTGCTGCCTCTCCGATTAATGCCCTCCTTGCCCGGTCTGAGTTTTGGTGTGCAGCCGTCTCTTGGCAGGTTTGTGCCATGTTCTTTCCATTTGGTGGTACTCTTAGGGATCAAAGATTTGGATAATTTTTTATAACCTAACCCTGACTTGTACTTCAACAACATTGTCCCTTACTTGTTTGGAGAGTTTATTGGTCTTCATGGCAGTGTTTGGTTAGTGGTGCCTCTTGCTTAGGTGTTGCAGCCTCTGGGGCCTTTCAGAAAGCTGTGTATATGTAATGACAGATCATGTGACACTTAGATTGCACACAGGTGGACATCATTTCACTAATTATGTGACTTCTTAAAAAGGTAATTGGTTGCACCAGAGCTTTATATGGGCTAAATAACAAAGGGGTGAATACATACGCACATGCCAATTATCAGTTTTTTTATTTCTGAAAAAAAAGTTTTATGTATATATTTTTCTAATTTTACTTCACCAACTTAGACTATTGTGTTCTGATCCATAATATATAATTCAGATAAAAAAAAACAAGGCTGTAATGTAACAAAATAGGTAAAAAGCCAAGGGGGTGAATACTTTTGCAAGGCAGCATGTATGTATGTATGTATGTACACATTTTCTAGCAAAAAAAAAAAAAAAAACGATTTTCACATGTATACAAAAAGTGCCAGAAAATGCCTGGTCTGTAAGTGGTTAAAGGGTGGTAACCATACTTTTTTTATAAAGAAAATTGCACTGCCATAATCACTATATTTCTAATGCTTATTCTTTAAAATGATCGTAAAGTCACATTTTTTTTTAAAGTTAAAAATAACAAACATGTTATACTTGCCTGCTCTGTGCAGTAGTTTTGCACAGGGCAGCCCCAATCCTCCTCTTCTCGGGTCCCTTGTCGGCGCTCCTGGCCCCTCTACTGTTGAGTGCCCCCACAGCAAGCCGCTTGCTATGGGGGCACTAGAGCTGAGCCACAGCTTCCTTTGTCCATTCAGACACTGAGCAGCAGCCCAACCAGGCCCCCTTTCCTGATTGGCTGACTGACAGCAGCGGAAGCCAATGGCATCGTGCTGCTGTCTCAACCAATGAGGAGGGGAGTCCTGGGCAGCCAAGACGCTCCTACAAAAATCGCCAGATTTAGATGGGGCTCAGGTAAGAATTAGGGGGGGCTGATGCACACAGAAGGCTTTTTATCTTAATGCATTAAAGTGGACGTAAACCCTCACATATACCCAGTGAAGTGAACAGCCTCAGCTGATATACAGATGAAATAAATCCTTTCTATATAAAAGTTTTACATGTATATCTGCTGTCTTCAGCTTTATATACTATTTAGAAAGTGCACATCGTGTTAAAATTTTCACTTCCTCATTTAGCAGTAGCAGTGTAATGTTGGATTACAGTGGCAGACAGCTGATTGGAAGAAAGACACACACCCCCCTCCACATAGGCATAGACTGTCAGAGCTGTCCTGTGAGTAGAGCATCTTTCTGCTAATCCATTTATAGCACCCACCCGGAGACAAAATTCTGCCTGGTTTTATCAGGTCAGAGAACTTGTCAGAAGTTATCATGCTGATAATAGAACAGAGCAGGAGAAAGCCACAGAACGTATTGCTTTTTAAGAGAGATAAGAAAACACTGCAAATATATGTGCCCAGCTCAAATTTTATGTATCGGGGTTACATCCAGTTTGAGATAAAAGACCTTCTGCCTTTACAATCACTTTAAGTCCAACTTCAGGTTTTAGTGAACCATTTCTATCACTAACACATGCAATAACTGTGTGCACTGTAAAATGGTACGTAGCATCAGCTGATGCTACATACAGTTTATACAGTGCACAAACTGTAGCTGCTGCACGTATTAGTAAAGAAATCGCTTCTCTGCCTTTTGGCTAAGATCAAGTGTAGCATCTGTTCTTATCAGTTGCCAGAGGAGGCGCTATGCTACTCCTAAATGGGGAGGGGGCAGATGCAAATCCAATGGTGTCATTGCACCCGGATGGGCGGTTTCGGTAGGGATGCATGCCTGAGCGCCCTGACAGATGTTGGGGGCCAGCCATGGTCGAGTCTGAGCCGTCCGGAAGGGTGCTGCATCGGGTCTGGCCTTTTGGCTGGGTCTTTTTCCGGCCTTCTGGCTGGTATTGCTGTTCCTGTCAGCGTCCGGTGGAGGAGCTGGCGTCACTCTGGAATGGAGACGGGGTGGAGCCATGCAAATCTGCCGGATTGATGGGGGCCTGGAAGGGTTAGTATCAGTGGAGGCCGCTTAGCATCCGGCAGCTCTCCCTGAGAAAACCTAAAAGGGCTCTCTATCTGGCAGAAACGGAGGGCTGCACTGATCCGGTCGGGGGGTCGGATAGGGAACTGAAAGCCTATGGTGTATGTGACCCTGGAGTGGCAATCCAGGGGTGCCATACAATCACTGTGAGGGTCACTTTGATTTATGGCACCACAGTCACTGCACCATACTACATGCTTTTTTTTCACCTGCCTCCTGGGCTGGGACCGGAGGAATTTTTTATTCCTGGCCGGAGGGCCTGGCCATTGTATTACACAATGGTCACCTTTTCACTCTCCCCTACTTCCTTTAATTTATTTCCTTTGTGTGTCACTTTTTTGTATTTATTTGTTTGTGCACGGTTGTTTGCACGTGTGACTGGTAGGGTGTAGGTACACAGGCCTGCCCTGAAAGTCTTGGGAGGGGGTGGACATGGCCTTCTGGCTTAGTTCGCCCTCTCTCATGGGGTCTCCCTTCGGGGGAGCCCCACCTAGTACTTGGGTGGGTCTGTTTCGGCAGACCCTCCAGAGAAAGGGGTTCGTCTGGTTTTGACCAGATGGACCAAGTGTAATGTACCCTTGTCCCCATCTGGATTCTAATGCCCCGGGGGATTCAGGGCAAGGCCCTCTGATTTTAGAGGGCTTGTGTACACCCGTTGCATGTTTTTGTGTCACCTCTTTATGTTTGTGCACATTTTTTTGGCACCGGGTGAAGTTTTTGAGTGTGTTTCACATGCCATGGGCTTTCAAAAAAATAAAAATAAAAAAAAGGGGTTAGTAAAAGGAAATAGTTTGTTTGTCCAAACTATTAAAAGTTATGGTAATTAAAACCTGGAGATTAGGGTCCAGCTTTAAACCCCAGAGAAAGCAAAGATAATTTTTTATTTTTTTTATAAACCTTCGCAGTGGGGCTTCCCCCATAAGGATTAAATAATCCTGTATGCCTAGGTTACCTATAAAATCAACTTTTAGTTACCCAAATCCTTGCTTCCCTGGCAGACAGCACTCTGGCTCCTGGGCAGTCCCTCAGCATCCTCACATACAATAAAAGGCTATTGGCCCTACACTGTGCTTGATGACAGACTGCCTGGGACCATTGGAGACGCAAAAAGAGGAGCCTGTGGCAACCAGCCAGTCTTCCAGGAAGCCTGTGGTAGCAAGGAACCGTGATTGTGACAACATTGGAACATGCCTATGAAATGTACATTGACAAGGCTGCCTGTAGTCTCCCATTGGGAGTGTGTGTGTGTTTGACAAAACAGGAAAACAATTGGGAAACCACGACAGATTGTCACCATATAGCAGAAAGTGCCTGAGTAAGGACCTTCAGAGCAGAATCACCAGGTCTTTTTTATGAATGCAATATACTGAGAGGTCCTTTCAAAAAAAGAAAGAAACAGACCAGAAAAAATACATACCTTTGCGTCCCAGTTTTTATTCAGATAGTATATACAAGTGACGCATCTTCCATCTCCATTAGGATTGTCAACATGTCGTACATATCCTGTCCCTTTGCCAGGGTAACACGCCACCATTGCCTTTATATAGAAAAAATATATAGAAAAAATATATAAAAAAAATTATAGTTTAAATTAGAATACCAGTTAGTGATGGCGAAAAAAACTTCTAAGATTAATGTCACACATTAATAACTTTAAGGAAATTTTAGATGCTTAAAAAAAAATAAAAAAAAAAAAAGCTTTGAAAGACCTTTAACAAATTTGGACCATTTTTTCCCGAGTTTATACTCCAGTCTGTGTCTAAAATGGGAAGCCACACGACAGCTCTGAGAAAAAAGCTCACGTACCTATTTGAAAGCCAAGCTTTGAGCGAAGCGATGTAAACAGCCTGTCCTACGCATGACTGCTGTCAAGCATAGGCTTCAGGGCAAGATGTGAATGAAGGCTAAAAACAGCTACAGGTTTATCTTTTCTAGCAATTTGTAGCTAGTTAAACACTAACTCAGGGGTGCCCCACCACGGGCCACATGTGGCCCGAGGCGCCCTCTAATGTGGCCCGCCACATCTTGCTCTGAGGGTCGGCAAGCCAGAATTGTGGGTTCCAGACCCGCCATCTCCGAGCATCAGCGTGAAGAATGGAGCCACCGCTAGAGGAAGCAGAGCCGATGCTTCCTGTAAAATGCCATCTCCTTCACAGGCGGAGTGATACCAAATGTACTCCGCCTGTGACAGGAAGCATCTGCTCTGCTCTCTACTGCAGCTGCATGCTTCTGTCACACTGATGCTCAGGGATGGTGGGTCGGGACACCAGCCAGCAGTACCCGCCAGCAGTACCTGCCAGCAGTACTAGTACCTGCCAGCAGAACAAGCACCTGTCAGCAGTACCAGCCACCAGCCATAACCGCCTGGGGAACGGCAGCAGCCAGCTGCAGGAATCCTGAGGAAGAAGTGAAGATTGAGGTCAGTTGAGATGCAGATAAACCGCTGTGCATCAGTGTAAAAGCAGCCTTAGGCCCCTTTCACACGATCGGTCTGATCAAGTCCGCTGTCTGTTTTTCAGGCGGACCCAATCGGAATCTCCATTCACCTTTATAGAGCAGCAGATGTAAACAGACTCATGTCCATTTACACCCACCTATCTGCAATCCGATCTGCTTAAAAATAAAAACAGAAGGGGGATCTTTCTCCTTCTGTCTTGGTGGATCAGAGGGCCCTTAGGTTAGAGCAGGCTGCGTCCGTGTCTGCTCTACATATGCAGAGTGGACACAGACCTGCCATCCCACCCTTTACGCTCAGTGTGGCCCGCGACCCGTTACCAAGTCGCTAAAGTGGCCCTTGCTCCTCAAAATGGTTGGGCACCCCTGCAGTAACTGCTGTTGCTGACTAGAACATATTTATTTACAAATTATAGGGTGACTTAGCAATAGCCAACACTGAATAGCACGTATTAATACCACAGCCAAAATGCACAATTTACCCACTTGGAACACATTGCCTTATTTTGGTACAGAAGGGCAATCTTTTATAGCACAGATATCCAAATCAACCACATCAAGGGCAGTAGTAATAGCGTTTCTGATATCATTACAAAAGAAACAACTGTTGAAGTGAAGCAACCACCCAAAAGGGTAACTTCTGCTTTAAAGGGCCTCCTCCTCAACTCCCGTTTGTGAAACAGAGCTTTTGGGGAGGGGGAGTTGCCCGATCTTGACAGGTACCTGCTCCCACTTCCGTTCCGCTTCCGATCGCCTAAGGCAGGGGTGCCCAACCTTTTGTAGAGCAAAGGCAACTTTAGCGACTTGGTAACCGGTCTCGGGCCATCTTATGCCTGGTAGTGAGCGTTAAGGGTGGATGGCAGGTCTGTGTCCACTCTGCATATGTAGAGCAGACACAGACGCAGCCCGCTCTACCCCAAGGGCCCTCTGATCTGCCGAGACAGAAGGGGACAGAGCCCCTTCTGTTCTTTTTTAAGCAGATCGGATTGCAGATAGGCGGATGTAAACAGACACGAGCATGTTTATATCTGCCGCTCTATAGATGTCCGCAAGAAAAATTGATTTTTGTTTTAGGTGGCCCTGATCGGACCGATCGCGTGAAAGGGGCCTAAGGCTGCTTTCACACTGATGCACAGCGGTTTACCTGCACCTCAACTGACCCCCAATCTTCACTTCTTCCTCAGGATTCCTGCAGCTGGCTGCTGCTGTCGCCCAGGCGGTTATGGCTGGTGGCTGCTGCGGGCTGTCCTCAAGGGCTGGTACCGCTGGCTGGTGTCCCAGATCGTGGAGTTCCCTGTGTCCCAAACCGCCATCCCCAAGCATCAGTGTGACAGAAGCATGTGGCTGCAGTAGAGAGCAGAGCAGATGCTTCATGTCACAGGCAGAGTACATTTGGTATCACTCCACCTGTGAAGGAGCCGGCACTATACAGGAAGCATCGGCTCTGCTTGCTCTAGTGGCAGCTCTGTCCTTCGCACTGATGCTCAGAGATGGCAGGTCTGGAATCAAGGATCTGGGCTTGCAGACCGACCATCTCAGAGCAAGACGTGGCGGGCTACATTAGAGGACGCCCCTGGCATAAGGTGACCGGAAGATCCCCCCCCCACAGTCTTCTGGGACACGACAGGTCCCAGAAGACTCCCGGACCAGTCCAAGAGCGCAACATCACTCGCGCATGCGCAGTGGGCACCCAGATGTGAAGCCGCAAGCTGTCAGAGCCGGGTTCCCATAGTAAGGATGCCGGTGCCGCTGAGGGTGGACACAGGGTAAAAAACAGCTGGGGTGAGTGCACCACTGGATCGTGGGACAGGTTAGTGGCTGTTTATTTAAAGTCAGTAGCTACACTTTTTGTAGCTGCTTACTTTTGAAGAGGAAGTAAACCCTGTATGATTTTTTTTTTTTTTCAATATATATATGCTGGAAAGTATTGCAAATGCAAACGCATTTAAAATCGGCCAAAAACGAGGTTTGGAAATACCTTATTTAGTATTTCTTGTCTTCCGGGTATTGGCCGCGCCATTACTACTCCTGTTTGTTGAATCGATTCTGGACGTCATTTCCGCCCTTACTATGTTTCCCTTTGCAAATCTCACGCATGCGCAGTAGCGTCGAAACTAAGCCTCTAGCTCGATTGCCGTTACTACGGCAACAGAGCTAAACCATTGCTGACGGCAAATGACTTGCAAGGAAGGAAATGATCAGATTACGGCATCGCGAGACTTCCCTGTGTCATTCTGAGGAGGAAGCTAATGACCCGGTGTTCTGCTGAGCTGGTTCCGCCTATCGATATGGTTCCGAGCTCGACTGCGCAGGCGCAATCCGAGGCGACGGAATTCTCTGTGCGTGAACAGCTGTTCGGCAGCTATAGACGCGCTCGCTCCCGATGCTAGGGGAACCAGCTCGACAAGAAAGCAGCGGGGGCGGAGACTGGCACACGCCACTCTATAGGGCAGCATTAAACAAGTTGACGGCCGGGTGACACGCCGCTCTGTATCATGAACCTTTTACAAAATACAGAGCGGCGTGTCACCCGGCCATCAACTTGTTTAATGGCGCCCTATAGAGCGGCATGTCCCAGTCTCCACCCCCGCCGCTTTCTGCGTGGCGTGTATCCTCGGGAGCGAGCGCGTCTACAGCTGACGAACAGCTGTAGATGTTCGTAGATTTCTGCGTGTTCCGAGTGCGCATGCGCAGTCGAGCTCGGAACCATATCGATAGGGGAACTAGGTCGACAAGACACCGGCATGCAGAGGAGACAGAAACGGCACACAGTGTGCCGTTAAATAATATACCTAGTGCGCAATCGCAGCTGACGTCGTTCAAGATTACAGGACGATTTCTATAGCAACTAAAACAGTGAGTGCACTTTTACAGGCAGCGATCAGCTGCCTGTGCTATATAGATTTCAAAGAGCTGAAATTGTAGTGGAGGGTTTACAACCACTTTAACACAAAAACTATGGGAACTCCGCTTCAACCACACACTAAAGCCTCGTAGACACGGGCCGAATGTCGGGAGACATTAGCCCGTTCATTAAAAACTGGCTCCCGATCAGCGCTCTCAGCCAATGGCGGAGAGCGCTGATCGGAGTGTTCTGGCGGAGAGGCCGTCCCCGTCAGAATAAAACCGCTCAGCAGGGGAGATTGCAGTACCAACGTCGGGTTGTTAGTACAGCGACTCCGACCGGGGCTGTCAGTACCAGGCATAAGACAGATATATGAATATTCCAATTCAGTCATCCAATCATGTGAAAGGCAAATTCGTGTTTACTCATTTCATCTGTCTATGATTGGACAACTAAAGTAAATATTCACACAATAGAGATTGTGTGAAGATTCTCAGCTCCGTTTAGTAAATAGGCCCAATAGTCTCCTCTTATGTGGTTTTATGCAGGTACAGCGTCAAGCAGGCAGGAGCGGGAGAAAAGTTCTGACTGCAGTTGTCTGCAGATCAATGCACCTGCTCTTGCTCATGTGTCAAATTTTGACATGCGACTCTGTGCAGCCAATGCATCTGCATCCAACTCAATGGGCTGCCTGCAAGCAGCTCCAAGGTTAAAGTGGAGCTCCACCCTAAATAGCAACTTTTGCTATTTGGAACCCTCCCCCCCTCCGGTGTCACAATTGACACCTTTCAGGGGGGAGGGGGGTGAAGATACCTGTCTAAGACAGGTATTTTCACCCACATCCGGGAGTCCTGTCTCCAGGAATCTGCGGGAGTTACGTCACTTCCCGCAGACTTCCCTTGGTGTTCTGGGAGACACTCGGCTCCCAGAACACAGGAGCACCAATCAGAACGGCGCAGCGCGACTCGCGCATGCGCCGTAGGGAACCGGGCATGAAGCCGCAAGGCTTCACTTCCTGGTTCCCTCAGCGAGGATGGCGGAGGGAGCAGCAGAGCGACGAGCGGTCGCTCGTCCTCTGCTGCGGACGTCGCTGGACTCCAGGACAGGTAAGTGTCCAAATATTAAAAGCCAGCAGCTGCTGTAGCTGCTGGCTTGAAATTTTTTTTTTCCGGTGGAGCAACCCCTTTAAAGTGATTGTAAAGTGTTATTTTTAAAGAAAAAAAATTAATAAATAAACATGTTATACTTACCTGCCCTGTGTAATGGTTTTGCATAGAGCAGCCCAGATCCTCCTGTTCTGGGGTCCCTCTTAGGCTCTCCTGGCCCCTCCCTCATATCAAGTGCCCCCACAGCAAGCAGCTTGCTACGGGGGCACCCAAGCCAAGTCACAGTTCCTGATGTTCAGACACGGAGCCCCAGTTCGGCCCCGCCCCCTCTAATGGATTGGCTGACTGACAGCAGCGGGAGCCAATGGTGCCACTGCTGTGTCTCAGCCAATCAGGAGGAAGAGTCCTGGATGGCCGAGGCACTTGTGGACATCGCTGGATAGAGATTGGCTCAGGTAAGTATTAGGGGGGCTGATGCAAAAAAAATGTTTTTATCTTAATGCATATGAATCAATATAAAAAAAAAAAAACCCTTCTGACTTTACAACCACTTTAATACGGACACATGGAGAACGGGAATCAGTGCACGTCTGAATGAGCTTTTACTTGCCTGACCTGTGAACTCTGCATAACTTATGACCTGTGTACCATACATCACTAACGTCTGACCACTGCTCTTTACATTACATAGAATTTAAAGTGTTCCTAAACCCACAACAGTAAAATCAGTCTGTGTAGGCAGTAAAGCATGCCTGTTATACTCACTGTGAAACCCAAGGGGTTAATCATCTATGTAAACAGGCTGTTTGATGTTGTCTTATCTGTTCCACCCCTTTTTCCCATCCCCAAACCATCTCCTGATAGAACAGAGGCTAAGCTGCACATGCTCAGTTTGGTATGTATTCCTAGAGAGTTTTTTGATCACTCCTCAGGACACACACCGATCATTGTCAGTCCCCCTCAGGACACACACACGCACACACTGATCACTGTCAGTCCCCCCTCAGGACACACACACTGATGATCACTGTCAGTCCCCCTCAGGACGGCCACACACATCACTGTCAGTCCCCCCTCAGGACACACACACTGATGATCACTGTCAGTCCCCCCCCCTCAGGACACACACACACACTGATCACTGTCAGTCCCCCTCAGGACACACACACACACTGATCACTGTCAGTCCCCCCTCAGGACACACACACACAGATCACTGTCAGTCCCCCCTCAGGACACACACACACAGATCACTGTCAGTCCCCCCTCAGGACACACACACTGATGATCACTGTCAGTC